>OU795036.1:54089652-55370911 GCA_917208275.1 Patella pellucida | reverse complement strand
TCAGGTTTAAAAGGCAATCATATTAATAATTTGTCTGAGAAAACGTGTCAATATAATTTATTTTACTTACATTTGCAAAAATATCTTACTTAGTTAGATATTAATCATTACTACCGAAGCAACATCATGAAAATTACTGGTGGTAGGTAAAGAAGTTTAAAAAGAAAACAAATATCTAACTGCTCCAGCTTTATCCTGATGACTATTGGGCTGATCAATTTTATTGGACCAAATATACATATTAAAATATGTCTACCAAATTTGCCCGTAGAATATATTGAACGGTATAGGAGAAGCTGAAAATGCCATAAATTTGTCGCATTAATAATCCCCTTCTGGATTGACCAGATATATTTGACCAATTCTAAGCCAAGAAACAGTGCCCTACACAGTAAAAATTTGCTCTATTAAATACTTGCACGTCTTTTCATGAAGAAATAAGCGATTATCTAGTGAAGGTATTAATGCAATGAATAAATCAGTTTTAACTAGAATCAGAGGTACATGTATCACGTTCCAAAGTATTCACATTTTGAACATCTACAAATATTTGATTATTCTACATGTACCTCCATTATAAACTGAGTTATTGTGTCCCAAAAAGTGTGATGGACAATTATTTTACTTACATTTGCAAAAATATCTTACTTAGTTAGATATTAATCATTACTACCGAAGCAACATCATGAAAATTACTGGTGGTAGGTAAAGAAGTTTAAAAAGAAAACAAATATCTAACTGCTCCAGCTTTATCCTGATGACTATTGGGCTGATCAATTTTATTGGACCAAATATACATATTAAAATATGTCTACCAAATTTGCCCGTAGAATATATTGAACGGTATAGGAGAAGCTGAAAATGCCATAAATTTGTCGCATTAATAATCCCCTTCTGGATTGACCAGATATATTTGACCAATTCTAAGCCAAGAAACAGTGCCCTACACAGTAAAAATTTGCTCTATTAAATACTTGCACGTCTTTTCATGAAGAATTAAGCGATTATCTAGTGAAGGTATTAATGCAATGAATAAATCAGTTTTAACTAGAATCAGAGGTACATGTATCACGTTCCAAAGTATTCACATTTTGAACATCTACAAATATTTGATTATTCTACATGTACCTCCATTATAAACTGAGTTATTGTGTCCCAAAAAGTGTGATGGACAATTAAAGTTCAAATGTCAAATTACTTTACGATCTCGGAAACCAATTTTCCGTCTCTTTTTTTTCCCAGTATCTTCATCTGATTCACTAACAGCTGATGAATCTTCACCCTCCACCTCCTGGGTTTTTGTAGCAGCATCAACACCTAACCATTTTTGTACCCGACCAAAACTTTAAAGGGAGAAATACATATCAATCAGTAAGAATTTTTTCTTGTATTAAAATCATACGGTATTTTGGGTCAATGAAAATAGTTTAGAATTATTCAGTTTTCTTCAAATAAATATAATAAATATACAGCTATAAATATCGGTCATTAACAGAGCATTCCTGTAATTTTTCAATTTCGAAAAAAATACGATGGGTTGCCAGGCAATGAAACACACACCCACAGCAGCTAAATTGTCCGAGAGGTCTATAAAGGTTGTTGCATATTCATTCTTTTGTAGGTAATTAGAGAATACATGTATCATACAGATGACATTATAATTTTGGTCGTTTAAGGGTTCAAAAGTTTCTAAAAACTAAATCAACTGGAAGTAATTTACAGAAATTGTTGAAACTTTTGTTTTACTAATTCAAATAATGCATATAAATTTCATATAGATCGGATGATAACTTTTGTCGTTCGAACATTCACAAGGTTCAACAAAATAAAACAAGGGCCATAAATAAAGGCGTAATTAACAGACATTGCTGAAATCCAAAAGGCTTCTGCGTTTCACTAAATTAAACGATGCATATAAATTTCATACAGATCAGATGATAACTGTTGTCATTAGAGCATTCAGAAGATTTAACAAAGTGAAACAAAGACATAACTCTAGATGTAGATGTAATTAACAGAAATTGCTGCAATTCAATAGGCTTCTTCATTTTACTAATTTAAAAGATACATATAAATGTCATACAGATCGAATAAAAGCTTTTGTCAATATCTTTTGTCGTTCGTTAGAGCGTTCACAAGATTCAACAAAGTGAAACAAGGGCCATAACTCTAGACGTAATTAACGGAAGTTATTTAAATTAAATAGGCTTTTTCATCACACAAATGCAAACAACCTATATCAATTTCAAAACAATCAGATGATTAATGTAGTCTGTAGAGTATTTACAAGAAATTGTGGATGATGGACGGACGGAGGGGGCTACGACAATCTACGACCTCATTTCCATGTGGGCGTATAAAAATCACAAAGATATACCCTTAGCTTGTCCCTAATGTTTGCTAAACCATTTTGAATTATCTCATTATACAAGACATTAATCTAAGACTACTAAGAGGGATTTTCCATACATAAATTACAGAGGCTTTTTAATTATTTTAATTTATGTGTGTTGCAATGAGATTCAAATAATATGCATTCAAATTTTAATAAGAATTTAACTTACCCATCAAAGAATAACAAAAAAACTAACATAAATGATAGATAATACATATAAACATGAGTTCCAATAGAAAACTTTTCTTTTCTGTGACCAAATCTGACATAATGAGGTCTTCGTGCTAAATATTTCGATGAGGTTGTAAAATTGGTTGATAACACTAGGCTGTGACTATTTTCACTATCCAAGATTATCCTATCAAAACCTGAAGTTGATATTCTTGGAAATTTGTGAATGTTACCATTGAGTAGGTGAACACCAGATGTACGAGAGATTTTTGAACTGAGAGTCCCATGTGGTCTTATTACTGCCTCCGAATATTTTCTCAGTCCATTTTTTACAATAGTTCTGTATCGACTAGCAGCTAACATTTTCTCTCACTGTTTAATTCACTCTGGAATAAAGAGATTAAGATATTACAAATACAATGTAATAATAGCATTGGAGTAGGCTGGTTATGATAATTTACTGGTATTGGTAAAAGACATTACGGCTTGATTTGATCGATGCGTTTTTGTTAATTTCTTGCAGTTTTGTCTTATGTTTTCATTGTGGTGCGGTCCTCCTGCACTAACTATTTGTAACCTAGAAACCGAATAAAGGTGCAGACATTTTTATGTCAAAAGATATGTACTGTATTTAAGTCTGGTATTAGCCCATTGTACTGTAGTAGTTGGGGATCACGGTGGCTAAGTGGATAAGGCGCTGATTCGCTAGCCTGGAGGTTGAGTGTTCGATCCCTGCATTGGCCGAGAAAGTTCATCTCGATTTTCCGGCGTGATTTCCACTTGTCAGTGATGCAGAAGGAGGGCCTGACAAGGACAGCTGCCTAGTCGTTCGGATGGGACGAAAAACCGAGGTCCCGTGTACAAATTGGAGTGCACGTAAAAAATCCCTTGGCAGTTGGAATTCGATATAAGAGTAGGCCGTAGCACCGCTGCCCGGGCAAAATTTCCCTCATTGCACACTGTGGCATATGCCCGTCTTCAATTAGCCCAGGTTAGGTGCTTAAGCGTAGGACGTTAAACCCCATTTCATTCATTCTTGTACTGTAGTCACTTATAGTTGTATTCTCAATTTGGTTGCTATTCTATGTACTGTTCATGTCTGAAAATCGACACTATTATGATACCGTTCTTTGGACTTGATAGATTTTGCGGTAAATTGGAATGCACATTACTTGTGTATTTATATATAAATCAATGAAGGAATTTATGAAAACTTCACCTATATTGAGGAAATCATTGTTTCATAAGTTAACTTTCAGAATAGAAATACCATTCACTAAGTGGAGTTTAATAATGACATTCTACTGAAAATGACACCAAAATTAATGTCAATAATAGTTTTATATAACATTTCAGGCCTAAAGAAAGACCTACAATAGGAAGATTTAGCTTTTGCATAATGTATGTTTAAACTTCTAGAAATACAATAGAAAAATAAAGATTCAATGTCTAATAATATTAAAATTTAGTATTTTTTTCATACAAACACTTCAAATAATATTAATTTAAAAGAAAGGGAAAACATGACAAAAGCTTACAGAGCAAACAATGTGTACAGTACAATATACATTTATTAACATAATCCCTTTTGTTTGAATCTTTTTCTCTTCCTAAAAGAGAGAATTTCTCTTCTTCTTCTTTTGGTGTTTAACGTCTGCTTCCACTTAAGTGATATCACAGACAAGACATAGGAGAGCCGAAGCTGCTTCCTGATTTTTAGAATATGATTTTGCAATCTTTCCATTTAGGAGAATTTCTCCTAATACCCTTGTTTTAAATTGAAACAACTGAGTAACTTTCACACCAGTAGTTTAATGACTTTGTACCTTTTTATAACCGATCCAGGCTAATCCTTTAATTATTAACATTAGGAAGCTTATCCCAAGAAAATACCTTAATCAATAGAACATGTAGGCCTACTATAGTCTGTCATCTTTTACCATAGAGGATAACAGATTACTGTTAGATTGTATTTTACAGTATGAAACAATAGCCAAGACAAGGTTAAAGCTTTAATCTAAAAATGTTTGAAAAAAAAGACAACACCCTTTAGCTGTAAAGAATACTTTAGTGCCTCAGGGCTTAAAACAAAATATAAAGTTCTTAATTGCAAAATCAATCATCTGTGATTTTAATAGGTAGAAGAACTTTATTACGAGTAATGTGTACTAAATTCACTAATACATTCTTAAAATCTAATATACTCATATGGATTTAAAAAGTATTTATTTAACATAATTACACACAATATAACGTACAATATAAAGCTTATATTAATCTGATCCCATATTAAGGATAGGCTACCACCCCCACATCTATTAACTAAGTAATACACTATGTTATAGTGTAGGTCTAATGTCAACACATGCATATATCTAATGACATACAATTACTTTATTGAATTGACAGATATCCTCTTACAGTCCCATATAACAACTTTTGGTCGTCGAAGAAATTATGAGTGAGCGGAAATTCGTTGTTTCAGCCAGTTATAAAGAGCGTCCAATCGTGTTTCCCCTTTTGCTCTGTCACTGCTGATTCAGGAAACGTGTATTACTCAGCTATCATAGCAATGATCTGTGCGTGGAAAGTATATTTGGAATGTGTTTAAACAGCTCTATCACATATGTGATAATGACTGGCCCAAATATTGTCCTTTAATGGACCTAAGCCCATAACTCAAAATTCTCTTAAATCTTCGATATCGAAAACACAAATTATTGGTCAATTTAAATCAACATTGATATTGATGATGTAAACTGACCGAGTAAAGATGAGCTTCTGATAACAGATATTTAAGAAAATATTTTTTTTAACATTGGTAGGCCTACATGAATCGTGTACCATAATGCGCTTCAGTCCCAGTTGTATTGAGAGACTCGATGGATAAGGCTAGACACATTGCACTAAATCAAACAGAGTTATGTAGACTGGAATAACTGGACGTTAGAAATTTGCACTTGATTGAGATTGCTGGCTTATTTTGCAGCATATAAATACTGATTGATTTGAAATTGGAGTAAAAACAGAAACCATTAATACAAATCAGTTTATATACATTCATATTACATTCGAGTCTCGACTTACTTTTGTGAATTTTAAGGTCCCAAATGTTAGCGATTTAGCTCCTTTAATTAGAAAAAACTGAGCACAATGTAATTGTATTTTATTGTTAATGTTATTGACTTTGGCAGTTTGGGAGGTTGACCAGTTCTGAGTTCAATTGGCCTGAATATTCTCTCAATTCTAGGCCTACCCTAGCCTAGTTAGTTTGTTATGATTAGATTACTGTCTATGATGTCTATTGCCGTGTTAATGTGATTGAAATGAAACAGGTATAGAATATATAATAGAATAGCAAGTGTTTGCAATTTCTGCTTACTGGTTCAGTGTTTGGCTATTTATATTAATTATCTAATAGGGCATAAGGCTTAGGCCTTCAGAGTTCAGTTCAAAAGACTAATAAAGTCAGTAAAGACTAGTAGTAGACTTAGTATTATTAGTATTACTATTAGACTACAAGGCAACCTTTACTGACTTTACTCTTTTCTTTTAGTTGATATACAGGCCCTAATAATAGTTTACGGTGAAAGTATACAGAGACACAAGAAATCCCAGGGCAATTAAATTATACTAAAATAATTTGCTGTCGTTGCAATTTCCATCTACCTAGATCTATCTCAATGTTTTCATTCTTTCACCTTATCTCCATCGCCATATTATTGACCCAAACTTGTAGTTTCATTAATACAGATTTCTATTGGTTCCTGTTACCGGTTGTCCAATCAAATTGTCTAATATATAAACCAGTTATTTCCAACATAATTTCACGCGAAATCTCGCCGTCGTGGTCGAATAAACACACCGGAAGAGTTGTCTGACCAATGTAATCGTTCGTGTATGACTATTTCCCGCGGTTGTGAAAGATTTGGCGGGAGTCATTGTACATCCACAGAGAAAGCGGTGTTAGCTGTCAGAGTGGCTTCGGAATCCACCTCCATCGTTATATTTTAGAGTCGCACATCCTCAAGATTACTTGGAACGACCAACTTTTAATTGCTTATAAATTTTATTTCTAAATTTTTAATATCACAATGTTTGAAGCACGTCTAGTCCAAGGTTCTTTATTAAAAAAGATTTTGGAAGCCACTAAGGACTTGTTGACAGAGGCAATATGGGACTGCAACAGTACTGGAATCACTTTACAGGCTATGGACAGTTCTCACGTCAGTTTAGTGTCCTTGCAGATGAGAAGTGATGGGTTCGAAAGTTATAGATGTGATCGAAATTTGGCTTTGGGCATGCCACTAACAAGGTAAACATCTAAACTAAACGTTGGGTATATATTGGTTTGTTTACATCTTGCAATTATGTCAGTATCTGGCGCCAAAACTTTACAAATGAATTTCGTAATGTTGTTGACTAATAATAATTATAATAGGCTAGCTGGAACTTAAGAATATGTTCGGTTTTTAGAAAAGGAGGCCAATTAATAACTGGCGCCAAAAAAGTAAACACAAGTTGACAGAAAATGTGATAATTTCAGTAGATATATCATCCATTATTTTCCAGACGAATTTATCCATATTATATTTGTTTTGTTTTTTGCATGAGTCTGTCAAGTTTAGTAAGCTTTCAAATGTAGTTAAACATACTTTTGTTGCACAAAATGTCACCCAGGTTATGCAAACAATAACATGGGGAGTTAAACGAGGGGAGAGGGATCACATGGCAAAGTGGATAGGTGCTGGCTCGCTGGCCAGGAGGTCGGGTGTTTGATCCCTGCATTGGCCGAGAAAGTTCATCCTTGTCAGTGATGCAGACGGAACGGAGGGCCTGACAAGGACAGTTGCCTAGTTGTTTGGATGGTACAGAAAACCAAGGTCTGGTATACACATTGGCATGCACGTAAAGATCCCTTGGCAAAATTCAGTTGCTGCCCAGGAAAATTTTCCTCATAGTAAACTGTATGGCGTATGCCCGTCTTCAATAAGCCCAGCGTGGGAATAGAGATGTCAGGTGATTGAGAAACCCCTGGCCTATATTGAAAACCCCCCCAAACTTTTAGGTTACAAAATTGGCCATGTTATTAAGTTTATTGGTAGTGGTACCAATATTGTCTATAAACCACACTACTGAATTGTGCCATGAATGCGATATTTTTATACCTAGTAATTTATTTACTGATTAATAATGCCTTTTTTGTATTCCAGTATGTCAAAAATTTTACGGTGTGCCGGCAATGACGATATCATTACAGTCAAGGCAGATGATACAGGAGACAAAGTCACGTTTGTGTTTGAATCACCGCGTAAGTATCAGCCATATCTAGAACATCAACACTCTGTCTATGTACCTTTAATAAACATAATGGGCTTTCATATTTAATCAAATTAATAGGCTTCATGTGACCAAATTCTACATTTAAGGAGTTGGATGTAGTCTAGTTAAAAATGAAAAAGTAATGAATACCCTTTAAACAGATGGCCTGATTCATGAAATATTTGAAGTTGAAAGGTGCATGTGTGGGGAAAAATAATTTATATCATCCAGCATTTCAGACAGTCAGTCTTCCAGGAACATGCATCTAGGTCAATGTTCAGATTTTAAAATATTCGTAATTTAGGTATTGAGGAAATTCCCGATCATGTTTGACACGGGAGCTGCTCACCTGACTTCATTGCCATGTAAGTTTCGATATCGGAAATATTGTTGGGGGTTTTGTGAGGAGTCCCGTAAATGGAATCTTGACAAATAAGACCTGGAATTTTCAGAGTTATTAGTTGTGAAAACACTGAATTCAATTATGCCTTTGTCAAATACTTTACTAATTTCATTTCAGAGGGTGAAAAGATGTCAGATTATGAAATGAAGTTGATAGATTTAGACACAGAACATTTGGGCATTCCTGTAGGTATTTTATTTAGGTTGTTAGTAAGATTACAATACATGGGTTTCATTAAATACTGCTTAAGCTGTGGGCTGTGGGAGTAGACAACTAATGTTTTTAGAGCCGAAAGTTTGAATTGTGCTCCGAAGGCGCATTGTCTTTGTTAAAGTCTTGATCCCTTAACTTACGAAATTGTCATTTTGGGTCTTCTACTACATTCTGTACTTCAATTACAAGAAATAATAATAATCTCACAATTCTTTTTTTCCCACAGGATACTGAATATAGTTGTGTTGTTAAAATGCCAGCTGCTGAGTTTCAGAGAGTGTGTAGAGATTTGAGTCAAATAGGGGAATCTGTGATCATCACCTGTACTAAGGAAGGGGTTCGCTTTACAGCAAGTGGAGATTTAGGAACTGGTAATTTTATATTCTATATTCCTGAATTTAAGATTTGTTTTTTTATCCTTTTATTTAACAAAGTTCCAGGTGTCTGTTTGGTGGTAATTGTATTACAGGCCATGATACAGGTTGGGAGAGTACTGTACATTTGACAGAATCTGGCTTATAACTTCGACCCATTCCAACAAAATTTAATAGTGGACATAGTTTATCACAATTGACCATGCTCCGAAACTTAACGACTTTTCACAATTGACCATAGTCTAAAACCTTAAAGACTTTTCACAATTGACCATAGTCTAAAACCTTAAGACTTTTCACAATTGACCATAGTCTGATACCTAATTAGATGACTTTTAAAGAATTGTTGAATTGTGTTAATACATGTGTATTGATTTGTAATTTACAGGTAATATTAAACTTGCACAAAATATAAACACCGATAAAGAAGAAGAATCAGTTGTTGTAGAAATGAGTCAAGGTGTTTGTTTAACATTTGCTTTACGGTATCTTAATTTTTTCACAAAAGCCACACCATTATCTCCTCAAGTTACCCTCTCTATGTCACAAGATGTTCCTTTAGGTAAGTTTAGCATATTGAATCTCCTTCGTTATCTTTGGTTCTACTAATGATGTTTTTGATATTGTACCAGTAGCATGAAAGGAACCCTAGATTTATTTTTTAAATTCCATGTTTTCTGTCATCAAATAAAAAAACTGTAGATAATTTTTTAGAGTAGATAAAGTGTTATCATTGTCCTGAGGGATAACATGGCTTAACAATTAAAAAAATAATGTATTTTAATTTGTTTTAAAATGTTTTTATCATATAAAATTATGATCACCAAGATTTATCATGTTAATTATTTAGGTCATCAATATATATCTGCTGATTCTAATTTTGTATATTTCTCTTTTTCAGTTGTTGAATATAAAATTGGTGACATGGGCCATTTACGCTACTATCTTGCTCCTAAGATTGAAGAAGATAATAATGATAGTTAAAGAATTGTTACTGTAAATTGTGCTAATATGTATTATAATAATATAGTGTCCTTGTATAAATTGTTTTTATGTGATAAATATACTAAACCATGAAATCATCCCTGTAAACATGTACATCAGAATTTACTTGAATAAATCTGGTTAACCATCTTTTACTAGCTACTTCTGTTAGTCCTGCAAATATCTGACTGTAATGTTCAAGTGTAAAGATATTCCATGTAGAATGCTGATGCAATTGGTGGGATTCTGACATCTAACCAAGTCCTTGCCATCTCTCCCGGAGTCGAAGTCGTGTAATTTTTTAAATGCTTTTTTTCCCAATTCTTGTAAAAGGTCAGGTGTCTTGTTTAAACTTAAGGTTTGATTGTGATGAGTAGGGTTGTCTGTCCAGCCTCTTGACTATCTCAGTTTCCACCCCTTGCCCAAAGTCCACTATGTGTATGCAAATTGAAATAAAAATGAATAATGTTGTCTGACCCAGTTTTATACCAGCATGGTAAGAGGCTTGCTAGCCTGGGGTTTGTGTTTAATTCGTGCATTGTTACGAGGAGAGGCCCCCACAAGGATAGCTGTCAAGGTGGGACAAAAGAAAATGGAGGTTTCGTGCACAGGCCTACATTGGCTTACACTTAGATCTCTAGACGGTTAGAATTCAATATAACTGGCCATTAATGCTGCTGCCTGTCTTCACTAGCCCAGTAGGACATTAAACCCTATTTCATTTTTACCTGTAGGCCTATGCCCATGTGTCAAATATTCCTGGAATGAAAAGATTTTTCAGTGTTGATTTATGACCAATCAACAAATTAAAAACCGATTTAAAACCATCCATATGCCAATTAGGTTAGCAGGCTGTAGGTGGTACAGACACAAAATGTATGCAGTGAGCAGATTTATTTGTAAATCTAATCTGGCACAGAGTTCAAATTACAGTCCTCAAGCAGCTCATTGTGGTGTGTTTTTCAGAACCAGTTGAAGCAATTCTTGAGGGGGGGGGGGCTACCATGGTAGGAATTTACAAGAATGCATTATTAATAATACTATTGTATGTTTATAAATAAAATAATACTATTGTATGTTTGATCAAGAACATTTCATCCTTTGACCAAGGATAGATTATCAGCTTGATTGCTCAATACTTTTGAAAAGGATAAATGTGCAATTAATCAAGGCATCCCATAAATCAATTCAATGTGTCAACTATTTGAGTTTTTTTGGGGGGTGGGGGGCTCAGCCTCACTGTTGGCTTCTTGGAAATAAATACTTGAGTAGGTATGCATTCTTAAAGATGGGTTCCCAGCAAAATATTTATCGGCTGGTTATTTCCAATAAAAGTATGGCAAATTTGGTATTTATGAAAAGTATAGACACCCAATCTTACTAGAAAAATACTAGATTTCGCGAAAATCGCCCATGGGGCAAGGACTCTGCAATATTGTCAGGGAATCACTAACTATCAACCCATCAGGATTTGCTGGCTTATTGTCTGCTAGCTTAGGTCAGGGAGCAGTTGTTATTTCTTGCTCAAATGGTTAGGCGGTTTTGGGAACATTGCAGGTTGTCAACGTTCAGGGCCGGCGGAAGCAATTCTTGATTGGGGGGGCTCCCATCCTAGGTCCAGGGATGTAGCCAGGATTTGCTGACTAGTTGTAAAAAACTAATTTGGGATGATGGGGTATACTACGGCACACAAAAATAAATAATGCCGTGTCAGACATGGTTTGCTTGGGCTTATAGTTACCATGGCTTTGCCGTTTGCGGGGGGGGGGAGAAATTTCGAGTGCGGAGTCTGAGTACAGAGTGGGAGAAGGACGAAGTCGAGGGGGTTTAAATACGACTGGGCGGCTTTCTTCTATTTTTTCTTTGTGCTGGGGGCAAAAAACAGTGCCGCCTGAAGAAAAGAGTACTTGCGGCCAAATTATTGGAGGGGCTAAAGCCCCCCCTAGCCCCCCTACTCCGCCGGGCCTGACGTTTAAAATACTCTGCAATTAAAAGGTGTAAAAAGAAGTTGACAGAAATAATTAAGATTTTTTGTAGGCCTCAATAAAATAGTAAATGTAAAGTAAGCCATGATAGATACATTTTGAAATATGGACCCTCCCACAAAGAAGTTAAGTTGGCAGATATTGTGTTTAACAACAGCTTACTTACAGCTATAGGTATCCCCGGCGAAAACAGAGTTTTGAAAGGGAATTGAAGCAAATTTTTGATAGATTGGTTACTTTAAATATGTGTTTAGTCCAAATATATCGTCAAATCAAAAAGTTTGTACCCGGGAATGCATCTTTAAATAATATAAAACAGAAAAAGAACATGTAACTTTAGATCAACAATTTTTTTATTTTGGATCACTATTTTTATTTAGTTTGTCAGCATCTCTTTGGCTAATTTTTATTCTTTCAATATTGTCAAAAAACCTCATATCTCCCTCCCATGATTTAAAGAGCTGAACGTTGCCTTTCTTTGTAAGATTGGGAACTTCTAAACCAATAGAAATAAATTCATTATTTTCTCTATCCTGTGAAAATTTTATTGAGTCAATTCTTGATGCATGTTGTGGTTTTGAATTTGCACGACAACCAATTGAATTCACTATAGCAATTTGTTCCAGTTCTTCCTCAAAACGTTTCATGTACTTCAAAACTAACTCTGTTAATTCAGGCTTAGAGAACACGTCTTTTGCCTCGTCCATGTTGTCTTGAAACCACAGATATTTATCCAAAATTGTGTCTTTCTTCAATGATTTTTGCTGTCTGCTTCCATCAACTCGTGCTTTGTGGCTTTTATCTCTCGTAATATTACCAGCTTTTCTGCTGTTTGGATGAATGGGTCTCTTATTATCGGATACCCTTGCCTTTGGAGCCTTCGGCATTTTGTTAGGTGTTTTTTTAAATAATTATTACGATCCGGTTGTTATTATTTTAAAAAACAACTTCATAAACAACGTGCACCGGATGTTTGCTAATAATGTAAAATGTCCAATCAGGGCAAAGGGTTTTACTTGCTGCTCATCTGAAGTCCATGTGGAAGTCTTTTCCGGTAACTTGACTTTGCTAAGAAGTTTAGAAAGTAGTTTCAAAATGCAAGCGTCAAAACGATTGGTAACTGGAACAATGCATATAAATGTTAGCAGCTACTGCAGAAGGTAAAGGACAAATTGCAAGTGACGTTTCATTCTTCCCCCCTTAGGAAAGCCGTGCTGGTTCTTTCCACTTGTCAAATTATGTTGAACTGTTGACTAAGTAATAATAATATATATTATTAGTATTACCGGTGCGGTACTATATTAGTGATTAATAAACCCCATTTACATATCAATTTTAAGCGTACCAGGAACGGTACCAAACGTAAGCGCGCCATACCAGGTACGGTGCCAATCTGGCCCACTGAAGTGATGTGGTCTGAGCACCGTGCCAGGAACGGTTCTTTTTAAATTTTCGTAGTGTAAACTCTTATCCGGTCTGAGTACGGTTCGGTACTGATAACTGCGCAATGCGTGAAACAAACCTTGACCTTTTTACCCTCATACTTTGACAGTTCTGTCATCAGTTCAGTCAAAATGACGACTCAAACTTGAAACTAAATCAACCGTCATAATTGTTTTCATCTGGGTAATAATAGGTATAGAAACTGAAATTAACTTTTCTGTGATTACCACATGTGGCGTTCTTGGCACGGTTCTGAGACCGGTTATTTTAGAGTAATGTAAACGGGTCAATTTCTTGAAATCTATCGCTGCCTGGTACGGTACCAGGTACGGCGCGCTTATCGCGGCCAAGTGTAAACGTGACTATAGTTTAGTAATATATTAAATTATTATAACAAATAAATATAGTAACTAATCAGTCTAATCTACCCAAGACAACTATCACTAATATACTACTGATAGTAGTACAATGTAATAGTATTTAAAGGGCCAATCCCGATAACTTTTTGGGGAATAAAACGCTTAATTTTGTGTTAAAATCTAAGGCCGATCAACTAACCTGATTTTTGTGATACGCTTGTAAATAACTTAAACCTGACAGTCTGCATCTGGAAATGGAGACCTTTGTATCATACAGTATCTGGATAAAACCAGACTTTTTTCTATAAAAATAATATGTAGGTAAAATTTACCTTTTGTTATCAAGTACAGTACATGGGTAATTCACTGTATAGACCTCCCAAGAAACGTAAATCGATTATAAGGTCACCAAATGAAAAAAAATGACCATCAACAGTGCTCACTCTGGGTTCCATTTTTTTCCCGCCAATTTCTCTTTTTAATTTTTTAGCTATATATTTCTTCCGCCAATTTTTATTTTTAAAAATTCAGTAATTTTTTTATAACTTTTTTTTTTACAAAAATACATACACATTTTACAATTTACAATATTCTTCTCTGCTTTTCCATTCATCTCTGAAATATCTGCCTTTTCTAAATGCCCTTAAGATTTTACGTAGTTTACTAGTTAACGTCGCTCTAATACAACGAGCAATTGACACCAACTGCTAAATAATTGCACTCGAATGTAGCACGTGCTATCGGTCATTCCAATCGAAATATACGTCAACATTTCTAAGCGTTTTGATTTATTTACTTAAAAACATAAACCCCATTCAAAATATGATAATAAATCCGACAATATGCCATCAAAATGTTGGTGATGGAATACTAAAAAATCTTACAATCTTCTAACGGACGTTGAAATTGAAGTTCAATCTTTCGTTTACGACCCATGGCATATGATTTGATAATACCTGACTTTCGACAACCTCAAGATTATATACGCATTTATAAACTGTAACAACATATCTGGTTTCATTTATTAACGATACCGGCAACTTTAGTGAGAAATATATCAAACAGCAGTCATAATCTAATAATCCTAACGAATCGACCGACTATTGTTCACCGTGTCCGCCATAATAGAAACCATAAAAAAACCCACTGATTCGAATTGAAAACAAATAATCAAATCTTTTGTCTCTTGATTAGTTTATTACTACTCTTACTGTATATACTTATCAACACTAATCGGGGATTGATCAAGAGACAAAAGATAGGTCTATAGATACCTAATTAATTTTTAATTGACTCACTGTCAATGAACCAACAGGTTTATACAGCGAGGAAATCAAAGCTTTGTGTCATTATGACAAGAAAAAATTATTGCCAAAGGTAAAAAAGAATCGCCATGTAGGAAAAAGTTATCGCCAAAAAATCCGCCAGATTGAATATTTTATCGCCAAGATTATATTTTTATCGCAATTGGCGGAAATGGCGATCGACAGCGTGAGCGCTGACCATCAATATTAAAAGGGTTACGTGTCCGGATAAGCAATTTTGGCGTTCACGTCCAAATGACTCAATATTTTGAGTTGAAATTTTGAGACAAGGTATATACACCATTCCCCTATATTTTGGCGTTTTATTTTCTTACATTCTCAGACTTTTATTTTTGAGCCTCTGTATAATACGGGACTGTCCCTTTAAATTTCAGTAATTGTCTTATACTATCATTTGAACGTTTTATTATTCCAATGAATGATAGTATTAATTAGACAATTACTGACCCACTATGGCTGCTTGATAACCTTAAAGGGGCCATCCCAATAACATTTTGGGGGTTAAAACTATGTGACACGTTTTCAAACAACTTCCAATCGCCGGTATTGCTTGGTGGCCGAAGACTTGTGTTCTGTTTGCAATTACACAGAAGTGTCTGGATAAAACGAGTCTATATAAGTGCAGCTTTCATTCTAACCCTATTGACTCACTTTTAAAGCTCTCTATTGATTAAGTTAAAATTGGTAAAATTAATTGATTAAGTTAAAATTGGTATCAAATGTAGTCAGGCTTATCAAGTAAAACGACCATAACAATTTAAAAAAAAAAACTTAAAAGAGCAAGTGTCCAGTTAAGCTTTTTCTGCATTCACGTCCAAACTACACAATATTTTGAACTGAAATTTTTAGACAAGGTAAATACACTATTCCTATATATTTTGGCGTTTAAATTTCATACGTTCATGAACGTGTAATTTTCAGATTCTTTGAAATTCGGGCCTGCCCCTGTAAGCCATTTACATGTGATCGTGCTAATGAAGACCAATACATTGGCCTATGTGCTACTGATAAACATCTGTAGTTTTTTTGATTTTTTTTCAGAATTGCTGCAAGAGTACAGACAGCAACAGTGAAACATTTATACCAGTCAAGAGCATATAGTGCAGAACAAATTTCAGCTCCAAATGTGGAAGGCATGGAAAAGCATTATCAACCCAAAATAGTAAAATTAGTAGAAGATATTGGACAGCTAAATCTTTTAGAAGTATCAGATTTAAATGAATTATTAAAAGTTAGTTGCATTTCATTGCATTGATACAATTATCAATACTTTATTATTAAGGATGTTACACAAGCCTGTCTAGGTAGGACTATCTGTCTTAGATATCTTGTTGTTGGCCAGTTGGGCCTCGCTCATATTTGGTCACTACACCTTATTTATTAATTTTAATCATTTTCTGAAAAAACTTCTTGAATTATGGACCTTATAATTATTGTTAACATTTTTGATGCTCTAATTCATGACGTCAGATGATCGATTTGCCATTCAAGACTGGTTGCATTATTTCCTTATAAAACATTCATGAAATGAAATGGGGTTGAACATCCTACTGATCTGCTCTAAACTGAGCTAATGAAGACAGGCACACACCCCATACAGTGTGCTATAAGGGAAATTGTGCCTGTAACAAAAATTCTCTGGTTTTGTGTCTTGATACGTGTCAAAAAATCTTGTGGACGCTCTTAAGGCCAAATATAATATCCGATTTAAGATCATGAGCCAAGATGCCTATTGATTTTCAGCAATTTCCGATAGTTACTGCCAAGAGTTATGGCCCTTGATCACTTCAAAAAATCTTGTTAATGCTCTAAATTTATACACAGTGTTTAATTAAGTTCATGAGACAAAGAATCCTATTGAATTCTAGCCATTTCCAAAAATTACTGCCAGAGTTATTGCCCTTGCCGCTTTAGAAGCTAGAGTTTATGGTTGTGGAAAGAAGAAGAAGCATTTTGATTTTCAGCGGTTTCTGATAAATACTGCCAGAGTTATGGCCCTTTATCACTTCAAGTATATTGATTTTCAATGAATTTTAATAACTTTAACAGCTAAATCCATATTAAATGTTTCTTATACTAAACATAAGCATGATGGAGAACTTTATCAAAGCCAAACAAAATCTGATCATTTTCTGATAATTACTTAAAAGGTTGTTACTCTTAATCAGATTTTAGTGTATTATAAATGTTTCAATTGTGAAAAAAGTAAAAATATATGCCTTTTAAAGATACATTATGCAAAAGCTAGATTGATTCGTTTATTATTATGACAATGGTACTTGACTTGACAATCAACTTGAAAAAGTCATACTTTTTCTCAGAATTAAGTAATTTTACAGAAAAATTGGAATATATTCATTTTTCATTATCAATTTTTGAATTATTATAGCAAGAAACGACATTTCTTTATCTAAATCTTACATAAGGATAAGTTTAAGATATAAATGTTTATCATTTTTTTAGAAATCAATTGGCAATACATTTAAATACATATATTTTTAACCCCTTTTCAGAAAACTTTAAATATTCAAGATGCACCAATGATGGCTATGGGCATGGCAGCTGCAGCACCAAAGGTATTTAATTAATCTTTAAGTGGCATTTAATTAATTACGAGAATTATAGAATTTTAAAATTAAATATATTTTGACCTTTAAGGAACATTTTTTTATTAATATCAGTAATTTGTGAATACCATCTTATGTATTCTTGAAGACCATGAGTAATTAGCAGCACAATATAGAACAAAAATAGCTGGTAGCTAGCTTATGCACATATTGTACTTTCTTAAAAAGGATATTGCTTATACTAAATATACTTGTAAGAATTTCTTTGTTCATGGTTTATGGCACAGTTTATACCAAATCTTATTTTGGAACAATTTACGGATATTAATAATTTATTACATATTTACGTACTGTCCTGCCTCCTGTTTATTTTTATGGTAACCTTTTTTTGTGTGAAACTTTTGCGTATGTAATTAATGATATACGTATTGACACGTGATCAGCGATAGTAAACAGTTGTGAGTTTTCTGTTTATTTCACTTTACAACCCTTACATATAGTTGCAGTTAGGATATAATTGATATGCCTATTCCAGGAAGCCCCCCTGGGGTGTAGGGGGTGATAAGAATATACCCTTCGTATTTCCTGCGTGTCGTAAAAGGCGACTAAAAGGATCCCTGTAATGGGGCGACGTGTTTGCCGTGCGTTGCGACCCGTGTCGGTGGAGAGTGGAATCCTGGTGATTGAGTGGGGATTTGGCTTGCGAGCCCTTTTTCTGCAACACATTACTTTGGCCCATGGTTCACCTAGACGGGAGGTCAGAGTGGCCCACTCTGATCAATCGGCTTTGGTCGTTTTCAGCTCTGTAGAATGTACCCTTTCCATGTTTAATGCTCTGTTGTTTATTCACTCTGCATACTATCTACCTTTGTGTCCTATGTACATTCTACAGGGCGGCGGCTTGGGTCAATCAGGTTAGACAGGTATTTTTTACTTTCTGGCTTGAGTATACCCCTCGTCGAGCCCTGAGGCCATGCGCAGGTTATCCGCGCTAGTCCTCCCCCTGGTAGGCAGGGTAGTAACCTGGGGGACGACGAGGGGTGAATTTTAAAAAAATATTCTCATGGATTCCCTAATCCCCCCCAACCCAATAATAACAAATAAAGAAAATAATAATAAAAGTAAACAGAAACGTCTGAATTCAGAGGATGTTTCTGATTTATTTACACAAAAAAATAAAATGTCAAAGTCTTGGCCGAGGTTTCTCTTAATTGAGAGTCCCTCTCGAGACCTATCGAAAGTGTCACCATTTTTAATAACCAAGGGTATAGCTGGCTTGGCCGGCGAGCCCAAGGCTATTAAAAAACTAAAGAACGGAGCACTCTTAATAGAATGTGCCAAAGAACAGCATGCTACCATGCTTCTCAAATCTTCATCTTTGGCAGACATTCCTATTAAGGTGTCTCCACATAGGTCTTTAAACAGTAGTAGAGGTGTAATACGTTGCCGGGACCTCGAAGGCAGCAGTGAGGAAGAAATGGTAGAATACCTTTCTTCTCAAGGTGTACAACACGTCAAAAGAATAAGTGTTCGTCGAGGAGATAAGGTGATTCCAACAAGCACCTACATCCTCACTTTCGACCGTCCCGACATACCAAAGACTCTCAAGGCAGGTTATTTAAGTATACCAGTGGATTCTTACATATCCAATCCTCTTCGTTGCTACAAGTGTCAAAAATTTGGACACAGCAAAACTGTCTGCAGGGGTAAAGACACCTGCGCTCGTTGTGGCCATGATGGCCACGAGAGCGCTGCCTGCCAGGCTGAGTTTTGTTGCGTGAACTGTAAGGGAAAGCATTTTGCTTATTCCCGTGAATGTCCAATATGGCAAAAAGAGAAAAGAATCCAACAGGTCATGTCTGAGCGAAAGATACCATATTTCGATGCTCGAAAACAGGTAGATTTATCTGCACAATTTCCCATTGCACCACAAGGGAAATCTTTTGCTAGTGCAGTTAAAGTTTCAACCACATCCATCTCCGTTCAGACAGAAATAACCTGGCCAAATAAGCAGAAAATGAAGACTTTGACAATACCCGATTATGTAAAAGGGGTCTCGAGCTCTTCTCAGTCATCTGAGAGCTCGGTCCAAACATCTTTGCCCTTGCCTGATGAGGGTTCATCTTCCTTGCCCCCAACTGAAGTTATTGGGATTATTCCCAATACTTCCTCCCAGCACGGTAAGGAAAAATCCCAATTGGATAAACCAAAAGCTGCAACTCCTGACCCCAGGTCCACTGGGTCAGCATCGCAGCTATCGGTTATCCCACCCTCACAGGATAAAGTATATCTTTCTTCTAGACAACGAAAGTTGGCAAAGTTGCGTGATAAGGGTAAGAAAGGTTCACTAGACCCAATTGTCCATTTCAAAAAATATGGTGAAGATGTAATGGACGGTATTACCGTAGAGGGGGCCAGTAATGACCCAATCGGCGGTAAGATACCACCAATAAATTATCCCTGACGATGGCTAATTCCATTATTCAATGGAATTGTCGTGGTTTAAAACCAAATTTTAATGAAGTCCAATTATTAATTCAAAAGCACAATCCTTTAGCTATTTGTTTGCAAGAAACATTTTTACGGAATTCTGACACTTTGTCTTTTAGGCATTTTGTCGGTTACCATCATCATTCAGTTGGTGATGGTCGAGCTCATGGGGGTGTTTCTATTATTCTTAATGGAGATATCCCTCAAAGTAAAATCACTCTCAACTCGCCTTTACAGGCAGTTGCTGTTAGGGTGACTTTACATATTCCTATAACACTCTGCTCTGTATATCTTCCACCAAGTTTACATCTTAATCCCAGAGATCTTGATGACCTTGTTGCCCAACTTCCCCTCCCGTTTATTCTGACGGGAGATTTCAATGGTCATCATTCACTCTGGGGTAGTCCAGATGATAACAACAGAGGTAAACAAATAGCGGACTTCATTAACATTAATAATTTGTGTTTATTAAATGATGATTCGCCTACTTATCTACATCCTGCCACAGCATCATTTTCTTCTCTCGATCTCACCATTTGCTCTCCGGTCCTGTTTCAGGATTTTACATGGAGAGTAAATGAAGATCTGTGTGGTAGTGACCACTTTCCTATCTTGATTGTTAATAATGGTCCCTCTCCGGTCGAAAGACCCCAGAGGTGGAAGTTGCATAAGGCTGATTGGGCTCTTTTTGAATCTTTGTGTCTCTTCTCTTTTGATGCAAAAGAGTTAGAAGATGCAGATGAGCCCATGGCCTTATTCACTTCAATTCTTCAAGATGTAGCTGAGCAGGCGATTCCAAAAACCACGACAGAACCAAAACGTTTCAATAAACCATGGTTTAACGACGATTGCAAATCCGCTCTTAAAGAGCGTGATCGTATCCTAAGACGACTAAAGAACCATCCTTCCATGGAGAATATTGCGGCATACCAGATGGTCCAGGCGAAGGCCCGTAGAACCATACGCCAAGCAAAGAAGTCTTCATGGCAAGGTTATGTCTCTAGGATCAATTCCCGTACCACTTCCAAATCGGTATGGGATAGGATTCGTAGGATTAAAGGTAAAAGTAGTGCATTATCAGTTAACCATCTCAATGTTGATAATACAACCTTAACAACATTTCCTGATATTGCTAATTCTCTGGCCAGTACATTTTCATACAATTCATCATCCAATTTCTCCTCTGATGCCTTTCGAGGCATTAAACAACAACAGGAGAAAAGGCGACTTAATTTCAAGTCCCGCAATGATGAATGCTATAATGATACCTTTTCCATTGCAGAGCTTCGGGATTCGCTAAAGCGAGCTCGAGATACTGCAACTGGTCCAGATGAAATACACTACCAAATTCTAAAACATTTACCTTTTTCCACTCTCTTAATTTTATTGGATCTTTTCAACCGGATTTGGATTGATGGGAATTTCCCTCCTTCGTGGCACGAAGCCACAATAATTCCCATCCCTAAACCGGGAAAAGATCATACGAATCCTACAAATTATCGTCCAATCGCTTTAACTAGCTGTATTTGCAAAACCATGGAGAGATTGATCAATCGAAGGCTTGTTTGGTACCTTGAATCCAACAACCTCATTACAGACCTCCAATGTGGATTTCGGTCCCAAAGGAGCACTCTTGATCATCTCGTTCGATTTGAAACGTTCGTCAGGGACGCTTTCATCCAGAAGCAACATTTAGTTGCAATATTTTTCGATCTGGAGAAAGCATATGATACCACGTGGAAACATGGTATCATGCGCGACCTCCACAACCTCGGCCTACGAGGTCGCTTACCTATCTTTATAAAAAATTTCCTGGAAGATAGGTCATTTAAGGTACGACTGGGATCAATCTTCTCTGACCCATTTCCTCAGGAAATGGGGGTTCCCCAGGGAAGTATTTTATCTCCAACATTATTTGCGATAAAAATTAATACTATCCCAGCGTGCCTTAAACCAGGTACAAACGGGGCTCTCTATGTTGATGACTTTCAGATGTGCTATGGTTCTACAGACATGCGGATAATCGAACGTAAGTTGCAGCTTTGTTTGAATTCACTTCAACAATGGGCAACCAAAAATGGATTTCGTTTTTCGAAATCCAAGACTGTCTGCATGCATTTCTGTCAGAAAAGAGGTTTGCATCCTGATCCAGAACTTTTCTTGGATGGCAACCGCCTTCCAGTTGTGGATGAAACCAAATTTCTGGGGCTGATATTTGATAAGAAATTATCATTTATCCCCCATATTAAAAACCTAAAAAAGAAATGTCTGAAAGCCCTCAACATATTGAGAGTCCTATCAAATACTGACTGGGGAGCAGACCGCAAGGTCTTGCTCCGATTATATCGAGCATTAATAAGATCTAAACTCGATTATGGGTGTATTGTGTATGGGTCTGCCCGCGAGTCTTATCTCAAAGAGCTTGACACCATACACAACCAGGGACTTAGAATCAGTTTAGGAGCATTTCGTACATCTCCAGTGGACAGTTTATACGTCGAGGCGCATGAGCCCTCATTGCACAACAGACGTGATAAACTGGCCCTGCAGTATGCTACGAAAATTGCATCACTTCCAAACCATATATCATTTAACACCATATTTAGACCTCTTCACGAACATTTATATCTTGTGAAGACTAAAGTCATTCCATCTTTCGGTATTCGCATACAACCCCTTTTGTCGGAGGCTGGTATCGGCCTTGACGGTATTGCGAATACCCCTTTCTTTGAGACTCCACCGTGGGCTGTATCTCCCCCAAAGATTGATTTCGATCTTACTCAACACAAAAAGAGAGATACTAGCTCGACGGTGTTCCAGTCTCTCTTTAGAGAGTTACGGTCTAAGTATGGTAATTATGCTCCTATTTACACTGATGGTTCTAAAGATGGTGATCGGGTAGCTTCGGCTACCGTGACTCCATCTGAGACCATCTCTGTGTGTCTTCCACCTGCTGCTTCAATATTTACAGCTGAGCTCCAGGCCATTCTTCAGGCCCTGGAGTTCATACAATCCTCTTCATCATTAAAGCATATCATCTTTACTGATTCTCTGTCCTCACTTCAAGCAATTAACAATAAACAGCTTGAACACCCATTAGTAGCAGATGTTTATCGTCTGCTACTATCTTATGAGTTGAAAAGCAAAGACGTTGTCTTTTGCTGGCTCCCCAGTCACGTCGATATAAGGGGGAATGATCAAGCAGATTTTGCTGCCAAAGCTGCTTTAGATCTTCCCCAATCACCCTTTTTAATACCATTTAAAGATTTTAAAGCATCAATAAACCAGTACATTTATGATCGCTGGCAACGGTCTTGGGATCTTGCAGACACTAACAAACTTCATCACATTAAGCCTCTCTTAGGAGATTGGCCAAGCTCCTATAGAACTAACAGGAGGGATGAAGTTGTTTTGTGTCGCTCTCGCATTGGTCATACTTTTTTAACACATATTTTCATCTTAAAGCGAGAGCCTCAACCAGAATGTGAACACTGTCATGTTCCTTTGACAGTGAAGCACATTTTGATTGAGTGCAAGCATCTCAAAGATACAAGATTACGACACTACCGTTGTCAATCCCTTTATCAGTTGTTTTCCCAACCGGGGCTATATTGTAAAGCGCTCGACTTTTTAAAAGAGACAAATTTTTATAGAAAATTTTAATTGTATATATCTAATTGTATTTCTCATGTTTTAAATATATATACATAAAGTTTATATTTAGTTTTATTTGATATTTTCTGTGATATTTGTTTTTATTTATGTATATATAGATAATGTGATTATTTATTTATAGTTTGTCTCGTTTTTTCATAATATGTTTGGCGCAATATGGCCCGGTTGGAGCTCACGTGCCATTAAACAACATTTCATTCATTCATTCATTATTCCAGGAAGATGAAGAAGACATTATGCCTGTGAAAGAGAAAGTTATATTTTCTGTCAAGTTGACAAAATATGAAGAAAGTAAAAAGATTCCGTTAATAAAAGCTGTTAAAGGATTAATACCAGATTTGAATTTAGTTCAGGTAATATTATGAAATGAAAACACTTATAATGGTGCTTAAAAATATTTACTGGTAAAGTCCCATGGAAGCAGTTTTAACCTAAATGCTGTACTTGAGTTAAATATAACCTAACAAAGCTGTCAACTGAGGTCAAAAATGATGAAATGGGTACAACTAAGGTAGACCACTGTCCACTACTAGTACTAATGCCATGTGAGATGTCGAACTAGTTAGGCCACACAAATAAATATTCTGGTTCTCCGATGCTACTGCAGCATCAAAAATCGGTCGCATCATAATTTCCACTAGGTCTATTTCCAGTGTTCAAGGGAAGTAACTCTATAAAGCGTTTCTTGAAAAGAGGAACTGTACACTATACTCGGCTATCATCAAATATGTAAATGTAACTATGGGAAACACAATTGACAGTTACAACCAGCACTGGATAATTGAGTGTTCATTTGTTATCCTGCAGTCATTGCGACAATTTTCCTGTCAATCTGTCGCCAAAATGGAAACCGGCGGATTTGAAAGCAATTTTCCAGGGGAGTTAATTTAGATAATGTCACCTAATTTTTCAAAATCTTACTTAGTTTATGATTGGTTGACATGATTAAAAAGGTCATTCCATCATCTCTCAATATAAATATAATACCCTAATCAGCCTAATCCATTCAAATAGCTAATCATGATGTCTTACATAAGTGTTATTTTGACCATTGAGTATGATTAAAATGGACATCCCCTAATCTCTATATATAATATCCCATTCCATTCAATCAAATAGCTAATCATGCCAGTCATACATAGTGATATTATGATCAGTGGGCATGATCTGATAAAAATGACCTTTCTCTCATCTCTCCATATTATACCCCCCCCCCCCAATAGACTATAAGCATGCCTGGAAATAGGGCATCTGTAACTGAAAATGTCGGGCACAGATTCAGACTTTGTCAGGTAGAATTCCTCTTGTGTCATTTTGTCCGGCACAGATCTGTCTTTGTTATTGATGTTATTAATACATTTCCAGCACTAAGTTGAATAAGTCAGGTACTATAAATTTCATTATGGTGTCAGACATTTTGTCAGGTATATCTAAAACCGTTACATCCAGGCCTGACTATAAGGCATCATTCAGTTACAAGTATGCAGTTTTGAATATACTCAACATAAACCATCTAAACAAGACTGTAGTAGATATTACTATAAATATATATCACATCCATTTTGTAAAACTTTAATTTCAGGCAAAGAAGTTTGTTGAGTCTATACCTCAAGTTGTTAAAGCTGATCTTCCAAAAGAGGAAGCAGAACAATTAAAAACAGCATTAGAGGCAGCAGGGGGAGTAGCTGAAATCGAATAAAATTATTAAAGGGAAGAAAAACAATAATGGAAACATTTTGTGTGGATGATAAACTATTTTTAGCTACCGACATTGAGTGGTGTTAACACAGAAATAAGAATAACATGATACATTATTCAAGAGCTAAATTTGCCTATTGCAGGTCTTTCGTTAGGCCTTAAATGTTATGTAAATGATTAATTAGACATTTATTAACATGACAAGATCATAATCAACTCTCGATGCCGTCGTATACAGAGATTTTAACTAAATTAGAACGGTTCAGCGATTTTATGATTTACTTGTCAAAACTACAAACAGGGATGATAATATCAGATAAAGTAAATTGAATGAAATTTTCAATATAATTTTATTCATTATATACTTTCGAACTATTATAGCGAGAATGACCAGCGCTTTATCGAAATCTTACATAATATATCTTTGCGATATAACCACAGTACATGACTACATGTTATATGTATGTTATAGTTAGTGAACAATACTAGAGTATTAGTAGATGTATGCCAATCAAACAAGTTGTGCCATATTTCTATTGTATTAAAAATTAATCAATTAAGTTAAATGGTTTGTTTTGTGAATAGCTGAAAGGTGCAATAACTTTGGTAATACTTGACACAATTGTTATTGACTAGTAATATTTTGAAACACATGACATATTAATAACTTATTACTAAATAGCATTTACTTTGATTTGTCTGACTGAATGTTATCATAATGTAGTTTAAGTACACAGTGTTTATTAATTTTCTATATAATTGGACAGTGTTTTAGTTTTTCATCACCTCAGTCAAGGGTCATTCTGTGTCAATTTGTCAATGAAATAGAAATTTATTAACTCGACTGTTTACAATTTTGATATAATCGGTATACACATATATGTCATCAATCAGATAATTATGATACTCATAATAACAAGCCCTTGATCATACTCAAGGTGGGTTTTTAAAACCAAAATACAATATGAAAGTCCAGCTTGAGTATTTAATCCTTTATTTGATTTATGATTTTGCCAGTAAGGCTACATATTTTAGGAACACTAGAAAAAAAATGATGCATTTGTGATCAATCTTTGTTATTCTCCCCGTTATTCAAAGATATGACCAAGATATTGACAATGTGAAGTTATACACCAACACTTCATCTAGGTAATCCTCAACGCCTCAACTGGTTGCTAAAAAAAGAAGGTTTATTTTCATAGAACCACAACCTATCACTGACAGCAAGTTGTTTAGTTTATACAGCCAATCTTCTAAATATGCATAAGGGACAGACATCTTTAATACAAATACCATTTTGCCAATAATTTATTTATATATATACAAGTCTTGGGTTATAGGTAGCGAATGTTGAAACTGAAATAGTTGGTAATATTTTTCTTTTCTGTAGCAAAGTGTTTACAGATAGCGGGATACTCGAAATCTAATATTGTTCATGATATTTGTGGTTTTACCCGTCATTTGAAAACTATTAGAAACTTTCTCCATTGAAATGAGCCCGAGTTTGTTCGAAGGTATCAGACTGTCGAAGGTTTCTGTATTTAGATTGTGACCGTGAATGCCAAACTTTTGGGGACGGAACATGATTGCATCGTAGCAGAAATCCTCAATGATTGTGCTTGTAACGGAAAGTTAAAAATTCATAATTGAAAATATTTTTTTAGTTTAGATACAAATAATTGAGAGCCAAGAAAAAAAACGTAATTGGCGAACTGATAATAGCACCTATATATATAGACACGCGTTGAAGTTAAAAAAATTATGGAGTTGCATTGCCGAGAATGTCCGTTCGTTTTCCGAATTGCGAAACAGTGGCGTGGTGGCCAGGTGGCTGATGGCAACGTACACCCGCTGAGTTTATACGGGCGCTGAAGATGACCGGATTTTATTGGGATATATTGTCAGCGTGGGTCGAGGGCAAAAAGAGGAAATTTAAGACAACGATAGTTTTAATCCCACAGCACAACGCCGGATTAACCATTGTGGGGGCCCCCGCACACGCCAAAGGCGCGAATCCCCCGCAAGAGGAATCTCTCCCTTGAAATTTTCAGAAATTGGAGGCCGTAAACGTGATTTCCTGGCATTTCAGGCACTTGTGTGGAGCCATTTAGAAGTACATGAGAAAATTAAAATTCTGCCATAAAAATAAGCGCATTCTGGCATTATTTCAGTGGACCAACTCATGCAAGTAATATGTAATGATGGCTTTTATTTGGGAGGCCAGGGGGCATTGATGTGGGAGGGGGTTCTAAGGTGGGGGCCCTGGTTCGCCGGCCATCGAAAGCGCCTAAGTCGCGTTGATGCTGTAGCCTTCCGTGATGATATCTTGCAACCAATTGTTGTACAGATGTTTCGAGCGCAACTTCAGCATTTCGAACAGGATAATGCACGTTCGCATACCGCCCGTTTTAGCAGTGCCGGATCTAGGGGAGGCAAAGTGAGACAAATGTCCCCCCCCCCCCACAATTCTGGGTCAAACAAATATTTTATCCCGGGCGGAGCTAACCGCTACCTGGGCTGGGGGGGGGATTGGGGCCCTGGTCAGTAAGGGATATTGTGGGCCCCCCGGACTGGTAGGTACCAACCGATTTTCTAAGGACCAGAGATCGGTTAGGCTCTAAAATTCACTAAATTACAAACTTACAAGTATTACATTACATAAGGCTGAATACTACTGCAACTGAATTCCATGTCCGAAAAATACCGCCAGACGCCAGAAGGGGCCATCCATAAAGTACGTACAGGTGCGTAAATTCATTGGCAAATCGTGCGTACAGGGGGAGGGGGGGTCTGAATTTTACCCATTTTGAGCGTACGTACTTTATGGATGGCCCCGAAGCGGGAAAAATAGTATTTCAGCTGAATGGTGCTGCCCCGAAAGTGCCCGAGGGCAAATATCACGAGGTCCCACCCAACCTTAATATGTAATCAGCATTTATGAGCCGTTATAATAACGCGTTACGACTGTAACAGATCAAACTCACTGTATTACTAAACATTTTATTAATTTCCTGTGACGCGTGCGTAAGGAATATACCGTCAATACTTTGCTAAGCAAAGAACGCAATAGCGAAGGGCTGGATTTGGCCAATTGATCTTCTACCTCTTCAATGTGAAGTTGTTCAACAATGTCCGACTCCATGGTCATCATCATAAAAGCCTCTAGTCTTTCTTGTGACATAACATTTATATTTCTTAGTTTGGAAAAACTCCGCTCACATCTGACTTGGGATACTGGTAATTGGGCCCCTCTTGAGGAAAATGAGGGCCCAATGATCACCGAATAGAGGCCCACTTACCAATGTCAAGTGGGCCCCTACTCTTGACTATGGGCCCCAATTTTGGCACAAATAAATCACTATTTTTACTGAATTTTGATGTATTTTTGAGTTTTTAATCCAAAATTCGACCCCTCTTGAGGAGAATGGGGCCCCTTGGCCACATGTAGACTACTGACATGTAGAGTGGGGCCCAGCTAATGTCAAATATGGGGCCCAAGTGGAGGGAAATTGTAGGGACAAAGCTAGCTGACATTGGGATGGGGGCCCCCAAGTTGAGGCAACTGGGGACCCAAAGCCTTGTCAAGGAAATCATAGGGGTTGCACCCCCCCCCCCTCCTTGACATTCTTTTAAACCCCTTATGTTCACTTTTACATTAAAATATTTGTTTCATCTTGTTTTGTTTTGTTTTTTGGAAGTGGGGGCCCGCCAGTCCGCCCCTGAAAATACAGATGCACACCATTGCTGCTTTAGAAGCTGCCCTTGTCCAAGAATGGAACAATTTGCCCCAGTCCTCACAGCGTGCGTAAGAGTCTGTGGAGGACAAACGCGCTACTGACATCTGTGTCGTACTTTTGGTTTTGACCATTCTGACTTTGTACTGTTGATTACAGATTAAACATCCATAAGTGTACAAATGTGTTGTCAGTGATGTGTTCCCATATGAATATTGTTCACAATAAGAAGCTAAATAAATAAGATATGTTTACATGATCATTTTGTCATACGAAAAATAAAGTGATGCGTTTTCCATGGAGCTCAGTATATTTTATTTAGTCTGCACTCTACTAGGGGCCACCCATAAAGTACGTACGCTCAAAATGGGTAAAATTCAGACCCCCCTCCCCCTGTACGCTCCTGCACGCTTTTGGCATACCCCCCGCCCTGTACGCCTGCACGCAATCCGGGGAAAACAATCGTATAAATCAGGAGGAGTCAGATATATAATTAAACGGATTTTAACTAGTGTTTAACCCTGGGACCGGGAATCGCAAGAAAAAACCACCTCGCGGTGTGTTTGCGCATGTCCGAGTGCGTTGAATTCTTGGCCATGTCAAAGGTCTGACACAAATCCCACAAAGAAGACATCTACCAATCCAGAAGAAGAGATCATCTACCAACGATGTGTTTTTATTAAATAAAGGGAAGAACTTCCCACTAAAACCTAATCCATGGCCTAAGGCCAAAATGGAAAGATTGCAAAATCATATTCTAAAAATCAGGAAGCAGCTTCGGCTCTCCTATATCTTGTCTGTGATATCACTTAAGTGGAAGCAGACGTTAAACACCAAAAAGAAGAAGAAGTGGATCCACAGGTCGTCTTTTGTACTAAACAGATAGAGCATGACATAGCGCTGACAAGGCAGTCTGAGACGAAGCAGAAGATGCCCCCATCTCCAAAATTGTGTCAAACGAAGTTTGATTCATTCGTTATCCGAAGTTTGATTCATTCGTCTGAGCGAATGTCTGAGCCAGCGAATACCGCTGTGAAAACATCTATACTGATACATATACAATGCCAATCAATAATACCAGGAAAGCAGCACGCGTCGAACGTACGCGAGGGAAGTGCGCGCGTCCCGAAATTAGAGTTAAAATTAAAAAAAATCGAGCGTACGTACGTTTCGCCAATGACCCCCCTGTACGCACCTGTACGCACCTGTACGCTTTAGGTTGCCCCCCCTCCCCCTTCAAGCGTACGTACTTTATGGATTGCCCCTACGTTAGAAAACAAAATTAAAAGTGAGAGACAACTCTATTTACTTGTAAAGTGGAGTTATCTCCCTTTACTCACGAGGACTGTATTTTTATTTCTTACTGATAGACTATTTTCTAACACACTCCCCCTTAAATTTGGCATCGACAAATTTTACATAAATACGAAAAATAGTACTATCCGCAAGAATAAAAAAAAATATAATAGAAGTGAATTTAAAGCTATTATCAGGATCTTAACTCTACAAACTATACTCTACACTCTTATAAGAACAGATGACGCGAAAATTCAACGAAGATTTGATACACAATCCGCCATAGGGGAAAAAACTCTGTTCGTCGGGTCGTGTGAAAAGGGGCGAATACTGTGAATAGAATTATCTATAATGGTCCAGTGACGGGTCCTACTTTTCTTCTCCGACTTGATTAAGCAAGGCGGACATACGTCATTTGTGCTATGCAGGAAATTCTGCACTAACGTACTCTTATATCGAACCCGTGCACCATCAGCATACGGTAACTACGCCGTCAAAGCCCGTGTGTACTGAACCTAACGGTTGTGCGAACTGAAAAAGGAGGGGTACCTAAAATATTAAAATACATACATAAATATAAATTATATCACTGTAAACATTGTACCGTATAACGATTATTTATTTGTAAATTAGGCCTACCTGAAATAGTAACAATGGTTCCCTTTTAGGGACTGTAAGTTAAAAATCTATCTGGAGCAAAAAACTCGCACCTGGTTTGTTCTGTGATTATCTAACACAAAACCAAAAGAAATAAAGACGAAAAGTGTATCCGTATCACTTCATCGTGGAAGCGGGAAATTAAATAAAGTTATTTTCACACACAATTTACAAAATGTACGTGTTATGCCGAAAATGCATATTTACCTGTTTTAAAGAATTGTATATTCCTAGCGTTGACGTAAATGCTTTATATATATTATCTACTTGATGATATACAAACCGCGTTAAGTTTGTCACTGTTTATAGACATGCGTCTGAGTTCATCAAATGTCTGTACCTATACAATCTCTATAATTAGCGATACTGCACATTGTCAAATGGCTTCATAAAGTATAAAACATACGGCAACCAGGTTGATGGTCATTGCTTGATTTTTAGCGTCCTATTCCACAATAAGATATTATTTAAAACTGCAACCGCCAATATGTTTTTTAAAAACAAACAAATATCAGGTAAGTTAGATATAATATATTTGCTATGAGATAAATAAAAACAGTTATGGTTTTAATTTATGGTATTATATTATAACCCCCCCCCCCCGTCATCATTTGCAGGTTATGTGGATTATGGTTATTATGAACGCTTGCTACCCATTTTTCTTGTCTCCCAACTGCAACAATAATGGGTTTGATTCTGTATTGTAAGCACAGAAAGTGACGTCGTTCATACAGACTCAAAAGTTTAATATATTTTAAGTTTAAAAGACTGGCAGAATCAGTATTTATCGTATATATATACCCAAAGATGGCGGTGTGGAAAATGTAAACTTTAAATTGATTTGATCTTAACAATACAAATTTAATACAATGAGAAGAATGTTTAACATTTCAGTTAGAAAATATGCTTTGGTTGCGTTTAAAGATACGTTGACTACAGATGTGTTGGCGTTTAGCGAATTAAAGGGACCGAGACGTAAAGTAAATGGAGCCACCGTTATGGTCGCAGGGGAAGGAAAGTCGAAAAAGGGAACCATTGTTACTATTTCAGGTAGGCCTAGTTTACAAATAAATAATCTTTATACGGTACAATGTTTAAGGTGATATAATTTATGTATGTATAAACCATCTATTTTTATATTTAAGGTACCCCTCCTTTTTCAGTTCGCACAACCGTTAGGTTCAGTACACACGGGCTTTGACGGCGTAGTTACCCTATGCTGATGGTGCAAGAATTTCCTGCATAGCACAAATGACGTATGTCCGCCTTTCTTAGTCAAGTTTGAGAAGAAAAGTAGGACCCGTCACTGGACCATTATAGAAAATTCTATTCACAGTATTCGCCCCTTTTCACACGACCCGACGAACAGAGTTATTTCCCCTATGGCGGATTGCGTATCAAATCTTTGTTGTATTTTCGCGTCATCTGTTCTTATTTTCACCATAAAAAGAACATCTGATCAATTATAAAATTATTTTATTACAGTGGATAAAGATTGTCTTTATAAACAACAGCAAATACTGAATACAGCTAAATTCTTTGGGGTTAAACCACGCAAGAATAAATCAGGTATGAATTAATCTCCGTATCTCAATCCTGTGCTGTTACGATAGGCATCCCACAAGGATCAGATACATTCTTCCAATTGGTCACACCATTAGGAGACAATTGGGTTCAAAACCACGGCTTTTATGACGACACCTAAATGTATATCTATTTTCAGCACAAAAACTATGTTATCTTAAAGACATTCGAGGACGGATGACCAGAAATAGGCTAAAACTATTTCATCAAAATCACAATCCAGTAAATTGTTTAACGCGGATTCCATTCAGGCCCTGTCCCCTGTTCCTCGAATCAATAAACCCCTTTTAGAATCATTCATGAAGCGCTATATAAATTGAACAATAATGATAATAGAATTAAATTATTTGTCGTCCAGAAAGGATTAATTATACTCACATCGCGATTTTTTGAATTAATTAATATTTAATGTTATTTGAATTTGAATTGTCGTATGCTACTTTTATATTGCAATACACAACAACATCACTTTAATATTAGTACAATTTTGACAGATAAGTTATGTCTTCAAATAAAGGAAATTAGAGGCATGCCAAATATATACCCTGGTACGCATAACGCCAAGTGCGGATGCCGATCCGACATGCTTCCGCGCCTGTATATTGTTGATAGATTTTCCAGACTTCATAAAAATAGAAGCATACGAAATAACGAATTAAATATGACGTGTCTTTATGTTTCAGTTAAACACACTGGTATGTTATCTAAATCAAGCAAAATCGGCACTGATTCATCACAAAAACAGGTATGTCATAGTTTTTATTTCGTATACCATTCATGAAAAGTTATTAATTGTCACTGCGTTGTTTTACATCCCCGAAAAACAACAAACCCTTGGTAGAACCAGCAAATTCTTAATGAATTATTTATCTTTTGCATTTCTGATTCGTATATGGTTTGTTTCGAGAATATTATACATAATAAAGGGATAAAGAATAGGATACAAAATCACGCCAAGTAGGCTTATGCTAAATGCTTTCTCTTGGTTTCGGTGTATGATATTATGTACAATTTCAATAATATATGATACAGACAAATAGGTAGATAATTAATTTGAAGTAGGCAAGTAATGTTTCTAAAATACATTGGTAATCACGAGGATTGTCGTAAATATGCATAAGGACCTTATGGTATTTATTAATACGCAGCTTGTAATGAATAATTTGAAATTGTCGTTTGTTGATTGTGGTTCTTGGTTGATGGCGAAATGAAATTGTTATCATCAGAAAATAGGCTTCTTGTATTGAGTAGACTTTAATTCTTATTTCTCCATTTTTTATTGTTTCTAAATATGATTCTGGAGTGATAATGCTTTATTTCTCTTAAATTTAAGCAAACTGCTGGTACATCGTTCACCAAGTCTACTACTGAAATTGGAAGCGCCTTTACGAAACCTATATACATCCACGAGACTTGTTATACCAACGATCTCCCATCTCCGATATCCGATCCCGATGATCCATATTACTTTCCCGATTCGCCAAATGTTTCGGACAGTGATGATACTGGTAGCAACACATCCCTGCGTGTTGACTTGGAGGATACCGAAGATGACTTAAACAAAACAGTGGTTCAAGATTGGTTGGATTCCTTAAATCTAGTTCAGGGTACAGATGAAACGGCCCCAAGTAATATTACACTGATATCTGATCCTAGCTCTGACCCAACAACGCCGTTGATACCACACAAACTAAGTAATACAGTTTCTATTCCCACAACACCAACCATCGTTCCACCTCAAGCAATGATCGGAGATTTGAACATTCTTACGAATCTTTTCCCAATGTTCACTGCCAAGAATTCCAGGACTACGGCGATCGTCCATCCATACGAGAAAGATGACCCTAAGTGGTATTCAAGTACTTATGACGATGACGATGTGTTTCTTATGGATGTAGACGAAGCCGAAGAATTTCAAGGAATATTATGTCCAGAAATCCACTCATCTGTATCAGAGATTTCTGGAGTGAACAAACTCTGTAGTTTGGATGATAATTTTCAATTGCTAGAAACAATTAAAGGAACAGCAAACAGATCAATTGCGTCCCCATTATTATACGAAGAAGATATGTCTACCGATTCTTCTTGAGGATCAATATTGTTTACACGTGTATCACAAAGTGCACTGATTTGGGTTTACTTCAAATGTATTGACAACTACTGATGTCGTTCCCCGTGAATTAAAGACTAGTAATTAATAATGAATATGATCGTTATCCTTTTTTTATAAAATGTATATCGATATTATGTTAAGTGTATAAGGTGAATATAGCCGTAAATGATTATTAAAATATTTCAAATCATGTTTTATTGACAAGCATTTTTTTCACAATTTTTACATTTCAAACTAGTTTCAATGGGGACAGGGGGGTGGTAGCTTCTAAAAGTCTAAACCTCGACTAAAGATACCGCTTAAATTACTTGCAATATCAAGTACTTAATTGCGAGTCAGCATCTTAGCTACTTAGCTTAGCCACCGTGGCCCATATGCAAGCAGCCAAAACAATCCTTTGAAATTCAAAGACAGAGTGGACTGCCAAATTTCCCCGATACTACACCGTTTGGTCTAAGTAATTATTAACTCGGTTAGCAGCACTATGGTATACTCTTATATCGAATTCCATCTGCCAAGGGATCTTTTACGTGACCGTTCTCCATCCTGCACCAGTGAAAAGGGCAAACCACGTCGGAAAATCACGGGTAACTTTTTCGAGAAATGCAGGGCTCACGCGGTTGCACAACCGAAATGCATTATACTGTATGATATTTATAGCAAGATACACGAATTATTATAATATGAAAGGGGCGCTGCGTTGATTCGCGCATTCTTACTCATAAAAAAATATATTTAAACAGGAATTAATTTCCTCGAATTGCCCTGAGGTAAAAAGCAAATACTGAATAACCCAAATATTAGCCTATCCCAAATAAATTTATCTATAATGCTCGATTAAGTAACAAATAACATGAACGTATACAGATCAAAGTAAATACACGTGGACACAACAGGGATATTAATAGTTAAATTGTTGTTCAATAGTGTAATACATAAAGCCAACAGCCAAGGTAATTTAATTTTCTTCATTAATTGTCATGCATGACTATACTGCAGTGTGTTTGAATTAAATTTCATGTAATTATTTTTTAAGTTTTAATCGAAATCGGTATAAATAAATGTCAAAATACAAAAATAATTCTGCTATGACGTATTGTATACTCAAATGTAAACAGTCACATAATAAATAACAGCGTTAAGATCGTCTATATTTTTGAGATATTTAAAAACAGGGGCGGATTTGGGCCGGGAACGGGCCCGGACTCCCGTGTCGGAGCGGCCCCTTTTACCGACCGCGGAGCGCGGACGGGGGTTCCGATGGCTCTCCCCCGGGAAAATTAAAAAATAAATGAACCCCAAATATGCGATTTAGTGGCATATCTGATTATAATCTCTGTCAAATAATATATCTCATAAATCGATTAATTTAGGCCAAAACCCCGACCGGCAAGTAATTTACAACCATCAACCTGTGAAATTATCATATCGTCATATTATTATCATTGTATCGTCAAGAGAATTTAATTTTGACCATTTATTTAATCAGTTAGGAATATTAAAAAGGTAGGAATATTTTCATTGAAAAATGTCCCATGTTTGTTGAGTGGGAGCGGACATGCCTTGTCGTACGGGACACAATTCATTTTTGAATTTTTAGAAATATGGGGGAGGCCATTTCCCGCAATTTGAGACCATTCCCGACATCCCCTTTCTGTTATTTCATCTCTGAAAATAACGAGTTCATAAAATTGTCAAGGAATGTTTAACACTAGCCCCAGGAAATCGCCTCGCACTCTCAGTCAGCCAGCAGACCAGCCATAATCAAATTTTATGTCTCTGGCGTATCCCCACATATTTAGTCTGACCGGCCCTTCGGGTAATCGCCAGATGGCCAATCCACCCCTGCTTATGAACTTAGAAGATGGTATTTAAATGGCATCGAAACGACAATTCTTGGAAACAAGGAATGACCAAATTGTGCTCGGTGATCACGTTGCAATTTGTAGTACTAGGCATTTTGCTGACGGAGACAAAATAAACTTGTCAACAAGAATTCCACGAATAGTAAACGGATACGTTATTTGCCCCGACCATACCCCAAGTCGGTGAATTTTTAGCAAAACAATTAGATTTCGGACAATTAAAAGTACAGTATAAACCTATAAACCTACAAGAAAAAAAAAAGAGTGGCGGCTTCTCACCAATGCAACGAGGGTTCAATCCCAGCTCAGGGCAAGAACTTTATCGTTGTAAGTGAGGTCTCCCGTCCGATCAGGCAGGTTTCCTCCGAGTTCTTTGGTTTCTTCCTGCAGTAATGATCGAAATCATTCGCACGATCTGTGCCAAGGGCCAAATTGGAAAAAGGCATCAGGCCTAATTTGCTACCCTTGTAAAATGACGCAATTATTATTATTATATTCTATGCCCGGAATAACTTGCGGTCTATTATTTTCTATTATCGGGTTATTTTTTTCTTCAGGCTTTCTTTCCCTAACATAACCCCAGTCTCGTGCTTTATTATACAGTGAAACACCCTCACCAAAGTTGCCACCACAATTTTCCGAGAAATTAAGGCGTTGGCGAAAGGTCTCGCTAAAATGATACTAATTCTAAAATATTACAATAAGACTATTCCTAAGATCGCCATAGACGTAAGCACAATTTTGGTGCCCCATGTAGTATACAATTCCAAATGTAATAAACAATAATGAAGCATACACAAACCGTCAAGTTTTTCAGTAAGAAAAGACAGAAAACAATGAAAAACTAACCGAAATTTCATAATGAAGCATACACAAACCGTCAAGTTTTTATGAAATTTTATACACGGCATTGAAACAAAAAAGATAATTGTAACAGTAAGAAAAGACAGAAAACAATGAAAACTAACCGAAAGTTCATAATTAAATATTTTAAAATTCAATATTTTTAACAAAGCAGAAATTCTTTAACATAGAAACTCTCAATTCTATACAAACTATTGTTTCCGTTTAACTTTGTGTCAACGAAAAACATAATTGTTGAATGCTAGAATATTATAATGATCAAGATATATTTTAAATAACCAAAGTTTATTCTGACCTTACATAACCCTTTAAGAACTTGCCTATAATTTTCTCACGCCCTCGCTTTATTATGTTAAATAAATATTGTGACTGGTTTGTATCATGTCTTAATATCATGTCGTATTGTCGGGTTAAAATGTCGTGATGTCGTATTGTCGGGTTACAATGTCGTGATGTCGGATTGTCATGGTGTCGGACTATCGACCACATTCCTCTCAATAGTATGATGATAGTATGATTATATACTTGATCATGGTGTTGGCCAAGAAACTTCCCGGTAAATTGCAGGGTTGTTTCTCTCTGTCGGTAGTGCAGGGCAAAGGGTCTAGCAAAAGACCGTGTCTAGTTATGTACATGGGACAAAAACAACAAGCCCACGTGTACACATTGGCGTGCACATAAAAGAATCCTTCACAGTTTAATTTGGATGAAGAAATACAATAGCCCATCGAATATTTACGTCATAGCACTCTGCACAGCTTATGCCAGTCTTCAATAGCCCGATTGGCGCAGAAAAGTAGGAAAAGTGAATGAATTTAATTTGTGTTTAACGTCCTACTGTTCTGCCATGACTGGGGTAATGAAGATCTACAGTATACTGTGACTCTGTAATGGAAGCTTTGCCCGAAAAGCGGCACGACGGCCTACTCTTATATTGAATTCCAATTGTCAGGGGCTCTTTTACGTCCTCGCTAATATGTACACGGAACCTCGATTTTTCGTCCCGTCTAAAAGACTATACGTTATCCCCTGCCAATCTTCAATAGAAGTCTTGATCTCATTTAAACTACGTACCTCACGTAATACTCTGTATATTTCGGCACTAAGTTTGATTGGGTATAAGCCCAGTTTGTGACCCAATAAGATTCCTTCGTTAAAAATATCGTTACGATTATCAAGTCTCGCGCTTCAAGCTAAAATGTCAAGGTTCGATCAATGTCAAGGCTGTTGGAAATCATGGCTGATCAACAAAGATTTTCCTTCTGCTTCAATTTCCTTTTTTTGGTTTTCCATTAGTTTCTCAATTGAAAAAAATACTTTCAACGGCTGTAAACTTGTCTATTTATTTTTCTGTGGTGACTGTCATATTTGTTTACAGTGTGTTATGTGCCACGACCCCTGATTGGACAATGCTAATTAGTCACATGTTAACACAACGAGCGCAAAAGTTCGGGAATTGCCCAGTATTGAAGCAACGGTTTGATGTTGTAAAACTCTCGGTCGTTGCTTCAGGAACAGCTCCCCTGTACCACTGTAAAGAGAAAACATGCCGATGAGCTTTCTCGGACAACGTAGTGATCGAATACGAGACCCCAACTTTAGCGAGCCAACGTTTTACTCACTGAGTCACCATTACTACCAGAAATGTAGGACATTACACCCCATTTTCGAAGTGATTCCTATTTGACGGTGGTGCAGGGCGAGAGGCCTGGCAAGGAATAACGTATGGTCGTTCGGATAGGAGTAAAAACCGAGGTCCCATTTACATATTGGCGTGCACGTAACCCCCCCCCCCACACACACAGTTGGAATTCAATATAAGAGTAGGCCGTAGCTTTCCATCCGGGTAAAGTTTCTTTTGTAGTCCACTGTATAGGGTATGTCTGTCTTCATTACTGGGCGAATGAAGACGAGCGACGGGCTTACGTCATTCAGAGTGTTATGAGGGTCATTTTGACCGGACAATGACGTTACGGTCTACTCTTATATCGAATTCTAATTGCCAAGGGATCTTTTACGTACACGCCAATGTATACACTGAACCTCGTTTTTTCCTTCTATCGAAACGACTACAGGTGTCCTCGTCAGACCCCCTCCCTGCAACTCTGACAAGGGGAAACACCAACGGCTAGCGAGCAAGCGCCTTCCTCAATTAGCCATTGTGGCTCCCGTAGATCGTTAAACCCCATTTCATTTCATTTTCCTACTTTTCCGAACCAATCGGACTATTGACGATAGGCATAAGCTATGCAGAGGGATATGACGACGGGTAGCGAGCCAGTGTCTTACTCACTCAGCCACTGTGGCTCCCGGAGCAGAACAGTTGGACGTTAAACCCCATTTCATTCCATTTTCATACTTTTCCGAACCAATCGGAATCACGATGAAAAATCCCGGGGAACAATTATTGTACATAATAATAGTATTGAGAGGAATATGGCCGACAACCCGACATCACGACACCACGATAACCCGACATGGCGACATTATAACTCGACAGTACAACATTTTACGCCACATTACGACATTCTGTGTGTTCTGGCGTCGGTTGAGAATTTCGTAGTGATGGATTAAAAATATCGTGATGTCGTGATATCGGGTTGTCGTGGTGTCGGGTTATAATTTTGTAATGTCGTAATGAATGGTTGCCGGGAAGTATGCAAGCCAAGTCACATGACGCAAACATGACTTCTTTTAATATACTTTTTATAGCAGGAGTATTCCCCTGCGAAAACAATGTTTGGAGAAGGATTTGAAGCAAAATGTTGATAGATTAATTAGGATGTCATCAAATCACCAAGTTTGAACACCGGGAGGTATCTTTAATCAAATGCGAAACATCACACAACAATTGATGCCAGCCATATTGAACTAAGAATATATTAATCCAAGTTATTAATTATTCTTATGCATGCCGTAATGTGGCGTAAAATGTCGTACTGTCAAGTTAAAATGTCGTTTGAATTCATTAAAGATACATTATGTAAGGTTTAGATAAAGAACAAGCCATTCTTGCTATACTAGTTCGACAGTAGATGATGTAAAGTCTCGGCCCGTCTGGGTCCGCCATATTTGATTAAATCTGATGCCATCGAGAGTTGCTTAAGGCCTGGATCAGTTAATTAATGTCTAATTAATACTTTAGAAAACATTTCAGGGCCAAGGAAAGACCTACAATAGGCAGATTTAGCTCTTGCATAATGCAGGTTTAAATAACTCTTCGATGAAATACAAATATTGTTTTCACCAATGACCCGTTTTCTTCAGTTAACAATGTGTGAGATAGCTATTACTGGTGTTGGTTGTCGAGTGCCTGGAGCTGATAATGTTGATGAGTTTTGGAGGGTACTACGTAATGGTGAAAATCACGTGATAGAAGTTCCACCAAACCGATGGAATTTAAACGCATTTTATGATCCTGATCCTGCAGTTGCTGGAAAAACACACGTTAGACGAGCAGGTTTTGTTGATGGGTATGTTCAATCTAGAATGGGCTTTTAATTTTATGTTTTCATTCGTGTTTGATGATTATATACTAAATACTAAATACATGTACATTAGTTTAATATATAAGCCCAGTTGTAAAAAAAAAAATCTTCTATTTCTTTATTCTGATGCACATGTATATTAGAATAAAGATTTAACCCAGCCAATCACATAAAATATTAAATTGTACTGATATTGTATTATTCTCTGCATGTATGGTCTATATAACGCCTATTATAAGGGCAAACACACAACCTCCGGGCAGCAGAATGAGGAAATGAAAGTAAATATTTTAAAGGGAATAAAACGTTTACAATTTTACGACGTTGTTAGACCTATTTCTATTTTTATTATGTTTTTATCTACTATAACAGTAGCAGCACCTAATGCTTATATGGAAACGATAAAAAAAATATACGCAGTTAATCTATATCTTAAATGAAATGTAAAACCCCAAACCGCCAATGAGATATAATTGTTAAAAATGCAATTTTCTTTATAACAATCTAGACACGACAAATGGGATTTCAAAGTGTATGGCGTCAATGAATTTGAAGCTCTTAAGATGGATCCACAACACAAGTTTGTATTAGACAGTACCTTTTTAGCTTTAGAGAATGCTGGAATAAGTAAACAACAAATAAGTGGATCTAATACGGGAGTATATATCGGTGATTAACAATATTTTTTGATTTGATTTAAACAATATTTTATTCATAAACGAATGGGACTGAGCCAGTGGCTTGGAGTCTATATCAACTCTTTCCATAGATCCAAAGTCATAATAAAGAGAAGTGTATTTACAAAATATGTTTAAATAATGTTCAGACATATTTAAATGTATTTTGCACTGATTTTGAAATTCAAATCTGTGACTTTTTTTGATAAAAAGGTTACCAGCTTTAGTTTATTGTATATTTGGTTCCAATGATAAGCTTTCGTCTCCCTGTAAAAAAATGTTCTTGGAGGTGACGTTTTGGGTTAATACTATTGTTTCTTATTTGACACTGTCAAATTTTTGTTACCAACGTTATGATACGGTTTAAAATTTTTGCAAGGGATATAACTTAGAGATATAAGTTTTAAACTTAAGCTTTTTTTGAATTGTTTGTTTGTTGTTGTTTTTTGAGTATGGTGTCTTGTCGCTATGTTTGTCTTTTGTGTAAATCATATGTGGTGCAGTCCCCCTGCACTTACTATTAGATTATTCGAATTTCTGACGTGAGTAGGAAAATTGTTCCATATTCTTTTTGTACTAGAAAGGAAACTGTTAAAATAAGACATTGTTTTACATGAAGAAATTTGGAGGTTGAGATTTAAAGAACGCAGGTTGTAACTCGAGAAATGAAAGAAATCAAATAAGATATCTTGCAGATATGTCGGCGCACAGCCATAATATTTTTTATAAAGCATAATTAGTTTTTGTTTTTCCCTGCGGTGAGACATTAGCTCCCATCCAAGCTCAGAATAAATCAATTTTCTTTGAGAATTTCGCCGTAGCCCTGTTATTATTCGCCCTGCTTCTATCTGGTACTTTTAAATAATATTAATAAAGAAAGGTATCTGTTCAAGTAAAATCCCAACAGCTGACGTGAACTTTGTAAGTCTATGCGGCAAGTGTGAGAATGAACTCAAAGTGTGAGAATTAACCATATCGGTATGATGTTTGACCGCAGAACTTGGCGAGGTACCCGTCTACTTGATTGGTAATTGTAAACACTAACAATATGAAAATTTGAAGGAGAAACTCTTTGCTCTTTCGTAAATAAAATATGATTATATTAATAGGTATGTTTGGCTCTGATTATTCGAATATTATCTCCACCAATTCCGAGGAAAGCGATAATTATACATTGACTGGTACTAGTAATAGTATTGTGGCTGCCCGAGTATCGTATGTGTTCAATTTGACCGGCCCATCAATGAAGATAGACACAGCTTGTTCCTCATCTCTTGTAGCTATACATCTAGCTTGTCAAGCTTTACGTTCAGGTAAATTTACATAAATATGATTTCCAATTTAATAAAAGGGTGCAATTCACTGATGAATACCTGGAAGTGACGGACTGTACGGTAAAACATGATATATTCCTAGAGGAGCACAATGCCGAAATCAAGCACACGACCAGGACTCAAAATTCAAAGCTCGATGGACAAATTCAGCAAAATCGAGAAACAGGAAACAATAATAACTTGCACTCAGAAGGAGTACTGACATGCTTCGGGACGCCAGGTCACGCCATCAATCAAGTTACACCATGAATTATTGAGTGTAGCAACATCTACTACATATTAAACTGAAAAACCTGTCATTTTGAACTCTTAATAAAAGGTAAAGTTATACTTCAAGACCAAACGTTTGGATATAAATCGTCAGATGACATCAGGATCATCATATATACAAAGGTCAAGGGTCATTGAAATATTAGGTCACCAGGAAGGTGGCAAAAAGTCGAAGTAAACAAATTCAAAATTAAAAAATCGGTTCCCCAAGAATTGTTGCGATTTGGAGTAGGTTTATTTTTCCTACGAAGTTTCAACTTGATACCTCAAATACTAAAGCAGATAGACCCTCTTGAATGTCCAAAAAATTCAAAGGAAAGCTTTCTTAAATGTTTGATGCTAAAACTAGTCAAGCGAACTTCCGAATTTCGAAAAACCGTCAGTCAAGAGCCCATATCTGTTGAGAAATAACCGAGATATGGGCAACCCGAGATCATTATTTGTTCCATTCGTAAAACACTTCCTGTTTATCAAAAATAACCTAATGTATATTTGATACATAGATCCACGGAGGTCAACCACATCTACGTGCACCATGCACAGTTCTGGCTGCAAACTCTGACTAAATTCCACCAAACAAAGAAAAGGTTCGAAACACGTAATAATAAAAACACTTACAAAAATAATAATAATAATAATAATGTTTTCTCCAGGAGAATGTGATATGGCTATAGCAGGTGGGGTCAACTCACTGATGAAACCAGATATATTTATACAACTAAGTAAAGCTGGTATGGTATCACCTACTGGACAATGCCAGGCTTTCTCTGAAAATGCCGACGGATACGCCAGAGGGGAAGGGTGTGGAATTATTATCTTGAAACCACTAGAAAAGGTACAGAGTTTTATTATGTTTGTATAACATTTATAGAGTGGCTTTGGAGCTAGACCAAGCATTAATTCTTACCCCCCCCATTCTCCCTTCTGTTACTTTTCCATTCCGTGATTTCATAGGGATGTGCTAAAGTACACAATATTTACAAAATATCAAACTTTCCCCATACCATTTACTTCAAACAATTTGTGTGTTTTGTAGGCTTTAAAAGATAATGATCCTATCTGGGCAACTATTGTGACAGCTGTAAACCATGATGGTCAAACAGTCACGCCAATCACAACACCATCTCCCCAGCAACAAGAATCTCTACTTGACACAGTGTTTGAAAGATACAGAATTGAACCAGAAACAGTAGATTATATTGAAGCACACGGTGCGTTAAAGTTCAATGCATTTTTTAAAAAAAATAATACGGCCTTCACTTAGCTGACATTTTATTGCTGTGCAAACCATAAAAAGCGAATTTACTAAAAACCCTGAGACCTGCTGCCATTTATTATTGACGGACGTCACAATACTAACGACTTATTTATTGTTGTACATTTGTATTTAGATGATATCAAACATACGCACCAGAAAAACAAACGCAAAAGTGCAAACCCAAAAGAGTAAATTTACTAAAAGCCTTGTGACTGTATATTTTGGCAATTATTTAATTGGTATTATTTTAATAATTTAAATTGTAGGGACTGGAAACAAAGCTGGCGATCCAGTAGAAGTTACAGCTCTTGGTAAATTTTTTCAAAAAGGAAAAAATCATAAACAGAGACTGATAGGATCTGTAAAAACTAACATTGGACATCTAGAATCGGGTGCTGGCGTAGCTGGTCTAATTAAAGTTCTATTAATGCATAAACACCAGGAAATCGTCCCATCCCTCCATTTTGAGAAACCCAGTGAGAATGTTCCTCTAGAAAAATATAACCTTAAGGTACCAACAAAAGTTCAGCCCTGGCCCCAAAGCGATAATGGGTATATGAGATCTTGTGTAAATAGTTTTAGTTTCGGGGGTACTAACAGCCATGCTATCATCACAACTGCAATGAACCCGTCAAATGAACCAGAAAATTACGACACCACAAAATCTCGATTGCCCAGAATTGTCTGTTTGTCAGCATGTGATCGCACCTCCCTGCAGATGATCAAATCGCATTTCTGCAAAACCGGAGAAGGTTGTAACATTGAGGATGTTTCGTATACCACTATGTACAGACGAAACCATTTCCCTTTTCGTATTGCTGTTATTGGCACTAACATGAAACAAATTATTCAAGGATTGAATGAAATTGACCTAGAACACAAACCCTCAATAGATACAGTTTCTAAGAAGAAGAAAATTATTTTAGTCTACGCTGGCATGGGAACCTCCTTGAACGGAATGTGCCAGTCTTTATTGAAACATTCGGCTATATTCAGAAGTACCATAAATGATGTGACAGATATATTGAAACAATTTGTTTCATGGAATTTGTGTGATGCAATTGAGAACGGTTTTGACCTGGATGATCCTTATGTAGCTCCAATCATGACCTTCGCGTGAGAAGTTGGTGTATATGCTATGATAAAAATTATTGGTGTTGTGGCAGATGCTATCGTTGGGCAATCTATAGGCGAAGTTGCAGCAGCGTATGCTTCCGGGGCTCTTACCATAAACCAAGCAGTTTGTGTTATTTACCACAGAACTAAATATCAAGCCGAAGCAACAGGGGGTAAAATGTTTATAGTCAGGAATATGGAGGTCACTGACGTAAAGTCGGTAATAGAGACATTTAAAACCCAAGCGAATATATCCCTGTTTTACAGCCCATCCTGTTGCACAATCAGTTGTGATGATGAAGTCGTTGATTGGATCAAAACTCGGTTGAAAGAAACAGAACGCCGTGTGGAATTCATAGATTTAAATGTGACAAGCGCATTTCTCGAAACACCAACAATGTAACACATGGATGCGAGTTAATAAATCTAACACGATTAGACAGAAGTATAATTTCTAGTCATATTCTAAATTTCTCTAAAGTGACAAAATTTATTAGCCTTTCTGCTCTTATGACAGGGGACTGTGAATCTTTGTTATGTCACCACCTGCAAGATTCGGAAATCAAAATTTTAAGAGAATTTGACATATTTTCACCCGTAAAGCTCGTATCTACCATACCAAGGCTGACAGCATGGCTAAAGAAATCAACTACAAATGTAAACGTGATTATAAATAAACATGAATCGTACACTAAAGGTGCAGGTCCCCTAACCAAGTTGTTTTCTTCACAGGAAATAAATCTTGACCGACCAGATGAAGTTGTTCCACCATTACGTCTAAAACCACCAGATCGGATACTCAGTAAATCGGCTGCGTATGTAGTTGTTGGTGGTTTAACTGGTCTCGGGTGGCAGTGTGTTAAGTGGCTGGCTGAAAATAACGCTGGCTCTATTGCTTGTTTAAACCGCAGAAATCCCACCAAGGACGACGAGAGCCAAATGGAAGAATTATCACATAAATGCTGTTGTAAAATCATTGCCATACACACAGACGTAACTGATTTTGTTTCTTTGAAAGTTTCGTTTGAAAAGCTTATGCAACAATTCCCGACGAGCTCTCTTAAAGGCGTGATCTTCGGAGCTGGTGTATTAAGAGATTCAATATTGATTAACATGACTGATAAACAAATAACAGAAGTCTTAGATGCTAAAATTACTGGTGCTTGGAATATGCACTTAGCAACAGAAAATGCTGAATTGGATTTCTTTATTCTTCATTCTTCAATAACATCAGTATTCGGGGCACCAGGACAGAGTAATTATGGAGCGGGAAATGCTTTCCAGGACAGCTTAGCATTTTATCGCAGATAAAGACGTGGGAATGTTGGAAAATGCCAAAGATAATTTGCGTAATAGAAAAAGACTAGAAAATCAAGGTTACATTCTAATCTGCAAAGATGACATTGGACATTGTCTAAAATCTGCCATTTTTTCAGATCTCCCACAGATTATCGTAACTGATTTAAATTTACAGGTACTTAAAACTAATCTGTTCAGTTACAAAGACATGTTTGCCATAGAAAAGATTCGTGGTATATTCCCGAAATCTGTGAATTACACTGAATTAATTCCTGACACAAATTCTGAAAAAAATACAAATAAGTTCCCACGTTTTACAATCTGCACCTATCAAAGAAAGAATACCAATGATCGAATCTTACATTTCTCAGTTAGTATGTAAAGTACTGATTCTAGATGAAAACATTTTATCTATGAACACGTGTCTAGTGGATGAAGGAATGGATTCAATGTTAGCTATGACAATTGTTAACGAAGTAAATAAGGATATTAGCTACAAAATACCTGTTAATTTATTATTTTCACCAGATACTACTGTAGCTAGTCTGTCAAATTTTATAAATAAAATTATCAGTAGCAATGAGGTTGACCATGAAGACAATCAAGACGACAACGTTGATAATCCAGAAAACATATCGTACATGGAATACAGATATTATAAATTAAACCAAACTCCAATAGCTTATAAAGCCTTCCATCTATTATATGATATGTATTTTTCGGATTTAAGCCTGAATAAAGAGACAATGACCAATTTGCTGTTGGTAATAACAGCCAGAAATCCTATTCTTAGAACAACTTACTCAGGAGTATTACGCCCAGGAGGTTCAAAAGAAGACATTAAACGGAATTTAATTGATGCAAAGCAAGCACTTGATCTGATTATAATCGACGAAGCCGATCGAAATATCGATGAAGTTTTTGAGAAGAAAAGTATGGAACACTTCGATTTGATATCCAAAGGACCAGTTCGTTTCATATACCACACAAATGGTTCATCTATGCGAATCGCCATTATATGCAATCACATAGCATTTGACATACTAGCGGTGGGCATGTTATTGAAGGAATTTATAAACTGCTTGAAAAGTCTTTACAAGTACCGCAGCCTTGAACATCTTTCAGTACCAACATCTCAAAATAATAGATCGGCAGCGAATATCATGGATAGGAGACTAAAATCCCCATTTAGTGCGATGAAGCGTTTTTGGACAAAAGAACTATCTAAGGGCGTCCCGTTGATTTCTATCAATTCTTCCAAAACATGTGACTTAAATGGGCTTTCAGTTACAGCTCATAGACGGATATCTAGTGAACTACACAATGAACTCAGTAGTTTAAGCAAGACACTACGTACAACAACATCTAAGATAATGATGTCTATGTATCAAATGTTTTTGAGTCTTCAGTCTGGAAATCGTAGAGTATTTATTACTTTACCTGAAGACCCCCGGTCATCATTGCCAGAAACTAACGACTTTATGGAATGCTTAATAAACCATATTCCAATTTTTGCAGATATAGATCATTCTATGTCTGTCAAAGAGTTTCTCGTTACTAACTCCAAACACATCAATGGTTTTTTGGACAACAGCCTGTTTCCCTATGATGAAATAGAAAAACTTATACCCGAGGATGCTAACAGAGACTTGTTCCGCCATGTTTTGATTATAAACGATTACACATTTGTTGACCAATTAACCGCAATGAAAGATGGTGCTGCATTGGAACTCAAAGAAACCAATAATGAATATATTTTTTGCGAATCCCGTTTATTCGTTTTCACTGATCGAAATGCCCAAACAACGTCACTTAAGATGCAGTTACCTAATAAGATGTACAGTCAATCGGATGTAGAGGTTTTTATTGACCAAATTATTCAACTTTTACAAGAAACGGTTCTTCAACAAGAAGTTAAAATCGGACAGCTGCAAGAAACGGTTCTTCAACCCAAAGTTAAAATCGGACAGTCAGAATTGGTAGCACCTAAACGAACACTAGAGGGTACGTTGGATTCTTTACGGATTCTTTGTCTTTGAAAGGACACAGAAATAATATCTAAAAGTGTAAATCTATTTTAATAAGTATAATTACGTGCTCAGTGACTCTGATATTCGTTCATGAATTTTGTTATATCAATAATGTTAGTATAGTTGATTATGGAAAATAAACACAATGTATTGTCATTGTCTCTAACTTTAAAAATATATTATGCAAGAGCTAAATCAGCCTATCGTAGGACTTTCTTTAGGCCTGAAATGTTGTCTAAATTATTAATTTGACATTAATCAACTCGCAATGGCATCGCCAGCCTGCGATTCTTAGTGGATTATGATCCGATTTGCTACATAACTTTCCATAACAATTTAATTTTGAAATGGATAACCGAGACTATGCTTTTTATCGTACCGACTTTAGTAATGATGATCGAGGTTAGGCGGAAATTTCAATCGCTTAATTCTCGAATCACAGTGGATCGATTTGGCTGAAATTTTCAGCAAATTGCCTTTACATTATTTCGTTCTTAACTATTATAGTGAGAACGGCAAACTCGTTGTATCTTCAAGCTTTGTTCATGCGAAACACAAAAAAGTAGCATTGGATTCCTCATTTTTTTCTGTCCATATATGCAGGGAAATTCAGAAGAGAAACATCTACCGGAGGTCTAAAAGACGTGAATGTGAAGTTTCTTGAACCAGACAATGATGGTGTAATGTTAATACTGGACAATAAGAATATAATGAGAAGTGACATCATACATTTTAATTTTAAAGAAAGGAAAAGTAAGTTATATTCTAACGGGAACAAATTTCCTTTTTTTCTGGCTTGACACTCTGATAGGGTTACCATACGTCCCGGTTTTGGGGGTCCTCTTTGTCGTCAAGTCAATCCCGATGCCTCTCACGTGCCTAAATGTCCCGGTTTTTAAATCTGGTGTTTTCAATTGAAAATAATAACACAAAACACATAAACTAGTGATTAATATCAATGTATACAACAGCGTTTGCTTCAAACACTCTTACTTCAGCACACCACTTCTGATCTAAATTGTACAGTACAATCCACAATACAGTCGACAGGCTCCGGTACTGTACATCTCGATTCGTAGAATAAACCGAGGTGTTCCGAATGTGCATACTACAGGTCTAAAATTGGACGGGTCCCTACAAAAATTACTTACATGTGACAATCGAAATAATTACCGTCAATGACCCATCTAACGACATATGTTTTTAGTGTAACTACCGTCACAAAATGGCTGAAAACGCACCTCACGTCTTTAAAGGCCCAATAACACTCTTGTTGTAACTGAATAATATGTCCCAGTCATTATTCTGGCCAACAAAGTGTACTATTTACAATATTCCAATTAATTGATGATACAAATTTCATCTTAACTCACCGAATTTAAAAAAAATTGGATAAAAATTCAACTACATGGTTTAAAAAGCTATACGTAAACCTTTTCAAATGTAATTTAGATTTAAAAATATTTTCGAACCCTCTGGACAAGTAATATAGGGTGTAATGGATAATTTACACAACAGGTAGAACCCTTAAACATCTAGTAGTTAGAATAACGCTATTTTTATTTTTATGAACCTGTCAAGCCAGCAAGAGTGTTATTGTCCATTTAACAAATGAAAAAAATTCTGGGGGGCATACCCCCCCCCCCTCTTGGTAAGTTCGCACCCCTGGCGCTTAATGTTTTTCGATCTGCGCCATAATAAATTTAGATTTATAACTCAGAATTATTAAATGTCCCGATTTCTTCAATGAGATTGACTGCGACAAAGAAGCATTTATTCATTTCGTATATGCCCTATATAAGTGGTTCTTTTTTGTTTTGTTTTGTGTTGTGTTGTTTTTTTTATTTACACCACGATGAATATATTATAATAATAATTGTCATTGTAGAGAGTGGTGTCCAAATACTTAAACTAGAAACAAAGAAAAGGGTTTACAAATTACAGTTTTCAGAAGGCAGCGCTGACAGTTGGAAACACAATTTAATTGATCTGTACAAAAACTTTAAGTAATTTGAAACATAAAAAACTTTAGATAAATTGAAACACATACTACTATTATATAACTTGTATTCCTTATATTTATCTGTTAGTAGTAATTTTGTCTTGTCACCCACGAACATTTCTTTTATAGAAAGACCTGTTCCGATAGAAAGCTTTGAATATTCCTTTATAATTGCTTATCTATAAAAGGCTTCATTCGAAGGTTATATTGATTTTACTTTCATATATAACTTGTGTTCAAAATTCCCGTACAGTACTCGTACTGATAACACCTAATGCTCCAGAGCTCCTAAGCTATTGTCTAAATTTATCCTGAGATAAAGTAGCCTAGCAAAGACTCAAGAAAGACTCTCCAATTGACTTATAAGACTCTACAAGAATCTTCAGTCCCAAGGTTGTCTTTCTATTATTTAATTCTTATACCTAAATAAGGTATAAGTTTACTTTGGTTTTTTTAAAGTTTTTTTTGCTTAAACCTTTTTCTTTTATTTTTTGACAGCTCTTTTTGGTTATTCTGTTTTATTTTCTACTTATTTTAATTTACATACTGTTTGCTCAGTTGAGATTATTTTACTTCGTTTTCTATCTTTTTTTTTTATTCTAGTTTATTTGAGCTTATTTTTTCCTTTTTTTCATTTTTTACTTTCTTTTCTAGTTCTAGTTTATTTGAGTTTATTTTTTACTTTTTTTATAGATTATTTTACTTGGTATTTTATCTTTTTTTCTAGTTCTACTTTTCTAGTTTATTTGAGTTTATTTTTTTAATTTTTTTTTTCATTTTTTACTTTCTTTATAGGAATTCCTTTTTATATATATATACTTTTTGTTTATTCTATATCATTTTTCTTATTTTTTGCTCTTATTTAAACTTAATTTTATTTTTTCTTGCTTGGTTAAATTATCGTTGTAAAGGCTTCAGTTCTAATTCTTTGTTAGGCAATCAGTGTCCAAGCGATCAGAGATTAGCTCAAGCGATTGAACTACGCTCAGATCAAAGGCGATATAAACAAAGGCTTAATCACCTTTGTTGAGTTAACGATCTCACGACTGCTCTGTCTATTGACTTATACAAACATTAGGAACCTATAGTTAATTAGTATAATCAAATTTAATTAACTAGTGGATCTGTGTGGAAAGGGTCAGTAGCGTGATCAGGTGATCAATCCAAAACAATTACAACTGCATCTAGTATTGACTTATACAAACATTAATATCCTATAGTCAATTAGTATAACCAAAACTGATTAACTAGTGGATCTGTGTGGAAGAGGTCATAATCATCACTCTACTCTAGTACCAACTAGAATCATCTCTTGTTGATCCTTCTTTTTAATTTAGACTTTTTCGAAGCAGGAAAAGGGAAATGGAGTCCGTGGCTGAACTCAACATGTCGATGGTTGAGGCTTTTAATAGCAGTCCGGCACCATCGACCTTTCCGGTGACTAAAAAGAGGGAGGAGCAAGCCTTTGTCGTTCAGGTGAAGCCCGCCGAAGGCAAGTCCTTCGCAGGGATCAAGCTAACGGCGATAGGGAAGGATATAAAGAAGAACTGGGGTATTATAGATATCCCAGACATCAGAGTAACTGTCCCCGGTCATGTCCGACTGGCTTTTAAATCACAGGAGGACATGGACAGGGCAGTGAACCAGGTATCCCTTCTCGGCATAGAAGTGAGGGTATCCCAGCCGTCAACCTTGTTAACTGAAAAGGTGGTGGTACACGGGATTCCCTCCGAATATGACGGAGAAGAGATTCTGGAAGATTTAAGAGACAGAGGATATGCGGTCAAGGAGGTATACCGGTTTAAGGTTGCTGAAGGTAAAAGCCAGGGAAGTGTCGCCCTGACTTTTAACAATAAAGCACCGGAAACACTAAAAGTAGTATATTTATCCAGAAGGACACACGCCTACATCAACCGGGTAAGGCAATGTTCCAACTGTCAAAAACTGGGCCACACAGTCAAGTACTGCAAGGGAAAGACTGTGTGTGCCCAGTGCGGTGGGAGTCACGCGGTGGCCGAGTGCAGGGCGGGCATGCAAATAAAATGCTCGAACTGCAAGGGTGGTCACGCAGCGAACTCCCCCGAATGCCCCAAGATACAGAGCACCAAAGCTGCCCTAAAGATACAGGGGAAGGAGAAAGTGAGTTTCAGTGAGGCTGCACTCATTCTCAAAAAAAAGGAGCGTTCGATAAAAGATGTCAGGAATACGGCTCCGGTTAATAAACCAAGGACGGAGCCAATTCCATCGACATCGACGCCGGAAGAACCACCAAAGGCCCCCCGATCAGAACAACTACCAACTACAAAGACCCCAAAGAAAAAGAACAACCCAAAGAAAAAGGAACAAGCAAAAATGAAAGCTGATGAGACTCACTTTATTCCTAAATTCAAAACGGAAAGTGGTTTCATGAGCTTCATGATTGAACTCCTAAAGGTGGCAGTGTCCGACGAAGACAAAACTACAAAAACGGCAAGCCTCCTAGGCAAACTCCGTGCATATATGGTAAACGCAGACACCCTAATCACCCTCGTCAACTCGATCAACACAGTTAAAAAGAGATATAGAGATGACGACGAGGAAGACGAGAAGAATGATCAAGAGGTAAATCTCGCATTACGTAGGAGGATATCTCATGTCCGCCACTACAGTACTGGAGATATTTCCAGTTGCTCGTCGATGGTAAAACCAAAGGCGAACACTGGCGGTGTTTCTAGTTGCTTGTCGGTTGCAACACCAAAGGCGAACACCAATGAGGTACCTTCTATGGAAATCGAGACACCAGTAGATCAATAGAACTCCAACATTGAGGGGCATCCATCCGGACAGTCATCATGGCGGGCCAGGTTAAAGTTTTACAACTTAATGTTAATGGACTGGCCACCAGATGTGCTGAGCTGAGAAAATACATCACACGCAACCCCAAAGATGTAATATGCCTCCAAGAAACCAAGCTACTACCAACTTTGAAAGACGTCTACATACCCGGGTACACTTGTGAGAGAAGGGACAGACCAGGAAGTACGACACGTGGCGGCGGCATTGCCATCTATATCCGTGATAACCTAAATTATATTTCTGTTTCACTGGACGTAGACGGATGTATCAAATGTTTTTGAGTCTTCAGTCTGGAAATCGTAGAGTATTTATTACTTTACCTGAAGACCCCCGGTCATCATTGCCAGAAACTAACGACTTTATGGAATGCTTAATAAACCATATTCCAATTTTTGCAGATATAGATCATTCTATGTCTGTCAAAGAGTTTCTCGTTACTAACTCCAAACACATCAATGGTTTTTTGGACAACAGCCTGTTTCCCTATGATGAAATAGAAAAACTTATACCCGAGGATGCTAACAGAGACTTGTTCCGCCATGTTTTGATTATAAACGATTACACATTTGTTGACCAATTAACCGCAATGAAAGATGGTGCTGCATTGGAACTCAAAGAAACCAATAATGAATATATTTTTTGCGAATCCCGTTTATTCGTTTTCACTGATCGAAATGCCCAAACAACGTCACTTAAGATGCAGTTACCTAATAAGATGTACAGTCAATCGGATGTAGAGGTTTTTATTGACCAAATTATTCAACTTTTACAAGAAACGGTTCTTCAACAAGAAGTTAAAATCGGACAGCTGCAAGAAACGGTTCTTCAACCCAAAGTTAAAATCGGACAGTCAGAATTGGTAGCACCTAAACGAACACTAGAGGGTACGTTGGATTCTTTACGGATTCTTTGTCTTTGAAAGGACACAGAAATAATATCTAAAAGTGTAAATCTATTTTAATAAGTATAATTACGTGCTCAGTGACTCTGATATTCGTTCATGAATTTTGTTATATCAATAATGTTAGTATAGTTGATTATGGAAAATAAACACAATGTATTGTCATTGTCTCTAACTTTAAAAATATATTATGCAAGAGCTAAATCAGCCTATCGTAGGACTTTCTTTAGGCCTGAAATGTTGTCTAAATTATTAATTTGACATTAATCAACTCGCAATGGCATCGCCAGCCTGCGATTCTTAGTGGATTATGATCCGATTTGCTACATAACTTTCCATAACAATTTAATTTTGAAATGGATAACCGAGACTATGCTTTTTATCGTACCGACTTTAGTAATGATGATCGAGGTTAGGCGGAAATTTCAATCGCTTAATTCTCGAATCACAGTGGATCGATTTGGCTGAAATTTTCAGCAAATTGCCTTTACATTATTTCGTTCTTAACTATTATAGTGAGAACGGCAAACTCGTTGTATCTTCAAGCTTTGTTCATGCGAAACACAAAAAAGTAGCATTGGATTCCTCATTTTTTTCTGTCCATATATGCAGGGAAATTCAGAAGAGAAACATCTACCGGAGGTCTAAAAGACGTGAATGTGAAGTTTCTTGAACCAGACAATGATGGTGTAATGTTAATACTGGACAATAAGAATATAATGAGAAGTGACATCATACATTTTAATTTTAAAGAAAGGAAAAGTAAGTTATATTCTAACGGGAACAAATTTCCTTTTTTTCTGGCTTGACACTCTGATAGGGTTACCATACGTCCCGGTTTTGGGGGTCCTCTTTGTCGTCAAGTCAATCCCGATGCCTCTCACGTGCCTAAATGTCCCGGTTTTTAAATCTGGTGTTTTCAATTGAAAATAATAACACAAAACACATAAACTAGTGATTAATATCAATGTATACAACAGCGTTTGCTTCAAACACTCTTACTTCAGCACACCACTTCTGATCTAAATTGTACAGTACAATCCACAATACAGTCGACAGGCTCCGGTACTGTACATCTCGATTCGTAGAATAAACCGAGGTGTTCCGAATGTGCATACTACAGGTCTAAAATTGGACGGGTCCCTACAAAAATTACTTACATGTGACAATCGAAATAATTACCGTCAATGACCCATCTAACGACATATGTTTTTAGTGTAACTACCGTCACAAAATGGCTGAAAACGCACCTCACGTCTTTAAAGGCCCAATAACACTCTTGTTGTAACTGAATAATATGTCCCAGTCATTATTCTGGCCAACAAAGTGTACTATTTACAATATTCCAATTAATTGATGATACAAATTTCATCTTAACTCACCGAATTTAAAAAAAATTGGATAAAAATTCAACTACATGGTTTAAAAAGCTATACGTAAACCTTTTCAAATGTAATTTAGATTTAAAAATATTTTCGAACCCTCTGGACAAGTAATATAGGGTGTAATGGATAATTTACACAACAGGTAGAACCCTTAAACATCTAGTAGTTAGAATAACGCTATTTTTATTTTTATGAACCTGTCAAGCCAGCAAGAGTGTTATTGTCCATTTAACAAATGAAAAAAATTCTGGGGGGCATCCCCCCCCCCCCCTCTTGGTAAGTTCGCACCCCTGGCGCTTAATGTTTTTCGATCTGCGCCATAATAAATTTAGATTTATAACTCAGAATTATTAAATGTCCCGATTTCTTCAATGAGATTGACTGCGACAAAGAAGCATTTATTCATTTCGTATATGCCCTATATAAGTGGTTCTTTTTTGTTTTGTTTTGTGTTGTGTTGTTTTTTTTATTTACACCACGATGAATATATTATAATAATAATTGTCATTGTAGAGAGTGGTGTCCAAATACTTAAACTAGAAACAAAGAAAAGGGTTTACAAATTACAGTTTTCAGAAGGCAGCGCTGACAGTTGGAAACACAATTTAATTGATCTGTACAAAAACTTTAAGTAATTTGAAACATAAAAAACTTTAGATAAATTGAAACACATACTACTATTATATAACTTGTATTCCTTATATTTATCTGTTAGTAGTAATTTTGTCTTGTCACCCACGAACATTTCTTTTATAGAAAGACCTGTTCCGATAGAAAGCTTTGAATATTCCTTTATAATTGCTTATCTATAAAAGGCTTCATTCGAAGGTTATATTGATTTTACTTTCATATATAACTTGTGTTCAAAATTCCCGTACAGTACTCGTACTGATAACACCTAATGCTCCAGAGCTCCTAAGCTATTGTCTAAATTTATCCTGAGATAAAGTAGCCTAGCAAAGACTCAAGAAAGACTCTCCAATTGACTTATAAGACTCTACAAGAATCTTCAGTCCCAAGGTTGTCTTTCTATTATTTAATTCTTATACCTAAATAAGGTATAAGTTTACTTTGGTTTTTTTAAAGTTTTTTTTGCTTAAACCTTTTTCTTTTATTTTTTGACAGCTCTTTTTGGTTATTCTGTTTTATTTTCTACTTATTTTAATTTACATACTGTTTGCTCAGTTGAGATTATTTTACTTCGTTTTCTATCTTTTTTTTTTATTCTAGTTTATTTGAGCTTATTTTTTCCTTTTTTTCATTTTTTACTTTCTTTTCTAGTTCTAGTTTATTTGAGTTTATTTTTTACTTTTTTTATAGATTATTTTACTTGGTATTTTATCTTTTTTTCTAGTTCTACTTTTCTAGTTTATTTGAGTTTATTTTTTTAATTTTTTTTTTCATTTTTTACTTTCTTTATAGGAATTCCTTTTTATATATATATACTTTTTGTTTATTCTATATCATTTTTCTTATTTTTTGCTCTTATTTAAACTTAATTTTATTTTTTCTTGCTTGGTTAAATTATCGTTGTAAAGGCTTCAGTTCTAATTCTTTGTTAGGCAATCAGTGTCCAAGCGATCAGAGATTAGCTCAAGCGATTGAACTACGCTCAGATCAAAGGCGATATAAACAAAGGCTTAATCACCTTTGTTGAGTTAACGATCTCACGACTGCTCTGTCTATTGACTTATACAAACATTAGGAACCTATAGTTAATTAGTATAATCAAATTTAATTAACTAGTGGATCTGTGTGGAAAGGGTCAGTAGCGTGATCAGGTGATCAATCCAAAACAATTACAACTGCATCTAGTATTGACTTATACAAACATTAATATCCTATAGTCAATTAGTATAACCAAAACTGATTAACTAGTGGATCTGTGTGGAAGAGGTCATAATCATCACTCTACTCTAGTACCAACTAGAATCATCTCTTGTTGATCCTTCTTTTTAATTTAGACTTTTTCGAAGCAGGAAAAGGGAAATGGAGTCCGTGGCTGAACTCAACATGTCGATGGTTGAGGCTTTTAATAGCAGTCCGGCACCATCGACCTTTCCGGTGACTAAAAAGAGGGAGGAGCAAGCCTTTGTCGTTCAGGTGAAGCCCGCCGAAGGCAAGTCCTTCGCAGGGATCAAGCTAACGGCGATAGGGAAGGATATAAAGAAGAACTGGGGTATTATAGATATCCCAGACATCAGAGTAACTGTCCCCGGTCATGTCCGACTGGCTTTTAAATCACAGGAGGACATGGACAGGGCAGTGAACCAGGTATCCCTTCTCGGCATAGAAGTGAGGGTATCCCAGCCGTCAACCTTGTTAACTGAAAAGGTGGTGGTACACGGGATTCCCTCCGAATATGACGGAGAAGAGATTCTGGAAGATTTAAGAGACAGAGGATATGCGGTCAAGGAGGTATACCGGTTTAAGGTTGCTGAAGGTAAAAGCCAGGGAAGTGTCGCCCTGACTTTTAACAATAAAGCACCGGAAACACTAAAAGTAGTATATTTATCCAGAAGGACACACGCCTACATCAACCGGGTAAGGCAATGTTCCAACTGTCAAAAACTGGGCCACACAGTCAAGTACTGCAAGGGAAAGACTGTGTGTGCCCAGTGCGGTGGGAGTCACGCGGTGGCCGAGTGCAGGGCGGGCATGCAAATAAAATGCTCGAACTGCAAGGGTGGTCACGCAGCGAACTCCCCCGAATGCCCCAAGATACAGAGCACCAAAGCTGCCCTAAAGATACAGGGGAAGGAGAAAGTGAGTTTCAGTGAGGCTGCACTCATTCTCAAAAAAAAGGAGCGTTCGATAAAAGATGTCAGGAATACGGCTCCGGTTAATAAACCAAGGACGGAGCCAATTCCATCGACATCGACGCCGGAAGAACCACCAAAGGCCCCCCGATCAGAACAACTACCAACTACAAAGACCCCAAAGAAAAAGAACAACCCAAAGAAAAAGGAACAAGCAAAAATGAAAGCTGATGAGACTCACTTTATTCCTAAATTCAAAACGGAAAGTGGTTTCATGAGCTTCATGATTGAACTCCTAAAGGTGGCAGTGTCCGACGAAGACAAAACTACAAAAACGGCAAGCCTCCTAGGCAAACTCCGTGCATATATGGTAAACGCAGACACCCTAATCACCCTCGTCAACTCGATCAACACAGTTAAAAAGAGATATAGAGATGACGACGAGGAAGACGAGAAGAATGATCAAGAGGTAAATCTCGCATTACGTAGGAGGATATCTCATGTCCGCCACTACAGTACTGGAGATATTTCCAGTTGCTCGTCGATGGTAAAACCAAAGGCGAACACTGGCGGTGTTTCTAGTTGCTTGTCGGTTGCAACACCAAAGGCGAACACCAATGAGGTACCTTCTATGGAAATCGAGACACCAGTAGATCAATAGAACTCCAACATTGAGGGGCATCCATCCGGACAGTCATCATGGCGGGCCAGGTTAAAGTTTTACAACTTAATGTTAATGGACTGGCCACCAGATGTGCTGAGCTGAGAAAATACATCACACGCAACCCCAAAGATGTAATATGCCTCCAAGAAACCAAGCTACTACCAACTTTGAAAGACGTCTACATACCCGGGTACACTTGTGAGAGAAGGGACAGACCAGGAAGTACGACACGTGGCGGCGGCATTGCCATCTATATCCGTGATAACCTAAATTATATTTCTGTTTCACTGGACGTAGACGGACCTCTAGAAGCAATGGGCATAGCCATCACATTGAGCAATAATACGAATTTGACAATAGTGAATGTCTATGTACCCCCAGATGTCACGAAAAAACCAGTTGACTTCCAGTCACTTCTCGATCAACTTCCACAGGGCGAATCAGTGTTTTGTGGAGATTTCAATGCAAAACACGTTCTGTGGGGGTCGCCGAGGAATGACTGTCGGGGGACTAGCCTATGCTCAATAATAGAAGCAAACAACCTATGCATGCTGAACGATGAGAGCCCTACTTTTGTTGGAGGAAATGCCCCACCTTCGCACCTAGATCTCACGTTCTGTACGCTTGGTCTGGCAAACCGCTTCGACTGGCAAGTACACGAAGATGAAACACTTGGCAGTGACCATCTCCTGATAGAATTCTGCATTCAGGCCGAAGCAACCAGGGAAGTCTATAACGGGAGACCCAATTGGATTATGAAAGAAGCTGATTGGGTTAAATTCCGTGTAGGCTGCCTTGAGTGGAAGGAAGAAGATATCATCGATACCAACATCGACGTGTACGCTACCAACATTACGAGCTCTATTATAGGTGCTGCTAACGACTCTATTCCAAAGACTTCTGGTGGAAAACCAAGGACTAGAAAACCATGGTGGTCACCGGAATGTCAGAAGGCAGTCAACGACAGAAGGAAGGCCCTCCGCCTACGGAAACGCCACTACAATGAAGCCAACCACCAAAATTACCTTAAGTTGAAATACGCTGCAAGAGACACCATAAAAAAGGCACAAAGTGGGCACTGGATGACATTCTGTAATGCGTTGAATAAAAACACGCAAACGGGTGCCGTCTGGAAGAAGCTGAACGCCATGAACGGGAAACGCAGATCATTCAACATACCAAACCTTGAAGATGGAGATAAGTACGTTACGAACGGCAAGGAAAAGGTAGACCTACTAGCAAAAACTTTTGCTGACGCAAGCAGAGACGAAAACCAATCACCAGGGTTTCTGAAGAGGAAGGAAATCTTTTACTCGCAGCACCCTTCATTAGTAATTGAATCTAATGAAGTGGCTGAACCAATCAACCTACCCTTCTCTGAGGGAGAGTTAAATAAGGCTCTTTCCCTCAAGAAGGATAGTGCGGCTGGTGAGGACAAAGTAAAGTACTCCATGCTCAAACATCTACCAAGAAACGCCAAAACGATACTACTAAACTTCTTCAACACATCCTGGCTGTCAGGAGAGGTACCTAAAGAATGGCGAAAAGCAAACGTCATACCTCTACTGAAAGCTGGGAAAGAGAAGAACAAGGCAGAGTCATATCGACCAGTAAGTTTGACATCCACACTATGCAAAACCTTGGAAACAATGGTTAATATCCGATTACAGTTCTATCTGGAGAGCAACCGATTGATCGACGAAAATCAAAGTGGGTTCAGGAAAGGACGATCAACAATGGACCACTTGGTTAGACTACAGCAAGTCATGTCGCAGGCACTTCTCTCGGGAAACCTGTTATGTGCCGTGTTCGTAGATCTGACCAAGGCTTTCGATCTAGTTTGGTTAGACGGGCTGCTCTTCAAGTTAGGACGTATCGGTATAACGGGCATAATGTTTCGGTGGATTAAAAGCTTTCTGAGCGATAGAAGGATACAGGTGAATGTTGGCAGATTCCTGAGCGCCGAGCAAACATTAGAAAATGGCACGCCTCAGGGGTCTGTTATCAGTCCCACTCTCTTCAACATCATGATCAATGACATTCACAAATCGTCCTACCTCGATTCCAAAACTGACTTGGCTAAATTTGCCGATGACAGTACCATATGGAGAAATGGGACGAGCTTCTGTGAACTACAAAAGAATATGCAAAAAGCCTTAGACAAATTCATGACATGGGCAAACGACTGGGGATTTAAAGTCTCGGAGAAGAAAACAGTCGGCATGCTTGTGAGCAGGGATAGAGGGATAAACAGAATGACTCTGTGTATGAACGGGAAAACCATCGAGTTCAAAGACCAAACCAAGTTCCTTGGCGTAATCTTTGACCGACGGTTGACCTGGAAACCGCACATCGACTGGACTGTAGATAGATGCTCCAAAATCCTAAACTTAATGAGAAAATTAACGGGCAGTACGTGGGGCGCCAATAGAGTTACACTAATGATGGTATATCGTGCTCTAATACGTTCTGTATTAGACTACGGCTCTTTGGTCTTCATGAACTGTGCGCCAACACTCTTAAGCAAGCTTGACACCATCCAATACAAAGCTCTGTGTATTGCGACTGGCGTAGGGCTCGGGACTAGGCGAGAGGCACTACTACAAGAAGTCGGGGAGTTGCCCCTATCCCTAAGAAGAAAAGAACTGGCGACAAGGTATTGGGTCAAGATATCACAACTAGGTGAAAGATCCCCAACATTTGTCAGTCTACAAAAGACAAAATATGTAAGAGATCCCAAAAAGAAAACCTTCAGCCAGGGTATCAGAGAAACGATCAAGGAACTACGACTGGGGGAGCTCGTGATAAATAAACACGACCCTCCAGTTGTCGCCCCCTGGACGCTCCCTATACCACTGGTCAATCTAGATCTACTACAGAAAACCGACAAGAAAAATAACCCCAGTGCTGCACGTGCTTTCTCTCTAGAACATTTGGAAGACAACTGGCCGTCTGATGACTGGGACCATGTGTACACGGATGGCTCACGCAATCCTGAAAGGGGCACCAGCTCGTTTGGAATATACCTGCCAAACGGGGAACAGGGAATAAGCAGGAAACTGCCCAATAACTGTTCGGTGTACACTGCAGAGCTTGTTGCCATTCGTGACGCTATTTCATGGATCTCCCATCAAAAGACCGGCAAGTTCGTCATTCCAAGCGATTCTCTGAGCAGTCTGATTTCAATCCAAAATGACAACTCGGAATCAAGACCAGAAGTCATTTTGGAAATCAGGCAGCTATATCAGAGGGTCCTAGAGAAGGGAAGCAAATTAGAGCTCGTGTGGATTCCATCACATGTCAACATTAAAGGAAACGAGGAGGCAGATCGACTCGCCAACGAGGGTCTCAAGGACACAGCTACACCCCGCCTCATAGACTACAGCACCACGGAAATCTACAGTATGGTCAAAAGACAGGTCAATTCAATCTGGGAATTAAATCTCGTTGAACTTGACACATACAGATTCCGACTGGATGACGAGATCTACACCAAGACAGCGACCAATCACCCTAGACGAGATATATGCAGACTCATATCGAAACTAAGGGTGAAAGAGCGGCTGCGAGACTACAAACACCAAGTCATCGTCTGTGAGTGCGGAGAAGAGTGTACCATCAACCATGTCCTGGTAGACTGCGAGGTTTACAAGGAAGAGAGACGGGACTTAGTGAGAATGATGGAGACCAATAACATACCATTCAACACTAAGAACCTACTCTTCCCTAGACCAGATCTGAAGCTACAAATCTTCGAAGAAATCCACACCCTAATGGACACAGTTGGACTATGTAAATAAGTGAAATAAGAAAGGGTCACGGCTGGATAAATTCTCCATACAACGTAGGATGGTTGAGTAAAAACGTCCTCACGAAGGAAGCCCAACCATCCTATACATTTATTTTAATTTATTCATTTTACTTTATCTTTACTTTACTTTTACTTAAATTTATTTTATTTTTATTTATTACCTCAATTTATTTTTTATTTTTTCTACTTTTTTTATCTTAACTTATTCTATTTTTTTATACGACGTAGGGTGGGGAAGTAAAAACGTCCTCTCGAAGGAAGCCCAACCACTCTACAACTTTATTTTAATGGATTCATTTTACTTTATCTTTACTTTACTTTTATTTACTTTACTTTACTTTACTTTTATTTACTTTACTTTTATTTACTTTACTTTACTTTTATTTACTTTTATTTTATTTTATTTACTTTTATTTACTTTTATTTTATTTTATTTTATTTTATTTTATTTTATTTTATTTTATTTTATTTTATTTTATTTTATTTTATTTTATTTTATTTTATTTTATTTTATTTTATTTTATTTTATTTTATTTTATTTTATTTAATTAACTAATAAATTTTAATTAATTCATTTTACTTTATCTTTACTTTACTTTTACTTTAATTTACGTTATTTTATTACCTTTAATTTATTTGACTACAACTTTATTATACTCTCTTTATTTATTTAATTCTATATTTGTTTAATTTACTACTAACATCTACTAAACTGGCGGGATAGTGGAGTAAGAAGGAGTCATGATCAGACGGGCTCGGCATCTAAACACTATTCTGCCAAAACAAATACCAGTGGGATAGTGGAGGAAGGGGAGGCCACGAGAAGACAGGCCTGGTACCTAAACACAAATCCCACAAAGAAGACATCTACCAATCCAGAAGAAGAGATCATCTACCAACGATGTGTTTTTATTAAATAAAGGGAAGAACTTCCCACTAAAACCTAATCCATGGCCTAAGGCCAAAATGGAAAGATTGCAAAATCATATTCTAAAAATCAGGAAGCAGCTTCGGCTCTCCTATGTCTTGTCTGTGATATCACTTTAGTGGAAGCAGACGTTAAACACCAAAAAAAAAAAAAAAAAAAAAAAATATAACGCACTTGACGGGTGTGTCCGTCCAAGCTATTTACAAAATTAAAATTTAATTTACGAAATACAAATGATTAGTATGTACCTCGCATAGAGGACAGGGTGGTTACTTGTAGAAAGGACACTTGAAATTTTATCATTATCTTCGATACATCTTCTTATTGACTTGTTTCTCTGATTATATTCAAGGATTCGAATCTGATCAGAAAAACTGTTTAGTCCGTAAATCTTTTAAATGGCACCCCTACCCCACGATCAATTTTGTTCCATGCGCTTCCTTTTATATTTCAGTCAAATGGTTAGTTCACTGTTAGTTCATAACTTTATATTTGAATATTCTTGGTGATTGTACACATAATGCTAGGAAATTATTACTAGAAATTATAACAACTTTGATAATTTTATATAACTATTGATTGAATTGAATTCCTAAATTTAAAATTGCTCAATTTACATATATACCATAAGAGTTTTTTTATATTTTATTTACAAGGCAGAATCAATTTGATATATTTTAAATTTGTATTGTTATTTTATTTTTTAAACCTGTTTAAATTTAGTGGGTGCAAGTTAGTCGTATTTGATCTGGGTTCCTTTTTTAACGTTAAGAATTTACGATCTACAATGTTGGTGTCTTCCATGTTTGAGTCATATGTTATTGTCATTTCAAATTTCACCAGAAAATTTATAAACAGTCTGAATTTAAAACAAAACTGGATTTGGATTGGCCCATTTCTGGTTCTATCCAGCCAAGCCTATGGCAAACCCTGGTATTTAAATAACTGGACCATGGTGCAAATGTTGCAGCAAAACGAAAAAGGGGACCCACAATAGATAAACATAGAAAAATATTATTACCGTGAATAAAATTTATTTCGATCATCTGATCCGTATGTATATCGGATAAAATAATTCTCCTTATAGCATTTTTGAAATCCTTTTCTACACTTAGCCACATTTATTACAATAGGGGTTGATATTACAATTGGGGTTGATATTACAATAGGGGGGCTACAAGACATAACCCCTATAGTAATAAAATTTCTGTCAACCCCTATTGTAATACATGGAATACACGTGTTTGTCATGCCAATAAAATCGACACCTAACTGTAAAAGTCTATAGGTTCATCACCATTTCCGCATCAATATAAGGTAATGTTATGCCTTTATACTGTATAGAATATTATGAAACAAAACCCCCGAAACATGCTTTGAAGCCGTTTGGAGCATTACTAAAATGGAATGTCAACCCCTATTGTAATCATTGATATTTAAATAAACGTTAAAGATGCATTCCCGGGTACAAACTTTGTGATTTGACGATAGATTTGGACTAAACACATATTTAAAGTTACCAATCTATCACAAATTTGCTGTAAGTAAGCTGTTGTTAAACGCAATGTCTGCCAACTTAACTTCATTGTGGGAGGGTCCATATTATTTCAAAATGTATCTATCATTACTTACTTTACATTTACCATTATTGAGGCCTAAATAAATTCTTAATTATTTCTGTCAACTTCTTTTTACACCTTTTAAGTGCAGAGTATTTTGTACGTTGACAACCCGCAGTGTTCACAAAACCGCCTAACCATTTGGGCAAGAAATAACAACTGCTCCCTGACCTAAGCTAGCAAACAATAATCCAGCAAATCCTGTCGGGTTGACAGTTAGTGATTCCCTGACAATATTGCCCAGTCCTTGCCCCATGGGCGATTTTCGCGTAATCTAGTATTTCTCTGGTAAGATTGGGTGTCTATACTTTTCATAAATACAAAATTTGCCATACCTTTATTTGAAATAACCAGCCGATAAATACTTTGCTGGGAACCCATCTTTAAGTATTTTATCTGAAATATCTGTCGTCTGAGGATTTTGAACATCTTTTCCGTGTGCATGTCAGATAAAACAACCCTCCGATAGCATTTTAAAATCTTTCTCTACACTTAGACTTATTTATTACAATTGGGGTTGATATTACATAAGAGGTTAGACTGCATAACTCCTATTGTAATAAATTTTATGTCAACCCCTATTGTATTGCCATACCAATACAATCGACACCTCATTATGAAAGGCTATGGATTTTGATCACCATTTCCGTAGGAATATATACGAGTACTCACTGATATATTTAATACCATTAAAAATATTATGAAACAACATGGCCGAAAACATGTTTTGAAGCCATTTGCAGGATTATTAAAATGGAGTGTCAATCCCTATGTTATCTATACTGTATAGAATATTATGCCCTCCCCATCACCACACCGAAATCGTGTTTCAAAGCATTTTGGAGAATTAATAAAATGGAATGTTAGTCCCTATTGTTATCAATAATATTTGAAAAAATATTTAAGTATAATCTCTGAAAGATCGGTCGTCTGGGGATTTTGAAATTATTTTTCGTATGCATATCACATAAATAATCGTCCCAATTTGCATTTTATAAATTCTCCTCCACAGTTAGACATATTTATTACAATAGGGATTAATATGACAATAAGGGTTACGCGGTATAACCCCTATTGTAATAACATTTATGTTAACCCCTATTGTAATAATTGTAATAAATGTGTTATGCTATGCCAATAAAATCGACACCTAACTTTAAAATTCTATGGTTTTGATCACCATTTCCGCATCAATATGAGATAATGGTATGCGTTTATACTGTATAGAATATTATGAACAAAAACCACCGAAATCATGTCTTAAAACTGTTTGGAGAATTATTAAAATGAAATGTCAACCCCTATATTCTACACAGTATGAAGATATACCAGTACTCTTATATTTTGATAGGGATTTGGTTATTGAAATCCATCGACATTTAAAGTTGGGTGTCAATTTTACTGATATTGCAAAACATATTTATTACAATTATTACAATATGGATTGACATAAATTTTATTACAATAGGGGTTATGCCGTGTAACCCCTATTGTAATATCAACCCCTATTGTAATAAATGTATCTAAGTGTAGTGAAGAATTTTAAAAATGCTATCAGGAGGATTGTGTTGTCTGATATGCACACGGCAAAGTGTCGAAATAAATATCAGAGAAAATACGTTACGTTTATTCAAATATCATTGATCACAAAAGTGGTTGACATTCCATTTTAATAAAGCTTCAAACGGCTTAAAAACATGTTTCGGTGGTTTTGTTTCATAATATTCTATACAGTATTAAGGCATACTATTACCTTATATATTGATACGCCAATGGTGATGAAAATACATAGACATTTACAGTTAGATGTCGATTTTATTGGCATGACAAACACATTTATTACATTTTTTACAATAGGGGTTTAAAGAAATTTTATTACAATAGGGGTTACGTCGTGTAACCCTATTGTTATATCAACCCCTATTGTAATAAATATGTCTAAGTGTAGAGAAGGATTTAAAAAATGCTATAAGAAGAATTATTTTATCCGATGTGCATACCGAAAAGATGATAACAATCCCCAGACGACCGATCTTTCAGAGATCATACTTTACGATTATTTAAATAGCATTGATTGCAATAGGGGTTGGACCTTCCATTTTAATAATTTCTCCAAACTCCTTAACGGCTTTTAGTCATGTTTTCGGTTGTGGTGTTTCATAATATTTTATGCAGTGTAAACGCATGCCATTACTTCTAAATATTGATATTCAGATGGTTATCAAATTTCATATACTTTTTTGAATTAGATGTCGAATTTATTGTATGTAATATACATTTACTACAATTATTACAATAGGGGTTGATGTTACAATAGGGGTTAAGTAGCATTTTATTACAATTATTACATTTATTACAATAGGGGTTGATATTACAATAGGGGTTGATATTACAATAGGGGTTGATATTACAATAGGGGTTGACTGAAATTTTGTGCACGACATATTCGTCTAGTAATACTTGTGCTAGTATGATTCATTCACTGCATGTATATTACGTATGGTAAATACACATTCTAACTACAGTATTCAAATTAACGATGCACCACTTGCAATAAATATCAAATTTTTCATGTCTCAATGCTAATATGAACCCAGATTAATTATTTTATATGTAATCCAGCAATTTCAGTGTAAGCAGCCGTTCGTCTCAGTAACTCCGATTATCAAGAACCAATGCACAGATACCAAACACGATTCACATGTACAATATGGATGTTTTTTTGACAGCTTCACTCTAATTGGTCTAAGATTGTGCGGGCTTAAAAAAGAATGCTAAATTATCTATTTTGTCATTGCAGACTGAGAAGTCACATCCCACTAACCACCTTTTAGAGAAACAAATGGTCAATATTTTCCTCGCCTTGTTAGTAAGCACATCATCCAAACAGAAATCTAAAATTTTAATACTGCCCGTTTTGTCCGAATTGTATCGGTCAGATCGTTTGCTGTAAAGTAAAAGGTTTTGTAAGTCCTTCATAAACTTTTTCCGAAACATTGTTCCACGTGGCGTAATCTATTGGATTTAATGAAATGGGGTTTAACGTCCCATGTTCTGTTCGGAACAGGACTAATGAAGAGGGGCATACGCCACACAGCGGCACTACAGCCTATCGAATTTCATCCGAACGATTAGACAGCTGTCCTTGTCCAGCCCCGTCCTGCATCACTGACAAGGGGGAACCACGCGGGAATTTACCCAGCACCCAACCACCAGGCTGTGGCGGAAAGTGATATTTTTTTAAAAACAAAGTTTGGGGTGGTGGACTCTTGGTGGCGGGCGGAGCAGGATGCCCGAAAACGCTATCTGAGACTTCTGCAGAGATAAACGTACCGCGAATAAATTGTCGATTTTGAGCGAGAATAAAGAATAACTACACAAATAAGGGATGAGGAATATTCTTTATTACATCATAATAAATAATTTCAGCCGACAAGCCGCCATCAAATACCAACATATTATAATATAATTATTAATAAAATATGTAGTTTAAACTCGTTGAGCGTAATTCTAAAAAATATCAAATTTCTATAATCGTTCTTTTCAATTTAAACCATATTATTTCCAAGTTCAAACATAAATCCAATTTGAATAAGCTGCTTAGGTCATGAATAGATCATTCTCAGATCTTGGTTACATCAAAGACCGGGCATTTTTGAGCCAAGGGGAAAAATCCTCAGCCTGAATATAGAACTTAAGTTTTGTGAGATGCAGACAGAGTACGACGGGCGAAGGCATATGCCACGTGCGCTACAGGCGCGCATTTAGTGGGGATCTTGGTGCCTCCCCCGGTAGATTTTTTAAAATTAGTATGCCTCATATTAGGAGATATAGGCTACATTTCCCGGGCTGAAAATAAGACTTTTTATCGATGCATTTATCGGGGGTGGGGTGGGGCGAGGCTTATGAAATCGCCGGTAAAAATCCAGGGAAGACGCCCCCCATCCCCCCGGGATCTGAGTTCATATATAATTTTGGCAATGTTGAAACTATTTCAGAGATGGACCTACACACATCAATAATATTGTACCTTTTTTTAATTTTTTTTTTATTAAAGCCTGGTTTGAAGTTAATGGCTGTCGCAGATGTTGAAATTCCCTATGACTTTGTGATTAGATTCAGAGTTGACTCTTTTCAATATAATAGTTACAAAATAGATAACGTAAATAGCACATGTTGAAAATTTTCTGTCAAATTGCTCCACTCTAAACCGAAATATTAGCTTTTGATTTTAAGCCCTTTTCAAGTCATCATTACTAAAGTTGGCATGATAAAAACATAGTCTCGATTATCCAGGGTCGGATTTAATCATCAATGAGCGCTGAGCAGCAGATCGGATTCAATTCCAGTGAAACTCCGACGCATATAATAGTTTATATAACATTCTAAGCCCATAGAAAGACCTGAAATAGGCAGCTTTAGCTCTGGCATAATGTACGTTTAATATGTATTATAATATGGCTCTTGTGAACTGACATGGTTGTAAAATATTTGTGTAGATGCGTCATATAACATGTTGTTTAAAGATATTATATGATCGTAACCATAGTGAAAAATAGATTGTTTATTACCACTTCATGGCTTGTTCCGGATATCAAGAATTCAAGTGGATTTCTGCGAAACTTAATTTGTTTGTATATTCGACAGTGTAGGTAGTATTCTTGAAAATAAAATTGAGAGGAATGCGGTTTCATATCTCCTCAACACAATGGTTCAGTCACGATGAGGCAACAATATAGTCATAATCTATTTGTGCTATAAGAAGTAGGATAATGTTTGAACGCCAACTTCTCTTCGAATTCCACGGTGGACCCCTGTGTTCTTTCCACCCAAACATCTAGCTACACTTTACTCCCGATCCTTAATTTTTATTGTAATAAATGGCATACTTGTAGTAATAGAATTTAAATTATCCTCTACAAATGTAACATCTAGGTAATATTTGTATAAATCGGCGTTACAAAACAGCTAAAATGTAATATTTCTAAAATCCATTTATTTTTCAGAATTAAAAATACAAATTATTTTTCAGAATTAAAAATACAAATTATTTTTCAGAATTAAAAATACAAATTATTTTTCAGAATTAAAAATACAAATTATTTTTCAGAATTAAAAATACAAATTTTTTTTCAGAATTAAAAATACAAATTTTTTTTCAGAATTAAAAATACAAATTATTTTTCAGAATTAAAAATACAAATTATTTTTCAGAATTAAAAATACAAATTATTTTTCAGAATTAAAAATACAAATTATTTTTCAGAATTAAAAATACAAATTATTTTTCAGAATTAAAAATACAAATTATTTTTCAGAATTAAAAATACAAATTATTTTTCAGAATTAAAAATACAAATTATTTTTCAGAATTAAAAATACAAATTATTTTTCAGAATTAAAAATACAAATTATTTTTCAGAATTAAAAATACAAATTATTTTTCAGAATTAAAAATACAAATTATTTTTCAGAATTAAAAATACAAATTATTTTTCAGAATTAAAAATACAAATTATTTTTCAGAATTAAAAATACAAATTATTTTTCAGAATTAAAAATACAAATTATTTTTCAGAATTAAAAATACAAATTATTTTTCAGAATTAAAAATACAAATTATTTTTCAGAATTAAAAATACAAATTATTTTTCAGAATTAAAAATACAAATTATTTTTCAGAATTAAAAATACAAATTATTTTTCAGAATTAAAAATACAAATTATTTTTCAGAATTAAAAATACAAATTATTTTTCAGAATTAAAAATACAAATTATTTTTCAGAATTAAAAATACAAATTATTTTTCAGAATTAAAAATACAAATTATTTTTCAGAATTAAAAATACAAATTATTTTTCAGAATTAAAAATACAAATTATTTTTCAGAATTAAAAATACAAATTATTTTTCAGAATTAAAAATACAAATTATTTTTCAGAATTAAAAATACAAATTATTTTTCAGAATTAAAAATACAAATTATTTTTCATACAAATTATTTTTCATACAAATTATTTTCATACAAATTATTTTTCATACAAATTATTTTTCATACAAATTATTTTTCATACAAATTATTTTTCATACAAATTATTTTTCATACAAATTATTTTTCATACAAATTATTTTTCATACAAATTATTTTTCATACAAATTATTTTTTAGAATTAAAATACAAATTCAGAAAATCGAAAAAACACCAAAAAAGTTCACATCTGAGCCTCCGTTATTTATTTTAAAATGTTTCCCGCTAAATTCAGTTTATAAGCCAGTTGAGTTGTAATATTTTTATTTACCATTGTAAATCTGGAAATTTTGACAGTCTGGTTAGGATTATGATAGAATGAAATATTTTTAGCTTCAAATACACTCTATTTTTTACTTATTTGTTTCTTTTTGTTTCAATATGCCAATGGTTGAATATTATTTTGAATGACATCCGAGCAAGATTTCATAAAAATTTCATAGAGTAAAATAGAGCAATTGTAAATAATATTTAGGTACGTAATTATGGGTGTGTGCTACTGTCGTGCGAGTGAACTTTATTTAACATACATTAATTGTGGGAAATATTTGACTTTCAAAGTAAATTTTTTTACTCGGGACCAACTTTCAACCAAGATTAATAGATTATAACCCGACTGACTTTCACCAGTTTGGTAATCTGTTGATGGGTCCCCCTTCCCTACATCTTCTCTTTCCCCCCTTCTGCATGGTGACTGTAGAATTAAAGAAAACAGTCTCAATATACAGGCAAGTGCTACGTTCTCATTAAAATTCGTGATTAATACTTCAATTTTCCTTAAATCTTCTTCAAACGATTTTCAAGACTTCGCAAAAATGAATTATAGCGCTTTAAACATTCTCCAATTCCTATATAGATCAACAAAGTTAAACATAAAACATTTTATATATAATTATAAAAAAAACAAAATTAGTATCTAGCACACTCAAATTTTTATATAAGGCTAACTTCAATATATACAAAATACATAATGATTAAACTATAAATAAATAATTATAGGGTGACACACACTTTAAGTTAAGATTATAATTTACTAAAAATAAAGCAAACTCTCGAAAAACAAAAGATATGAATATAAATTTCAGTTGCTGAAAATTGTTTGTGAGGTGCTGGCCCTTGTAGAATTTAATGTCATCAGTCGAGCAAACGTTTTATAAACAAACCATTAGTAGACGCTACAAACCCAATACGAATAAGTAGTAAACCGTGTACAGTACACAATAGACCAACATAATCACATGTTTCCCCCCCCCCCCCCGAATGTCCACTCACCGATACAGACAATCACATGTAACTATTGCTGGGGCTGAACTTAATGCGATGTGGGTGATGCATTTTCAAGACTTCGCAAAAATGAATTATAGCGCTTTAAACATTCTCCAATTCCTATATAGATCAACAAAGTTAAACATAAAACATTTTATATATAATTATAAAAAAACCAAAATTAGTATCTAGCACACTCAAATTTTTATATAAGGCTAACTTCAATATATACAAAATACATAATGATTAAACTATAAATAAATAATTATAGGGTGACACACACTTTAAGTTAAGATTATAATTTACTAAAAATAAAGCAAACTCTCGAAAAACAAAAGATATGAATATAAATTTCAGTTGCTGAAAATTGTTTGTGAGGTGCTGGCCCTTGTAGAATTTAATGTCATCAGTCGAGCAAACGTTTTATAAACAAACCATTAGTAGACGCTACAAACCCAATACGAATAAGTAGTAAACCGTGTACAGTACACAATAGACCAACATAATCACATGTTTAACCCCCCCCCCCGAATGTCCACTCACCGATACAGACAATCACATGTAACTATTGTTGGGGCTGAACTTAATGCGATGTGGGTGATGCATTTACTTTTGCTTGTTGTGTGGTACATGTACTTGATATCCAGTAGACATGGTACAAGGGTTAATCAGCGAAATGGATGCATGAGATGTGTTGTTGACGTTTGGGAAAGTAGACGAGGGGAAATGTGTAGGAAATGATAGTTAGATGTATTATGAATGGTTAGAGTGGCTGTGGTGTTACGGTGAAATACTATGCCGCCACCGTAACACCACAGCTTTATGATTTGTTAGACAGGAGTGATGTAATAAATCCGACAATAATAAATAACATATTTCTGATTTTATTGTCGTCTTTTCCCACTTGCACTGGTTGTACGCCATTTTGAAACTAGCTGACGAAGACAGCTCGGGTGGCGATTGTTCGACTCCGGGCTGCTCTGTCAGTCGTATTATGTCACTCGATATTCACGCGGTACTTCACGGAATTCCACGATAAAAAACATCAAACCACCGCGTAGCGTGTACTGTATGTTTTAACCTTGACCTATTACTCACTGATAAGCTTCCGCTGCAAAAGGAGTTCTTGCCTTTTCATTATAAGTATAATGACTTCGTCATGTGCGGCAGGTTAGTTTGATTCTAAAAACACTGTTTACCGTTCCAAAAAATACAAAAGTAATTTTCTACCAGACATCCATGGTTCTATTCACCGAGACTAGATACTTTCTCTCGGTGTAAGGATATTATCGCTATGAATATACGTTCATACACTGTTGAGAAAATAATCCCGTTGGTTTGCTTAGCAACAATTTGAGCATGAATCAACACTGTACTAAAAAAAACGTGCGTAATAAATATGAACGGTCTTCAAACATTCGGTTTATAATTAGCGATACACAGGTACAGTGGCAAGTGTTATGCTAAACAGACCTAATACCTCAAAAGTACCTACGCGCGAATTCCCAGATTTTGGTACATGTTAAACAATAAAAATAGTGCCCGTGCGCGTGCCAGTAATAGAAAAACTAAGAGTTCGCGCATAAAAAATGCACGAACGTACCAGGCGCGATGTCATCCAGTAGACGTGGTACAAGGGTTAATCAGTGAACTGGATGTATGAGATGTGTTGTGGACGTTTGGGAAAGTAGGACTAGGGAGTAAGTGCTGTAAAGCGACAGTTAGATGTATTATGAATGATTAGAGTGGCTGTGGTGTTACGGTGAAATACTATGCCGCCACCGTAACACCACAGCTTTATGATTTGTTGGACAGGAGTGATTTAATGGGTGTCAACAACTGGGTGTGCTGGTACACACTTGTGATAAGGCAAAATGCCTGATTTTGAGAAAATTGCAATTTAAACGATATGTTCAGACATTTTGAAATGAGCGATGGTATTGATTTATATACATGTACCAATAGAAAAAGAATTACAAACACAAGCGCTTCATTTTAATAGAATATTTTTTTTTGTTATTTTTGACTTATCACATTGATGTTTTATACCCGTGATATGTTAATATAAAAAATGTACACAACAGTAGTAATTACTGTGATAGTCAGGGGCGTTTTAAAGTTAATTATGGTGGAGGTGACATTATTTGGAGGGCCGTCATTCGCAAAGCGAGGGGGGGGGGGTCAGTTGTAGAGGTTCTTCAGAAATTGTCACAATATGAAAATATTCTTGGTGCTGTTTAACAAATTGGGATATGTACAAGTTCTATACAGATAGAATGTTAAATAATCATAATATCTGTTAAAATAAGTAAAAGGGGAGACGAAGTATATACAGGGGGGAAAAATTTCAACAACATTTTTTATATTGGCTATGGTTTTTAGTTTTGTGGTCAAAATTCATATAATGATACCTACATTTCCAACAAATGTGAAATAGTCAAATGTAAATTCGACTCCTTCCTTTTACTGGTTAGGGTTACAGGAGACCGAGGAGTCGTATCAAACATGAATGCCAGTATTCTTTAGATATACATGTAGCCTATTAATAAATACCGTAAGTCCGACGATAATAAATAACATATTTCTGATTTTATTGTCGTCTTTTATCACCGCCACTGGCTGTACGCCATTGTGAAAGTTGCTGACGAAGACAGCTAGGGGCGGCGATTGTTAGTTCGCGTACAACTTTAAAAACCGAATGTCAGTATGGTATTTCTCACATAATTGGTTATCGGTGACAACAGAGTAAACTGAAAGCGAGTAATCTCGACACAAAAGTATAGTGTATAACCTTCTGACTGTCTGCACGCGTCTCTAGTCATAAATGATAGTTTGTGACCTATTACTCAGTGATAAGCGTCCGCTGCAAAAATAGTTCTCGCCTTTTTATTATTAGTATAATGACTTCGTCATGTGCGGCAGGTTAGTTTGATTCTAAAAACACTGTTTACCGTTCCAAAAAATACAAAAGTAATTTTCTACCAGACAACCATGGTTCTATTCACCGAGACTAGATACTTTCTCTCGGTGTAAGGATATTATCGCTATGAATATTAGTTCATACACTGTTGAGAAAATAATCCCGTTGGTTTGCTTAGCAACAATTTAAGCATGGATCAAGACTGTACTGAAAATTATGTGCGTAATAAATATGAACGGTCTTCAAACATTCGGTTTATAATTAGCGATACACGGGTACAGTGGCAAGTGTTATGCTAAACAGACCTAATACCTCAAAAGTACCTACGCGCAAAATCCCAGATTTTGGTACATGTAAAACAATAAAAATAGTGCCCGTGCGCGTGCCAGTAATAGAAAAACTAAGAGTTCGCGCATAAAAAATGCACGAACGTACCAGGCGCGATGTCATCTAGTACACATGTTCTTGTTATAGATTCGTACTGTCCTGTGTTTCTGTTGTGCATGTTACTTTGATTATGCCTTCGAGCGGAATACAGGGGGAATTGTTCCCCGTACCTTGCTTTTGGACATTTTCTGCAACGCAAGAGAATTTCGTTTGTGATACTTTTCTAGTAACCCCCTCTTCAAACTTTGTGCCCGTGGGGGCGTTGTGCGTTGCAGTCCTTTCCCCTTGCTTTATCGAATTTGGTGTTAAACTTTCGTCGATGTTACGTGTTTCTTGGCTGGTATTGGGTGATATACTTGCTTTTAGGCTGCTGAGGGATACACATTTGTTTTCTTTATGTGATGGAAGTATACCAACTTTATTATTACTGTCATTAGCTGGGCCGATCAACGAAAGTATCACTGGTAGAAGTAACACTGAGTGAGCCAAACCAAAACTTATAACAAGAACCATGATTTTAAAGAATGATCTAAAAACATAGGACTGCGAACCTGCCAGTGTGCAAATACCAATCAGAGATGACAACCCCCCATTAATAACCGGAGCTGCAGAAGTCTTTAATGCATCTCGTACCATGTCGTCTTTGTTGTCTTTATCAGAGGACATAAATCCATGACACACGTGGACGCTATTGAAAATCCACTGAAAAACCTACACTCATTATAAGATGTATCATAGTAATAGAGCTTAAAGTTAAATCCCAGAAGTATAAAAACCCGAAAATTCCAACCAAAATACTGATCATATTTAGTGTCACTAATACAACCATTATGGGATGAGGCATAAATATTATTGTGATTACCAACATACAGATCACTGCAATACCAACCGTTAGTAAGGTATTGGGCAAAATAACTACATACTGTTCAAAAAAAATAAACGGTGGAGTATAAGCAAAAACATCAAGTTTAGATTCATCAGCAAGTTTCCTCATACGCAACATGAGGTTACCTTGATCTGTAGAATCTGGTAGATTTACAGTAAACACGTAACACCGCGATGCTTTAACTGCGCTACCACCAGAAGTAAATTCAATGTCGTTAGAAATATATGGACGATGAGTTAAAAACGTCTTTAAATTTGTGATGAATTCATTCTGAGAAACGTTACTAAAGTTGTATTGATCGAACCAACACAGTAACGAATTATTTTCCACGATGGAGTCGCGTTGAACAGATTGCACGAACTGTCTCATAGAAATAACTTGAGCTTCATTAAGGTAATCAATGTTTTCAAATGTAAAAGAGATTTTGTTTCAAAATCGGAGCTTCTCCAAGATTCATATTTGTTAAAATATGAAGTATCACTTATTAAATTACTTAATATTATTCCTTGTTTTAGATTAATAACTCCCCATATAGACAAACCTAGATAAATAAAAAATACACCAATAACCAGTACCTTGGTTACTACCTTCAGAATTGTTTTAGTTAGACAGATTCGTGGTAGCTTTTCACACCAACTTTCATCATCTTCTCGATATTTTGCCCCTTTTACTGAACAAAGGAATACAATGAAGGGATTTCTTTTTGCCAATTTCATGGTGGCTTCGTCTTCGGTTTTTTTGAAAGTAAGGCAGTGAAGGTTGTCTCTTACTCTCCTACCTTGTAGAGCCAAACAACCAATGAAAAACGTCATGTGGCAAAAATAGCTGATGGCGAGAGCTAAACCTGAAAATATATTAAAATAATACTATAAACAGTTAGAAGATCAAGTAAGAAATTACAGCATAATAATTAGGAGATAAATACTTCCTGTTTGGCATTTAGAGGGGTGTTATTGTCCAATAGACATTGTCCAATGGACCAATCAAAACGCGAGGTTCACTCTTAAGCATGTTACAATACTGGTCATCTACTCACAGGTGTATATACAAAAGTTTCTGATGCTGATGAATTGAGATGAGGCCCCTATTAAGAAAGCTGTGACATCAGTTAGTGAAGCTATAGTAATAGAACCACCACACCCTTTTAATGTCGCTTCCATCTGATCTTTAGTAGTTTCTTTATGGTGATTTTCTGACCATTCTGACATAATAACAAACATGGAGTCCACTCCTACTCCTAGAAATGCAAACATCAGTAATTATATTAGTAATCTCTTATCTGCTTTATAAAATTATGTTCTCATATACAATCTTGGAATCATCTCAACAAGAGCTATAACGCTTGGGTGATAAATCTTGTTTAGTAATAATTATTATATTATGACTGCTAACATTTACATAAATACTTGTTCTATGTATATTCAGGAGGTATATATATATATCATTTAATACCGATGTGTCTTACTGCATTTTAAGATTTTTGTTATTAATGAAAGACAATAGGACCAGTTTAAGCAAAGTTAATCACTTACCCAATGCTAAGAATGGCATGACTCCGACAATGTTAACAAATTTGAGACCACAAGCACTGAGGATTCCAAAGGATGCCAAGATAGCTAAGGCTACGCCCAAAACTCCAGCTCGTGCACAGACATCGGTATAGGTAAAATTAAGGCCACCATCTTCAAACGATAATTGCTTGAGTTGCGATGTTATGTTTTTGATTTCATCGATAACTTCTACAGATAAAACGTCTCTGTTATCTCGACTCTTTATCATAATGTCACCGTATAAGTTCATCACTCCTAAACTCTGTTCATAAAAATTTGAATCCGATTTATCCGGAAACAATGATTTAATCTTTGTTCTATCAGAAGCCGCACGACTGTTGATTGGGACGTACAAAGTCTCAATGTCGGATTCTGAGGACATCTTTAAAATGCCTAAACCTAACAAGCCACATAACACCAAAGGTAAGATAATGAAAACAAAAGGATAAGTAGCTACAAACTTCCCATACCTTCCGAAGAGCATTCCCACTTTGCCCATGTATTTGTCCGAGCAGTTACGTATATTTGCATTTTTCCTTTTTTTTTGTATCGGGATCCTTATCTTTAGATTCAGCATCTGTTTCTTTTTTTGTTGATGGAGCACCAGATTCCTCATCTTTGCGTTTACCATTATGCATTTTATTATTGGTAATTAAAACCGCTCCTTCCGGTGCTGTACTCGAAGACATATTGGATTTACTTCGATTGTCGGAACTGTTACGCACATTTGTATTTATATCTTTTCCTTTTTTTGTATCGGGATCCATATCTTTAGGTTCACCATCTGTTTCTTTTATTGTTGATCTAGCATAAGAGTCCTTCCCGTCCGGTGCTGTGCTCGAAGACATGGTAGGTGTCTCTGTGGTCATATTGGATTTAGATTCGCCATTTGTTTCTTTTGTTGTTGATGTGGCATCAGATTCCTCATTTTGGCATTTACCATTATGTTTGTTATCCTCTTTTTCCGGTGCTGTACTCGAAGGCATGGTAGGTGTCTTTGTGGTCATATTGAATTCGCTTTAATTTCCATCCACGTTTAATCTAAAATGAAAACAGGATTATCACCAAAGAAATAATGCACACGATTGTGAGAGAGGGGGAGAGAGATGGGGTTTAATGTCCACTCGACACAAACTAGGTCCTTTCGGGACTAGCATATATGGTTAAATTTTATTTCAATAATTCGCTTGTGTGTAGGGGGTTTTATGAGTGGGAGGAAACCGAAGGACCCGGAGAAAACCCAAGAGGTTGGATAGGCGACCCTATTACTTGTCACGTACAACCGGTGATTTGAAACCAAGCCAGTTGACTCAATGACAGGCTTTACGATACCGCGCACGCTAACCACGCTAAAATTCTAGGATTACGCCCACCACGAAAAAATAAGCTTTAAATTCAAAATGGAAGAATGCTAAAAGGTTTGAAAACTAATTTAAGTTTAAGGGTAGACAAATTACAGTCAAAAAGCTAACAGTAAATCAATGGTTAGATCCTTGACATTAAACTGACTTTAGATTAACCATAGAAAACTAATGTTAGATTATTATAATTCTCTATTATTACAAGCATTTGTTATAGCCCCCATATCACATACACGTGTTCAGGGGTGCTTTACTATGAAACAAACATAGAATTGTGAAATCATAAAATTAAATACAATACTAATAAATAAATAAAAAAAAGAGGCCGACAAGAATCAATAAAAAAATTAAATAATATATATACATGTTTATCTAAAAATCGTGGAGAAATAGGTGGGTTTATAGTTTTTTTTCTTAAAAGAATTAATATCATTCCAGGACCTGATGTCATAGTATGGTAACGTTGACCGAAAGTTAACAGTTTTGAATGCTTGGGCTTTAAAAGATTAATGTTAAAATTTTACGTCAGAAATCATCAGCCTAAACTTTAGAGTTTTTGGAATGTAAGTGAATGAATATGTTTGAAAACTGACAGAGAATTCAACTGATAAACGTTAGAAGATATATGTTATTTAATCCACAAGCATTCAAAGCGGAAGTAATTGGTTAGAGTATTGTCATATTTCTAACGTAAGATATGAACATTCTTACGTAAATTTAATTATAAACATTTATCGGGTCATATTACATATATAACCTAAATCTAACCAAAATGACGTAAATCGTAAATGTAATGTAAAATTAATAAATTAAACGAGACTTACGTAGTAAGTTGAAGTTTGATTATGATTTTTCAACACCATATTAACATTAGAGATCAAGTTGCATCTTTTAAGTCTACTGAAGCCATGAAACAGCCTGGCTTCATTAATCTGATGGCTGTATGAACACTTTCCATTTTAAAATGATAATATTCAACATTCTTATTGAAAACTTTCAAATTTAAGATCATGCGGTATGAACCATCCTTTTTTGGACGAATAAAAATAGGAGACAAAAATTCTCCTTCACTATGATCAGTTATTTCTAAAACCTCTAAGTTTAATAATCGAGAAATTTCAATATCAATAATAATCTCTTCATGCTTATTGACAACAATTGGTCTGCAAAAAGGAGTCATAACATTATTGTCATATAATTCAACATGACAATCAGTAGCAATATCTAATATAGATGCATCATTAGTTAATTCCTTCCATTTTGCCATAAAGTGTTTAAGACGACCCGCCTTAAAACAGCTTTTATCAATTAAAGTAAAATTATGTTTACCAACCTCTTTATCATTACCCGAAGAGGTTATATGGAGCGTCTCTGTTTCTTGTTGTCGAACTTCATGGGAGCACTGCTTCCCCGGCCCCGTCCTAAAAAAGGCCTAGATGTTTGTGGATATGAATTAGATCTGTAATGAGATCTTCGTGGAAAATTGTTTCTTCTACCCCTTGCACGACTAACTCCTCTAGCAGGATAGTAAAAACCAGTGTTTGATTGAGGTCGAAACATAGGCATAGCCTTCTTCACGGCTCTATTGAACTTGTCAATATCTTCCAAACGTTTGGAAATATCTCCTCCAAATAAATATTCATTGATTGGGACAGATGATGAAAACATAGTTTGGTAATCATCTGTTAAATCTGGTTTGATACAGTCTCTTCTTCTTAAATTTAAATCAAAATTTGCATTAGAGAATAGTTCAATGGCATATATGCCATGTCTTATGACATTATTGAGAACAGTCCACATCGAATTAGTTATGTCCGTAGTATCAGTACCAGTACTAATTTTTTCTTGTGTGGCACTTGAGTTATCATTTGAAGCATTAGTATTACTAGATTGATTTTGTTTCCCTTGGCCTAAACTAGATTTTAGTTTCAAGACACTGTCAATAGTTTTGGACAGAATAGTAACACCTTTAATAATCTGAGACTGAACCAATTGTAGTTTGTAATCAAACGTTTTAGTTCGGCTCTGGAGTCTTCTCCACATCAAATCGTCAACTTTTGTTGTAACCAATGAATTACAGTTATTTGGTCTGAGAATCTTTGCTAATTTCTCTTTAATTTTTTCTTCATCAATTTTTTCTTTCTTAAACATTAAATCATCTATTAAAATAGCTAATTCCAATGTCGTCAGAAATTTTCTCAGTTGACTTTAATTCAGTTGCAACGTCAGAAAGAACCGTATCACTGTTAATATTTTTGTGTTTGTTTACATCAGCTGATTTACACGTCCTGTGTGAAGCGCCCCCTGTGTTAGGGTCATTATAATCAAGTCTACTTGACCTATAAATTATATCAGAGGGATCACTCGCAGAAGGATGATTTGCACTGCCCAAAGAAGCAATGTCCTCAGCTTCTGGCCTTTGTGTTGCCAGATGTCTTTGAGATTCTTCATAAGAATCAGAAATAAAATGATAATTTCTATTTGGTTCTTTGTCCTGACTTTCATATTCATATGGATAGTCACTGTAATCATAGTATGACCCACATTGAGTGGCATCACGATCATCACCCTCGTCGTCATATTCATATCTAGTATTATGTCCTTGATTTATAATTGTAGATTTCAAATCTTTGAAATGTGATACTAACACGGATTGGAAATCTCTTATGGACGACGTAAAGATATCACCAAGTGTGTTTATACTGTCGGGTGGAAATGACCCAGATTCTACTGAGTCAGATTGTCTGTTCGTCGTTTTGGATTTACTGGACGAAGATGAGGCAAGGCCTTCATTTGACCTCGAAATATTTTGAGTTTTTTCACTACATTGTTTTTTAGAGGGAACTCCGTTCCCGGATTCTTTTGTAGGATTCTGATTTTTTCTTTTACCCACAGTCGTGGGTACATGTAAATCTACCTTTAGAATCTGCGTAGCAGGAGCATGTTTCGCCATTTTCTCAGCCATGTGCCTTGCTGTGAAAGCAAAAATCAAACTGCTTTTAACTAAAGACTAGAGTAAACTGCTTTAGCAAATGATTGACTACGTCAAATCAATTTTCGTTGTTACTACGTAACAGAAAAGTTCAAATATTTAAATAAAATGACTTTTTTTTAAAAGACACAATGACAAATAAGCTAAGAGCTTCGAAACACGTCCTTCGCTTGTGACTGGGCAAGCACGCACTGACTTTTGACTTTCGCGGGCAAGATGCAATCTCACGTGATCTCATAATGTTAATATTGGGTGTTGAAAAATTAACATCGGCTTGCTATCTGGGTATTTACGGAATTGTACTTGAATATGTATGGTGTACTGGCTTTAAAACTTTTAGCAAAATTTTACAGTTACCATTGTATTCATTTCCAAACATGATATTTCTAAGTATAAAATATTTAAATTTACATAAAAATAAAAATAAATATATCATTATAAGCGCAAACCAGTTGATTAATAAATCTAAATTATAATTTGATGCAAGTTTATTTCTTTCCGGACTGTAACCCTTACAGAGAATACAGATGAATCAAATAAAACCTCCACCATTAGTTGCATTGTCAGAATTAATTTTTCCAATGAGTATTTAAAATTGTCAAATTATAATACAGTAAGCTTATATATGAACCCGCCCATTAATATTCAACTAAACATAAAACATCGTAAATACAAGTGTTTAATATGAGTGCTACTAGTCGACAGTATTTGTTACTACAAGATACATTGCTAATTTATGGGTGGGGTTTTGGTTTTGTATTCGTTAAATAAAATCTATGATGGAAGATTTACGCTGTAATATTTTTGCTAAGCTTAATTTATTATTAAGCGTAAAGCTATAGTTAAACCATACTCCTCGCACTGCTGGACTGAGTGGGTATTATTGTCGCTAATTATGACTGGTCAGTGGTCACATTAATAACTCATCACTGACTTCGTTACACATGCATTAACTTTAAAACAGGGCGTCTAATTAGACGAACTGTTTTTACATAACGTTACGTCATGACTGCACGTTTTTTTATGCTTAATTAACCAGCGCATATCATAATATTGCAGTAAAACTAATTGCGTGACAAACGAGGCTATCGCCTTTGACGTAAAGTAAACACTACTGTATGGACACAACAGACTTTCACCGTTTTTAATACCTTAAATCTTTGTCCAAAGTTTTAGGGAAGACACAAGATTAAACGAAGGACTGTCATGTTACTGTACGTAAGACACACTCCCTCGAAAGTTAAAGTAATAGAAGCCAATCCAGCAATGGCCAGAGAGGGATTTCTCGGGCCATTGCTGCAGGAATATGTAGTAAAACTGACATTGAAACGTGATCAGTTTCCAGTCACGTAAGGGTTGAACATTAAATAATTCTTAAAAATATTAACAAGACTTTCGTTCAGTTTCTAAATCATGGAAGGACATTTGTATAAATGCTACCATAGCAGTAGGATTTATAAAATTGGATGAAACAAAAATATGATGCGCACGTATATGGTTAAAACTGTTACATTTTTTGTCAAACTGGAGATTATTTTTTTTTATTTCGCAACATTGAACGGTAGATATACATGCATGCCGAAACGTATGAGCGTAGAACAATCTATAATACAACTACAGCTCAAGTGTGTTTAATCTCACATCGCTGGATTATGTGAGGCTATCAACGAACGCATTGATTATTTGTATGTAAGAGAGAAATGTCTAAATCTGCTAGTTCTAAAAGACAAGAACACCCTAATTTACTCACATGTACATAAAATCAACAAGAAAGTGTTCACATTTTATCCTAAATTGTGTCCCGAATAATTTCCAACCAAGCAACAATTTTACTAAAATTTCCTTTGGAATCCATTAGGTGGTTAAGAGAAAAAGTTGGTTAAACCTCGTTCATTATATGCGACATTATGTTTGACTACAAAAAGATATAATTACATGTATAATGTTAAATCACAACAAAAGCGCAACAATTCAATGTTCACATGAAATCTGCGGCAGATGACATTGTATTTTAAGAATTCAAGTATTTTAGCTACATCTTAGCTTTCAATATTACGATTACAATTTTTGGCTCCTGGTTCAAATGAGTGAAAACACTATATTAATATCTTGTCAAATAGACAAAAGATTAGCCTTCTAAAATTGACTATAATTTCAATTCCCATTTTCAGAAATTATTATTTGAATTATAATTTGAAATGATATCTATTTGGCCCAGTTTATTACAAAAACAAAAAAATCTTAATGCTCAGTTATTAATCACCAATTATGTTGCCATAATTGCATTGCTATGGCCTAATTCAAATTGATTCAAAACATTCTAGATACTAAACTGGAATTAAAATTAATTAAAATATTAATTTACATATTTTGTGTATAGTAATAATACTTTGTCTCCATTGATAAGTTAATAGTTCAGAGGAAATAAAAACAGGGGTATATATTCTTTTCTTTTTGCACAGATATTATTTTTTATGCAGGAAAAAGGGTACATTAATTTATTAATCAACTTTCAACGAGAATATTTAAAAAATATATATTATGCTTTCGCAATGAGCCTTGTTTCCCGTGTCTATATGGGCTATACATGACGTAGAAATATCTTTTAAGTCTACTGAAGCCATGAAACAGCCTGGCTTCATTAATCTGATGGCTGTATGAACACTTTCCATTTTAAAATGATAATATTCAACATTCTTATTGAAAACTTTCAAATTTAAGATCATGCGGTATGAACCATCCTTTTTTGGACGAATAAAAATAGGAGACAAAAATTCTCCTTCACTATGATCAGTTATTTCTAAAACCTCTAAGTTTAATAATCGAGAAATTTCAATATCAATAATAATCTCTTCATGCTTATTGACAACAATTGGTCTGCAAAAAGGAGTCATAACATTATTGTCATATAATTCAACATGACAATCAGTAGCAATATCTAATATAGATGCATCATTAGTTAATTCCTTCCATTTTGCCATAAAGTGTTTAAGACGACCCGCCTTAAAACAGCTTTTATCAATTAAAGTAAAATTATGTTTACCAACCTCTTTATCATTACCCGAAGAGGTTATATGGAGCGTCTCTGTTTCTTGTTGTCGAACTTCATGGGAGCACTGCTTCCCCGGCCCCGTCCTAAAAAAGGCCTAGATGTTTGTGGATATGAATTAGATCTGTAATGAGATCTTCGTGGAAAATTGTTTCTTCTACCCCTTGCACGACTAACTCCTCTAGCAGGATAGTAAAAACCAGTGTTTGATTGAGGTCGAAACATAGGCATAGCCTTCTTCACGGCTCTATTGAACTTGTCAATATCTTCCAAACGTTTGGAAATATCTCCTCCAAATAAATATTCATTGATTGGGACAGATGATGAAAACATAGTTTGGTAATCATCTGTTAAATCTGGTTTGATACAGTCTCTTCTTCTTAAATTTAAATCAAAATTTGCATTAGAGAATAGTTCAATGGCATATATGCCATGTCTTATGACATTATTGAGAACAGTCCACATCGAATTAGTTATGTCCGTAGTATCAGTACCAGTACTAATTTTTTCTTGTGTGGCACTTGAGTTATCATTTGAAGCATTAGTATTACTAGATTGATTTTGTTTCCCTTGGCCTAAACTAGATTTTAGTTTCAAGACACTGTCAATAGTTTTGGACAGAATAGTAACACCTTTAATAATCTGAGACTGAACCAATTGTAGTTTGTAATCAAACGTTTTAGTTCGGCTCTGGAGTCTTCTCCACATCAAATCGTCAACTTTTGTTGTAACCAATGAATTACAGTTATTTGGTCTGAGAATCTTTGCTAATTTCTCTTTAATTTTTTCTTCATCAATTTTTTCTTTCTTAAACATTAAATCATCTATTAAAATAGCTAATTCCAATGTCGTCAGAAATTTTCTCAGTTGACTTTAATTCAGTTGCAACGTCAGAAAGAACCGTATCACTGTTAATATTTTTGTGTTTGTTTACATCAGCTGATTTACACGTCCTGTGTGAAGCGCCCCCTGTGTTAGGGTCATTATAATCAAGTCTACTTGACCTAGAAATTATATCAGAGGGATCACTCGCAGAAGGATGATTTGCACTGCCCAAAGAAGCAATGTCCTCAGCTTCTGGCCTTTGTGTTGCCAGATGTCTTTGAGATTCTTCATAAGAATCAGAAATAAAATGATAATTTCTATTTGGTTCTTTGTCCTGACTTTCATATTCATATGGATAGTCACTGTAATCATAGTATGACCCACATTGAGTGGCATCACGATCATCACCCTCGTCGTCATATTCATATCTAGTATTATGTCCTTGATTTGTAATTGTAGATTTCAAATCTTTGAAATGTGATACTAACACGGATTGGAAATCTCTTATGGACGACGTAAAGATATCACCAAGTGTGTTTATACTGTCGGGTGGAAATGACCCAGATTCTACTGAGTCAGATTGTCTGTTCGTCGTTTTGGATTTACTGGACGAAGATGAGGCAAGGCCTTCATTTGACCTCGAAATATTTTGAGTTTTTTCACTACATTGTTTTTTAGAGGGAACTCCGTTCCCGGATTCTTTTGTAGGATTCTGATTTTTTCTTTTACCCACAGTCGTGGGTACATGTAAATCTACCTTTAGAATCTGCGTAGCAGGAGCATGTTTCGCCATTTTCTCAGCCATGTGCCTTGCTGTGAAAGCAAAAATCAAACTGCTTTTAACTAAAGACTAGAGTAAACTGCTTTAGCAAATGATTGACTACGTCAAATCAATTTTCGTTGTTACTACGTAACAGAAAAGTTCAAATATTTAAATAAAATGACTTTTTTTTAAAAGACACAATGACAAATAAGCTAAGAGCTTCGAAACACGTCCTTCGCTTGTGACTGGGCAAGCACGCACTGACTTTTGACTTTCGCGGGCAAGATGCAATCTCACGTGATCTCATAATGTTAATATTGGGTGTTGAAAAATTAACATCGGCTTGCTATCTGGGTATTTACGGAATTGTACTTGAATATGTATGGTGTACTGGCTTTAAAACTTTTAGCAAAATTTTACAGTTACCATTGTATTCATTTCCAAACATGATATTTCTAAGTATAAAATATTTAAATTTACATAAAAATAAAAATAAATATATCATTATAAGCGCAAACCAGTTGATTAATAAATCTAAATTATAATTTGATGCAAGTTTATTTCTTTCCGGACTGTAACCCTTACAGAGAATACAGATGAATCAAATAAAACCTCCACCATTAGTTGCATTGTCAGAATTAATTTTTCCAATGAGTATTTAAAATTGTCAAATTATAATACAGTAAGCTTATATATGAACCCGCCCATTAATATTCAACTAAACATAAAACATCGTAAATACAAGTGTTTAATATGAGTGCTACTAGTCGACAGTATTTGTTACTACAAGATACATTGCTAATTTATGGGTGGGGTTTTGGTTTTGTATTCGTTAAATAAAATCTATGATGGAAGATTTACGCTGTAATATTTTTGCTAAGCTTAATTTATTATTAAGCGTAAAGCTATAGTTAAACCATACTCCTCGCACTGCTGGACTGAGTGGGTATTATTGTCGCTAATTATGACTGGTCAGTGGTCACATTAATAACTCATCACTGACTTCGTTACACATGCATTAACTTTAAAACAGGGCGTCTAATTAGACGAACTGTTTTTACATAACGTTACGTCATGACTGCACGTTTTTTTATGCTTAATTAACCAGCGCATATCATAATATTGCAGTAAAACTAATTGCGTGACAAACGAGGCTATCGCCTTTGACGTAAAGTAAACACTACTGTATGGAAACAACAGACTTTCACCGTTTTTAATACCTTAAATCTTTGTCCAAAGTTTTAGGGAAGACACAAGATTAAACGAAGGACTGTCATGTTACTGTACGTAAGACACACTCCCTCGAAAGTTAAAGTAATAGAAGCCAATCCAGCAATGGCCAGAGAGGGATTTCTCGGGCCATTGCTGCAGGAATATGTAGTAAAACTGACATTGAAACGTGATCAGTTTCCAGTCACGTAAGGGTTGAACATTAAATAATTCTTAAAAATATTAACAAGACTTTCGTTCAGTTTCTAAATCATGGAAGGACATTTGTATAAATGCTACCATAGCAGTAGGATTTATAAAATTGGATGAAACAAAAATATGATGCGCACGTATATGGTTAAAACTGTTACATTTTTTGTCAAACTGGAGATTTTTTTTTTTATTTCGCAACATTGAACGGTAGATATACATGCATGCCGAAACGTATGAGCGTAGAACAATCTATAATACAACTACAGCTCAAGTGTGTTTAATCTCACATCGCTGGATTATGTGAGGCTATCAACGAACGCATTGATTATTTGTATGTAAGAGAGAAATGTCTAAATCTGCTAGTTCTAAAAGACAAGAACACCCTAATTTACTCACATGTACATAAAATCAACAAGAAAGTGTTCACATTTTATCCTAAATTGTGTCCCGAATAATTTCCAACCAAGCAACAATTTTACTAAAATTTCCTTTGGAATCCATTAGGTGGTTAAGAGAAAAAGTTGGTTAAACCTCGTTCATTATATGCGACATTATGTTTGACTACAAAAAGATATAATTACATGTATAATGTTAAATCACAACAAAAGCGCAACAATTCAATGTTCACATGAAATCTGCGGCAGATGACATTGTATTTTAAGAATTCAAGTATTTTAGCTACATCTTAGCTTTCAATATTACGATTACAATTTTTGGCTCCTGGTTCAAATGAGTGAAAACACTATATTAATATCTTGTCAAATAGACAAAAGATTAGCCTTCTAAAATTGACTATAATTTCAATTCCCATTTTCAGAAATTATTATTTGAATTATAATTTGAAATGATATCTATTTGGCCCAGTTTATTACAAAAACAAAAAAATCTTAATGCTCAGTTATTAATCACCAATTATGTTGCCATAATTGCATTGCTATGGCCTAATTCAAATTGATTCAAAACATTCTAGATACTAAACTGGAATTAAAATTAATTAAAATATTAATTTACATATTTTGTGTATAGTAATAATACTTTGTCTCCATTGATAAGTTAATAGTTCAGAGGAAATAAAAACAGGGGTATATATTCTTTTCTTTTTGCACAGATATTATTTTTTATGCAGGAAAAAGGGTACATTAATTTATTAATCAACTTTCAACGAGAATATTTAAAAAATATATATTATGCTTTCGCAATGAGCCTTGTTTCCCGTGTCTATATGGGCTATACATGACGTAGAAATATCTTTTAAGTCTACTGAAGCCATGAAACAGCCTGGCTTCATTAATCTGATGGCTGTATGAACACTTTCCATTTTAAAATGATAATATTCAACATTCTTATTGAAAACTTTCAAATTTAAGATCATGCGGTATGAACCATCCTTTTTTGGACGAATAAAAATAGGAGACAAAAATTCTCCTTCACTATGATCAGTTATTTCTAAAACCTCTAAGTTTAATAATCGAGAAATTTCAATATCAATAATAATCTCTTCATGCTTATTGACAACAATTGGTCTGCAAAAAGGAATGAATGAATGAATGAAATGGGGTTTAACGTCCTACGCTTAAGCACCGTACCTGGGCTAATTGAAGACGGGCATACGCCACAGTGTGCAATGAGGGAAATTTTGCCCGGGCAGCGGCGCTACGGCCTACTCTTATATCGAATTCCAACTGCCAAGGGATCTTTTACGTGCACTCCAATTTGTACACGGGACCTCGGTTTTTCGTCCCATCCGAACGACTAGGCAGCTGTCCTTGTCAGGCCCTCCTTCTGCATCACTGACAAGGGGAAATCACGCCGGAAAATCGAGATGAACTTTCTCAGCCAATGCAGGGATCGAACACTCAACCTCCAGGCTAGCAAACCAGCGCCTTATCCACTTAGCCACCGTGATCCCCCTGCAAAAAGGAGTCATAACATTATTGTCATATAATTCAACATGACAATCAGTAGCAATATCTAATATAGATGCATCATTAGTTAATTCCTTCCATTTTGCCATAAAGTGTTTAAGACGACCCGCCTTAAAACAGCTTTTATCAATTAAAGTAAAATTATGTTTACCAACCTCTTTATCATTACCCGAAGAGGTTATATGGAGCGTCTCTGTTTCTTGTTGTCGAACTTCATGGGAGCACTGCTTCCCCGGCCCCGTCCTAAAAAAGGCCTAGATGTTTGTGGATATGAATTAGATCTGTAATGAGATCTTCGTGGAAAATTGTTTCTTCTACCCCTTGCACGACTAACTCCTCTAGCAGGATAGTAAAAACCAGTGTTTGATTGAGGTCGAAACATAGGCATAGCCTTCTTCACGGCTCTATTGAACTTGTCAATATCTTCCAAACGTTTGGAAATATCTCCTCCAAATAAATATTCATTGATTGGGACAGATGATGAAAACATAGTTTGGTAATCATCTGTTAAATCTGGTTTGATACAGTCTCTTCTTCTTAAATTTAAATCAAAATTTGCATTAGAGAATAGTTCAATGGCATATATGCCATGTCTTATGACATTATTGAGAACAGTCCACATCGAATTAGTTATGTCCGTAGTATCAGTACCAGTACTAATTTTTTCTTGTGTGGCACTTGAGTTATCATTTGAAGCATTAGTATTACTAGATTGATTTTGTTTCCCTTGGCCTAAACTAGATTTTAGTTTCAAGACACTGTCAATAGTTTTGGACAGAATAGTAACACCTTTAATAATCTGAGACTGAACCAATTGTAGTTTGTAATCAAACGTTTTAGTTCGGCTCTGGAGTCTTCTCCACATCAAATCGTCAACTTTTGTTGTAACCAATGAATTACAGTTATTTGGTCTGAGAATCTTTGCTAATTTCTCTTTAATTTTTTCTTCATCAATTTTTTCTTTCTTAAACATTAAATCATCTATTAAAATAGCTAATTCCAATGTCGTCAGAAATTTTCTCAGTTGACTTTAATTCAGTTGCAACGTCAGAAAGAACCGTATCACTGTTAATATTTTTGTGTTTGTTTACATCAGCTGATTTACACGTCCTGTGTGAAGCGCCCCCTGTGTTAGGGTCATTATAATCAAGTCTACTTGACCTAGAAATTATATCAGAGGGATCACTCGCAGAAGGATGATTTGCACTGCCCAAAGAAGCAATGTCCTCAGCTTCTGGCCTTTGTGTTGCCAGATGTCTTTGAGATTCTTCATAAGAATCAGAAATAAAATGATAATTTCTATTTGGTTCTTTGTCCTGACTTTCATATTCATATGGATAGTCACTGTAATCATAGTATGACCCACATTGAGTGGCATCACGATCATCACCCTCGTCGTCATATTCATATCTAGTATTATGTCCTTGATTTGTAATTGTAGATTTCAAATCTTTGAAATGTGATACTAACACGGATTGGAAATCTCTTATGGACGACGTAAAGATATCACCAAGTGTGTTTATACTGTCGGGTGGAAATGACCCAGATTCTACTGAGTCAGATTGTCTGTTCGTCGTTTTGGATTTACTGGACGAAGATGAGGCAAGGCCTTCATTTGACCTCGAAATATTTTGAGTTTTTTCACTACATTGTTTTTTAGAGGGAACTCCGTTCCCGGATTCTTTTGTAGGATTCTGATTTTTTCTTTTACCCACAGTCGTGGGTACATGTAAATCTACCTTTAGAATCTGCGTAGCAGGAGCATGTTTCGCCATTTTCTCAGCCATGTGCCTTGCTGTGAAAGCAAAAATCAAACTGCTTTTAACTAAAGACTAGAGTAAACTGCTTTAGCAAATGATTGACTACGTCAAATCAATTTTCGTTGTTACTACGTAACAGAAAAGTTCAAATATTTAAATAAAATGACTTTTTTTTAAAAGACACAATGACAAATAAGCTAAGAGCTTCGAAACACGTCCTTCGCTTGTGACTGGGCAAGCACGCACTGACTTTTGACTTTCGCGGGCAAGATGCAATCTCACGTGATCTCATAATGTTAATATTGGGTGTTGAAAAATTAACATCGGCTTGCTATCTGGGTATTTACGGAATTGTACTTGAATATGTATGGTGTACTGGCTTTAAAACTTTTAGCAAAATTTTACAGTTACCATTGTATTCATTTCCAAACATGATATTTCTAAGTATAAAATATTTAAATTTACATAAAAATAAAAATAAATATATCATTATAAGCGCAAACCAGTTGATTAATAAATCTAAATTATAATTTGATGCAAGTTTATTTCTTTCCGGACTGTAACCCTTACAGAGAATACAGATGAATCAAATAAAACCTCCACCATTAGTTGCATTGTCAGAATTAATTTTTCCAATGAGTATTTAAAATTGTCAAATTATAATACAGTAAGCTTATATATGAACCCGCCCATTAATATTCAACTAAACATAAAACATCGTAAATACAAGTGTTTAATATGAGTGCTACTAGTCGACAGTATTTGTTACTACAAGATACATTGCTAATTTATGGGTGGGGTTTTGGTTTTGTATTCGTTAAATAAAATCTATGATGGAAGATTTACGCTGTAATATTTTTGCTAAGCTTAATTTATTATTAAGCGTAAAGCTATAGTTAAACCATACTCCTCGCACTGCTGGACTGAGTGGGTATTATTGTCGCTAATTATGACTGGTCAGTGGTCACATTAATAACTCATCACTGACTTCGTTACACATGCATTAACTTTAAAACAGGGCGTCTAATTAGACGAACTGTTTTTACATAACGTTACGTCATGACTGCACGTTTTTTTATGCTTAATTAACCAGCGCATATCATAATATTGCAGTAAAACTAATTGCGTGACAAACGAGGCTATCGCCTTTGACGTAAAGTAAACACTACTGTATGGAAACAACAGACTTTCACCGTTTTTAATACCTTAAATCTTTGTCCAAAGTTTTAGGGAAGACACAAGATTAAACGAAGGACTGTCATGTTACTGTACGTAAGACACACTCCCTCGAAAGTTAAAGTAATAGAAGCCAATCCAGCAATGGCCAGAGAGGGATTTCTCGGGCCATTGCTGCAGGAATATGTAGTAAAACTGACATTGAAACGTGATCAGTTTCCAGTCACGTAAGGGTTGAACATTAAATAATTCTTAAAAATATTAACAAGACTTTCGTTCAGTTTCTAAATCATGGAAGGACATTTGTATAAATGCTACCATAGCAGTAGGATTTATAAAATTGGATGAAACAAAAATATGATGCGCACGTATATGGTTAAAACTGTTACATTTTTTGTCAAACTGGAGATTATTTTTTTTTATTTCGCAACATTGAACGGTAGATATACATGCATGCCGAAACGTATGAGCGTAGAACAATCTATAATACAACTACAGCTCAAGTGTGTTTAATCTCACATCGCTGGATTATGTGAGGCTATCAACGAACGCATTGATTATTTGTATGTAAGAGAGAAATGTCTAAATCTGCTAGTTCTAAAAGACAAGAACACCCTAATTTACTCACATGTACATAAAATCAACAAGAAAGTGTTCACATTTTATCCTAAATTGTGTCCCGAATAATTTCCAACCAAGCAATAATTTTACTAAAATTTCCTTTGGAATCCATTAGGTGGTTAAGAGAAAAAGTTGGTTAAACCTCGTTCATAATATGCGACATTATGTTTGACTACAAAAAGATATAATTACATGTATAATGTTAAATCACAACAAAAGCGCAACAATTCAATGTTCACATGAAATCTGCGGCAGATGACATTGTATTTTAAGAATTCAAGTATTTTAGCTACATCTTAGCTTTCAATATTACGATTACAATTTTTGGCTCCTGGTTCAAATGAGTGAAAACACTATATTAATATCTTGTCAAATAGACAAAAGATTAGCCTTCTAAAATTGACTATAATTTCAATTCCCATTTTCAGAAATTATTATTTGAATTATAATTTGAAATGATATCTATTTGGCCCAGTTTATTACAAAAACAAAAAAATCTTAATGCTCAGTTATTAATCACCAATTATGTTGCCATAATTGCATTGCTATGGCCTAATTCAAATTGATTCAAAACATTCTAGATACTAAACTGGAATTAAAATTAATTAAAATATTAATTTACATATTTTGTGTATAGTAATAATACTTTGTCTCCATTGATAAGTTAATAGTTCAGAGGAAATAAAAACAGGGGTATATATTCTTTTCTTTTTGCACAGATATTATTTTTTATGCAGGAAAAAGGGTACATTAATTTATTAATCAACTTTCAACGAGAATATTTAAAAAATATATATTATGCTTTCGCAATGAGCCTTGTTTCCCGTGTCTATATGGGCTATACATGACGTAGAAATATTTTGATTTTCCTATCTTAAATTGCAACAAAATAAAGCAATATACTCGAATTAGAATGGCTGAGTTTTCGTTAATCAAAAGTATGATATCACCTAATTATAATGACGGATTTTTAACTAATTAATCAAAGTTTACCTTTTAACAAGAATATTTGAAAATATAATCAGCTCTTAAAATGTGTGTCATACTTGATGTAAGCTGAATGAACTGTTTATCCCACATAATGATTGAAAACCGAATAGTTAGGATATCATATTATGATTTTGCTCGAAAACACAGTTACGCATCAATCAGTCGACGAGAAGTAGAAAATGAGAGAATTACATAATATACATTCAGTCGCAATACAGGAAATATTAAACAAGGTTATACTCGATCTGTATAGGCCTACTGCTTCCCCAGTTTAACATAAACAAGAAGATCAATACAAACTACAGTTTCCAACGATATGGTGTAACAATAATAATAATATCGTAATCGTGTCAAAAAATGACACTGCCCATTGCAGGGTTTTCTTTGTTATCTAAATTATTAATTAGACATTAACTTATCCAGAACATAATCAACTCTCGATGCCATCGTTAGCCTGTGATATATACTGGATTTGAATACATTTTGTCATGGATAATTTAACGAAAAGTTGGGTAATCGAGACTTGGCTTATTACCATACTAACGTTAGTAATGACGACAGATACTAGCCAAAAACTGCACATTTAATATCTCGGTTCAGACGGAAACAATTTGACTGAAATTTTCAAGCATAGTTTGTATTCATCATCATATATTTATCTATTAGAGCGAGAACTGTCAGCTCTTTATCTAATCTTACCTAATAGGCCCGAAACCAAAATTTGTAGCATATGTTTTCACCAGGATGCATAGGCGTAGGAGCCGGGGGGGGGGGGCAATGAAAAATTCGACGACTTTTTTTTCTATTAATGTTTAGAGAAAAAATATAACTAACTTATTTCTACGAGATCCACACTGCCCGAAAAGTATTTTCTCGTCTTTTTCTTGTCCATTGCATGCCCGAAAAATTGCCCGAAGCTCTCTTATAATAGGTATGCCCCAAAAAACGGTATTGCCCGAAAAACAGGCATCGGGGAGGAAAACGACCGTCAAATAATCCAAAATTTCCTTAGGGGATCATTAGCCTCTCAAAGAAAACCGGCGCCGCTGTCTATAAACCCGAAATTTTTCGGGCATTTCTGATTTTGCTTCCCTTACTGTCACCGAGCCCATTAAAACACTGTAAACGATTGATTGGAATTCGAGTCAGCCACCTTAATTAGGCTATATTAGACCACTTTGAAGTTGCTTTGTTCACCGGCTGAAATAACAGAAAAACGCGTTTGCGACAGTTAAATTTTCAAAATTTTCTGCTAACGGTTCCGTTTTCGAGGACTGTATACGATTGATTGGAATTTGAGTCCCTAATTAGGCTTTGTTCACCGGTGCAATAGCAATGTTCACCGGTGCAATAGCAGGAAAACGTGTTTGCAGCCGTAAAATATTCCAAAATTTTCATTGGGTATGGGGGTGGGGGGTGGGGTACAAGGTCGCTGCTGTCTGTAAACACGAAATTTTTTCGGGCATTTCGGGTTCTGCCCCCTTAACTGTCATCGAGCTCCTACGCCTATGCCAGGATGGAGGCATCTGGTATTTTCGCTAATATTTAATTTTATGTCAACTTCAAAATTGTTAGTAAAATATAGCATTCACAATTTTCATCTAGCTCTAATTCAAGTTATTGCAAACATTTTGCCTGGAACTCTCTGGATTAATGTTCCCGGTGTTCCAAAATGTAGTTTGTTTTGTAGGCTATGTAGGACCTTGTAGCTGAATCACATGATAAAAATGTAGGCAGCAGCCTATAATGATCTTCCAAGTCTTCGAAATTCACCGAATATGCCTCGGGTGTAGTCCGTTAGCATATAATGATTGACCGATGCCAGAAAAAACAAGAATTTTTTCCAGAGAAGAAAACGAACAAAGTAACAGGAAAATTTTGACGAATTAGTAAAGGGAGGTAAATCCAAAATTGTATATTCAATCTCTTTCAATATTTTAATCAGACTGTCAAGAGCATTGTTAAAAGATGCTTTATGCCTGGGTAAGCCCCGTTATCAATAATATTAACCGAGATTTAATCAATATTTGTCTATTCGATGTAATGGCCTTACAATTCAAACATAGGTTGCCAGACAAAGAACCATATACCACCACGAGACGTCGGACGTTTCAAATCGAAAACTGTTACAATATTAGGAGCCACAATCGATAAATAATTGACCGGTACAACGATTAAATAATGAGTCCTGAATTGATAAAGATGAATAATATTTATTTCATCAAAGATCTCGATAAAATCATCTTCGGCATAGTCAATCAAAACTGCAAATGAAGGAAAAATAGTAAAAAGGAGAATGTTTTTATCCTGCCAATAAACTGTTATTTAAATAAGTGTAGAAACATCTACAATTCCAAACAATTTCAGAACAATAAAGCTTATCCTCTCGTAACCCAATCTAATTAAAATATATTTCGTTTCGTTTTTATACTTTCGATGGCCTGTACTACATGCAGATCTGACAAGTTATAGTGGGAGTTCACGTTTGATGACGTTAGGTACCAAGCAAGCGACATTTGACCCGATAACGCCAGTCATTCGATTAACCAATTAGCGTCGGCCATGCTTTTTAAAATCTACTTTTGCTTTGTTTTGATTTCTATCGCTGGTAATGTCTACCCACAGATCCGCGCAAAAAAGGTCAATCGCTCGATTCGACAGTCCATTTGATTGGCTGACCTCATTTCAAGCAGAACACGAGTTAAATAACAAGTCTTCCAGATCTAAGTGTAATGCAGGCAAGTAAAAACGAAATTTTGATCTATAAAAAACAAAAGGAAATTGCATCTGTGTTTTAATCAGAGTGCTTGTGACCCAAAACTTTTTAAATACATAGGCTCTATTAAGTACAGGGCCATGTTTCACGAAATTTTAACTAAAGATAAAATCCAAATTTGAGTGGTTACTTAAATTTTGATTGGCTAAGCACTAAAATCAATCTAATATTATCCAATCAAATTACTAAAATTTGGATTTGATCTTAATTAAAATTTCCTGAAACAGACCCCAGAAAGTTTTTGACAAGAGAACATAACTTCTGAAGATAAGGGTACAGAATACTGAAGGGTCTCCCTCATGAATTCAATGTTAAATTTATAGCCTCTATGAGTTTTCGGAAACGGGGTGGGTGCTGGTTAACTGGAAGGGTTTATCCGGTAATGACACCCCCCCCCCCCCTCCCAACCGAAAAAAAACCGCCAGAAAAAAATATGTTAAAAAGATTTTCGGGAATGGGGGATAAACTACGTGCCAGTCACAGGCTTATTTGTCGCTGTTGTATGCAATCCTCATTCTTACAAGCAGCAGGCGTTTCATTTTAATGTGAAATCAATGTTACCTGGGAAACAGCTGTCCCCAACACAATATATTAACACATTCTCAATTGCATTTTACACTGTGATATTCATTTTCTGTACTAAGTGTATGGCGACTTATTCAATATCTGTGATAATACATGTCAGTAAATATACAATTTGAAGGTGAATTTACTATATTGAGACAGCAACACTCTTATTGTGCACCTATGTGATTTTCTATTTTGTTCTTCCTGTTTTTCAAAATATTCATTTTTCTTTATATTCTTTGGTGTTAAATCATGTCATATTTACTATCAAACCTGTTTGTGTTACAAAAATGTCCCGCTGATGTCTAATAAAGGCCAAAGGTGTGACCCGTTTCGTTGACAATATTTACTTTAAAATCATGAATGAAATGGTTTAATCTTACAATTCAGCGACTTTGTTCTATTCGATGTATTCTCTTTTCATTGAAAACACACAATTGTTACAAGTCTGTGTGTTTGCCATAAATCAATTGCGATTTGTTTACAAGTGTTCCTGTTGTTTCTGTTGTAATGTAAGATGGTGATTTGTGGAACATATCTATTTTTTATACTGTTATTTAGGGATTTAGGGGAGTCCCGGGCACCTAGCCCCCCCCCCTGGATCCGCCTCTGCCTGGGTGAGTGAATATTCGTGAAAAACAATACATTAAAATAATTTAATACATTTGTAAAGCGTCGAAACTCTTGCTTGTGTAGGTCTCTTTGGTTTTACAACAACATTCATGCAAGCAAATTTAACAATTAATAAACCACACCAGCATAAAATGTACTAAAATGAATTTAATTATAAACACAAATAATGATTGGGCCATAGAATGTATATAACGACACAAGCTTTAAGCTTTTGTATTTGAAATGTTATTGCTTGAATACACTATTTTGCCTATAACGTTTTTTAGTACTTCTAATTCTGTCTTGTGGTTTGGATTGTTCATACCGTTTTTTTTTTATTGAGTAAGAAAAAAAAATAATATGTGTGTCGTTATGATAAAGCAAAAAATTAAAACCGCCAAATTTGATCATAAATAACAGTTTCTAAAACTTGTTTGAAGCTTTAAATGCCACCGGTCGTGCGCATTTGTCAAGGGTTTTTTTAAATAAAAAAGGTCCAGACTAATGTAAGTAGAAGCCATTTGCCAATGCCAAAGATCCAGTAACAGTCTTTGTGAAACACAAACCCATTTTATGGGAAATTAGCAGTTTGTTCACAAAAGACCAACAATATGCCCACGCCACAAAAATCAAAATAAAAGAAAGGGGTTTCAGGAAAATTAAAATTTCGCAACATAAAATTAGAAATGATAAATAAAATCCAATTTGTCTAAATTGGTATTGTCCTTTCTCCTCTTTTATCAGTGGTGTACTGCATATCTCCTTTAAACCTTTTTCATCTGTTGTTGATGGTGTAGGAGAATTCTTTCTATCCTGCAACTACGCTGTGGGTGTAATATTTGATATTCTTCTGACAGCTTTACTTCTTGAGAAATACCAGGTTATACCTTAAAGGGACAGTCCCGAATAGAACAGAGCCTCAAAAATAAAAGTCCGAGTACGTATGAAATTTAAACGCTAAAATATAGAAGACTGGTGTATATACTCTGACTCAAAATTTCAGCTCAAAATATGGAGTCGTTTGGACGTGAGCGTTAAAGCTGCTTATCCGGGCACGTAACCTTTTTAAGATTTCGGGTCAATTCTTTCGTTGGGTGACCCGATAATCGATTCCCGTTCCTTTAGGGGTCTACACGGTGAATGGTCCATGTGCAGTAATTGATAACAAAAGGTAAATTTCACCGTCACATTATTTTTATAAAATAAAACTCTGGTTTTATCAAATCACCGCATAAGACAGTTTGGGACACCGGACTCCATTTCAAGATGAAGACTGTGGGTTTAAGTTGTTTGAAAACGTATCACATATATTTAGTTAGTTGCTCGGCCCTAAGGTATGGGATCTTAATGGATTTTAACACTAAATTAAAGAGTTTTATTCTCAAAAACATTATCGGGATTGTCCCTTTAAATAACTGTCAAAAGTTTTAGGGAAGACCCCAGATTAAACAAAGGACTGTAATGCGATACTGTACTTAGGAGAGATTTGATTGAACGGGAAAAATAGACACACTCCCTCAAAGGCTAAAGTATCACAAAACAATCCGGCAATTATCCAGAGGGGGATTTGTTTGGCCATTGTTTCGGGAATAAGGGAATATATATACATCAAAAACTAAACACCGGGGCTTTCGTTTTGCCCCCTTTCTAATTGATTGACAGTGTAGCAAATAACTTTATTAATAACGTCTGATAATAAACTTAGCAAATGATACACTGTGTATTTTATATTTTTACGTGTCGGACATTTTATACGATTAACGGTTGCTATCCTATGTTTCCACTCTGGGGTCGTTTGTTCAAAACTCAGTTCTTTTAAAGATGCATTCCCGGGTACAAACTTTGTGATTTGGTGATATATTTGTACTAAAACCATATTCAAAGTAACCAATTTATCAAAAATTTGCTTCAATTCCCTTTCAAAACTTTGTTTTAACCGTGGATACCTATAGCTATAAGTAAGCTGTTGTTAGAAGAAATGTTTGCCAACTTAGCTTCATTGTGGGAGGGTCCATTTTTCAGAATGTATCTATCATTAATTACTGTACAGTTACCATACTTATTGGAGGGGATCACGGTGGCTAAGTGGAAAAGGAGCTGGTTCGCTAGCCTGGAGGTTGAGTGTTCGATCCCTGCATTGGCCGAGAAAGTTCATCTCGATTTTCCGGCGTGATTTCCCCCTTGTCAGTGATGCAGAAGGAGGGCCTGACAAGGACAGCTGCCTAGTCGTTCGGATGGTACGAAAAACCGAGGTCCCGTGTACAAATTGGAGTGCACGTAAAAGATCCCTTGGCAGTTGGAATTCGATATAAGAGTAGGCCGTAGCGCCGCTGCCCGGGCAAAATTTCCCTCATTGCACACTTTGGCGTATGCCCGTCTTCAATTAGCCCAGGTACGGTGCTTAAGCGTAGGACGTTAAACCCCATTTCATTCATTCATTCCATACTTATTGAGGCCTAAGTAAATTCTTAATTTTCCTTTTCTGCCGTTTAATTGCAGAGTCGTGTGTTCGTTGACAACCCTCAATGTTCCCAAAACCACCTAACCATTTGAGCAATAAATAAAAACTGCTCCCTGACCTAAGCCAGCAGACAATATGCTAGCAAAACCCGTCGGGTTGACAGTTAGGGATTCCCTGACAATATTGCTTAGTGCTTGCCACATGGGCGTTTTTCGCGTAATCCAGTATTTTTCTAGTAAGATTGGGTGTCTATACTTTCCATATATACCTTATTTGCCATACTTTTATTGGATATACCATATTTGCCATACTTTTATTGGAAATGATCACCCGATAATTACTTTGCTGGGAACCCATCTTTAACGCTCCGTTAAACTCTAACGTAGAGTTATCCTGCTAAAGTGTCGTTTGTTAATGGTTCGTTATATTTCTGTTGCCGCAGTGCAAAGTCAATTTCATTATCCGTTAATCCAAAAGAAGACCATTTGGTCATTGGCTCAATTTTAAATTATGAAATTCAATGTACATGTATAACAACTTCATAGAGTTAATGTTAACAAGAAACCTAAGAAAGTGGGACAACTTTGCAGTCTGTTAACAAAACTTGATTAAAACAATCATAATTGTACAATATCCTACATAAAACACAATTACAAATCTATAGAATGCTATACTATTTTCCTATAGACATTTTAGCATTAATCTGCAGGAAAAATGATAGGATTTGCACTACATAAAATGAAAAATACTTGGGTCTGTTATTGCTTACGGGACCCCCAAATTCTGTAGAATATTGAAAACAGGAGAGTCCTCCCCCAACCCTCTAGCATCTTCTATAGAAAACTAGACTAGTAATCTATGACGTTTTGCTAATGGTATCTTACGTCGTTGCTTCGACTGACAGTCGACTAATGCCATCATTAAACGGGACTTGAGTAATAGACTTTCTCTTGGTTAAATATAACTACCCACTATCTCCATATTACCGGGTCGTTATAATTTAATGAAGCTTTGTACAACCGTCCCATGGTAAATATTGAAAAATCAAAGTCTATAGTTCCATTTTGAAGCTTGAAATAGAGCACTTTATTTATATATAGCTAATGACCAACCGAGAGAGGAGCCAAACGTGAGATGGCAATCTCCTAAACAGAGTTGTCTTCCCTTGTGTGGAGAATGGTGAGATGGGGGACACCTTCCTCTTTAGTCGTTTATTTGAAATCTACCCGACATATGCCATGCTGACATTGATTAGAATGAAGCAAAATATATGTTTGTTTACAGCCATAACACGAGGAAAAGTAATTCATATCTAATCTCTAACAAAATAATATGAATCGTTTGGTATAAAATAACAAAGGTTAAGATCCATTTCAACAATGGTGTCGACTAGCTTGATAAAATAAACTCTTTTATTCGGTGAAAAACAATGACATTCCGAAAAACAGAAGATTTTGGAAATTAGTTAATGAGAAGATTTCCCTCGTCAAATAAGATCAATATTCACAAACATTTTTCAACAATGGTATCCAAAACACGATCAGGGAAAAACGGTGCAAATCTTGCTGCCAACTAAAAAAATAAGAAAGTACATGTACATTACAATACAAGTCAGAACTTAAAAGATAGCCAAGCAAATTCTGATCTCTATCTTGTTCACAACCTTAACAAAATCCGTTTCAGAACATAGCTTCAATTGTATTTACATGATTCTCTGTTGTAAGACTTGTAAGAAATCCGGTAAACGGTCACAAGGTGTCGGTGGGGGGGGGGGGGTAGTATCACCATAAGAAACTGTGAATACCGATAGGGTTTCAACCTCTCATAACCCATGTGCATCATTCCAGCCTTGAAAACAAAACTATTACTGTAGGTTTACATACATCAGGGTATGTATTCAAAGGTTTTCTAAAAGTGAAGTTAAAATACTAAATTTTTCCACTTAACTTAACGGTATTAAGACTTTCTTCGAGTATGCCGAGTATGCCGTCCGTCCAAAATTGTTTGTAGACTCACTACAGGTCACAATCCTTACCCGATTTTGACGAAACATGAAATATAGGTTTATCCCCAAAAGATCTCGGCTGCTTTCGATATCAGCATGTATCGGATCGAAATTTCATGGATTATGGCCCCTGATTCTGCGAAAAATCACGTTTTATAGTGGTCACAATATATTGAACCGTTTTGATGAAACTTGACATGCATGTTTATAACCCAACGATCTTGGTTCCTTTCGATATTTGCGCATATCAAATTGTAACTTAATGAATTATAGCCTTTGATTGTAGGAAAACTGACTTTCTGTTTTACTTGTTCTCAACCTATCTCTAGAGGTTACAATTATTATCCGATTTAAAAAAGACGTTTTATTATATCACCGTTACACCCTAAGGAAGGTTGAGTTCGAATTTCGGGAAAATCGAACCAAAATTGCCACTGTTTGTACGCGAATACTGTTAAAAAGGTTGTGGACCCTGTACAGGTCACAATTTTAATTCGAGTTTGATGAAACTTGAAATTCATTGTTATAATATAACCCAAATAACTTGGTTCCTTTCGATATTTGTGCATATCGGATCGTAAATTCCTGAATTATGGCCCCTGACTGTACGCAAAATCGCCCCTTTTTTTAGCTTGTCGTCCCTCTAGAGGTCACAGTTATTATCCGATTTAAACAAACGTGTTATTATATCATCGTTACACCCTAAATGAAGGTTGAAGTTGAGTTTCATGCAAATCGGACCAAAACTGTCGGAAAAAATGGCCGCCGCTTGTACGAGTACAGGTTTTTGCGACCCAACGTCCACAAATGTGGACAATTTTTAAAACTTATTTAGGATAAGTTAAATTATTGTTTGTGCATTTAAATAGTATTAGTGGTCTGACATAAGATGTGGCGAGTTGTCTGTCCCAGTTTTTGATTATCCAGTCTTGTTGTCAAATTCGAGATGGCTGCCTCCATGAAGGAATTGGCGCATTTTTCAAAGACATGTAGTTATAGTTAATAATTGTTAAATTTCCCTCTATGATGTCATGTGTTTGGTGGAAATCGATTTAATACAAGAAAGGGCTTGCAGCTACACCAAAAGATTATAACTTTTTATGATTTACCTCAAATAAGAGGTTTCCAAAATTAATGTCCACATTTGTGGACACAAGGACTAGATTAAAAATAATTTTTTGTTTGTGAGTTTATGACAATAATAATTCGGCTGGATTTTTACTGTTTTTTTGGTTCAAATTTATTAAGCAACTAATTATACACGTTTTTAGTCCGATTAGAACCAATAGACGTTTTTCATGGTCCCTTTCCTATTCATTGAGCCGTCATTTTTTATCCAACGAAGACCCAATGTCCACATATGTGGACATGTCATATTTCCATGGCAACCGCAGTTATTGTTAAAAAGGTCCAGTTTCTCATAAGTTTAGCTAGGTATAATGGGCTAGTATCTAACTATCCTTCAATTATCATTGTTGTACTTTGCTCGGGTCTCAAAAAGATATCAAGGTTGTGGACTCCGTAGAGGTCACAATTATAATCCGATTCTGATGAAACTTGAAATACATGTATATAACCGAAAGATCTCAATTCCTTTGGATATTTGCGCATATCAAATTGTTACACTTGGCACGTTAACATACACCATGATCGATTTGACAACAAAGCAACGTTTTCATGAAACTAAAGTCGATAATTATATGAGATATACTTACACAATACTTATCTAGTGTATACCCTCGACCGTCTACAAGATATCTGGTCTTTGGTTGTTTTGAAAACAAGGCATCGTCAATGGTTTGTAGAACATAGTCAATATTGTTATTAAAAGCTTTCTGTTTGTTATAAGAATGTTTCAAGCCAATTGTTTTAATATAATCTTCCGTGTAAATGTTTTTTACTTCTTCTGAGCATTGATTCCATGCGTAATCGTTTTGACGTCTGATGACTTCGGCCTGTAAAAATGAAAAGGTAATATTAAATCCCTCTTCAGCCACATGGATAAACATCTCGAGGTTCCATCCAATGAAAAAACACACCGACAGTGCCTGTCCCGTATATTTCTGAATGGTTGTGTCAGAAAATTGTAGCCTTGATTTTGCCATGCAATGTTGCTCGTGATATCTCATTTTTATATGTCAGTCATTTTGTATGAGGGGATCTTTGTTTTTAACGGGGTCTATAAAATACATCATTGCATTATCATTTGCCATTTCGCTTTTTTTTATTGAAATGTCCTATATTGCATGCCAAAAAGTTATCTGAAAACTTACTTGAAAAGAATAAACCATAAATGTTGCATTTATTTTAACATTTTTGAACAAAAGAAGATAATATAATATAAAATAAGATTTCATTGTATCAATAGCATGTTAAGAGCAAAATACATAATTATAAAAAAAAGTGAAGAGAGTAAAAAAAGCTTTGATGTAGCAAAAGTGATTCAGAAAAACATTACACCATTTCAAATACAACTATATACATTTGCATAAGATGTCTGATATGATACAGAATACAAGATCAACGTGGTCAATTATAATATACATGTATATGCTCTATATAAAACCACATGCTTCTTTGAAGGAAAAATGCAATGTTGGCGAAAGTAGTTTACCTGTTGTACATTGGTTACATCACCAAAATCGCCAGGTTCTACTATGGCGACGCTTATGTCGAATTTCTTCATTTCCCGGCGTAAGATATCGGAAAAAACTTCAGCGGCATATTTGGTAGGTGAATAAGTTGCCCTATATTTCACAGCATATAAACCAAGAACACTTGTAACATTTATTATTCTCCCTGAATAAATATGGAAAAGCCGACTATAATTTAGGCGAAATCAATTATGTACTTGCATTTCATAATAAAACTACAAGGTGGTGCGAGTACAGGCCTCAAAGTTGTACCATTCTGGCATTAAAGACCTATTCTGAGTCTAACAAAGTATGATGAAGTTCACAGCTGGGTCAACTACATGTATATAACATAACTTTAAAAATTACCCTTGGTCCTTCTCAGCAATGGTATTGAAGCTTTACACATTCTTACCATACCAAAGTAATTAACATCCATATTCCTTTGAAAATACTCCATGGGTAGGAATTCCACCTCTCCAAAATACTGCATTCCAGCATTATTTATTAAGCCCCAAAGACCTAAAATTAGTAATGCTCAAATTGGGAAAACTAAGTGTTTTGTGTAATGCCAGTTATGTTGGTTGTGATTTAATCAGAACAGGTGGTGGATGTGTTGATAAAAATATGTACTATGGACTAGGAACTGAGCATGGCGGCATGGCCGTCATCTTGGAATTGTAATATCATATCATAGGTTTAGTTTTCCAAGAGCGTCACGTCAAGTAAAAGAACAACTTCATCAACTTGAACAATATCAATAGTTCCTGGTCTAACGAGCGGTATTATTACCTAGCAGTGAAGAAAGGAATAACTAATTTAAATGACGCAACTGATTGTCATACGGAATAACGTCGTAGGCGAAAATAATGGTACATTTTGTATTATTCAATTAACTGTAAAATTGCAAATGATTAGCTGTATACTTGTAAGAAATGCGAATCTTGGTATGTTGAAGAAACCGAAGTTTGAGGTTGTCGAAAAACGCTCTAACATCAAAATTCATAAAGACAATGAAAAAAAACCGGACAGATCCGTAACCGTTAGCCCGACCAAACCCCGTAATGGCGCAACCCGCGACACGTGATGCAGCCTGTGCGTTCTAATGGTACCTACCATTGTCCCCACATATACTTTGAACATGATCAAGGTATGATTTAACAGATTGATTTGATGTTACATCCAATTCTATAATACACAGTTTCTCTGAACAACATCGCTTTAAATTCTGTGCTCCATCTTTATCTGGGTATAGACAACCAGCTATCACTGTACAACCTGCCCTATCCAGGAATTGAGCAAGACCATAGCCAAAACCTTCAATGCAAAACGAAATTTTCAGTAATACCTCCAGACCTTGTCAAAATTAGTAGACAGGTGTTGTACTTCCAAAGAAGGTATCATTATAATGGTAAAGGCGCCCAAATTTTATACGATTAAATTTTATTTTAGAAAGATTGCATTCATAACTTTAGTGTCATTTTTGGCTCACTGTGTCAACAGTGAAACACAAAATAGGTTATATCTAACCACCGATATTTTTGATAGACGTAAAGCTTTTAACGAATTCAGAGTGTCACACAACAAAACAAATAATCATATAAAGTATACTGAGGTGAATGGAATTATTCCAACCTTTTTTCATGCCAGTCCCATCACTGATTGATTCTGATTATACCAAGATTAATTTATTGATTCTCGTAGTCGTTCGGATGGGACGAAACCCCGAGGTCCCGGGTACGCATTGACGTGAATGTAAAAGAACATTTGGCAGTTGGAATTCGATATTAGTCAGCATCGCTGCTGTTTTTGCAAAATTTTCTCCACAGCACACTGTAAAGCGTATGACCGTCTTCATTAGATCAATCAGTGCTGAAGAGTAGGACGTTAAACCCCATTTCATTTCATTTATATATTGTTTTCTTTATTGTTTGCAATAATTTATATTTTGCTCTAAGTTATAATTATATTGTCTCACCTGAATCACACCCGGTTATGGCAATACATTTGTTTTTACAGACAACTCTAGATCTACAAAATGTCCTCCAATATCTTGATATACAAATACCAATAATCACTATGATAGATATTATTAGAGGATGGTAACTCACAGATACAATAGTCAGAAGACTAGTAACACAAAGTGTCACAGTCACCAAAATATTGGCATCCATTTTCTACACTGTGTTCTAAAAATAGAGTAATTATATTATAGCTGTAGAGTTACCAGAATTATTATTTTAAGACTAAATACCAGAAATGTTGCTTTTAAAATACAAAAATATACAGAAAATCAACGTAACTAAGAAATCATACCGGGTGTTCTAGTTAGGGGAAGAAAGGATATTTAATAATCTGTTTTTGTTTGGATATGTAGTGTGGGAAAAAAAACAGAAGCTGGTATATGTATATCATTATCTTATGTATATATATATAGATTGCTACCTTAATCTGCCCTACAAAGATACAGTAGATTATATTGTACATGAATACTTTAGTCTAAGTAAATGTACCTTCAACATCCGAATACGAATATTGCTGGTCGCAAAAGGAAATCTTCCCCGTTATATAACACTAGTTACCTACCGGCATGGAACGGGCGGAACCCCGCTACGCTTCCTTGTCAAAATTTCGTGACACCGGAAGTGGTATTGCAACACAGACCCATGCCACTCCCCAACCGCAGGACGTCCTGGTTTAGTCGCCAACCTTAAACGTTATAACATACAAAGAGATATTTATCGTCTCTAACAAGACACCATATATATTTATTTAAGAGAAAGAAGATAACACGGTGTATAATTACAACATGGTAAATAAATGTAGATGCAAGGACATCGACACAACTTTAGAGAGACGAGAAATTAGTGTGACATCATGTTAAACAGATACATAGATACATATTTGTACTTTTACACACCTCCGGGTTAAACCTTATAGCAACTCTTGATGTTTTAATTTGGCTTTTCATTGATCAACCCTCGTGACTACACTGAGGTCTGGTATTGAGGTGTTATTAAGCAGCACAGGCTACTTGGCGATGATCTTTATGCAATACACCCTGTCGTAAAAATTATAGACAACATTAGTTTACAATTATAAACATGATTTATCCCAGTGTAAAACAACAATTACATACATGGTAACACAGGAGAATTATACAACTAACATAAATAACGTAAACATAATGTATAATACAGTTTTAACAGTACTATCATTGAGCATAGTTTTTGATATGCATGATACACATACAGGGCCTCCGACTAGATTGGTCAAATCACAAAACGAATGAAGTGGAATATAATGTCTCATCAGCACAATACTTTGTTTTTTTTAGACTAACATTATATTACGTTTTCATGTAATGCTACGAACCAATATTTTGTCAAAACAGCGCCTTCTCCGCCCGCTTATTCTTCTTTGATGTTTGCAACAAGAGCGACTTCTCCACTTGTTCTTCTCCGTTTTTAACGGACATGGAATTTTTAAAGTTTTAATTTTCCCATCCAAAGGATTAAGCACACTACTTCCGTTATCGGCCCTGAGGCGCCACCTCCTAACAAATGGAGATCAGGTTTGGGAAGTTCCGAATCGCTCGTATATTTTAATATGGGATAGAAGAATTAAAGCCCCAAACTTCAGAAAAAAACTCCAGAGTAAAGCAAACATCGAGCCCAGGTATTATGTAATAATTAAAAATCCGTGACTGTTGTCGTTTCTGGATAGAAGTGCCATTCCCAGTGTAGTCCACTACTATATAAGTGGCATGTCGTTCTTATAAATTGCTAATAACATTAATGAATGGGATGTTATCGTAATAGACTTGAATTTAGAAAAAGGTTATTTTCCATTACGATTAAGAACTGGATAATCTTCTTGTGGGAAAATCACTCAGATATTTTCTAGCCTCTATAGGGCCCTTAGTTCCAAATGTTATCTTGTTTACATATTCTTTATCATTTAAATCTCTTGACAAAGGCAAAACAAAAACGTCAGAGATACAACAACTTAGTAGTGAATAACAGATAATGGTGGACTAATGAACCCGCGGACTAGTGAACCCGCGAACATTCCCTACTGTTTCAAGGATTCTTCCCCCACTTAGTCCTGGGGCTGAGGGGAGTCCTGTGTGCAATCATATGTCCCCTAATTTTGACCCTTGATCCATGTAGGGTACCCATAGGAGATTGAAAAAAACTTGGGTAGACATTCCATATATGGGGCAGAATGGTGTAATTCAAGATGGCGTCAAAGATGGCCACTGTACCCTTATACCTGATATAACTCCATCTAGATAATTATGTCATAAAGTGATTAATTTGGTGTCTTTACCTAGGTTATTGGGGTCAAGGAATACATTGGAATCATTTTCAGGGTGAAAAACGTATCGGGTAATGGTAAATTCCAAGATGGCCACCAAAATGGCCACCACGCCCTTTCGGCTAGCCCGTCAAGGTGCATAATTGAGCGAAGAGAATAAACTTGGTGTCTTTTCTAGGGTTTTAGGGGTCAGATATTTCACACATACCCCTCACTTTGCCGATAGAACAGCCTAGCATTGTTAATGTTAGCATAGGGCAGCCAGTTGATCAGGATGCTGGTTTTACTCAACCAAATTGTCAGAAGGATTTGTCTGACTATACAGAGATTGGATACTTTTTTAACATCTAGAGATATAAACTATCGTATTTTGACAAGTGTTTTTATCTCAAACAATACTTTACACAATATTCACAAATCTACAAATGTTCACCGTAAATAAATTGTACAGTTAGGATCACTTTTCTGACGATTATTTTTTTCTCTCAAAATACCACCATTGGGGTTTTTGCATTGGTTGCACTGGCTGATTGCCTGGCATTTATATAATATGCAGCAGTGCACGTTACTTCTCAACAAGGACAGGAGCGAGTGCCGCATTTCACACAGTTTCATTTCAAAGACACTGTAAAATTACGATGGTATTTCTTTGGGTCGAGACATTTGTTTGAGACATTTGTTTTCCGCGGTAAACCCATAGTCTTGTGGATTTAGTCTCCCAGGCAATTGACTTGGATGTAGGTTGCATAGAATGCCCTCTGAAAATGACCTTCTGTAGCATAACTGGTTGGGTGGTCAATAATTGTCATTGAATTTCTGTGATGGTACCAGTTGGAATGTAAATTATCCATCGTTTCAATGGGATGGTTCCCTCTGTTCATCACTTGTACCAGGAACTTCTCAGAGTTTTGCACATAATCCTGTACCCCCCCCCCCCAAAGTCCTTTAGGTGTAGAACAGGATCGGCCTTGGTGACAACAGCTTTCGTGCCAAATTTCACATCCGGTCAATGCATGTGTCGCAAGGAGGACTTCACAAATAGGTTTTCCAGCTTTCACAGTTATTTCATTCGCTGCCAACAGATGATAGAAATACATGGCTACAACGAAAACATCAGTGTCACTGGAGAGGACGATGAGAAGATCATGAGGATGTATGAATCAAAGATGACTACATAACTCCTACTTAGTGGAAGGATATGCCAACCGGATACATTGTTGATGTAATGGCTAACGTTCGAAAGCTGATAACGTCCCCAATTAGCACCTTCTGAGAATTGTGCAAACAGTTCCTGAGGATAATCGTCGCAGTATGCAAAAATGCTTCTCGCATTGACCTTATCTTCGATTCATACATCGAAGGATCGATGAAAGACAGCGAGCGACTGAGGCGAACCCAGAAAACCCCAGTCTTGTACAGTAACATTGCAGTAGAAAACAAGTTGCCAAGAGATATGGACAGTTTCTGGCCATTTGTAGCAAATGAAGTCAAACTGGAACAGCTCATAAAGGGACATACTATGGACCAATTCACAGTACATCCTCATGATCTTCTCTTCGTCCTAAGTCTGATATTTGGTGATGAAACATGAACACCCACACAGTCGATACAGAATGGCGACGTATTCCAACACCCAGACCTTGACACCGACCACGAAGAGGCAGACGTCCGTATGATTCCCCACGCTGTTCATGCTGTCAGACAGAGTTACATGACACGGATTGTCATCCTCTCCAGTGACATTGATGTGTTCGTTGTAGCCATGTATTTCTACCATCTGTTGGCGACAAGACAAGATTGATCCCTGTCTATGTATAATAGATGTGAAAGTTTTAAAACCAATGTGTGAAGTCCTCCCTGTGACACATGCTGTGACATTACCAGCAAATTTGACACGAAAGCTGCTGGCACCAAGGCCAATCCTGTTCTGCACTTGAAGGACTATAAGAGGGCACATACGGATGTACAGGATTGTATGCAAAATGCTGAGAAGTTCCTGGTACAAGTGATGAACAGAGGGAACCATGACATTGAAACGATGGATAAATTACGTTTCAACTGGTACCATCACAGAAAGTTATACTACATAAGGTCATATTCAGAGGGCATTCTATTGAACCTATATCCAAGTTAATTGCCTGTAAGACTTTTCACTGACCCCACAGGACTATGGGTTTAACTTGGAAAACAAATTTCTCGCCCCAAAGAAATACCACCGTAATTTGCCAGATGAAGTGTCTTTGAAAAGTAACTGTGTGAAATGCGACACTCGCTCCTGTCCTTGTAGAGAAAGTAACGTCCGCTGCTGCATATTCTGTAAATGCCCGAAAAACAGTCAGTGCAACCAATGCAAAAACCCTAATGGTGGTATTTTGAGAAATTGACAAAGTAGGTGTGGTTCATAAAAACATGATAGTCAGAAAAGTGATCCTAACTGTACAGCTTTTTTATGGTGAACATTTGTATATTTGTCAATATTGTGTACAGCATTGTTCAGGTAAAAATGCCTGTCATAATACGATAATTTATATCTCTAGATGTTAATAAAATATCCAATCCTTCTGATAATTTGGTTGAGCAAAACCAGTATCCTGATCAACTGGCTGCCATATACTGAAATTAGCAATGATATTGTTCTTTTTGCAGAGTGAATGGTCTGTGTGAAAACCCTGACCCCTAAAACCCTAGAAAAGATACCAAGTATATTCTCCTCGCTCAATTATGTTCCTTGACAGGCTAGCCGAGGGGCGTGGCGGCCATTTTGGTGGCCATCTTGGAAGTCACCACTACCCGCTATTTTTTTCACCCTGAAAATGATTTCAATGGATTCATTGACCCCCAAAACCTAGGTAAAGACACCAAATTCATCACTTTAGGACAAACCCAGATGGAGTTATATCGGGTATAAAGGCACGGTGGCCATCTTGGGCGCCATCTTGAATTACACCTTTCTGCCCCATATCTGGAATGTCTACCCAAGTTTTTTTTCAATCTCCTATGGGTACATATGATTGCACACAGGACCCCCCTCAGCCCCCGGACTATTCCTCACGTGCGGCAGGTTAGTTTTTTTTTTAAAACACTGTTTTCCGTACCAAAAAATACAAAAGTAATTTTCTACCAGATGGTCATAGTTTTTTCACCGAGACTTGGTAATTTCTCTCGGTGTAAGGATACGAAGTTCATAGAAGGTCAACAAAGGTCAATAAATCCGCGAGAAAATAATCCCATGCGTTTGCTTAGTTACAAATCGAGCGTGAATCATCTCTGTTTGTACTGAAAATTTTTTGAGTGATATGTATGAGGTGTCTTTACACATTCGGTTTATAATTAGCGATACACAGGTACAGTGGCAAGTGTTCCACTTCACAGACTGTTAGCTCAAACCTACGTCCGCGCGAAATCCCATATTTTGGTACATGTAAAAGAAAAAGAAATAATGCCCGTGCGCGTGCCAGTAATAGAAAAAATAAGAGTTCGCGCATAAAAATGCACGAACGATACAAGGCGCGAGGTCATCTAGAAATTAATCAACGAAGATGTTAAATTAAAGAGCTAAAGCTACCTTCTTCGGGTATTTATGGCTTTAGAAATTATATATAAATTTATTCACATGGCAAACCCACAATCAACCCTCTAGAGCATCGGGTGCTTTACAATAATTGAATAATGTAATTTCTTTGCTGCCTTTTTCGTTTAGAAGATGTTAATATTCAAATAGATTTATAATGATAAAACGGAAAGAAAGCAATATAACTTTACATCTAATTTTATCTTGACACTTGTCTTCATAGTGACCTACAGGGCAGGTACAAACGGAATCTATACAACCAATTTTCTGTAAAATACAAAGTTGTTGAATTGGGCTTTATTTTTTTTATTTCTATTTTTATACGTTCACATTTTCATGTGGACGTATTATTTTTACTTTATGAACAATAACCATTCATATACAATACGGTTTAGCAGGACCATATGCTAAATGTTTACAAATATATTAGCAAATCAATACATCACATGCTGAAGTTTTAATTTATGTATTTCATATATTACTAAATAATATTCATGTTAGTAATGCTTAATTGTTTTTTTGCCTCAGCGATATAGTCTGCGCGATTCATTAGGACACAACACGAGCCTTTGTCGCTTTTCTTTATTATTATATTTTTTGTCTTTTTTAGGGTGTTTAATGCTGTTTTCGTTTCTCGATTGAGATTTGGTTTCTGTGATTGTGGTTGAAGGGATGTTATTTCTTTGCTCATTTCGTCGAAAGTTTTTAAGATGGTTGGTGATAAAGATTTTTTAGGTGGTTTCCATGTGAATTTTTCTGTGAATAATTTTTACCTCTGCCGGGTTTGTTCCTAAAAAATAAGTAAGCGAAAGGGTACTTTGAAAGCGATCGGTTGCCTGTGTGATGGGGTCTATGGATGTTATTGTGGGGATTGGGATGAATTTAAGGCCTCTGTCAAGAATGTTTATTTTTAGGGGGCTGAGAAGTCTGTCGCTCAGATTGACAACTATCTGCCCTAAAGACGGCTTCTCGTTCCTTTTCCTTAAACCTAGTTTAAATTTCTCTTCGAGCAGTTAATGATCTCCCTGGCCGTGTCTGATTGACAACTATCTGCCCCAAAGACGGCTTCTCGTTCATTTTCCTTAAACCTCGTGGATGGCGTCGTTACCTTTCAGTTAAATTTTGCCCTTGAAGTTTGGTAGTGTGGTGGCGTTTGGTGAAGGTGTAGTGGAGATCAATATTATTGGTTGTAGCTGGTGAGGTTTTGGTAGGCGATCGGTTGTTCTTGTCGGAGTCAGGAAGAAGTGGGGATATGTGTGGTGAAGAGCTTGGTTGTTGGGTAAGCTGCTCTGGTCACCTTGAGTAGATCTAGCATCTGCTCATGTATCCTTGGTCCACTTTCCTCCCTGTTGTTGAGCCCGACATGTATCACTATCTCTTCTGGTGCAGGTCCCATGTAGTTCTGTAGTGTAGAATCTATTTGATATGGCCGATCTTGGCTCCAGAATAGCTATGGATCTCCCAGTCCCCGAGAAAGAATACAATCCTATCTAGGTTAGAAGATCCAATAACTAGGGTCTTTGCCTTGACTCCCGGTAGGTACCATAAATCATTCTCGTCTTTACCTTTGTAGCTGTGTGTGGTCTCTTTAGGGATAGGTTGAGTGAGCGTCTACATCTGGTGGAAGATCTGGTGGCGATTCTACTGTTTGGAATGATGGGCGATCTAGAACAGACAGTTGACAAGCGCGTTCAGTGGCGATATAGATCCCGTGGAAGTAGGTGAGCCAGACACAACCCGGAGCGAACTGGCTGATCTAGCTGCACGCTTCGAGGGAGTGTTAATGCACGTACCGTCCCCAGAGAATAATTTTAGCTTGTTGGTTGTGTTTCGTTTTGGTGTGTCCCGGAGAAGGTTGTGAGTAATGTGTATTGGTGATGGGGGAGGGTGTGTAACAGTTATAGAGACCGTTGATGGAACTCTGTCTTCACACTATCCTGAAGTCGCTTGCCGTAGGACTTCTCGGCCCATGCTAGGGCGTGGCTAGAGTACTCTTGTAAAACATCTTTGGTAAAGTGACGTGACTTCAAGTTCTCCAGTTTCACTTCTGGCATGGATCGGTAGTGTGTCGACAATGATGAGGCGACGTCCTTGGCCCATTTCAAGTTCAATGTCTCAATGGTAGTGGCTATGGCCGGCTTCACGAGTTTATTCAGGTCTTGAATCTTCCAAGTGAAGCTTCTCGTGGGTGTCCCTTCCTCCTGACTCTCCATAATGTTCAAATGGTGGAGGCTTTGCAGGACCTGGAAGAAGGCTTTTACGATACCTGCATTCTCTGGGGTGGTTGGCGCTGGTGTGGTTGTCGTTTTGGTTGGCGCTTGTGTGGTTGTCGACTTGGTTGGTGCTGGTTTGGTTGTCGAAATATGTTTCCCCAGGGGTTAGGGTTCGGGTTAGGTTTATAAATACATGCCAAACGTACAAATTGAAGCTGTAACAACGGTGGATTTTGGCTAAACTATTCTGAAGGGTTAGGGTTAGAATTATGGGTATAAACACGTACAGATATTTCTCGGATAACCAAGATCTAGTATCGTGCATGTTCGCCCTTACATTCCAACGTAACCAACCTCACAACTCTTGTATCCTTCTGCCTGAAAATCCTGAATATTCACCAAAACCCAGTAGAAAATGTATTTTCATCCCCTTTTATTCGATTCTACACCAAAAAAGCCAAAAAATCGTCCAAGAAAAGGGGGAAAAGTGGAAAGGGAGAGAGAGAGAGAGACTAAAAATAACATTCACGGCTTAGAAATATTTGGTGATCTGTGACGCGGAATCAGTCGTCCACATTTCCGTTAGTCCCGACAACCGAGGTGGTGTTTGTAGAATCGAGACGTAATTAAACACAACGAATATACTTTAGCTGTTATGGTTGGAGAAGATTTTTTCTCAATCGAACATCACCGAAGAGTTATAATCTTGAGGAATGTAAGAGGGGCAAACATGAAATCAGAATAATTCTCAAAAGTACCAACAAGACAAAAAGAGGTGTCATGCTATTTCTTTCCGCCGATGTCCCTGTTTACGAAAGATACAACCATGTACACCGTCATTCTCGTGCTTATGGTACCAACTGTGCACCTTTGCTTGCTGATTTGTTTCTCTATTCATACGAGGCCGAGTATATGCAGGCACTCGTAGAATCCAACAAACGATTGGTTAGACATTTTAATTTCACTTATCGATATATCGATGATGCTCTATCACTGAATAATTCAAAATTCAGTGATTATATAGAATTCATATATCCTGATGAGCTCGAAATTAAAAACACTACTGACAGTGACAATTACGCTTCCTACCTAGATCTGCGTCTCGATTTTGACAATTGCCATCAACTTAGTGTTAAACTGTACGATAAACGTGATGACTTTGACTTTCCTATTGTTAACTTTCCATTTATTAGTAGTAACATTCCAATATCACCAGCTTATGGAGTGTTTGTGTTTCAGCTATTCGTTACGCGAGAGCTTGTTCGTTCTATTCTGATTTTTTAAGAAGATCGAGGCATTTGTCATCGAAGCTTCAACTACAGGGATACTCAAGAACAAAACTTATTAAAACCTTTAAAAAGTTTTATGGCCGTCATATTGATTTTATTGGTAAATATGACATGTCTCTTTCGACTATAAGTTTTGACATATTTCATTGACGGGTATACTATATCCCTGATATTATAGGTCTACTACGTTGTTAACACTGTTCATCACGTGTATTTTGCATACCGATAGTTCATTGGCCAATCACGCTATTTTACCGAGATTACGCTTAATAGATTGGGTGCAGCTATGGCGGGTGTGGCATGCCAGCAGGGTAAGCTTACTCTTCCGGACACCTGTTACCACTGTTTGTCGTGTATTTTGTACACGGCGAACAGTCCATATGCTGATTACACTATTTTGCCATATTACACTATTTTGCCTATACCATTTTTTAGGACTTCGAATTTTGTCTGATGGTTTGGATTGTTCGTACTTGGTTTTATTTTATTTCTACCACTGGGTGGGATACTCTGCTGGTGGATGTTTTATGTTCCCGAGGTAACCTGAAACCCAGTAGCTTTATAGTTACATGTTAAGTACAAATAACCTAAATTTACGGCTGGGAGGGAGTTTCAGGGTAAAAAACTGCTACGATACACCCAAGGGCACAGGGGTAATCGGTGATATATCCCAAGATACTAGTAATAGTATGGGAGATATCCTTCGTTCAGGTGCTTCTAATGTTTTAAATTCCTCGGATAATTCATTAATCTCAACCCAACCATGTTCTGTCAAACTAACTGATATTTTGCATTTTTCACCAGATCAATATAATTGTTTTATTTCTAAATGTATGTCTAATAATTGTAAAACCTGTCCTATTTTGAATAGTAATAATTCTTTTACAAGTTCTTTAACTAATAAAACTTATTTTACACGAGGGTTTGAAAAACTAAGTTGTAAAACATCCAATATTATCTACGGTATAGAATGTACTCTCTGCGGACTGGTTTATGTTGGCGAAACTAAAGGACCTTTACATTTACGTATTAATGGTCATCGTCATAATATAAATAAGGGTAGTGACCAGATTCTTTATAGACATTTTAACCAACCCGGCCACTCTATACTATCAATGAGGGTGTCTATATTAGAGAAAATTTACCACCATACCAACAGAGACCGAGAGGAATATTGGATACGTACGTTAGGTACTGCCACCCCTTATGGGTGCGATGACAATGTAGCTAGTATTGGAAATCTGTCTAGCCCGGCGTGTAGCAATGTTAATGTCATGACGTTATTCCCCAAGTTTCGTCGTCGTAAACGCAGTCATGGACATCGTTGCTACACACCACCCAAGCTCAGAACTATTTCACTTGATGCCCTTTTGTTAATTATCCAGGAACCACTAGGGCCACACCATATCCGTACTAAATTATATTCGATTCCACTTACTATTTTGAAATTGCTTAAATCTGAATGTTTGGATACAAAGGGTAAGCTTACTCTTCCGGACACCTGTTACCACTGTTTGTCGTGTATTTTGTACACGGTGAACAGTCCATATGCTGATTACACTATTTTGCCATATTACACTATTTTGCCTATACCATTTTTTTAGGACTTCGAATTTTGTCTGATGGTTTTGATTGTTCGTACTTGGTTTTATTTTATTATAAAACACAAACCTACCTGTTTGCAAGTGTAATAATGAGTGTAAAATGTACAAGAATCTAAAATCTAAAAAATGACTATTACAGTTTGACGCTTTCCTATTTTCGCCTTCGTAAAGCAATAGTAAAGCAATAGCAATCACGAGGAAGTTAGAAATAGACAAATAGGAATGAAAATAATAATTGAGCACAGGGAACACACGGAAGACCCACCAGTGCCGATACAGTTCGCTGACGTCTCACCAGGTACACAATTATTATGTCTGATCAGGTACATATATTTTTACTAATTAGACGAAATAAGCAAACTACGGTGCACTTTTGCAATAATATTTTTCAGTCAGGAGGTGATTGATAGTTGAAATATTGCTAGCCGGATGTTGACAATGTGGTTGACAAGGTATACACTGGGTGAGGGCGTGGAATGCCTCTGCATATTGAAAACAATTATGGCAGTTATGTGGGGCGGTAATATTTTTTATTTAATTATTTCTGTAGTTTTGTAATCGGAGTTCAGCTTTAACAAAGTCAACATAGCCGATACGTAAAATGAGATCTGAGATCTGATAGAATGATTGATATGGACAAGGCAAAGGTAATTTTCGCAAGCTTTTTTTAATTTGAAGCTAACGGGGACATCATGAGAATACATAATAAAATATGAATTTAGGGCTTAAGCCTCCTCACCAGACAGCTAAAACCACGTCATAAAATGAAAAGATTTTTTTTATATGACGTGGCATGTTGGTAGGAAGAACTAATAGGGATACTAAATTTTTAATTTCATGGACAAATTCCAGATATGAACTTATATTTTAAATATTTATAAATGAATCTGATATCTACATTTATATATACATGTATATCATCTCAGACAAAGTTAGTCTGCCGTTTTCTTTTCCACTCTTATCACACTGAGGTTGGTGTCGCCGGGCCCAATCCCCTAAACAATAGATTGCGCGTATTAGGTAATTGCACATTCACCTTTTTGTAAAGTCTCTAGCAATAAGTGAGGCTGATATCCCCCATCCCAAACCAAAATAAACAGAAGAAACTTACTAGTCAATTGCATATTAAATTTCTCTTTTTATAAAAATTAGATTAAAATACAGATTTATATTTCGTTTCGGTTTTTTTAATACTTCCGATGGCCTACACAGTATACAGATCTGACAAATTAGAGTTCACATCAGGGGTCAAACGAGCGACCATTGACCCTATTGATTTACTCACTGTTCCGTGCGTCAAAAGATCAAGAACTCGCCGTAACAGACCATTTCATGTGCTAATCTCTCACTTCAAACAGAACACAAGTTAAATAACAACTCTTCCAGTGTAGTAAAGACAAGTAAAACGAAATTTGGACTATAAAAACGAAACGAAATAGGATCTGTGTTTTAACCAGAATGACAATATGAGTAGAATTATGATAACTATTGAACTAAACAATAGAATATAATGAAACTGTGAAACAAGTTTCACCACTCAGTCTTCAATTAGAAGCAGAAGTATTGTGTTCGACCTACCATCTTGCTTATCACTGCTCAGTCAAGACCATCACCTTGCTGACACACAAGATCAATTAGCAGCAGTGTTATTATATCCAAAAATATGTGACGGGACATACAGACAAGCGGACGAACCCATTTCAATAGCGCCTCACATTACGCGAAAGACTGAATACGTTTAGATTCTTTGTAATTTGAAATATATTTGTTTCAGTGGGGTATCTGAAAGACTATGATGCCAAAAATTATCTATGCCAGAACCGTCCATGGTTCCTGTTAAAAGACTATTGGTACAATCGACTTGACCATCATACCACCATCCGCCCCCAAATCTCTTGGCACATTCATAGCTTCCAGTATAATCAGCATCGTATGTAGAGAAAGGATGGTTGTTTAAGTTGATGGTGCCAGTCAAACTGTCGCCACAGACAAGCATACCGGCACCACTAGTAGATATTTTATAGGACGTTGATTTATTACTAATAGCGAAGTTGTTGTAATGATTGACGCAAAATGAAGAATCTGGCTTATAAAGGAGGACGCCCAATTTGTAGGTACTGCTTGGGTGACCAAGTATATGTAGTAAGTTTATGAAACCCAGCCATTTGTTTGACGCAACATTACCAAAACCCTCTTCATATTCCATCAATGTTCTGTTGTAGTTTTCAAATAAACAGTCTGGATCACGATGAAATATCACAGTCCATCCACCATAACCAAATGTACACAGTACTTCAAAAGAATTAGGAGACGTCACTGGTTTTATATTGGTTAATACATCCATAGGATAGCTCCAACCTTTATTGTAACCTTCCTGGCAATCTATAAATTAATCAACAAATTAAGCAAGCCCATAATCAACGCTCTAGAGAATCAGGTGGCTTAGATATTGTGTTGATTATATAATGCTGTCAATATCTATGTTAAACGGTGACACCCGATCGAATATTGAGACTTTATTATCCTGCTAATGTCACTTGACAATCGATAATATGAGTTGTCATAAGGCAATCGCCTGCTACAATTTAGTTTTTTTTTCTCGAAACATCAAAGATTCAGCGAGTTTCCGTTGAACCCGATAGAGGATATAGTTTTTAATGGATGATTTTCAATTTCGATTGGAAGCTTTATATTATATTATGAACCCTTTCGAATTTACTTCTCTGCCTAAAACCTTACGAAAGCGATAACGGCCACAGTTTAAAAAGACGCTTTTAAAATCTGGTTCACAAGAGGGCGAATTCTGTCAATTTTATAGCGTTCGGCGACTTCCCGTTCCGGAGTTATCTCCCACCAAAAAAAAACCCTGTGAACGCCATATATTCTTGTTTGAAGTACGAACATAATCGATATTCATGATTCGTTAAGAAAGTGTGAGCGTTCAAATAATTTCCTGGGCCTTGATATTCACAATATTCAAATATACTTACAATGTTAAAAGACGAAAAAAGCATAGGGATTTTACCTGTAATAATATCTTGGCACTGGTCTCCATATCGGCCCAAAGGACAAGTACAATCTGAATCCACACAACTAATTGACTGTAAAATATAAATACAAGAATAATTGCCGAATCTCGTGTTATTTGGTTATATACAACAGGGTTTGTCGAGTGTTAATGCATACTGCAGATGCAGAGCCGAAATACATCAAACTGTATTACTGAACTAAACAATTTTTTCAAAATGGGTGCCAGATTAAAACTTGGGCTTTATGAGTGAAAAGTTGTTTGCATTGTGAATAAAGCTGCATGTCAATGTTAAAATCACCTAAAATTATGCACTTATCAGTACGTTGAGTAATAGCAGGTTGAAAAGAATTTCGATTTTGAGGAGGGTGTGGCCTGTTGTAGGTATCTAGTAGAAACTTGTTATTATTGGAGTTAATCTGTATCTAAATGGATTCAATGGTTTCATTTTCGAAATCGTTCCTTTGATTCAATGGTATGGAATTACGAACATAAATGGATTCAATAGTTTCATTTTCTAAATCGTTCCTTCGTTTCAATGGTATGGAATTACGAACATAAAAAATCACCCCACCGACGCGATTGGTTCTATCTTTCCTGACTGGCAGATAGTAGTTAGGTAAAGCTATAGACTCAGATGTGATGTTTTTGTCAAGCCACGTTTCGCCTAATGTTATAATACCAAAGCAAGTTCTGCAGTTATCAAATCGAGTTTATTTTTAAGGTTATTTACATTCAAATTTATTACCGAAAAGCGGTTTTACAGTAGCGGTGTTTAAGTCTGTATTTCGCAATGAGACCTCGATAGCTCATTACAATATAATGATGGCAAGTTATGCCAATGTAACAGATTATACGAATGTTGGTTCACAATCCCTGAACCATTAGTCGAATATTTAGAAAGCTCCAACAGACCAATGTCGAAAAGGTTCGTCGACGTTCTGGTAGTCGTTAACGTATTACATGTTACACATGTAGTATACCTAACAGTAAATCTAAAGAAGAAGCCCACATTTAATTACGACTAGTGCGACGCCACCATTTTGCGCCAAGCATTATGTGGCCCCGGAGATATAAAATTCGTAACAGAAAGAATATAAAACAAAGAAGACTATGTGAACGTGGGCCAACAAAATTGGTGATAAGATACGACTACATTAAAATTTAGATTAATTCTAACTTGCAGTTTAGATGCAGCCTTAACAATTAGGATACAGTTATGAACTGTACTATCTAATGCCGACCCTGATGAGTTTTAACCTCGAGGATATATCATGATTTACCTTTACATAACAGGAACAACCAGTTTTGTCCCCGGACATAACACAATCTCTGCCATCTTGATATAATTTGCAGGATGAATCCAGTGAACAATAAAGATATCGTCTACAATCAGCTTTCTCTGTACAAGCTCGGGAACAATCAAATTTCCGTGACGAATACGTTGTTTCGATAAATCTGCTAGGATCACAGTTATTAATCACAACATTAGACTTACTGTAGGTACCATAACGATAACTTAAACTTTGTACAGGAATCAAAAACATTATAGAAAGGACCTGCACTAGCAGGATGGTGTGTGTCATGCCGAATGCCCAGGAACTCATTGCATATCCTAGATTTTTAACACGCCTTGGTTAATATGTTGAGTTTGAAATACAGATACGCTCATTATTAACTTGGTTACTCAAGCTTCGAATACATTAAAATGTATATTGATTTTTAAGCAATCGACTTCGTGTAGAATCGGTTAGAAACAGATAATCGATTAATGTTGAGCCTCCAAACCGCACCTTTCTTTGCCAGCAGGAGTGGTTTCTTGTGTTTTTTGCTTCCTGCTATAGCTGTTTTTTGTTTAGTTGGATATGCTTCCCCATCGTATTGATATATTGGTTGTTTCATGATTATATTTAGTATTAATTATCTGTTTGTGGCCTTTTAGGAACATACACTGATTTATACATTTTTCTTGAAATTTACCGCATAATAAGAAATCGCAGTGAATACTGTTATAAATATAAAAAAAACATAAAAAACCTTTCCACCGCGGTGTATTTATTTTCTCCGCGGTGCAAATATTTTTTTCTCCGCGGTGTACAGGTTTTTCATGGGGTTTTTTGGCCAATTGTACGGTGGCGTATTATAGCCATACACTGAATTTTCCGCAGTGGAAAGGTTTTGATGGGTTTTTTTGATCAAGAGTTTACATATACCTTAAGCAATAAGGCTAATGGTAATAGTTTGAATCCATATTAGTCCGGTGGCTGAAGGGCGGGGATCGCCACCCAAGCTTTGAATTTATAAGACCAAGTTTTTATAGACAATTACGTTGACATAATTTGTTATAATGTTATATACTAATCAAACATAAATTTCTAGGACTGTCCATCTCAGTTGAAGTGTATATGATGCCCCAGGGCAACTGTTTTGATTTGAAGTGGGAGGGTGTTAATTTAAATGATGATTTTCTTAGAGCTTGGTTAAAATATTACTTTCAAATGGGGGAAGGGCGCAAAATGATTTTTTTGGAACAGAAAGCCCTTGTTTTAAAATTGACCTTAAATTTCGTTATTCAAAATATTAAATGATAATGGTACTATTCAAGATATCTGGAAATGTACATAAGACACAGAAAATCAGAGACATGTTTAGATATTAGTTTATTCTTATAGTCCTCGTCTTAATATGAGTGTGATAGATATCTTCTTGGTGGCTGATCAACAGTACAGCTCGCAAAAATGTTATATGCTTCAGATTCCCATTCACATCGTAAATCTTCATCCCGGCCTTGTATCGCAGGGTCATCTTGTTCGATCATAGGTTTTGCAGTCTGTCTCCATATTGTTGCAACATAATTATTGCGTTTAATGTGTAGCAAAGACTGCTCAGGCAAGATGGTGAAAGAATGGTTTGCTATTTTTCATCACAATTAAGATTCCTCCACTAGATCTTCCTTCTATTGACACTGTACAGGGCACACATAATTTTTTTCTAAACTAGCAATTACGCCATAAGAAACATCATTTGTCTCGCTCCGCTCTTTAAAATAAATGTTAGACAGTTGGAATACATGAAACAGAAAGACAGATAGTCATTACCACTGAAAGTATATATACACGATACTCTCAATACTAATTTTGATAAGATCAAAAAAGATATCAAGATTAGTATTGAAAAAGCTTACCTTCTCCTCTTCGCTTTGCAAATTAATGGAGGCTCTGAAACAATTAGTGGTTTTGATGGCCGAATAGTATCATAAAGCCCGTCAAAGGGTCAACTGGCGTGGTTTCGAATCCTCGGTTGTACGTGACAAGGAGTATGGACGCTGTCCAACCTTGTGGGTTTTCTCTGGGTCCTCCACTGGTAAAGACCACTAAGCGCAAGCGAATTATTGAAATAAAATTAAACTACATAGTTTGTGTCGAGTGGACGTTAAACCCCATTTCTCTCTCCCAGTAGACGACGTCAGAAGAAAGATTTTCTGAAAAAAAATAGCAGGCCTTTCTTTATGACCACCTTGCCGTAGTGACCTTTGCTGCATGGTTGGAATGAAGATTTACATTGCTATCTGAAACATATTCAAAGGATATGCGAGCTGTTGGTCAGCAACAAAGAAAATATTTACCTCGCTTATATATTTTGCACTTTTGATTTTGACAAAGAATAAACTAATATCTAAACACATCTTTGATGTTTCAACGCATCGATATATCAAAACCTGTCGAAGTAAAAGGGCTCAACATCTACACCAAGTTTAAACTTTCTAACTCCATAAGGATTAAAGATGTCGTGTCCCAAAGTCTCAACCAATTAAATTGTTTAACTATCTGCGTAACGCAGTAAAGGTACTAATGTAATGAAACTATGTTCCAAGTTTTGTCACCCCACTTAATGCGAGACAAAGTAATCGTATCCCACGTCATCGACAAATCAAATTGCATGTCTCTATTTCGCATACACAAAAAATTGTCACCATCAAACTCTGTCCAAACAATTAACTCATGGAGAGAGAGAGAGAGAGAGAGATAGAGAGAGATAGGGTTTAACGTCCAATCGACACAAACTAGGTCATTTCAGGACTAACGTATTGTTTAATTTTATTTCAATTATTCGCTTCTTCGTTTGGATCTTTAGCAGTGGGGAGAAACCGGGGGACCCGAAGAAACCCAATAATTTGGACAGGCGGCCCTACTCCTTATCACGTACAACCGGGGATTGGAACCACGCAAGTTGACTCAATGACAGGATTTATCATACAGCGCGTACGTGCTAAACATTCGGCCACCCAACCCCCATCAACTCGTGGACATCCATGCCAAGTCTGAACATTCTGCCTAAATTAGAAACAGAGTTATGTAGAAAATTATCACCAAGACATTCAGGTAATGAACATCGTCTCCTAGTTTCAAACCAGTCATTGTGTATCGAAAAATCTCGTCCAATTATATTCAGGACCTTGTGGGGGGGGGGGGGACATACCAACTGTGCGGGGCCCCATTTCAAATTGTTCATACTGACCGCGGATCGTACCAGTATGTGCTCCACCCCCTTGCGTGCCTAGGGTGTTTTCCTCCATAGTTTATTTGTTTAAGATAAGATTAATTTCAGTGCACCTGAGACAACTAAGGCAGCGATTTCATTGACGTTTAGAACTCGTTGACAATTTGAGTATTTTAAACCTTTCTCTCATGATGTTTTCATTTACTTTATTTTAGTGAAATTATTTTAGATGACATAAAACATTAAACTCTGTTGTCTGAACTACTATTCTATGATTACGTTAATTTCCCGGGACTGGTTGGGCCCCAGCAATCACATCGCGGGATGGGGTCCCCGGAACTGGTTAGGATCTATTGATTGATAGAACCTCTAAATTATGTAATTTAGTTCATTTTAGGGTCCAACCGATCTCTGGCCCACAATATCCCTTACTGCCTAGGGCCCCAATCCTCGCCCCCTCAGCCCAGGTACTGGTTAGCTCCGCCCGGGATAAAATATTAGCATGAGCCAGAATTGTGTGGGGGGGCCTTAATGTGGGGGGCCCGGGCCATTTGTCCCACTTTGCCTCCCCTAGATCCAGCACTGATTATATTGCTTAAGCAAAAAAGTATAATGACCAAGCTTCGCCAAGACATCAATCTAATCAACATCTACACCAAAATTTGATCATTCTACCTTAATAAGAGGCAGACAGGTAGGCGTCGGAAGAACCCAGTTTAAAAGACTTTTGTATTTTCGAAAGGGCATGGGACAATGCATTGATAAACCAAAATTTTAATCCGTTTTAGTATCTTTTTATTGGCGACACCTGATCTAATTTTTATGTACAAGCCCCCCTAAAATAATCCACATAAGAAATGAATTTACTTTGATTATCATTAAATTAAAAAAATGTTTGTAAACAGCCATAAAAAATTAAATGAGATCAGGTGATTCACATTTCTGCATCAAAAGAATGCTGTTAATTGTGTGGTGTAACATAACAAGCATCTAAAGGTTTTCAAAATCAAACTGAATAGATGAATACAATAAACGCTTTTTATTGATTAAACACAAAGAAAATTTAAAACAAAAGCTGTTATGCCAAACTTGGAAACATGCTCATTAGTAAATGGGTTGATACCCGCTTTCATTTAAAATCAGTATTCATACATCTTTCAACAAAGGTATCCAGAACAAGACCAGGGACAGACAGTGCATAAAAGCCTATACTCCAGGCGATGTCTGGTTTAATTCAGCTAAATATGTGACTGTATTATTGTAAATATGTTTTTATTTCATATTATATGTTTTTATTTCATATATGATTTTATTTTATATAATTTTATATTTTTATATGTTTTTATGTCATTATATTTCTATCTCATATTATATGTTTTTATATGTTTTCATGTCATATATGTTTTGTAATACGCATTGGGATTGTTTTTACGATGTAATGCGAATAATAATAAATACATATTATTGTTATCTTATTATTAACAAATTATTAATGCAAACTCGTGACATTTTTAAAATGGCTAATTTCAAGTTTAAAGGACAACGTTGAAGTCCATCAATATAACATATAATATGTGATAGAACTGGTAAATAACGTTTAGCTTAACCACATTCCAAATATAGTTTGAACATAGTGATCTCCGTTACAGCTGATCCGTAACAAGAAATTAACAAACCGAGAAATGACGCAGTTATCCTCACTGGCTGAAGTAGATAGCAATAATAGATACACAGTTGATTTTTCTTATCTATGGTATCACCCAAGGTGGAAGTGGACGTTAAACCTCAGTAACGGACGAACTAACGGTTGTTTTTCAGCTCATCGCTCATTCCGTTGAGGTTGAGGACGATGGGATTCTGAGAGGAATGAACTATTCACAATAAAAAGTTGACTGTCAAGAGATAAGAGAAAGTATATTTCATGAGATACGGGTTTATACCGTCATAGTATTCCAACCATAATAAAAGAACAACGGCTTAATCCAAGACCACAATAACGAACTGGCCAACTACTAACATAATTAACCCAGGAACGAAGTCATTTGTATGGTCTTCCAGCCTCTATCGCCACGAAACACCATGCTTCAAAGAAGTTCCAATCATAATTCTACTCAGACTGCAAAGCTTATATATTAAAGCTTATGTTGGCATTCGTCATTATTTTGATGCGGTGTCACGCGATTGCAGCTCGAGTAGATTACGATTGTTAATGGTTCTGCTGTTTTCGACTTTATGCACGCTTATTAAAGGGGCAATAACACTCTTGCTGGCTTCACCGGTCTAGAAAAAAATAGCCTTTTCTAACTACAAGATGTTTAAGTGTCCTACCTGTTGTCTAAATTATCCATTACAACCCATCTTATTTGTCCAGAGGGTTCGAAAATATGTTTAAATCCAAGTTGCATTTGAAAGTGCTTACGTAAGGCTTTTCAAACCATGTTACGGCATGTAGTTGAATATTTCCAATTTTTAAAATTAGGTGTGTTAAGATGAAATTTGTATCATTTTTTAATTGAAATATTGTAAAATAGTACAAATTGTTGACCAAAATAAAGATTGGAACATATTATTCAGTTACAACAAGAAGTTTTCACGAGTTTTATTTCCTGCATTGTAATATTTTGCTGAATAATGATTCTTTTATTAATTTAAAATAAATAATTTACAAACACATTTTATTAACACACATATCACACTTTCATTTAAGTCAACAAATTTGGTTAATAATATTGAATTGAATATACAAAAACAGAAAATAAGAAAATCTCTAAAAAAAATACAACATAAAAGTGTATATATTTATACATTTATGAGACAAATGCAGATAACCTCTTCTTTGAATATAAATTTAAAAGTAATTTAATAAAATGTATTATAATTTAACTCATTTATGTACACATACATTAAATCCATCTTTAATAGATTATCAAAGTTAAGAATACAGCCTTTATAATCTATCAACTAACGGCAGTCTAAATCCTTAACCAGTGGCTGCCAGACAGGATATGCCCAGATTTTGCAAGAGATAGATAGAGAACAAGCTAAAGACAAAAACGATTTTTGTACAATCAGGGGCTATGATCCAGAAAGTTATGGTCTGAAATGCACAAATATCAAAAGGGTCTGTGATTTGTGGAATATAAAAATATACTGAGATTTGTGGAATATAAAGATATGTTTTAAATTTATCAAATTGGATCAAACTTCTGACCTATAGAGGGTCCATAACTTTTGAATTACATACTTATTTACAATTTGCACGCAAAGAGCGGCCATTTTGTAGAGCAGTTTTATTTCGATTTTCCCGAAATTCCAATCAACCTTCATTATGGTGAAATATCGAAAAAAAACAAGATCGTTGGGTTATAAACATGCATTTCAAGTTTCTAAACAAAGGTTCTTTCCCCATTTTATAATTATAGAACAATAATATGTTAAACATAATATCTGTATAACGCTTTTAACCCAAGAAATTGTTGTCTTTAATAAATTATAGCATAAGATGTGTGAACATATATTTACGAAATCTTAATTTAATATATTATACTATTTTAAAAAAATTCAAAAGCTAGGATATATATTCATTTAATATATTATTCTTTTAAACAAAATGCTATAGGTAAAGCAGGCGTTTAATATATTATGCAATAGTAACAATGTTTATTGTACGCTATATTATTTTCGACAATACAAATCATCTTTTTAAGAATAAATTAACCCCTATTTAATTGAAAGAACAATAGATGTCAAGACAGTCTAAGATGATTATTTTAATCTAATACGATTAAGGTTCACAATCGATATAATATAGAATATATGTAAACAGACAATCCATTGTTAGTTAAATATCTGAATGCTCCAGGTCACCAATATTGGAAAAATCATCTGCGGATATGGAATTTAAAGAATTAAGATCTTTCTTAGCTTTTGCAGATTCTTCATATTGTTGTAAAACTAAATCTAAAGCTGAACTACGATTGGCATCTTTAAAACTGTACGTGTTTTCGTCATATAGTGTGATAGCAATTTCTTGTTCTTCCGGCTCTGTAGATTCGGCGGCCTTCTTGTCACCAACTTCGTTATCATCAATAGAATTCCGACTAACAATAATAAAAAAAGGAAACAAATTCATCGATTTAGTTCTTGAAATGAGAGACATCGACAGTGCCATACCTCTTGTTAGGTAAAAATCCCGGATGAAACCCATGGATTGCACAAGTAACGAGTCTTGTGATGCGCAGACCACCAACTCACGATCCCTGCCCCTCCTAATAAACCTGATAAACTATAAAGACTTTAACTGTGAGTTTTGGGAAACAACCGATAAAAAAGCTCTTTAGTTAGGAAAGTCTCTGATTTAAACAAATTCGAATCTTCTTGTTATTTTATTAGTTACAGCAGTTTTCTATGGTTTGAACGGAGCTATCGTATTGAAATTCAATTTTTTTGTCCCTATATTAAACCAATTTTGAAATATACAAATGTGGGAGAACCAGCTAAATGAAGAAAAACAAACCTACTGCTTACTGTTCCGACAAGAACATTGATCTGCTAATCGAAATAACCGATCTGTCAGCCAAATTAAATCTTAAATCTCTTTGAAAGACACACTCAGACAGACTGTTAAGCTACTGTGATGATATAAAAGAAATTGAAAAGACTACACTACCTCATTGAGTCTTCTGTTAGATCAATATTAAGTTCTTTCATATAAACAGGGTTGGATCTATAAAACGTAAAACATTTTATTTCATAGATTTCCAGGAATGATTTATTGGTTGGTCTAAAAATATCGTTTTTGTCACACAAAGACACCCTAGACACAGCATTTACTGATCGCATTTAGTCAACCGTTAATATCTTTAAAAAAATAACAAATTTCTTATTATCAAATGCATACTAATAATGGCTTTAAAACGAAGCTATAAATCCATAACTATTATTTATAGACATTTATTAACATGAATAAGCTATAATCAAATCGCAATGCCGCGTGTGTCCAATTTCCATGGGATTTAAATCCGACCTGCTGTTCCAAACCCCTTGATTATTAACCACACAAACTGGATAATCGATAATTATCGTAACAGTGGTAACAATGACAATAGAGGCTATCGTAATTTTAAAACAAGGCTTAGAGTGAAGCAATTTGACTGAAATATTCAGCATATTCACTTTACATTATCCAGTTTTTAACTATTATAGTGCAAACTGACACCAGTCTCCTTATCTAATCTTCCATAATGTATCCCTAAGTAAGCAATTTCAGTAAAGGTCATTATAGACAATACTCACGCAGAAGCATAGTATTGATTGGTTCCTGGAGGAATGAGATCTGGAACTGCGTCTTTGGGTGAACCTTAAATAAATCGAGTATGATATTTCAGGATATTTAGAATGGAAATCGAGTATGATATTTCAGGATATTTAGAATGGAAATCTATGCATATATGAAGTATATATTATAGTACAGATACCAGAGTTGACATTGTCAAAGATAAAACCATTCCTGTACGAATATTTATCAGTAGCAGGGTATAAGTTGGATCCTTTAAGTTTTACCTTTTGGTAATTATGTTTAATATTATGCATGACTTTATCAACTTGCAATAACGTTACAGGAACGTTAGTCCTTGCATTAGGGAACAACTCTTTAATGTGGCAAAGAAGTACATAACGGATGTACAACTAAAACGTTTAAAATAAACGTGTATTCATGGTATGAAATATGCTTCTAGAATTTAAAAGTAATTACATATATATATAGATATTTATTTTTTCTTTTACTGTACAAAATGAAGATTTAAGGAATCGAATTGATCGTTTACTCGTAAGAATCCATCTATACGGACTTAATACATAAATAATTAATCAGTTCGATTCGAAATTAGAAGCATTAATAAATTGAATATGAATCGATTAATATTTAGTAATTTTGGGCTTCGTCACGTTTAAACATCATAAATAAATGCTCTATTTAAATAAAATGTTGCCAACTCTTGAATTATTCCAAGAAAACTGAATTTTTACTATTTTCGTCGATTGGCGTCAAGTTTTGCTGTAAAAGAGAAATGTATACAGGAGTACCCCAGACCCAGGACTATTAATTAGAATTTTGTTACATAATCTTACCAAAAGTTTTAGTACTAGCTGCACGAAGTCGTCTTCGATATCTAGAAATATAATTTATGTACATTGTGAGATTAAAATACTTGCTGATATTTATATGTGTAAGTATAAAAATATATTATCCCTTCGTACATTAAAAGTCAATGCAAACACTAATTATTGGTCAATTTAATTGATGTTGTAATCTTACCATGAAAAGTTGGGCTTCTGATATCTAATATGAGTGCAAATTCGTGTGCCAGAATACTACTTTATTTTATTGGAAATATAAAGTTGTATTTTTCATTTTGGTCAATCCGTATTCTCTCTATCGAGGTTATATTTTGACGAGATTTTATTTGAGAAGTGCATGATCAATGATTTTTCATTAAGCTTTTAACCGTGTTCTCTATATCGATGTTTTTTTTGAGTGGTGCATGATCAATGAATAATCAATGAATCAACGGATTAATGCATGAACAACAAATCAATGAATGATCAATGAATCAATGTATGATCAATTTATCAATGTATGATCAATGAATCAATGAATAATCAATGAATCAATGAATGATCAATCAATCATTGAAATGAGCCTAACGTTAGACTTGTATATCATAGTAAATGTTATTCCATGGTACCTAACGTTTCAATGCAACTTCCACTCTTCTTCCGCTTACAATCAGTCAATGTCGACCTTTCATAAACCTTCAACTTTGCTGACGTTACCGACATTGAAAGACTTTAAGCCTTGCCTTGTATGCGTGTTTCGTTGGTTTGCTCTCACTACTGAAGATCACAGCGCGAATCCGAAATACGGTAAGGATATGTTAGTCTTCTAATTACCTTATTTTGTCGAGTTTACAGTAAGCCGCATAATTTGCCTGGAGATGTTTCATATTTGTCAACGATGCGGGGTACATTTTACTGGGTTCTATTTAAAACAGTAATATGGATGTGAGTTTAGACATTATCATTATTAATGAACCTACCTTGATCGTAAATTTATAAGAACTAAAACTAAAGTTATGGCAATTAATGTTAGACCTGAGGTAACAATAATTAAAGCCTTTTTCATGTCTTCTTCTGAAGAGTCACTCGTCCCAGCTTGTTCTGCTACTGTCTGTGAATTAAAGGAATTTACATTTGAATATACAGAGGTTTAAGAGTATGTTTTTTCTTTTATGTACTATACATATATAAATTATATAATACGCTATAAACAGTCACTTTACGTATTATGCATACTTTTAACGCAAGGAGAAGGCGAATCTCTCCCCTCAAACAATCATAGAACGTGCGGAAAACTTCGTATGGCATTAGAGTCCATTAGAGATGGAGCATAGATGATAAATCAAATCGCATGGGTAAAATGGAGTTTTTTTTTGGGGGGGGGGTATTGTTTTTTTTATTTTTTTGTTTTTATTTAAAGCAACACTTTTATTTACATCATCATTTACAAGTATATGTTACAGCATGTATTTATATCTTAGAAATAATAAATGATTGTTATATATACAACCTTAATCACAAGGGTCCCTACTGTACACAGATCTAAGTACATATATCCATCAATGGGGAATCGGTGGAGGATGTCTTAAAAAGATATTTCCATTTATTTATGTATAATTCTTGAGATATCTCAATCTCCAATTAAGCATGTTCTACTAAAAAGCTTTCATAATTATTGATATTCAGTATTTCAGTTCGTAGTTTAACCCGATATAAAATAATTACATCATTAATAAAGATCCATCCAATATTATTTATATATTCTGGTTTGTTAGTTAAACAAAGATGTTTGATATGTGTTTTTATATCTATTTTTATATTGTTGCGATCTAAATGGTATGAAAATGATTCCATATTATTTGTGAAAATTGGCAGAAAACAAAAAGATGTTCTAAATTTTCTATATTAGATTCAGAGAAAGTGCAGAGTGTGTTTATATCTACTTTTCTAATTTTGAATAATGTATCTTTTTTTAATATAATTCTATGGAGATATTTGTATTCAAAACTTCTCTGTTTTGTTGTAAGACATACAGTGTTTATTATCGCATGTTGATTCTAACAAATTCACTACCCGCACTTTTATAAACAAACAAAAATTGAGACACAGGAATTACAATTTACTAATTGGCTCCAACTTACTGTAGTTTCAATTACATTATATCTATCTAATATAACTTGGACCGTAGAACTAAAGTCGAAAGCCCTGAAAATAAAAGTAGCCTTGTTATATCAAGCTGATGGAATTTAAATGAATAATTAAATCAAATAGCACAAATAGACTATTACATAATAGTTATATCTCAATGATAAACTGGTTTAATGATTTCCAGATTCGCGCCTGACATGTGATATTATAGGCTGGTAACTATAGATTTAATGGCCCTTTAGTAGTGCATATATTTTGGATTGAACAGGTGAATATCGTTAATTAAACTTGTACTAGACGGTTCATGTGATGGGTGTCAGATGTGTCAAAGATCAAGCAACAGAAGGTCATTGCGATTTATTCTATCATAAACTCTCCATTTGTCAAGACAATTTAGATAATGGCATCGGTTAAAGATGATATCGAATCCTCTTCTTGTTTGAGCTCAAATAATAATAAAGTTGATATTCACATATTGTCCCTTTAATCATATAGTGTTACGTACACGACTACTCGCTGTGTGTACACTTGTATTTTCAATTTACCAATTGATCGTTAAACTTTGTTTGGTATAGGACACAATTCCAATAAAATTAATTTTTCTATTGGCCAGGTCAATGCATATAAATGGCAGTTTAAATTATTACATTGTTAAAAATATAAAAAGTTAAGAGACATTAATAATCTGTGTGTCGCTTTTTCTCAATCAGTCACTTTACCTCCACAATTCTTCAGCAGGAACAACCTCGTCTGTATCTAAATATCTAGCATGGATAAACATATCAGTTCTGAAAACAGAGACATCGACTATCTATAAACATGTATAACATTTAGGCAGCATAGACCGAGCGCTACAATTATTAATACAATTGAAATATAAAGTCAGAATGCTGAAATGGATATTGTCAATTGGTGTAGGATTGACGATTCTTCAAAGTATTGTGATTGGATCTAGTTAAAAGAGAAACATATGCATGTATCTTTTAAAATACGACTGGGATATTTAGCTTTGAAGTTCGTTTACACCAAAAATGGTCGGAAAAGAGTGATTGACAATCACCGAAATGAAGAAAGCAAGAAAGAGTTATAGTATATCCTTGTATGGTGAATGGTGATCGGTTCACCATAGCTATCTCGTGATTGTGACCGTTAGCCAATTTTTGACACATGTTTAATAAATTTTAATTATTTATCTAAGTTATCGCCATTGGTGCCTGAATAAGCTACCATAGCATATAGCATCCCAAACAGGATATAATGTTCATTTCTGATTAAGTTTTTCCCTTCGAGTATTGGGAAGAGTCATTTCTGACGACACAAGTATATGCGCTTATGTTACGGGCAATTTCTTTTATATTAAAAGGGCATGATGTATTGAGGACATTAAAATTTGTCCCATTTAACCATAGCTGGATGATATTGTAAATAACTCTATATAAATATAATACTTAGTTTCGACAGGAGTTCCGTCGGTATCCTGGTGAGTAGCTATTTTATCAACGATGATACGAAACTGTAAATCTTCTTCTAATTCTCTGAAAAAAATAAAATCAAAATCTACAGTTTTGAGACAACATATTATTACATAAAACAGATCTGATATCGCCCACTAAGCTTTTTAGGGGCACGGATCACGATATATTGTGCTTGATTCTTGTTCATATTACTCCTTTCACGATAACTTGGCTCACTTGATTATCGAAAAGATTCACTGTGGTTTAAATGCAGTTGTGTTGTTTTGGTGTGATTCCAGTCGAAATGTATTACAATTAATTTATTCGACCGCATGAAATTAACCTCATGTTCTCATGAAACAATAGGAAGGATAAATGCCTTCTTGTCTTGCAATATACACCCTTTTATGCTAACACACATAAATATTTAGTTGTACCCACCAATATAAACTTTCGAACGTCTGAATTTCTCAGATCTTGCCAAAACAATTTAATTAGATATCAATATAAAGACGATTCATTTAATAGATAGCGATACTATGGTTTTGTTCCAACTAGCAGGATTTCCTTCTGCTAATATCAATGGTACTTGATATAAACTTACTCGATAAGGTCATCTCTGAGAGCTAGAACTTCATCGGGTGTATTCAGGAACACTAATTTTAACCTTTGAATATCGCTGACTATATATATCTATGAATTAAAAACAAAAACAAAATAAAATTAAGGTTGAAAGTCAAAAGTATAAATAACCTTTATTGATAACCCTTGAATATTTATTATAACCTAAGAAATTTCCCGTTATGGATATTATAATACTATAGGACATATAATAGAGGTTACCGAAGTTCTGTAAAGATGTTCTGGTTAATGTATTGAAGCTAGTTAGCTAGTACCAGTGACATCGATCATAATAATCACAACGTTCAGGATAGTGTCACACGAAAACATTCACACGTAATCTGTCATTAAGGGATAACTTTACATTAAATTTGTTTTTTGAAAACTGATAAGGATCGATTAGATGTTTATCAGGAAAACCAAGGAAACAATATTACCATATCAGTATTAATATCATCAGGAAAATAAAATCATAGGATTAATATATTGTAATAGCATATAAGAAATATGTATTTATAGACGTCGTGATGTAGTTCTATTGGGGTGAAAACAGTTAAGATATTATCCATAATTTAATCACCAAAGATAATTTACAATGACAAATATTTTTTTCATTGCTGCAACATAGATATAGTACTCATTAAACTCACCTCAAATGTGGCATCGCTTGTCAAATTTCCTATGTCGTAAGCTTGAATGTCTAGAACAAAAGCACCAGTCATATCAGAGGAATATAACATATTTGTCTTAACGGTACCATTTGAATCAAGTATCAGAGGTGTATCTGTTCCGATGTCTACTTCCATACCTGTTGTTGTTATGCTTAATAATCTGAAGTATGTTATTGCGTTAATGCCAACATCAGCATCGGTGACTTCTTCCTATAAGAAGAATATAAATACATCTTACAATGTAATGATCTATTTTTCTAACCACAGAGAATGACAAGACAAACCAAAATGGTAAAGGTAGTGACAAATCTTACAATGATTTGGCCACTGAAACTTTCGAAATATACTCAAGATCAGAGGGGTGTCATTTGGTTATAAAGCCGAAATTTTAACCAGTACAGTATAAATTAATGCCAACGTTCGATGGTCATACGATTGAAACTACAGAAGATACATTATTTGACCATTGATCCCTGATATGGACATGCCATGCGAGTTTGTGGGATATCGATGCTGCAGTGTTGGAGATATGCCCGGACAAACAGAATAACACCTTGACGATTATGAGAAACTCTTCGCTGTGCCGTCTAACGAACAAACGGACAAACAGAATGTGAGCTCGCCAGTTATAGTAATCTTTCCGCTTTTCCGATTAACCAATATTATACAATTCTTTGAAATTATCACGTGGTATTTTCCACCATCTTGTATAAATAAGAAACGATTGGCGCAGTGCCCATACCAGTGTTTGAATACCTGAAATAATGGTATGCCTACTTTTAAAGGATGGTGCCACATCCGTATTTGAAAGATTATTAATCATTTTTCAAATACCTTTATCACTATATGTCCAGAAAAGTGACAGGAGAGTAACGACGAGAGGGTGAAGATGTGACGGACTATTACTGATCTAGGCCTATGACCTGATAATGTTCCCAGATATTGTACTATTTTCTGGATTACAATGATTGAATAATTTCGCTGCTCGTTCTTGCGCTGTAGTTATACCTTTGTATCCGGTGCTTATCATGGTAGGCAAGGCCGTCAATAACCGTGTCCCAAGAGGGGTATGCAGAAATTAGGCCATCGATGACTACAGTAGTATGTATGTGGATAACTTTCTAGGGAAATTCCTTCCGGGCTTTATCAGTGTAACGAACAAGGTTATGTACATCTATATCATAGACTTACTCTTAGTTCTTTCACTATTGTTCCAAATTCTACATCATAGAGGAACGCTGCTGTTAATTCATCTTGACTGAATTTCGGTGGCTGGTCATTTACATCTATTACTTCAATTTGAACCCATAACAAAGTATTATTATTTGGGTCATATTCTGGAGGATAACTTGCCGTAAAATCTTCTATCGTACTGGAAGTTACTTGAAGATTCTTGGAACAATCTGGACTGGCTTCGACAACTAGATTAACTTCGGCTATAATCTCTCTGTCTAAAGATCCAATTAATGATAATATTCCCGATGTTTTATTTAAGTTGAACTGATCAACCAGCTCACCACCTAAAAAGAATTGAGAAGAACAGAAATATTTCTATATGAGAGGATCACATTAAGATTTTACAAATGTAGGCCTACAGTCTTGCCAAGTGTTGCTTTCCGGTTGCTATGAACTAAATTGACGAAAGTACGTTTATGGTACTAACTTCTTCATTTGAAATAAACTCTCTGTCATTGGTTTAAATGTAACTTTAACTGCTATGAACATGTTGTCCATAGATACAGTATTTAATATTCGGTGTCAGATTTTTCCTTTTTTTCATTTCATTCTACTTCCATTTCATTTTTTAAGTAGATCGATGCATTTGTCATCTAAGCTTCAACTACAGGGATACTTGCAAACTAAACTTATTAAAACCTTTAAAAAGTTTTATGGCCGTCATATTGACTTGGTTGTTAAAAATAACATGTCTCTTTCTACTATTATTCTAGACATATTTAATTGACGGGTACACTATATCCCTGATAATATAGGTTACTGAGTTGTTAACACTGTTCATCACGTGCATCTTGCATACCGATAGTTCATTGGCCAATCACGCTATTTTACCGTGTTTTCGCCTAATAGATTTGATGCAGCTATGGCGGGTGTGGTATGCCAGCAGGGTAAGCTTACTCTTCCGAACACATGTTACCACTGTTTGTCGTGTATATTGTACACGGTGAACAGTCCATATGCTGATTACACTATTTTGCTAGATTACACTATTTTGCCTATACAGTTTTTTAGGACTTCGAATTTTGTCTAATGGTTTGGATTGTTCGTACTTGGTTCATTTCATTGTAACGTCATTGTCTTGTGGCGTCTCCAAATGAAATAAATTGTATCTTGTCCCTTTAGTATTTGAAAGTTAATCGACAGAGCGCTGGCCTTTCAACCAGAATGTCTTGCGTTGACAAGATTTTAAGCCCTCATTATATTAGATTTATTCTAGCTTATATGGTGTCACCTCACTGCATTTTCAAAAAGAAGACGTTTAAAAATACGGTTAAGTATACCCAACTGAACTATTATGGTGTCTCAACATCTGACAACAGGCGCTTGTAACATGGAAACCTCTTTAACAACCATTTAGCTGGGCCGAAGTATTTCGCCTACATTTATATTATGTTCATGTAGTGGACTGACCTGGGCCCCGTGTAATCGTTTCAATATATATACATATCAATCTGAACACGCTCAGACATATTTGATAAGCCGTGCAAAAAACCAGGCTACTATACCTTGGATATAATAACAAACGATGGGTGTGGCATCCTTATCCGTGGCTAGAAAGATATGGCCTATCTCTAGGTCAGGACTTTCTTCCAATACACTTAAATAGAATGGCTCGTCCCTGTTTTCATTCTCAAATTCAGGTAAATTATCATCTATATCTAAGAGAACTATTTGTAATGATATAGATGTATCTAACGATGGTAAACCCTGATCCTCTGCCATCAATACAATCTAATGATGGAAATAAAAACAATAACCAATATACTCATACTATTATAACAACATTATCTACCAGGGAGACATCACATATAGTACTTGTAATTGCAATTTAGGTCTCAATTAACAAGAATTAGATTTGCTGTATCCCTTCCTGGTTTTAACACCAGAATTTATCCCAGTTCCATGCCACCCTCCCTAGAGTTACAAATCAAGGATCTCTTTTTATTAAAAGTTGTATTCATGATACATTGATTTGCAGTTTGTGAGTAAGTGAAGTAATGTGTAAACCAGTCAGAGGACAAAACTATACTCATCTTTTACATCACCTCTTGGTCTGACAGACGTCTAAACTTCTTGTCACGCCAACGAATAATTCATTTTTATAGGAACAAAATAATGGAATTAGGATTCGTCTAAAATATATTTGTTCAGCTTGATGCTATTTTCGCCATAAACATAACGTTTATAATCATGGGATACCAATAAAAAAAATATCTAGATAAATACCGTATAAAACTCCGTCTCTTCCCGGTCCAGTCTAACAAGATTTGTTAAATTTCCAGTTAACCGATCAACTCTAAATTTCTGCCAATCATCAGAATTATCAGCAAGTATGGAATACAATATTTCTCCATTTTCACCAGAATCGGAATCATTGGCATACAATGAATACACATATGATCCTAAGGATTGCTCCTGTTAAAAAAATCCATTAGATAACACTTTAAAATTAAATAGGTCACGATTTATGAAAATACTTTCTTTCAAACCATCCACCAAATACAACTGATGGTAAACCTTCAAATGAATGTATCTCAAATATAGAAATCAAGCATCTTGTAAATGACAAATATGGAAACTGATGACTAAAGATTCTTTAAAATCTTTTCAACCTTGAAGCTCATTATTACTTACTTTATTCGGCGTTGTCATTGAAATCGAAAATCTGAAACGACAACAGGTCGCATCATCTAGGGGGTATAGTTAGCAGCCAAATGCTTTTGATTTAAAGACGACGGGTGAACACAATTTCATGCAATCGAAAGACAATTTTATTTGATGCAAAAATACTATGTCACGATTGGGTGCGATCTGGTGGTTTTACGAGATCTATTTTACAATCCGGCCTATCATGTTTTAGACAGTCCATAACTCGGCTATATACGTTCACCACACAGCTACTATAAACAACTTCTTGCTGGAGTGTCGGTGTTTTTGACGTAACCGTTTACCACAAGTACGTGTACAAATGTTAGTTGGTGGATTATAGATTAATACCCTACAAGACAAAACCTACCTCCATTACTTCAACAATAGGTATAATATCCGCTGATAGATTGTAATCTCTGTATGATGGGTTATAGAATATAGGCCTATTCAGATTTACATCCGAGACTAAAAGGTTGATGTCTGCTGTACTATTCAAAGCTGGAGTTCCTTTATCTTTCGCCATTACTGTTAAATACCGGGACCCAACCATACCGATCAGTGAACCAATTATCGTTATGGATCCGGAATCGGGATCTATGGAGAATCCTGTTATATTACCGTTGTAAGTCAAAGAATAGATTATTTCCTGATTGGTTCCATTGTCTCTGTCAGTAGCTCGTACTGTTAATAGTTCTGTCCCAATTGGAGAATCTTCAGAGATATCCCTTCTGGACGGCAGTTCCGTAAACTCCGGAGCGTTGTCATTTATATCTAATATACCAATGGTTATCATTAACCGAGTTGCTCTTTGCTCATTTGCATCCTCTGGTTGATCCGTGGCTATTACATATATTGTATAAGAGCTTATAGTTTCTCTATCAAGGGATCCATCCACAGTTATATTGCCCTAAAAATATATCGTCCTCAAAAAATTCTAGGCTAATGGATTTATGGCATGTTAATAGAGTTTCAGTAGTAAAACAGAATATACAGTTGATAAATATATGACTAAATGCATTTAAGTGATTATTTAACCTCATAGACAATACAAAGTATCACCTATCCTGAATATACCATCCAAAACATCGATGCCCCTCCCCCGCTTTTTTTACCATTGCGCACATGGCCAAAACATTGTACTGACGGTAGGTTAAAGCCCGTTGTTCCCCTTTGTCTTATCTGTACATTAGTCATAATATGCTAATTGTGCCCTGTTTATTTCATTTGCAGCATTAGGTTTGCTGACCTTAAGCTGGGATATAGTCGGTACGTTTAGATAATTGTTTATATTTTTGTAAGAGTATTGCATTAAAGGGCTATAATCTTTTCAAGCATCTAAATCCAAATCCCGTTTTGTGGTAATACTATCATAATGTTTAATAGAAAAATGTAATTACAGTATTAGCATCGATGGCGAATACATTATCATCATCTCCATCAAGACTGTAAACAACGTCTGATTCCATATCTGTGGCTTTCATCAAACCAACGAATGTTCCACTATCAACGTTTTCGTAAACCATAAACGTAGTTAACTGATTCTCATCAAATATTGGTGAATTGTCATTGACATCCAGGATAACAACTATTATTGTCGTTTCCGATTCATATGTTGCGTTTTCTGCTGCTTTCAGCTATAAATTAAAATTTGTGGAATTTGATTTTAACATAAAACAATGTGAATATAATGTTTAGAATAAGCTAATAGAACTGACTACAAGATGACATATACTAACACCCTAACACGAAAAATCTCTAGGAGACTAGCTGCGAATATCGAGCTATGAAACATTGTTTTTGTATTCAATTTTAACTTTATACCAAGTGAATACAGTGCTTAGGATAAGCTTGGGCTCCAATTTGATAAATACACCCATTATAAACAAGGAATATCTTGAATGTAAATAAAGAAAATAACGGAAACTAGCCCCGGATATTGATAACGAGCCACGAAACAAGCCCTAAAGTCACATGTTTGTATGTATAGTATGCCAACCTGTTTACAAACATAACAAGAGCGAAGAATATCGAATAATATTCGCGAACCCTTTAATATTGGCGATTTGTAGTGGTGATGTACAGTAATGTAATGTGAAAAATAATTCACATCACGGTTGAAGCCTGGGGCCCGTTTCACGAAATTTAACTAAGATAAAATCCAAATTTTAGTAATTTGATTGGATAATATTAGATTGATTTTAGTGCTTAGCCAATCAAAATAAGAGTATCCACTAAATTGGGATTTTATCTTTCGCGAAACAGGGCCCAGGCCGGCAAATTTTGCTCTCGCATAATGTCTCTTTTAGTTTCTTATGATGAAATTAAATAGTTCAAATGAACAGCGGCTTCCCGATGTTCACCTTACCTGAATTGTTATGTTGGTTCTTGTTTCATAATCTAAAAATTCTGAATTGTTGACTCTTAGAATGATGGTTGAGCTGCCGTATATAGTTGTAAATTGGGCAGGTATTGTATCAAAAGCAGATGACAGGTGATTATCTTTATTGATAGAAAGATTAAAGCTATTGTTGGGCACCTGTTAAAATATAATAATAGACAGAGTTATTTTCAGGCCACCAATACACCCACCAGCAACAAATTTGTCCGTTCTACCCCAATGTCAACACAGTCTCAAAGCTAAAACAAACTCACCAGGCCGGACATACATGTGTATAAGTAAACCAACAGATGCAGGTGACGTCAATAAAATGAAATGGTGTCACATAAAAAAAAACACCAGTAGCGCAAGGGGCTTTCTGGGATATCTTGATGGTTCGAGTCGTAGTAATGTTCACATAGATAAAATCCCAACGGCATTGTAAATAACACTTTTGTCCACGAATTCCATAGAGCGGAATTCGACAGTTATGGTTTATGTTGCCTAGTTTAGTTCCTTCCAGATTTTCCGAAAATTGGTCGTTTCTGTCCAGCGAGAATGGGACCAAAAGGCCACAGATAATGCATAATGTGTTTTGAATAAAGGTGTCTGTTTTCTCACGATGCATGATGAATAGATTAAATAGTCTACCTGATCTATATCAACCACTTCTATCAATTCGCCATTTTCCATTGTCAATGGAATACCCGTTGGGGAATTTTCTGATACACTGGCATAATATACAGGTTTGGTGAATACTGGCCTGTTATCATTTATATCAGTTACTGTTATTGAAACAGATGTGGTAGACCAGGTTATACCAGAATTATTCTGACCAGATGGAATTATCTCACTCGCCTTAAAATAAACAAATTATAAGCTTATTATATAATGTTGAACAGGGTATAGGTTTATCAGTCAAACATTGACCAATTATTATCATAATCACTATTTCTTAATAATATTAAGTGGTCTAAATCCTGTATAAATGAACATCTTGGTGTTCGAGAAAAAATCAATTGATATTGACATACCGGAAGTTACGTTTTAAACAAATCATTTACAATTAGTATTAAATGTGGTTTACGTTTGTGTATTTCTATAATTCTATAAAAAGAGACCATTTACTAAACTACTGATTCGTGAAATCAGTTTAGTGAATTGCTTACATTTACAGTGAGTCTAAAGAGACCTCCATTATTTTGAACATCTTCGTCATCTGCATCTAATAATCCTGCTACATATATCATTCCTGATGTACTGTTTATTGTAAAGTTGTGTTCTTGTCCTTATAAATTCCAAAAAAAGCAACAAAATACCGTTAACGCTAGTATGAAGCTGGACCCAATTAAAATGGTTATATATATATTATACTTATAAAATAAAACAAAGTACGAACAATCCAAACCATTAGACAAAATTCGAAGTCCTAAAAAGCGGTGTAGGCAAAATAGTGTAATATGGTTGGTGTTATACACTCAGTACACTATTTAGATTTGGGAATTTTGAATATTTTTCACCATGTCTTGATGTACGATTGGGCATATTCCTGGTATGACAAGTTAGGAGGTTTAGACATGTCCGTACTATATGGGCTAAATTTTATTACTGCACTAGAGCTCGTAAAATATGAAAGCATGAATGTAATTTACCTTCTTTAAAGCCAAGGTTGTTTTGGTCTTGTTTTGTTGGTAATAGTAATGAAAAGTCTGTTAGTTTTATACAGGCTAAGAGACAAACGTCGATATTTTGACCCTTACGAAGGACATGGCAATTAGAGTAATAAAACGTATTAAGACACTAATTCATTATTACCTTCTTCTAAGAAATATTCGATAGAATTGGGAACACCTCTATCTCCATCTAAAGCATATACGGTAAGAATATGGTATCCCTTAAAAAGATTTCATAGCAAATTAAAATTGATTATGTTATTTAAATATCATATTTAATTAAATTAATTAATTATGCAATCAGAAAAGAGTCGAGTTTCTGTTTTTGAATTCATATGGCTTAGCCGAAACAAGAAAAATACTTATCTAAGATTATAAACTTCGTTTGAACAAATTATTAGGAACATATTTGATCTATATAATCGAGCATTTTGACGAGACGGAAGAAGATCGAATGAATTAATATTAAAAAATACTGTTCTTACCGTTTCTGTATTTTCAGGTATTGACCCAATATAAGGTTGATAGATAAAGTATGGTGGACTATTCTGGACATCTTTAACATTTACAATTAAATTAGCCGGGGTAGCATTATTATATGGAGGTGCATTATCCTATAATAAAAAAAATGTAATTACAAATCTATATATGTGTTTAAATACAACGATAACCTTATGATATGCACATGTTTATTTGATATCCGATCTGCTGTACTGGGGATGAGTTGGCATGAAGACCTTAACCTTTCGTGAATCTGGTATCTCGGTTGTGCAACAGGCGTTATCTAATATCGATGACCATCCAAGAAGGGGTAACTGTATTCTTACCATAGCGTGGACTTCAAGCTGATAAAATGTGTTGATTGAATAATTCAAAGCTTCAGTTAGAATCAGATTAACACCATCTAATGAAAACGGATTTCCGATATTCAGGGGATCCTGTAAAATATATTGTATAAAATATGAATAGAATAAATAGATGGAGTGAGCGTGAGGGGGCAGGTTTGTATTATGTAGAACAGAACACTCATGTAAAGGCATGAAGAATATAATATCATTGAAAGTTAATTGGGGCGAATTGTACAGCACATTGGTCATGCACGGTATAGACCTCTAACGGAACGGCATAATATTAACAGGTCATCCATCAAAAAAAGCGACCCGAAATCTTCAGCGGGTTTTACGTTCATGTCAAAACGACTCAATATTTTGTGCTGAAATTTCACAATTCCTCTATATGGTAGCGCTTGAATGTCATAGGTGCACAGACTTTTGTTTCTGAGATTCTGTTAAAATCAATATAGTCCCTTTCATTACTATTACCAACAAAACAAGACCAAAACAACCCTGGCTTTAAAGGAGCTAAATCGCTTATATTCGGGACCTAGAAATTGACCCAAATTGGTCGCAACGTATATAATAATGTAATCTGATTGTATAAGAACTGATTTACATTCAATTGTTTTCGTTTTGACTCCAATTTCGAATCATTTATGTCCAACAAAAAAAATTAATGAGTCTCAACCAATAGAAATTTTTTGAGTCTGGTTATTCAAGTCTATTGCGCATGCTCTCCAGATACGTTATTATGTCGTCGTTTCACATGAGTTCTTTCTAGTCACTTGTTACAAATGGCGCTGATGAAACGCATTCGTGTACCAATGGTAAAATGTTTATTTTGTCTTAAATATTGGATTTCAGAAGTCTACCTTTTCAAGTTAAGATAACAACATCAATGTTGATTTGAATTGACACATGATTCGTTCTTTTAACATCGAAGACTTTGGGTGACATTTAGTTAGATAATTAGCTACTTTAACTAATCTGTATAAAGTTTTTATCCCAATATGATACAATACAAAATATGTACCTCCAATCTGAGATTGACGACGCCTCCATTGCCTGTGTCTAGATCAGACACACTTATTGTCAATAAAGATGTTCCCTTGACGGCATTCTGAAACAAAGGTGTTAAACAAATCAATGGTTATTTCTGTATTCTTACCTCGCCACAGAATAATATTAGTATGGCTTTGTTGAGTCGTTACCAAGACATCCATAGTGGGTTTATAGTGTTGGAGTCTTTAACCGTCATTTGGAAGTTTTTCAATCTTACATAATGCAACTTTAACTCATCGAAGATCTTTGCCGAAGTTATTATAAGGTCTACGTTAAACGGGTTAGTTCAATTTCGAACGAATTGATTATTGTGACAAAGTGATGTTGACTTTCGATAACTTATGTGACGGCACGATCTTAAAAACTTCTAATTATTCAATATTATTAATAATAAGGCATACATCGGGAGAGCCCTCTTCCATGTCTGACTTGCTGTCAATAAAAGCCTGCTTATAAAGCGTCTAACAATTAGCTGGGATGGACGGGAATGATAATCATATATGGTATTGTTTATTATCAATTATGGTGTTTGTAATTACACTGCATATCTATTTGAAAGTCATTGTCAGGTCAAGGTATCAGGCGTTTTCAGACTTAAAAGAGGGCTCTCCCGATGTATGTCTTATTATTTATGTTCTTATTCTTAATAAAGGTATTATACATTATGCCCATAGTCTGTTATCTGTAAGATAGCGTTACATTATTTACTTCAAAAACCCTTTATATCAAAAGCTATTATTTCGGTTAAGAAAAAAATACCTCGTAGACTTCTAATTGGTAAGGTTGGTTTGTAAATTCTGGTGGACAATCATTCACATCTGTTATCAATAAACTTGTGCTTAATTGATCCTGGAATGGAATCAAAACATTTAATGTAAAAGAAATAATGTTTTTGCTCGTCACAAAATTCCATATTCATTAAAATGGCACCTGAAATCTAAAACGATATGAAACTTTTGCCTCATATTACGGGTGTGTAATTCAATTTCATCACTATGGTGAATATTATAATAGAATTAGTCACACAGTACCACATATATACTCTTCAAAAAAATGTAGGGGATATTTAGAAACAAAACAAAACTGCGGAAATGCAGTGTATCTTAATAACAGGTCAATTGCCTAACATGAACATATCTATGGGCGGCTTATCTGACGCACCCCTTTCACTCGCAAAGAGATACACCCTGTCAAATGTGAAAATGGACGTTTATGTTTTTTTCTTAATGATGAGTAATTGCTCCACCAGTCCTCAGGCATTCAGCAATTCGTCGTGGCATGCTCCTAATCAACCGTCCAATCACGATTTGGAGCAATCTGACCCACTCCTCTTGCAGTGTCACGACCAATTCTTGCACGTCTCTAGATCAAATTAAAGGCAACACACTAAAGCAAAGATACGCTAAACAGTAAATCTTACGCAAGAACCGATAAGAAAACAAACACGGATAGAATATACCAGCATGCGGCAGTTTTCATCCACCCTTCATTGAATCCATCCCATTTATATGGTGCTATTGCGTGTCGCATGTGCAGCTCAGTGTTTCCGTTGGGGCGATAAGTTCTACATCTGCGAACATACTCTCAAAGCGCGTCAAGTGTCCATGAGTATTTATCATATCACAACCTGCATAGGTATTTGCATTTCAATATCCCCTACTTTTTTTAAAGAGTATATAACATTACAGTTTGGGGTAAGCTATTTGAAAAAGGTTGAGTTTGTTATATGTGAAGCTACTCTATTAGACCGGAGGCTCAGTGCGGGGGGGGGGGCGCTAAATGGGCACAAAACCGGACCCGACTTTTTCTAGTAGTAATTAGTCCGCCGTTGGGGCGTCTTCGAGATATTCGGTGTCTAAGGTCAAATAAGATCATTTGCCCTGAAAGTGTATGTCCAGCAATTCTTGTATCATGAAAATATGCTGAAGATGGCCGTAAGATATCACTCTTTCAATAAAAATGTAAACTTGCTACGCTGGAGGTTAAAGGGTGAAATTTTCCCATTTATCACTAAGAAGATTTAAAGCAATGAAAAATCAGCGTTAAATAATAAAACTGTTCTAATTAATAGTAGGAACATTTAAAATTTGTCTTTTTTTATATATATAAACAATATTTTATTCAGGATGTCTGAATGGGATTGGGGAACAGGCTAAGCCTATGTTAAACCCCTCTCCCTTAATAGTATACATATATAATGATTAAAGCAAGGGAACAAAATGGGCTGTCAGCAACATGTCTGAGATATTTGTGGCCCTGTAGGTCAGAGCATCGTAGTCTAAGTTTACTATGGATTATCTGGAGTTTCCGCTGATCGTTGTAGTAAAGAGATGGAATTTTTATATCTGATTTGAAGAGATGGTCGGAGAGTATTTTAAGAGTTCTTGAGTTTCTTACAGGGGGGGCTGAGTTTATTCCACTCTCTTATACTGGATGGCAAAAATGATTTAGAAAATATTTCAGTACGACATCGAATTTTTTAAATTTTATCTTGGTTTCGAAATGAATATATATTTGTTGGTTCCAGATTTATGAGATTGTTAGGATAAGGAGGGGTCAGGTTATTTATGATTTTGTATAGTAATTTTAAATTTGTGTCGACTTCGTCGTTCTTTGAGTGGCATAAACCCCGTTTCCGCGTAGAGGGAAGCATGGCTAGTACCTTTAACTGCCCCACAAATGGTGCGTAGTGCGTCAAGTTGAAGTGATACGAGATTATGAGATAAGTAGTCGGCGCACCCGTCCCAAAAAAACATCGGCATAATCAAAGTGTGGCAGAATAAATGAGGAATATAAGGTGTTTGTCGATTTTCTGTTCGAGCGATATTTCAATGAGCTTAGGCAGTTTACTTATTTTGAGACTTTACTTATTATACTATCAATGTAGTTGTTGCATTTACAATTGGTTTGAAAAATAAGACCGAGATGTTTATGTTCAGTTACTTCCTTTATTCTAATTGATTTCATTCAGAGGTGTGGTTTAACAATGTTGCGTTTAGTCGTGAGGGTTAGGGTTTCTGTCTTTAGGGAGTTATAACAGAACCAACATATTTCAAAACCTGTTTCCAAAATACGTTAAAACTGTCAAATCGAAATCTCCCCGATTTAGTTTAACATTGATAGTTATATATAATGAAACTAGTTGTCCCAAAAACAATTGAATTGTTTCATGGTTGGGCTCTAGCCTGTAGGCCGAGTGAATTTTCAGGATCAAAATCTGAGAAAACCGACATTAACCTCACACGTGCTTTTGGGCAAGAGCTTGCCACATGTTGCTCCATCTGTGGTAGAAAGCTTTCTACTCAACGAAAATTTGGGAAAAGTTAGAGCCGGTCTAAGAGACGAGAATCAAGGCAACGGGGCAATCTTTAGTGATCTGAAGAGTAAAAAGAGGGAGAGGGGGTCATTTCGGAACTAGCATATGTTTCAATAATTCAGTTGCTCGTAGGGGTAATAAATGGTGTGTGTGTGTGTGGGGGGGGGGTCCGAGGAAAATCCACAGAGTTGAATAAACGACTCTAATTCTATATCATGATGTACAGTGTCGAAATGGTACCATTTGCCTTAAAAACAGATTTCATTATCTAAAGCGCGCGCGTATAAGTTACCATTCGACCACAGTCCCGCTAGCTGCATTATGAAAATGGGAAGATTATCAGTATCAGTAAAATCAATTTGTGAAAATTCGGTTTCTTTAACAAAAATGCGGTGTTCCGCTATTGTTAGGATTTTGTTCAGTAACAGCGATAAGTCTGGTCATCTTACCAAAACCTTCAAAGCACTGATGTACGTAGAGGTATACTTACAACATTACCATCTTGATCTGTGACTTTAAAATACAGTACTCTTTGAATTGGTTCCTGTTTAACATAATATGGTGCAGTTTTAGTAAATAGCCATGAGCTGATACATGTACATGAATAATAATTTTGGTATGTAATTGTGCTTTGCGGTTTGGCGATTTGAAATACGAATTCAAAAATTTAACATTCAACCATTGCCCAATTGGGGGTTGATGGGTTTACAGTATTCAATGTATGGTCGAAGAAACGGTTTAAATTGCACACGAAGATTCACTGTCATATGTTCGACTAATAAACCAGACTCACTATAAGATTGGTCCTAGTCAAATACGAATTCAAAAATGTAACATTCAACCATTGCCCAATTGGGGGTTGATGGGTTTACAGTATTCAATGTATGGTCGAAGAAACGGTTTAAACTGCACACGAAGATTCACTAGCACATGTTTGACTAATAAACCAGACTCACTGTAAGATTGGTCCTAGTCAAATACGAATTCAAAAATGTAACATTCAATCATTGCCCACTTTTGGGTGGGGTGGGGTTACAGGATTTATTGTATGGTCGAAGAAACGGTTTAAATTGCACACATATTCGGTTGATAAACCAGACCTTCTGTAAGATTGGTCCTAACTAAAAAGTTTAATTCTTTCATTGTTCCCATGATGAGAAGTAGCTAGAGGAGATTCTGAATGTTACTTTTCAAGCGGGCTCCACATATATTACAAGTAGAAACAAGATCAGAAAAAGAAAGTTCAAGGGGCCAATGATCGGTCATTGGATAATTCAAACGATATCGAAAATGAAATCCCCGTAAAATGGACCAAAAGCCTAAAATTTGAGTAAATCTGACAAAACAAAAAACAAAAAAACCCACCCGAGCCTCCCTTATTCATTGTCCCCACTCTAGTCCTGGTTAAAATTTATAGCTTTTTTGTATTGTTTGAATTACTTAATAACAATTTATTGGTATACTAACATAGTCTCTATCTAAAGTAGCGTGTACTGTAATATTAACTATTACACCTGTAACTGGGTCACCAATAGGTGATGATAACTGAACCAGACTGGCAGATGTACCAGTATCATCTATTTCTATAATTAAAGTTTCTCCATCATCCGCGTCTGTCGCTGTAAGACTTCCTACGAGTGTCCCTAGTATAAAGTAAGAACTATTCAATATATATATATATATATATATATATACATAAAAAAATAAAAAAATACGTCCAGGTAAAAAATTCTCCACTTTACTTCATTCCGACATACATTAAGTCATATAAGCTAGCTGTCTGCCCTCTATAGGCGTCTTCAGATATTAATAATGCATATGTATATATATGAAAACATCAGATTTAGAACTAAACTATATATATTTTTCGGATTAATATAGAGCATTAAATCCATTACAAACATGTTGGGTGTACTTAATGTAAGTTAATTATCGGTATCCCCAATAATTTCATTCCGTTCTATTCCACTAACCACTAGGTTAGTCTATGGAGATGCGGGGGGGGGGGCAAGTTTTCAAGTTATCCGCCATTGATGATTGTGGCATTTTTCTCGACCAACCCCATAAATCGTTAATTGAAAAGGAAGTTGGCAAAGGGGAGTAACCAGGTTACTCTTACATAACAGAATGAAACATTTCAGGCAAAGAACGAATAGTATTAGTAATAATAAAAACAAAAGTCAAACATATAGATGTTATACATATTTAAATTCAGCGAAACATACTTCAGATTTTGATAATACAATTAAATGTACATGAATTAGTTATATACATTGTTGACGTAAATCATTCAGTAAATAAACAATCATGAATATGGTTATCTACCCTTAAAAAAAACGAAGCCGAAACGACTGGTTTGTTAACTGTTTTTTTATTGGTTCGTAGACTTTAGCTACAATCAAGGCTAGGTTTACAGGCTAACATATGAGCTTCATGTTCATGTACTCCATCATTATAAACCTTCACCTGCCGGATCCCGACTGGCTATCAATACTTATCGTTCCCAACTGAAAACGCTTCAGAATATTAAACTTTCAACAACAAAAAAAACAAAACGATATTAATAAAGGTTTGTCATTTCTTAATGTATAAACTACCTATACATAAGTATACAGACAGATTTGTATACGGGAACATAATATATATATAACTTATAGTTACCTTCGTGTAATCCTTCTTCTATTTGCATAAACCCGCTAGATGGCGTGATTGTTAATCTCGGCACATTCTGTGATAGAACTGTGTGGAATAAAAGTAATTGTGTAACGAGTGTCAATACACCATCCAAACATTTCTTAAGACATTTCCTCCCGGACACTTTCCAACAATATATTCGTAACTGTTACCCTTGTATCTTTAACCCACACAGTCATGTAATATGAAACAAGCATTATGCAAAAGGTAAATCTGCCTATCGCAGGTCTTTCGTTAGGTCTGAAATGTTAGACCATAGTCAACCCTCGATGCTAGCGTTAGTCTGCGATATTTAGAAGATTTGAAAACCTGTTATGACGGATGATTTAACGCAAAAACGGATAATCGAGATTTTGTTTATTCTCGTACCAAAGGTAATAATGACGATCGACGCTAGCCTAAAATTATATCACTAATATCTCGGTACAGAGTAAGCAATTTGACTGAAATGCCCCTTTAACCAACAGGGAAATAGCCTAGAGAAATATTTGCCTCCCTATTTCTAGTAGATGACAATCAAAATGTCAACTATTAATTATTGTTTTAAAGACATGGGATGCGATAGGGAGGGGAGTAGTACTATTTAAAGAATTCGATAACGTAAAGAGCAAAATTTATAAAAACGATTACGAATTTAAGACAATCGACACGCCAACGCAAGAAAAAAAACCCCTGCAACGTAGACTACACACCACTGATTTGGGTCAATACAAAAAATATTTCTGTATACAAAAATTCTGATTGTATTGCATACTTTTGGTATTCAAAATTTCAGGTTGAAAGTTATATACTTTTCGGATGTTTTATTGTCACGAAAACACGTGGAATCAAGTTATGGTTATAAATAATACCATAGCTTTACTTTATTACCTGTTGTAATAATATGAATGCTTGATAACGATGACAGTTATATCTCTTACAACCAGGAAAAATAAAATGACAGATTGAAGAAGTAAAGTGATAAGTTTTGGTTATTTTTGTAAGAATACTTAAGTGTAGATAGAGGATCGAATGTCATGTTAACTTATAATGATCTTAAAAATTACCTTGAGAAATAATGCAAGCTCTGACGAAAAATGAAAATATATATGTCTGAAAACCCATGTTCAATTGAAAGTTTCTTCCTTAGTTCTGCAAATATATAACAAATGCTATTATAAACATTTATAAACACAGAACACTACATCTCTTAATTAAAACAAAAGTAGCATTTCGCCCCATTGTTGAAGAGTTCAAATTTCGTTCAGGCGTTTCATGGCACTTTGTTATAACAGATTGACCCGAGACTTTAAACAATCAAATGCCCAGTTCAGTAGGACTTGACCAGTCTCGGTCACACAGAAGCCCCTAGCCTTCAACGTAGAATGTTTTTACATTAAAATGTACATGATGGACTAGCGCTTCATCAGAATTGTGAGGGGTGTCCTTCGTCTGACGAAACAAAGCAAAAGCGTTTGATTAAACAAGGGTAAATTCTTTTGACAAATCCAAACTATCAAATCTGTCACTTCCCTATCGTTTTGACATCACATTATTGCCACTAGAAGGAGTTTATGATGTCCTTTACTATGATTTTCAATGTTATATTATCACTGAGATCGGATATGAAAAACTTGGATAAACTGATTCATCCATAAAAGAAGTTTATTTATTGTGTGGCAGCAAAACAAGTTAATATTGTAGAGAGGTACAAACAAATACCACTATTAACAATCAAATAAATCAGTCACAAAAATGCTATATAACTATACTATGATGTTTACGGTTTCCTAGATATGAAGATAACTCCAGAAATGTCGAATACTTAAAAAAGTGAGTATACAAAATCATTGAAACTCAATTAAAGTTTGTTCTTTTATTGAACAGGATAATTAGCCCGACCTTAAGAGCTAACTAGATTTAGTATTACGGGGGCATACACAAGAGAATGGTTATTGGAAAACGCAGAAAGGTTTAATTTTAAATTAAGAGAGAGAGAGAGAGCGAGAGAGAGAGAGAGAGCGAGAAATGGGGTTTAACGTCCACTCGACATAACCTATGTCATTTTGGATGGGTTTTTTAAAATTTTATTTCAATAATTCGCTTGCGTAGGGGTCTTTAGTGGTGGGAGGAAACCGGTTGCCACGTACAACCAGGGATTGGAAACCAATCCAGTTGACTCAATGATACAGCGCGCGCACGTAAATGTAAAAGAGGACAATATACCAATTTCAAAACAAAATATGAATAAAGAAATCATTTTAATTAAAATAGAATAACTAACAATATATGTGAACGACAGACAGACAGACGGATTGATGGACAATAGACAGAGGTTACGGAATTATTTAAAGTTGGTGTACACACAGTTTTTGGACTCGGGACCTGTTCTGCAAATAAAGATCACCATACAAATATTGTGTAAATTGGTTAAGACGGCACTTATATAGAGTGAGTAGGCTACTATATTATCTAATTTTAGTCAACAGCCAACATATATAATAATGCAAATACAATTTATAAATAGTCGACAAGTCAGAACTGCCCAAATTGAAATTGGCAGGATTTCAATTGTTCTGGAAAAAGTGTGCATACTCTGCCTCGTGTATGACATAGGCTACTCTGGATGTTTGACTCTCTACTCTTTTCTTTTGGCGGTCAACGTTGGCGCTCTTTTTTCAAAAATATTTTTTTTAAACCATAAATCTACTTTGATAGTGATACGTACCGAGTAAATAAAGTTTGAAATATTTTATGATATCAGGTAATACAAATAACTGTATATCAAATGTATATATCTGTTCGTGTACCTGGTCATACCGATAGTATTACAATGTGGGTTTTTAAAAAAAGTACAAAAGACTGTTCATGGTGTAAATGTAAAAAAAAAATCAAAAAAATCGTATGACATCATTTGTAAGTCAAATCATTAGGTAGACTGGTGGTAATCATTAGGATGTGAATCATAGCTTTAGCGGATCTCATCAACCACCCAGCATAGTCCAACTAAACTCTTCTGTCGTCATGATGAGCAAGGCCTAGTTTCATTTTACACGGATCATTAAACTACTGTTCGGGAAATACCTAGAATTAGCCCAAAATAAGATTAAATTCAAATTTAGCATAAACCAATAAAGCTAAGATTTCAACCACAAGCACACTTGACATTCACTGTTTAATGGGGGGGGGGGGTGGCCGAGTGGTTAGCACGTGCGCGCTGTGTCATAAAGCCTGTCATTGAGTCAACTAGCGTGGTTTCGAATCCTCGGTTGTACGTGACAAGAAGTAGGATCGCCTGTCCAACCTCGTGGGATTTCTCCGGGTCCTTCGGTTTCATCCCACTGCTAAAAGACCTCTACGTGCCAGCGAATTGTTGAAATAAAATTAAACCATGATATGTTAATCCCGAAATGACCTAGTTTGTGTCGAGTGGACGTTAAACCCCATTTCTCCCCCTCTATCTCCCCCCCTCTCTCTCCCTCTCACTGTTGAATACCGCGAATTAACTACATGTACCAGAAGTACACTGTTATCATGCTTGATATAAACGTAATATTAGAGGGGATGTGTATGTACATTATTTTGGTGTGAGAACAAAGTAATACCATCTGTTCAAACTTAATTTCAAATCTGAAATCGTATGACTGAAAATAGACAGTAAAATATCAAAACAACTTACCAGAAAAAAAAGTGTTATTCCTTTCAATGAATACAATACAATTTTTAAAGGGAATTCAGTTTAAAACACTGGTTTCCGCCATTTTAACCCTGCACTGATAACAGCCCGGCAACCAATACACGTTATATTCTTATCAGGCTTGAAGCAGGTAATATTTTACAATGTAGGTTAAGAAGAATAAATAGATAATCTTACAGCTATGTAATAGTTTAATAAGAACATAAATTATATCATGTCATTCAGATTTGATTTGTATGGGTTATATACGGATATTTCAATTGGAACTTAAATGCCTGCCAATAAAATTTATTGCTTAATTAATACACGTCAGCTCTCTATACCAAATATTCGACTATATCAAATTCGATTAGTCAATATAATAATTGTGTAATGTTTTAAAACACGGAGGAATAATGCACATTGATCCCTTGTTATTAATTCCAATATTGAATTATATGTTAGAGGCTTACATTTTGTAATGTTATATCAACGATGGACTCTGACTTCTTCTACCACGCCCAAGAAATATTATCTCTCTGACATGCAGTTAATACAAATAAATATCTAATTTAACCATATCGGTAGACAATGTCTACTCAACCGGGTCAACTTGGGACTAACACAATGTCATGGCTTGCTATAGGAGCCTTACAATTGGGAGGAATCCCGAGTACCCTACTCATTGTTATGGAAGGAACCCATGTCGTAGATACCACCCCTAATGATCCAGGGAGCGCACACAGTAGAACATTCGGTCATAAATCACACAATCACACAATCACACTTAAAGGTGATAAAATATGTAATGCTGAAACATTGCGAATAACCAAAGAGATCATTAGACGTGTGAGTTAAACAATGTTGCCCTCGATAATCTATTATTGCTCATAATTAAACATAGATAGGCTACAAAAAATATTAAAAAGTACTCACACGTTCAACTAACAAGCCTAGAAAGATATCAATTTATTAGGTGTTCACGCCACACCCAGACACATATAGCACAGTAAATAGGAATATATATTAGCTGGTTACATATTATATTCGGTACTTAATCAGCTTGTTGAGATATAGATAAATTTATTTTATACCCCCACTCTAGAGTAATAAACGCAATGGCTGTCCTAATGCGCAGACACGATCTCCTACGATCAAACCTTGCTATGAAGACGGATGACCCCCCTATATGTTACTGTGTTTACTTATTGACTCTGTCTGTATACATTACAAGACATATTTCCCGTACATAAAATATTTATAACAGGCTTAAGATCCCATTGTCAATATCTTGCTACAATACACAAATACGTTTGGAAATTCATTTCGAGTTGTATTGTTTTATAAGTTGTTAATTCGCTGTGTTTTTGGAATACAACACGTTATTGTCTATTCAATTAAATAAACTATGAAAATAATTACACACGCTGTATAAGATCCTATGTCAGATTCATGACTGTTTTAAATAAACTTTAACTGCTAAATATCCAAATATCGTCAATAAAGTTCCTAAGGATATTATATTTTACCAATACGCGACAGGAGATTTGGGTATTATTTGAGTTTGAAACAGGGAAATATGCTAGTCTCGACAATCAGATTCAATTGATGTTTGGGGCTCCAGTTCCAACTTTTTTGCCATTTTTAGATATATTTGATGGCAGAAATATTTAACTGATATGCCGTTTAATGTCTGACTGAACAAATGAAGACATGTATAAACAAACTGTCGTTGCAAGGAAAAATTTTGAAGCCGAGTCCTTTGTATACTCTTCCAAGGCTAATAAAAACTCCCATGAATAATAAGAATCACTAACCACTTCCTGTTGTTTGTTTAAATGTTTGAATTCCTTTTATATTTTCGGACTATATCAATAAACTATACACATATATTATCACCCAATAATACATCCTACAGTAGATATCGTTCGGATGGGACGAAAAACCGAGGTCCCATGTACACATTGGAGTGCACGTAAAAATCCCTTAGCAGTTGGAATTCGATATAAGAGACGGCCGTAGCGCCGCTGCCCGGGCAAAATTTCCCTCAAAGCACACTGTATGGCGTATGCCCGTCTTCCATTAGCCAAGGTTAGGTGCATAATAGTAGGACGTTAAACCCCATTTCATTCATTCAACCATTCGCTTGTGAGATAAATTTCATAATCTAGGAGATATCGCTTTACATGAATTTGATTGGTGAAAAAACAGTTCATTTTATATTAAAAGTAACTTCTTTCTTATTAAAAAGGAGCTTTTTTTATTTAATTATTCTTGATGGAAACAATGAGTCAATATCAAAGACTTTGCAATGGTTGAATTGCTGTCAAAAATTTGATGTATCACTACGTCATAATGTTTTCAGATTCAGTAAAAGTGAAATCTATAGCAAAGAATTATATTTATTGATTTCTGCACTGTAAGAAGGGGTTTTTGATATAATTATACAACAGCACTCGTTGATAAAGTAAAAAAAAATCTACAGAGCCTCGGTTTTTTTTTACATGATCAACTTGTGTTAATATTTTTTAATAGTAAAAAAAAGACACGTAGTACATTCTCTATATATAAAGAGTTGCCCATTCGTACTATAATAATTCAAAAATAGATGATAAAAAAAGAAAGTATTGAAAATATCAGTCAATTTACTTTATTCTAAACAGAGTTGACATTGTGTGATGTTTGGGCTAGAAATAGGCATCAACTGTGTCTGCACCGTCTATAAGAATTGCGATCGTTTGATTGACAGACGATAACTTAACCCACATATTCTCGATTATCAAGCAACAATCTCATTGACAATCTGTCGTACAGTTAGTTTATTTGTAAACTATGGTCTTATCTTATCCATAAACAATTTCTCGCTTTCAAGCGGTCAATGTTATCTAAGCTGTATCTAAGCCACCCGAGGGTCTACAGGGTTGATTTTGAGCTTGTCATGAAAATAAAGATATAGTTAATAATTTCTATAACATCTGAAGCCTAAAATAAAGACCTTTAATAGCTTTTGCATAATGTATGTTTAACTAAAACGAGTTTTCCACCAAGCTCCACAAAGCGACGGATTTCACTTTAAAATTATACAATTATATTTCTATGATATATGGTCCCATGCTTTAATGTTTGTGTCCGAAAAATGGACGGTTCACCGAATTTGCTACATAGACCTGGAGTGGAATCGTGATCTGTAGTCGGTCATATGTGTCTGGTTATTTAAAGAAGATACCTGTAATATTATCACTGTTGAAAGTTTGGAGTAGAAATAGGCATCAACTGTGTCTTGCGATTGTTTGATTGACAGACGATAACTCCACCCACATATTCTCGATTATCAAATAACAATCTCATTGACAATATTGTCGTACAGTTAGTTTCTTTGTAAACATGGTCTTATCTTATCCATAATCAATTTACCGCTGTCAAGCGGTCAATGTTAGACGATTCATAAAGCCATAAAGACCGTTGTCAAGGCCGACTTTAAGTTTAATCTTAAAGGCAGTGGCAATCCTACCCACACTTCTACCCGGCAAGTTCATTTTCGCGATCAAGCACTCGCTTTTTCTGCGAAATTTCGCATAGCGTCGCTTATATTCAGGATATAAATAACCCACAAAATAGTCTCCAGGGAGAGCGGTTTAGAGCTCTTTTTATAATTGAAGAATTTAATTGGGAATATTGATAATTTTGAAAAGTATCCAGAAAAAAACATTTTTAATTTTTATGTAATTTGTACCTTACTTACAATGTTCAACGACCTCGGTTACATCAGAAGTATGTCGGACGCATAATTATAAACGATTGAGCTTCTGGGAACTAATGTAGATCAGCCCACAGGCATGGGCCTTGCCAGCGGTGTTCATGAATCAAAGTCCATTTAAACCTGGTTGAATTATATCAAAATAAAGTGTTAAATTGGGTTCATCGCATGTGTTATTTCAAGTAGTTATGGGGCATAATGTCCAGTCTCGTCATTGCGAACATACATGTATTCATCCAGTATTCAAACCGATAGTACGGTAATGACATATTTTTAGTTTTACAATGAGTCTTATTAGGTTTTGAGGATTTTGCGATAATCGCATGCCAGGGTTACAGCCCTTGATCACCTTTAAAAATCTGGTGGACGCTGTAGAGGGTACAGTTAATATCCGATTGACTTAAAATACGCAGCCTATTGATTTTTAAACGATTTCCGATAATTACTACCAGGGTTATGGCCCTTGATCACTTTGAACATTCTTTTGACACAGATTCCTATTGATTTTCAACGATTTCCAATAATAACTGTCCTTAACAAACTTTAAAAAAGCTTGTGGATGCATTAGAGACTATATTGATTTTATATTTATACACCGTGTTTACGCCTATATATAATCGTTACGGTTGACTTTAGATTGATACACAGAGTTTCAGGTCTTGAGGCGAACAAGTATATTGATGTTCACTGATGTTTGGTAACTTACAGATACATTATGGGATATTAGACACAGAGCTGACAGTTCTCGTTATAATAGTCAAAAACTAAATAACGTAAAGGAAATTGGTTGAAAATTTCAGTCAAATTGATCAAATCAGAGCCAAAATTTAGCGATTGAATTTTCGGCATTGAATCGTCCATCATTACCAAAGTCGGTACGATAAATATCATAGTCTCGATTATCCATTCATTGATTAAATCATGGATGGAAGTTAAGCAACAAATCGGATCCTAATCCAGACAACATCGCAGCTAGCGATGACATCGAAAGTTGATTATGGTCTGGATAAGTTAATTAATGTCTAGTTAATAATTTAGATAACATTTCAGGCCTAAAGAAATACCTGCAATAGGCAGATTTAGCTCTTGCATAATGTATGATTACACAGCTAAATCCATGATATTAAAATGTTTTGTATGCTATACATTAGCATAGGCCATACACATTCTAACGATTTTCTGATAATTAGTTAAAGAGACAATAACACTCTTGCTGGCTTGACAGGTCCAGAAAAAAAAGTAGTCTTATTCTAACTACTAGATGTTTAAGTGTCCTACCTGTTGTGTAAATTATCCATTGAAACCTATCTTACCTGTCCAGGTGGCTCGAAAGTATGTTTAAATCCAAGTTGTATTTGAAAGTGCTTACGTAAGGCTTTTCAAACCATGTTACGGCATGTAGTTGATTTTTTCTAATTTTTAAAATTAGGTGGGTTAGGATGAAATTTGTGTCATTTATTAATTGTAGTATTGTAAAATAGTACAATTTGTTGACCAGAATAAAGATTGGGACAAATTATTTAGTTCCATCGAGAGTGTTATTGGGGCTTTAATGGGTTTGTTACTCAGATTTTGGTGTATTATTAATATGTCATTATCGACAAAAGAGAGCTATGTTTCGTTGCTTGGCAACCTATCTTTTGACTTTACGCCGATGGCCGTGGGATATCAGCTACAGGAACAAGGGGAATAACTCTTGCTTAATCAACCAATAACAGAAACATACTTAAACATAAATTGAATGAAACGGGGGAAAATTTTCTGGAAACATGAATTTTGTATTGAAATAAAAGAATACAAGGACAAAAATATGATAGCGCGAGTAGCACAGTAAATAAGAAAATTTGACGACCGCGAACGCGTTATCTTGCTATTTTAGTCCGTGCATACAGTAGGTGGTCTGATATTGCCTAACTTATACCCCCATTTCACTGGGCCACGGAAGACTTGAGGAAGGAATTCCGTAAGTCTTTCCTCTCACTCCGTATGGCTCCGCTACGAAGCGCAGTGAGTCCGTAGTCATCCCTCGTCGTCCACAGACTTTTGCGAGCCCAAATTGTTCCGCGAACTTTCCTTTAAATATCGTTTGCGGGCAAATTTTCGGTGCTCTTCCGCAATTCAAGCGGGATCGATCCGAGAGTCTTCCGCTGTTATTCCGTATACAAATGTATTTGCCGCAAGTTGTCCGCATGTATATCGCAGGTATTCCGTTTATAGATATTTCTACCTCGACGGCAGAGCTGCGGGAAAAAAATCACAGAGAAATTGAGGAACACGTGGGAAAGAGTACGGAAGATATAAGGATAATTTGCGGGTCACACTTAGCAGTAGCGAAATAACTGCGGTATCTGGCGATACCATTCCGTTTGGCACGGTAGAACTGTCGAATAATCGCTGAGTGCTGGCCTTCTACGCGGAATAAATGCGCAACAAGTGCGGACGATCTTCGGCAACAGCGTTTGGTCTCGGATCAATCACGGCGTACCTGCGGAAAAATTGGTAAATAGCACATGATTTCGCCTATAAAGTAGCTGTTTTGAAGAGGAAAGCACAACTTGCGGCAACTGCGTTTGTATACGGAATGACAGCGGAAAACTTGCGAATATTACGGATCGCCCCCGGTTTAACTGCGGAAAAGCACGAACAATTTTTCCGCAAACGTTCTTTTCAATATGTTCAAAAAAACGTTTGCGGAAAATTGTGGGCGCGCGGAAGGCTGCGGATGATGTGGAATGAATTCAGATTCACTGCGCTTCCTAGCGGAACAATACGGTACAACAGGAAAGACATACGGTACTTTGCGGTATAATTGAGGTTTTTCTTCCGCAAGTCTTCCGCGGTCTAGTGAAATGGGGATATAAGTCCGTGCTTCTGCCTCCAAAACAGTGATTTTATCGGCGGAATCCGGTGTCATCCTTTGATATTTACCGATTTTCCGCAAGTACGTGGCGATTGGTCCGAGACGAAATGCGATTGCCGAAGATGGTCCGGGCTTGTTCCGCAGTCATTCCGAAGTTCTACCTTGCCAAACGAATTAGTACCACCAGCTACCGCAGTTATCCCGCGTATTTTCCACCATTGCCGAGTGTAGCCCGCAAGTTGTCCGAATATCTTCCGTGACGATCCCGGCGCATTCCTTAATGTTCCGCAGTTTCTTCGCCGCTTCGCCATAATTCGTACCGTAGTTTACCCGTATGTGTACCGAAGATACCGTTACTGTTCCGAAGGTACTCCGAGAGCGTGAGAAATGGATATTTTCCGTGGAAATTTGTTTCCACTTTTCCGCGTAAAAATGCCGAAGCTCTTCCGTAGAAGCCATTCCGCGGGTGTCCGTGAGTACCGCAGCTTTCCGCAGCCCAGTGAAATGGGGGTATTAGTAACTTAGGTGGTTGAGTCGATTTCCGATCAACCAATCAATCGTTTATAGACCACAGAGAAGGGACCATCGGGAGCTGATTTTGGAAATTTAACTACCGCAAACGTTTTTTCCTGCTATTCCAGCCGTAAATACAGCAACTTAAATGGGGCCAAATAAAGCCTACATTAGGTGGCTTACCTTATTCCCGAACAACCGAGACCCCCGAGAAAATTTTAAAAATTTAACCGCCGCATATGCGTTTTTCTGCTATTCTAACGCAAGAGTTAAGAAACTTCAAAGTTTCCAATCGTTTTGTAACCGAAATCCGACTCTATGCCGACCTAAAATTCCAACTATCCAATCGGACTGTTGCAGTTGCATTCACAAATATTAATCGATGCCCGAAAAATGTGGTACAAAGAAGAGTTGCTCAAGACAAAATGATTTAATCAAAAGTCAATTTAGTTAAAATTCGCGGTATTCAATTAAAAGAACAGTAAAATTAGTGTTTTCAGGGACTTTATTTTGCCAACTAGAAGGAATAATACTTTTGGTTTTCACTTCTGCCCGAAAAGTCACATTGCCTATGGTGCACCATAAATTATATCGTTTTGGGTGCACCCCAGATCAAAGCGTTTGGGTGCCCCATCAGCTGTGCTGTTAATCGTGTGAGTCATTGATAACGACATGATTGGCGAGGCACCTATAAAACCAAGTGACATTTGTTAGGCGACCCACCAATCTCATCAATAGCACCCAACCAATGCCACTCGGCTATATGTGGCGACCATACTGACTGATATTGGAACGTTGGTCGTTGTCCTCGTATTGCGTCCAATCCAATTGGAATGGCGCCTTTGGCCCACATTGGGAGAGCCGATCTTTACCCCGAAATTAACTGCCCCTTACCCCCCGCTAGCTACGGGCCTGCATTGTCGTACAGAGTAGTCCTTATGAAAGGCTTTCTTCTCGAAATGAAACACAACTTTGAGATCTCGAAATTCAAAGTAAAATCACATTCACATTCTCTCTCCCCGACGTTTACTCAGTATCATCCAAAGTCTTCGGCATTCAAAACACGAATTATTTGTCAATTTAATTCAACAATGATGTTGCTATCTGACAAAGAAAAGGTGGGCTTTTGATATCCAATATTTAAGACAAAATAAACATTTTCCCATAGGGACACAAATCGTGTTCCATAATGCGTTTCAGGCCCATTTTTAACAAGGGACTCGAAGAACGAAACTAGATATATTCCTATCTGGAGAGCATGCACAATAAATACTATGTAGACTGTAATAACTAGAAATAGCCATTCGATTAAGACTCTGGTGTATTTCGCCGAACATAATGATTTGAAATTAGAATAAAAAAACGAAAACGATTGAATGTAAATCAGTTTAAATACATTCACATTACATTATCATATTCTTTGCTACCCATTTGTGTCAATTTCTAGGTCCCAATTGTTAGCGATTCAGCTCCTTTAAACAGAATACTAAATTGCTTCAATCAAACGCTTACTTCATTCCCAAAAGGGTTTATTATTTTGTGGCGATTTTTTTAGCCATTACAGTCGTTAAATACGAGGATAAATGAAAACGTTATGAGGCACTTACCAATTAGAGTACTGAAGGTGATTTTCCTCAGAAATTCTTTCATTGCAGCACTCGAGAGTCAGTGATTTAAAGAGGCTTTAATCTCTAGCATTTGGGACCTAGACAAGTAGGTCGCAACACATAATTATAATACTGTAATATGAATGTTAATAAACTGATTTACATTTAATGGTTTCCGTGTTTACTCTAATTTCAAATCAGTTATGTTCCGCAAAATAAGCCAGTTATTTCAATCGAATGCAATTTTCTAGCGTCTGGTTATTCCAGTCTACATAATCCGTTTAGTTTGATGCAATACGTAGGCTCGCTCCTTGAGCCTCCCGCTAGAACTGGGGCAGAAATGCATTATGGTACACGATTCGTGTACCAATGGTCAAATGTTTATTTTGAATTAAATATTGGATATCAGAAGCCCAAGTTTTCCCGGTAAGATCACAGCATCAATGTTAATTTAAATTGACAAATAATTCGTGTTTTCAATGTTGAAGATTTTGGATGATATTAAGTTAGAGACTTAGCTCATTTAAATTATTGTACTTTTCAGTTTAAATGAGCTTAATCGCTTATATTTGGGACCTAGAAATTGACCCAAATGGGTTGCAACGCATATATTTTAAATGGTTCTAGGAATTTACACCAAATTTTTTAGCTTTGTCTGTAATATTTTACTGTTTTAATTTTTTTAAATACATATTATGTATGATGTATTTATTGATCAAATACAAGAAAAAAGAGAATAGGATTTGTGACCTAACGGTTGCAGGTTCGAGACCCGAATTGTATTCCAGTCTACCCAGCTGTAAATGGGTACCGGTAGGATGGTGTATGTATTACAAAAAAAACATTGCGTTCCCTGGGCAGCATATGCTGGGGGTCTTTCTAAGAAAAAAAGAGAGTAGGATTTGTGACCTTAAGCCAGGCTGACACTTGCACGACTTTTGGCCACGATTTTGTCATGCCCATCAGTGTCCACATTGACACGAACTGGCACGACGAGCTTACGCATAGTTTGCGCATTGTTTACGCACTTCCCTCATTGGCACGACGAGTTTGCGAAAATCAGACGGTGTCGTGCCGACTCGAGTCGTGCCAATGCGTGCCACGGAAACGTGCAAGTGTCAGCCTGGCTTAACGGTTACAGGTTCGAGACCCGAATTGTGCGTCGGGGTCTTGTGTCCTTGAATAAGATACTTCATCCCTGTATTCCAGTCTACCCAGCTGTAAATGGGTACCGGTAGGATGGTGTATGTATTACACAAAAAACATTGCGCTCCCTGGGCAGCAGGATGGCGTATGTATTACACAAAAAACATTGCGCCCCCTGGGCAGCATATGTTTGGGCTCTTTCTAAGATTTTAAGAGTTCAGCGGTAAAGGGAGGTAATCAGGCTTTACCTGTATCCTTAAGACCGAGATAGCAGTTGTGCCGCGCATTTAGCATTAAAAACTTAGTTTGTGGATATAGCGCTATAAATACTTACAATATTATTTTTATTATAATAATGTAATCTGATTGTATATGAATTGCTTTACGTTCAATTGTTTCCGCTTTAACTCTAATTTTAAAATCAGTTATGTCCAGCGAAATACGGCATAAATCTCAACCGAATAGAAATTTCTAGCGTCTAGTTATTCCAGTCTATTACGCATGCTCTCCAGATAAATTATGGCGTCACCGTTTGACATGAGTTGTGGAATCGGTCTAACCTCGTTCTTTCTGGTCAGTTGTCTCAATCAAAGGCAAATTTCTAGCGTCTGGTTATTCCAGTCTACATACTCAGTTAGGTTTGCTGCAATATGTCTAGCCTCGTTCCTTGAGCCTCTCGCTAGAACTGGGGCTGAAACGCATTATTGTACACGATTCTTGCACCAATGGTAACATGTTTATTTTGTCTTAAATATTGGATATCAGAAGCCTACCTTTTCCCGGTACGATAACAACATCAATGTTGATTTGAATTGACAAATAATTCGTGTTTTCAACGTGTAAGACTTTGGATTATTATGACTGAATAATAACTACTTTAATCAGTATTAAATTTTCAAATTTGTAAAAAATTGCTTATATAATTTAAATTGCAATATAAACGTAAGCTTTTTGTGGGTAAGGGAACTGGCCTGGCACCGTGCGTGCGTCTTTTTCCGACACTAGAGACTTTTGGCAAGCGGAGTTTTCCCATCCGTATCACGTATCCGCATCCTATACGTTATACGTTGCGTCAGTGTAGTTTTAGAGTTTTGGCAGATTTTTTTCCCCGCGTACGTATGTGTCGATGAGCTGAGCTTAGTTATATTAAAGTAATGGCAGATATCTACCAAGATCACCACCAATACTAGGTGCCTATTGGGGGGGGGGGGGGAAATGAAGTCGCTCGACAGTCGCTGAGCTATTAAAAAAAAACAATTATCGAATCAAATTAAAAAATCTTCGACTTCGACAGTAATTTTTGGTTTTACCACAGAATAAAAATCCTCTTCAGATTTGCAAGGTTCCGCCTCCCTAAATTTAGAATGTAGATCAACCATCATGGTTAAAATCACATCAAATATATACCTTCGTGTTCTACAATAAACAAGATTCATTAAAACGCCAAGATACAACTTTTCACGATCTAAAAGTAGCAAAAAGACGGTAAATAGACAGGAAAATGGTATACGGACCTTTTCCGTATAAAAGCTGTTCGATACGTGCTGCCGTATCCTTGTGTCGTATCACGTATGACAAATGCACACACATTGGTGACGTCACACGCAAAATCCATACGGGTACGCGTTACGGGGCAGACATTTACGCTTGCCAAAAGTCTCTGTTGTTTATTAGCACGCATACTTGAGGCTGAGAACCACACTGCCACAATGCGCTGAATGTATACATAAGCGAGCGGGCCTCTGTACTCATGTTAAATACACTGTGTTATATAAATGCACATGCATAAACCGAGGAGGACGGGTGGTCACCTGGCCTTGAATTAAACCTGGACACCTAATTCCACGTCATGCTTTCCTGTACCTGTAAAGTATATCGACCGAGTTGACAACAAACTAACCCCAACCAGAAACGAGACATGAAATACATGTAGGTCAAAAACTGTGTGTACAGATTTCATAACGCATCTATTTTTAGAATTATCCTTTTGACAAAGTAGAGCCCTGTTAATAACGTGTGCGGGCTTCACATCAGACTAGAAGTAGGTAGTGGCTATTAAAAGTGTACATAACATCTGCTGAATGGACATTGCTTATTGTTTAACAAATACTTGTTTACAACATTGCTTATATAAAACCATATTCTGCGACCGGCAAGCCATAAGGGACCAGTGTTTTATAGTCGTATACGCTGACAATCAAATAGCGAAACATTAGTGTTTATTCCATTGGATTAACTGGCGACACACAATGTCGATGATTCAGGAGTTGTCAAAATATTTTGTGGATCCTAATACTAGGATTCAGGCCACCCTGATTACTTTCTTTTCTACACTGATCGGGGCCAAAATTATAATGGACTTTGTTAAAAGAGATAATCGGCCGCCTGGACCTGTAGGTGTACCCTTGCTCGGATATTTACCATTCTTCGGAACCCATCCATATCTTACTTTTTCTAAACTTCGCGATAAGTATGGTGACATTTTTAGTGTGAAAATGGGCAGCTTTCCGGCTGTTGTTATTAATGGTAAGGATCTTATAAAGGAAGCTTTTGTAAGCAGGGGAGACGATTTCTCTGGAAGACCACAGTTCTACTCAAATACTATTTTGGGTTTAGATACCTTGAGCTTTGGGTTCTTTGATGAACGTACAATTACTCATAAAAAGATGGCTGCAAACAAATTACTTGAATTTGCCAGTGCTCGTAAAAATCCTATTGAAGATATAGTAGATTTTGAAGCCAAGATCGCCGTAACAGAATTTGCACAGCTGAAGGGGAAACCCTTTTACCCAAAGGACATAATTTATTCCAGCGTTGGCAGCGTCATATTTCAAATTTGTTACGGTAAGCACACTAATATCCGAGAAGAGGATTCATACTTTAGAGATTTCATTCTTAGTTCGAGTGAGTTTTCTGAATTTGTAGGAACCGGAAATCCAGTTGATGTGATGCCATGGATGAGGTTTATTATGCCGTGGAAAGTTACCAAGTTTGTTGAACTTGTCACTGGCTTCAAAGCCATCAGAAACAAAAAGATTGAAGAAAATCTGGAAAGTTTTTCTCCTTCAAATATTAGGCACTTGAGCGATGGTATCATTGCTGCAGCCAATGAACACGAAGCTGATCCTAACTCAACCCTGAGCAGAGAAAGAATTTATTCAACAATAGATGACATCATGGGAGCTGGATTTGAAACGGTGTCCACTGTCTTGAACTGGGGGACATTACTTTTAACAGCTTATCCTAAAGTTCAAGAAATGGTTCACGCAGAGATTGACAACGTTCTTGGAAAGCGACCGCCAAGACTACAAGATAAAGCCAAAATGCCTTACTGCATGGCAACCATCCATGAAGTATTAAGGTTTTCAAACATAACACCATTGGCCATTCCCCATGCTGCTACAAAAGATACGGAACTAAGTGGGTATACCATTAGGAAAGGAACCATCATTATTCCAAACATGTACACTATTAGTCACGACAAGGACATCTGGGGAGATCCCTTCAATTTTCGGCCTGACAGATTCCTCGATAGCGAAGGACAATTGGATCAAATTACCACTGAGCGATTTAATGTGTTCTCCATGGGACGAAGAAAGTGTTTGGGTGAATTCTTAGCTCGGATGGAAATATTCTTGTTTTTGACTGGCATTTTTCAAAATTGTAAATTCACCAAACCAGCTAATGTCAAGCAATATACGTTTGATAGTATTTTTGGTTTGGCCCGAGTACCAGCTTACTACGAAACGTGTGCCTCAATTCGAGATTAATATTAAAATATTTTTTGGATCGAATCTCCGAACTCTAATAGGGTATAGAAAGGCATATAGTTTGATATTAAATGCGTATAAATAAATAACAATACTGAAAGTAGTTATTTGAGATAACATAAGTAGAAATGCCACCAGAAAAGTGTCAACTATATTTTCATTATAACATTATAGTTAGCTCAAATGTTAGTAGTAACACCCGTACTACTGGGTTACCATTGTTAAAACAATATAATAATGTAAAAGGTACAAGCATCATATCAAGTTTCAAAATGGAACTTGTAGCAAATTCACAATTTAAGTATAATTTCTTGAAGTTCTTCTTTCAGAAAAAAGTTAGAAAGGTTCCATTTTTATACGCCCACATTTTCATGTGATGTGGACGTATATTGTCGTCGCCCCTGTCCGTCCGTCCACAATTGTTTGTGAACAAACTACAGGTTACAATTTTATTCGATTTCAATGAAACTTGAAATACAGGGTTAATCACCATAAGATCTCGGTTTTTAGCTTGTGGACCCTATACAGGTCACAATTGTGAACCGATTTTGATGAAACTTGACATGCATGTCCATAACCCAAAGATCTTGGATCCTTTCGATATTTGCGCATATCGGATCGTAACGTCCTGAATTATGGCGAATCATTATACGAAAAATAACCCATTTTAGCTTGTGGTCTCTCTGGAGGTCACAGTTATTATCTGATTTTAAAAAAAATCCGTTTGATTATATCACCGTTACACCGTAATGATGGTTGAATCTTTAGCTTGTGGTCCCTCTGAAGTTCACAATTATTAATCCGATTTACAAAACAGTTTAATTATATCACCGTTACACCGTATTGAAGGTTGTTTTCAAATTTCGTGAAAATCCGGCCAAAACTGACAAGACAAAATGGCCGCCACTCGTACGCGAATAGTGTAAAAAATATGGTATATCAAGGTTGTGGACCCTGTAGAGATCACAATTTAACTTGAAATGCATGTTTATAACTCAAAAATCTTGGTTCCATTCGATATTTGCACATATCAATTTGTAACTTCATGAATAATTGCCCTTGATTGTAGGAAAAATCACATTCTTTTTAGCTTGTTCTCTATCCAACTCTTGTATGTGGTCGTATCCTGCCTGTCAGCCGCTGGTTTATTTTGCAGAAATTTTAAATAAGCTATTTTATGCTACATTTCGTGTGCAAAGCTGGTATATGAAAAAGTGAAACCTCAAGATCGCGAAGAATTATTCTCTGCAGCACCGAGATCGTACTCGGGACCTCCTGGTTTGTGAGCCAGTGTTAATCCACTATAGAGGCCAATAAAAAGATAATAATTTAAGCAGTGTTATTGGTGTTATAATATACCCCCACTCCACACCGGCTGCTCCTGTGCCTGCTTATTGCTAACGATTTATATAATATACATGTGTAGTTTTATTACTGCCTATAAATTATTCACAAAAAATTCAAAGGAACAGTCCCCCGCCACGCCAATCCCTGGTTCAAATAATGGTTACAAATTTCAATCGCCCATGCCCTTATACAAGTGGAAAAATATCACACGGTCATTGTTTTGTTTCACAAATGAGTCAATATGGTTGTTGTTATGAAATTACACGGCCAAATTTGTGCACCGAGAAAGGTCAAATTTAGATGGGATTATTATCATTTGAATAACATTTGACTGGGGCAATTAAAACGAGAAAAACAGAAAAGAGAACATATTATTAATATATTGGTGGGGGGTATATACTGTCTCGATTATCCATTTTTACATTATATTATCCATCACAAAATTTATTCAAATTCAATGAATATCACATGCCATCTATAATTACAATCAGGTTCATTGCCCTTTTCAAATATGTAAATTATTTTCTGGCACATTCATATTCCCTGATATTTTTTTAACGGATAATTAGTAGGCAGTAGCCTACTCAACTCTGTTTATAGAGAGATTAGAAGGGGTGGGAGTGTTTAAAATGTCAAAATATGGGTATTACTACGAAATTCCAGTTATCGTGTTGGAAAGTACGCTTCTATGGCTCTTTGAATCTATCAATTATTTCCTGGCACATTCAAGATCACACACGGTCTAGATAATTTCTTATAGTATGCTAGCTTGATTTCCGGTTACTGTGCGATGAACATCCTTAGTGTGCCGGGTGTCCGTATATGTTAATAAGTCACGTGATATCCTATATTTGCATATCAAAGTTGATCCTCTGCGAAAGATGCTATTCAGAAAGCGTGAAGGACAAATTTAAATGAGATGTGACAAGAGCGCAAATGTAAAATGTTATGGGAGAAATGTAAAATGTAGACATGTAAAAAAAACCCAGGATTTTCCCACAAAACAGTTGTCATTTGACACTTAGCATTTGACTTTGTACTTTTTTTTACATATAATCAATGGAAATGACCATTTTTTTTTATATAAACAGTATTTATTCAGATAACTAAAGGGAATGGGAAACAGGACATGACCGGTTGGCCTTGTGGGGGGTTCCGGGACACACTTACTGTGCGGGGGCCCCATTGTTGTTTTATTCAAATTGTCCGATACTGACCACGGAAAGTTCATCTCGATTTTCCGGCGTGATTTCCCCTTGTCCGTGATGCAGAAGGAGGGCCTGACAAGGACAGCTGCCTAGCCATTCGGGTGGGACGAAAAACCAAGTTCACATTGGAGTGCACGTAAAAGATCCCTTGGCAGTTGGAATTCGATATAAAAGTAGGCCGTAGTGCCGCTGCCCGGGCAAAATTTCCCCCATAGCACACTGTATGGCGTATGCCTGTCTTCCATAAGCCCAGGTTAGGTGCATAATAGTAGGTCGCGAAAACCCCATTTCATTCATTCATTCTGACCGCGGATCGTACTAGTATGTACGTCTGGGGTGTTTTCCTCAAGGAATTTTGATTTAAAATTAGGATTAATTTCAATGCATCTGAGACAATTTAGACAAATTAAAAAAGATTTACTCTATAAACTTACACCTTCGGTCCAATGAGCTGAAAATGCGATTTCCATTATACCAAGGCAAGGCAGGCCCGATTTCGGGGGGGCTACTGACCATACCCCCCCCCCCCCCATAATCTTTTTTCGCTTTTTTGAGCTTTTGGCGACATTTTATTTTCACTATTAAAAATTATTGCCGGGGCTAAAGCCCCCCTAGCCCCCACCGGCTCCTGCCCTTCCATATATTTTAGTTGCAGCGTTGAAGAAATGTTAATGATAAATGCTGTTTATGTGAACCTTTTAATAAGGGAACCGCGGTGGCTCAAGTAAGTAAGACTCGGGCTCGCTAGGGAGGTCTCTAGGTCGCTCCCAGTGTTCGCCGAGGAAGTTCCTCAGTATTTTCTGGCGCGGTTCCCCTTGTCAGTGGTGTAGAAGAGTAGGCCGAAATCTTGTTGTCCTTCATAGCAAAGTCGATGAAAACGTTAAATATTCAGCATGCTACCCGAAATCACCTGTCCAATAGTTTTACAAGCTGTTTTCCATAATCTGAGACCAAATGCTATTAACAATTACCCCTCCCCCTCTGGAATTCCGTTTGCAGAACTACTTTAAGCACACCTAGCTAGCTTACTACATCAAACAATTGATTCTTATAATTTCCAGCTACTTTATATCAATTATGATAGGTTCAAATTAATATAAACACAGCCTATTATACTCAATATTTTACTGCATCGTCCAAATGAAAAATTCTTGGAGACGTTAAATCCCCATTTCTATCTCTCTGAAAAATCAAAATCCCTGGATCAGAAACAATCTGTAGCTTGGATTCACAAACAGAGAAAGGCGATGGTAATATACCTCCGCATGAAATGCATATACATGCACATATATAATATATGTAAAGGTAATATATTTAATTTGTTTTTTTTTAAATATACAGAAAACTATACATAACCATAATGACAACTACATACAATATTTACATAATAATATAAAACATTTGATTAAGTTAAAAGTGCATTAATAAAATAAATTAAGTGTTGTTCTGCATTATATTCTTTTTAAAAAAAAGCTTGTATCCCTCTCCATTCAATGTTCTTTACTAGTTATATGTTACAAAAAAACTTTTCATCATAAAAAATACAAACTCTTTAAAGCTTTAGATATTGTGGGACATGTCATGCACCTTCAACTTGTCAGTTTTATGGAAGCAAGTGTAAGCATTGCACCCTGTTCTATTTTTCTCATATTCAAGAAAATGGAAAATAAATGACTGAACAGCACCACACCAGAATAAATTAACAAAGTATTGTTTACTTTTTCTGTACATCATTTCTTTTATCACAGTTTTGTTTAGCTAGATACAATAAATGGTGATCTTCTCTTTCATCAAAGTTGTGGGGTGGAGTGGGGCTAACTTAATGGTGGTCTAGCCTTCAAAAAAGCTTGATATAAGGCATAATTTATTTGCTTATTTACAGAGGTATGTGAGGTTTAAATTTACACAAAGGTGAAGGCTTGTTTTTATCATCCGGTAAGATTTTTTTACACTTTTTTGTCTAAAAAAAATGAGATGAGAAGTTACAAGTATATTACCCATCCAGATAAAGGACATCTTTTCATGTGTTATACTCACAGGATATGAATCCACAAGATCCACCGAACAAAAAGAAGTAAAAAAAATCCTCATCAACTGAATATAAAGCATTTTCCCTAAAATACCAGTTTAATGAAAATCTACACTTGTATCATATGAAAATGAAAATAATTTTCTAAGAAATAAACTTAAGAGCTGATGTTAAAAATACAGGAAAATCTCATTTATAATATAAAAACGATATTCTTTACTGGAGAATACAATTTAAAAGTGTGTTAGATGCCTGAATAAAAACTAACAATATCTTGTACACAAGATAATCATATCATACAGTACAAAAATAACTTTATATCACAAATATAGGACATGTTGAAATAGAATTCGGCACCTGAGGAATCAACTCAACAATAAATATACATATAACACAAAGATTAATTGAGAAAATAATCTTATCAATATATAAATCTTGATTCCAATATATCCGTCCATTAAATGAACATGCCATATCCACAAAATGCTTGGCAAAAATGAACAAAATATTTCCCGAAAAGTAATAAAATATCTCCATGTTCCATAAACCAGTGCCAGCACCAGCTTTAAGAAAATCTAAAAATGTAAAATAATGATGATAAAACACATTTTCTTGTTTTTCTCCGGTTTCACTACACTTTTCTCTGATCACTCCAAATAAAATTTCTTGATAAGCACTCTCATACAAAATAATATTCATGGAAACTATGCATATATTTACACACACTTATTGTTTTGATGATCATATTTCTGTAGTCTGTAAACCATCAATATTTCGTGTTGTACTTAAGTCTGCTAATGGCTCTAACGCATGACCATTTTTAATCTTAATTTTACCATTTGGGATATTCTTATTTATGTCACTATTTTTTAAATTTTTAGAAGTTTCATGTTCTTTTAAAGCTGCTTTAAGATAAAGATCTGTAGTCCCTTCCACATTAGTTTGATCTTTATCTTCAGGAAATATATTCATAGAAACTTCTTGTTCGTCATAACTAGGGTTTGTTTCAATGGCATTTTCATCAAGAGAATTTTGACTGTAAATAGAAAAAAATTGAAATTAGATACAATGTAAATGTTGTTTTAGAAAATTATTACTTTCAGGCTTTATTTTTGGATTTTTCTTTACAAGAATGCAATGGCAATGAAGTTATTGCATGAATGTACAAGAAAGAAATGTAATTATTGCATAAATGTACATGTACAAGAATGCAATGAAATAATTGTATAAATGTACGAGAATGCAATGAAATTATTGCATGAACTTACAAGAATTCGATAAAATTATTGCATGAATATATGAGAATGCAATGAAATTAATGCATGATTGTACTAGAATGCAATGACTATTTCATTGCATATACATAGTCCTATCTCAATTAATTCTTCTGTCTTATACTGATTTACGTATTTATTTATTCATGACAGATAAAAAATAATTTTCAAATGTGAATGTTGCAATGGGTGGGGTAAACACATCATGCCACTATTTTAGTGAAGCTATTTAGTTAGATATTGAATAAAACTGTGAAAGATATTTCGAGTTCATTTAAGTCACATGAAAAATAACCAAAAGGGGGATGATTTATATAAAGTGACATCCAAAATAATTTAAGGCATACAACGTTATCATTCAAAACTTTAACGTGTAGTGTATAGATACATTTCTATTTTTGAAAATTTTCAATTTCGAGTACTCAGCCAACATTTTAATTCAAGTCAACTATGTCACTGTTTATCTATTTTGCATCGCATAAATTTTCTATCTTATCATGACGATGTCCAACAAAAAATGCTTTAACGCCACATATAGATAGATAGGGTAGCAGAGTGACGAACAGTAATTAATCTATCAATAACAAGTTAAAGCCGGTTAATTGCCCACAACTAGAAAAGCTGCTCACAGTAGGGAATACAGATGCAGTGTCACAATAACAAAGTATGATATAAATAAACAACCATACAATATTCAAAGCATTTTGCACTTTATATAGCTAGAATCAAAATTGTATTAACCAAATTCTTAATACCATACTGCTTACCCGAAATAATAATGAAAAAAAAAAATGTACTTCCAAATGAAGCATTAACTTTTGATATTTCTAATATTATGTTTCTTTGTTACCAGTTAAATGTATGAATAAACTCTTATTTAATTTTCCTACCTGTCAAATGAAGGTAAAAGTCAATAATAGAATAAAAGATTTTAAAGTTATTACTCAGATTCTTTTGTCATTTCTTACATAATTTGCAATTATCCACCCGTGTCAAGGTCTCCCAAAAACTGTGGCATTAATGAAAGATTCAAATAGGAAAAGGATAACCATTTTAAAACGATTTGCTTTTAAATTAAAAGTTATTACTCAGATTCTTTTGTCATTTCTTACATAATTTGCAATTATCCACCCGTGTCAAGGTCTCCCAAAAACTGTGGCATTAATGAAAGATTCCAATAGGGAAAGGATAACCATTTTGAAAACGATTTGCTTTTATATTAAAAGGCTGTTTTTGAAAAGAAGCAAAAGAGATTTCATTAATCAATAATTAATATATCTAAATGACGAATTTTTGAACATCCATTCTTACCCAGATACAAGTAAAATGATCCTTTTGAAATTGAATTAATGGAGGAATTATTTATTGGGTGTTAATAATTATACAAAAAACCAGATTAAAAAGCCCAACCAAAGAACAATGGGAAACAGGGTCAAGAGATAAAATGAGGTCAAATATTATATTCCATGGAGCACATCATAATCAACACTTAATGTTATTAAGCAGAATTCTATCAATAATAGATTTGTTTTGAATATATATTTTAAAAGATCACTAGGGCTTCAAAGAAGAGAAAGTAAAACATCTTTTGGGGGGAATTTACCTAATGAAGTTACCAATAATTAACGTAATTACACAAAACTTGAATTTTGATGAATTAAATGATAGAAATAACGATGTCAAAATGCAAGTACATGAAGAGTGAAAATATTGATAAGCTTAAATTCGTATTGTAATGCTTATTGGGGTAAGTCTGCATTACATTATATTGATACATGTCGATTTCTGTTTGTTTGACAGCCCTAACATACATTTTTTTTACTTATTTATCACACATTAAAGCTTAAATTACATGGGGACATTTTGTCAGACAATGTCAATTGTATTTGTGAATAAAAGTATGTATTTGCTACATTTTCTTTCGTAAAGTTTTAGTCAGATGAGATGTTTGATTTTATTAATGAGCATGGTAATTTCATTTTCAATTAAGTTGGAAATTATGACAAAAAAATGAAATAGTGGACAGATGATGGATCAACAGATAAAGGTGATAACAATGTGGGTGTATAATAAAAAAAACAGAGGTAATTTATATAAGTTGACAGGAACAAATAATATATTTCTGTTTGCATGTTTTCTGTTTCATAAAACGTTTGTCCTTAAAGACTTAGCTAAAAGCCCAGCAAATATGCTTGACAACACTTATCCCATTAAATCCCCAAAATTTAATTCTTACTGGTCAAAGTAGGTCTGGTAAAAAGATGAGGAGTGGGATATTCTGTATCCAAAACAAATAGCAATAATAACATTGACAATTCTACATAATTAAAGAGAATACACTTTTTCTTACACTAAATGAAAAAAAAGAAGATGGAAACTGTGCCAGATAATAGTATTAACTCTTACCTTCACTAGGCAGTAGCAGTTCTCCTAAAAATTACAGTTTACTACATCTTTAAATTTTGTATATTATGAAATATTTGTAAGTACATTTTTCAAAAAGTACTTTCCTACTTATAATTGTAATTTTAGCCTACCTATGTAACTAACTAAATACTATAATTATTTAGAAAAGAAACAAATAAACAAAGTAACTAAGACATGGGTGACACACTGACATTGGTCACTAACACTTAAGGAGAAGTGACAATAATATTATTTTTAAAAATAACAATGACCTACCCATCTTCTTCCATTTCACCCAATAATATTTTTTCTAGGTAAATTGGATTGGCACTGAAAAATACAACGATAAATAATAGTTAAAGCTATAAAAATTACTTACTAGTTCAAATTTTAGTTATTTACTCATATGCCCTAGATTTATAGCACCTGATATAGTGTAATAAAACAGTGTTGAAAAATAGAAAAATTGAAAATATTTGCTCAAAATATAGTGTGGTATTTTCCAAGAAGTTATTAAAAGTTTAAAAGAGAAATGTGGAATTTCAAAAATGTAATTGTCAAACAAATCCAGAGAGATCAAAAACATGTGCATATAGCTCTTTTAACAACCAAGGCAGCCAGTTCAATGATTAAATCTTGTAGATATATGAAAAAAAAGCTTAACTGGAACTGAAACAGAATACTTCTACAAACTTTTCATCTTGATAATAAGCTATCAAATAAAATAACCAAAGCCTAATAATATCTATTTCATGCACAGAACGATGATTAGGTCAGTTATAGATAATTTGCTCAATGTACAATGGTAAGATTATCCATGTAGAAATATTTGTGCAAACATGCAATGTCTAGGGCACATCTATATTCTAAAGTGAAATTCAGTATCATGCATTATCAAGTTCAGAACTTAATGTTTTATTGTCAAAACCCATATTTATACAACACAACACCATTTTCATTATTAACTTTTGATTTACCACAGAGTAAATTAATTAATGTTTAAATATGACCCTAATTACATCAAAATTAGAAGATCTTTATAACCACATGCAAAGCAAAAATTAACAGCACCAATTACCCAAAATATCTAAAACTATAATATTGAGGTTAAAATTTGAAAAATATGAAAGAAGCTGAAATAAAATTATTGTTATATTATTTATTATACACAAATTTAGTACAATATACCATGCCTTTAACAATAACAGAACATCTGTGGCCATAATTATTTTAATATGAAAACTAATTTAAACTTGGAAAAAATGATAAATTTCTTTTTTGCCCAGATTTTTCAAATTTATAAGACCCCGACATATTCCCAGATGTTCTATTATGTAAACAAAATGAGAATAAAACTTGATGAAAATAAATAAAAGTTGGTGAGGACGAAAGTAGATACAGGGAAACAAATAATTTACCAAGACTAGAACCTTGTCTGTCCCTCATGTAAATGAGGCCTGCAGGGTTCAAAGGGGAAAGCATGATATTAAATAAATGTACACCAAAAATAAACAAACATATCAAATAATTCATTCAAAACTCAATGACAATAAAATTAAACAAATTCAAGTCTTGTCACTTAAGACTGGGCTTATTAACTGTTTTAGGAATTTAAAGCCTGGGGTAGGAAGGAAAATTAAACAGATTACATTATATAACTAAGTAGCTAAGGGTTGCAATTAAAATTACTATTCAAAATGCATTGACACAGAATTCATGATTCATTATTATATTCTACAGATATCATTTGATAACTTCTTTCTAATGACATGTGATTTATACCGATTCAAAAGTAGTGTTAAAAAAGCATAGTGGGATAAAATGAGTTTTCTTGTGAATAATTAAATTAGTACTCAAAATAAGTCAAAACTAATAGACATTCTTATTTAGCTAAAACCATAACCATTATGTATGATGCAAATAAAACTCTCTACAGATAGGTGATATTGCTAAGGTTTCAAAAATGCAGAATGGATTAAAAAATTCAAACATAATATATTTTTCAGAATCAATTTACTTACTTTTCATAGGAATGGATATTTGTTCCAGGCATCTCCAATTTATATAAATCAGAATCTTGAGAACCTAAGAAAATAAGAGGAATATGTGCTATAAAACCATAATTATCAAGTAGTTATAATGTATATCAATTAATTCCCAATTCCAAATTATCACCATAATCCAAAGTGCATATGAATTTTCCATTATCAATTAATTTATATCTTAAATTCAAAAAGTTATACTTTTTTCATTCCACAAAATTAGTATTACGAAAATATTCAATATTAAATTCATTTGTCAAAATGAAATTGGAGTATTAGTTAATTACAGAGGAAGTAAAGAGAAATAGTATAAAATGAAATAAAGCTCCTCATTGTTAAAAATAAAGGGTTTCTGTAAGTTAATCAAAAGGCGTCCAAAGGCATTTTATGAAACACAAAAGGTAGTTTCATTAGCAATGTTTACACTAATTCTAAACAGCAGCTGATCTAAGTACATGTTTTTGAAGTAAATTATGTACCCTTGAATGAAACCTATTGGATCAAGACATCACACACATACCAGTATGCATCAACAGTCAAAAAATTATAATTTTTCTACTGACAAAGCTCCTTTAATTATGATTGATAGAACAAGCCAACTAGCGGCTGGTGTGCCAAGTCGCAAACCAAAAATAAATAGATGGCACATCTTAATTAATCGCATTTATTTTTTTCAAAAGTATCAAGCATTCAAACTGATTATCAACTATACACTAAGTTTCGTCACTCTCTATCAAATAGAATCAAAGTTATCTTGTCCCAAAGCATCGACCAATGAAATTGCTTAGCTCTTCTTAGCTTTAGCTCGAAATGTTAATCATTGAAGTCAGTAATGAAAACCTACACCAAGTCTGAACATTCTACCCCAATTAAAAGGAGTGTTATTGTGTTCCAAAGTCACAAACAATCAAATTGCTTATCGCTCTGCTTACCCTGAGCAGAATATGCTCATTATTAAACTTACACCAAATTTCAACACTGCTCATCTTTGAACGCCTACTACAAATTTGAACATTCAAACATTCTAGCTCAAAAAGAAGTAGAGTTATTGTGTCCCAAATAGTGTGACGGACAGACAGACAGACGAACGAACCTTTTTTAATATTTCCCTGCTTTCTTCAAAAGACGGAGACAAAATAGAATATGAATATTATATGTAATTTCAAATTAAATATATTAATACTATGAAAATTAGATATAACACCATTAGTAGAATTTTAGTACCAGCTAGAATTCAGTAAAGCAAAGAAGTATGGATAGGTTATATATTTCATCAAAAATGAAGATTAATAGAAAATTACCCTTTCCATTTCCATTGGATACTATATAAAAAAGACATAAAAGTGATGTACATGTACTTAACACTGGAGATAAAACTCAAACATTATCATACATTGTACATAATATACATGTACATGTGCCCCCCCCCCCCCCTTCCTTCAAATCTCCTAAGTTTAAAAGGCAAAAAGAGAAGGTAAATCTAGCAACAGTTGTAATGTTGTCTATTTTGCTGACAGACACAGACAGACACATGTAATAAGGGCTGCTAACTTGGACATATCTTTACCTGTTGCATAGATAGGGCTCTTAACCCTTAACGTCATATAAACCCATGTCATAATGGTCAATAGTATTAAAATATATATAGGCCCTATGCATTTTAAAGTCATGTCATTGAAAAAAACAACTGAAGATAGACTCTTGTGTAAATGGATGAAATAATCTAAATTTAATGCCATTTTCATAAATATAAATTTTATACAAAAAATTAATTTACACATTTCATGCTAAAAATTCATGTACATAATGGTTATTTCTATTTTTTTTGTTCGGCTATTGTGAACTAAATTTGTTGATTAGGTAAGCCTACTTCTAGGCTTAACACAAAACTATAAAAAATCTACACTACAGATAAAATCTAAATCACTGTCATTCAATAAGTATGGTTATCCATCATAAAGAGAACGTAGCGGTATAGGCGTAGACATATCACCATTTTATTATAAATTTTCAAGGAGAGAGAGTAAGATGTCAAAATGTCAAGCAGGAAGTAAACAAATGAAAAAAGGTTGTCTGTTCCTAAAAAAGATAACTCTTATTACGCTAGGAACATGGCATTCGTCTAACTGGTTGTGTCGACAAAAGTCGCTGTGGGTCGTTAACAGTAATGTTATAGGTGTCGAAAAAAGTTGCTGTGGGTCAGTTTAAGATTAGTAAAAAAAAATATCAGAAATATAAAAATATATCTATCTATCTATCGCTATCAATATCAGATAATGCCACATACATGAGACATTTTTATGACATTTGATTTTCTAAACTAATTTTACACATTTCTCAATGAATACTTTAACCTACCATATGCCATAGCAGTTGCTGCTTTAAGTTTCCTCTGATATTTTCTTCGACTAGTATAGAAGGCTATTATCAGGATGATTACTAAAGCACCAAGTATTACTGATACCAATATTAATGCCATTCGTAGCTGTTTTTCTGTTTCATCATTGCTAGTTTCAATATATGTTGGCTAAAAAAACAAAATCAAATATTTCTATAGCAGACACAAGACACTATAAACAAACAAACAGGCTTTTACAATCTACTTAGACCAGAGTTAAAAATTCATTGAAATTACTATTGAGGTACATCAACTTGTGCTTGTTTTCAATGTTTGCAAGAATCAATTTATTTGCATATTTAAGTATTTCATGAATGAAAGGGGAAGTAATGTCAGATTTACTTACAACTATAGTCAGTACATTATAATCATTTAATATAGAGACCATCCTTTCAGCATTATAATCTATTTTTCTGAAATATTCAAATTTTTCATCTATTATTTTTAGGAAACTGATCACAGGAATGTATAGTCTATCCACGGAACAAAAATAATCCAATTAAAGGCCAAGGAAAAAAAAAGATATTGTTTACAAATAAAGAGATATAAAGAAATTTTGGCCAGACATAGTTATTAAACCTAAATTATACGAGAGCTAAATCTGCTTATTTCCAGTCTTTCTTTAGGCCTGAAATGTTATTTAAACCATAATTAGGCATTAATTAACTTATCCAAACCATAGTCAACTTTTCAATGTTATTATATGTGTTTTATTTTCACTGGATTTGAACCAGATCTGCTGCTCAGCGCTCATTGATGATTAAATCCAAAAGTGGATAATCGAGACTGTTTTTTTTTTATCATACTGACTTTGTCAGACTCTAGGGCCAAAAAGCTGAACAGTGGTCTCCCAAAAGTTGAAAAAGAGCTCTATGGCAGTTTTTAAAAAATGGGACAATCAATTCATTTTAATCAATAATCTCAGGAAATGGTGAATTTCAGCTAATCAGAATCAAGAATATTGCAGAAATGTGCTATAATGTATTATAAATATATTCAATGTTAGTGTACATGCATGATGAACAATTCAAATTAAGCTACCAAAAAATATATTTATAGGTAACACCAAACTGTTTCTGATGATGATAATATTAATACGTATTTATATGCAAAAATAAACTGTTCAGATGCCTGACCTCAATAAATCATAAGCTGGTACAACTTCATTTGTTGATAAATCTTCACCATGTATAAACATGTCAGTTCTGAAATACATAGGGTATCTACTTTAGACTTCAACCATCCCTATTAATATTTACAAGTCTATTCAAGCCAACTAATCTCAAGGCCCATTTTTTTCTGATTCTTGGTTAAAAATTGTCACCGTTTGAGGATTGTGTCCGAGAAATACCATACAGTGTGCTATGAAGGAAATGTCAAGGGTTCTTATATGTGCAAACCAATTGGTACATGGGACCTGGGATTTCCGTCCCATCCAAATGACTAGACAGCTGTCCTAAGCCAGATTCTCCGTCCTGCACCAGACAAGGGGGAACAACACCTGAGGAACTTTCTCAGTCGACACTGGGAGCGAACCCGAGATCATTTGGTTAGCGAACCTGCGTTTTAATTATTGCCATGGATCAGTGTGGCTCCCAAGGATGTTGTCAGTAGATGATTGGCCTATTATGCACAGAACATTTATAGTAAATAAAAAAGTAACCTGTTCTTATACAAAATCTATTTTTTTCCATATGATTCACATCATGGTATTTAATTAGTAGAGAAATGAGTTATCCCCCTTTAGTCCCCAATTCTTTATTAGTAATTAAGTGGTTAACTCTTTGAACTCGTTAGACCGTAATACAGGTCTGACCTCTCTACGTTGTCTATACCCCGTTAGACCTGTTTTTGACCACGTGCGTTTTGTTTATATCGATTTCTTATCAAAACAAAACATTCGCCAATATTTTCTTTTGTTTTGAGGTTTTTTAGCGAATTTTGAAGTTTTTAAGTGTAATTATGTCAAGTACCTCTCGCACTTCCATATTCGCGAAAGGTCGACATGTTGGCAGGACTACCACAACAAACAGGAATACTGGCATTAAAAGATATGAAATTATTTATATGTTCATTTAGATAGTTACAGGCTATTCTTTATCATAATTTACAAGCAGTTTCTGTCAGGTTCCTTCATTTTCAGATTTTATTATAAGGAACTCAGGTTGGCTGGCAATTTGGCACCAGGAAATCAGGGTGGCTGGCAATTTGGCACCAGGACGCCAGGGTTCAAAGAGATAATTACTGTTATAAAACTGTATATAATATGTTGTAATTTCCAACAGAAGTACTATTTATATTTTGCAAACCATCAAAAGATATACTTAGAATTGTGTCAACTTACTTATCAATTTCTGGTTTACCAGCATCGTTTTCATGAGTTTGTACTTTATCCACCACAATGCGGTAACCAGTGATATTCTGTAACTCACTAAAATATATCAATATTAATTAAGAGAAACTGCTAAAGTATTGTACATTGATTTGTTAATATTGTTAAGTTTTGTGCTATCAATTTAATATTTTACAGATCAGTCCCTGATTAGTTCTAGTAAATCATGTTGCCATGGAAGTACCTGAGAATCAGAATATGTGTTTATATGACATAATATTCTAGCACATTAATCATTATTTCACACCAATATCATCTGTTTCATTCTATACATTTATGTACGGTTACAATAGAACTGTTTAAAATAGATTACCTTGCAAAATCATCTTTAAACTTGCCAACTTCTTCAACTCGCTCTCTAAATACAACTTTTAATCTTTGGTTATCATTTATCAATGATATCTGAAAGTACAGTTAAACAGGTTTTGAATCTACCCAGTATTTTGGAGTGTCATGCTGTTTTATCGAAATCTGGTGAAAAAAGCATCATCTAGTTTTTTGTCACTATGATCTATCCCAAAAGCGTAACCAGGATTCCAACCATCCAATCAGACTGTTGCAGCTGCATTCACAAATAATAATTGATGCCTGAAAAATGTTGCACAAAATAGAATGGTAGTTAGGGGGCAGCTGCCCCTCGGGCTTGTACGCCTATAAATGTGAGTGTAAAAACTATAGAATAGAGTCTGTTTCATAAATATATGTAAGGGAAATTGATTGTCTTTTTCAATTTGGAAGGTGTACAATATAAGGCGCAAGGGGAAATTAATTATATCAGAATTTGATGAAATTTAATATGCATACTATACTCACTCTTAGATTTGCTGTATCATTTTTATTTCCTTTATCTGATGCCACAAGGGACAAGATAAAATAACCAAACATTGTGGAACGGAAATAAGTGTTAGTTTTAACTGTTCCATTTGGGAATAAGACAAAAGGAACTTGACCGTCTAACTCATTTCTTAACTCTTCTGGTTGAATGTCAATACTAATCAAACTAAATTTATTTATTCCATAAGCATTTGAATCAGCATCAATAACTTCATTCTGAAAAAATCAAAAAACAAACTATGATCAGAACTTTAATTGACGTTTCAGGAATGATTCTATACAAGCAATTATCAAATAATTATTGAAATTTAAAGATACATTATGGGAGATTAGATAAAGAGCTGACAGTTCTCACTATAATAGCTAAAAACTAAATAATGTAAAGGTAATTTGTTGAAAATTTCAGTCAAATTGATCCACTATGAATTGTGATTTCAGCTTTGGAAATTTCCGCCTAGCCTCGTTCATCATTACTTAAAGTTAGTACGTTAAAAAGCATAGTCTCGATTATCCATTGTTTTGATTTAATTATCAATGAGCGTTAGAAGCATATAGGATTCTTATACAGTCGATATCGAAGGCTAGCCTTGACATCGAGAGTTGATTATGGTCTGGATAAGTTAATTAATGACTAATCAATAATTGAGATAAGATTTCTGGCATAAAGAAAAACCTGAAATAGGCAGATCTAGCTCTTGCATAATGTAGGTTTAAGTGATTAGCTTGATAAATACAAATAACATGTCTAAAATAGTATAACGATTCTAAACAACTGAATTATATTGATAACAACCATGTTATATATAAAATCCAACACTCTTTCATTTGACAGCTTGACTATAATGTCTCATCAATTAACCCCATTTCTTTCTTTCATAAAATATATCTGCTTCTTGTACAAAATCTTACCTTTAAATTGTATACAAATGATCCAAACTGTGTAGTTTTAGTAATACCTAATGCTAATTCGTTCATTTTAAACTTAGGAGAATTATCATTGATATCGGTTATTGAAACATTCACCCACAGTAATGTTGGATCTTTATCATTGTACTCTGGTGGAACTGCAGCATTTTGTGGAATAATAGTATAACTTCTGTCCTCGTAACAATTAGAAGAAGCTTGAATAACTAGATAGACATACGGAGTCATCTCTCGATCTATACTATTCTTTAAACAAAGATTTCCTGATGGGGATAAGGTGAACGTATCATTAAGGCTTGTACCTAAAAAATAAGAATACGATAATGATCACTGGGTTTTGGCAAGAGTGGGTGTAAGTACAATGGTAGTGCTTATAAAAGAACATACCCTTTTTTTACTGTAAAGGAGAGACTATGGTGTATTTTATGTATTAAGAAAAAAGATAAATATCAAATTGCGAACTTGTGAAAAAATTATTTTAAAATATTCATTATTCATTAAAAAAAAGAAAAATATTCACAATACAAATTTAAAATAGATTTACTTACTGACAATATAATAACATATGATTGTAAAATTACTATCAAAATCTTTGTCTTCAGCTATAGAAACATTGCCAACACATTCTGTATTACTTTCTTCTAATACATTCATTTTATATGGTGTTTCAATCTTAGATCTATCAAACTCAGGTTCCTGATCATTTACATCTTTTACTTCAATAGTCATTGATACATCTGTACTATAATTTCTAGGCGTGCCTCTATCTGTGGCCCGTACTTGTAGCTGAAAACAAAAACATTATATGTAGATAACACATAGAGGTCCAACATATAAAATACCCCGATCCTAGGCTAGATACATTGACTTGATTTGATAGTGCTTTTATGGCTAACAACGTTCACATTTTTTGTCTTGCACAGTAGTTTGTATTCTCGGTTTTTATGTAATTGTTATGTGTGGTACATACCTTCTACACTTAAATTAAAAAAACTGTCATTGGTATTTTTGCCCTACGCAAATGAGAATTATTATTATTTCAGCTCAATCAGTGTAATCAAGAGAAAAGTACATTCGCAAACGTAGTTCTGTCTTGCTTCCAATGGTGAATAATAAACTTTGCAAGACTCACAGCTAAAATCGGCTTACTACCAAACAATTACTTGTTTTATGTCACATCCTGTGCCATGTCACATCCTGTGCCAAAGGCAATCAAATTCACAGTGAACTAATGCACCGGTCAATAGGCATCTTGAACTACCCCCCTTCAAGCATAGACGGCTATTCACGCCAAGCCAGCTAAATGTGAAAGAGTTGTGAATCTTTGGTGAGAAAAAAATTGCCAAAGGTGAATCTTTAACAAAATAAAATATTGCTGAACACAAATAGACGTCGAATCTTCAACCAACACATTTTTCAGTAAATATTGTATTTTTAAAAATGTGGTTATTTTTTTCTGAAAATGGATGAACCTCTGTCTGTTATCGTTGTCTGTCATACAGGAAATTCCATCAGTATAATTGTAGAAGCGATTGTCTTTATGATGTAATCCTGGTAATCTGGATAATCGTAACTACAAAAAGGTGTATGATTTGTCCGTGAATGCTTGGAGTAGGTAATTCAAGATGATGATTGCGTGAATCTTGAACTATTGTTTAATTTTGGACCTGTGTTAGAGAGTGGCTTCAAGTGCATTGCAGGGTGAAACTTGAACCTAAAATATTGAGCCTATATTTATCTTATATGTATACTATTATTACCTCATAAAATTTCTGTGTTTCTCTGTCAAGTATTTCCAAATTACTAACTCTTCCTGATATACTATCCAAATGAAATTTTTTCCAGTCCTCTTTAGTTTTAGATTGTATAATAGAGTAGACAACCTGCCCATTCTCCCCCTGATCATCATCTGTAGCACTGATTATTATAATGGTAGTATTGACTGGTTGTCCCTGTCAAAGATTCATAGGTAAAACAATAGAAATATTCATATTTAAACATCTTTAACATGGATGACCATATATACACTCATTCAAAATGTCAGCGTTTTTAAGCCAGGAAAGGGCAGCATTCAAACATCTGAGGTTATGGCTAATCATGCACATGTATGTCCTACTTGACACCACACATTCCCACAATAAGTAAAGAAATACATGTCCCTTAAGATAACTGAAGCTGGCAATTCCAAACCAACTTGTTCAGCCGAGGATAGTCTGCTTAGAAAAAATACTCTGCAATGAGGCTTTCTAAAATAAAAATATTTTCCCATCATGGCATACATCAAACATCTCTCAAAATATATGTAAAAACAGTTTTAGCCTTTAGAAAATAGGTAGTTATATATATATATATATACATTCATAATAACACAACTTTATGGATTTACTACTTCTTCGTTTATTACATGCAACGTTTCAATACTCTTACAGGTATCTTTATCAAGCAATGATTTATAATGAAAAACAACCTACATTTATAGTACATCCATGAGTAAGACAATAACAACATAAACATTAATTAATAGTTAAAACACCAACATTTCCCTTTGAGCATGACTTCACGGTCTCTCTATTGATAGATTAGACCTAGGACTGAAGCCACCACTAAGGCTTAATACCACTCTACTATCAACACCCCTTAATCTATCTTTTATTATTTCGTATCTTTGAACATGTCTTCTAAATCATATAGTAATTAACTAATATTTACAAAAACAATAGGGTGATCATAAAATTACAAAAACACTTAATATATATTGTTTCACTTCTTAAAAACCATGTCACTTCTTAATTAATAAAATATATAGTTCTACTATTAAATGTTCATCTATAGGGCCCCACTCTAACTGCATTAACTTAGTAATTCATTCCATACATTTGATATTGCTCTACCATTATCTTTGTTCAATTTGGGCTTGTGTCTTCTGATTTCCAAAGCTTCCCACAACACTCTCTTTTTCCATACTTTATTCAATGCAAATGGGAGAACAGAAATACTAAAGAGGGATCCGAAAGGCATAGTTTACCAAGTCCTTTGCAGCTGCAAATCTACTTACATCGGTGAAAGTTGCCGCCCATTATCGGTAAGACTGAAAGAGCACAAAGCAGCAACTAGACGCAGGGAACCAAATAAATCGGCAGTAGCGGAACATATCATTGAGAATCCGACGCATAATATAGAATGGGACAACACGAAAGTCCTAACTAAGAATATTAAAGTATGGAAAAAGAGAGTGTTGTGGGAAGCTTTGGAAATCAGAAGACACAAGCCCAAATTGAACAAAGATAATGGTAGAGCAATATCAAATGTATGGAATGAATTACTAAGTTAATGCAGTTAGAGTGGGGCCCTATAGATGAACATTTAATAGTAGAACTATATATTTTATTAATTAAGAAGTGACATGGTTTTTAAGAAGTGAAACAATATATATTAAGTGTTTTTGTAATTTTATGATCACCCTATTGTTTTTGTAAATATTAGTTAATTACTATATGATTTAGAAGACATGTTCAAAGATACGAAATAATTAAAGATAGATTAAGGGGTGTTGATAGTAGAGTGGTATTAAGCCTTAGTGGTGGCTTCAGTCCTAGGTCTAATCTATCAATAGAGAGACCGTGAAGTCATGCTCAAAGGGAAATGTTGGTGTTTTAACTATTAATTAATGTTTATGTTGTTATTGTCTTACTCATGGATGTACTATAAATGTAGGTTGTTTTTCATTGTTAATCATTGCTTGATAAAGATACCTGTAAGAGTATTGAAACGTTGCATGTAATAAACGAAGAAGTAGTAAATCCATAAAGTTGTGTTATTATGAATATTATACCTCTACTTCTAAATGTCATTTAAGAATTATATATATACATGTAAACAAAAAAACTTCATTCAAAAACATTTATATTCATGACTTAATTACCTCTTCTATAACAACAAGGGGATTAGAAGGATCTGGTCTTATAAATGTTGGTGGATCATCATTATCATCTATTATTGTAAAATCTAATACAGTAGTGTTGAATTGAGATGGGTTGCCTTTATCTGTAGCATTTACCGTCACATATCGAACACCTGTAGCTGTTCTTAAATCAGCATTCACAGACATTGTACCAGATATTTGATCAACTTTAAAAATGGCCTGGCCCTGGGCATTTGTGGCATTTGTATCACCCGTTAAGAAATACTGAACAGTTCCGTTTTCTCCTTTATCTTTATCAGTAGCCAGTATATTGACAACAATTGTTCCAACAGTTGCTGACTCTCGTACAAATTTTGCACTTGGCAAAATATTCAAATTGTACTGTGGTGCATTATCATTGACATCATCTAACTGAATGGTAACTGTAGTTCTATTTGACCTTTGATCTTTAGGATTAGCTTTATTATCTGTAGCTACCACAACCAGGCTGTATTCAGCTTTTACTTCTCTGTCCAATTCTTTACCAACAGTTATCACACCCTGAAAAAATATAGACATATTTCATTTACAAACAGATGATACATATATTATATATCATCTTAAAGACTTGATTAAAGTAATACAGATATCTTTGATAAACATTTACATAATTTCTTAGGGAATTCGCATAATTTGCATGGCTATTTACAAGATAACAAGCTTACACATTATAAAAAATTCCCAACTATGGGAAAGAGGTTCTACCTTTACAGCAAGATGACTTTTAATTGTCTGTTTAAAAATTCCCAACTATGGGAAAGAGGGTCTACCTTTACAGTAAAATGACTTTTAATTTCCTGTTTTATCCAGAATGCGAATATCAAAAGAAATTAAAACCACATACTATGTTTTAAGATGAACACTCAGTCGGGAGATTTACTTTCAGAAGACTTTATACAACATGATAATGATAAAACTAATTTATATACAATGTAAATTGATTTGTCTTACCTGATCTTCATCAATATCAAATGTACCATCACTGTCCATACCTTCTAAAAGGTAAAATACTTTTCCAAATGCACCATCATCTGGATCTGTAGCTTTTACATTACCAACTTCTGTACCTATAGGAGCATCCTCACCAACACTGTAAATTTGAGGATGGGGCAGAAATATTGGGGCATTGTCATTGATATCTAGAACACTAACTGAGACAGTAGCTGATGACGTCATAGGTGTATTTCCATTATCCCTCGCTACTACAACAAATGTTAAACTTGGTTCTAACTCTCTGTCCAATTTCTCCTTAATTCTTATAATACCTGAAAATATATGTGATTTTGTTTTGTAAATTGCAAGAGAAACATTCAAAGTTGAAAACAAAATCAAAATATCAATGGTTGATAAATCTTCTGATAAAGAGGTCTATTATTTTTAAAGAAATTCAACTTAACAAAATGTAAGCAGGGTACCTAATAACCATTAAATAACGATCAACAGCTCTTATGGTATACATGTAATTAATATTTTAATTAAGAACCAAGAAATATAGATTAAGTCCTATCCCCTGGCCAGTATCAATGCTGGTGGATGGAACAACAGACAACAACTTGTATAAGAAAAATAACCCAGATTAACATCATGAACCTTATGTTGGATAAACAAGTACTATATCTAGTCCGAGTTTGAACACAATTACATACCGTTATCTTTGTTAGAAATAGGTACCTTAATAAATTTGTTTCTGTTGAAAGCTGCAAATCCAACATACATAATGAAACAATAATTAATAGATTGTGGGGATCAAATTTGTTTATAACTTTAAAGGGATGATATATGATATAATTAATGCTACATAACTCAGTTACCTGTCTGTTGATCAATTTTGAAGTTCACATCACCAATTGTATCCAAATCGTATGCTACTTGTTGGTTTTTGTCTGGATCTACGGCTTCTACTCTTAAAGCTTCGCTCTCTATATCTTGACCTTCAGATATATTTACTTCATATGTAGAACTAGGTTTGAATACTGGAGCATTATCATTAGAATCTTCAAGTAATACAGTTAATGTAGCTGAAAATAAATCCAAACAAATATATACACCAGGAAGTTATGGTCTGCAATGCTAGAATATCGAAAAGGACTTAGATATCTGGAATATAAGGTATAGCTCAAGTTTCATCAATATAGGATTGAAATTGTGATTTCTAGAGGGTCCACAACCTTGGTATTACATACTTTTTCACTATTTGCATACAGGGGGGGTTGGGATGGCCTAGTGGTCTAGAATGCCACGCTTCAACCTCTAGCTGGCTGGCCAACTCTGTCTTGTGGCTGTGGTTTCGAGCCTTTGTATGAGCATATGTGGCATGGAGATAGGGGGGCCTTCTCAACCTCGTGGGTTTCCTCCGGGCACTCCAGTTTCCTCCCACTTCTAAAGACTCTTATGCGCAAGCGAATTATTGAAATAAAACTAAACCATATTTTAATCCCAAAATGACCTAGTTGTGTTGAGTGGACGTTAAACTCCATTTCTTTCTCTATTTGCGTACAAAAGGCAGCCATTTTGTTCGGTAGTTTCCGTCCAATTTTCACTAAATTCGAACTCAATCATCATAATGGTGTAACAGTGATATATTTTTTTTTTTTTTTTAAATCGGATTACAACTGTGACCTCTAGAGGGACCTCACGCTAAAATTCAATTTTTGTTGAATAAGGGGCCATAACGCAGGATGTTAAAGGCCAATATGCGCATATATCAAAAGTATCATTTGTTATAAACATATATTTCAAGTTTCATAACAATCAGATAAAAATTGTGACCTCTAGAGTGTCCACAAGCTAAAGTAACTTGTAGTAAGGTTTAATAATGACATTACATAACTTTTTCACGATATTCAAAGGCATAGAGATATTCATTAAATTTTCAAAATGCCCGCACAGTTGTTGTTTTATATATAAGCACATAATCAATTAATTTTGCATATTTTTATATCAGCTTTTGTTAACTTAATATATCATGTCAAGTGTTTTACAAGTAAAGCACTCTGTATACCTGTTGCTGTTTGTATTTTTGGGCTCCAAGCTCCCAGATCAGTCGCCAATATTTTCAGAACAATTCTTTCAGCAATCTCCCTGTCTAACTTTGCAGACACATACACAACTCCAGTATTCGGTATAACATTAAAGTAATCCTACAAAACATTAAGAATATTAAAATTAACGAAATTTAAACACAATACTAGCAGAACAGGAATGTAAAGTCATGTGTTTTAAATGTCCACTTACTGTGATATTATTACTATCAACATCAACTTCTTCATTTCTATCATTATAGGCTTTATAACCATCTTTAATAATTTGATAACTCAATTCACTGTTTAAATCAGCATCAGTAGCAGCATATGTAAGAAAAGCATATCCTATAGTTGCATTTTCTGGTATTGTGACAGACTGACTTGATTGTTGAAATATGGGTATTTCATCATTAACATCAGTCAGATTAACAACAACAGTGCATCGACCAGTCTGTGGAGGTGTTCCTTTATCTATTGCAGACACATTCATTACATAAACATCTTTTTCTTCTCTGTTCAGTTTGGCACCAGTTTCTACTGTTAGTGCGCCTGTAGCAAAGTTAATCCTAAATTTGTCCAAAGCACCACTTTCAATCCGATAGATAAATTCATTATTCGGGTTGGTACCATCTAAATCTGTAGCTTTGACTACTAACAAAACAGTTCCTACAATGCAAATTAGACAATTTTTGGTAAAGTACTTTAAGTTAGTGATAGTTTTATCAAGAGCAACAATGTGTCAGGGGAGGTAATTTAGGGTCTTTTGAAGAGTTATTCATCTTTAGTCTCCTGCATAGGGAAATAAGCTACATACTGTGGATTTTAAAATTAAAGTCAACAGACAAAACAATTATTGCCAAGTTTCATAGACCAAAAAAGTTAGTTTATAGCATTGATTGACACTCATAAGCCCAACTGTATCATAAGTACCTTCTGTAGAGTTTTCTGGAACTACAGCTTCATATTTATTTTGTTCAAATACAGGAGCATTATCATTGAGATCCTAAATTAAAATATAACAAACACAAATATTAAGAATTATGCTAGCTTCATATTACAACTACAATGGCACAGTTACATTAATATGACCCATACAATCATGTAAATTGTGAATAAAAACTGTTCTCTTTCTCATCTTATTAAGAACAATATACATGTTACTTTTTGGTGTTTAATTTGATTCCCCCTTTAATTCAACTAATGAGATATTTGTTAAGCTATCCACTTTGTTACTCACCTCCATAACAATGCTGACATTAACTGTCGAGGCAAGTGGTGGTGATCCCTGATCTATTGCCTCCACTTTAAGAACAATAACACTGTTCAAAGATTGGTCTAATTTCTCATAATCAATAGGTACAGTTATGGTTATATGGCCATTATCTGGGTCAATGGTAAAATTATTTTGTAAATTTGCAGGTGTTTCAATTATTCTATATTTTACCAAACTATTAGCTGTGTTAATTTGATCATCATCTGTTGCCTAAAATGTATAATAATTATCATTGTAAAAGATACGTAAAAGTTTATCTAAAAGAATGATGTTTATAATTTTCATTATTAATAATCAAACCTACCTCCACGAACAATGGACGTAGAAAATCAGAATCACTCTCCCTCAAAATGGCCTCATATTCCTGCCGTCTGAAAACAGGTTTTAGATCATTCATATCTTCAACGATGACTTTAACTTCTACTGGTGTACGTAATCCTCCGCCATCTTTTGCTTCAGCTGTTAGATAATATTCATCTGCTTCTTCTCTGTTTAATGTAGCTGCTATATATATTCCTCCAGTTTCATTATTTATACCGAATCTACAAATATGTAACAATATGTGGACATAAAATTGAAACAGTAAATTAACTCTCGAGACCATTGAATGGTTAATATATTAAGTTGATTAGAAAATGTCTGCCATATCTTCATTAAGCAATAAATCCTGACAAATATTTATTATCAGAGCAATGATAGTTGACAATCAAAAGCATTTACACGGTTTCTTTTAAAAACCTCAAACATTCATAATTTCGCTCAGAAAAAAGTAATATGCATCTTAAACCACCTAACTTATAATGATACATAAAAATAATTAAGTTTAGATCGACATATCAATACAAGATTGCTTACTTGTTATTTCCTCCTCTTAAAAAATAAGTGATATTTCCAAATACACCCTCATCAGCATCTGTGGCCTACAAGAAAATATGAATATTTCTACAATAACATAATAAAATATAACATTAACAGAAAGGGACAGCATTAAGTCTTACTTTAAACATATGTGAGTAAAATATAAATAATTTGTTATACTACAGATATAAACATCAAATGAACTTACTTGAATAGTCTGAATAACTGTATTAATATCTGTATTTTCTTTTACTTGAACAACATAAGTTTCATTCAGAAAAACGGGAGCATTATCATTCATGTCTTTAACAGTGACATTCACAGTTACTGTACTTGACCGTTTTTCTACTGTATCAACCTCTCTAGCAACAACCTATATGAAATAGAACTTAATTACTTTGATAGGTACAACCACAACTTCCTTCTTGCACATGCTAAAAAGTGTGCTATCTTGAGAAAAAAGGTATATTTTTGAATGAAAAAAAACAAGCAAACCTAACCATGACACTTTTTGACATCCCAAAGTTTACAAGCGGTTGCCATGCAAGATACGCCCAAATTTTGCAAGAGATGGAAAGGTAACAAGCTAATAAAAGCAATCTTTCGTACAATCAGAGGCCATTATCCAGGATAGTACGGTCCAGGAGGTAACTGACCAACATGTGTCAATATTGAAAGGAACCAAGATCTTTGGGATATCAATATATATTTTACGCTTCATTAAAATCGTATAAAAATTCTAACCTTTAGAGGGCCCATAATCTTTGTATTACATGTTTTTATACTATTTGCATTGAGGGGAGTGGTCATTTTGTCAGACACCCCTGGTATGATTTTCACAAAATACAAACTCAACCATAATAATGATGTAACAGTGATATATATCAACTAATTTTAAAATCCTATAAAATTTATGACCTCTAGAGGGTCCAAAAGCTAAAAACACGATTTTTCATGTTATCAGGAACCGATATCTTTGAAATACAAACATAAATTTCAAGCTTCATCAAAATCGGACACAAACTTATATTAGGGTTGGGACAATAATGCACTTTTTCATCTGCCACTGTTCTGCAGGGGTGTTTCGTAGGCCAAATTGACTCAAAAATGCAAAAAGTGAAGAATTTTTGGTGTCCGACAAATTTCTCGGTCGGAATGGTGGACATTTTCAAAATGGCCGCCAAAATGTGCAAAAAATCGTATTTTTAAGCGAATATTTCTAAATAATGCAATTTATTTTCATAAGTATAGACCATTAATGTTATTTTGAACGGTTTTAATCTGGTAAGACGTCACACGAAACATTTCTCTAGCTCCAGGAATCCAAAATGGCGGCCAAAATCCAAGATGGCGGCCATATATTGCAGGGATTACCCGATATTTACAGAATAACGGTAAACATGTCGTGTAATATATCATTTTATAGGATTTTGCTGATGCTCTTTCGATATGAGTCAATTTTTAATTTCCAGCAGACTTTTTCCTATAAAATCCAGGATGGCGGCCATATATTTCTGGGATTACCGGATATTTAGAGTGTAACCATAAACACGTCATGTAGTATATCATTTTAAAGGTTTTTACTGTGCTCTTTCTATAAACTCATTATTCTAACGACGTTTAGCAAGTAACATGGTTTCAATGTCACAGACTTATCTGTATTCTGGATTAACAACATATTTTATGGAGTTTCTGTGTTCTTTAACAGTGAAATAATTTTGGAATCGGAACCGCCCTATTTCAGACTTGACGAGCCATTTTGATGGATGTAAGGTACTGTAGTCATTCTCCATTAGCCAATTTCAGATTGTAGCTTAAAAAACTAGCTGCCGTTCTTTTTGTTTCTTCAACGAAGTTATTAAAGTGATAGTATAGTGACTGAACTTCCAGGTATCCAAAGGATTTTGCAATTTAGAAAATTTTAGCTGTTTCAATTTTTCTTTCTGCTTTAACGCCAACTATTTGCTTATTTTGACAGTGTCCAAGAAGTCAGCTTTTATCTCAGCGCTCTTTATAACTTCAGTTCAGTAAATTTACGATCAGCTAAAATAGTTCATTAGTAGCAATAATGCATTTATATTTAATTCCACGTGTCCAGGGGATATTTTACATGCACACCAATATGGACATGGGACCTCGGTTTTTCGTCTCATCCGAACATTGTACGTTATGCCTTGTCAGGCCCTCCGTCCTGCCTCACTGTCAAGGAGAAATCAAGCCGGAAAATTCATGATGAACTTGCTCGGTTAGGGAGTGAACACATGACCTCAAACATTAGCGAGTCAACGTCTTATTCACTGAGTCATTGTGAATCCCAGTAAAGTAGGACGTAAAACGGTAGTCAAACATATATCCGATATTTTGTAAAACAATAAGTGAGGTTTTTTTGGCGAAAATTGCGATTTTTGAATCTAGTTTCGCAAGACTTGATAAACACTTGAAAACTGCAAGAGGGATGACTAAAGTAGAAAGGCTTTCGGAAAATGCATAATTGCTACTAAGGGACTACATGTGTATTATCGGATGGAAAATTTACGGAACTCAGTGATAAAGAGCGCAGAAATAAATGGAAATGCGCGAGGAGTACTGAAGAGGTTAACCGTGTGAAAAAATTGGAAGCTGACTTCTTGGCCACTGTCAAAATAAGCATACAGTAGGCCTAAGCGTTAAAGCAGAAAGAAAAAGTGAGACGGCTAAAATTTTCTAAAATGCAAAAACTTTTGGATACCTGTATGTATATGTACTACATGGAAGTCCAGTCACTATCTCTTCAATAACTTCATTGAACAAACTAAATGAACGGCTGCTCAAAAGAGCAACAGTAAAATCCTATAAAATGATATATTACACGACATATTCACTGTTATTCTGTAAATATCCGGTAATCCCTGCAATATATGGCCGCCATCTTGGATTTTGGTGGCCATTTTGGATTTTGGCGGCCATTTTGGATTTCCGGAGCTAGTTAAATTCTTCGTGTGACGTCTTACCAGATAAATATCATTGACAATCCCATTAATGATCTATACTTATGAAAACAAATTGCATTAATTAGAAATATTGGCTTAAAAATACGATTTTTGCACATTTGCCATTTTGAAAATGTGCCCCATTCCGACTGAAAAATCGTCGGACACCAAAAATTCATCAATTTTCGTGTTTGTCATACAATTTGGCCTCAGAAACACCCCTGCAGAATTTTTATTGGATATTGTCCCAACCCTACTTATATTTCAAGTTTCATCAAAATCAGAAGAAAATTGTAACCTGTAGAGTGTCCACAAAAAAATATGAAGAGACAGACAGGGGTGATGGCAATATTTATCATCAAGATGAAAATGTGGGCGTATAAAAATAGATTTCTTAGTTCAGATATTGTGCTATATATTGAAAATGAAACAAGAAATATTTTTAACATTAGAATACTATCAATTTTATTGTATATTTTGATTTCAGAAGTAATTTACTTGTACTTAATTAGTATATCTTACTTTGCTTATCAATAGAGTTCTTCTTAGTAAGTAATTTTATATAGCAGTAAACACTGTGTGAAAAGACAATAACCTAAATAAAAGCCCTGCATCAAATCGCTGTAATATTAATCACAGCAAAAGATTTTGATATAATACAAAAGCAAAAATTGTTCATTGAATAACATCTAACCAATAATCAATTCAATTCATAATATTAGTAAGATTTTACCTGAAAGATGATTTCAGCATTCTTCTCATAATCCAAGTTGGTTGAGTTGTTTACTCTCAGTAAAATGGTAGATTCAGAATAAACTTCTTGAGGTAGAGGTGTAAAATCATAATATGGCTGACCATTCTGTTCGACACTTAAAACAAAATGACTGTTGGTACCCTACAAGAAACAACACAAATCATAAAACTTCTTGAAAAACAAATATTTTATATCATTTATATAAGCTATAATCCGTCTCTCATCAAACTTATGTCACAGTGAGCACTCTTTACTTCACTACCTTCCATTAAATAGCTTCAATACTTGAACTGTGAGCTTAATCATTTTTGAATAGCCAATACCACTTCCCATGCATATCTGAAAAATTCACAGCAAATTTGTTTTTGTATTATTTTTTTTTTACACAAACCTGATCTATGTCTGAGACTCTCATCACATCATTAATAAATGTAACAGGTACACCATTCTGCATGTTCTCTAGGATTTGTGCTTCATAATTTATCTTATTAAATACAGGCGAGTTATCATTGACATCTTCAACTGTTATAGTCACCAGGGTACTGGCCGTTGTTAAGCCATTATTTACTTGATTTGCTGGGACAATTTCTGATGCCTGAAGATGAACATTAACAAATTCTTAAGATCAGTCTAATTAGCATGTATTTAAAACATTCAGTAACTCCTGTACCTTAAAGATGCATTTTGTAAGAACTAAATCTGCCTATTGCTGTTCTTTTATTTGGCATCTATTTACATGTACATTACAAGCCTATAATCAACTCAACATACCAATTATAGCTGTGATTTTGAATGGGTTAAATAAAACACAATTGCCATTTAATAATAATTTATCAAGACCCTGTTTATTATCATAGCAATGGCACATGATAATCCAGCCAATATTGTTCAAACTTTAAATACTTATCAACTTGCACAGAATAATGTAATTTGAATAAAATTTACAATATTTTCATTTTGAACTGTTATAATAAGAACGGACAACTTTTTATCTTAATCTTGCTTAATGCATCTCCAATTGTTTTTTCCAAACAGGTTGTTTTAGATAAGTCATAGACAAGACCACACTCACATGAGAAATTATACTAAATTATACTCATTTTTATGCAATGAAATTAATAAGTTCGCTCTTAACACTAAATAATAATGATTTGTACATTAAATGTTGTACCTGAATGTTTACTTGATGCAAATTTATACCCAAATGCAACATTTGGTACAGTTCTCGAGAGAACTCAAGCTTGCTGTAAAATGGTTCGACTTCGTGTCTACTTTCTAACATACCGGTATGGTTCGAATTTCCAATGTAATGAATTAATTGCAAATCCTGGGCTTTTTTAAAAAGACTTTAAATTGATCTGGATTCTTTCTTACCTCAACATACATAGCATAAACACCACCTCTATTTCTAACGTCTTGTGAATCACGATCTAAGGGTGATTTAACTGTTATAACACCAGTAGAACTATCTATATTAAACTTCTCATAATCTCCTTCAAAATAAACAAAATATATTATTATTTCAAATGTTATCTATAACACAAGCTGACATCAACATGCAGTTATATTTCTATATATTTCTAATTATCTGCAGTAATAAATTTTTTGGTTATACTTCTAATGAATCTTAATTGAAATTAAACTAAATAACTTATCCATATTCAAGGCTCAGGTCCCACTCTTATATTTCACAACTTAATCACAGATATTTATTTCATTAATATAGTTTTCTCTTACTTTAAAATTACCAAATAAGCTCACAGTTTAAATAGGAGAAAGTTATAGTCTGATAAGTGAGATCATGAACATACATTAAAATAAACATACTGTATGAATCCATATCAATGTTATATAAATATAAATGCTAATAAACAAACAGATTATATATAATATGATGAACAAAGAAACTAATATTGTTAGCGCGATGTTATATATGCAAAAAAAACTGTTAAAATAACTAAAAGATTGAATTTTAAAATGATTGAAACTATTTTGAAGTAACCAATGAGTGAAGATGGTGGAACTGATGATATGAAATTGTTATTTAAACAGCAAGCTTAACATTAATGTTATTTTTTAAGGCAGGACATTAATAAAGAACCATCTACATTACATATATCTTTTGACAATTTTGCTGGAAGTATATAATTACACACCAAATAGGAATTGTCTGTTATTAATAAAATATTAAATGATAGATAAGTATAGAAAAATGACTGTAAATGAAAAGGTTTCTATAAGTCAAGATGAACCAAAAATAAAAAGGCAGAATAATTATATTGGTTAATATATGTGATAGTTTATTCAAATTTTTCATCACATTATCAACAAACCTGTGCCAAAATCATTTACATCTGCAATAAATGGTGATAATCATAAAAGAATAAATTAAAAACCTCATTGGAATGTGAAAGTGATAAAAAAAGACAAATGTGTTCAAGAAAGCAATCATTGTTTGTTTTTGAGGATAGTTTTTTTTATATGTTTTATACAAACAGGTTTCCCAGGATTATTGTTTAAGAAAATTTGTGCGTGACAGCCTATCAAAACAATCACTGTGTCTTCTTCACAGCAAAATAGAAAAGGAATTTGTGATCTCTCATCTAGCATATATTTTATGGCAACTATGGCATACAAGCTTGAATCTTATAGAACATCTGATACCACTTCTTATTTAAAGGTTCAAGTAGCTAACAATGTGTTGTTGTGTGATATAGTATCCAATATTTTACAAGCCTAGCATACATCAAAAGACACTAAACCCAAATCTATTCTGAAACATGGGTCTACATTTAGATTACATGTTAGCAGACATGTACATACAGCATAACCATTAATAAAGTTATAATTCAATAATTCAATATTGATTTTCTTTTTATACTATTTGATAAATTAATATTTGTAAGTATTACTCTTATTACTCTTAACAAAACATTTTAAATTTTGTAAGGATGATTTATAGCTACCGGTGATTAATATCAAAGGTCAAATCATTGAAGTCATTCTATTTCCAAGAAGTAGACAAGAAATCAGCAATGAATATTTGCTAGGCCGATACAATCACTGATAAAGATGACATTGATACGACTTAATGAGCCAAAGATAATAACTTTTTTCCTCCGACCAATTAAATTTCAAAACAATTTTTTTTATGTATTAGAAAAATAAATAAAGTCGTTTGAAGTATTTGTAGTTAAAAATTATTTCCTATTCAGTGTAAATGGGTATTAAAATGAGAAAAGGCAGCATTCCTCCCAATTCAGTAATTTTTATGTAAACAATGCACGCACCATTTAGCCAATGATTATTTGACATCGCGTGATGTGACGTCATGTGTTGAAGGCAGTCATCTTTTACAGAGATATTAGAAGACTTTCGTAATCTCTGTGAAACAGATTGACAAGGAAAGTGTATAATACAGTAGGGAAAAAGGAAAAAAGTGCATTAAATTCATAGGATAATATTTTGTGATGATAAATTTGTATTACCTCTAAGAAAGCTGTAAGTTAAATTATTAGGAACTCCTCTATCACCATCTAAACCCGAAACTTGTAGAATAGATGTTCCCTGTTAATATACAGTACGCTTAAATCAGTATGAGAAAACAAACATTCAAGAACCAGTTACCACCATACAAATTCCACAATTCGTCAATGGCGATATATGTCCTACCATTGGAAATGAATTAAAGCTGAACTCCGGTTACAAAAATACCGAAATATTTAAATAAAAAAAAAGTTAATGCCCCCAAGCCGCCATACTTGTTGCAAACTTTGTAACAAAGATGGTCGATATGGAGGCTTATGACCTGGAGAGGTTAGCTGATCTCACTTCCAGTTCGTTTCTAGTCAGTCAGCTGTGTACATCAAGCTTTATTCTTATACACGCTTCACTGATTGCTCTATTTCCCCCCCCAACAGTGAGTGACTCACTGACAGTATACCAAATTATTGAAGATTGCAAAATTTCTGATAAGGTAAGCCTGTAAATAATTATATAAACTGTGTCTACTGCAATATTATAGCCGTCATTGAAGATAAAGTTTTCTAAAAATCAAAATAATTTTGCAATAATATGTTACTACTTCATGTTTCAAGTCCATCTGCTATGTGACAAATATATCATGAAAAAATTGCTCCCTCAGAAACTCAAAACTGCCAAATTTTACTCCACAAACTCATTAGGATTAATGATCAAATACTCCACTCACAATGCTGACACTTTCACTAACTTCAGCACTATATGGTAGATTTACAAAATATGGTGGTGTATCTTGAACATCTAAAACTGTAACAACAAAATCTGCTGGTTCAGCTTCTAGTCCTATACCATCCTGTAAAAGACATCGTTACAAAGCCTGAGTGCCAGGATGATTAAACATGATGGCGAAGATTTCAAAAACCTTCACTTTTTAAACTGATCATCTGCATGTGCTACATCAGTTATTTCAGCATGTCCAACGGTTTGAGAGGACACTTTTGTTAAACATGCATTTTTGCCAAAGATTTAGTGCATTTACATCTTTTTTTATTAGAATATATTATGTCCATTTAATGAAACCTTCCGTTCTTTTCTTTAAAACATTTCTGGTAAAATCAGTTAAATACTTACCACAGCTTTTATTTTAAACTGATAAAAGTTATGGTTTTCATAGTTGAGTGGCTTTTTTACAGTAATATTACCACTTATTGGGTCAATTTCAAATGTGGTTCTATAATCTTCATCTGCAGCTTGAGCATCAGTCTGAAATATTACATAGATTAAATGAGAGATTGAAATGAGGTTTAACGTCCACTTGACACAACCTATAGGTCATTTTGGGACTAACATATGGTTTAATTTTCATCTTAATAATTCGCTTGCGCATAGGGGTTTTGAACAGTGGAAGGAAACCAGAGGACCCAGAGAAAACCTACAATTTGGACAGGCGACCCTTCTAGATTAAATTCACTTTCTTACAGACATATATGCAATCTGTTTTACAGAGAATTACTTACGAATTATCTCTGTCACAGATGACTGTCTTGAACACATAGTTCAAGGAGCGTCAGTCATTGGCTCAACAGCTCGCGCGTTGTTTACATAACACCAAACTGCTTCAGGCAAAATGATGCCTTTTACTCATTTTAATACCCATTTACACTAAATAGGAAATATTTTGTAACTACAGATATCTCAAACGTCTTTGTTAATTTTTCTTATACTTTAAAAAAATGTTTTAGAAATTATTTTGTCGGATGAAAAAAAGTTAATATTTTGCCGAATTAAGATGCATAGATGTCATCTTTATCAGTGATGCTAGCGGCCAAGCGAATATTCACTGCGGGATCAGTTTGACATATATGATCAATAAGGACATAATAATTTTGTATCAGGTGAAAACATACATGTACTGGTATGTATATGTTTCTTTACAGATTTCTTATAAAATACAATTCCTTTTCTTAACAATACTGAAAAAGTTGTAGTAGTATTTAAAAAAAAAAATGTAACTACTTTGGGGAAAAAACATTTGATCTGAACCAAAATTAATTATCTGTTGCAAAATTTTCAATTCAATGCATTCTAAAAAGAATTGAATGATTTTAGACTGATATTCCTATTAAAGATTCAACTTTTGCAATATTGTTATTTGAAAGGGATTCAAAATTCCTCATATGATCTTCAGAGATTTTAATATATTAACCTTTTTGAATAAATATGGACATTAATGTACATATAGGTCTACATGTGTGACAACAAATATTTATTATTCCTACCTCCATAGAGTACTGAACAGTTCCTCCTCTACCATTATCTGGATCATCTGCAGTTACCCCCATAAACATAACAGTATTTGGAGTGACACTCTAAAATCACAAATAAAAAAATATGTTAGTCGTAACATGCATACATGTAAGAGAAGTCTGATTGTTTTCACATCCTCAATGTTGGCCTGAAGAGTGGCCAAGCATCAAAACTTGTTTCATATTCAGGCCTACTAATAGAAGTGTTACCTTAGAAAAAATAAATATTTTCAATACTTTACCAATTAGTTTTAAGTTATAGAAAAATTAGCACTAACTGAAAATATTATACATTTTAATATTTTTAACAATACTGATTTGAATTTCTCTTATGACAGAGTTTTTGTGTATATTTACAGATACAAGTTAAAAAGCATATTGTCAATTGATCTTCTCTTGGCACAAGCTTATGGAATCTGTTCAGGTGCAGAGAAAGTAAACACCTTTTCAACTTGTGTTTTATTATTTCAGAATTCTAATATTGACAGTAAGTTCAACAGGATGAAGTAGTCCTATACATATATTACATTCTCATGTTTTATATTTTACAGGAGCTTGAACCAATAGTTTTCAAACAATAAAGGTCAACATAAACTTAAGATTAAAAAGTAAACAGATTGAAAGATAAACTCACTCCTTACGCATTTCCATTAAATCTAATGATTTTTAAATGTTTACCTCATTAACTGTTGCCTTGTACGGTAAATTTTTAAACTGTGGTTTAACATCATTTACATCACGAATAAATAAGGTGATTTTAGCCGGAATCTGATAATAATAAACATTTTTTAAATAAAGGTGATAAATGTACAATTTGGATAAGCACAAAAACTAATTCTATCTAAAAAATTATCCTTGTACATTAAGGTACACAAAATAAAATTAATCGCTCTTTTAAACATTCAAGAAATATTTGTAGATAGTTTTTACCTCACTGGTTGTATCAGAAACTTTAAAGAATAGCTGTCTTTCACTTGGTTCCTATTAAGAAGAAAATATCATTTAACTAACTTAATCAGTTTAGTTTTAGACAAGGATAAAAATAGTATGCAATATCTTATTGTGCTGTATATATTCCAACAACAAAAGTGTTTCATAAATGTAGATATGTCACATCGTTCTTTTTTTCCCTGGGATTCACCTTTTATGCAGTGCTTTTCCATAAATGTTTCAGGATTCATTCATAGTTTGTGTTAATATTATTACATTTTTTAGTTAATCATATACATATATATATGCCTTTCATTACAATTTGAATAAAAATATGAATAACTTACATAATCTCTATCTAAAACAGCTTTTAATTTAATATCAACTATTCTAGTACCAGAACCTAAATCACGAGGGGGACTTAATTCTACTAGATTTCCTGTATCTGTTGTATCAGTTTTAAATTCTAATGGAGCTGGTCCATCTGTATCCACCCCGGTTAAGTTTCCTAAAATTGTACCTACAAAAAGCAATACTCAAGTTGTATTACTCAAACAAATTTATTTAAAATACACTTATGAATCATTTTTTTAATTTCTTTCAACAAATCAAATCTAGATCATATAGTATAATCTGAAGCAACACATGTAAAATTAAATTAGTTAGTGTTAAATAGACCCTCTCTTCTGCATCAAGTTTAAAACAACTGCATGAATTAAAACAAATATAATGACAAAACAGATTTAGTCCAAGATGTTTACATACCAACAGCTGTGTCTTCTGGCCAAATTAATGCACTTTCAAATTTTATAAGTTGTGGAGGGTTATTAGCAGTGACTGTAACATAAATTCAATCTCATCAGTACATATATATTACAATGTACAAAACAAGAGATGGACAGAAAACAACTAAAAAAAAATTTTTTTGTGTATAATCAGGGGCCATAATCTTGTATCTTTCCCCATACAAGATATGACCACATTTTGCATGAGATGGACAGTGAACAAAAAAATAGTATATATCAAAAAGCCATCGTTTTATACAATATTTCTACAGTAAAAATACTAACTAATGTACGGAAGACCAATAGGGTCAACCAAATGAAAAAAAAAAATATTCTGACTATCTTGTAATTACAAGATATTTTTTTTTCATTTGATTGACCCTAATGGTCTTCGGTAGGAATTGAATTGTGTTACCTGTTTCTAATAATTGGAAGTTTCCCATATGAAAATGTGGGCATATAAAAATATACAGTTGTATGTGTTCCTTTTATTTTCACAGCAATGTCTCAAATTAATATTATGTTTAAAATTCAATGATAAATCATCAGTTTAAAACTATAATATCTAAGATATTATCTAAACACGTAAGCAGAATTAAAATTATTGGTTCCATTCGCAATCCACTAAACTCAGATGAGTACCATTAAAAGGTTAAAAATTACTGGGATTCAACATCAATATCTAAATACATTTTCTGTTTTCAAAAGACTCTCTTTTAGTTTGGACTTTTGAGTACAATCAATAATTTGAATATATTATAATTGTCACTTTCATTCTACTTATAGGGTCAACATAAGTATGAGTGTTAGTCACCATTTGAAAATGTTGATGTATAGCCACAGAGGGGCAGACATGACTAAAATTCTGTTAACTATGTTTTTTAGGTCTTCAGTGAAGAAAAGAAAAACCTTGGGCGTCTTAAACCATCTTAAGATAAACAAGTAGACGCTAACTAAATATAAGAAGACAACAGTATAGTTTTACCTTGTAAAAGTGCTGTTTGATATACACAAAGAAAGAATGTGTGTTACTAGTTAAAGACAATATCAATGTTGTAAATAAAGAAGAAGAGTATTTTTCAGATCTTATAATTGTCATATTAGAATACACAAAAACATACAGAAAAAAAATAAAATACCGAACCGATTACTGGGATATACAGGAAATTTACAATTTCATGAATATTTGTTTCTATTATGAGATTATATTTGTGCAGAAAAAGATTTAATGCTAAGATGTACGACAAAGCATTGAAACAAAAAAACGCCAGATATTGATGAACAATTTGGAAATCTATGAACTCCTAAAAATAAATTATTGACATTATGGACTTACCTAATTGTATCAAAATGCTTAGTAATAGAACACTAAGAAGTCTTTGGTTTATTCTATTCTGAAAAAGCGACCATCCTGCCATTATACCTTCTGAAATAAATAAAACAAAAAATGATGGGCAAGAATAACTGAACCATATTATGAACAATTATTATTTTATTTCTAAAGCTTAAAGGAAGTATGTTGTTTTCAAATAAAAAATACATGTACCTGTCTCAAAATCATTGTTTTTTTTCCTTATCTATATAGTGTTAGTAGGTTATTGAAACTAGAACCCATATAAATGGTCTGACCTATAACTTGTTGCAATCACACTGCATTATTCAACAGACAAACTGTGACCATTTGTGTTTCAATAAGAAACTATATAAATCACTTTTAATATTGGAAAGTAATCAACCTAATAGAAAAGAGGTCATATTTAATCGGTCATAAATGATTTCATTTGCTAAATAGAAATCAATGTTCTGTTTTGCTTTTAATGCCTTTGGAATTTAACCTGTAGATATGTATATGTGTATTGGCAACACAATAAAATGTAATATTGAAAGATAACATAAACAAAAAATGTTGTTTATTACTAATTCTCAACTTATATGACTTTTCATGAAAAGATAGCTTGTCTCTTCGAATGACACAATGGCTAGTAGACTCTGCAATCAAATGACAGAAAAAGAAGATGGCAGAGGATAATCCAAGAATTTATGCAGGCTTGACGATTTATGGTAAAGGACATTGACTAACGACAAATACAAGCTGAAATGGATTTCTCTGAATCATATCATGTGACAAAAACATGGTGGCTAAAAATAGATTCTTACAGTATGGGGTTCTTTTCTTGAGATTACAATGATTTGAGAGGGAATTGAACCAAAGTTTTGATAGATAAATTAAATGTTTTCAGTCCAAATATATCATGTCAATATATTTGGACTATACAGTTTGAACGTGGGAATCATCTTTCACATAACGGTAACTCTATTTTTTATGACACTATACCTGTGTATGCCCAATAAATTAATATTGTCTCAAAGTTACATTCACTTTAAATAAATAATCTTCACAAATCCTTAAAGGGTCAGTGACAACTATAATCCATTTGTATGCGTTAGGAGATTATAGGATTTATTAAGGTGGGTAGATCAAAACAGAACATCAAACAAAAAAATATCATCAGTGTTTACAATTACCAGCACTTCAGGAGAAGAATAAACATTGACATTGAAAAAAAACAATGTGTAATATGGCAACAATCAAATATTAGCACAAAACAAGAGAATGAAAACCAGCACAATAAAGTATGGACAAGCTCTTAATAAAGCAACAGTTCTTTCTGGGATACAATCAAATATTAATACTGTAATTAATCTGGTTTCCACAGTCTTCTTGCTGGATCAAAGCAATGATAAATTTATAACAGACAATATGTGCACTCATTATTCTCTCATTCTAATCAATATTTAAAGTTTAAATGATTAAAGGCATGCAGCATTACGTTCAGGAATGTTAGATTAACAGGAGTATAATTATAATTGTTCTTTCTTTAACTCAGCCACAAGGGAAACTATGTTAGTTCCATCTAATATACCCTGAAAGTTTCATGTATTTACGGACTAAACTAAATGCTGTGGTCAGTAATTTGTCAAAAAGCTTCTATAAGTATATTGAGGATTTAAACAAGCCCAATGCAAGGATAAATCTGCCTATTGCACATCTTTCTTTATACCTTAAATGTTATATAAATTAATTCATTAGACATTAATTAACTTACATGCTACCAAGACCATAATCAACTCTATCGAATACTGTAGACTTTCAACAGATTTAAATATGACTTGCGGTTAATGATTTAATTTAAAATGGGTAAAAACAGCAATAACTCGACTCAGATGGAAGTAATTTGACTGAAACCTAAAGCTGTGTTTCTGATAACATGTATATATTGTTTTCTCCTTCAGCTTGACATGGGAGATAGGCTCCTTACAAAAAAAAGAGGTTGCATGGACTATATGTTGATTAATCTGTAGACCTCAGTAGATCAATAATAATAACTGACAATAATTCCAGATAATAATTTACATGTTCATTTATAAACATAATAGAATTCCTAATTCCACAAAATATGTGCTCATGGTGCATAAAACATAGTTATTCTAATATACAGGTGGGGCTTTGGTACCTCCATTAAACTCTGACAAGCAAGATAGGGGCCTACACAGTTTGAACTAGTACTAGATCTGGACTTAAACAGACAACCAATGCATTTTCCGAAACCTGTTGGGAAACATGTATCATAGAATGAAAGAATGTGGTTTAACTTATGTGAGCAACTTAACTGTATTTTGGATGCATTGAGGGCAGGGCCGGATTAACCATGGGACATAGGCCCAAGGGCCTCCCACATTAGAGGCCCACCCCCAAAGTCTCAGTTGCGTCCAGCCCCTTCCTCTAAAATGCCATTTAATAGCACTCATATGGATTGGTCCACTGAATGCACTAATTTTGGGAGGTACTTCTAAATGGCTCCATATAAGTGCCTGAAATGCAGCCTCCAGTTTCTGAAAATTTGTGTCTTCGAAGCTCGCGGTGGACGGCTTTGTCGGCCACAACTCCACGGTCGTTGATCAGGGACCCCCAACATGTTCAAGGGCCCCCACCATGGATAATCCGGCGCTGACTGAGGGGGTTCTGTTGATACTTTGAATACAGGCATAATTAAGATGAGGCACAACCACAACACGTCTCTGATATTTGTAGGCCCTACCTACATATATACATGTACATGTATTAAAATATCCACCATTATCATATTTTGGAATGGATAAGTCTACTTCCTGCATGTACCTTCTCTTAGAACTATTATAGATCCAGTAGTAGATTCAATACTTTTGTATGTGTAATTTATTCTTTACTGACCTGGTAGATTCCTTACCGCTCTATAACTAATTTATTTTTCATTGACTTTTGTTACAAACTGGTCATGTGAATAAGTATATACATTGTTTATAATCATTCTGTAATGATCTGTTTTGTTATATCCTATAATGTTGCTTTAATTGTCCTCGTCCTATCTTAGAATAACAACATAAATTATTCAATATGAAAACACCCCATCCTTTATTCCTTCGAATCATGTAAGGAAACAAGCTGGGGGATTGGTTACTTACAATCTTGGTAACGATAGGTTTGAAAAATGAACAACATGAAACTTATATTTATGTAAATTTGCAATAAAGCAAGTGTTTTAAAGATGCCCTCCTGCATACAAACATAATTCAAACTAATTTATCTAAATCCCTCTCAATACATTTCAATCTGAAGAAAACTACCCCATGGTGTGAAATCAAGCTTGTTTACATGTGTAAGCTGATACAGTTGACTAATGAAGCTAGGCCTTTTAGTTATGACAATTTTTGTCATTAAATCATATAAACGGTCAGTATGCTAAACTAATGTCTAGTATGTATAGGAAGTGGTTAGAAATTATACAGTTGTCATTAATTAGCAAGTGTTTAACTAGCTGTAAAAAATATGACTATTTATAACACCCATCACTCTTGAATACACAAACCTAACCAATATGGTGTATATCAGTCAATAGTCACAGTTTTAACACCTTAGTGACAAACCACCTATCTAATGACTAGACTACTACCCAATTACTAACAATTTTAACTGCTTAGTCAATGATATCATCATTACAGTGATCTTGTTATTTCATTGGGTGAGAATCCATTGATTGTCAGCTTGTAGTTGTCCTCAACCAATGAAGCCTATGTAAATTCCTGGAATATTCTCTGCCAACAGAGTATTCAGCTGTTTAAATGCAGAATCTACTGGATGTTTAATTCTCTTACTGCTCTCACAACTGTTAGCCAGCAGCACAATGTGATGCCATCACACAATCATCTTGTACGTACCCTGTATTTGTTCTAGTGGGATTGGGTCTCTATTTTCTAACACCAAAACTGCCACATTTTTATTGGACAATACTACCCGATGCATGTAAATACTTTCATGGGAATGTATCTTTAACATTTAGCTGTGCTTGTAGATTTATATTATAACTATGGTCTATTAAATGTTACCTTGTGGTAATATAGAAGTTTAATTTAATAGGCTTTTTCTGTTGATTTACTAGTAGTTAAATAAAGTTCCACAGACATGAAGTGAAGGTGCTATTGGACTATGTTTTGATGTGCTATAAAAATATAAAACCATTCTCCTGCTCCCCCACCACCCCCTCTATCTATAAAGGATGGGTGCTCCTTGTTAATACATTTCTAACTACCAAACAATTCTCCCATAAATGGAACTGTAACTACAAAGACCTTTTATTTTGATTCAAACTAAATCTAATGGAAGTGAACTGATGCATGTCTGCGGTGCATTATTAGATTTCAATCAAGAATCAATAGCTGATACTTTTTCTCTGCAAAAAATCAATGAGACACTATAAGGTCTATGAAAATGCCATGGAATTGGATACAAAGTTGTTTATAACTGTGAATGTTTATCAATAATTGTGCTGCTAAAGCCTAATGGTTTTATCTAATATTCTACTTTATTCTCTGGTAAATAATTTGAAATGAAAATTCTAGGACAGTTAGTAAACAAGATGGCATTATCTGTTATTGATATCCATAATATAACTGACAAAAACAATCTGAACGATCACCAATACACAGTCAATAATATCAAGAGTGAAAACAACATATTGATTTTGATACCAAAACTTTAAGATAAATTCTAGCAGACTTGTCATGGTCAATCATTCTGAACAATGAAAATAGGCAATTTCACCTTGAATCAAATTGTAACACAGAACAGAACAGTTTTCATAGTGGTATATAATTACAGGCTATGGGCTCCATGAATAGATTTCTTATGCAAGAATATTGACTTGAAACTTGATTGCAATGACAACAAGTGCCAGTATTTGATTCAGTTCCTTGCCGTGTTATCACTGGTTACAAGTTTAATTGGTTACCACTATTTATACGCAAACTAATTTATAACAGCCAAAAATCAATTCATTGTTTTACTACGTTTGTCAATTTTGAAATAAAATAACAGGTGAAACTAGAGCTCTGACACCCAAAATAACTATAGAGTTGTATTTTATCATTTTCTGGTTTTTCCATACATTTGTACAGCATGCTAATGCAAGAGAAACATTGCATAAAACATAAGAAAGAGCGCAGATAATACAAATTTGAAATTTCAGCAAAGGTGACAATGGCTCACTAACTGTCAAAGGTGCAGGACGGAGAGCCTCAATGAAAAAAGCAACTACCAGTAGAGGTTTGGATTGTATAAAAATCTAAGGTCCACCTGTGTACTCTGTGTCGTTCATGTAAAAGAGCACTTATTAATAGTTGTAATTTGATGAAGAATAGATGGAAATGTCAGTGTTGGAGCACCATTACTCTCATAGCATACTACATGACTATTATACCAATCCATCATCACTTAGTAAATCAACATCTACAAAAAATACCCTTTTCTAAATTGCCAGATGTTAAAAGAAATATCCTCTTGCTGATGAGCACCACATAATTGGTATGATCGGAGAGTATATAAAATGAGTCAAAGGAATTAAGGTTTGAAACAGGGCTTCTACTTCAAAAAATTTCCAACCGGTCACTTTGCTCAAGGAGAAAGTGGTGCTTTTTTTTTAGTACATAATAAGAAGCCAAAAACTTCATGCTATCGTAATGTCGATCAGATTTAATTGGGTCAAGGACAGTCAAACAAAAATCCAATCTCACATCGGAATTTATATCCACCTACCCATCTCCATAATAAATAAAAGAACACATGTAATAAATTATTATCATTTATTTATACATTCATAAAATATAACAATGTACATTTATTCATCGATAGGACACTATTTTTGAAATTTATTTACAACATCACCCATATGTACTCGGTGGTTTCAACTTGAAATATATATGTCTAGGCTAACAAACACTTGTGACATTTGGAACATAATACAATACCCCTGGTTTATTCTTATGAACACAGGCATAATCAATATTAATGATTTATTCACTCCTACAATCATGGAGATGTTTTATCATTAAGATCTTTAATTTCCCTCTTTAAACCATATACACATGTACATGTGGGTGTTATAGCATAACATGACACAAATAATAGAGGATCTTTCAATAGATTTTGTCTGGTAACACAATACATGTATGTAATGTAATATTCATATTTATAATAATATCAAGAAAATGAATAATAGCTTTAATAATGCATTATGATTTATACAATATAGCTGTTAATGAAATAAAGGATGACAGAAGATTTAATGATATGGTACACACAGATACAGGCATAATATGTACTTGTAATGTTCTGTGTAGGAAAAAAACACAGGACTTGTAAATTAGAAAAAAGAGAGAGAGGGGGGAGAGATGGGGTTTAACATTCACTTGGCACAAACTAGGTCATTTCGGGATTAAAATATGCTTCAATTTTATTTCGATAATTTGCGTGCTCGAAGGGTCATTAGTGGTGAGATGAAAACCCGCAGAAAACCCACGAGGTTCAACAGGTCACAAGGAACTGGTGAATCGAAACCAAGCCAGTTGACACAATGACAGACTTTATGATATAAGGCGCACATGCTAACCATTTGGCCATCCAACCTCTCGAATTTATTTATATCAATATGCAAGCCAGATTTATTTATTGTCATCAGTATAAGTCTATGCAAGCCAGAATAATCTATCAGCATTTAATACTAGTTGTGTAAGCTCTTGAATAATGCCCATTGTGCACAAGGGGTGTCCTAAAGTTCACCAATCTACTCATGTTGCTAGAAAAGTATCTCAGCATAATATATAAGCTTGACATGTGCTTGACTTTTTTGCAATCAAAATGGAGAAAACCGGCCAAAACAAATTCATGATGACATGAGACACAGACATTAGGTGACAAAGCTAACTGTGGTACACACAAACTGTGGTGTGCTAGATTTATAACGGGTAGGATCTGTACTGAAGATAAAGTTGGTGCTGTTCTTGACACAATAATGGAGGACAGGTGAGTAACTGTTAGTGGTATGAATAATCCTTGGACATTTCACATGAACAACAAGATCAGAGAGTTACGGGTTGTCAACAACTACTCAGGGACTATTGGTGAGATCCATGCGCTTTCTTTGGTTATATTGTTACTCAGGATAAAACCTGGGTTTATCTATTTAACCCAGTGCAACCATACGATGTCTCCTACAGCCAAACCAAAAAATTCAAAGAGGAGTATCTAAAGAATGGTTACACCATAAATGGTGCATAGATTAATTGTGCTTTCTCTGACTTCTTTATCTTCCCATAACGTAAATCGCTTCACTACTTTGGAGCAGTTTATTTGATTACGTGACGATCATTGGGTTTCTGATGGATGAAATATACTGGTTAAATGGTGGAACAATTGCATTGATATCAAATAAAAGGAAGATGTTAAAGAATAAGGAGAGAATTTCAAATACATGTAGATCGCATAATAAGTTTACTTAGGGAGACCAGAAACTTTTTGCGATACCCTTTGTATCTCTCTCTCTAATGTCACTTAATGTAAACAAAGGTTATTTTGGTAGCCTACCAATTTAATAATTAGAGATTTAAAAACATACTTGAGAAATGTGGAGGTTTGTAAGATTTAATGATCTTGTAGATACATGTAGCACATTTATAACTCCATGCAGAGGCTGGATGCAGTGTGTTTTGTTTTAGAAATTAATAACTACATGCATATGGACCTATATACATGTATGATTTTGTTACATCAGGTGCTAGTGGTTAGAGCATAATGCAACCTGATTGCCTTTTCTTCTTCAATGTATCCATCCCAAAAAATAATATGTGGGCCCTATGATTAATAATACAAAAACAATCTATATCAGTATCTCAACATATTTAAATGTTTATTTCAGGCCATTACGGTGAAACTAATATGTATCTACCCTGTAACGTTACTGACATAATTCAATATCTATCGCATATTGTTATTAATACTACATTCATACATTCATGTAATCTATTTCAATAAATATTTAAATAGGAAATAATATATGAGGAACCAACTGCAAAGATAATTTGACATGTAGCTAAATGCAGCTACATGTATACACATGTAGCCTGTTCCCTGATCACTGTTCAGTGTTCATGCTATCTCTAAAATATTGATTGGAAATTTATAATCAAAGACTTACAAGTTACATGTCATCCACTGCTAAAGAACGCTCATGTGAAATAAACACACTAACCACACCCTACTGTAATACTTGTTACTATGGCAACAATTTTATCAATAAAACTTCAATATAGTGAAGCATTATCTTATTTTATCAGCTTTAACCCTTAATTGGCTAAACGACAAAATTGAAAAATTTATACCCGACTCCTTATGTAATGTGGGGGTAAAACAATATTATGATCTATTATTCTAATAAAGTGAACAATTGTGGGTGTGATTTCTATACTTCTCTGAAATGATACGCCATTTAATGCCAATAGAGGTCTAGTACCTTGTCCAGATCCCTGATCCCAAGGACAGGTGCAGCTACTTGGATGTATATTGTACTTGTAGAAGATTACACCAATTAATTTTCATAGCAGCTAATTTTCATAGCAATAGCATATACCGGGTAGTTTTACTGCAATTTCAACACACGTTATTATGTTTTTGAATCAATTACAATATACAATTTTGATTTGATGACCACTATATTGTGATTTGTAACTTGGAATTGAGCCCAGTGTGATTTGCCACTAAGTCTATAAACACCTTATCAAGGGGCTATTAAGATTGGTTTTGATACTCTGACATGATCCACCTATAAAACAGAATTATGATGGTTATGAAATATTTATTAGTCATATATTAACTCACGTTTATATGAACAACAATGTCACTTTTATAGAAGAGGAAGTTGATTGCCTGGTAGAAAGACTTGGGTTTATCACAGGTTAAGATATGGTACTGCCCTTGATCATTTAACATATGTGAGGGTATTCATACATCATTTTGTTTTTCATTCATTTACTGCTTACCTTTATGTACAAGTTGCCTGTTCCTGAAAGAGAAATAAATATAAAATTTATAAAACTTTGGTCTCAAATTTTTCACTATACCAGCACATATCCTACATTCATCTAAATAACATTAAACAAAACAAACCAAAAGATGTATGCACCTAAATGAGCAGAAGTATTGTGTCAGAGCTTCAGATTTTAAACATTTTTGGGGTAATCCCCCAGATCCCACCCAAACATGATGTTGTTTCCACTCTGAACCATCCTCTTCTAAAATTCCTTGACACTTCCCTGTTGTACTCCGATCTATATACTTTGTGAGGGACTACTGGTAGGAGTTTTAATAATAATTCATTACTACAGATAATGTACCTATTTAATGAACTGAACAACAATGAAATTACCACCTTCAGTATATTGATTATTGCTCATTAAATGATAAACTGCCAAAGCATCACATTTATAAAATAACTTTTTCAAATAAGACATATTTTTTTAATTTGCCACCAGAATTGGGTAAAATACAATAATAAAAGGGTGTAACTTTATAGACTACTTTTAACCCCATAAAGTAACATGAGTGCAAAATCTGGTCTCTTTGCTATTATCATAAAGAATAAACTAAACAACTTCAACTATTTGACAGTTATGATCTGCCTATAGCTTTATTTATTCTGCTGAAAGTATTACTACCTTTCTATCACTTACCTTAAGTACCCACTTGAACTATCCATTATAAGAAACTTCCTAACAAGAGGCACATATTGACAGTAAATTTTTGGGGCACACAATTTCTTTAAGATACCATATCACTCCAAATTTTGTATTTGCAATGAACAACCCTTACAATAAGACCACTTTACAATCCAAACAGTTGACAGTGATATCCAGATGTGTTTGTGTGTTCATCAGAATTAAAGTTAAATAAAATATCAGTCAAATAAAATATTCATTATTGTCTTTACATTACAGTACAAATTGTTTGTATAGTCATGCAGATGTGTTTAGTTAGAAATACTCACTGACATGGCATTGAACTACATGTACATGTCATGACAACAAACTTATAGCATTGACAGAGTCGATAAAACAAAACAAATATTTAATGAACACAGAAAAATTTATTTGAAGAACAAACATTGTTGACAAAAAATATAAAGATGTTTGAAATACCGAAGCTTAAAACTGTTGAAAAAGGTAACTGGCTAAGGAAATAGATTTTCAGGTTTCAAATATTTTAATGACTATAAGCGTCTAGGACTACAAGAGACTTAAATTTCATTGAGAAACAATGGGTTATTCAGTTTTACAAAGTATTGGAGGCATTCAGAAAGGGACGATTCTCTTCCCATTTGTTTGAATAAACACCCTTTGAGCACACAAGAATATGAAAGAAATTTATCTCTAAATGTTGTTATTGTTCATTCAATTTGATTGTTTTTATGAAAGCATATAACCTGTGTTTTTACTTTCACATTCAAGTTTTTAAGGATCTAATGAGTTTAGAATTATAGTCCTTAATAACCACAATAAAAGTTCTTGCCAATTGTGTGTCCATTTCTTGAATTTATTATCTCTGTCTTTCAAGGTAACATTTTCTGTTGATAAAACTGCTATCGTGTTGATTTGGAAGTGAATGTAAAAATACAGTACCTGGTGCCTGTTTCACGAAATATTAACTAAGATAAAATCGTAGATTTCGAGAAACAGAGCCCTGATCAAAAACCATCGGTTGGCATGCAAGCAAGATAAGCCAACAACATTTTGTAAGAAATGGACCGAGACCAAACTAAAAAAAATGAAGCGATTTTGTGTACAATCAGGGGACATAATCCAGTAAGTTACAGTCCGATTTATGTAAATATCTACAGGAATAAAGAACTTTGTGATATAGCCTAAACGTATATTTTAAGTTTCATCAAAAAAGGATAAACATTGTGACTTGCATACAGAGAGTGGCCATTTTGTCAAGCAGTTTCGTAACTGATTTTTATGGTGTAGCGGTGATATATAATTACCAGTAAACATTTTTTAAAATCGGATAAAAATTGTGACCTATAGCTATTGAAGGTCCACAAGCTCAAAATGCAATTTTTCATACAATCAGGAGCCATAATCCAGGCAGTTACGGTCTGATATGCACGAATATCGAAAGAAACATAACCATTTATTTTACATTTCATTAAAATCTGATAAAAATTGTGACTTCTAAAGGGTCCGCAACCTTGGTTTTTACATAGGCCCTACTTTGACACTATTTATGTACATGGAGCAGCCATTTTGTTGGGCAATTTTGTTCAGATTTTCATGAAATTCAAACTCAATGGTCTCAACCGTCATTAGGTAAGGGTGATGTATTTAAATGTTTTTTTTAAAATCGGATAAAAATTATGACCTCTAGATGTTCCACAAGCTAAAAAGCTGATTATTGGTGCAATCAGGAGCCATAATCCAGGAAGTTACGGTCCGGTATGCCCGAATATCGACAGAGACCAAGAAAATTGGATATAAACATTTCAGTGTCATCAAAATCAGATCAAAATTGTGAATTATAGAGGGTCGAAAGCCCTAATATTATATACTTTAACGCTATCTGTGTACAAGAAGCAGAGTTTTGGTCCAATTTTCACAAAATTTCGAACTCAATCTTTATTATGGTGTAACAGTGATATATTTGAACGAATGTTTAAATCGGACAATGATTGTGACCTCTTGAGGTACCACAAGCTAAAAACATGATTTTTCGTACAATCTCAAGGCCATAATCCAGGAAGTTGCTGTCTGTATCTATGGCCATAATCCACGATATGCACCAACATCGACAGAAACAGAGATCTTTGGGTTATAATAATACATTTTAAATTTCATCTAACTCAGATAAAAACAGTGACCCATAAAGCTAAAAATCAGTGGCTATAATCCATGAATTTTCGATCCGATACATGCCAATAACAACAGGATCCAAGATCTTTTCGAGATAAACCTATATTGTGATCTGTTGAGTGTCCACAAACAAATTGTTGACAACAGACGGACAAGGGCGACAACAATATACGTCCACATGAAAATGAGGGCGTATAAAAAGGGGTAATTTCACTGCAGGAATTTTCAAATCCTCTGGCAGAAACAGCAGATGTGTAACAGCATGTACAACAATAACATGCAAATTTTATTGCCATCAATTGAAATCAATTATGTTTTGTACTCTTTACAATTAGGAGTGAACATGATACATTTGAAATGAACTGCAAACAAATAAACAATTCTTATACCAATGACCCACTGTAAAGGCTGAAATTTTCCACCCCTGACACAGGCATACTTTGTTAGATCAACACAAACATTGATGTATACAAATGAGCCTACTTCTACATTGTATGAATTGTATCGGTTAGTGAAAGCCTCATTGTTTTGTCCTTCTGGACCTAATGTTATTAACCAGTTGATGCAAGTACCTTCCAGCATAGCATACCAATAAGAGGGGTATTATTTAAATATTTGCCAATACAGATACAAGTTAGGTTATAGCTCAGGTGACCTTTTAGGTAAAGACAATTTAGACATGTGAAAATATTCAAGTCAGAGACAAATCAACATAACTTGGCAACTCTGAATAATATGGTACACACGACACCTTCAACTGTGTACATGTGTACATATACACCCAAAATAATATACATGTACATATATCATATACATGTAGGCCTATCGTGAGATATATTATACAATTTTCAGGGAGGATCCTGCCTGGTGCATGTAAATATTGGTATTAAAGACATATTTTATACTAGAATATTTCTTCTCTATTATTTATCTTCTCACACACATTTGTAGAAAGATAAAATGAACATGATGAAATATCTTGTCAATTCAATCCAGCATATGTTACAGGTATATAAAAGAGACCCAATAGGGTGAAAAATATCTGTGAAATTGTTTTTCTGAAGACAATGTCTTGCAGTAAATATTTATAACTTGTTTGTACATTTGTTTTCAAGATCATCTCACTATACATATAATGTAGTTTCGAAATTCCACATTGCATTTATTCTTTTTCTTTAAGGGAGCTATTTAGGCCTCTATGATTTAAATCAAATAGAAATTTAATAAAAAAATCAACAATTTAATGTCTGTCTAAAAAAGAAAAGTCGTCAGTAGCGGTTTACCAATGAGGCTGATGAGGCTGCAGCCTCAGGCCCAAACATTTTGTAAAAAAAGTTTTTTTTAGACTTGTCTGATACGATTAAAGATAGTAGGCTGGCACTGCCAGGCAGGATACGCCCACATTTTAGAGAGATGGAGAGAGAACAAGCAATACCGAAAGTGATTATTCCTACGATCCAATGCCATAATTCATTAAGTTACAATTTGTTATGCGCAAATATCGAAAAGAATCAAGTTCTCTAGGTTATAAACATGCATTTTAAGTTTCATCAAAATCAAATTAAATTGTGACTTTACAGGATCCACAACTTTAATAATATACCATATTTTTACACTATTCGCGTACAAACGGCGGCCATTTTATCTGGCAATTATAGTCCGATTTTCTAGAAATTCGAACTTTTCGGACAATCAGGGGCCATAATTCAGGAAATTACATTCAGATATGTGCAAATATCAAAAGGAACCAAGATCTTTGGGTTATAAACATGCATGTCAAATTTCATCAAAATCGGTTCAAAATTGTGATCTCTATAGAGTCCACAATCCTAAAAACGTGATTTTTCGTACAATCAGGGGCCATAATCCATGAAGTTACGGTCGGATCAAAAGGAACAGAGATCTTGGGGAGATAAAGCTATATTTCAAGTTTCTCTGAAATCGGATAAAAATTGTGACCTGTAGAGGGTCCACAAACAAATTCTGGACGGACAGACAGGCGTCCGGACAAACAGGGGCGACGACATAATACATCCACATGAAAATGTGGGCGTATAAAAACGCATCGACAATTTTGATCTCTACAGGGTCCACAACCTTGATATACCATTTTTTAACAGTATTCGCATACAATCAACGGCCATTTTGTATGGCAATTTTGGTCCGACTTTCCCGGGGAAACGGTGACATAATCAAATGATTTAGCAAATCGGATAATAATTGTGACCTCCAGAGGGACCACAAGCTAAACAAAGACGATTTTGCGTATAATCAGGGGCCATAATTCAGGAAGTTACGATCCCATAACCGCAAATATCAAAAGGAACAAAGATCTTTGGGTTATAACCATGCGTATCAAGTTTCATTAAAATTTTGACCTCTACAGGGTCCACAACCTTGATATACCATTTTTTAACAGTATTCGCATACAAACGGCAGCCACTTTGTCCGATTTTCCCACAATTCGAACTCAACCTTCCTTAGGGTGTAACGGTGATACAAACAAACAGATTTTCAAATGGGATAATAATTGTCAACTCCAGAGGGACCACAAGCTTAAATAGGTGATTTTTTCGGACAATCCGGGGCCATAATTCAATAAATTACGTTCCGATAGGCGCAAATATCAAAAGGAAACCAAATCCTTGGGTTATAAACATGCATGTCAAATTTCATCAAAATCGGTTCAAAATTGTGACCTCTATAGGGTCCACAACCTCGAAATACCATTTTTTAACAGTATTCTCGTACAAACGGCGGCCATTTTGTATGGCAATTTTTGTCTGATTTTCCCGAAATTTGGAATCTGCCTTCCTTTACGGTGTAACGGTGATACAATCAAACGGTTTTTCAAATCGGATAATAATTGTCACCTCCAGAGGAACCACAAGCTAGAATAGGTGATTTTTCGGACAATCAGGGGCCATAATTCAGGAAATTACATTCAGATATGTGCAAATATCAAAAGGAACCAAGATCTTTGGGTTATAAACATGCATGTCAAATTTCATCAAAATCGGTTCAAAATTGTGATCTCTATAGAGTCCACAATCCTAAAAACGTGATTTTTCGTACAATCAGGGGCCATAATCCATGAAGTTACGGTCGGATCAAAAGGAACAGAGATCTTGGGGAGATAAAGCTATATTTCAAGTTTCTCTGAAATCGGATAAAAATTGTGACCTGTAGAGGGTCCACAAACAAATTCTGGACGGACAGACAGGCGTCCGGACAAACAGGGGCGACGACATAATACATCCACATGAAAATGTGGGCGTATAAAAACGCATCGACAATTTTGATCTCTACAGGGTCCACAACCTTGATATACCATTTTTTAACAGTATTCGCATACAATCAACGGCCATTTTGTATGGCAATTTTGGTCCGACTTTCCCGGGGAAACGGTGACATAATCAAATGATTTAGCAAATCGGATAATAATTGTGACCTCCAGAGGGACCACAAGCTAAACAAAGACGATTTTGCGTATAATCAGGGGCCATAATTCAGGAAGTTACGATCCCATAACCGCAAATATCAAAAGGAACAAAGATCTTTGGGTTATAACCATGCGTTTCAAGTTTCATTAAAATTTTGACCTCTACAGGGTCCACAACCTTGATATACCATTTTTTAACAGTATTCGCATACAAACGGCAGCCACTTTGTCCGATTTTCCCACAATTCGAACTCAACCTTCCTTAGGGTGTAACGGTGATACAAACAAACAGATTTTCAAATGGGATAATAATTGTCAACTCCAGAGGACCACAAGCTTAAATAGGTGATTTTTTCGGACAATCCGGGGCCATAATTCAATAAATTACGTTCCGATAGGCGCAAATATCAAAAGGAACCAAAATCCTTGGGTTATAAACATGCATGTCAAATTTCATCAAAATCGGTTCAAAAATTGTGACCTCTATAGGGTCCACAACCTCGAAATACCATTTTTTAACAGTATTCTCGTACAAACGGCGGCCATTTTGTATGGCAATTTTTGTCTGATTTTCCCGAAATTTGGAATCTGCCTTCCTTTACGGTGTAACGGTGATACAATCAAACGGTTTTTCAAATCAGATAATAATTGTCACCTCCAGAGGAACCACAAGCTAGAATAGGTGATTTTTCGGACAATCAGGGGCCATAATTCAGGAAATTACGTTCAGATATGTGCAAATATCAAAAGGAACCAAGATCTTTGGGTTATAAACATGCATGTCAAATTTCATCAAAATCGGTTCAAAATTGTGACCTCTATAGAGTCCACAATCCTAAAAACGTGATTTTTCGTACAATCAGGGGCCATAATCCATGAAGTTACGGTCGGATCAAAAGGAACAGAGATCTTGGGGAGATAAAGCTATATTTAAAGTTTCTCTGAAATCGGATAAAAATTGTGACCTGTAGAGGGTCCACAAACAAATTCTGGACGGACAGACAGGCGTCCGGACAAACAGGGGCGACGACATAATACATCCACATGAAAATGTGGGCGTATAAAAACGCATCGACAATTAATGATAGGGGTGGGGTTAAGGCCCAACGGGAATCAATATAGGCCCTGACCTGAAATTAATTAGGCCCCACCATAGGCCCTCCGGCAACTGTCGCCTCAGACCTTGGTGGAGCTTAATCCGCCACTGAAAGTCGTGTAAAAAAATATTTGAGGATGCTATTTAACTTGATCATCAGACTGAGGTTGAGGGTTTTCTTACCATCGTGAAATAATGAAAAAAAATCGGACAAGAATTGTGACCTGTAGAGAGTTCACAAACAGGGGCGACGACATAATACGTTCACATGAAAATGTGGGCATATAAAAAGAGTGTACTGGTAGTGCTATTTTTATTTCTCTTTCTACATCTACATGTAACTGCATGGAAATAATAATAATAATAATAATCATTTTCTATAGCGCTGAACATTCAGTCAGTCTGTCTGCTCTGTGGCACTTTACAATGTAGATATGTTACATGTACATGTATATAAAAACAAAAACAAAACAAAACAAAACATACTCGTATATACAAAATAAACAAAATAATACAAAGGAATAGTTAAATAACAATATACAGAATAAAAATGAAGCATTTAAATTATTGTTCAAAAGTTTGGGTAAAAAACAGGGTTTTTAGACGTCGTTTGAATACAGCCAAGTTTGGACTATTTTAGACTTCTAGGGGCAATTTGTTCCATTCTTTTGGTGCTGCGTACACAAAAGCTCTCTCACCAAATTTTGACTTTTGTACTGGACATACAAGCTGGTTTTTATGAGATGAACATAAAGAACGAGACGGTACATATTGCTTAATCAAATCAGATAAATAGGATGGTGCCAAAGGATCGTTTAAACAATTGAAAGTGATTGTGTTAATTTTGAACATGATGCGTTGATTAACCGGTAGCCAATGTAACTGTTTAAGAACAGGTGTAATATGGTCAGATGATTTGGTTAGAGACAGAATTCGAGCAGCTTTATTCTTGATTTTCTGTAGCTGGCATACACGAGTTTTAGAAAGAGAATACACTAATGAATTACAATAATCTAAGGATGACATAACAAAAGCATTTATTAACATTTTGGTGGTATCAAGGTCAATATAGTATCGAATTTTGCCAATGTTATACAACTGAAAGTTCGCCTTTTTGGACACCATGGATACACAAAATACTATGAGTAGTCGTCAAGCAGAAACATGTATTAAGTGGCAGTTGTCAAACGAGGAGGGGATCACGTGGCTAAGATGCTGGCTCGCTAGCCTGGAGTTCAGGTGCTCGATCCCTACATTGGCTGAGAAAGTGCATCCATTTTTACTGCCGTGGTTTCCCCTTATTGTCAGTGATGCTGGACGGAGGGCCTGACAAGGACATTAGTCTAGTCATTTGGATTTGACAAAAAAATGAGCTCCTGTGTACACATTGGCGTGTCTGTAAAAGATCCCTCGGCAGTTGGAATTCGATATAAGAGTGGGCCGTTGGCAAAATTTCCATAACAGCAAACTGTATGGCGTATGTCCGTCTTCATTAGCCCAGGTTAGAAGCAGAACAGTAGGATGTTAAACCCCATTTCATTTGTCAAACGAGGACCCTCATACATATTTGAACTCATCCCAGATGTGACAAATTTCTCAAGGTCACATGCTTAGGTACATGTCAACTAAAATGGGGTACTAATAAATATTGATTTCTTTGCATAAACAAGCTATTTTTGACATATTTTGTCCTTGTCAGAAGTACATGTACATAAATTTAAAGAATGTATGTGTATTTTGAAAACAAATTTAACTGTACAATTTTGAAATTATTTTCCTCATTAAAATCCTAACTGGAAATCTTTTACCTACAACTTTGCATTAAATCAAATTAAGACAAAAAAAATATATGCATAACAGATCCAGATTAATGTTTTATAATGGGTTGGGTTTTTTTCAAATGCTGTTTGTGGCAAACTATAAAAATAAAAAAGATCCCCATTAAACAGGTTTGGACATCTACATCAGAACATTAACTATATATATATAGTTTCCTGTTTCTCTTTATGTTGACTTTATTGCCTTGTTTACGGTTGTTATTTTTTACTGTGTACACAACAAATTATATAGTTTACTGATATGTTTGTTATAGTAGACTAAGTAAATTTACCTAATAAAAGATCAGCTGTGTATAGCCTATAAGTAAAAGTACTCCATGGAAATTCACTATGATTCAGTAAAATCCTAATGGTCAAGAATTAATGAATTCAGATGAAATGAACTGTACATTATAGAGCATGCTACATGTTCATGCTAAGTGTGATTTTTTTGTTTTGTTCTTCAGATGAAAACAACATATCGCATACCTTTTACTGTACAAAATAAAATAGATATACATTGTATATTGTTATCAAATAAAACAAAAATAACTTCATTATATTCATCTGCTTCTCATAAACATGGTTTTAATTGTATATGTATATCTTATGAAGTCAAGAGTAAATACCAATAATTGGTCTACATGTATTTATCAATAAAAGGTGTAGAATTTCTTCACATGTGGATGAACACAATTAATAATCTTCTTGATCCACTTTATATCATAACAATATGTACAAATAATAATTTTTGTGTGGTATGTACTGTAATCAAGTAATACCAGATAGACATAGTAAAATAGTCAACTAGAACTACATCTTATTTCTGTCTTTACGCATTAAGGGTACAAGTAAACTGTGTATTGTGTATTGTGTAATATAGCAATTTATAATAAAAAAGAGAATTTTAATTTTTGATAAAAGCCACACCTGTCTTGGTCAAGCTTTTTTTTTCAAAAGTGTGTCTAATAATTCAAATAGACCCACCCCACCAACCAACCCCTAATCTACATACAGTAGGCAGATGCTATAAATCCATATGTTTACCAGTTTTTTTTATTAAAGCCACACCTCTTGAAATACAATAAACAGGAAGCAGTGATTGTTACTGACTAAATGTGTGGTTTAAAGAAAAGAAATTGTCATGGTCCATTTGAGAGTTTCAGAAAATGTATTGATAAAAATATTGTTTAGTATCATTATGCCTGAGGTCATAACATATTGATGGGTTTATGAAAATTCTATACGCCCTAATACTATGTGTTACCAACCACATTATCTTTTAACTCTAACATCATTTAAATATTATCTAAGGCCAAAATCTCCCAAATCAGCCCAAAGGAAGAAAATAAAAGCATTTAATGACCAAATTTAAAGCTAAAAGATGACTTGACTTAAAATATTTTATCATTAATGTAGGCCCATGTATGCAGCCTAAACATTCACTAAATATAAACAGGATCAGTGCCAGATTATTATACATGTATGACCAAGGCATACAATCGTATTCATGTTAGAAATAGACCAATTCAGGCGAAAATGTTATAATGCGGTAGTGTAAAATCTCAAATCTTCTTGAACTATGTGTCTCCAAGTTTTACCTCTTTCTAAAATCAATACGTTTAAGCTGAGTAAGAAGAAAGTCAACAATATCTAAGCATTAACCATTGAGACGGGTAAAGGAAATAAAAACAAACGCAGTTACCAGTTAAATTATTTTACACACATCACAACACAACGCAAATTCTTCAAATTAAACACATACCCTTTTTTAAATTGTCTTTCTACACACATTATCGACAACAAACAAAACACTCTAACATTTTCCACTAGGTTCATGCAGTAGTGTACATGTATATAAGGTACAATGTATGACATGTATGCCATGTTCCCATGGCGTCACAGACAATTTCTATGAAGACAGTATATTTGATTATCATGGGTAAGAAGCGATGTGATATTATAGTAAAGTTAATTTAAGGTGGGAGTCATATGTTTAGAATGTGACACATTAGCAGTACTTTCCATACACTATACTTTCTACAGGTGCCCCTAGGTATAAGCTCTTTTATGATAAACGTTTCAATTTCATCTACATGTACATGTTACAGTGAAATTAACGATGCATCTTTTGCAATTATCACTAAAAAATAAAATTTCTCAGGGCTTAACATTTACAAAATCAAAATGCTAAATAATCTCCCAGCTTGGATTCAATTGGTTTAAAATCAGGTTCATCAACTCTGTTGGCCTTCAATTTTAAATGGTAGCAGGCTTATAGCAAGAAGCAAAGCTATGTTTGTTTGTATTATAAAAAAAATGTAGGCAACTAAATGGCTTTGAATTTTATTGAAGACTGATATTCCTATTAGAAATTCATCATGCACAGTTGATATTTGGCCAATGATCAACAGAAAGCGATGAATATAGAATGTTATCATACATTTACTGAACCAATGTACAAATCTTGACCTTATTTCTAAATCCTACATGTATACATGTAAAAATGGACAGAAACAGTCTGAGGAGTCTGTCCCTTCAGAGACCGTTCAGAAACAAACTACATCTTTCCAAAATAATGTCTAAAAAAAAACCTACAAAAACTTCTTTCGATAAATAAAATCTGGCTTATTAATAGTTCGTCTCCAGATGCAAATATGTACATGTATCCTGTGGCACTACAGCAAAAAATGTAGAACAATTACAAAGTACTATAGAACCTGTGGAAAAATTGAACTCTATAAAAGTCATTAAACACATCATATTGATCATAGTTGTCTTTGTCAATATTATATGATCACTCCACTGAATAAGAGTATATTTACTTACTTACAGTTTTATTATTAGTTATAGAAGTTTGGTCAATAATTTTCTACATATATTGTTTTTAATCTTTTGTGTTGAAAACTGTCAGATCTACATTATTAGGTATATAATGTTCCACTTTCTAACCATGATCGCTCAATACAATGCTTATGCACATTTATATGTGGTTTAATATGTGTTACTGTAAATCTGATCAAGTAATTAATGTGTTAAATGTAACAAGCTGCTTACATTGTGGTCACCTGTATTTTATTAAATTGTAAATATTGTACAAATGTACATTTTTATAGCTCACAATTTTGATGACCAAGTTTCAATGTGCACTGTGTAACTGATTAAAATACACAAATATAATGCACACATCCACACAGAATAAGATATTCATATAGAGATTAAAATCAATTTGATCAGGAATTGGGTTTTCACAGGATAACCAATCTAACTTTATGTACATGTAAAAACAACTAACGTGTACAGACAACAAAACATATATGTACATATATGAACATGTAGGATGATAAGTCCCGATTTACTGAATGAATGGCCTTAAAAAATAATCAATGTAACCATAGAAGTAAATCAAAATAAAATATTGCTTAATAAGCAGATGATATATCTATTATATTTTAATATAATAATATAAATTTATCATCTAATTGCTTATTTCAACTTCTTTTTTTTAGAAAGATTGAGCAAGAATGCATTTGAGCAAGCTATTTACACTTACATGTACATCTTAATTGCTGATTAAATTTGAAGTCATCACTAATAAATCAGTATTGAAAGAAAACTTGTCAGGTAGTAAACTGACCTTGGACATACTTTTCTGATAGATCTCTTAATTTTATCTCCCCCAAAACTGTTGATCATAATTAGTCATTTTTTCTGCATCTCAAAACCATTTGTAATTGATGTTGTTTTTCTTTTTTTGTCCACAATATTTTTACACTGCTTATGTGAAAGTTTTCAGATTTAATTACTAGTATAGTATATATTCAGTACATGTCCATTGTCCATGGTATTATGTTGATGTGAAATTTTTCAGATTTAATAACTAGTATATACGGTACATGGTATTATTGATAATATTCAGTTAAAATCATTCTTCTTTGATCTTGAGGGGGGTTGGATGGCCGAATGGTTAGCACATGCGTGCTGTAAAAAAGCCTGTCATTGAGTCAACTGTCGTGGTTTCGAATCCCTGGTTGTATGTGACAAGGAGTAGGGTTGCCTGTCCAACCTCGTGGGTTTTCTAAAGACCCCTACGCTCAAGCGAATTATTGAAATAAAATTAAACCATGTTAGTCCCAAATTGACCTAGTTTGTGTCGAGTGGACGTTAAACCCCATTTTTCTATCTCTTTAGTCTTGAATATTTATGTATAGTTTTTGGTGTATTTTGACTACATGCACAAGTACTGCGACCAAAAAATGTACACTAACTGTACTATGTAGCATCAAGTAGTTCTAGGTACCTGGTATCTTAAAAATACCGGTACTTTTATCTAAAGTTAGCTGAAGTTAAGCCTACTAAATTTAAGTATAACCTGTTATACAATGTATGTTAGTATTCATACACCACTTAACTATTATTTGACCTAAAACAAGTAAGTAATGGGATTAAATCAATAATATATTAGTAATGAAAGTAGTCAGCATGAAACCATTCTATTATACAACAATAATACTAATGAATCACTTATACTGTACAACCTACTCATTCTACTGTATCTATATACACCTACATAAAATACCTTTATTTCCTCATTCATATATATTGTATCATACATGTAATTATCAACAGACATATTACATAAAGAGTTCCTGGTTTCTACATGTATATACAGTGTATGTATCTAATAATCAGAAGCACTATAAACAGATGAAATTCTGCAGTTCCTAATTTTTAATGTTTATTTTCATTATATCAAAATCAGTAGGCTACAGGATTTTGACTGATCTTAATATCATCTGTTTTTTTCTTTTTGGAAATATGTTTGACATGCAGTAGTGTAGATACATGTGTATAGCTATAAGACTGTGAAGATAATCTGTTGAGCGAATTTATTTACTACAGACTAATGATTAATTCCTCAGAAAAGCATCAAAAAATATTCACAGACTTTTAAGAAAGTCCTGGCTACACCATTCGCTTTTGATGTACCCCCATGTAGTCACCCCCATGTAGGGTCCTACTAATCACTTAAATAACCGACAAGCCCTTTTTGTAAGTAGCACCAAAATTTATAGAAAATGATTTAACAGGAAGATATATGTTATACATAATATTATATATGTAGATGCATATTCTCAACATTATAACTGAAAATCAAAAGATTTCATTAATTATTGTGAAAAAATTATGTCAATTTTGTCAATTTATTATAAAAATTGTTTAGATTTGGGGTATGATGTGTAGAACTAGCATACATTTTACCTTCCCTTGTCAGTATTCTCAAAAAAACACTCTTATCCATGTATGATAAAGCTGATTACCCTAAATACCTAGGTACTGATTGTTTAAAATATAGATGAAGTCAACAGGGAGTGTAACCATATCACATGAATGAATCAATATTCCATTACATGTACATAATAATACCAAAGGTTTAAGACAGAGCCAGAGGATAGAAATTACCATTGAACTCATCTTATTTATAATCAATTAAATATTTCTAAAACAGGATAATTGTAGGTATTGATTTACTAATTAAAGTCGAAAAAGTTATTTAAAATGAAATATTACTCAAAAGCAACAAGGAATTATTAGATAATTTTTTTGATATGGATACCAAATTGGAATCTGACAGGTTAGTCACAAATGTCTTGCACAGCACAGTGACCAAAACTATCTTCCAGTCCATTTACATTGAAATGACATTTTAAATGTCCTCAAGTAAGGTCAGTAAACTGATGTCTATTTAATTCCAAAGGTCTGCAATAAAGGAAAAGTTACAAGATTTGACCTAACCTTATTTTCTCTCTATTGATTTTGTAAAATAGAGGGTGTGGCATACACCATGTTTCTTGTCATTGATTTAACCAGCTTCATCTTTGTTTTATTTGTTTATTTGGCTCTATACGAAGGATAAGTAAACTGGACTTGTGATTTTGTTAAACGATGCTTTGCTTGTTGTTTGTATAGGTTACAACAGGCTCCTTTATGTGTGTAACAGAACCATATTTCCTTAAACTATTTGGTATATTTCACAAAACTGCCTGAATAAAAACATCCTGTTTATCAATTATCTTATAACTGCACTTTTATGCAAATGTATATGAATGTTTCCATCTAGGAAGACCGACATCAATTGTAATGAACATTACAGATACATCTAGGTCTACCATTAAACATACATTATGCAAGAGCTAAATCTGCCAATCTGTAGGCCTTTCTTTAGGTCTGAAATGTTATCTAAATTATTAATTAACTTATCCAGACCATAATCAACTCTTGATGTCATTGCTACCCTGAGATATTTACTGGATTGGAATTCGATCTGCTGCTCAACCCTTATAGGATTAAATCAAACAATGAATAATCGAGAATATGTTTTTTATCGTACCAACTTTAGTAATGATAATCAAGACTAGGCCTAAAATTCAATCACTAAATTCTCAGTTCAGAGTGGATCAAGTTGACTGAAATTTCCTTTACATTATCTAGTTTTAAACTGCTTTAGTGAGAACTGTCAGCTCTTTATCAAATCTCCCATAATCTATCTTTAATTTAGACCTTGTTACCAATTGCTAGAGTGCAGTTTGGATCCCGTTTGGAACCTTAAAGAACAAAAGGGATTTTGCTGACAGAAATGTGCACCTCAGCAATGTTTGCTCCGAAACAATTTGTCATGTTCATTTTGTATAAAAGTTGTACTGGAAGCCTGAAAAAATGGTTGCCAAGATAAGCCATATTATGTACATTACATCAAATTCGGTAAGAGAAAAAAGGAGTACCTACATGTTTGTGAAGGTTTTGTATCAGTCATTAATTTTATAAACCATAAAGCCACAAATGCAGTTCTAAATTCCCATTAAATGTTGAGTATATATTGAGCTCATACATGTATGTTATGTATATCAATAACTGTGGACTCAAAACACTTAATTACATAATTAAAGATCATTAATATGATTAATAGCTTAATTTAATGATTAATAAGATTACCTATGTGCATGTATCTATAATTTATGTGTTCCGGTATTTGATTGATTATCTAACAAAGATATCTTAATAATTTTCTCTTCTCTAGATCAAAACTTAAGCAAACAACCCAGTCATGGTAATATACATATATAAAAGCAACAATTGAAAACACAAGCTTGGACAATGCAATACATTAAGGTTAAAATCAATTTTATGGAGCTAAAACAGCATATCCTGCAATATAACCCCTTCAAAAACCCAGACAAACTTTTCATACTTTGAACATATTTGTAAAAGATTAAAAGAGGTCTAATATTTATGAATATGTGCCTTATTAAAATAGCATGTGTACTGTTAAATTACAAGCCACATTATTGAATTTATGAGATAAGTTGATGAATAAACTATTTTTCCAGGAAATGTCATAAAATAAAAATGAATGACCAATTAAAATAGATGGTTTCATGATATACATCAGGTAGAAAACTAATGTTATCAATGAAATAAACTATCAAGCACAAGTTTTTCGTGCATAATTCTAACAGTTTTATTTTTGACCAAAAATTCATTAAAATGAGGGACAAATTATTGAAATTTTCTCTCAACACACTTTCACACACAGAGAACAGAAACTAGAGTTCCATTTCGTAATGCGATGGGATTAAATACTGTTGCTCTTTTATTTTCGCCGATTTGGGGCTGAACAAATATTGTTTCGTTGACATTATTTTTCTTCATCATTGTAGAGTTTATTTTATAACAGCTTTCTAACCTAACCAAGATATTTGTCGATCAGTCTGTCGAGAGTTTGAATTAAGAACTTCGGATAAATTGATAAATCTGAAACATGGCCAGAAAACAATCCAACTTTTAGCCGGCACTAATTCTGGGAAACATTTCCTCGTGTTTCATTTAAAATGAAATGAATATCACTTACCTGAGGAGTTTCACAGGCGTAAATTTATCTTGTTTAACAACATAGGCCTATAGAATCCACATTTAAATTTCTAATCGATAATCTGGGCGAAACAATGGGGAGATTTTCATGTTACAGAATGATGCTCCTCCCGCTAGTAATGGTTCCTGTTCAGTTTATATTGTCAGTGTGACAAATAAAATTGAGTCTTAAATATTCTTTTCACTGTTATTGTATAGTTTCACAAATTCATAAAACCGACAAATCGGTTGAACACTTCAGTATTCCCGGCATTATTTCACAGAGAGCATAACAATACCGATCAGGTATTTCATCTCACCTTTTACCAGCGCGCGACAGCTGTCGTCTGCATCAGATCGATACCCCACAGGTAACCAATCAGCACACGTCTTACATTTTACACTCGACGTGTGTCTGTCTAGTTTCAAGTAACGAGCATAACTATTGGCATGTTTTCCTTTTCACCTGGACTGGTAACTATTTCGATTAGTATTAACTGTAATGTTAAGATTTTCAACAGAATATCTGACAATTATCGACTTTAATAAACGACCAAATCATCATTGATACACCAATTTGTTGTCAGTGCTCAGCATTTTTGCATGTCTCTGCATTTTGTAGTTGTGGTCATGATTTTACTTTATTATGCCTTGTCTTCTACCATGGTTTTAATGACAGCTATTTTGTTTTATGCCCCGTTTACATTTTACTTAGGCCATCTTGAGACTGACATTCTTTTATTTTATTTATTAATTATGGGCAGGCCCGAATCCAGCGGGGGGGGGGGGGGGGCTGAAATATTTTTTGTCCCCCGCGGCCCGCCCTGAAAGAAAATTTGCCGACCATAACATTCTAAAATACCTACTGAAGTAGACTGTGCCGGGTGTGCCCCCCCCCCCTTAGTTAAAATACTTTTAACGTTAAACTGTGTGGGCGGAAGACATCAGTAGTGGGGCCATGTCTATGCCCCCCCCCCCCACGCCCCTAAAAAACTTCACTGCCCCTGATTACGTGTTTTACCTAAGTATGTTGTTTAAGCCTCCCTTTCAGAATTAACAATATAGGGTTCCTTATGGACACGCCGATTTCGTGCACGTTCCAAGAGGCGAGATACGCCTATATTTTATCTTTGTGGCAAGTCTTGCGCTGCCTTCTAAACATTTATAACACAGGTATATAAAGATTAGGGAAAATAAAATAAAATACCTTTCTTCACAAATCGGTCTAAAAGCGACGGGAAGGCGATATGCAGTTATTAGGGAAATCTTAGTTCAGCTCTGAACGTCGGTCTCATTACACTCACAGTGTAATGAGACCGATGTTCAGAGCTGAACTAGGGGAATCTCTACTCGGGCCGCGGTGCTCTGACATATTCTTCTTTCGAACTTCTGTACCCACTGCCTGGCTGACAAGCAGAAACCATACCGCTCTACATACTGGGTCAAAATCAGGATTGAACGCCGACCTGTTAGAATGTAGGCTACTATTTAATGGCCTCGGACGGCGAAACGTATTATACAGTAAGGGGTACTGAAGCCGACACCAGGGGCCGGTTGCTAAAAACTAAGTTATTTTAACGTCCCGTATCGTTATCTTGGTAACGTGTCGTTTGTTAAGTTGCTTGAAAGTCAATTTCATTATCCGTTAGTTAACAGATTCATTAAAGTTAATCCAAGAGAAAACTGTTCATTGGCTGAATTTTAAATGTTTAAATTCAATATACATGTAAAACAACTTCATAGAAGTTAGTATTAACAAGAAATTGAAGACAGTATATTATTTCATTCTATAGAAAATGGAATAGCCCCGCATGGCCCCACCCCCTAGAATTTTCTTTCGAATATTACATTGGTAATCTATGACTTTTTGCTACAGCCCACTAATGCCACCATTAAACAGATGACGGAGCACAACACTAACGCCAAGTTAACGACACGTTAAAGTTAACTGGGCTTCCAGCAACAATCTTTCTCTCCGTTCAAGTTAACGATCCGTTGAAGATAACAGAGATTTGCGCAACCGGCCCCTGGATCATTATGTTCGATGTTATACTTTTAAGGTTCATTTACAATAAATGTACCATTTTAATGACTTTATTTTTTTTCCGATGTAATATGTTTGGTGTATTTCATAAAAAATTGCAGTGGGCAGGCTTAAGTACCTGTGCTTATCTCTAAGGGAAATAAATTTACTGAAAGATAAATAACTAATAAACATTTCAACTATATTTTACACGGCAGATAAACTTTCATCTGCGATTTTGACGAAAAAGAACAACCCTATTCATCACAGAATTACGTCACCGGTGATCAGAGCAGTTAAAGATAAACGTCGTCTTTACATAAGATGAACCAATAATGATGCGTGTACGTAACCGAATCGACATCGTCACTATATCATTTTCATCTTTAACAGTATAATGCAGGGTTCAGTAAAAAGAAAAAGAAAATATCATTAGTATATAAAGTATGTTTAATATTTCACACATGAACCCATAGGGTATGTGGTACCAGGAGAACAAGTCAAACCATGGGCACAAGGACATATCTCAGTTGATATGGGGTCAGTAAAACACGCCCTTCCTGCAGACGTCAGAGGCTGACAGCTGATAGTGTAAGTTGGTTTGGGCCCGAAAAACTCAGGAATATACATCATTGTCTGGAAATGGGATAAAAACAAAATAGTTATTATAATCATATGAAAACTAATGTATTGATTTGGGATTATTAATTGGGACAAATACATTATACAGCGTATAAGACAGCGACATATATTCCACGAATGCCTTGAGATAAAAAAAAAAGAAAAATGGCCTTGTCGCTTCAAAGCGACACAATGAGTATATTTCGCCCAATTCTACACTAAATAATTAGTTTCCTTTAGAACGGAATCTAGGGGTCTAAACTAACAGTATCATTACAGTGTAACGTATCTTACCACCACAGCAAAAAAAACCCAGAGAGAACAATTTAGTGTTTGTTCGAATCGATTTCACCTTACAATCTAAACACTATTTCTTTATAGGAAACTTTCAACACACGGTCACTCAAAATGTACATGGATTTGACATCAAAATTATTAAACACTATTATTGCTCTATTATGGGGGTTAATGTCAACTTCCAATCCAACGAGCTTGATACCAGCGAAGTTAATTTATTAACCACTAACCGGTAGATCATTATATTAAATTAATTAGTGTATTCACAGCCACACGTGCAAATGGTTCACACAAAGTAGTTTATATTATTATGACAGTGACAACTTTGAAAATTTGTATACGACACAATTACACACTAATACATTAAGCAATATCTAGTAAAGTAATGTGTCGTGTAGGCCATGACGTAATATATATTTTTTTTAAATGTGAAGGGATAAAGGCACAGCTCCTGTAACGAACCGCATCTGTTTTTCCATACTGCACACAACGACCCACCTACGTCATACTTTTGAGATTGTCGGAGCTAACTGTAGATAGGCAGCCTAAATTTGGGATGCTGTTTTTGTTGCCAAGTACAATGTAACCGTAAACACAGATAAAGAAAGGCGAATTATGTTTGACTTTCTTTCTTAGAAAATATGCAATTATCGCTTTAATCTATTGTTGAAAATGTGAAACCTTAAATGTGGGCTTAAATATGTTAAACAAAAGTTGTGTTTTTCTTAATGAAAACCATTTTCGGTTTATAAATCTTCTATAGGTCTACTCTTATTTCGAATTTGAACTGCACGTAATCTCTATTTGTGTTAGCGAGGCAGTGCCCTATTCACCAATCAATCCATTGTGCTATGAGGAAATTTTGTCCGGACTATGGCGCTACGGACTGCTCTTATTTTGAATTCCAACTGTCAAGGGTTCTTTTAGGTGTATACACGGAACCTCGGTTTTTCGTCCCATCCGAGCAAGTAGACACTGCTCCTCGCGAGCCCCCCCCCCCCCCACCCTGCTCCACTGACAAGGGGAAACGATGCCGGAATATCCCGAGGAACTTATTCGACGAACACCGGGAGCGAACCCAAGACCCCCCTGGTTAGCGAGCCACCGCCCTTCGAAATAGTTATAAGTACTAACCATTAAAACTTTCATTGGAATAAAGTCAACATTCAGACCCCTCTCACTTACAGTTTATAAGATCTACGCGAAATGGAACAATAAACCTAAGTTTTCCGAACGGGACAAACACTTATTTAAACCACCAGAAGTCTCTGCCGTGCTTAACGACACCTCTACATCCTCTTCTGTACAAGACAACATTTTAGGGATTTTACGTCCGCTTCCACCTTGGGGTGTTATCGCAGAAAATTAACCAACCAATTTACTTTTAAATACCCTCATCGGAGTTCATTACATTCAATAGTATTAAATTATGACGTCATGTAGACAACAGACCTGTCGTCATATTATTAATTCGAGGGCAAACTATTGATTTTAACACAATGCTTTTCGTAAGAACATTTTCGATTTTATATTATCTTAAACTCTGTGCATGTACTAAAATATAAGGCTGGGAGAGAGAACTAAATATTGTTCATGTTCAATCATTGGATTAACGTTGATGTTTGTTGAGGGTTTACTTCTTATTTGTTATTAAATAAAGCATTATGATAGTTTACCTGTTTTGAACAGCATTTGCCTTCACCACAAGAAGTGGGGTCTTTAGGATCGCAATCATCAATAACATTAACCAACAGACCACCTTCAGTTTTATAACTCACTGATTTACATCCTATAGAATTTATCTTGAACATAATATAAAAAAATGTTCAATGTAACTTCTTTGTATTTGTGAGTAGGTAATCAAAAGAAAATGGTAATGTGAATTCATGGTTCTGGGCAAACAAGAATGATAGCGTCCAAAACTGCAGGTAGGGGTGCAATACAGTAGAAAATGTAAAATGATATTGGGTTCATCGCCTTACTTTCCGCTACTTTTATTTCGATCTCCAAATGTCAGATGATCTTAAATGTGCTGCCAGTGGTATACATGGGACCTTGGTCTTTTGTACCACCCTAAGAACTAGATGCTTTTTTTCACTGCCAGGCCCTCGTGCGGCACCAAGAGAATTAAAAATAAACCGAGGACATGCAACCTACTCTTGGATACAACGCGAATATGAACATGTTTTGAAAGGGTTTCGTGTCAGTCCCAGATAAAAGTATATCTACTTTGATTGTGAACACATGGTTCCTAATTTATTCTGAAAAAAATAAAACTATCTAATCTACTTTGAGAATAAATACGTCCTGAAAGGCCGCCATATTAGAAAAAAACTAGTATACTATCCGTTTTAGACCTTTCATAGGTGTGTCCTCACTGTGCCCACTTTTGATTAATCCAATTAAGGTCTAATTAGGATTAGTGTATTAAGCGGATTAGGATTAGGTGTTATAGGTAATTAGATGGAAAAAAAACCCAAATATTTTATGTAATTTTTTTTTTATTTTTCGATGTTTTATATAATATATTTAATAAAAATATAACATACATGGATATATCATACATCACATTAGCACTTTATAATTTAATGAAAATATAACAATTTTCGATGTTTTATATAATAAAATATGTAATAAAAATATAACATACATGGTTATATTATACATCACATTAGCACTTTATAATTTAATGAAAATATAACAATTTTCGATGTTTTATATAATAAAATATGTAATAAAAATATAACATACATGGTTATATTATACATCACATTAGCACTTTATAATTTAATGAAAATATAACAATTTTTTATATATAAAATATGTAATAAAAGTATAACATACATGGATATATCATACATCACACAAAAACAAGATAAACAATGAAAATTTACAATGTAGTTAAACGGGCTACGCCATCGGCATACTCGAATACAGTCTTTATACCGTTCTGAAGATCTGTTTTCAGAGTTTGGAGTCGGGTTTCTAGTTGCCTGTATTTTCTTCTCTTAGGCCGTAATTTCCCGTTGGCACCTAACTCGAGAATGGTTACTTCGGAGTAAGCTTGTTCATTCTTAAAAAAAGCCACCAACTTAAAAATATTTGGATGAGGGGTGGCAATAATGGATGTTATCTTGGATGCCATCCTTCAACATGGTTCATTGTGCGTGGACCTTCAGTGTGGAAATGGTTCCACATCATTCTGCCATGCTGCCCCTCCACCCAGAACTCAGTTACGTAATCTGCAAATTGCAACACTCTGGCATCTTGGGAGTAGTGCATCATCAAGGGCACACAGCCATACATCTTCAACCTGCTGTATTGGAATTAATGGTAATGCTGCTGCTTGCTTGACAATTTTATTGATTTCTGGCACACGAGAAAAATCTGCTTGTAGTCCATATTTCTGCGCATTACGCCAAATACACTGACCAAAGTGGAAAAAACTACTTTTTAGTTCTGACCTCGGCAACACAGTACTCACCAATTATAAGACTGAATATTTAGTTACTTTCAATATTTGTTTTTTTCCATCTAATTACCTATAACACCCAATCCTAATCCGCTTAATACACTAATCCTAATTAGACCTTAATTGGATTAATCAAAAGTGGGCACAGTGAGATGTAACCCTTTCATATACATACACAATACACATACTAAATAAACATCTCCAAGCTCATTAAATAGAGGCAGAATGAATACTTCTCGATATCTTAAAGTAAACTTATAGTGTCTTCTACTAAAATCGGTGATGTCTAATTGAAGACAGACAACGAAAGTTTTGTAGGTTCCTATTTGTGTGAGTGACGGGAATTTTAGGTGAATGTTTCCACCAGAATTCACGTAAGACCTTCAAACGAGAACTATCCTACTCTTTATCTGCATTGACTCATTCCCTACCTCACCCAAGTTTAGAAAAAATAAATTGAAATACCATTCTGGGATTAAGACAGTCATGTTATAGAGACAAAATTACAATAATAAAGTGTGAACGAAATATTAATCACGTGTACCTTTATGAGGAAAATACAGGAAAAAACGACGATTATAAGTGACTTCAACATAATGGAAACACGACTATGCCCAACAAGTTGTTTATTTGACCTGGGTTATGTCGAATTTTGAATAAAAGTTGTGAATTTTTATCTATAGTCAACCATATGGACGTTCCCAGAAGAAAGAATAACACACTATATCATGATAAATAAAATGACTTTAAAGGTTTATCAAACCCTAACATTACTAAATTATAAGTGTGCTAGTAGGTGTTTGTTTTCTAAATATGACATCGAAGGAAAGTAATCGATGGATAAAAATTCCTTTGATTAGGCCCAGTAGTCCGTTTTCTATAACAAGACACATACTGTAATTTGTTCCAATGGTAAATCAAAAAAATGACCAGTTCTGAAACATCAATATTTATGAGATACTTAAGTCGTTGTTAATTTCCTAACAAGCCCTGTAAATCATTTACAGTTTGTGGTGGTTTTACTTGATAACGTGGAGGCACCCCTTAACGAAACGTCGCTTCAATTACAATAATAATTGTGTTACATATTATGTTTTTTTTACGTTTGACAATTGCCAAAACGATGACAATTTGGTTCCGTTGAGAAAAAAACGTGTCCGGTATACTTTGACCGGTATACTTTGACCATTACAGTCCAATATTGTGCTATCAGAAATATACCGGTTTTGAGCTTACGCGGATTTCGAAACATTAAATTTCTGAGCAAAAATTCGAGATTACGTTGTTTCTATGTAGAAATTAAGACATTGTGGGATGAGGTTGGTTTATAGCAACCAACACAGAGTTGAGAATTATTAATGTTTGTAATGTTGCTCAACTTTCGAGTAGTCAAAAGACATAACTCGAATAATGTAGAAAGATTTGGTGTTAGTCCTACCCACACTTCTCTCTACACTTCTTCCTTCGGGTAAATGCCAGATCAACTCTGAATTATACCGAAATTTAAATTTTTCTCAACCCCGCCCCTTTACTATGCCCGAGTGCTTCAAATTACTTACACAGTGAGTTAATTCGGGCCCGTAGCCAGCTTTTAAAATTGGGGGGGGGGGGCTACAGAAATTTTTGGATGGGCTGAGCTAAGAACGCTCCTAAGAAATAATTATTGTTGGCAAAATATTTGCCCCCCCCCCCTCCCCCCCCCCCCCCCGTGGCTACAAGCCCGAGTTAATTTAAGGTGCTTTTTATATAGTTATGTACACTACGTTATGTTCCTGTAATTATTACAGATTTATAATAGAACGAACTACGAAATTAAATACGCAATCACAAAATAGATAAAATGATTTATGTAACAACCGTGAATGAATTATCCAGGGAATATAAATAGACGTATTACCACCTATTAATAATGGTTTCCATATCGGTGGCAAAGTACAATCAATTTGGATTCTGTTCATTCAAATATGTACATATATACCTTAACATAAACCTTTCAAAAATATATTATGGCATTGTGTAGTGCGAGGTATAGGAAGGGGCTTTATTAAACAAACAATGCATGAGACTGTTTAAATGTATCCTGCAATTCCGTATTCTGAGCATGATGGATGAACAATATTGTTAATAAAGAATAGCCTGTCATCATCGTTAACATTTTTTAACCATTAAATCATTAGCAACATTGATGGTTCCATTTGTTTATAACATGATTGTTGTTGATACCAAACATAACAAACTAGATGGCTTTGAAGAACAGCGTGATCCCACGTGTCTTTTTGTGCTTAAATATAGTATTATAATAAGGCCACTTATTGTATTATATTTCTCTCAAATATCCCCCTACGGTCTGTAGTGTTCTTCCACACTAAGCAGACACTAATAGTTAGTGCAGGGGGACTGCGCCACATATATCAATACATTTATGCTAGATAACCAGGCATTACACGGGCATCTCCATTTTTGTATAGCATTCATCATAACGCAATAATCATTAACTGTCAATTAAAGGGGCATTATGGTAGATTAGATACAGTTAAAATCTAGATAATGAAAAGGAAATATGCTGAAAATTTCAATCAAATTGATCCACTCTGAACCGTGAGTTAAGCAATTTAATTTTAGGCAGGCCCTTAATCATCATTAAAAAAGTCGGTACGATTAAAAACATAGTCTCTATTATCCATATTTGGATTGAATCATCAATGAGCGTTGAGCAGCAAATCGGATTCAAATACAGTAAATATCACAGGCAAGCGATGACATCGATAGATGATTATGGGCTGGATAAGTAAATTAATGTCTAACTAATAATTTAGATAACATTCCAGGTCTAAAGAAAGACCAGCAATAGGCAGATTTAGCTCATGCATAAGGTATGTTTAATACACCATGACAATTGTAACCGTTTTGTTTATTCTGACCAGTGTGTAATGGAAACTTCAAATTTTTAGTTAAATCAACTCTAACCCTTCAAATTTCTGTGTAATATTTAATTTTTTTTCTAACTTTTTGAAAACAAGAGCTTACATTTTAAAGGGTATTTTATGTCTCATAGGGCGAGGATACCTCTTTCACTGTTCCCGACAGTAAATGTACGATATTAAATAAATTAAAATCTCTATTTACATTGCTATTATTGAGAAACTGTTTGGTTGTTAATAGCAATGTAAACTGTACTTTCTGTCAATAATATGAGTATGCTTATCTATCACATATATGGATATAGACAGCAGCAGTTTATGCTGCTGATATTTTACTGTTATAACATTGATTAGCGCGGTAAACAGTACCATTTTCAAGGGCATACGCATTTGAAATCAGAGGATGTTATAATAAGCAAAGCATTTCCTTGATAATTGTTTGACAATTCGTTATTCATACAAAAGCCAATGTGTCCAAATCGATCTTTATTATTTATTTATTAGACAATATTTATGTATATGGATGGAATGGAGAGAACTATTCTCACTAAGCCTAATAAACTGAGTTTGGGATAGTTTAAACTACGCCTAAACTTGACCAAATACAACTAAACCTTCCATCTACTGTACATTTAATCCCTAAAGACTCCGATAAACGCTCATTCTTTTTGTGAGCCCGATTGCCCGCTTAACGAGACGCAAAATATGTTATGCGTGTACGGCATTGGTCATTTGGATGACACTTGTGGTCAAAAATATTGACCATGGTCCAAGAACCAGGATCATTTTCTCACGATCATTTTTCTGATTATTAGTCGAGAACTTAATGATCATAGTTTATCATGCAGTAGTGTCGTACAACTTCCGGTCCTTCTTGATAACAACTTTCTAATGACAATGGTAATCACTAAAATACGTTTCATATTACTGGGAGGAAATTCATTTGATTAATTCCGTGAATTACATGTTTATCCAATCAACATTTTTGCCATTTTGTTAGGGTAATATCTGAAACTGTACCAATTTTTATTTTAAAAACGTGTGCATCTCCAAAAGTAATGAGTGTGTCTCCTGGAGTTATCATCCCCATGTGCGAGTGTATTATTGTCACCCATTCTATGGCCTGTATGTCTCCCCGCCCCAAACTCTTTATCAAGGCTCTCCGACTTTTCATTAGGTTTTGTTTCAAATAGGAACCCAGTCGAAATTGTTTGGAAGTTATAAACTATGTGGACGAAAGCTTGTATTGTACATGCTCTGAGATTTTCAACTACGGCGGAGTAGGACGGGGGGAGGGAGGGTGGTGGTGGTGGCAAGGAACGGTGCCTAGTTGTACAGATAGGACGACTGAACAGAGGTCCCGCGTACTCGTTGTCGGTGGGAGTTCCACGAAGAGTAGGCAGCAGTAACGGTGTCCGAGCCCAATATTTACCTTATTAGTTACCTGGTAGAACTTCATTTGCCCTGTTGATGAAAAAAGTAGGACGCGAAAACCCGTCTCATTTAATTTCATTTCCGCCATCACGTATCTTTATTATGCTTGAAATTTGTAACCCTAGACCATGATAAATGGGAATATAAGCCTGTGATGTGAATCTCACGTGGACTATTGAATGATTAATGATTGAATACCGGCTTTGTTAAATTATTTACGTCATTATAATGAAACTATCGATATATAGTCTATACACACCCACAATAGCTTCTATATGAACAGCTGTTACTTGCAGTCATACTGACTCATATTTCTGATTGAAAATAATATATAAAACTCTCTATTATATAAGTAAAGTGTATTTAATTGATATACCCCCTACTGTTTATAAATTTAAATACTTATAAATATCATCGATTTCATCCACGTGCCTAACAAATTGTTTTTTGTGCAATATTTTTTAGATACGGTCGGTCAGGTCGGTGTGCTAATACAAGCTTTAGGGCTGCAAAGAGTGGAATTTACATCTAGTTTATTCTTCCTGAATTCCAGTTATCAAAATACACGTGACACTCTTGGCTTGTCTTGCTGGGTGGGTGGGAGTGAGGTGGGCTTTACAATTCCCAATGGATCTTGACCACAATGATTCGAACTCGGAACCTCCCCACCACCCATTTCATATGAGTAAATTAATAAAGAGAAAAGTCACTGGAAGTTCTTTTAACACTTTGTATGCCACCAGAAGGAAGCCAAGTTTAATCCAGAATGGATGCTTACCAACACAAGAATTAACAACACTCTCGTTATGATCAGTTTTGAAGGACGGCAATGGTTGTACAATCAGATGTAATGAAATATCGTGATTCATTTGGGGCTGCAAAGAGTGGGATTTACATCTAGTTTATTCTTCCTGAATTCCAGTTATCAAAATACACGTGACACTCTTGGCTTGTAGTGCTGGGTGGGTGGGAGTGAGGTGGGCTTTACAATTCCCAATGGATCTTGACCACAATGATTCGAACTCGGAACCTCCCCACCACCCATTTCATATGAGTAAATTAATAAAGAGAAAAGTCACTGGAAGTTCTTTTAACACTTTGTATGCCACCAGAAGGAAGCCAAGTTTAATCCAGAATGGATGCTTACCAACACAAGAATTAACAACACTCTCGTTATGATCAGTTTTGAAGGACGGCAATGGTTGTACAATCAGATGTAATGAAATATCGTGATTCATTTGGGGCTGCAAAGAGTGGGATTTACATCTAGTTTATTCTTCCTGAATTCCAGTTATCAAAATACACGTGACACTCTTGGCTAGTAGTGCTGGTTGGGTGGGAGTGAGGTGGGCTTTACATTTCCCAATGGATCTTGACCACAATGATTCGAACTCGGAATCTCCCCACCACCCATTTCATATGAGTAAATTAATACAGAGCAAAGTCACTGAAAGTTCTTTTAACACTTTGTATGCCACCAGAAGGAGGCCAAGTTTAATCCAGAATGGATGCTTACCAACACAAGAATTAACAACACTCTCGTTATGATCAATTTTGAAGGACGGCAATGGTTGTACAATCAGATGTAATGAAATATCGTGATTCAGTAGCTTTTAAAAATCAATGATGATTTCCCAAGAGATGCGTCGGTTGGAAGCCATTCTGATTTTATAATAAAACCAACTCGAATAAGGTGAATGTCAATCTGATCTCCTTCAACTTATGTTATATTGTAATAAAATATAAATAAGCTATTGTGATCTTTATTGAGGTAGTAAGACTATAGTTGTGAGATGCATCTGTCCTGGGATTAACTTGTGTTTACGATTTCATCTATAATTGATACAGTTCTTTTTTACATTGATTCTCAATATAGGCTTGGTTTTCAATGTAATAGGAGTTATCCTTCCTTTTGAAGAGTGTTTCGTTCGTCCCATGTTCGATCTCTGCATTGGCCGAAATTTATTACATTAAAGGGTGGTTGTCGAATATAGGGACTGTCGAATGTATAGACCTACTACTGATTTTAATTGTCTACAGAACAATGAACATATTATAAAAAATAGTGTAACCAGACCTAGATCCAGCCAGCCAGGTTTTAAAATACATATATATATATATATATATATATTATCGGTATTTACGCACTTCCTAGAATTAATAAAATGAACTCGATTAACCTTGCATTGGGTATATTGCACATCGACAAATCCGTAGTCTTCTTCTTCTTTAGGTGTTTAACGTCTGCTTCCATTTAAGGGATATCACAGACAAGACATAGGAGAGCCGAAGCAGCTTCCGGATTTTTAGAATATGATTTTGCAATCTTTCCATTTTGGCCTTAGGCCATGGATTTAGGTAGTAGTATAGACCTACTACTGATTTAATTGTCTACAGAACAATGAACATATTATAAAAAATAGTGTAACCAGACCTAGATCCAGCCAGCCAGGTTTTAAAATACATATATATATATATATATTATCGGTATTTACGCACTTCCTAGAATTAATAAAATGAACTCGATTAACCTTGCATTGGGTATATTGCACATCGACAAATCCGTAGTCTTCTTCTTCTTTAGGTGTTTAACGTCTGCTTCCACTTAAGTGATATCACAGACAAGACATAGGAGAGCCGAAGCAGCTTCCTGATTTTTAGAATATGATTTTGCAATCTTTCCATTTTGGCCTTAGGCCATGGATTTAGGTTTTAGTGGGAAGTTCTTCCCTTTATTTAATAAAAAAACACATCGTTGGTAGATGATCTCTTCTGTTTCTGGATTGGTAGATGTCTTCTTTGTGGGATTTGTGTTTAGGTGCCAGGCCTGTCTTCTCGTGGCCTCCCCTTACTCCACTATCCCACTGGTATTTGTTTTGGCAGAATAGTGTTTAGATGCCGAGCCCGTCTGATCATGACTCCCTCTTACTCCACTATCCCGCCAGTTTAGTAGATGTTAGTAGTAAATTAAACTAATATAAAATTTAAAAAATAAAGAGAGTATAATAAAGTTGTAGTCAAATAAATTGAAGGTAATAAAATAAAGTAAATTAAAGTAAAAGTAAAGTAAAGGTAAAGTAAAGATAAAGTAAAATGAATTAATTAAAATTTATTAGTTAAAATAAATTAAAGGTAATAAATAAAAATAAAGTAAATAAAAATAAAGTAAATAAAAATAAAGTAAATAAAAATAAAATAAAGATAAAGTAAAATGAATAAATTAAAATAAAGTTGTAAGGTGGTTGGGCTTCCTTTGAGAGGACGTTTTAACTTACCCACCCTACGTCGTATAAAATAAAAAAGTTAAGATAAAAAATAAGTAGAAAAAATAAAAAGATAAAAATAAATGTATAGGATGGTTGGGCTTCCTTCGTGAGGACGTTTTTACTCAACCATCCTACGTTGTATGGAGACGTTATCTAGCCGTGACCCTTTCTTATTTCACTAATCTACTTAGTCCAACTGTGTCCATTAGGGAGTGGATTTCTTCAAAGATTTGTAGCTTCAGATCTGGTCTAGGGAAGAGTAGGTTCTTAGTGTTGAATGGTGTGTTGTTGGTCTCCATCATTCTCACTAAGTCCCGTCTCTCTTCCTTATAAACCTCGCAGTCTACCAGGACATGGTTGGTGGTACACTCTTCTCCGCACTCACAGACGATGACATGGTGTTTGTAGTCTCGCAGCCGCTCTTTCACCCTTAGTTTTGATATGAGTCTGCATATATCTCGTCTAGGGTGATTGGTCGCTGTCTTGGTGTAGATCTCGTCATCCAGTCGGAATCTGTATGTGTCAAGTTCAACGAGATTTAATTCCCAGATTGAATTGACCTGTCTTTTGACCATACTGTAGATTTCCGTGGTGCTGTAGTCTATGAGGCGGGGTGTAGCTGTGTCCTTGAGACCCTCGTTGGCGAGTCGATCTGCCTCCTCGTTTCCTTTAATGTTGACATGTGATGGAATCCACACGAGCTCTAATTTGCTTCCCTTCTCTAGGACCCTCTGATATAGCTGCCTGATTTCCAAAATGACTTCTGGCCTTGATTCCGAGTTGTCATTTTGGATTGAAATCAGACTGCTCAGAGAATCGTTTGGAATGACGAACTTGCCAGTCTTTTGATGGGAGATCCATGAAATGGCGTCACGAATGGCAACGAGCTCTGCAGTGTACACCGAGCAGTTATTGGGCAGTTTCCTGCTTATTCCCTGTTCCCCGTTTGGCAGGTATATTCCAAACGAGCTGGTGCCCCTTTCACGGTTGCGTGAGCCATCCGTGTACACATGGTCCCAGTCATCAGACGGCCAGTTGTCTTCCAAATGTTCTAGAGAGAAAGCACGTGCAGCACTGGGGTTATTTTTCTTGTCGGTTTTCTGTAGTAGATCTAGATTGACCAGTGGTATAGGGAGCGTCCAAGGGGCGACAACTGGGGGGTCGTGTTTATTTATCACGAGCCCCCCCAGTCGTAGTTCCTTGATCGTTTCTCTGATACCCTGGCTGAAGGTTTTCTTTTTGGGATCTCTTACATATTTTGTCTTTTGTAGACTGACAAATGTTGGGGATCTTTCACCTAGTTGTGATATCTTGACCCAATACCTTGTCACCAGTTCTTTTCTTCTTAGGGATAGGGGCAACTCCCCGACTTCTTGTAGTAGTGCCTCTCGCCTAGTCCCGAGCCCTACGCCAGTCGCAATACACAGAGCTTTGTATTGGATGGTGTCAAGCTTGCTTAAGAGTTTTGGCGCGCAGTTCATGAAGGCCAAAGAGCCGTAGTCTAATACAGAGCGTATTAGAGCACGATATACCATCATTAGTGTAACTCTATTGGCGCCCCACGCACTGCCCGTTAATTTTCTCATTAAGTTTAGGATTTTGGAGCATTTATCTACAGTCCAGTCGATGTGCGGTTTCCAGGTCAACCGTCGGTCAAAGATTACGCCAAGGAACTTGGTTTGGTCTTTAAACTCGATGGTTTTCCCGTTCATACACAGAGTCATTCTGTTCATCCCTCTATCCCTGCTCACAAGCATGCCGACTGTTTTCTTCTCCGAGACTTTAAATCCCCAATCGTTTGCCCATGTCATGAATTTGTCTAAGGCTTTTTGCATATTCTTTTGTAGTTCACAGAAGCTCGTCCCATTTCTCCATATTGTCCTCCCCAGCCGCACTATCCTTCTTGAGGGAAAGAGCCTTATTTAACTCTCCCTCAGAGAAGGGTAGGTTGATTGGTTCAGCCACTTCATTAGATTCAATTACTAATGAAGGGTGCTGTGAGTAAAAGATTTCCTTCCTCTTCAGAAACTCTGGTAATTGGTTTTCGTCTTTGCTTGCATTAGCAAAAGTTTTTGCTAGTAGGTCTACCTTTTCCTTGCCGTTGGTAACGTACTTATCTCCATCTTCAAGGTTTGGTATGTTGAATGATCTGCGTTTCCCGTTCATGGCGTTCAGCTTCTTCCAGACGGCACCTGTTTGCGTGTTTTTATTCAACGCATTACAGAATGTCATCCAGTGCCCACTTTGTGCCTTTTTTATGGTGTCTCTTGCAGCGTATTTCAACTTAAGGTAATTTTGGTGGTTGGCTTCATTGTAGTGGCGTTTCCGTAGGCGGAGGGCCTTCCTTCTGTCGTTGACCGCCTTCTGACATTCCGGTGACCACCATGGTTTTCTAGTCCTTGGTTTTCCACCAGAAGTCCTTGGAATGGAGTCGTTAGCAGCACCTATAATAGAGCTAGTAATGTTGGTAGCGTACACGTCGATGTTGGTATCGATGATATATTCTTCCTTCCACTCAAGGCAGCCTACACGGAATTTAACCCAATCAGCTTCTTTCATAATCCAATTGGGTCTCCCGTTATAGACTTCCCTGGTTGCTTCGGCCTGAATGCAGAATTCTATCAGGAGATGGTCACTGCCAAGTGTTTCGTCTTCGTGTACTTGCCAGTCGCAGCGGTTTGCCAGACCAAGCGTACAGAACGTGAGATCTAGGTGCGAAGGTGGGGCATTTCCTCCGACAAAAGTAGGGCTCTCGTCGTTCAGCATGCATAGGTCGTTTGTTTCTATTATTGAGCATAGGCTAGTCCCCCGGCAGTCATTCCTCGGCGACCCCCACAGGACGTGTTTTGCGTTGAAATCCCCGCAAAACACTGATTCGCCCTGTGGAAGTTGATCGAGAAGTGACTGGAAGTCAACTGGTTTTTTCGTGACATCTGGGGGTACATAGACATTCACTATTGTCAAATTCGTATTATTGATCAATGTGATGGCTATGCCCATTGCTTCTAGAGGTCCTTCTACGTCCAGTGAAACAGAAATATAATTTAGGTTATCACGGATATAGATGGCAATGCCGCCGCCACGTGTCGTACTTCCTGGTCTGTCCCTTCTCTCACAAGTGTATCCGGGTATGTAGATGTCTTTCGAGGTTGGTAGTAACTTGGTTTCTTGGAGGCAAATTACATCCCTGGGGTTGCGTGTGATGTATTTTCTCAGCTCAGCACATCTGGGGGCCAGTCCATTAACATTAAGTTGTAGAACTTTAACCTGGCCCGCCATGATGACTGTCCGGATGGATGCCTCTATGTATTGTCTTTTTATTGTTCAATTGGCGTTTCACATTCCATAGGATGTACCTCATTAGTGTTCGTCTTTGGTGTTAAAACCGGCAAGCAACTGGGCATATCGCCAGTGCTGTAGTGACGAACGTGAGATATCCTTCTACGGAGTGCGAGGTTTGCCGTTTGATCACTTTTTTTGGTTTCTTCGTCGTCGTCTTCTTCTCTTGATCTTTTTTTTACTATGTTGATTGAGTTAATCATGACACACAGGACATCGGCGTTGACAATGTGTGTCCTTACTTTGCCGAGTAAGCTTTCCATCTTGGTAGTTTGGTCCTCATTGGATACGGCCACCCTGAGGAACTCGATCATGAAGTCACTTTCCGTTTTAAATTTAGGAATGAAGTGTTCTTCATGACTCTTCGTTTTCGGTTCCTCTTTTTTTTTCTTGGGTGTCTTCTGTTTGACCTCTGCAGGTTTGGTAGATATGTTCCTCTCTTTCTTCTTCTTGTCTTTACCTTTAGGGGTGGGGGTTACATCGGATGTCAAGAGAGTCGGTGCTGGAGCTTGCTTTGGTTCCACCACCGGTTCTCTGACTACTTTTGCTTCCCTCTCCTTGTTTTTTACTTGTTGGGTTGCCTCCCTAAAGGTAAGTTTGTCTTTGCTTTGCAGACGTAGAGCTGCTTTGGTCGCTAGAATTCTTGGGCATTGCGGAGAGTTGGCTGCGTGGCTGCCCTTGCAGTTTGAGCAGTTAATTTTACTACCCACTCTACACTCAGCCACCGCGTGTTCTCCTCCGCATTGGGCGCATGTGGCTTTTCCTTTACAGTACTTAACCGTATGTCCCAGTTTCTGGCATTTGGTACACTGTCTCACTCTCTGAACATAGGGGTGGGTACGGCGGTTGAGGTACACGATTTTAAGGGCCTCAGGTGCGGAACCTTTCTTGAAGGACAGGGCGACGCTTCCCTGATCCTTCCCCTGGGCCACATTAAACCGGTATACCTCGGTAGCTTGGTACCCCCTCTCTGTTAAATCTTCCAGAATTTCCTCTCCGGTATATTCGGCCGGTATCCCATGAACAACCACCTTATCAATAGACAAGGTGATCGGTTCGGACAGCGTCACGGTCATACCGAGAAGTGCGTTCTGAGCTAGCGCCAAATCCATCTCAGACCTACTTTTTAAGGCAAGTTTAAGTTGTCCTGACACAGTAATCTTTAAGTCGGGTATGCTAGTAATACCCCACTTACTCTTAAGTTCCTTCCCCACTGCCGTAAGTTTGGCTCCTTGAAAGGACTTGCCTTCCAGTGGCCTCACCAGTACGACGTGAGTCTGTTCCTCTCTCCTTTTTGCTGCAGGAAAGAACTTTGGTGCAGGGCTGCTGTTAAAAGCGTCAGCCATGGACATTGGTGAGCTAGCCTCTGTCGCCATCGTTCTTATGCTGCCGAAATATATAATCGAAAACTAAAGGAGGGAATGAACAGTGTTGATTAAGGTTATATTAATTAATGACGTAAGTTGATATTCCTGTTGTTACCCCTTTCCACAAAGAACCGCTAGTCAATCAATGTGATTAATACTAATTAACTATGGGTTCCTATTGCTTGTATGAGTGTACTTAACAGTTATCAGACTTATTAGCTATATAAATAAATTAGCTTGTTATTGTTTTAAGAAGCTTGTGATGAGCTCAATCAGTTGGCTTGTACACTGAGCTTCTTTGTTAGTTGATGATAGAAATAAAAGTAAAATGACCAAAAAATAAAAAAATAGAAATATAAAAATAAAGATAGGAATGTGGTATATCCTATATAATATATAGCTGAAAAAGGGGTAAAAAGTATGATAATAAAAAAAAAAGAAGATTATATTAGGGGTGAAAAATGAGGATTTAAGAAAATAAGCTTATTAAAGTAAATTATTAAATTGAAGAAAATAAAATAAAATAGTAAATTAAAGTAAATAAAGTAAAATAAACAAAGAAAGTAAATAAAGTAAAAAAAAGTAAAAATAAAAAAAATAAAAATAAAAAAAGTAAAATAAACAAAGAAAATAAACAAAGAAAAGAAACAAAGAAAAGAAACAAAGAAAATAAACAAAGAAAATAAACAAAGAAAATAAACAAAGAAAATAAAGTAGAATAAAATAGTAAATTAAAGAAAATAAAAGACTGATGAAGAATGCAAAATATAAAGAAAGTAAACCTTATACCCTGTAAAGGTGTAAAGAAAAAGATAAAGACAACCTTAAATCTACTTTTGGACTAGATGATCTTTGTAGTATCTAGTAGTCTTTCTGGATTTGAGAAGTCTTTTGGAGTCTTAGCTAGGCTACTTTATCTAGGATAAATTTAGTCGATAGCTATGGAGCTCTGATGCTTTAGGTGTTATCAGTACGAAGACTAAATAAGACTAATAAATCCGTAGTGCTTCGAGGTGGTTTATATCCTCTTAGTGATATTCGGTATAACACAACTTTATTCGGAAGATAATATGGTGTCAGATAAGTGCCCCCTGGCGAAGCTCTAAAGTGACTATTTTTTGGTTTCGCACTAATTATTTCCCGCCTTCTTCCATAGAAAAGCGAAACAGCGGCAAAAGGAGATTAGGATCATTTGGTCGCATTTTCTTGGCTTCACCTTCGTACATAGGAGGTGAAAGTTTTTTTTATCGGCTTTCATAGCAGGGTGTTGTCATAATTACATTTTGCCATGGCATGCTATATATAAAAGTTGATAACAATAGGTTTAAGTAAGTAATTCAATTAAGCCTGGAGATGGCAACCTCTTATAGAACAAACACCTGTAACATCTCAAGATGTTTGGACTCAACAGAACTCACAATTTGAAAGTGGACTGTCATCATGGCGACGGGTTCGTCTGCTAGTCGAAGTTATATTTGTTCTGGTCAAGTGTTAGTCAAGAAATAAAATCAACAAAACGTTATGATTCGAGCCAGAATAAACCAATATTTCTAGAACCATATTGGCATGACTACTTTACTTCAAACAACCCGTTCTTAACGACATTATTGTTTATTAGTCTTTAACAACGGTGATATATCAGTTACAAAAGGTTTGAAAAAGTACAAACCCTTCTCGGGCATCGTGACATATCCATATCACACCAGTAATAATCGGGTTAACTTAAAACAGGCAAACAAGATAAACCAATCAGTAAACAACTAACGAAATAAACACGGCCAGAACACAAACATTAAAAGACTGGCGGCGTCTCATTATTAACGTAAGGTAGGGAATAGCATTACCCTTTAAATGCTTCCCAGAATATATCACAGAGGAATATTTTTGAATAAATTTGATTAGGCTTATTCGTGTAACAGAAAGATGGGTAAAATAAATTCGAGGAGGGCTGATGACTCTGACATTAAAGTAGCCAAGTCTCTAACTCAATATCATCCAAAATCTTCAACTTTGAAAACACGAATTATTTGTCAATTTAAATCAACATTGATGCTGTGATCTTACCGGAAAAATGGGCTTCTGATATCCAATATTTAAGACAAAATAAACATTTTACCATTGGTAAACGAATCGACCATAATGCGTTTCAGCCCCAGTTCTAGCACCAAATCAAACAGCGTATGTATATAGGCGCTAGAAATTTGAATTCTATGGAGACTGCTGACTTATTTCGTGGAACATAACTGATTCGAAATTAAGAGTAAAAACGTAAACCATTGAATGTAAATCAGTTTATAAACATCCATATTACAGTATTTTATGCGTTGCGACCGACTTCTGTCAATTTCTAGATCCAAAATGTTAGCGACTTAGCTCCTTTAAGGTCAAAAATTTAGATATATACATGTACATGTACTATCCAACCGTTTCACTATATCATAACTGTCATGCAAGATGCAATTTATGCGTATTCCCGATGCCACTTTTCATTTTAGGAGTTCACTTTGCTTTTACATTTCGAAATGGGAAGTGAACTGTTTCCTCATTTGCTGAGACAACAAACGATTTTGAGTTATTTAACTTTTTATAGATGTTGCTTTATAGATTCCGGGTTGATATAGGTCACGATTTGTGTAATCTGCATTTCTATAACGGTAAATATTTATTTAATTTCTGACATGGGCGTGTGTACTTTAATCTTTTAACTTAGATGGCTGTCAAATAGTCTTACATCCGATTCATTAATTACAGGGGGGTTGTCTAATTATATTGATGATAGTTTCTGAAATTGATTATTTGATTTGACTATTTGCTACCTAATTTTCAGTAAATGTCATATTAAATATCTTCTTTCTTCCTGACGATGCTTTCATAATTTTCACACAACCAATATTTACACATTTATAAATATAACGACTGCAGACAGTTATTTAATCTTAATTAGCTTTCATAATTATATAGCTAATGTGATATAAACTGACACTTTAATAAATGTTGAGACGCGTAACCCGATCATGATATGTTGGGATTTCATGTATAGGCCTACCGTATGTACGCCGAATCTGAAATGCCCCACTCTTTCGTTTCGACGTTTCATGTTGCCATGTTGTGTATATATATATAAAGGTAGAATTGCAACATGATATATAACTTAGATTATTAAAGTCTGCTCCGATATTGGTAAAATAAAATTGGGTCCATTTATGATGTACGCCTTAAGACAATTATTAACACCGTTTAACCATGGGTGTAGGTTCGAGAGGAATAATGTAAGAGCTAACATTTGAGGGAACAGGTTTTTCCGGCTTCAAGTGTTATATAAATTATTTATTCACATGACAAGCCTATTTATACAATCAGATGACTGTTATATTAGAAAATGTACGCCAGATAATATGGCCCCCATTCACAGTGGCCACCGATCGAAGGACTGAACATTGGGACTTAGTTTATTATCGTGGCAATGTTACTTGGCAATTGAGACTGTCGGCTTTTCAACTTTTTTTATTTGCATATTACGTTCATTAAAAACAGTATACAAAACATACACATAGATCAATATACATGAACTGTCAATCTTCAAATTTCGTTGGGGGATCACGTGACTAAGTGGATAAGGTGTTGGCTCGCTAGTCTGGGAGAGAGAGAAATGGGGTTTAACGTCCACTCAACACAACTAGGTCATTTCGGGACTTCGCTAGTCTGGAGGTCGGGTGTTCGATCCCTGTATTGGCCGAGAAAGTTCATCTCGATTTTCCGGCGGGGTTTCCTCTTGTCAGTGATGCAGACGGAGAGCCTGATAAGGACAGTTACCTAGTCGTTCGGATGGGACACATTGGCGTGCGCGTAAAATATCCCTTGGCAGTTGGAATTCAGTTGCTGCCCGGGCAAAATTTCGCTCATAGCACACTGTACGGTGTATGCCCGTCTTCAATTAGCCCAGGTTAGGTGCAGAAACGTAGGACGTTAAACCCCATTTCATTTCATTCATTCATTCAAATTTCGTCGGAGACAATTTGGTCATTTTTTTTGTCAAAACTTCAAACATTCATAACTTCGCTTAGAAAGTAACCCGACTGAAATTTATTCACTTTTCATTAAACTATTATAACAAGAGCGGTCAGCTCTATATCTATATCATACATAATGCCTCTTTAAGACTTTCCGCGGTATAATTATTTTTTTAAATCGTTCAATGGCTTCTTCTTTAAAAGCTTCATAATAGCCATGAGGCCTTGGTCCATTAATTGAAATATGTTGTACTACTACACATATATCAACATAGTAATCATTTTAATTAATAAATTCAATAAATTCAATAACCGAAGAACATCTCGTACGTGTCATAAATCATCTTGAACCCAAAAAGCCAACTTGTGTCGCATAATTAAATTTGTTCAAACCATCACTTTGTCCGTGGCCATATTGTCTAAGCTACTAATAAAAGATGACAATATTGTTAGTTGGGTAAATAAAGAGGTGTTACAATAAATGGTCAATATATGATTAAGGTGGCTAAAATACTTGACCCACATGTCCATTGTAATATTTGAGATTCGCGCGTTTCCTACAACGACTTACTCCTTTTGATGTGTTATTTTTATAAGAGTTGTCAAATATACAGACGTCACGCTACAATGTCTGTATATCACACATTTTATAATTAAAGGAAGTCTCTATTATTACACAAGAAATCGATACAATTGACGTGGAACAACCCTAGTCACTTCGGCATTTGATACTATGGAATGGGAACTCTAGCTAGACCGTTTTAAAACTCAAATAAATAATATGACAATCAGGTAGAATTTTTAAAACTGGCTGTAAATGGTACATTTTAGAGAAAATCTTGATGTGGGTAGCATGCATTAATGTAACATGGGCAACTTTCACAAATTCATCCAAAAAAATAACAAACCAGAACGACGCAAAATCAAGACTAAAAGGGGCTCCCAAACTACATGGGAAGTTTAACTTCTTTGGGGTTTCCCTAGCCTACACCCCCCTCCCCGACTCATTCTCAGTCCATCCATGATAATAATACATCAAGAAGTAAGAAAATTAATAGGAAAAGTAAAAAAAAAACCAACGTTTTGTATGAACCACTCCTCAGCTGGTTTATTAATAATTGGTCTTCACTCTTCAGGCAATTATTATCGATCTATACGTAATAAGAATACCATCCTCGTCGCGTGCAACATGTCACTAATCCGATTACATACTGCAGCTGATAATAAATAATAAAGAAGTCTTAATTAATTTCGTCATGGGAGGTAAGTTCGTAATATCGATGTTACCTTATTTCAATTTATTTTAAAGTCTGCTTTAATCATTAACACGAGCCAGAGAATTGCTTTAATTGAATTTTGATGCACTTGAAATGTCATAACATAGAATTGGTACATTGATCTCTGCAATTTCACGACTATCAAAAAGTAAGAATTAATTAAATTTACGATTTAGGAGTAAAGTAGAACAATAACAGCAGATTTACTTTATTTATTATTACATAGACATTTCCTGGTTGTCTTATTTATAAAGGAAATTTTTGGTTTACGTTTTTTTTTGAAAAATACAACACTAGCTTAGAAATTACGCCACCGCCTTGCTATTATGACCTTCAAATATTTGTTTAGCGGTTCATTGGTGTATCAGTAGGACGTTAAACCCATTTCATTTCATTTATTGGTGTATTTCCCCATTTATGATAGATAAGATACTGATTGTGCCCGGGCGTCCAATTAGGAAATGATATAATACATTATTTTTTAAATGACGAAGCTATATAAATAAGGAAATTTTTTGACTTACAATTTTTCTATAAAGGAAATAACTAGTTCACCGAACGAGGAAAAAAACTAAATATATAAAGTATTAGATTGAATTGAATAACAGGAAACATTCCGTTCCCTATAAAGCCCCATGGTAGAATGAAACTTGGTCAAAAGATTATTCAAATTGATATCAATTCCGTAACTATGTAAATTTTACACTGATCTTTATAGATTTCACAACTCCGCCTTTTTACTCGGCTGGGTCTCCGGTGGTTAGGTGGGTAAGACGCCGGCTCGCTAGCCTGGAGGTCGGTTGTTGGTCCCTGCATTGGCCTAAAAAGTTCATCCAGATTTTTCGGCGTGGTCCCCTCCTTGTCAGCGAAGCTGGGCGGAGGGCTTGATAAGCACAGCTGTCTAGTCCTTCGGATGTTACGAAAAACCGAGGTCCCGTGTTGGAGTGCACGTAAAATATCCCTTGATAGTTTGAATTCGATATAACAGTAGGCCGTAGTGCCTCTGTCCGGGCTAAATTTTTACCATAGCACACTGTATGGCGTATGCCCGTCTTCATTAGCCCAATTCGGAGCAGAACAGTAGGACGTTAGGCTCCATTTAATTAATTTTTATTTTCCGCGTTTTAGACACATAAAAGAACAATAATTTATATATATATGTTTAAGCCATCGAAGATTTCTTTGATATCCGGATATAATGGAATGGGTTCTTGTCGAACATGGGCATTCTAATGCAATCCGAAATGCCCTACTCTTTTAATGGCATTTAGGGCTGCGGTCAACGGCGGGAGAATGTTGAACAATCGGGGTGTCACTGGTGATTTGTTTCGCATATCTGGCTGTGTATGGCGGGGGAAAGCGGCAAAAACCTAATGTTATGTAGAAATGTCTAATTCAAAACACACATGTAACATAAGGCCATACCAAATACCTAAAACGTTTAATGCAAAAAAACAAAATACAAGAAACCTCGAATACAAAATACCTCATACGTCTAATGCAAAAGACAAACTACAAGAAACCTCTAATACAAAATACATATAACATCTTATGCACAATTGATTTTACAATCTGAAACATCTACCATAAGCATTAGATGACATATCTCGTTGGTATTACTTACGTTTCTCCACTGAAATATCTTTATTTAGGTCAATGTCAAGGTCACCGAACATAATTTGGCGAGCTATTCGGCTAGCGAGCTATTCGATCAATCCAGCTGGCAACCTATTGGTAGGCAACCTATTCAGAATAAATTCAAAGGTCGCCCATCTCATCTATTTTTATCAGCCAATAAAATCCATCGTAACGTCTATCAAACGAAAGTAGAATATATTGTTATTTTAAAGTGAAAGAACGTTAATATTCCGAATCAAAATTCGGGTCATCGTACAAAATTATGAGCATCAAGCTATAGGCCTATATATTCTGAAAGGTAATTGAATACTAGTAATCGTACACAATTCTGAGCATCTAGCTATAAATATTCTGAAAGGTAATTGAATAAGCTTTCCAAATCTTAGCAGTAAAAGTTGGCACAATCATATTAAAGGGGTGCGCGCTTATCGAAAACATAGCCAATTTTTCAATATTCTAACTGTAAAGAACGGTAATGTTCCGAGTCGAAATTCGGACCATCGTACAAAATTCAGAGCACCTGGCTGTATATATTGTAAAAGGTGATTCAATAAGCTTTCCAAATATTATTAGTAAAAGTTGGCACAATCATATAAAAGGAGTGCGCTCTCATCCTAAACATTGCCAATTTTTCAGAATATTTATAGCTAGATGCTCAGAATTGTGTACGATGGTCTGAATTCGGAGTACAAAATTCAGAGCACCTGGCTGTATATATTGTAAAAGGTGATTCAATAAGCTTTCCAAATATTATTAGTAAAAGTTGGCACAATCATATAAAAGGGGTGCGCTCTCATCCTAAACATTGCCAATTTTTCAGAATATTTATAGCTAGATGCTCAGAATTGTGTACGATGGTCTGAATTCGGACTTTTAAAAAATTACCGGCATATCGTTAGTTACAATTAGAATAATGAACAAATTGGCTATTTTTATGATGAGAGCGCACCCCTTTAATACGATTGTGCTAACTTTTACTAATAATATTTGGAAAGCTTATTCAGAATATATATAGCTTGATGCTCAGAATTTTGTACGATGACCCGAATTTTGATTCGGAATATTAACGTTCTTTCACTTTAAAATAACAATATATTCTACTTTCGTTTGATAGACGTTACGATGGATTTTATTGGTTGATAAAAATAGATGAGTTTGGGCGACCTTTGAATTTATTCTGAATAATTTTCCAACGAATAGGTTGCCAGTTGGATATATCGAATAGCTCGCTAGCAGAATAGCTCGCCAAATTGTGTTCGGTGACCTTGACATTGACCTAAATAAAGATATTTCAGTGGAGAAACGTAAGTAATACCAACGAGATATGTCATCTAATGCTTATGGTAGATGTTTCAGATTGTAAAATCAATTGTGCATAAGAGGTTAAATGTATTTTGTATTAGAGGTTTCTTGTATTTTGTCTTTTGCATTTGACGTATGAGGTATTTTGTATTAGATGTTTCTTGTATTTGTTTTTTTGGATTAGACGTTTTAGGTATTTGGTATGGCCTTATGTTACATGTGTGTTTTGAATTAGACATTTCTACATAACATTAGGTTTTTGCCGCTTTCCCCGCCATAGCTGTGGGGGATAGATTTATAGAGTAAATTAGTCTGAATATGAATTAAACTATTTCGATTGGAATAATAAGCAATTAAACCGTTTTAAATACATGTTGCAAGTCATGTATTCAAAGGGACACGACTCGCTTTTTACTACTAAATATTTCTCTCCTAATAATTTTCAATGTTAATTTCTTGTCAAATGTGCACAGCTTACGCACTATTTTTTTAAACGCCCACATTTTCATGTGACCGTATATTGCATAGCCCATGCCCGCCCGTACACATTTTGTTTGTTGACACTATAATATATGTCACAATTTTTATCCAATTTTGACGAAACCTGAAATATATGTTTATATAAAAAAAAAGAGTCTCGGGTTCTTTCCATCTATGGGCATATCGGACCGTTATGTCCTGGATTATGGTCCCTGAACGTACGAAAAATCACATTTTTAGTTTATGGAGCCTCTAGAGGTCACAACTTTTGATCCCTGTTTAAAAACCGTATACATATTCACCGTTACACAATGCTGAGTATGTCTTTCGTGAAGATCGGACTGAAACTTCTCGTCAATTTGGCCCATTCCCGTGTGTTAATAGTGTAAATACAGTGTACTTATATCCCAAAGATCACGGTTCAGCATTATCGACAAAATATTTCATTGACTTAAAATTTAGAATAAAATCACAACCACATGAGTCGATTATCATTTTTTATGACAAATGTTTTAAAAAGAGTTTCAAGTACAAAATATACCACATTACAAAATTAATCCTGCTATGTATACACAAATATATATTTGACAATAATGGACGGATATTAAGTGATCAATTTTGAACATAACTAAGGAAGGCAAGATATTACGAAAAATTTAGGATTTTACAAGCCACTATAAATAAAGCAATATTTACATAAGAAAAAAAAAAATGATACCAAATGAAATAATCAGACATTTTAAAAATATGGTAACTCATTCTAATCAGGAAATAGAATTGATGTTCTGTAATTAAATAATCAGTTTCCGTTGCGGGATATCGCTATGCCACCTTAGTTTTCTTACCTCACAGTATTCTTAAAAATAAATAACTTGACATCATGTCAAAATAATACTATCTTATGAAATAAATAAGGTTACATGTATATTGTAACATAATATGTACACATTACATTTCAACTAAAGAAAAAAGATAGCTTTAATACAGGTTGCCAGACCACGAAACATACGCCAGCAAACAGCTGCTGTCTGAGCGTGTTAATAGTGGATCGTTTGGAATAAAGTTTTTTCATATCTTTGACCTTTGAAATGTGGGGAAAATGAATTATTTCAATAGGATCATGTCTCAATACCCTTTGAACATCAGAATTGATACGTGATCCGTAGAGCTGTACGTGTGGCGACTATTCTTGAACTAAAGTCGTACTTTATAGTAATCTTAAAAACTATAATTACGTATCATGGTTAAAGTTTCGAAGATATATGACAATAACTCAGCGCAATTGAATTACTACAAGTTCTATTCGTGCGAATTATTAGTGAAAAAAATCTTAGTACCGGTATGTTAAAAAAAACATTACAAAATCTCTGACCTGTAGGACGATTACAAGGTTTTGATGAAAGAAACAAGAACATAAAATTTCGACAGCCTGGGGCAAAACCAGTTTTCTAAATGTTGGAAATGCAATCTTATTAATATAAAATCGAATCACCACACTAAATGTTAAAACCAATTTAACTGCTAGGAAAATATGTTTAAAAATACAAGTTAAGCATTGTTTCTCTGGATGATCAGAGTGCATGGCTTAAAAGATTTCAAATTCCGATTATGAATGACACACAAGTTTAATAAGAAATCGCACACAAAGAATACTGTAGTTTTAAAACAACAAAAAACCCGAAATGAAACACCTTTCATTCAGGAATCTCCTGCATCACTGACGTGTTGTTAAGTCCGTTACTATTTTCAGTGGCTGATATAGATAGACCTGGAACTTTTGGAATCACGTTGACGTAATATTTGGAACCACTTCTCGCCAATCCCTGTAGAGGCTGTTTCTTATTATTTCGGCGCATCAAGTAACATATACTGACTGACGTCACTATATTTAAAACTACCAAGAATCCAACGACAAAAACAACAATATCGGGAGCGGTTATTGGATCTTCTGTGTCTGGAAGTGGTGTGGTAGTTGGCTCTGATGTGGTAACAATTGACAACACGACTGCTGCCTTACTGAATAGTAAGTCGTCTGTCTTTGTTTCCCGAGCTACTACCTGAAATTTAAAGGGATATTGCCAAATGATACAGATGTATTTCACTAGTAGGACGTTAAACCCCATTTCATTGCAATTATACCATGGAGACATATGCTGGTTTTACTCTTGTCAGCGGTGATTGACGGAGGATCTGAAAAGGACACCTGTCTAATCGTTCGGATAGGAAGAAAAACCAAAGTCCCGTGTCACGTTGAAGTTAGAATTTGAAATAAGAGTAGGTTGCGTCTTAGCGCCGCCTATCGGGAAATATTTCCCCCATAGTACACTATATGGCGTATGCCCGTCTTCATAAGCCCAGTTGGAGCAGAACTGTAGGACGTTAAACCCCATTTCATTTCATAACCTGAGGATATAACACGCTTTAAATAGAAAGTATATGAAGCTTAGCCTGTAGTGCCTACTTGCATCACTTCCATGGAATGTATAACTAAGAAAACGTTGTACATTACGACATTCAATTTGATGCACACTTCAACCTTTTCATAAATATATCAATACTTTGGAAATCCAACCTATTAATGCCTATTATAAGAGTAAGTGCAGAAGAACCACGCTACATGAAAAAAAACTCCGATAAGACAAACCTGCGGATAAGATAAATTATAAATTATAGAGAAACTCACATCAAAAGTTAAATGTTGTCCGGTGTATTCTCTTATTACTGAGGTGTTTATTACACGAATGAGGACATACGCTTCAAAAAACACTTCTACTGGACTAGGCGTTAAAGCTGAAAATATTTCACCATCCTTTTCAACAGTTATTGTAAAATAGGCGTTGAATCCCTGGAACATAAAAATCGAGGAGCTAGAAATGGACACAAATAGGTCGCAACACATATAATAATGTTATATGAATGTATATATATATACGTGTAAACTGATTTACATTCAATCGTTTTTGATTTTACTGTAATTTCTAATCAGTTATGTTCGACGAAATACGCGAAGAGTCCTCATTGAATGGCCGTCTTTGGCGTCTGGCTATTTCAGTCTACACCGATAATATTCCCCAACCGGGTATATGTTCATTCATTGAGTCGCTTCATACAACTAGCATTCGAAAGGATTCTGGAACACGATTCGTGTGCCAATTTAAAATTTCCATTGTGTCCTAAATATTGGACACCAGAAGCCCAACTCATTAGAAACCTTTAACCAGTGTAATACTTTAGTAGACTTTGTGCTTCTAAGATTAAAGATTAAGATGATTTTATATTTTAATTATTTGGCAAATATAATATATTCACATGATAGGTGATATGTACTTAAAATACTTAATTCAGCTTAGAGCAAATTGACATATTGATGTATAAAAAATAGTACAGAACTGATTCTATATGTAATCATAACTGGTTATATTGTCAACAACATGTTAACAGATATTTCATGGGAATGATTGCTAGTGAATTTCCATTCTACCATATAAGGGTGGGTTGTTGACGTCACTGGGCTCAATTGACCAATCTCTATAATTATTTACATCATGTTTCACCAATTAGATAATTGAATGTCCAAAACACCTTGATACAAAATGAGTTCCATATTACTAGCTCTAGGATTGGGAAGAGTTTAGCTAGTATTGACTGTAATGATGATATGTACATTGCTTGTATCTATAACTATATCTGCTACATAAAAGGTAAAAACGAACTCTTGCATTGTTATAACTGAGAAGCCGAACGTCTTAAGAAACCAGTAAAAATACACAACGTTCTAGACGATCAAGGGCTGTTCTAATATGTAGCAAGAAACAGATGCACGAGTCGAATGTACAATATGGCGACCAGTTCGGACAATTTCTGCTCTCCATGTCAGACAAAGAAGCTCGTGGTGCTACACCAGACGTCGATTACGAACCCTAGCCAATCGTATTAATTTAGAATCTTATATTCAACCCAAAATGTAATTGGGAGGAATAGACCAGAAAAACACAAGGGGACAGTTGCTCAAAGCTGCGTTATCTTTTAATGATCCGTTAACTTAAACGGAGAGAAAGATTGTTGCTGGAAATAAAAGCCCCGAACATTCTGTGGTGCTAATTTCTCCTACAGATTTATGCTTATATAAAAAATAAAGTATTCTATAGTGTTTTCTGTAGTAAATTTAACGGAAAGTTAACAAACAACACGTTACCAAGATATGTCCGTTAGAGTTTAAAGGGTCAATCCCGATAATGTTTTAAGAATAAAACTCTTTAATTTCGTGTTAAAATCCATTAAGATCCCATACCTTAGGGCCGAGCAACTAACTCAATATATGTGATACGTTTTCAAACAACTTAAACCCACAGTCTTCATCTTGAAATGGAGTCCGGTGTCCAAAACTGTATTATGCGGTGATTTGATAACACCATAGTTTTATTTTATAAAAATAATGTGTTGGAGAAATTTACCTCTTGTTATGAAGTACAGCACATGGACCATTCACCGTGTAGACCTCTAAAGGAACGGGAATCGATTATCGGGTCACCAAACGAAATAATTGACCCGAAATCTTAAAAGGGTTACGTGTCCGGATAAGCTGATTTAAAGCTCACGTCTCAACGACTCAATATTTTGAGCTTAAATTTTGAGTAAGAGTATATACACCAGTCTTCTATATTTTGGCGTTTAAATTTCATACGTACTCGGACTTTTATTTTTGAGGCTCTGTTCAATTCGGGACTGTCCCTTTAACGGATCGTTAAAATAACTTAGTTTTGAGCAACCGACCCAAGGTCTTAAAGAACTGTAGCTGTGGCAGATATTTGGTGGAATTTCAGAGTATACAATTGTAATTCATTTATAATTCATTGCAATGAACACACCATTAATTAACGAATCAAAAAAGTCGGAATTCATAATGGCGTGAAAACTACATTTACCTGATCTAGATCAAAAACTCTCATATACCCTTCACCGTCAAAATATATTAGCGAATCAGATGGAGTATCGTCTCTGACGTAAGCAGTGTATGTTGTTGACGTATTAAATGTTGGCGCGTTATCGTTAATGTCTTCAATTGTTACTGTAACTGTTACATTTGTGGTAGAGTTTTCTGACGGTAAAGCATTTACCTCATAAGCCTAAAAACAATAAATTGAAAAATATTATTGGATTGGCAGGCAACGAAACGTATGCCCATCCGTTTATACACGCATTGGCTGTCTCTATTATCATGTATTTTAAGAAGTAAACGCAAATAATTATATCCGGGGCAGTAACTCTGTTGAGAATAAATGGTGTCCGTCGAACATTGAAGTTCCCTCAAGCATAGACAGTGCCGGACTGGTGGCCCGAAGGCCCACTTGCCAAACCTGTGAAAAGGCCCGCGAGCAAATGTTTTTTTATTTTTTCACAAAATATTCCAGGTTTTGGCCATTTATCAGGTTTTAATGACTTATCAAGAGCTGGGAGTGACTGAAGAAAGATTGTCGGCTTATAATGCTGTCACCATCTTGAGGTTAAACTCATGAATTTATGCATAATTTCACCAGGTGGTAGAATTTGTTTCTTCCAACGAAATCTATCTTTCTGCTTTTCTTTCCTTTCCTTTCCCTGTTTCCTCAAGTGGACAAGTGGGCCCAGTCCGGCACTGAGCATAGACACAGACATTGCATAGCCAACAGAACGCTTGACCTGTTAGACACTTATTACGGACGGACTAACATACTGGCGTACATTGATCAATTTACCCATCGATGTCGGTGACATTTGTACCGGGTAATCGATTAAAATCCATGACCCCGTCTTCAGTAAGCTGTTAAACCCCATCTAATTTATCCATGCTTAAAATACTCACATTACGACTTACATGATTCGGTTATAAAGTAACAATTCAAGGCAGGTATAATGTATTATTACCTGTACAACCAGATCAAAGACACCGTTAATCTCTCTCATCTCATCATCATCTCTATCTAGTGATACCGTCTGATATATCGTACCTGTTAACACTTCCACTCGAAAATACTCAGAATTACCTGATAGAATATTCACAGAAAATAATTGTTACTATGAGGGTACCGGGATGACGGGTAAAAAAATTGAGTTCATGGTTTGTTTAATTTACTCGAAATCATCTTGTATCTGAAGATATCTAGACACAAAAGAAACGCCCTTTCGATTTAAAAAAAAATAAAAGACATCAACGAAAATTTGTTGTGAAAGTGTGAGTAGGCCTACTGGGAATGAAAGATTCCCGGGAATTCTTCTTGGCCATCGACGGGATTTGAATCTATGAGCAGTGCTTATGAAGGGCTAAGGTTGGGCATATCAATGAGCTGACCTCATCTCTTCAAAACTTGTCAGATTATTATCCAATACAAAGACTTCCAGAATCAAATATTGTTAAAGTACAATGCTGACCCACCTTCTACAAGTAAATATCCTATTTCTCTTGGTATACCTCTATCACCATCTTCAGCATATAGTGTTATTACTGAACTATCCTTAAAATATAAAACCAATGAAGATCACGTGGAATGTAGGCCTTAAGCATTTTGAAAACCATCAAGATTTTCGATGCCTACTTTCAATGTATCAATGATACCACCAATGATATGTATCTGTTTTGCTTGCTTCGATGCAAATCGCAAGAACTATTCCACGAGTGAATGACCAGAACGAAGTTCTACAAAAAAGTGCAAGTCCCGATTAAGTCTTCCAGACAAAAGGTACCTTTGTATCATTTCGAATATAAATTGGCAACAAGTCTTACAGAAAAAACAAACCAGCAATTTATGAATCTTTACTATGATTGGGTGGCTTCAGTTTTTCACGGACACACATTTAGAAATAACTCTTGACCCAATGTTCAGCCAATACATGTATACTATCCTTCAGGACTTACTTGAGGAGAGTGTTCTGGTATAGCAGCTCTATAAACAGGTTGTAGAAAGTAGGGTGGTGTATCCTGAACATCTTCTACTGTTACAACAATCTCAGCTGTATTAACTAAACCCAAACCATCCTATAAACAGATTAAATCATTATCTTCATTATACCATCATTTCAGATTAAAAGTAAAACAACATTCTCCCCAATATTATGATTTCAATTACATTTTCTTTTTTTTTAGTATAAATAAACTAAACGAACCTGTGATTGAATTTTAATTACATTGTCTGATTGTGAACTGATAAGGCGACCAGCCAGAGAGCATCATTGACAAACAAGAAAGTATTACATTATTCTAAACATCGTCTTAATGAAAGAACAATATTTAAATCAAACAAATATTTTGCCGGGTATTGTTTGTATTTATCTTGAATGAAGTAGACATGACAATCAAGTATTTGACATTTTAATCCTGTATAAATTTGTTTCAAAAGTTCATTCTGTCATCATCAACTCTTGTTCAAATATATATTTTTCTGATAATATATAATAATATTACCGTAGCTATTATAATTATGGTAAAAGAAGTTCTCTGCTCATAATCTAAGGGTGATAGAAGATTGATACTAGCTGTTCCACTTCCTGGTGTCCAGTTTAGAGTAAATACCCCTGCGTTGTTTGTATCATTTTGCTGAAATAGAGTTTATAAACAAATGTTAAAATTTCTTAACTAAGTTTAAATAGAACCTGCTACTGTATGCTAGAATAGTATTTACATTTGACGCCATTAGATTGGTCGGGCGAGTGGCCTACCACGTAGATCAAAAGTATGTAAGATTCTCTCCCAGGCGTGGCCGTGTCAGGATGTAGAATCACCTGTTTAACCTCGTTAGTTTTCTCTGAGTCCACCAGTTTCACCCTACTACCGTAATACAGATGTATACACCATATTGTATTTCCCGAAAGACTTCACTGTAAGTTAAACTAGTATAATAGATCTTAAAATGAGTAATTAAGAAAATTAATCGACGAATCGAGCGGTAAAATAGAAACAATAGAAATTATAAACATTATGATATACTCACCATGGCTAAAGTAAAGGTGCCACCCGAACCTGTATCAGGATCGTATACAGATATATTACCAAATATAACAGATCCCACAGATATATCCTTAAAAACATGATATATGACACGATATACAATATAATATCATACAAATAAAACATCATACCGATATATGCGACAACTAAACCATTATACTGATATGTTCTACCAGGTTCTACAATAAAAATTATAACGATATATTCTAGATACAAACTTACAATGTACTGATATATCATGCAAATTGAACATCACATAACATTAGATCATACAAATAGAACATAATATACCAAAAAATTCCTACAAATGAAACATTGTTTATGTGGGAATAGTATTATGACACAAATTTTGGCCACACAGGCTGTCACAGGTAGTAAACTGGCAATAACAATATATTAAATATAATTTTACACTCTCTAGGCTACTGATACCACTTCGTATTTGAAGATTTTGCAGTATCGTTTGTGTGTAAACTTATATTTTAAGAGAAGATGTATCTCTATATAATATAAATAATGTATAATGATTACCCTACCTCTGGAACGTTGGGTGTATAGGGCAGGTTACTAAATATTGGTGCATTATCATTAACATCAACAACTATCAATTCACAAGAAAGAGATACCTGAAAATTTAAATTTACAATTCAGATGGATACTTAAGTAATTGTTCTTTGACACACAGTCACTTCATAGATCTGCTTTTATACCCTTTGTAAATACCAGCAGACACATGTGACGGTAATGATAATAATATGTATTAATTCACATATAACATTAATTTACATTACCGTATCTCCACTATCTTCAACATCAAATTGTAATAATTTAGGATTAGGAGTCTGAAAAAAAAAGATTCTAATCACCTATTTGGATTTTACAAAATAAATTTAATAAAACACTAGCAAATGTATACTTCCCTTTTACTGTCATGATATAAATGTATTCCGAGGAATATAAAGGTGAAAGATTGGTGAGTTTAAAGGGATTTTCCCTTATCAATTAATCACTTACTAAGTATCATAGTGTACTACTATTACGATAAACAAGCCAACGGTATACAGTGAGGCTGATCTTCCCCGCCGATATCACAAAATTAATAGATGACACATATTAATTAATTGCACATTTATTTTATTCAAAAGTATCGAGCAATAAAACTATACACCAAGTTTCATCACCCTCTATCAGATAGAATCAAAGTTATCTTGTCCCAAAGCATTAACTAAAGAAATTGATAAGCTCTGTTCGAAATGTTAATAATTGAACCCAGTCAAGACATTCGCCTAATAGACCAGGAGCCCAGAGGGTCGAACCTAGACGAACGAGGTACCAATATCTGACCATATAGGCATCTACATACTAACCTGGGACATACAGAAATGGGCGTCTGCCGGGGTCCAGTTCATGGGTGTGGCCTTGGCGTCCCCTAGAATGACCCCCAAAATGGGTTTAACTCATACATTCGAGGTACCGATCGAAACCAATTTTAAATGAAAGAGTACACCTCACGGAGTACTAAATTGCTCATAACAGACGATTTTGGCCCTGGGATGACCCAAACTGACACCCTAAGTATGGACCCAGGGGCCTTTAAAAAAGGGCTGTATTCATACATTCGAGGTACCAGTTGAAAATAATTTTAAATAAAAGTGTATATCCCATTGAGTACGAAATTGTCCATAACAGACAATTAGGCCCCTGGGATGGCCCAGACTGACACCCCAAAGCCGAGGTTGGGTGGGGTGGGGAAAAATGAGTTATACTCATACATTCGAGGTACCGGTCAAAACTTATTTTAAATGAAAGAGTACATCTTACTGAGTACGAAAATGTCCATAACAGACGATTAGGCCCCTGGGATGGCCCAGACTGACACCCCAAAGCCGAGGTTGGGTGGGGTGGGGGGAAATGGGTTATACTCATACATTCGAGGTACCGGTCAAAACCAATTTTAAATGAAAGAGTACATCTCGCTGAGTACGAAAATGCCCATAACAGACGATTTCGGCCCTGGGTCAGCTCCGACTGAAACCCTAAATATGAACCCCGGGCTTTAAAAAGAGTTATATTCATACATTCGAGGTACCAGTTGAAATTAATTTTAAATGAAAGAGTATATCCCGCTGAGTACGAAATTGTCCAAAACAGACGATTAGGTCCCTGGAATGGCTCAAACTGACACCCCAAAGCCAAGGGGCCAAACATGGGTTTAACACATATATTCTAGGTAACGGTCAAAACAAATTTTAAATGAAAGACTACGCCTCACTGAGTGAGAAATTGCCCATAGACTTGAAAAAAAGGTTATATTCATACTGCCAAGGTACCAGTTGATATTAATTTTAAATGAAAGAGTACACCCCACTTAGTACGAAATGGTCCGTAACAGATGATTCTGGTCCCTCTCATTAGGTTTTCAAAATGGCAAGTTTTGAAACAATTTCCCGCCTTGAATATGAATGAAGGTGCAGTATATATCGTATTTGGCTTGATTAACCATTGTAAGACTATTGGTATAATTGTTGCTCTTTAAATTATTAATAGCATTATATTGTATCTTTGACTAATTATTGGATTCACACATTCTATCGAAGTCAGATCTCATGCACTCAAAAAATGAGTGACGAGTTATAATTTGGTAAACATTTAATTCTGGGTTAATAACAAAATAACACGCGTGACACTTCTGGTGTTAAAGTTTCCACTGCCTATATAAAGGTGGTTTTCGACCCCATTAAGATAAATAACCAACCATTATTAAGGTCATATTTGACCAATTAGATAATTGAAGGTCCAAACCCAAAGCTACAAAGCTATCATATCTCTGGGTATAAGTCAGACAGCCGCTGGATTCCGAAGGAAGAAGATGTAGCAATGTCTATCAGCAGACTCGCTGGAATGGGATTGAAAGAATGACTTTATTGTAATCTATGCTTGTATTTTAATATGTAACCAGTGCTTGATATATAAAATGTAAAAACGAACTGATGCTTTGTTATTCCTGGTAAGACAAATGTCTTAACTAATGAGAAGATAACCGTCCTAACCACTGAGATAGTAGTAAGAAGAAAATACACAGCATGGAAAGAGAGCTAGGCGATCGAAAGGCTGTTAAAATAGTTAAAATATGTAGTAAGAAGAGAGTGCATGGGGCATACGTAGGATGCGGCGATCGGGCTTGATGACCGGCTTTCCACGTCTGACAAATGACCCATGGTGCTACACCATCTCCATTTGTGGAAGTATTTCCGAAGTAGGCTAAAATAAAAACCAAGTACGAACTATCCAAACCAAAAGACATAATTCAAGGCATTAAAAACGTCATAGGCAAAATAGTGTAATCAGCAAATGGACTGCCCCTCGTGTACAAAATACACGACAAACAGTGGCAACAGGTGTCCGGAAGAGTAAGCTTACCCTGCCTTGTGCCACACCCGCAATTGCTGCATTCAAACTTTTAGGCGAAATGTCGGTAAAATAGCGTGATTGGCCAATGAAATTTCGGTATGCAAAAGGCCTCACAATACCATTTGTGCTCTCGGTTCATAAATACACTGACTGCATCATGTCTTGTGAACCCACTCATTAAAATCACCAAAAAAGAACAAAACTGTCTATAGGGCAGTCATCAAGTACCTGCAACTGAAAGGACTAACTCCAACACAGATACAGTATACAGGCTGACATGGTCTTCAATTTAGGGAATGATACCCACATTCTTTTTAGCTTGTTCTCTATCCAACTCTTATATGTGGGCATCATCCTCCAAATTGAAGACCATGTCGGCCTGTATACTGTATCTGTAAATCCGTCACTCATTATTTGAGTGCATGAGACATGATTCGATAGAATGTGTGAATCCAATAATTAGTCAAAGATACAATATAATGCTATTAATAATTTAAAGAGCAAAATTATACCAATAGTCTTACAATGGTTACTCTAGCCAAATACAATATACACTGCACCTACATTCACATTCAAGGCGAATGACGGGAAAAAAATGTTTCAAAACTTGCCAGTTTAACCTTTTTCAAACCTAGGTAGAGGGGGGGGGGCATATTAGGGTGTCAGTGTGCGCCGTCCCATGGACAAAACCGTCTGCTATGGGCAATTTCGTACGCCGTGGGGTGCAGTATTTCATTTAATATTTGTTTTGACCGGTACCTAGAATAAATGAGTTAAACCCATGTTTGCCCCCCTCGGCTTCGATGTATCAGTTTGAGCTATTCCAAGGCATAATCGTCTGTTTTGGACAATTTCGTACTCAGCGGGATATACTCTTTCATTTAAAATTAATGATGTATGAATATAACCCTTTTTTAAGCCCGGGGTTCATATTAAGGGTGTCAGTTTGGGCCGCCCCAGAGTTGAAATCGTCTGTTATGGGCAATTTCGTACTCAGTGAGATGTACTCTTTCATTTCAAATTAGTTTTGACCGGTACCTCGAATGTTTGAGTAGAACTCATTTTCCTCCGAAACCACCCAACCCTGGCTTTGGGGTGTCAGTCTGGGCCGGGCCATCCCAGGGGCCTAAATGTCTGTTGCTGGCATTTTCGTACTCAGTGAGATGTACTCTTACATTTAAAATTAATTTCAACTGATACCTCGAATGTATGAATATAACCCTTTTTAAGCCCAGAGGTTCATATTTAGGGTGTCAGTCTGGGCCATCCCAGGGGCCTAATCGTCTGTTATGGGCATTTTCGTACTCAGTAAGATGTACTTTTTCATTTAAAATTGGTTTTGACCGGTACCTCGAATGTATGAGTATAACTCATTTCCCCCCACCCCACCTATCCTCGGCTTTGGGGTGTCAGTCTGGGCCATCCCAGGGGCCTAATCGTCTGTTATGGGCATTTTTGTACTCAGTAAGATGTACTTTTTCATTTAAAATTGGTTTTGACCGGTACCTCGAATGTATGAGTATAACTCATTTCCCCCACCCCACCCATCCTCGGCTTTGGGGTGTCAGTCTGGGCCATCCCAGGGGCCTAATCGTCTGTTATGGGCATTTTCGTACTCAGTAAGATGTACTTTTTCATTTAAAATTGGTTTTGACCGGTACCTCGAATGTATGAGTATAACTCATTTTCCCCCACCCCACCCAACCTCGTATTTGGGGTGTCAGTCTGGGCCATCCCAGGGGCCCAATCGTCTGTTATGGACAATTTCGTACTCAATGGGATATACACTTTCATTTAAAATTATTTTCAACTGGTACCTCGAATGTATGAATACAGCCCTTTTTTAAAGCCCCTGGGTCCATACTTAGGGTGTCAGTTTGGGCCACCCCAGGGTCAAAATCGTCTGTTATGAGCAATTTAGTACTCCGTGAGATGTACTCTTTCATTTAAAATTGGTTTCGACCGGTACCTCGAATGTATGAGTTAAACCCATTTTGGGGGTCATTCTAGGGGACGCCAAGGCCACACCCATGAACTGGACCCCGGCAGACGCCCATTTCTGTATAACCCAGGTTAGTATATAGATGACTTTATGGTTAGATATTGGTACCTCGTTCGTCTAGGTTCGACCCTCTGGGCTCCCGGTCTATAATGAACATTTAAAACATTCTACCACAATTAAAAGAAGAGTTGTTATGTTCCAAAGTCTTGACCAATCAAAGTGTTTTTTATCGCTCCTTAGCCTAAGCAAAACATACTCACCATCGAACTTAGTCAAGGTAATGCTATAATGAATCAATATGCAGAGTTTCATCGCGCTCACTTCATTATAACAATAGTTATCCCTGCTCATCATCGAACTTTATCAAGGCAATCACCTAATGAACGCCTATACCAAGATTGGCAATTCTACCTCAATTAGAGTTATCGTGTCCCAACGCATCGACCAATCAAATTGTTTATCTCTGCGTATCCTAAGCAGAAAATGCTCATCTTCGAACTCCATCTAGGCATTGACCTAATAAACATCTACACTAAGTTTGAACATTCTAGCTCAATTAGAAAGAGTGTTATTGTGTGAAGGACAGACAGACGGACGAACCATTTTTAATAGTCCCCTTCGAAATGAAGGCGGGGGACAACAATCTCAAATGATTGGCAAGGCTATTTGGTTTTTTTTAAACTTTACTCACAAAATCACGATCCAACTCTTTGATTAAGACGATACCAACAGTATATGTGTCAGTTCCAGATGACCATGGTTCTGTAAGGTTAACCAAGTCTACTGTTAAGACATTTCCCGCCGAAAATATCAAAGTATCGTTTGGAATGGACGTGGTAGCGGTTAAATTAAACAACCATTCTCCTAAAAAAATGTATACATAATTAAAATTTATAATAACTTTATTCAAGCATTCAAGATAAAGCAATTTACAATAATGCATCAGTGATAATGATGATTTACAATAATGTATCAATGATATCAATGATTTACAATAATGTATCAATAATGATAATGATTTGTGTGTGTGAAATAGCTTTATTTAACGTCCGCTTCAATCTAAGGGATACCGCTGACAATAAGTGATAATTAATGAATTTTGCATAAACTCGATTAATGGCCTGGTGAAAATCGTTTTATAGTGTTCTGAAGTTGTCATAAAATTAAATTTTGGCGAAATCACCCGATAATGTCTCCAAACCTTGGCACAAAATAGTGTATTGGTTAAGTTTTGATTTAAAACAAAAATGCCAAAAACATAAAGCATGGTTGTACACATTTTTGAAATAACTGTCCCATTCAGGTACGTAGTGAATGCTGCTGATTTTGTATGACACACAATGCTCTGCGTGGCCACACAAGCCCAATATTTATCGTTTATCAAGTCCCGTGGTCTCCGCAAAGGTTGGTTTGGGATGTTAGCCCATATATTATGGGCTGGGTGGGACATGCTAGAGTCTGAGTCAGGGGATATGTTTGACATTTATTTATGGGCCTTCTTTTTTATTCCGCCGAAACACTTTCAATATAGTATCAATAGTAAGTACCAATTACCCTTATCATTCTGGTGTCAACGTCACAAACAACAACCAATGGGCTGCTGACTTTTACATTTTGATAACGAAAGCGAAAACCATTTATTTTTTCAAATCAACCCAAGACCACAGTACCTATATAATTTATTGTATAAAACGGGTTTATTACCAATTGGGGTGTCTTCTGAATGTTGTGGAAAGCAGACGGTATTAACCCAGGCAGGATCACACTGTACCAGATTAACTGTAATGTAGAAAGTGAAATATTAAACCTTCATCGTATTACTTTGTCCTCACAGATTCAACCAGGATCTACCCACATCACAATTTAGACGGCAATAAGTCACGGTCTAAACGCAACATGGTCAGACCATACATCACCATCCAGGTCTTGAGGCAAGACTTTTCTTGCGATTTCCAGTCGTAGCCAGGCGTAACACTGTAGGTTGTCTTATCTCTCAGTGTGACTGGGGCTTTATGAAAATCTGTAAACAGATTCCGAGATCGCTGTAGAACTTATAATCAAATTTCTGTGACGAACAATATTTTAAAAGCCCCACAAAGTAACTATAAATACCGATTAATTTATAATTCCTCCCATGGTTTATTATTCGAGTGTTTTGAAGTAGACTTTTAACAAAGGGGGATTAATTATCACAGGCAAAATGAAAAGAAACAAATACAAAATATTACATGTAATTTGTAAATCAAGAAAAACTGAGCGATTTATCTATTTCGTAAATGTGTTTATATTTACAAATATCGTGTCTAAAAAGACAACCTATATGTCATATAGTCTGTGTGTGGTCACCTTTAGGTTACTTATACCCAGCATATTTACCTTTCGGCTATAAAGTTCACCCCCTAATATATTACTCATTGATCTTTAATAATAAGCAGATAAATGAAGCTATCAAATATCCGGTTTTAACATTTATGGTTTTTAAAATCTAGCCACCTAATTAAAATCAACATAATATTTTATAATAGATCTAGCCATATTTAAAGTCAACATGACATTATAAGAAATATAGCTATCTACAAAATCAAATAACATTGAAAGAAATATAGTCGTCTTTAAAATCAATATATACTAGTATGTAAATCTAGCTATCTAATTAAAATTTGATCTTTATTTCATTGGTTGACCTACACTACATGGCGATTTAACTATTCCTTTAACATTGTTATTTTCTCTTTGAAATCTAATTGTAACCCCTAATACTGGTTAAAATTATTCTTGTTCAAAAGTTTTGTATTGGATCTTACTGTGGAACAAACGTAAAACGTCCAAGAAACAAAGAAATGAAAATAAGGTTTAACTTTGATCTGTTTAGAGTTTAGAGTACATATTACTGCAATATCATGAATGGTCAAGCTATTGATATGGGGTTTTCTTTATTTACTGAGGAACTGATTAATGTACAATGTACACTGTGATATAAATGTATAACAGATTGTCATATATAGGTATCTAGTACGATGGTACAACTTTTGCGCAATAGTAGACGTTTGACTTTATTTCTCCAGTCTAGTGTTTATTACTGCATTCACTCACGTATTTGGGGTTTACAAGAGTGCTGAAAATACTATATACAAGACGGGTGTTGTTTGTGGTTATTTTGATTAATATATAGATAGCGAATAAAGAAAAAGGCGCATGGTCACTGATTAAGCTTTTGAGACTCCAGAATTCTACATGTCTTTCTTTTTAGTGTTGTATGTACAGAGATGAAGAATAATGCCGGGCAGTGGAACGTTCCACCTTTCAAAACATCTTAAGCGCTGGTGGTAATCAATGTATCTAGACCCATATATATATATAGTGTTTAAAAACTTTCTGTATTTCCACCGCATCTAAACTATACATGTATTTATTGTAATATCCTTTATAGAGATAGAACTAAAAATATATAGATTTCAAAAAACATAACTTGAAGGGATTAAAATAAAACTTCTTACTACTCTTTGACTATATATTACAGTTATTACGTAAGAAGTTGTATTTTAATCCCTTCAAGTGCCCGTGCTTTGAGTATACTTTTCAATTCACTTTACCCACTATCATACACACGTATTTATTTTATTCGAACGTTTTTTTATCATTAGCTCCAACTTCTTGTCTCTAAGTTTGTTGTTTACATTGCGAAGCTACTATAAAAATAACCAAAGTTATAACCCCATAGAACCTACGTCGTTTTAAACTTCGAGATATTATTTTTATAGCAAACAAAACCTGACCAAGATTAATGGTTCAGGAAATAAAGAATGATTGTGATTTGGTATCACACGTAGTATTAATATACAAACTGCGCCATTAGGACTAGGACTACAGGTGCAAAATTATCCTGGTTTAAAGTTTATTTCATAAAATTTTATAAAATTAACAATGACACAAAATAATTGAATTGTTGAAACTTACCTGAATATAATAAGGCGACGAGGTATTTAATCCGTGTGTTAATCTCCATTTTATATATCAAATACCTATAATGATATTTACTAGGTCACAGGGTATAGACTTCTAGTTTCTTATCTAGAAAGTTTGTAGACGGGCCTACCATTAAGTTATTGCCACTTCAGTCAAATCTCCCTGTTTTGTTTGTACATGCATATAACAACGCCTGTTTTATCTAAAGACTTTCTGTTAAATTGTTATAAGATAATAAAGCTATTAAACAAATATATTCAAAATGTTTCACCATAGAGGAAGGAGTGTAGGTTCGTAGTTAAATCCGAAGCTGACGAATTTATAAATATTATTAACGAATTCTACCTTATAATTCGAAATAAAATATTATAGTATCAACTCGAAAAGGGCAATCACATTCCAATTCTATAAATACAAAATAGACAAATTAGTAACACAGTGCGTCCTCTCCACAAATGGATCTTTCTTATGGCAAAGCAGTGTCAGTTGTTTCGAAAAGAGTAAGCAAGTTCTGTCTTACTGCACAATACCAACCACTACTATTGTAACATTTACGCCGGGTAAATGCAGGTAAACCTTTAGATTATTACGTTTATGTTTCAAGCAGTGATTATGTTAATATTCGAATATCCAAGGTATTAAGATTTCTTTACCAATCAAGACATTTGATGGGGGATCATGTATCGTCGTTATTCAGATATGTCGGTATTGTTTTTCAGAGACCGCAGTTGTATTGGGAACAGCAGTTATTCATAATCCATTGGTTTAAAAATCTTTAAAATTAGATGTTCAGATATTAGTTATGCTCAAAGAAACTCTTGACTATAGATCACGTCCTCAACAAAGATCCAAAAGACATCAGAGATTTAAGTGGTGGTTAGTTCTTCAATGCCCTTTGAACTTACGAATTTTGCAATTTAAAACTCTGCAAACTGGGCGTGAACTTTTCACTGCGTATGCCTTTTTGATCGTATTAAGGTCAAATTAAACGTTTGAACACTATGTTGACTTCAACAAGTACTTGATAAACGTTCTGTTATCAACGATGGTAAAAGTATTCAAAGTATGTTATGTATGACGTCTAGGTAGATTCATTAACCTGTCGTTTATAAGGTTTAATATTACTTTAACCCCTACTATCAATCCAGAAATAAATAAAATCATAGTTTATAACTCAATTAATCACAGTATACATATATTTGTAGGTTAAACTTTATTAACAAGGATATAGATAAATTCGTTTAAGACTACAGAAAGTCTAGAACAGTAATGAACTTATATGTTGACATATGAAGATAAACTTGAAATCTACAAATTATATTGATAATCAAGATATTTCTTTTAATTTTTTCATCAAATTGAATTTGTCAGATTTATACTACAGCCATGTTTGATATATGCAACGTACTACGAAGTAAAACGCTAACAATATGAGCTGCTAATGTTACTGATAAAAGTCCCTCGAAATATAGTGTTTGTTTAAAATGATCAGGGTCACAAGTAGTGAAGTGCTAATTTGTCAGTGTTGAAAAAAAATTCATTGCCAATGACACTAGTTACCCGCTTTCTTTCGAAGTAAAATTAAACAATTTCTGATTGGACCTTGATTAATAAAAAATATAGTTATATCTAGGATACTGTATTCAATTTATTTTTTTGAAAGGATTAAGACAAAAGTATGTGGTATCAATAGAAATTTTAGGTTTTATAAATTGGTTTTATGGTTTCAAACAGTGTAAGGCATTCTTCTGAAAAATAGATTTCTTAAACATTTATAATGCATCTTTAACAAACATTTGATGAAACAACTCTGGCTGTATTGTAGCTGCTAACTGCATAACAAATGGGAAAATCCGTCAAATGTGGATACAAGTATGGGAACTGCCAGAAATATGCTTAGAGTAGGATGTTGGGTGGCCAAATGGTTATAACGTGTGTGTGTTGCATCATAAAGAGAGAGAGAGAAATGGGGTTTAACGTCCACTCACGGAACTAGGTCATTCCAGTACTAACATATGGTTTAATTTTATTTCAATGATTCGCTTGGACGTAGGGGTCTTTAGCAGTGGGAGGAAACCGGAGGAAACCCACAAGGTTGAGAGGGTGCCCCTATCTCCATGCCACATACGCTCACACCAGGGCTCGAAACCACAGCCACAAGCCAGAGGTGGCCGGCCAGGTAGAGGTCGAAGCGCAGCACTCTAGACCACTAGGCCATCCTAGCCCCCGCGTTGCATCATAAGGTCTGTCATTTAGTAATTTGGCTTGTACCAAAATTACCTAGTTTGTGTTAAGTGGATTATAAACCCCATTTCTTGCTCTCTCTTGTGAAAATACACATTGACCATTCAAAATTCCAAGATGGTCGCCATTTTCAATTCTTTGATCCATAAAATATATTTTAAGTTTGATTTAAATTGAACAAGAAATCGAAAGGTCTATGGATCCAATAACTCTGCACAATTCATATTTTGTTAACAGTTGCGTTCTGATGCAGACCACAATTGAACTGCTCCCAAGATCTTTTGATCCTTATATAGCTTAGTCTCATCTAAATCAGACCAACAATGTTTGGCTCGAGTGGGTCCACAAACTTTGTATATAACTCAGCCCTAACCTAATTAACCGACAAAGTTAATTCCCACCTCAACGAGTTTAGTCGATAGCACTGAGTAGGCTTTTGGCAATTTTTAGAGGCATTTAGTTCTCTTCTATTTTCTATTGTCATATTGAATTAAATTAAATTAAATATGTTTTTTTAGCCGTTGTGTGTATGAAAGATGTCAAACTAATCAAAACCGAATCACAAAATAGTCCTCTAATTATTCAATATGGCACCTCCCTTGAAGATAATTTCTCAGAGGCGGTTTTGTTTGCGAAGACAAATTTAGGAGAATGTGACCTTGTTTTGAAAGATATAAAGAGATTGAAATTCTAAGGAAGTTTACAATGGCAAATAATGTATTGCTACATGTATATTAATCACTAGCACATATTATATATCACTTTTACTGGAGTAGCAAAAGTTGGCTTTATGCCAATGACATGTGTTTACATAAAACACATGCTCGATCCGTTTATTTTTACTCTGTTGTGTACATAATGCAGTAGTCCAGTCCCGCCCAAAAATGATCTCGTGAGCATTTTAAATGGAGGACAACTAGCGCGGTGATCACATTCTGACGTAGACGAGATGGATCGCTGCGTGTAGTTTGAAACTGCAATTGGATAAAATTCTATGAAAGAAAAGCTGATCATGGTAGTAGCTACGTTAGAAAATGATGGCCATTTTGACAATTCTTGATTTTATTTGGATTTCTAAATAAATGGACCAAACAGGCAGCCGTGCAATTTTTAGTGCTTTTATCTAGATTTGAAAGATTTTTACACTTAGCTGGCCCACAACTGTACATTATCTTGGTTAGAAGTCTCTGTTAATCAGGGAAGTGACTAGTCCTGTACTCATATACGACTAAAGGGAACTTACTCTGTTTTAAAAAATAATAATAAATTTATGTCATATCTGGACAGGGAATCATTTTTAAATGTGTATGTGACTATCCAAGTTTGAACCACTGAGGCAAGTGGAACCTTTAATGATGGAAATATTTCAATGATCAAGTACTGAGCACTGATTTTCAAGATTTAAAGCTTTGGTGAATCCCTTATCAATTCAACTCGACTGGTTTAAAAAGAAACTTGACTGTCAATAGTAAATTTGATGAATAACAGATGTAGAAGGTGTGCTTGAGCGATGAAATTTCTATTTTTAGATCAACAGCTCTGACAAATCCGTCCTGCATCAAAAATATGATAAAACACAAATTACACAATGTATAACAATATTTCTCATAATGGTTTACTTTTATTCTTAAATGCAATGGTAGACTTTGATGACACATGCATCCATATTTACACAAACAACTAAAAATCATTTATATTGTTACCTATATATAACAATTATTGATCTAACACAGCACTTATAGATGTCACTTTACTTTACTCATTATCAATAGAGTTTATTTATATACACTTGTAGCTTCCTATACTATCGTTTTCGCTCCACTAATTTTGTTTTTCTCTTTGATTTTTCAATGTCCGTTAATCTTTTTCTTTGGTGTACTTCTTGCATGATTGAGTCTCTCTCATCTTCATTTGTGTTTTCTCTATACCATTTCATAAGGTCATAGTTTTCCCAGGGTTTAGCCACTTTAGCTGCCTTGTCATAAAATCTTTGTTCTAGTTTGAGATCCTCTACACCTTGTAAATCCTGCCTCTCCCATCTCTCTAACCACGGGCGGGGATTTAACTGAACCTGAAACAACAGAAAAATTTAACTTAGTACATAATCTAAATGTGTGTGATCAACACTTTGGTTTATAAAAGTTTAACACTGTATTCTACTATCCTTCACCTTTGATTACCAATAGCAATGCTGCTCCTTCAACATACTGAAATTCGTCTTGTATGCTGCACAGTACATGTACACATCATTATCTCATAAAAGATAGGTTGCCCGGTAATGAAACTTACTCATATGAGCACTCCATAAAAGGTGCCGCATTGTTATTCTTTAAATAAATAAAAAGCACAATCCTTGTACTATAAAATGTCACTGTAGTGTTGACAATCCTCAAGAACAACTGTAAAAGGATTTTTTTATGTGTGTCAAGTCAGTACTTTGGAGTGACTGATAATTTCATACCAACATTAACCCATCTATCATGACTAGTCTTACCTTCATTTTATTGACTGGTACTGTGCTACCTTTCGGTACAGGAATTGGATCCATATCAAAAGGAAATGTGCTATATTCTTGAAGTGCATCTCTGAGGTAGTATAATTTGTCATCCACACGTTTTTCTAGTTTTAGAACTTGTATACTTTGTAATGTAGGATTATACATCTCATACATAATTTCTATTCCTACAATTAATAACCAAAATATCATAATCAATCCATTTCATTATTTTATATCTATTAATAACTCTTGACTAAGCAATTAGATTTAAGCAATGAAATTCTGCAACAAACTCCCAATACCAGTGCAGAGTTTGCTCTATTTGTTGGTCCTCCATCCCCCAGAAAAATTGAATGATTATAAAACTAACTTACCTTGTCCATCAACCACATTTCGTAGAATAAAAAAAGCTCTGAGGCCCACACCACCTCTATCTATACATATACCAACAAATCTGTTTTCTTTATTGGGTGAATATTGATCTGACACAGTAACAGCCATGATAGACCCTTAAAGATAACATAGATTGCCAGGCAAGGTAACATATGCATCTCTATAATCATCACAGTACAAATTTGTTAAAATCGGTCAAGAACTAAAATATGCATAGACACCCCATTACCCCAATAATGAGGACTCTAGAAAATTTGATGAAAATCAGTAAAGTACAGTACTTAACTGCAGCAAAGTAAGTACAAGCAGACAGGGCTGATTACAGTATGAAACTGCATTGACAAGTGGGTGTAATAGATCGTGCAAGGGGGGTAATATTAAATTGCATACCCTGGTGGTTTCATTTTTCACCGATTATAGTATGTAATTTTTATAAAAATTGTTATTCTAGTTATATTATTCTCAAATAATGACAAAGCTTCTGAAAATAAACCAAGGATAGCACTAATCAGTCACGAGAAATATAATAGAAACAACAGGTTTAAAAATAGGTAAGCCTGTCTGGTGCAATTGTTTACAATTCAATGGCCCAGCCTCAAGTTAAAACATATTTTTCAGTTTAGCTACATTTACAGCAATGACTTTGGGACAACACTTTTGAGTAGAATGGTTCTGGTTTGGTATAAAAAAAACTTAGCCAAGGTGAGAAAAGACTAAAATATTATATAGATTCTAGATGACACATGTACATCAGCTGGGCATATTTTGTACAAAGTCTTAACTTACCAACATAGAATTCTGGTATATCAATTACAGCTCTTCTTCTATACATGTCTTCTCTTTCTAATCTTTCTCGTATACTATCTCTTCTATCATATTGTGGATCAGGTAAAAATTCGGGATAAACAAACCTTTAAAAACACATTTAATCAATGAAACGCTATTTTCAAATACATTGTACAATAATAAACATGTACTCCTGTTTTAATCAAAACTTGTGTCATTAGTTCTATTTCGTCTTTTACAACTTCCATAATGTTTTACGATAGATATAAACACAAAATATAAATTCTGGTATAGGCTCTTATATGTAAATATTTGCTATTTATGAAATATGGATGAAATCAATTCAGTGATTATGAAGAAGAAGGGAATATATATCATTGCGCTAAAGACTTTTTTTAACACATATTAGAAAGCATAAAAAAAAATTGTGTACCAACATTTTATTTGAAGCCTCAATTGCATTATTCTGATAAACTAAACAAATTAATATGTCCTCTTGTCGACAGCCACAATCAAATCAGGCAGTTAATCATGTGTCTACAGTCTACTCTATTGCAAGATCTTGGTTCATTAGTTAATCTACAGATGACATTTATTACTTTGAATTTATTACCTAAAATCAGCAGGCACATTTTCACTGGTTATTGAAGGGGAGAGTTCAGGATGGTTCGATAATTCTGATTTTCTGTGTTCTTCCACAGTTTCTGGCAAGAGGTAGTTTCGTGTGGGTAATAATTCTTGGTGATATCGACATGGTACACGCCTAGTAGCATCTGGAAAAAGAAAACATACATGAAAATGTATAAGATAAGATGCTTATTGGATTTAAACATCACCGATTTGGATTGGATATCAAATTTTGCCCATTACATTTAATTTTATGTGTTGAATTGGATCGGATATCAAATTTTCCCATTACGTTAAATTTTATGTGTTGAATTGCAGGGGTCAATTCAGAGTGTGGGTTTGGTGGGGTACATCAAATGGTTCTACATGTACTTACTATGACGGATGGTGGTCTGACTAGTTTAATCCTTTTGATAATGTACATGTAGTTAATTATTCTTTCGAGCTCGATATCGATGACATTATAATTTATATAGAACAGTTTATCATAAAACACCCACCCCGCTTATTCTCCCTGTCATGTTTTCTTAATATTTTGGTGTTTAATACAGTCATGACGGTTTTTGTTTTTCTACTTTGCTTCCTTAAATTCATCTGTCAAAATTATTGCATATATCAGTAAAACGAAAATGTAGGTACATAATATTTAGTAAGTTTTTATGTAAAATCGCTGTTTCTGTGTTTTGTCAAAGTGACCTAGGCCCAGATATGAGCCAAAATGACGCTAGATAAGAGTGCATGTATTTCTCAAAAAATTTCAAGGCTGGGTGGAGAGAACACACTGGATCCCTGGTCCCACCCCTTCCCCTCAAAAGATACATTATTAGGAACCGGTCAATTAACTCCTGCAAACATTCCTGAATTCAACAATGATTTGTTTGCTTTATGCTAGTTTCAAAGACTTTTAGGTACAAGATTGGCATTTTAGAAATTTAGTTAAGAACAAATGTGTCCAATAGTAGTAATCATACAATTACAATCAGAGCAATTCACAACAACAATGCATGGCCATTTTAGTAACCTGATCATGATATAGTAGCCTACTTGAACCTGGCAGGTAAATGAATACCGGTAAATGAAATGGGGATATAATTAATTAACATCTTCTTTTCTGTAACAACTACATATGTACATGTACGTACACGCTAATAAAGACTGACATTGACCATATTTTGCTATGAGAAAATTTTACTTGGACAGTATCTTTTCTGTAACAACTACATGTGCGTACACTCTAATAAAGAGTGACATTGACCATATATAGTTTGCTATAAGAATAATTTTACTTGGACAGTATTTGAATTCCAACTTTCAAGGGTTTTTTTTACGTACATGATAGGCCTAAACTCCTAATATTTATATTAGGTGTAGGGCCTAGACACGATATCTTAGTTGAGTTCAAGTTATTCTAAAATCTAACCGACTAATGTCTAAACTATGTTATTTTATAAACAGATTTCTTCGATTATGAACAAACTATTTAACTTTGGTTAACCTTTGTGTTTGAAACCAACTCCGGTTAAATAAAATTCATTGCACAATTAAAAACCACAACTAATTAACTAAGTTCTCTTGTGAAAAATTTGATGTGTTTACTTATATTTTCTACTAAGTAGAAAACAACATGGCTCTTGTGACGTGTTGGATCAAACCATTAAATTTGTTATGGGGGTGTTTAGTTTTGAAAACGAGTGTCACAACGGTATTTTTATCACAACCACGTGTTACTATGAAAACAAACCGCAATCGTTTCGTTCTTTTGATTTTGAGTGACAAAATTTTTTAACTAAAGGCAATTACATGGAAGATTTATATTGATACCATTGATGGCCAGTCTACAAAATTTTATTTAAAATGAAAATATCAATGATTGTACGTTGTATTTAAACTAAACCTTTTCTATCTTCTTTATACATTATAAATAATTGAAGTAACAAACAACACGAAGCTCACGATCGACGTTTCTGAGTGCATCATTAACTGCTTGTAAATAATGCTTGAAAGAATGATATTAAAATATCATTCTTTCAAGCACTATATACAAGCGTGAAAGGAATGTTGCTTTAAAGTGTGTTCCGTTTAGTTCAGTATTTACAAAGATGTGTGGAATTAAACTTTGTTGAATTAGCTACGTAATAAGACCGGCGCCATTTTGTTGTCTGCGAAAAGAAATTAGAGTCCTTTTTTAAAAAAACAAATTAAGGTTTTCTTTATTAAATGTTAAATAAACATGACAGGTAGATACATAGCGCGGAGTCAGGCGTAAATGTAAATGGATATTTGTAAATGACACTTCATTAATATAAAATAATCTATAGGTATAATTTAAAGCCTGTTAAACAAATGTTGTTGTTTTTGTGTTGCATTTATGTTCCAAAGAAAATTCCCCCATGCGACTAATGATATAATTAAAACAAAATTATATTATTTCAAAAGAAAATGTATAAACTTTGCAGGGATTTTACTAGAATGGAAATATGTACCGTAAACATTTCGACATTTCGGTCCCCCAAAATTTTGGACTCAGTAGGACGACTTTTCGGACTCAGTCTGGCGATGTTTCGGACTTTGGTGATTGTGTATATTTAGTAATACTTTGTTGTTATTTCTTTTATCAAATAGTAAACGAGCACTACTTATGTTTTTTTTTGTGAAACGGAATAATTGAAATCAACACACGACCGCTAATCTCGATGATTGACAACTCACGTATTTCCTCATCCACCAACAAAGAACCGTTAGGTTTCTTTGCACAAACTACAAAAACATTGGGTTTATTGGTTAAGCAGCTTCAATTATCCCGCTTTGATCGTTGCCATTTCCTATATTTTCCTTAAAAAAAACCAAATTTGTTTTGTACATACCGGTACTAATTTATCAATTGGTATTGCCATCTACGACAAGCCTGTCGAGGAATGCATGTCAACGTGCAGTTTACAGATTATCATGAACAATTTCTAGGGGCTTGTAAAAAAAGAATGCATGTCGTGTAAATATTTACTTTTGTTTATGTGTAGGTCACTTTCAAATAAATATATATCGAAGAAATCCGTTTATATAAAATATGTAGTGGATATATAACCGTATACGGTACTGTATTTACTTCCGCTATTGTACCGTACATCGCAATGACTTATATATACATCGTGTGTGATTGGTTAAATATCAACTTCCGTTCGACATGCGCAGTTGTGTGACACTTCCGTTCGTCATGCGCAGTTGTGCGATTCTTGATATATTCCACAAGAACGGTAACTTCGTCTTTCAAGTTTGGCGCAGAAGCACGGTTTTACGAAAAAAAACGTAAACCACTGACAGTCTTAGTACTTAAATTAAAAACAAAAATCCACAGAAATGAGCCCTTGACCGAAATAGAATAATATTCCAAATGCTTTTCTACAATTTACATTTATTATTTTCTTTTCTTTTAAAACTAATTCTCTGGGTTCTACCGTAGAAATCCAAGTATAGCTATTTCGTTCCTTTATAAGAAACGGAGAAAGTAGTAATGTTAGAAAAAAAACGAATGGTGGTTAGGGTTAGGGTTAGGTTTAGGGTTAGGCATCATTGCCAAAGCGAAAACTGCTGAAAACTGCCAAGTCCACAGATCAGAGAACTGCGCATGTCAAACGGAAGCGAAGGCGAAATAGTAAATAGAGTAAAGTGCCATAGTATATGGTTGAATATCCACTGCCTATAAAATAACGTAGTGGATATATAACCGTAAACGGTATCCTATTTACTAACGCTATTGCACCGTAAATCGCAATGACGTATATATACATCGTGTGTGATTGGTTAAATAATAACTTCCGTTCGACGTGCGCAGTTGTGCGACACTTCCGTTCGACATGCGCAGTTGATATATTCCACAAGAACGGTAACTTCGTCTTTCAAGTTTGGCGCTGAAGCACGGTTTTACGGAAAAAAACGTAAACCACTGACCGTCTTGGTACTTAAATTAAAACCAAAACCCACAGAAATAAGCCCTTGACCGAAATAGAATAATTTTCTACAATTTATATTTATTATTTTATTTTCTACTAAAACTAATTCTCTGGGTTCTACCGTAGAAATCCAAGTATGGCTATTTCGTCCTATATAAGAAACGGAGAAAGTAGAAAGGTTAGACAAAGAACGTATGGTGGTTATGGTAAGGGTATGGGTTTGGGTTAGGTTTTGGGGTAGGGTCATGGGTTCGGGTTAGGCATCATTGCGAAAACTGCTGAAAACTGCTAAGTCCACGGATCAGAGAACTGCGCATGTCAAACGGAAGTTACGGCGATATAGTAAATAGAGTAAAGTGCCGTTTACGGTTGAATATCCACTGCCATAAAATAACATAGTTTACTTTAGACAGTCAACAGTAGGCTATATTGGCTACGTAAATATTCAAAAAAACATTCATGGTAAAACTTCTATATTAATGTGTCAACACTGGTGAAGTTAATTTGTTGATATAGCTGAGCAGGGGTTACTGTACCCGGCTCAATCCACGTTCCTCAATTTGGACCTGGACGGACAGTGGATCGGCAAAACGCGAAGGTTTCTGACCTACTCAATCATGACCTGTACCTTGACCTTTTGGAGTTTATAATGAAACAGCTGTTATTCATCATAATTACCAGTGCTACTTTCTTCATTTCAAAATAATATTACCTTCAAACGTAAGCAGCTTCGTCGTTTTCCAAAAGCATGGCAAAAGTCTTCTCGGGTAGGATGCCATTTTTATTGTTTATTTCCTGTGCGCATGGCAAGTGGCTTATCTAAATTTAGAATTTGGAGTACCCTACTTGATAGTCTAATATACGCATTTGGATCAACTATCTTCCATAATATGACAACATTGACATTGTCATAAAAATAATAATGGCTACTCCGGCGAAGTTTTATAATATGAATGTTGCCGGTGAGGGGAATGGAAATGGGAAACGACCGTTCTTCTATCTCGAGATGAAGAAGTGTGTCAAATTAGATTGTGGTGTCTTACTGTCTTTAGTTAGGGCCTACTGTTGTCAGACCCGTTCCACGTGCCTGAGATTTATCTGTGTGGATATGAAACGGTATATAGCATAACTGTCTGTCTTTATCTGCCATTCAACCGCAGTTTTCTTATTGATGTAAATGTTTTAAACAAAATCGAAGGCCCGGGGTTCGATTCAGGTGTGTTTTCCCCTTGTCGGTGTTGCGGAGCTGAGGACCTGACAAAAGACATAGGACGTAGTCGTTCGGTGAAGACGTAAAAACGAGCCCCCCTGTACACGTTGTTGTGCACGTAACGTAATAAAACCCTTGACCGCTAGAATTCAATTCCTACCCGGGCAAAAATTTTTCTTTTGATGTGTTGAAGTAGACGTTTAACCCTATTTATTCTTTTCATGATCCTGGTTGGTGAAGAACTGTAGGACGTTTAACTTTATTCACTCATTTACACCATGACTTATTGTCGTTCGGGCCAAGCGAATTGCATTATAAAAGTAGAGTTAAGCCCCCTTGATTGTAAATCAACGGTTTGTATGATTATTCAAAGCCTTGAGTCCTCTGTATAATTTTGAAATTTTCAAAAACTAGCCATAAATTAGCGTCCAGTTAGACGTTTCTATGACACTTCCCAAAAATATAAATTACGAATTATATATTATTTATAAAAAAAAGTCCTTCCAAAGTCTCATACAACTTTTGGTCTTAAAAGGAACTATTATTGGGTGTTTTCCTTTTTGCTTTTGCACTTTCTTTCTTGATATCTCCCCTTTCTTGATATCTTGTCGTTCGGGTGGGACGTAAAAGATAATTTGACCGTTGGAATTCGATAAAATAGGAGTGCATGTAAAAGATCCCTTGGCAGTTGGAATTCGATATAAGAATAGGCCGTAGTGCCGCTGTCCGGGCAAAATTTCCTCATAGGGCACTGCAGTGCGTTTGCCTGTCTTCATTAGCTCATTTCTTAGCAGAAAAGTGGACTTTTAAATTTCATTTCATTTCTTGAAATCTTTATAACGCATATATCGTAGCAATGATCCAATAATATTTGGAACGTGTTTAACCACTCGTATCACATATGATAATGGGTGACACCAATATTGTCCTTTAATGTAATCAACTGTTTTTCAAAACAATGGGTTTAAAAGTCGAAATAATTAAAAACGTATAAAGCATTCTCAGTTTATATATATTTATATATTCATTGTTCTGATGTTCGTCTTAAATTGCATATGGCTAACCCTTGAATGAAAATTAATCAGCATACCATAGTTTGAGTATCAAGATACTTGTAATTAATTACCTATAACCATATCCAAAATAATGAAATGCAACCAGTTTGAACTAAAAGATGGCCCATAAATAATTAATACACGCATGATTTCTCTTTCATTTTACAGAGTAAACTGTGTTCCGTGTGTTCGGAATTGGTCTCTTTTGGGTAACAGTTAAAGCGTTCATTGCGTCAAAAGCTGTTAAAAATAATTAAAACTACAAGACATGACGAGTTGACGACAGGAAAATAGTTTTACTCCTCGCTGTCAAATACTCTTGACAATTGGTGTGTGGGCATTCATTCGAGTGTTCGTTTATTTAATGTCTCCTGGCGATTTACATGTATTATAGGATAGTGTTGTCTCAAGTATTATACGAAACTCAACCATTTTGTGTCTCTCCGGCGACAAAAGTCGCCGAGAGTGCTATCTAGCGATCGTCAACCGTTGGCAATATAGTACAAACGTTTAGGACACATTTCATGAATATAGCCGTATGAATCTTAAGCGAGACACTGGTTTGCAACATGTTTTTCTTGTTAGAGAAAAAAAACCTTCCCGAAACAGTACGGCATGTATTAATAGTTTCAGATAACGCGTTGTTCAGAAACACACCTCGTCTTCATTAGCCCAGTCGGAGCAAAAAAGTAGGGCGTCAAACCCCAAACACCATCTTGCCACCAACACTCTGCAGTGACAAAAATTATATTATAATTCTTAATTGTATTAATTTTGACCAATTTTGTTGGCGTTTGGATTTAGGTCCGTTCCGTTTATAGTTCATTTAAACAGGTCACTACCTTGCCATGTGTTACCAAAATTCTTTCGAATCCAAGCCGAGAGATTGTGTGCCTTGATATTTTGATTGGGTGAAAATAATATTTTGTTCGAGAAATGTAAATCAGAATCCAGCACCTTTAACTGTACACTGTACAGAGATGGGTACTTGGCACGGATTCGTGGTTATTAATCAATATTACCATTGTAATCTTCATCCGAGTCTTCATTATTTATAGATACCCTTCTTTATGTAATATAATGCGGAATGAGTAATTGATTTGATAGGGTTTCGAAGCAGACTAATGCATGCGAGGCAAAAGTTCTATAACTGAAGGTTGAAAGCTAATAAAACATTCATAATTCTTACTAACTAGCTACTCATTGTGTTATAACTACACCATCCCCTTATTGACTAACTTAAACCCTAATATTATATATTATTCTGATTGATTTTCTAATTGATCAAAGCCATTCATATCTCTCAGCTTGCTAATAAATGTCACCTTAGAAGGATGGATTACCTCCCCTTGGCGAACTTAATCACGAACCTGTCAGATCTCTATTTAAAGATGATTAGTTTTAATCATTGCATTAATTAATAACCATATTTCCTCGGGATCAATTTCGTTTGTTTTATGCCCAATTCATTGAACAAAGACAGAATCGGCTGATATAGTTATACCACAGTAGTCTTCGGGATATTACCAAATTGACGTCATTGCACGATTACTACTGTATGAATGAGATATATATTTACCATTTAATGAAATGATTGGTTCTAATTACGAAACATTATCTTTATTTAATCATGAATAAAGAAAGCAAAAAATATAAACGCGTGTATTAGGTCAGATTTACAAGTAAAATGGTCAAACTAAATGTTCACTTTAATTTTAATAGTATATTTGAAAACATTTCTCATTTAATTTACTCTATTCGAAGCGTAGTTCTGGGTGTTGGAAGATGTAGAAACGGTACTGGACATTCCAGACTTAGTCTCGTTGGTCCAATTTATCGTACAAATTTTTTTATCTCGCTCGCCTTCTGATCCATTTAAATCTCTACCATCTGATGTTCTTCAGGGTTGATTATAAACAACGTTTGAAGCCAAAAGAAAGGCAGATTTAGTTCTTACATAATACATCTTCCAAGTATGTTACGTGGTGTTTACGAGGTTTCCATGACATTGATAATGATAATATTTCCATGAAAAATCAGTATTGGGAAAGATTAAAATATCACCCACATTCCTCCTTTGAATGGCATACTTCATTGAGTTGCATTTGGCAATTGAAACATGAAATAAACACAAAAATATAATATGGAACACAATTACTGTTTTAATTAAAGCGATGTTCATAAAGAGTGTACAAGAATTATGAACAGACAGGGGTGACGGCAATATAATCCCGCGTGATATTTGGTCATTTCATGAATCGACAATAGCATATCAATGTACGATACGTGACCTGAAAACGTCTGGATAGTTATCTGTGTTTTTTTTGGTTTTTTTTAAAAATACAATTATACGAGATAACTATTTCAATGGAGTTTAGTTTATTTCATTTGTTGTAAATCAATGACTTTTAAGGTATAATGGGGAAAAAATAAAAACATTAATCTAAATTCCGTCAATATCTCAAGTAAGTTTTTTTTTCTTGAAACACAATCAATCAAATAAAAACGTATCACAGTTAAAGCTGGATTACAACTATGTCTAACTTTGGAAGTTTACAGTAGTTGGTCAATATTCAGCAGGGCTCTATAAAAGTTGAGTGTGCCTGCGCACACACTTGAAGATGTGCCTGCAGGGTCATACTTAAAAGGAGAGTATTTAATTGCCAGGTATATAGCAGGGATGTAGCCAGGATTTACTGAGTGTTGAAAAAAATCTTCTATGAGCAAAGCGAGCAAAATATTTTCTTGGGGGGGGGAGGCGTGGTCTTTTATTATAAAAATTCAACCCTTATTGGTGTATTTTCAGAGCATTTGCTGTCTTTTTTTTTGCTTCAGTGCAAATTAATTTCCATTTATATATTCAAATTTATATAGGCCTATTCTTAAAACGGTGTTTATATTTTACTTGAGTACAACGAATTATGACAACAGGTAGAAATTGGTAATTAAAACACGTTGTTTTATTTGACTTGTGTCTCACGAATTATATTATTATTAACGGTACGGTGGAATGAGAATCAGGTCAGACAGAAGTTGAAAAAGCTCTCATCGTCCTCCTAGTCCTACTCCCGGGTCGTAGCAAATCCATGGTCAACACAGGCAAGAAATAAAAAAAGAAACATTGACATTGTGGACAGGCTAGGATTTAGTATAGATTCGGTAGAATTAACCGTAGAATGAGTACATTCATAATTGATCGTAAAACCGAATGTTCGACACCATTTACGACATCCAAACCCTTAACATTGAAGCGCCGTAAATTGGTCTTGGGGACCGTTAAATGAATGGACCTGCACAACTTCTAAATAGAAATAAACAAAATACCGATACTTCTTTCTTTAAAATAATTTGGGATGATAGGGTCTACTACGGCACACAAAAATAAATAATGCCGTGGCTGGCATGGTTTGCGTGGGCTTTTACTTACCGCATGGCTTTGCCATTAGTAGTGGGTGATTAATTTCGAGCGCTGGGTTTGTGTACAGAGTGAGAGAAGGACGAAGTCGAAGGGGTTTATATATGACTGGGCGGCTTGTTTACCACACTATTTTTAATTTATATTTTTCTTGACTTGACTATATCATCATATTATGTGAAAGTTTTGTTGATAGTCGGATCAAGTTTGGTAGAATCTTGATCCGTTCCATGTCCATATACTGTACGATCGTACTTTTTTTGTGTTCTTTTTTTTTGTTGTAAATTTCCGAAACGCCGCCCTATTTTCTATAAAAATTGAGTTGCGTGTTTTGTCGTTGTAATGTTACTGTTAGAAAGCTTTACAGTACGATATATCTAGTTTGATTTTTTTTAAATTGTTATATTTGCATCTCCGGGTTGTAACTATATGTGACAGCAGCTGCTGCGCGGATACATACTTCACAATACACACATGTAGGTATCATGAGATGTGTAATTTATTTTAAAAAAATAACTTTATTATTACAATTATGTTGGACATATACCAAATTGAACGATATATCCCAGAATGTCTGTCTTGTCAAAAAAAATGGGGATCACGGTGGCTAAGTGGATAAGGCGCTGGTTCGCTAGCCTGGAGGTTGAGTGTTCGATCCCTGCATTGGCCGAGAAAGTTCATCTCGATTTTCCGGCGTGATTTCCCCTTGTCAGTGATGCAGAAGGAGGGCCTGACAAGGACAGCTGCCTAGTCGTTCGGATGGTACGAAAAACCGAGGTCCCGTGTACAAATTGGAGTGCACGTAAAAGATCCCTTGGCAGTTGGAATTCGATATAAGAGTAGGCCATAGCGCCGCTACCCGGGCAAAATTTCCCTCATTGCACACTGTGGCGTATGCCCGTCTTCAATTAGCCCAGGTTAGGTGCTTAAGCGTAGGACGTTAAACCCCATTTCATTTCTGTCTTGTCAAACCAAAGCTTCCGCAAATAGAGCTAATTAAGCGCAAACCCTATTTTCGTGTTTTAGAGTTTTTTTGTTTTGTTTTAACATCTTACAGTGTTTACATTCACAAACAGTAAGACCTAACAACATTTTTGATATGTTTGTGTTCAACTGATCGCACGTGGTCTTTTAATCAGCCAATAAAACTATACTTTGACTCAGAAGCAAAATAAGGTAACTAAACTGCACATCAAGAGAACAGAGAAATGGAAATAAAAAATGTTGTAGACAGGCCAACCAAATTATTTTAAAAATCATGTTTCCGGAACTGTGTTTTCCCCCAACAATTTAAAGGGGCAATCCTAGATATTTACAAGACATATAAATGTGTATTGCAAACACCAAAAGCCGCTGGAAACGATCGCCAAAATTGCATAGCTCATTTAACGAATTTCTTCAATGGCATGCATGACTTGCTAATCACTTTCCCATACATACATGTAGATCAATGATAAACCATTGAAGTATTCATTTCTATGCAAAAGTATCACAGAGTTTCATATAGTTGCACATGACGAAGACAAATTTTGAAATGTCTTCCTATTAGCAAAACACGTGATTATGGATTATAATATACAAATCCAATAAATCCATTATACACAGTTCATGACCGTATAGAGACAAATAGGTTTTTATTTATAAAGTTTTCTTCTAATACCTATTCTGTTCCATTAAGTGTCAAAAACGTCGATTTCTGTCACTCGGTTGTTTGATCAGGATGTAAAACATCATATTGAACGCCCCCAAAAGAAACAAAGACCAGTCGATTACAAAGCCGGAATGTTAACCAATAATAAATACATCTACTAATAGTGTTTGACTATTTATTGTTGCGAATCACAGTAAAGCATTTCTTTTATTATTCGTTTCATCTAAAACAATAAACAGACCTTGATTTAGGTTGAACCGGTAAAGATGTCGGATTATTAATGCATTAACCTTTCTCTTCCACTATTTTAACTTTAAATATTTACAAAGCTACTAGATGTAAAAATAACATAAGACAAATATATTTGGCAGAGACATTTTGTTTTATCATTTTTATTTTATTTGTTTTGTTATAGTTGGAACATGTCTGTGTCTAGTATCATAACATTTTTTCAGTTTTATCTTATTCCTCGTTTAATTTAACATAATATGTCAACAAATTTACAAGACTATATTTATTTCTTGGAATTGTATTCTTTTGTAAAACTTTCAATGGCCTCCACTGATAATATTAGTTTGTCGATGCCTTCACTACATCAATAGTAAGTGCAGGGGGACAGCACCACACATCATTTACACAAAACAAAAAATATATGGACAAGACACGATACGCAGAAATCACAAACAAACGAACAATTCAAATTAAGCGAATGGATCCGGAGGCTGTACATGTGACGACAAGTAAAGCGAAATGTTAATTTAACGTCCACTCAACACAACTAGGTCATTTCGGGACTAACATATGGTTTAATTTTATTTCAATAATTCTCTTGTGCGTAGGGGTCTTTGGCAGTTGGAGGAAACCGGAGTGCCCGGAGGAAACCCACGAGGTTGAGAAGGCGCCCCTATCTCCATGCCACATACGCTCACACCAGGGCTCGAACCACAGCCGGCTAGCTAGAGGTCCAAGCGCGGCACTCTAGACCACTAGGCCATCCCAACCCCCGCTGATTTATAGAAATGGAACCGATATACGATCTGTGTTTTTATCAGATAGTGTAACATTATCATACTTGCGATATTTTCATATTCTTGTTGACGAAAAGTTAATTCATTAATCTACTAGTGTATTCCCACTACGTGTGTAATCTGAAATATCATCGATGCGATTCACCTGCAAGCATGTAAAAAGACTTGATGTTAAAAGTGATAATAGACTGATAAAATAATTCGTTTGATTACACATCTGTATTCTCTTATTGAGCCGCTTGCCTAAAAACAAATATAGACTTTTAGTCCAAATAATTTCATAGTAGTCTTTTTGTAAAGCATACTAGTCATATATTGTTAAATTCGACCAGTCCTCTGCTGTGACCATCTAACTTTTATATTACTTTCTGTTTATTTCAGTACTTTACTACCGTTGGAAAATACGCTATACACAATCAACCACCAATAATCATGTCACCAACAGACGCAAACGGCCGACTCTTATATCGAATTCCAGCTTTCAATGGTTCTTTAACGTGTAACTATTAGATGCCGCCCTTGCCAGGTCTCAATTCTGCACCACTGGAAAAGGGAATTTCCTTGAGAATTTTCTCAAAAAACACCGTGACCAAACCCGTGAACTCCTGGTTAGCTAGTAAACGCCCTACTAACTTATCCACCTCGGTTCCCAAACTGCTACAAAAATGACAAGAGGATGTAAAATAACGAACAATAGTAACGGCTGCATCTAAATTAAAATCACTGAATGAACTAGGTAAATCGGTTATATTTTTCAGAGTTCGAGATACCAAAATATCCCATTTCAGACCTGCACTTCATATTTATAGATTAGAATATATTTATTTCTGTGATGGTTTGTTCAATTACTGTCTCTCTGTAAATATCACTTCACGATCATCAATTCATAGTAAACTGTTATAGGCCAAGAATGTCGACAGTAAAGGTTCATTTTATGTCTTCAACATTTCAAAGTTCATGATAATAAAACAGAAGACTTGCAAATACCCGTGACAAATACACCCTTTTGTCTGTAACAATATAAATGTTTACATACAACACATGAATTTGTATTTGGTATTTGAATTAATAAAAGTATGAAACATGTTTTTACGCGCAATAAATTATTCAAGCTATCTGTTGATACCTGAAGATAATTATTTAGGAACTAAGTCAAACGAAGGGCTCTGAAAAACAAAATAACCTCAAACTAAATTAAAAATACATCAGCAATCAATAATATTTCAACGGACAATAAACCTCTTGCTGGCTTGACAGGTCCAGAATTTATTTTAGCCTCATTCTAACTACTATATGTTTAAGTGTCCTACCTGCTGTGTAAATTATCCATTACATCCTATTTTACTTGTCCAGAGGGTTCGAAAATATGTTTAAATCCAAGTTGCATTTGAAAGTGTTTACGTAAAGCTTTTCAAACCATGTAGTTGATTTTTCCAATTTTTTGAATTCAGTGTGTTAAGATGAAATTTGAATCATCAATTAATTGGAATATTGTAAAATAGTACAATTTGTTGACCCGAAAAAAGATTATTATTCAGTTACGACAAGAGTGGTATTGGGGCTTTAATACATTAGACCATTCGCTATGTGGATGTGACCATACCAACTGATATTCTGAAACGCCATTGTCCGGATAGCAAAGTTTAGTTTCACGGATCATTTTGAAATGTATATCACAGTACTTTTTGCATTTCGACATCATGGACACGCTTTGTCCATTGTAATGCATTTAGTTGCATAAGGAATGTCTTATGACACATGTGTTCTACTAAAGAATCATACACTAAACATCGATACATATATATATCTTTTGACAGTTTATTATTTTTTATTGTAAAGTCTAGGTTTTCATAGATGTCACATATGAATGACATACAATTAAATGATGAAGTTTTGCCAGATGATGCTTTTAGCTATAGTCTTTTCAGTGGGCGTCAAGGAAATGTCTTTGCGAAAAGCAGCCAAGAGCTTATATTTGATTTACGTATAACTGTGCACCGAATGCGATCAAGCCATGGCAAAACTATAGCTTAAACCCACACCCTTATTAAGTGCACAAAACTGCTGTCCTTTCATTTCAAACTATATTGCCTTGTGGTGATTTATAACTTATTACCTGGTGTATTGTTTACAATCTGAATACACATACTCGCTATCCTCAAATCATTAAAGTTCCAATTTCAAATATTCAAGTTATTTTTTTAAAATTTGTATTAAAATAAAGCCTTAAAATAGATTGTATCCATAAACAGTCCTACCTTGTTAAATAATAATCCTATTAGTCGTATAACTCGTAATTACCAGCTGAGTAGTTGGAAAAAATATCATTTTCAACTTCAAATTCCAACGTTTGGAGATTGCTAATAGTGATAATAATAAGGAGTCTTGTATTGCGCTAAAATCCACACCACAAAAGGAGGGAAACAAGGGAGGATTTTGTGTTATTAATTCCTGTGTCAGTGATTTTTTTAGGATGAGAAATAATGTCCATGGTAGTATAATATTGAGTTGATAACCCATTTAGCAAAAGACATGAAATAATTTTGTTTTGACTTTCTTGGAATATGTGAAATTCTCGCTTTAAGGTCAAAATAAAATGGGCGACTCCAACTTTGTAGAAATTCCCGAAGTCTTATTTCCGACTTTTTGTGGTTATTGGACACTACCATAGAAAATGGAAGTAATCGCAGCTTTTCTTTTTGCTCATGGTCTTTCATTTTCTCTCTATTGTTAGCACATTTGATGATATTATGTTCGATCTAAGGGACAGGAGGAATATAAATGTGGTGCACGCACCACCCTGAACAACACCATATGCGTATCGTTTATATTTTGGTGCTGCTCTCCTCCAAAAATCACAAAAACGATCGAAAGAGAATTACAATCTATATAATTAAGAAAGAATACAGACTGATACTTTGTGACGTCTAGAGTCTAGACATATCAAATTTTAATGGTATGTCGCACGTGTTACAATTTTAGTTATCTGCCCAAAGATGTGGCTTTTGTTGAAAATTTGTATGTGTAAGAAAGGCTGGATGTTATTAATGATATTGATTATTACAATCTCCTTTTGCTGCGAGCAACCCATAAGTAAAGGGCGCCAGACTAATAAAGATTTCTATAGGGAATTTATGTGGTCACTTTAATGATTATAAACCGATATAGATGTATCTATATAGACGATGTATCAGAAGATTGGTGTTATAAATAATTATAATATACGTGAATAATTAGATAATGACCGAAAAAAAATTTTTTTTGGTTTATTTCTTTTGCCAACGTAAATGTGTAACCTACGCAACCAGATCTCTGAATTGCTCACCGGTTTTGTGTATCTCATTATAGAGATGAGACCAAAAACGAGACAGAGAGAGAGAGAGAAGAGAGAGAGAGAGAGAGAGAGAGAGAGGGGGAGGGGGAGAGAGATTACTAAATTTTTTTTGCGCGACTAACTTATTTTATTTCAAGTCAGGGGAATTCACGAGGTTAGGTAAGCGATCTTACTCCTTGACACGTGCGGGTGTGAGATCGAACCATGTCACTTAACTCAATGACCGACCATATTTAGCTATGTTTTTTTAAAATATTTGGATTGGTTGTCATCTATACAGTATTTTTTAATGCGCTTTATTAAAGTCGACACCGAGCATTCGATTTAATGGCCAATCGTTTTTGTCTAGGGTAATGTAGCGGTAGATTTTATCGAATATTTTGTTTCACAGATAAAAAAGTGGAACCCTTTCCCTTTTTTCACTATATATTAGAGCAATGGAAAATTATTGATTAACACTGTATGCTGGGATATAAAGTATTCATCTTGTGTTAAATCAGTTTAATTAAGTTAAAGTTACACTGTACTTTCTCTCCCTTTTTAGTTTTTTTATAAAAAGAAAAGATATCTTTATGTTTTTACATTTACACTACTTTACCGTATTCTTTATTATACTGTGGCATTGAATACACATTGGAATTATCTTTGAAACTATAAAATACTACCGTATACGATTTAGTTGGCATATTGTAGAAGGAAAAAAAATGAAATGGTGGTATTTGCTATTAACAATGCCCATCTAAATGAAATATATATACCAAATTTTGCAACTAAATAGAAAGATTTTTATTAACCGAATATACTTGAATTTGCATTTTATCCAGAAATGGCTAACGTTTGACTTTTATTCATAAAGGGCAGCGCGGAAAATATAAATGGCCAACACCATTCACCAATGCAACTGATTGGGTGTCTGAATGGACGGAAGTATCCGTAGTTTGTTGGCCGTTCTGTATAGATATTTGATACAAGTTATGATAATTGAAATTATCCTGATATGAGATTGCGTGTAAGTTATGATAATTGAAAATGTAATTTATGTTATTTTTGAATGGTATAATTATATAGTAATTGGAACATAGTTAAATAAAACACTACTTATGGATAACAATTACTGTGGTTTCTTCCACCGCGATGTTTTATCAAGGTTTCACAAATAGTTATCAAGCATATACATAAATAGATAAAATAGAATGTAAGATATATACCTTTGAAATTTGTACATAATTTTAGCAATGTTATTGAAACGTATAATTTACATGGAAATGAATTTTGAAGTTATGGCTTGCTTTCAGATCCACAATATCAGTATTGTAAATAATAATGTTATAATATAAATAAAATATTGTTTAAACCAAGCGTAGCTTACTTATTCAAAGAACACACAAAAAGATATCACATAGGCGCCTATGTGAACAGTGATTAATGTTTTGTAAATGAAGGTTGAAGGTAGTAAACAACGATCAGACATAAAATCATATCCTAGAACACTACAGTTTCAAATGTAATCATTCTTCGTTGAGTATTAAAAAGTAGGAACCCAAAATCTGAACTATAAATTATTGGTCCGTGATTATTTTGGGAAAACTTAACATGGCTGACTGATTTAAATCATCGATAGAAATAACTTGCGTTGATATAGCTGAAATTAATATTGTAAAACCCCACTTTTTGTCGCCATAAAATACATTCCAGAAATTAATTTCTTCTATCGTTACTTTTTAAGCATCCGTTGATCGATCTAATGTTGCGATTTAAAAGGAAACACATAGAAAATAGTTCCATGAAATGTATCTATCATGCTTAGTTTTTTTTTAAAAGAAAAAAATATCTTCAGCTTTTGTTAGTTCACGCACTCGCTTTATCTGGCTAAAGGAGTATGCCCTTCTGCGGTGCAATACACGCAGAGCTCGCTTATTATTTCTAGAACACCGCTTTTCGGAAGTCCACAAAATGTTGTTGTTGTATCCCTGTATTCAAACACATAAATTTTAAGATCCACTACAAAACTTTCACATCATTTACTTTTAAGTTGCGGTGAGTATCGTGCACAGGTACAGTGTGGAACGTCTCTTGTCACTTCTCATTTAGCTTAATATTTCCCATAGCTTGATATATTTGGTGGACTTTGAATTTATAGAGCTCTGTCACCGACGGCCATTTCGCTTTATTTTCGCGCGGGGGTTATGAAGAGTATGCTTACCCTTTAAAAATCAAAATTCTCATTTGTGTTCTAGAAATTATGTTATATATAGTCAACGTTTTCTAATTGATGACGTATATATCAAAATTATAAAATACAACCTTTGTATGGATCAATTGTCCACACCTCATTCTTTGTATATAATATATATCGTTTTTTTGACGTTTTTAGTATTTTATGTAATATGTATTCACCCACATATTTTTTGATACAGGTGGAACTTATAAATCATTTAAATTGCGAGTTTACCATGGTGATAAAGCACTGACGAAATTAGTTGTCTCAGGTGTTAAAAACCACCATGAAATGAAAGTAAGTGATATTATATCAGATAATGAAACATTTGCATTTAATGTGTTATATTTTTTAATTAATCAAAGGTATGCGCCATGATGTGTGGACATGTTTAGTTATCGTTGATAGCTTAATTTCTCGAAATGGATACCCAAAATTCGCAGATTAACATCTGTGAGTCCAAAAGGCATTTTCGTATTTAATATGTGAAGGGAGCAGAATAAATTAAATTTAACACTCGACACAAACCAGGTCATTTCGGGACTATCGCTGCCAGTAGTAAATGCTCTGTTGATTATATGTAAAGTGTGAAGTGTACAAAGTCCTAATACCGGTAATGATAAAGTCAATATACACATTGTTTAATTTTATTTCAATAAATCGTTTGCGCGTAGAGGTCTTTAGCAGCGGGACCCAGAGAAAATCAACGGGGTTGGACTGGCGACCTTACCCAACCCCCAACTATACACCAATTTGAAGGAGTTATTGTGTTCTAAACAGTGTGACGGGCAGACAACCAGATGGAAGAACCCATTTTAATAGTCTCCCACTTTCTTCGAAAAGCGAGGGACAACAATTGATATAAATCCTACTGAAAGGTTAAGACTACATAATTGATCTACGACCACTTATTTCATCATTACTCATGTATTGTACTGTTGTCATATTATACCAGGAAGACTATGTAAATTAATATCATATTATGTATTATATACTTTTTAACCGTTTGATGTACATTACCTGACATTATTATAATCCATTGCCATGGAAATCTATTATTCTACGAATGCATTATATGTACATGTATGGTTAAATTTTGAATATTTGTATACATTAAAATATCTGAAGACGCCCATAGAGGGCAGAAAGCTAGCTTATATGATTTAATGTATTTCAGAATCAAGTAAAGTGGTGATTTTTTTTCCTGGACATGATGTATTCTCTAAAAAAGCGAAAGTGCTAGTAATCGGCAAATAATGTAGTTCTTTTTTCAAAACCTCTTATATTTTTGTATATTTAATACCTAAGAGAAGTTATCTTTAACTTTTCATATATTTATATACTAATCAATAATGTACATTAATCAAAGAAATGAAATGGGGTTTAACGTCCTACAGTTCTGCTTCAAACTGGGCTAATGAGGATGGGCATACGCCATACAGGGTGCTATGAGGAAAATTTTGTCCGGGTAGCGGCACAACGGCCTACTCTTATATCGAATTCCAACTAACAATAGATCTTTTACGTGCACACCAGTGTGTACAAGGGACCTTGATTTTTCGTAACATCCGAATGACAAGACAGATGTCCTTGTCTGACCCTCCATCCTGCATCACTGACAAGGGGGAACCACGCCTTAAAATCTGAACCAACTTTCTCGGTCAATGCAGGGATCGAACACCCGACCTCCAAGCTAGCGAACCATCGTCTTACCAACTTAGGCACCGTGATCACCATCTTAGGAAATAATTTATTAATAATGAGCATCTGGATTTTTGAAACCGAGTCTAACACCGGGCACAGAACCATGGGGCGGGGGTATATCAGAGTGTCCGATATGGTTGAAAATACATCATTCCAATCTTCTAAATTGTCTGAGGTAGCCGACCCCGACCCTCCCCCTACCCCTCGTCCGCTACGGATCCACGGTCTTTTTGTACCTTCGTCGCTTGAGAATTGTCTCTAAAACACACCAATCTGGAGAATCGAATATGAGGAAGCAGTGAATATAGTGCTTTATTGAAGTTTTCAAAAGGTTAAAGGAGCAAAATCGCTAACATATGGAACCTAGAAATTGACAAAGGTGGGTTGTTTATTTTGTCTTAAATATTGGATATCAAAAGCCTATCTTTTTCCGGCAAGATCCAAACATTAATGTTGATTCAATTTGACAAATAAATCGTCTCTTCAATGTTGAAGATTTTGGATGATATTGAGTTAGAGACTTGGCTACTTTAAAGGGACAATCCCGAAAAATTAAAGTCCGAGTATTTGTGAAATTTATGGACCAAAATATAAAAGCATGGTGAATTTACATTGTCTGAAAATTTCAGCTGAAAATATTGCGTCGTTTGGACGTGAACGTCAACACTGCTTATCCGGGCACGTAACCCTTTTAAGATTTCGGGTCATTTTTTTCATTGGGTGACCTGATAATAGATTTACGTTTCTTGAGAGGTCTATACAGTGAATGGCCCATGTACTGTACTTGATAACAAAAGGTAATTTTCACCAACATATTATTTTTCTGGAAAAAAAGTCTGGTTTTATCCAGATACTGTATAATACAAAGGTCTCCATTTCCAGATGCAGACTGTCAGGTTTAAGTTATTTACAAGCGTATCACATATATCGAGTTAGTTGATCGGCCTTAGATAATGGGTTTTAAATGATTTTAACACAAAATTAACCAGTTTTATTCCCCAAAAAGTTATCGGGATTGGCCCTTTAAACTAACGAGTAAAACGATAAGGTATACGATGTTGACTTTTCATTATTCCATATTTGGATCCCGTAAAAGTTATTTAACACAAGTCTTACTAAATAAATAACAGGCCATATCAATGACATTTGCTAAAATTTTAAAATTTGTTTACCAATGCGTAGTAGACATAAACGTAATATTTTAAAAGGGTAGCCATATATTTAGCACTTCCGTTTTCTTGGGATTCTTGTCGAAGATGCTTTTAACTTCTATTCGGACATACACTTAAGGCTCATATGTTTTTGACATGTCTGCCTTCACGGAACCATATCAATTATATCTACATTTAGTGTAATGGCCATACTATTTGCCTCCCACAAAACTAATGGAGAATTAAACGCTCAAATAATTTTGTTTCTAAAAGAAGCACCACTTGATAAATTGATTGTATGAATTGATCATTAAAGATGTATTTCTTTCATAATTGGCAATGCAATTGCTTAGGCCTAATATTTTTAAACAATGCGTACGTTACAGATTTAATAATTCTCGAATTGGTCACTGAAATTTTCAGACAATGCATTATGGGCTATTTCTTTAAAGTTTGAATTATTTTGCGGGGAGCCGTGGTGGCTAGGTGAATATAACGCTGTCTCGCTAAATGGCAACGAAACAAGGAGCAATGTAGGGGTGTTTACCAAAAAAATGGGCAAAAGGATGCAGGTGGCGATAAATCCTAGCATATGTCGCCCCACGACGAGACACAACTGACGGCGACTCGAAATCTACAACTGGCTTACGTTAAAAAGTGAAACTGATCAGTCGTGACCACTGGGCGATCCGAGCGCCCCTACGACTGGAGACAATTGGAATGAGGGTATTTCGAAGGTTATCACGCGGCAGTCATGTGCTCAGTTGTGGCTCCGATTCTGCAACCGATGAAGGGCGACATGAGCGCGCTTACGACTATGATCAACTGGTTGCTCGTGGTTGCGTTGCGGCATTAGCTTGATTTATGATCAAGTGGAAATGATCAGTAGGCGATCTGAGCTTTTTTAAGCATTCGCATAAACGTTGGTGTATAACAATTTATTGGGCTATACTGATATCCGATGGAATTCACCTTTATTCAATAATTAGCCTAGCTGTGGATTTATTGTCATGTCTAGACATGTTTTACTAAATGAGCTAAAACTCTGTTCTTTGGGATCTAAATGGACAAAAATGAGCCACAAGGCACATATAAATGTAAAATAAGTTTATATAAACTGATTTACATTCATTGTTTTAAAACTTTTATTGTAATTCCTATAATATACGAGCGCCCCTAGTAAGTCCAGTCTACATGGGTGTACGGTTTCGTATATTTCTTACGCACTGACGTTGAGCCATATTCATCATTACAAATTGCTGCTGAAAGCATAGAGGACACGCATGTCCAAAAGTCGAACTGGTTTTAAAACTGTTCAATGTTTGTTAAATATTTAATATCAGGTGTCCCAAGTTTTCACGGTAAGATAACAATAGCAATAAAGATTTGAATGAAACAATAATTTTGAGTTAGAGCCTTTAATAGATGAGATTTTGAACGGCAAAGCGGTTTGTGGAATCAATATTTACTAATTTTCGCGCCATTTCTAATCGTATTGGTTGAACGATTTCCTTCAAAAATAACGCAGCTTCAAAGAAAATTTCAAAACAGATTGGGGCTATCTAATGGACCTGCTCAACTAAATGTGATCATTAACAACATTTAGCGGTATTTATTCTTGTACTATCCGATATCAAACACAGTCAATAAAATGTAATCTAGCCTGTTAATTTAATTGTTTATGTCGTGTTGGTTAACCATGCTTTAAGTCAGGACTTGTTACTGATGGTAAACTCATGCGCTACCGGAAATCAAGCGATTGTTGGCTGTCGTTATGTGCAAACTGCATGACGGTACGAGATGAGGCATCATAAAGTCCAAGGGGATAATTTCACATGCATCGATTTCGATTCACTGTTTCCACCTAAGAGAATGTTCAGAGAAGCTTGCATTATGTTTCATATTTGGCAACACTATAAGGCAATGCATACATGCAAATGATTTATAAATGGATTTTTATCTAAGTATGGCGTACAAAATATGTGAGATGCATCTTGGCATTGATGTCTATAACTGTCTGAAATTCGGTTTCATATGGTGAGGCACATTCGCTGATGGGTAATTTTATTGCTATTTTATACAAATATAAGAGATTAATATAAACATTTTTATCACCCCAAAATACATTCTACAGTAGATATCGCCTGTGTGATAAATTTCAAAATCTACTGCATCGCTTTACATGAATTTGATTGGTCAATCAAAAAGGAACTACTTTTTTTTTTGCATAGAACTTCTTTCTTAATAAAAAGGAACTATTTTTATTTAATTGACCTTGATGGAAACACTGGGTCAATATAAAGGACTTTACAATGGTTGAATTGCTGTCAAAAAATTGATGTATCACTATGCCATAATGTATTCAGGTTCAGTAAAAGTAAAAATGTATAGCAAAGTATTATATTTATTTATTTCTGCATGTGAAAAAGGATTGGGTGATGAATAAAATCTCCTACTCGTCTTTTTTATTTCAAAAATATCAACACTCATTGATTTTTTTTTTAAATAAAAAAAGACGAGTTGGAGATTATCTCTATATGTATCTGGTAAATACAGCTAACACCCATATTGATGCACGTTTTTGAATATTAATAATACTGCTATTACGGTTACTGTGGAACGGATGAAAGCTACCAGTTTAAAATTTAAAAATTTTAAATAAAATAGGAATACTTTGAGAACTGAAGAACAAAATTAAAATGCGATACTCTTTACAGTTTAAGAGAGAAATGGTTAATGTAAAATGCCTTAGGTGGTTTTTATACGCCCACATGTTCCTGTGGACGGAGTATATCGTCGCACCTGTCCGTCCGGACGTCCGTCCGTCCACAATTGTGTGTGGACTCTCTACAGGTTACAATTCTTACCCGATTTTGACGAAACTTGAAATATAGGTTTATCGAAAAAAGATCTCAGTTTCTGTCGATATTGGCATGTATCGGATCAAAACTTCATGGATAATGCCCCCTGATTGTACGAAAAATCACGTTTTTAGCTTGTGGACTGAATAGAGGTCACAATTTTGAACCGATTTTGATGAAACTTGACATTCATGCTAATAACCAAAAGATCTTGGTTCCTTTCGATATTTGCGCCTATCGGAACGTAACTTCCTGAATTATGGACCCTGATTGTACACAAAATCGCCTTTATTTAGCTTGTGGTCCCTTTGGAGGTTACAAGTATTTAGATTTAAGGAAGGTTTGAGTTCGAATTTCGGGAAAATCGGGCCAAAATTGACAGACAAAATGGCTGTGGTCTGTACGCGAATACTGTTTTAAAAAATGGTGTATCATGGTTGTGAACCATGTATAGGTCACAATTTTGATTCGATTTTGATGAAACTTAAAACGCATGGTTATAACCCAAAGATCTTGGTTCCTTTCGTTATTTGCACATATCGGATCATAACTTCAAGAATAATGGCCCCTGATTGTCCGAAAAATCCCCTATGGTCCCTCTGAGGTCACGATTATTATCCCATTTTTTAAAAAAAAGTTTAACTCTTATCACCCTTACACCCTACGGAAGATTGAGTTCGAATTTCTAGATAATCGCACCATAATTGGCCGCCGTGTGTACGCGAATATTGTAAAAATATGGTATATCATATCAAAGTTGTGGACCCTGTAGAGGTCACAATTTTAATTCGATTTTGATGAAACTTGAAATGCATGTTTATAACCTAAAGATCTTGATTCTTGTCGATATTTGCGCATATCAAATTGTGACTTAATGAATTCTGATCTTTGATTGTAGGAAAAATCACTTTCGGTATTGCTTGTTCTCTACCCATCCCTCGAAAATGTGGGCGTATCCTGCCTGGCAGTGCCAGCTTACTATCTTTTTAAACTTTATTACAATTTGTTAGTTTTAAACTCCAATAATTTATTTAACTCAATGTAACGTTTTATAGTTTGTCATGTATGGTTTTGAATCTTTTAAATTTTTACCTACATATTTTAAGACTATGATAAGTTTGAAATTAGTATGTCTTCGAAGTTATACTAGGCCGTTTTGAAAATATCCCATCTTAATTCAAGTTTTTTTTTCTGTGAGTGCCATTGATTTATATGAGGCACTGTCGTCCTCGAAGAATGGTTTCAATTTTGTTAGGAGTGTAACTTAGTAGGCTTTTAGATATTTTTGTTTCCACGTGTGTCTTTTTGAAGGAAGTTTTCAATCATGTATTGTTTTTCTATTTTCGTGTTGGGCTATTCAATCAGGTACGGTCTATTCAGTTTTATTGTAAATTATATGTTTATTAGTGTCAGCATTAAAAGAGTTATACTGCTTGAAACATGGCGAGATAGACTGAAACGTATTACGGAATAATATAGCTTAATTAAAAATAAGAACAATTTAAAAAACATCACAGATTACTATAACAATTATTTTTTAAATGTCACAATCTATCAATTAATATCAACAGAATTAGAAAATAGGTATATCGTAATTTTAAAAATTGTAATAAATCAGGGAGGGCCAACATATTGTGCCATGACTGTCGATTATATTGTGTATTATAAATTTTGTTCCATAAGTTCCACTGATTCCTAATATATAATGATTTAATTTAAAAAAAACTAAGTTCTAATATCTAATAATGAAACATGCTAAAAATTGTTAATATCAAAACTGTTTCTAAGATGTGCTTGACATCATCTAAGTTTGGTAAGCAAGCTCCGTTGTACCCACGCCGCGCACTAACTTTAACTTAATTTCTTGACAGTTAATTCGATAACAGCGTCAAATTAACAGAAACTTTACATACAACTGGCATATTGATGTTGTTCTATTGTAAAAAAAACCCCCCAGAGATATGTATTAATTCAGCTATTCACATGTTGTAGCGGATTTAGTTTTGAAAAAAATAAATTGTCCTAAATTGGAAGATTTCCGAGATATCCATATAAAACTTATTATACTTCGTATAGATCTAGTTTTGTATTATAAATTCAAATAATATTCTTAGGAAAAAAAGTCATGATGTAGTTAACTGATATTTTAAACATCTATTCACAAGTAAAAGCTAATTACAACACTAATAACAGCAGTGCCGCCAGCAATTTATCCCAATTAGATATTACCATATTACCAAAAAAAAAATAAATTACAGCTCAAACGCATATAAAAGCCAAGTACATATTGAGGTCATCCGAAACTTAGGCTGCCTATCTACTGCTAGCTCCGGCAGGTTGACGTAGGATGATCACTGTGTGCAGTATGTGTTGAGGTACCTCCCGCGTACAGAACAGGATGTAAACCCATAATTTCCAATATTCTTATCACCTTACTCGATCTTAACAAAATAGTGCATTTTTATTTTACGACAACATATTTGTATCGGCAGGTTTTATTCGTGCAGGCCTTCAATTTATCACGAAGAATGATAGTGTTAATATTTGAACAATCAACTGCATTATAGATATCTAGAAGTTCTTGTAAATGTTAAAAATCAACAGCTGATTGACATCACTGCAAAATGAATATACCATAACATTTGTAAAGGCCCATCTTGAGAATTGAAAATTAATTCGAATAAACTTTTTTAGTTTTGAAATTCTTAAAACCCTCACAAGCCAGATTAAGTATAATTCTTTCTTTTAATTTTATTTAAAAAGCCCAAAACCTGATTAATAATTGTTTTTACTATGTCCGGGCTCTTGTGTGTTGTATTAACACTCGATTCATCAATATTATAAAAGAAATATATACGATAGAGTAATGCTATTTTTCATACAGTAATCCTTTATATTTCACAACTTCTGGATGAGCATTGGTTCCAGTTGCTTTCAGCCTTTAAATAGAATTAATCCACCAAACCTAGTTCATAAAATTGTGTTCGCAACTGAAAATTTAGCAACCTGCGGATAAAGATATCACACTTTCAAGTAAAATCAAATTTAAAAGACGTTTATTGCAGATGGATGCAACTTTCTGAATTTTTAGGGACTTTTTAAAAACACATTCTTCCAAGCAAAATAAAAGTGACTTTAATTTCTTATTTGAGATGTGTCATTGGTATGCAGTCAGTGTACATTGATAACATGGTCATTGAATAAAACTTGAAGCAACGAGTTAACATGCTAGAAATTCCATTGAATACCGAAATTACTGGAATAAAATGAGAGAATGGCCAGGATTGACGACATGACAAGTGTTTTAAGAGGCAGACGATTGCCAACTTTTTAACCCTATCTTGTTCTTCTGACATCAATCTGATAGCTTAAATCGACATTTTGATTCTCTTCTAATATTTACTGAATGCAAGCAAGGGGTTCCAGGAATTCCTGGAGATCTGAACGTGTGTGAAATGAAGGCTCGTTCAATAATTGTACTTCGTCAACAAACAAATAGCACTTTTAAGTAGAATAGAATATTGATATTTTGTATTAACCTAGAATGAGTTGAACATGCTGGGAATGAACATGGTTGAAACATTTATATAAATTATTCCGGATGTAGCTTATAGTTTATGTATAGTGTATGGCTTAGGTCCACAGTTGATTAATGTTCACGTCGAATTTACAAGGACATTGAGTGATTATTTTCATTAGTAGTTTATTTTCAATGTATTATATTATCATTGTGCTCTACATGATTACCGGAACACTTAATTAGGACAACTCTATGCATTTGCTGTTTATCTACATAAACCACACATCTCTTTTAGTGCTTTTTGGTTCCTTTATTTTCTATTTCTTGTTTGCGTCTTATTGACAAGGATATTGGGTGATTATTTTCATTAGCGGTATATTTTTCATGCACTATATTATCATTATGCTCTACATGATTACCGCAACTCCTAATTAGGATGACTACATGCATTAAATATGATACCGTGTATCTACATAAACCTCAAATCTCTTATAGTGTCTTTTCGGTTCCTTTATTTTATATTTCTTGCTTGCATCTTTTTTTTCATATTGAACGTCGGTATTATAGGACTGTGCTGTCATTAGCGGGGATAGTTTAAAGTCCGTGAATATAAATTTAAATTTAATTCCTTTTACGTTTTAGAAGCATATTCATCTGTTTTCTATTCCTTGTGTTACTAGAAATTGTGTTGTCATTAGCGGGACTGGTTTAATTTTTTTTCTAAAATATATAATTAATGGATATACAATCAAGTCCGTGAAAATATTTAGTGTGGGGGGAAACCGTGAGGGGGAAAGGAATAACCACACTCCTTTCAGATTCAAGTATGGGCACGAATTCAACTCTATTTGGCTCAATGGCAGACTATTCGACTAAACCACTTCGTTCGTTCGTTTCTGGAGTTTAACGTCCACTTCCACCTGGGGTATATCGTAGACAATCCCCACCACTGTAACCTTTCCCTTTTTTTGTATTAAACGTCGGGTAAGCCCGCCATATTGAGGATATAAAAAGTCCCACTGGATTTATGTGCAACCCTGTGTGGACATGGAGTCGACTTAGGTAATTTAGGGTCCCAGCGAAAGCAAGCAATAAGCTCTGTCTTAGACAACAGTATGTAGTGTGGTTTGACATGTCACCAAAACAGCCCCCGCAGGTTCATTTTTCTGTTATTTTCGCTTGATTTCCGACCAAGCTATCCAAAAATGTCGGAGTTCAAATTTTCCGACGCCTGGACACCTGTGAGAAGGGCCTTTTGCAAATAGGGATCCATCTGACCGAGTATATGGCTATCGCCGCCAATAAAGGTCGGATTTTCGTGATCTGAAGTTTATTCAGGAGGTTCTCGTCATGCTTATCCCATCTATGATACTCTTTAAGCGATTGGAAATAGTTTTCATTGATTTTCGGTGGGAAACGCCAATTTGCGATGTAGCCTTAATTGTCCAGTTTGCCTCAAATTTCAAATTGTTGTCCAGTTTGCCTTAAATCTCAAATTGTTGTCCAGTTTGCCTTAAATCTCTGATTATTGCCCAGTTTACCTTAAATCTCTGATTATTGCCCAGTTTACCTTAAATTTTAGAATATTATCTAGTTTGTAAACAAAGAAAAAATAATGTTTAGTTAAATGTAACTTTATTAGGATAAATGATGATAAACCTATTCATTAACGAAACTGAAAAAAACATGTGAACATGTCTCGTGCACATTTTCCATATAACAAGTGACTATAAGCTTATAATACTGATGCATAATATTTATAATGTTTCACTGGTCTTATGATATTTATGATTTTATTAAAAATAACCACATGTATATTATATATATGTCTCTCTATACAAACAATGACTGAAGACATGACTCCCCCCCCCCCCCCCCGTGTGCAAAGTGATTCAAGATATAAAATATTTCATTTGAACTTTAAAAAACTTTCTGATGCATGGTAATAATTCAAACGATTTTCCAATTTTGCTTCATAATTAGAAGTGACATACGGACACACGAACTAGCCGAACAAAAGGTTGAACCCACCTCGTGACAGGGGTGCAATTGTAACAAAAAATAGAGAGAGAGTAGGAATGTGGCAGTTGTAGATTATAAAATAGTACATACACTAGTTGATACCCATGTAGCAATACATAATTAACAGAATATAGTACGTTAAAAAAACATATATATTAAAGATTGCAAATATATAGATAAAGTTATAATAATAAATTTTAAAATACAAAATTTTCAAAAGCATACATTAAACATATAAAGTAAGAAGCAGGGTGAAAAAACACATTTCACAACAAGCGAAAATTGTTATCAATAATATCAAAAATTACACATTTCCTTTAGTTAAATGTACACAAAAATGACAAATATAATATTATTAATATAATAACAAGATCTTATCAACCTAATATGTATATATACAAACTGGAGTGTGTATAAATAAACATGGATTTTAACCAATGCACAAAGCTCGACTGGAAATAAATCGTGCATTTAATCATATTTATTATATGACTACATGAGTAGTCTACCCCGTTTTCGTTTTCATATCTATAAATTGTGAATATTTTTAAGATCGATCACTTCGTAATAATATTGACAACTATCGGAATTCAAATTTTCCCCAAGTATCAACAGGATCAGTGACTGAGTGCATTGCCCACAAACCTTCCTTTTAGAATTGAACATAAAGTTGCCCCCCCCCCCCCTCTCAACGTCCAAACAAAAAACCTCAATAAAACATCGATCCACACTCCCTAATAAAATCGCCTAAACCTTCCCGAATATTCATATTTAAAACAAAGTGACCGAAACTCAACAATATCTCATACAGCTTCTATAGTGGCAGAACATTGTTGTAGGTCTGTCATGGCGATAGATTGTCCTTCTTGCGGAAGAAGACTGTCAGATTCATGAAACCCTCCTTTACAAAATAAAACCTTGTTAACATACTGACGGAACTTCTTGTCAAGAATGAAAAAGACGATGGGATTGACAGCTGAATTAGCAAACATGAGACAGAAGCCAAAGATTTTAAAAACGTGCCAGAAATGATCAAAGACACTCGGGTCAAAATGAAACCATAATAAATAAACATGTCTTGGTAACCAACATAGAACAAATGCCCAGACCAAACCCAATACACTTATAGCCAATCGCTTCCTTTTGTCTTGTGATGATTCTCTATCTTGTTTCCCATTTCCAGAATTATTGGAATCTGGTCGTAATGGGGTTTTCATCGAAGGGTATTTGGAAGCAACGGACTTAAAGTATACTGTGTAAGCGATTGCTAAATACAATGGTGAAATAATACATAGTGGTATGACAAACAATAACAGAAAACGCATCATGGTGTTGACTTTTGGGTATACGGGACCCCATGATGGCGCAAATGTGTAGCAATATTCCCATTCTCTGCCACTATGTATTTCTGTAACGGTTGAAGCTGATATCAGATCCGGTAGCGAAATATAGAAGGATAGAGTCCATATCAAGACAACAATGACGATTGCAAACATTCTTTTGTCCGATGATCGTTTCCCGGAAATGATCAAAAACCGTTCAATACTTAGCACTGTGATGGTGGCTATAGTGACTGCAGTGGCAAGGGTCTCCACAAAAAAGCTCATCTTGCAAATGACTTCTCCATATGGCCAATACGGTATGGTGTACCATGTAGAATTAAATGGTAGCGATACCACCAACATTATCAGATCCCCCACTGCCAAGTTAATAACGAATATATTATGGGCAGCAGTAAGCTTCTTGTGCTTTACAAAAGAACATATAAGAAAAATGTTACCAACAATACCAAAGAAAAATATGACAGAGAAAACCAATGGCACTAGTACAGCTTCCGGTGTTAAATTGTCACTAAGCGCCACCTTTTCGTATTTTCTTGTACAGTTGTCTAAATCTGATGTGGATTTATTGCAGAATTCTTCTACCAATTCTTCCATTTTTGTGATATTTTATTATATCGTATTGTGTTCTAGTTAAGTCTTTAGTTCTGTAAAATAAATAACAAGTAAATTAAAACAACAAAGAAGCAAATAAGTTTTGTAAAAGATATACCCAGAAGCAAATAAAATATAGTATTAAGGAAAAAAAGGACAAATATTCAGTGCCGGATTTAAATGAGAGGGCCTAGGCTATAATATTTATAAGGCCCCTGAAAAATTTCCCCGTCTACACGAATACAGTACGGTGAAAGTGTTTGAAACGCAGTTGAAGACTAAAGTATGTATAAAGTATGTATAAAGGCTTATTGCAGTTTTAAAAATAGGAATACGAAGAGGGGTACGGAAACACTCCCTATAAATGAGTAAAATAGCTGGACAGGCTGGTACATCTGTGAGGCTCTGGATCAAAAAATGATGCCGGCGGGGCGGAAGTTAGAATAGAAGAAATTAAAGAATCCCCGCTACCCGAAACGTTGGATTTATAAAGATCTTTTTAATCTACAAGTCTGTTACTGGTTTTGTTTTGGCTGGGATTCTTTAATTTCTTCAGTTTTAAAATACTATACACCTTGAACAGAGGCCCACCAGAATTTGGAGACTATAGGCAAATCCGACACTGTAAAGATATAAATATATAGAAACAAAAACATAGTGATTAATGATAAGACTTGGATTATATATATTTTAATCTATTATAGAAATAAGGAATAAAGAAACTGCCCACGCTTGAAATGACGAATAGAATGTCAAAAAAGTTTTAAAATCACATACTAAATCCACTCGAAGAAAGTAAAGAAAAACGAGAAAAGAGAAATAAAAAATAAAAACCTAAACACAAAAAACATTTAAGCCACGAACTAACAGAAATAGAATAATGTAAAACAGTAAAATATATATTTGGATTCTAAGAATATTTCTAGACAATAACAGTTTTCAAATTGTTTGAATATTTTATATGTTATTACGTAAAAGAAAAGATAAATGCCATTACATATTTACATAAACGATAATGGCAGAACTTTTAAGAACTGTTTTTAAAAGAGAAAAGCTAAAAGCAGGTAAACGAAGAATACTTACTGTTTTTTTAAGTACAGGAAGCCTGTGGTTAGGAATAATACAGCGACGTGTCCATCAAAACTTTGTCATTACTTACTTCATATACTCATTCCTTACTTCTCGCCATCCGGGAATTGACAACTCGTGTCATGCTCTGCCAACTGGGCACGCGCTTCACCCGAGTCGCGGCCAAGGGCCTCATATAATCAAGAAAAATCGTTTGTTCCTACAATCGCTTATCTGATAGAATCTCTCTCCTGATTTGCACACGGTTTCTTTCAACGGTAATTACCGTATTTATTTGGCTAGGTTTTAAGTTAATAGCCAGGAACAGAGTCGACAATGTCTCTACAGAGAGGTATAATAAAGACACAATAGTCCGCGGTTCCATTGCTTTTAGACAAACAAGCTTAAAGCGGAATGTGTTCTCTGTTATATTAAACTAATAGATTAGAGTAAATAGTATTGTTTATAAAGAGGTGCCATTATTTTGTTATTTGAATTAATCTCCTTAAGCTGAAATTGATTAACGTTAATTTGAAAAAGCAAAAATCTCTAAACGGAAAATTGATAAGCCTATGGCACTCTAACCAATGATAAAACGCTGCACTCAGTGATTTATTCTTTATTTGTACGTTCCTTCGAGCATGGTTCGGTCATCTATTCGACCCTTCCGAAACCCATTATCATTTCTAGAATATTTCCAATGGCGAGGAAACAATAAGTTTACGAATCATCCAGCAAATAAAACGAGTTAATAACTACAAATTGAGAGTCTCTGTTTTGAATATTGCTATTTGAATGCTGTATACTGTTGGCACATGTTACACGTGTATACTTGATCAAATCCTATATCATTATTGTCTTAAAACTATTCTACATACTAGCTGCTACTTTCAAACTGCCCACAGTAATTTAAAAGATAAAGTTGATAAATTAGTAATTATATAATAGAAACAGCGCGAGTTTATATACTAGAGACGCTCTTTAAGATATCCGTTTTCTTTATTCATATTTGGGTTCGAAAGTGGAACAGTTTCATCGACTCAAACTAATAGTTAGAACTACAGTGGTAGTATGCATTTATCTAGCGGGCACTACTTTCTTTCAGATATAATACGCTTAGATTTTTTTTTTGAGCATAAAGGGGGCCACAGAGGGCAACAATAATACGGAACCAATGCATGTAAATATTTCCTTGGTAATCAATTGAACGATAATCTCTTTGGTTTATATTTTGTGTTAAAATCTATGGAAATCTGTGTTAAACTGAATTTCCGTCTTCAAATTGGTACATGTGGAATAAACTTGGAGCAGGCCATACATATTGAAGTTAAGTAGCGACTAGGTATGATGGACGGCAGCTCTGTTCTAATTAACAATAAATCTCATTCCAAAGAGTGGACACCAGCTGAGCATTCTTGTCTGGGATAGTCTTTTTAAGGACATTGGAATAAATTTGATGTGAACTATAGTTTAAATTTTAAAAGAAAATGAATTAATAGTAGCAAACAGACCTACTTCCGGTATCTTTACCGAATCGGTAATATAATTGTATACAAATTGCCACATTTGAAATAATTGCCAAAATCAAACAAACTGAACAGCTGCTCAAACTTGGTGTCACCTGTTATTCCTAGCTCGCGACACACAAATTATAAACAAGATATAAATAAAATGTATAAAGCAAATTAAACCCGACAGCTTCCATTGGTTTGGCTTAACTCGGCTATTATCTAATTCCCAGTAAACATTAAGTATATAAATTTTGTAGTTGTGTGCCTTAAAGCTTTTCGCTTTACTCGCAGGTGTTGTTTCATACGGACTAGATCCTCGGTATCAGTTTTGCACAGCTTCATTTCACATCTACGTACGGAAGCCCATTAGGGCCAATCAAATTAAAAAAAAGACATTCTGACTATCTTGTAATTACAAGGCAAACAAATAACGAACGATATTATGGGAGCTGGGCACGAATGTGCCGATTATGTAACATAAAATAAACTATTCGATAAATCGGTGTATGGCGACCTTAAAATAAGTTACTCGTTGACTCCGTATCTTGTAATAACAAGATAGCAAATGAAACATGCTATTAATATGAAGTTGGTGGGAGTATGAAGTTAATGATAGTCTATCTTGTAATTTAAAGATAATGGCTATCTTGTAATTACAAGATAATAGCTATCTTGTAATTACAAGATAATCAGATTTTCTCCATTTGATTTACCCTAATGGGCTTCCATACACATCTGACTTTTAAAGTTTTTAGGCAAATATTTTGAATTTCGATGCCATAAAATTTATTGTCCGTCGAGTAAATGTCAGTGAATTATACGAGCATCTAGTAATATATAGTTCCGTTGACACTTATAAGAGAATGTGTGCCAAGCAAAAAATTGTTATTAATGCTAAAACATCATGTTGTTAAATGCATCACACAAAAACTCAGCTATATTTCAGTTATATGATACATAGTTATGTCAATAATATATATAATGTCTAAATAAAATACCAGTAATTCATTATTATTAAAGATGCATTATATCTGCCTATTGAGGGTCCTTTTGCTAGGCTCAAATGGTACATACATTATTAATTAGACATTTATTCACACGGCAAGCCAAAAATCAACTCTCTAAACAAACGAATGGTTGCGATATTGTGTTGATTAGAACCCTTACGACATTTCATAATTTAAGTATAAAATGGGTATCCGAGACTTTGTTTTGGAACTTAACAATTTCACTTGACAACCGAAACAATTTACGTTATATCAATATTTATTTCCCATTATCTATTTTTGAACTAGTATCTAAATCTTTCACTTTTATGTATTTAGTAAGTAAGTAATACTATGACAATCGGCTTCCTCATTTTGTTATTAAGGAGTTTCTAAATTGTATTTGGAATTCGCTAAAACAAAACTACATTATATTAGCAGTTGATATTTGAGCCTCCAGCTATATTTAGCTAATGGCTATTTCATCTTGATGTTTAGTTTTAGGGGGAAAAAAGAAGATCGACATTAATATTGCCGTTTTATGTTGGAACCAGTATGACAAATAATGTATATATCAGCGGATATTGGTAGGATATACTTAAATGCATATCATATTGACAGATTTGGCTTGTGGTACATGCTTCATTAATTGTTTTATTTAGGTTCCCTGAATATCAATGTTACCCATGGCAATGGCACACCTTTCATTCATTGTTTGGTTTTTTTTTCGTTTCTCTGTAGATCTTGGACAGAGGGAAATGTCAATTTTGATCGACTGTTATCTATTCAATTTATGGTTTACGAAATCAATTATTGGACATTTCACTTTTAATATCTGACAGTTGTGTTTTCTGATGTTGTCGGATACTTCATTGAATCGGGTAAAAGAATGATGGCATTGAGTGTAACACTTATACATAGAGATATTGACAGTTTAACCAAGTTAATGCCATAGCATATAATCGTCAAAGATCCAAACGGAAATTAGTGTTTGCTCCAAATATAATCCTATCATTTAGTCTTGCCCTTCCTAACAAAAGACTCCGAATGACAAATACAACGAACATTGTTGACAGCATCGATTCACAGCTGTGTAAGGCTTAAAAGCAAATCAATTTACACTTCGCTGGTCCCGCACATCATAATATGTTAATCGTACAACAGTAAAACCTATGAATTAAATGTTTATAAAAACATACACTTCCATCTGACCGATTCTGACTAATTCTGTTCGAGCCCGTGCGTGCAACTCATTAAAAAGATGAGGTCATGAGGTAAATGCTTACGGTCGATTCGCAGGTTATTATTATATTGTTTTTTAATGGGATATTATTAATTCACGTTTTATCGAAAACAAAAACAAGACGTTTCTCTAGAGAAAGGGGGGTAAAGAGAGAAATTGGGTTCAACGTCCACTCAACACAAACTAGGTCAGTTCAGGACTATAGTGGTCATGCAATGACTATTTTAATGTAGTATATTTAATTTCAATAATTCGCTTGCCTTTAGTTGAAGGGCAGGAAACCAGAGGTTGGACAGACAACCACTAACTTGTAAGATGAGAATCGACGTCACTTGACCCAATGGCTGGACTTTTGACCTAAAACCCCTACAGAAATGATTTATAAAGTCAGGCATACGCCATACAGTGTCCTGTGAGTGAAATTTTGTCCGGGCAGCGGCACCACGGGCTACGCGTAAATCGAATTCCAACTATCAATGGCTGTTTACGCGCGTGAGAGTTTGTACACGTGACGGGACCTCAGGTTTTGTCCCATCCGAATGACTAGACACCTTTCCTTTACAGAATCTAAATGATTTTCAACTTCAGGGTGGTCAGTTAGCGATTAACATATCCAAGACCTGACCTGGCCAACATGCTCCAACAGAGCATTTGACGGTTCCCGAGTCTTGTGTGAAATGGTAGCCCCAGTTTGGCAACTTTTGACTTTCAATTTAATACCCATTGTATAATTAATCTGAATATTTCCATATTTTATCTATGTAAAGTCGGGTTACCAATCCCAGTCAGATATTCTGAATAAAATATTGTATTATTTTCTTCCTTTATTAAACATCGGGTTATTCAATGGTTCAAGAGAGTGTATCCCTGCACAAGTATTCCACGGGCGATAGCGGCAGGGATACACTCGGGTCAGAAATATCAACCTCTCACGACGTCATCAGCGGTTGATATGAACAGAATATCAACCTATGATGACGTCATGACAGGTTGTTGTGAGATATAACTGCTATGCACATCAAAGAGAAAATTACCGCCAGTTGTATATGTAAGATATAAACCCTTACGACTCGGATAGATATGTTATTGAACCCTTGGGCTTCTCCCGCGGGTTCTATAACATATCAACCTCGAGTAGGTTAATATCCTATAAGATTTAAAGTTAATTCAACAATTAAAAGCCTCTTGGAATAAAAAAAAAGTTTTAAGTTTAGATTTAAAAGTTGTTAAAGAGGTACAATTACTGCGAATACTAAAAGGTAAGATATTCCAATGCTTTGGGGCTTGAAACGAAAACGATCGCTCACCATAACTTGATAGGTTGGCTCTTTTTTGCGTTAATAAAAAGTTGTCTTTGAAGGACCGTACAGTTCGAGAGGTTTTATAAATCCAAAAGGCAGGACAGGTAAAAGGGTGCCATACCATTAAGACACTTAAAGGGCTAATCCTGATATTTGTTTTGGGAATAAAACTTCTAAATTTTGTGTTAAAATGCCTTAAAATATTCGAGTCAAGGACCGAGCAACTACTTCAGTATTTATGATACGTTTTCAAACGACTTAAATTCGTCAGCATTTATCTGGAATTTGAGATAGGTGCCCCAAGTTGTATTTGGTGGTATCTGGATTAAACCAAACATTTTTTTAATAAAAATAATGTGTAGTTGAAATTTGCCTTTCTCTATCAAGTAGGATCACGTGGGTTATTCACTGCATAACCCTCTCAAGTAACCGTAATTGGTTATAAGGTTACCAAACGAAACAATTGACCCGAAATCTTAAAAGGGTTACGTGTCCGGATAAGCAGTTTTGGCGTTCACGTCCAAACGACTAAATATTTTGAGTTGAAATTTTGAGACAAGGTAAATACACAATTCCCCTATATTTTGGCGTTTTATTTTCATACATTCTGAGACTTTTATTTCTGAGCCTCTGTTTTAATCGGGATTGTCCCTTTAAAAGTCAATAAAAAGTATTTTATATTTAATTTTAAAAACAATAGGCAACCAGTGCAGTTAAAATATAACTGGGATTATATGCCCATTATATTTTGTGCGTGTGATCAGCCTGGCTGCTGAATTCTGTACTTTCTGAAGTTTATCAATAATGCGACATGGAAGGTCAATCAATAAGGAGTTGCAACTGTCCAATCTGGAGGTAATTAAGGTACTTATAAGTGTTTGTATTGCGTCTGTGGAGAGGTTATTGTGAATGTTACTAATGTTACGTAGATGATAATAAGATAATTTACATATTATTTACACGAGACTCTACGTTTAGGTGACTATCATTATCAAATGTTACACCAATGTTTCTAGCAGTTTTTATTGGCTCTAACGAAACGTCGCCGATAGAAATATCAATGTTATCTGAATTTTTTGCTTGAATTGTTGGTGAGCTAATTAAAAGATACTCGGTTTTTATCATTTTTCAGCTTTAAAAATTGGTTGACATCCATTGTCGTATTTCATTAATACAAAATTATAATATATACTTAGTTAAAACAAAGCCACTTTTAACAATTGGTTTAAACGAGATATACAGCTGCGTATCATCTGCATAAAGATGATACTGGATATTATACTTTTTTTTATTATTTTACCCAAGGGCGAGGTATACAAGCTGAACAGAATTGGACCCAAATATTACCATCACCTCTCTGCCCGTGGCTCAGCTTTTACATTGTGTATTAGGTGAATGCCAAGACCGAGGTCGATGATGGACATTTTATGCGTAGGTTAATGAATGAATGAAATGGGGTTTAACGTCCTACGCTTAAGCACCTAACCTGGGCCAATTGAAGACGGGCATACGCCAACATTGTGCTATGAGGGAAATTTTGCCCGGGCAGCGGCGCTACGGCCTACTCTTATATCGAATTCCAACTGCCAAGGGATCTTTTACGTGCACTCCAATTTGTACACGGGACCTCGGTTTTTCGTCCCATCCGAACGACTAGGCAGCTGTCCTTGTCAGGCCCTCCTTCTGCATCACTGACAAGGGGAAATCACGCCGGAAAATCGAGATGAACTTTCTCGGCCAATGCAGGGATCGAACACTCAACCTCCAGGCTAGCGAACCAGCGCCTTATCTACTTAGCCACCGTGATCCCTTATGCGTAGGTTAAACAAAGATAAATAAAAATCATTGGTCGATGCTTTTGATTCTAATTGGGATCAGGGGCGTGGATTTGTCATAAATTTTTGGGGGACGGACGAACCCTTGAACCTTTCATTACCAAACTAAAATGATAATTACGAACAGTTTACCAGTGTTAGGGCATATGGGATCGATGACAGTTAGAGGGGCAGAACCCGAAATTCTGCAAAAAATTTGGGTTTACAGACAGCGGCGCCGGTCTTCCTCAGCCCCCCCCCCCCAAATGCGTTTTCCTGCTATTACAGCCCGTGAACAAAGCAACTTTAAAGTGGTGTAATATACGAACAGTTTACCAGTGTTAGGGCATAGGCGTATGGGATCGATGACAGTTAGAGGGGCAGAACCCGAAATTCTGCAAAAAATTTGGGTTTACAGACAGCGGCGCCGGTCTTCCTCAGGCCCCCCCCCCCACGAAAATTTTAAAATATTTGCCGGCTGCAAATGCGTTTTCCTGCTATTACAGCCCGTGAACAAAGCAACTTTAAAGTGGTGTAATATACCCTTATTAAGGTGGCTGACTCGAATTCCAATCAATCGTTTACAGTCCACGAAGAAAGGACCATTGGGAGAAAATTGGGGAAATTTTAGTGGCTGCAAACGCGTTTTCCTGCTATCCAGCCTGTGGATACAGCAACTTCAATTTGGTCCAATATAGACTACCTGGCTGACCCGAATTCCAAACAACCAATCAATCGTAGCGGGATATGGGGGGCCCCGACCTCCTGTGGAAAATTTACCACCGATGACAGTTCGGGAAGTTAAACTAGAAATGCCCGAAAAAAGTCAGGTTTACAGACAGCGGCGTCGGTTTACTTTAAGAGGCGGAGAAGAGGAGCTGACGTTGTATGGAACCGCCAAGAAAATTTGGGAACAATTGACGACCGCAAACGTTTGTTACTGCTATTCCAGCCTGTAAAATAAGTGGTTTCGGGGACTTTTTTTTGCCAAGTAGTTTAAATAAAAACTTATCCTGGCGCTTAAAATCATGGGGGACGACAGAGACATATTCGTCCCCCCTTTCCGATTCTAGGGGGGGGGGGCTGTTGTCCCCCTCGCCCCCCCCTAAATCCACGCAACTTGCTGTACATTTTCATTACATCTATTCCATATCTGACTTAAGCCCCGTTTACATGACGAAATTTGCACACGTGCAAATCTTTTGCATATATGCAAATTTACTCATGTATGCAGATTTCGTCATGTAAACGCATTTTCATACATGTTTAAAAATACTGCAGGTGCAAATTTTCACCTGGTCCTGACCAGCTGCAAAAGTATATTTTTATGTATGCAAAAGTATTTAGGGTAAGTATATGTGCAGATTGTGTCATATAAACGCTCAGCAATATTTGCATATGTGTGTATATCTCATTTTCAGAAATATACACATATGCAAATATTGCTGAGCGTTTATATGACACAATCTGCACACATACTAACCCTAAATACTTTTGCATATATGCAAATATACTGGAAATGGCATCTAAACACTTTATTACATATTTACTGTGAATGCTTATATAACACGTGAACGCTTAGCAAATATAATTTTGCATACGTGAGTAATAAATACATATATGCAAATATGCACATATGTGTATTATTTGATCATGTAAACGGGGCTTTAGTTCGTTATTGAACATTTTCTTCTCAGATTAATTAATTTGATTTGTCGGGACTTTGGAGCTCGATAACTTTGATTCTATGTGAGTGAGGGGTGAAACATGTTGCATACTTTTATAACATCACTACTCTCTCTACGTTCAACGGTGACCATATTCTGCTTAGGTTAAATAGAGACTTCAGTTTGATTCATTGAGACTTTGGAACACAATAACTCTCCTTAGAATTGGCGAAGCCGTTTATAAAATGAATGTCTCGACTGAGTTCGAGGATGTGCATTTCCACTATGGCTCTCAGGGATAAACAATTTGGTTTGTTGAGACTTTGATATATGATAACGTTGACTCTAATTTGGCGTGAGTTTCATTACACTAACACTCTGACTAAGTTCGATGATGGGAATGGTCTGCTAAGTCTACATAACAATAAGCGTGTTGATTGGTCAATATTTGGAACACTATAACTTGTTTTCAATTGAGATTGAATGTTCAAACTTGTATACACAAGCAATTTGATTACTGGATATTTTATAAAAAAAATAACTGTCAAATAAATAAATATCTCTCATCTATTTAGTTTGGGATTGCGACGGGGTAATATTATTTGGGATTTATGCCATGTTAAATTATAATGTTATATAAATATCGAAACAGTCTAGCTTAAAAAGTTATATGTTTAAATTATGAGTAAAACAGAATGTTTTGAAGATGTATGTATATCTGTCACCGACGTATATTGTGAATAAAATGTCATCGGCCAATCACACAGCCATTTTAACCGCATTGTTTGGTTGACTTTTTAGTCTAGAATTTTTTCTGCAGAGCAATCATTGTGTCGGAAGTGAGATTTTCAACTAGTCAACATTAAATGCCCGTAGCAAAAAATCTAAACGGTCAATCCCCTACAAAATTATGACGAGGTTATTGCCAAATGTGGTCCCGACTGTGCCTATAAAGATTGGAACCAACGGAAAGTTGAGCAAAAAGCTCGACCTGTGATGTTACACCCATTTAACATTGACGCCAACAGGCAAAAAAATACTAGTCTCGAGTCCATTTATAGTGTCTTCAGAAGTATAGGTAATGCGGCTAGATCGTGGTTGATTACATTTAAACTTGAAAAATATATTATTTTTAAGTTTTATTCAGATTTAAGCTTGTAAACTTTGTATCCTACCTGCTTTTTAAAAGAACATTTGTAAGAAGAACAGTGTTTCTGGGTAATATTGGAGTGATATTTGCGTCATCTTAAAAGTCGAAGACTATAGAGCTGCAACAGTATACGCGCCAATAATACTTAGGCGACCAGTTGCCAAAACAAACTATGTGTAGCAGGGAACGCATTACACATCGGATTTGGTAAGCTTGTGGATTAGCTTCTATATTATGATCGGCTAGCGCTACACACCTTGCTCACCGTTGGCCAATTTTGTTGATTCCTTGACATAAAATCTGACCATTGGCAATGATTGGCCAACGTAACAAGTAAATTAATGAATTAGAGTTATCCCCACCCCTACCCGCCTTACGCCAATTTACTATTTTATCACTTGAATCACTTATGAGAACATGCAACTAAAATAAGCAACTATAACCATGCCCCCCCCCACCAAATAATATTTAAGTCACATTTAGTGACAACCTTCCTCCCACATAAAAAGATAGTAAGCTGGCACTGCCAGACAGGATACGCCTACATTTTCGAGAGATGGATAGAGAACAATCAAAGGCCATAATTTATTAAGTTACAATTTGATATGCGCAAATATTGAAAAGAATCAAGATCTTTAGGTTATAAACATGCATTTCAAGTGTCATCAAAATCGAATTAAAATTGTGACCTCTACAGGGTCCACAACTTTGATATACTAAAAATTTGAACTCAACCTTCCGTAGGCTGCACGGTGAAATAATCAAACGGTGTTTCAAATCGGATAATAATTGTGACCTCAAGAGGGAGCACAAGCCAAATAAGGTGATTTTTCGGACAATCAGGGGCCATAATTCAGGAAATTACGTTCCAATAGGCACAAACACGTCAGGAACAAAGATCTTTGGTTTATAAACATGTATGTCAAGTTTCATCAAAATCGGTTCAAAAGTGCTACCTCGATAGGGTCCACAAGATGAAAACGTGATTTTTCGTACAATCAGGGGCTATAATCCATGAATTTTCGATCCGATACATGCCAATATCGAAAGCAGCCGAGATCCTTTTGGGATAAACCTATATTTCAAGTTTCGTCGAAATCGGGTAAGAATTGTGACCTGTAGAGAGTCCACAAACAATTGTTGACGGACGGACGGATGTCCGGACGGACAGGGGCGACGACATAATATGTCCACATGAAAATGTGGGTGTATAAAAATATTTCAGACTTCAAAAGTAACTTTAGAATACTTATTAACTGACACTTCTATATGCCATCCCAACTCTAATTATATCTACGTAACCTACTGTTTTAATAACATATTTTCAAATTAATGTAATAATTTTCATATGACAGTTTAGTTGATGATTTTTTATCACTCTATCATTATAAAAGGGTATAATTAAAACTTGTTACCTATTCTCTTGGGAATTGTAATTAATAGAATTTACAGATGATATTGCAATTTTTAAAATGGAATCCAAACACATGTAAAAACTCATAACAAAAATAGTATAAAACAACTCTATAATAACCAGTCAACATTTTATATAACATACTAAATATTGATTAGTTCCGTATTAAAGATAAAACTCGCCTTTTTATACGGTGGGTGGATTTATGAGGTTGATTTTTTAAATGTATGTGTAATATGTATAATGGTGTTGAGGGATTAGTGTTTACCTATAATCTGATAGATTAACGACAATTTGATCAGTGGAGCGGCAGTGTCTACAGTCGGCCATGATTGACTTGTGCCCTCTATGGAATATATCCGCATCATTCAATTGGCATTAATGTCCGCTAGATTGTAAGCAAGATTGATTTTCCTTGATTTTCTCCGCTGAATTATCGTTTTTGATTAAAACTGTATTGGCGCTGAAGTATGTTATTGTTCGTCTAATCTGTTATATTAAAACCCTTGCCTATTCACCCACTGTTTCAATTTCACGCCTTGTGGTGGCAGACTCTGATGGTATCCCAAATGAGTTTTATTAATAGGCAACAGCAACTAAAATCATTTTTGTGGTGGAGACGAAGAGTCCGAATCTGAATGAAAATACACTCCTTATGTATAATGTTAAAAACACAAAGGTCAAAAAAGTATTGCGGAATATCATTAGATCAAATATAGAAACATTATATACATTTAATAGGTAAATTAATTTCGGTTAAATACATAACACAGTCGTAAAATATCCCTTGGTATTATGTCCAAACTACTTAACGAGATTAATCATTTCATCAGAATCAAGTTACTATCAGAAATCATGGTTCCGTAGTAGTACTTCATTAGAAACCAAATAGTGTCCGTCCAAGTCGCATTATCCGTTTAAAAAGTTTCCTTTCCGTTTATTGACGCAAATAGTGTTACTACATTTCCAACGCAAACAGACCCCACTATGTTTGACGAAATCAAATATTTTTTTTAACTTCTCAGAAATATCTCTCAGCTCTCAAGTTGTTTCATGCAGTTAAAAACTCAAACTTGGTATAATTGCTCAGTTAGCCATGAAGAACCACCAACTTGGCGGTCCCTCAAAGTTAACTTTAGTGTTAGGATATAGTATAATATACCTTGTAACATTCCACTAACCAAATGAGTTTGGAGACTTTAATGCTTATGCTTAAATTTTTTAACAAATTGACAATGCGAAATGATTAAATTAAGTGTCTTAACCTTCATAGTAGTGTCGTTTCTTACCGTGTCACAATATAATTTCAACAATGTACTGTTATCACTCCCCCGTCCCCGCCTAAGCATCTTTTAATATACACTATCGTATCGAATGTTCATGTATGAAGCCCTGCCAATTAATTTTGTTCTTTTTATATGTGAAATAATATAAATGGTTGATAAAGTAAAAATCATTCAAATTTTTATCATTCCGAATGGACAGAATTAAATATTATTTTCTGAAGGTACAATAATTTTTTTTAAAAATATTCCCAAAAAATTTATTTTGATTTAAATCGTCTTCTATTAATCATATATTCCTTTTGTGAATTTTTATGGTTTTATTCATGTATTTGGATACAAACGTTGTAAACAAACACTAAATCCCCCTAGTAACGTATACATATACCATATCGATCGTATTTTGCGTTGTGAATATACAAGGGAAAGGCAGGATAAAAAACGCTACAAGAATAGTATATACAATACAAATAACTAATTATCAGAAATGATCTAAAAAAATTAACTAATTATCAGCAATGGTCTAAAAAATGAAACGAAAACAAGCTATGGTCTCGCGAGACAACTAAGCAACTAATCGCAAGGTTTCGCAATACAACCCAACAGGGCCCTGTCGCATTTCTGGTTCAATGATTCCAGCCTCTACCGCACAATGAAAATAATAATACTTCAGTTTTCATCCAAGCAAATCCAATAACTAGCACCAAATCATTAAGTCACTATGTCTTTCAGCAGAAAGAGCTCTGCATCCTATATATAAGTTTAGCAACACTTATAATCTAAGTCAAGAAAGGGCACTGTTTTTGTTTGATCATATGATTGTCCCAATATTATGTTATGGGGCAGATATTTGGGGTTTTGAAGTATATAATAAAATAGAATCAGTGCAAAACATATTCTGCAAGGCAATCCTAGGTGTAAAACCAACCATCACAAACTGTGCCGCACTTGGGAAATTGGGACGGTCACCACTGTTTGTCACTTTAACTCAAAGTGCATTAAGTACTGTCTAAAAATATTAGAAATTGATTATGAAAGATACCCTTAAATATGTTTTGAAATGTTACTAAAATTACATAATGCTTGTAGGATAACTTGGGCTACAAAGATTAAGGAATGTCTGAATATCTATGGCTTCCAATATGTTTGGTACTGTCAGCAAGTAGAAAATTCAAACAATTTTATGTATAGATGCAAACAATAAGTGAAAGATTACAGTACCCAGAATTGGCATGAAAACATAGAAAGTTGTAGTAAACTTAAATTCTATTGTGAGATCAAATCTCTGTTAGAGCCAGAAAAAAAAAACCTGACATGTGTTGAAAATAAATTGTATAGAGTTAGATTAAGTAGTCACAATTTTGAGGTAGAGAGAGGTCGAGCGAACAGGGTAAATAGATATGAGAGATATTGTCAATTTTGCTGTATAACTAAATGCAAATCTGTGATAGAGGACGAATTACACTTTCTGAGAATTTGTGAAAATTATACAGATTGAAGAGTTTTGTATAAAGTAACCACATACTTTAATTATAGAGAATCAACCCTACCCTGTTTACAAAGTAAATGTGATAATGTTATAAATAATATATGCAAATTTGTATATCATGCATTCTTGAAAAGAGATAACTACATAAAATCCAGAGTCTAAACATAAAGGTCAATTCCAGAGTACATATTGACATCTTGACAAAGTGAATAAATAAAATTACCTATAACAAAAATATCGCATATTGTTTGAAAGTGTGTCTGATCAATTGAAAAATGAAATAGTACAAATTTATTAATGTATCAAATAGATTGTATATTGAAAAAAAGTCTAATTTATTGATGTTAAAATTGTCGATTATCAATTTGAATTATATCATGAGCTAACATGTATTGAGTGTACTATGGGGTCTTTGGCCTAATATGCATTGGAAATACATTATTATTATTATTATCCAAGCAAACCCCACTTACCCTTTCTTAGAAACTTGCCATTCACTTCCAAGTCGATGTTCAGACCCCCTACAGGCTTTACCCCAAACTGGTAGACCAAGGGTCACCACAAGGTGACAAGACTGAAATGTTTTACGACAGCATGTGCAGAATCCCTTCACACAGGAATCTGAGACGGTACGTCAGGCAGTGGGAACGCACGGAAGGCCCATCAGTATCGATAAAGTGCGCCGACGTTTCACAAGAAAGAACATCCATTGCCGTAGACCTTATTGTGGACCGATCCTCACCCCTCGCCATCGACGTGAACGTCCATTTTTGCCAACAATACCAGAACTGGCGACACAGGCAATTGAGAACTGTTCTGTTCACAGATGAGAGTTTGTATTTCGTATTAACTGCAGGGGGGGGGGGGGGGTCCAAGCATAACGGTTTAGTTTGGAATCGGCCTGAACCAGACAGTGGTTCCTGCGGGCATCCAAAATCTTGGTCAAGGGAGAGGAGGGGGGGGGTGCGCTACATCGAATCGATCAATCTCTCAGACCCCACGTCATACCACATTTCGCACGTCATCGAAACAACGTTTTCCAGCATGACAACGTGCGTGCCGACACCGCCAGGGTTACTGGGACTTTCTAGAGCAGAACAGTATCAACGTTGTGCACTGGCCAGCCCTTAGTCCGGACTTAAACCCGATTGAGCATCTTTGGGATTAAATTCAGAGGAGACTTAATAACGTCATACCGAGACCAAACACGGTCATGGGTTGCGCCAGGCTTTCTGAGAGTGTGGTTCCAGGTGCCAATAGCGTTCATCAATCGTCTGGCCGACTCCAGATACAGTAACTGCGCTGCTGTCATTGACACTCGCAGTGGACACAACAGATCCCGATGTACAGAATCTTAGCCGTCTCTTGTGTCTTGAAATTGTGATGAATTAATCACAAATATTGCATTGATCCATACTAACTCGATTTGATTAAAGTACCTCTCTGTTTTTGAAATCGTACTGACGTTTTTTTTTTGCTGTTTAGTATATTAGAAAATAAACTATAGGCCTACAATATGTACGCGTAACCCGTTGCCTGGATCTTGGCAATTAATTTGTCAAATACTCTGTCTATATTTGATGAATATGATACTAATTATACATCATGTCATTTAAAGTAAATATTATAATTGTCTTAAATTACCCTTAAATGACGCGTATGTGGGCATTAGTATGACAGGGACCAATTACCAATATGAATATAATAGATACTGTACACAGATAGGTGTTATTATCATTGATATTAATTACTCTCGCCTAGGGTTTTACATCCGATGAATTACTTAAAATATGACTTCATGTCGCAGTTACTTGTATATTCTAAACGAAGCCAAGTCCACAATTTCTGCTACAAATTTAATTTTCTTGTCTGTCTTAATTTGGTATTTAAATTTGGTATAGCGGGTTTCCCAATCTCGATACATTTAGTTACAAGATGTTTTGTGTTAAAAAAAATAATATTCCATCATGAAGTTTATGCATATACACACTAAATTCGACATGCCATTTTAAATTTGCCCGGAAAGAAAAAAGAAGAAGTTTCTATGAAATATGGCCTCACATAACAAAGGCAACATAACAAAGGCACTTTTAGTGAGAATATGCCGGGAGTGGGTTTTTACGAACTCAATTGATTATAACACTTCAAAGTCTTAGGGAAAAGATTATAACAACCTGTCTTTCTACTCGAACAACGATCAGTTTCATATTGGTGAATAACGAACAACGAGCTGGTTTGCTGTTCGTTATTCACCAGATATGGAAGTAATAACACAATAAAGCCACTTTTAGAGATATTATGCCGGAAGTCGGGTTTTATTAGCCTCATTGGTTCGTAAATCTTCCAAATCTTGGGGAAAAGATTCTAACAGCCTGTCTTTCTACCCGAACAACGAGCTGTTTCATATTGGCAAATTACGAACAACGAACTGGTTTGAACAACGAGCTGGTTTGTTGTTCGTTATTAGAGAGAATTTGCCACGATTGGGTTTTTATTAGCCAAATTGAGCCATAAATCTTGAACACCTTGGGAAAAAGATTCTAACGGGGATTAAGCATCTCCTAAAATTAATTATGCAGTGAATAACATTAAATGTTTTGTAAATGGGGATCGTTATCAGATTATACTCTCTCAGCTGGACTATGCTCATAGTTCAAACAAACAAACATTCATTAACACATTTAGTTTATGACATGCTACGTTCCATTTGTGTCCAATTTCAACCAACAAAAATAAATGGGACCTTTTAATAGCAAAAGAGAAATACATATTAGTTCTGCAATTAGAGCATTTTCAATGAGAAATGGAGTTGACAGGTTTTTGATCGTCTAGACTACTTGGCCTTCTAATATTCCTCTCTCTATTTAGAACACATTATAAAGAAAGGTCAGTTTTTGAAAATATATTAAACAATAGCCCTTGATTAGTGGGTTATACTTTTCTTACACATGTATATATTTTAGTGTAATTTTAAAGACATGTAACAAATAGATGCCAATATACATATTCTGTATTTAGTGAAAAGATCGGACAAACACGGACGTTAAATATCATATTCACAATAAAATTAAGTACAGAATGTCCACGTTATGCTTACTATCACTATGGGGAGAGAGAAATGGTGGCTCAGTGCGTAAGACACTGGCTCACTCACCTGGAGGTTTGGTGTTCGATCACGAAAGCGCCGCTACCTTTTCAAAATATCCCCCATACCGTCTTCGTTGGCCCAGTTGTAGCAGCAATGTTAAGCACCATTTCATTTTATCTTATCTTACGTGTGTTTCACAATTGTGACGTAATTAAACGGTAATCCGCCTCTTAATTACAGACAAAACAAAATGAGTATCGAACAATTATCTGGTGTTCCACTAATTTTTTTACGATCGAACCGCAGAATGAAAAATACCAAACATGTATCGTAAAAACTGTTGACATTGTAGCTCAGTCAGACAGGAAAGTGTTATATGTAATATAATTTACACAGCACCTGGACCCCAGCATAGATATGGTGTAATGTTGGAAACATATGACAATAAAGAATTAAAGGGGGATTATTGAGGTAGGTGGGCAGTTCTTGTATAATAGTCAAAAACTAGATAATGTAAAGTTGATATGCGAAAAATTTGCCCCATTCTATAAACTATAAAATATTTATTTAATATAGCGCTAATTTTGATATCAAATCTTCAATAGCGCTGTACAAGACAAAGCAAGATATGTACATACATCAAAATAAAAAAATACACAGTGTTGTGAAAAGTCAAAACTGGGAGAAGAGGTGAGATTTCAGAGAATTTTTAAAGTGGTCTACTTTGTCAATTCTCTTGATCCCTTTTGGTAGGTCGTTCCACCAGAGAGAGCCCCGGACATTAAATGAACGGTTAGCAAAGGTTTTCCGTCGCACATATCCTAAGCCTCATATATTGACTGTTTGATCTCATATTTTCCCTGCGATCTTCAGCAAGTGTCAAGATTGATCTGAGATACAACGGGGACAGTCCGTTGATGCATTTCCATATTTTTGTAAGCACCTTATGCTTTATGCGTAACCGAACCGGAAGCCAGTGTAGCGTCTTCAGGGCAGTTGTCGAGCTCGAGTACTTGTCCGTCTGCAGAACTAGCTTCTGTTTGGGATGTACACTTATTTAGCTGTTGGCGGGATCCAAAATAGATGAATTTCGTTTTTGTCGGGTTCATTTTGAGCCTATTCATGTCCATCCAGTGTTTAACCTCAACAGCGAGGTCTTGCTGTCGTTCCAGCGCCTGTACCTCAGATCCTGGAATCCGTCGATCAAACGAATCCATGAAGGCATGTGCATCAGCCTACCCGTCTTTTGGTGGGGCTTTGCACAACCTCTTCAAGAGTACTCGCATATATCGAGTACAAAACTGGGCCGAGACAAGAACCTTGTGGTACTGAAAACTCCAGTGACCTGATCTTGGAATACATATCTCCAACATTTATCTTGCAAGTTCTAGGACGTAGGTATGTGTCGAACCAGTGAAGTACTGAGCCACAGATACCATATCTTTGGTTTAGTACTTCCAGCAGGATGTCATGGTCCACGGTTCCAAAGCCGCGCTAAGATCTACGGCAACAAGTGCAGACACCTGTTGGTGTTTCATGTTCCAAAGTAGGTCTGTGACTAATCTGGTTAAGGCTGTTTCACAACTGTAATGTTGGCGATATGCTGACTGGTAGTCGGGCAATAGGTTGTTTGTATTGCAATGTGTCATAAGCTGTCGAAGCGCAGCCTTTTCCAAGACTTTGGAGAGAAATTCAAGATAAAGTGAGTTCAAGACCCGCTTTTTTCAAAAGTGGTCTAATTATTGCAGGTTTCCATTTTTCGGCAAAGACACCCCTGTCCAGGGAGGAATTGATGATGGATGTTATTGCTGGTATTGTGGCGTCAAGTAGAGTTTTTAGTAGCATGGTTGGCATGCAGTCAGGCTCACATGACTTTGTTTTCATTGAATTCACAATGTTCCTGATTTCAGCAGCTGTTAAAGATGTAAACTTATCTAGCTTTGGTTCCTCTGTTGGGTTCGGAGTATACTTGTGAATATGTTTAAGATTTTCCCTAATCTGAAAAATCTTATCCATGAATAGGTTAGCAAAGTCCTCTGCTAGTTGTTCATGTGATCTGCCTTCTGGAAATGGGTTCGATTGGGTGTCGCCCGTGATAGGTTTGAATATCCGGTATAATTGTTTTGAGTCACCTTTAGCGTCGATGATTTTTGCACTGATGATAACATTTTTGGCTTGCTTAATCATCCAATTGTACCTGTTTCGTTCTTTCTTTAGGGCTATTAATTGGTGATTTTCTCTGAACTTCCGGAAAATTCTCTCACGTCGCCGCACCTTGTGTTTCTGCTGAGCAATTTCCCTCGTAAACCAGAGTTTCTTCCTTCTAACCGTCACTATCTTTGATTTTACTGGTGCAAACTTCTCCAAAGCGGCTTTAACGTTATTTTCGAATTCTTGAACGAGGCCTAACCTGGATCATTATTGAAGTCGGTACGATAAAAACAAAGTCTCTGTATGCTTTGGATTAAATCATATATGAGCGTTGGGCAGCAGATCGGATTCAAATCCAGTGAAATCCGACACATAAGATGGTATCGAGAATTGATTAAGGCCTAAAGAAAGACCTGCTATAGGCAGATTTAGTCCTTGCATAATGTATGTTTAAACAATATGAACAAATACAGTAACGCATACACTAATTGTTCTTCCTTTTGAAAATAAAGAATTTATAATTTTTATTATTATTAAGCATGTACATATTGTATATTATATATCTATTTATGAACTCGCGTATATACTTAAATTAATCTTTTAAGTGATTTGTATATATTTTCTTCTATTGTAAATTATTGTGGTGTGTTATTTAATGCATCAATCTATATCTTTTGTAATATATTTTCTATAAAGGGCAGGATGTTAGAAAGGTTATTATATCCTAATGTTCAACCCTTCTCAAATAAAGTCATTATTATTATTATCATTATAATTTATTCTATCTCAAGAACGTTATTATCCCTAAATAAGTGGTATAGACTGTGTCCTTAGTCTAGTTGAGTAAAACCCAGGCGTACATTTAATAACGCAGTTATTAGGAATCATTCCAACTTAAACAAAGGCGCCTATCATCAAAGCCAATGTTAATTATTAACACTAACTACGCCAGCTGAATCAGATGCGCCTATCATCTTGGTCGATATCAGCTATTGCCCCTAACAGCGCCAAATGCACCCGTCATCATGGTTGATAATAAGTATAACCCACTTATCACGCCAACTGAATCAGAAGCAAAATGAATCAGATGAGCCTGTCATCATGGTCGATATCAATTATAGCCACTAACAACGCCAAATAAACCAGATGCGCCCGTCATCATGGCTGATATTAAGTATTACCCCTAACCACGCCAAATGAATCAGATCCGCCTGCCATCATGGTCGATATCAATGATAGCCACTAACAACGCCAAATGAACCAGATGCGCCCGTCATCGTGGATGATATTAATTATTACGCCTAACCACGCCAGCTGAACCACATGCGCCTGCCATTATCGTGTATAGTAATTAGCTAACCACGCAAGCTGAACCACATATGCGTTCGATTTTCTGTGATTTTCTTCATAGACATCGTATTTAACGAATCCTATGTTGATTGCCCATATTCCTAATGCTATCCGCTGCCGATACAAAAATATGTCGCCTGATCTCATCGAACTTTGAATTTTGAAAGTTAATACTTAGGAGATAAACACTTCATGTTTTGCATTTAGAGGGGTGTTATTGTCCAATAGACATGTCCTGAGATCATTAGGACCCAAGACGCGTAACATGCTATTTACGATTTTAAAAGAAAATACTAAAACAGAGGGGTGTTATTGTCCAATAGATGGTGTCTAATTGACCAATCAAAATGCGAGGCTCACTCTTAGCATGTTACAATTATTTATACTGTTTAAACATGTCTTGTTATCATTCAATTTAAAACAAAATAACAAAATGCTATCATTTTCCTTCAAATAATACAGTTTTCTAGATTACTTATGACAGCTGCCGTTGTTGTCGGCTTTGCATGAATGTATAATTGTCCGTGATCAGTGAAAAGGGTTCAGTCAAGATCCGTCTCCTTGATTATGTCCCTAGAGGTGCTATATAAAACGGTTTAATCTATTGTAACGAAAGGCTTCCTTATATCATTTAATCTAGTTAAAGGACAATACTGGTGTCAGTCATTATCAAATATTATGTGTTAGAACTGGTTTAATACGTTCTAAATATATTTTATACACAGAGATCATTCCTACTATAGATGCGTTATGATGATTTCAAGAAAGAAAGTGACGAACGCAAAGGGAAAACACTGGTTATCCTGCTATACATGTGCGAATTTCTGCTCACTAATAATTCTTCGAAGACCAAAAGGTGTCATGTGAGGCTGTGGGAGGATATCTGATAATTCAAAAAAGTAATTGAATGTCACTAGATAAGGGAAAACGAGGAAAATAGAAATAGACCGTACATTACCATGTTTTCATTAATTCTATATTAATAAAAACATGGCAATGCACGCACTTTTCTACTTTTTCTCTTATCTAGTGCGCGGATTGAAATCTTTCGTTCAGATTATTAATTTTGTGGTCCTTAAAATCTAACATACACTACGTTTTAACAATTAGGTCAGATACAAACGAGTGATCCTCTTTTTTTAAATCTAAGCTATCTTTTTAAATTAGTGACACTATTGATGCTTGCTTTGGCAACTTGTAGAGCAAATGAAGCATAGACTGTTTGTACTATAAAAACATTGCTGCGTATGGACAGTTCCTTTCCCGGGTAAACATTTTCATAGCTCTAAACATAATTTTTTATTCTGTATTTGTTCCAGGGAAACTGGTTGATCATTCCACATTTTAGATTAACTTTATTTAATACATTTATTGATGGCTTCGTGTAACAGTTTAACTTTGCTGTACCAAGCTTGAAGTAGAAACCCATCTCTCTTAATGCAATCAAATATCTAGAAATGCACGTATCGAGACTAATACAAAATAAAACAGATTGTGGTCTTAATGAAAAGGAATTATTTTGTAAATGGATTATAAGACTCAAACAAATCGGGGGTAGAATAAATTGAAACGCTTATTTTAAGACCTGACTAACGGTTTTGAGCGACTATTAAACTGAGATGAAAGCGACACTTATTGATTAGTGCTCGGGCCGATTCTTCAGGGTGGAATCATAATTACTCGTTATACATTGTAGAAAATAAGCCGTATGTAAAACTATCCCCTGGCTACCTGCAGGTGTCCTAACAAGAAGACAGATATCTTGTCAACTCCTTAATTAACCACAGGACTCGCATTTCACAACAACTGTCTTTATAAGATCAAATACAAGTCAACACTTCTAGCCATTCTATTAGCTGCTAATATAAGAACAGTAACTTTGTAACAGTCTCATAGTGAGATCTCAAACCACTTTAATAAGCCTGCTTCTAGTCAAACAAGTTGAGTTCGGACGTACTGATTCAAATCGGTTGAAATCTCGGACAAAGTGTATGTCATGGGTTATTGAGATAGTAATTTTCGAAATCCCACACTGTTTATAATTCTGGTATCGAAGTTTCCGTTGCCAAATTCGCGTAGCAGATCGATAGGGTTACCAAATTAGTTGACCATATTCTTTAGGAATTTATCCCGAAATTTGGAGCATGTAAGAAGGCGTCTGCCAAATGATCAGAAAGCATTAACCGAACACAGATTTTATGGGGTATAATCACTAGGTTATTCTAAAGCACGACATTTCGACAATTGTCCTCTTATCGTTATCAAGCACACATGACAATTTAGTTGTTGTTGTTGTTTATTAAAGATTTAACGCCCAATACATTTTATATGATATTATGGACAGGTTGATTTAATTAAATTATTTACACTTTATCGGCGGGTGAAATTGCCCCCCCCCCCACCCGCTCAGAAATTGCTAACAATCGTTAAAGTATACACAGTTCCTTATATTAACCAAAAAAAAACTGCGTTTCCCTAAGCAGGAGGAGGTAAAAATTTAGCGGTTTTTATTTAAAACGCCATGCTATCAGTATGCGCATATTAATTCCACGGTAACTCATTACTTTATAAACCATTTTTTTGTACTTATCTAAAATTCTTTTCAATGAATTCAAAAAATCAAGATTTTTTTTGTTCGCCCTCTAACGAAAGGTAATGCCCCCCCCCCCCGCTTAATGGTGTCTAGATACGGGTCCGTTTATCGGTTGGAAATGGGAAAAACATACAATTCAGATGTCCGTTTATGTCTACAGTCTCCTTAAATTTTGTTAACACGAAAAATAAAAAGTCCTTGTATATTAAAAAGTCAATTAAAAACACACTCATAAAACCGGTGTTGTGAGAAGAGAGGGCCTGGGTCATCTTCTCCCTTTGTCATAATAAAAACATGTTAAAACAGTAGGTCCAGCTGACAGATGTTTAGCGCCATCAGTGCGGATAGAAAAAAAAACCTGGGGGGGGGGACAATCCGCTTACGTTATGTGGAAAACTTGAGGTCAGTATATGGTTTAACCTCGCTTTCCCCACATTTGAATGTTTTGATAACGGATGAGGAGGTTAGTAGACCGTGGGTGAAGGACTATAGTCTGTTTTAATTAATTAAGTACCACTGGCATAAACTTCTCACTCTTATTATTGTTACTGGTGAACATTTCCCACTATCAGTAGATTGGAAAAATTAGAAAAATCAGTTTACTAATAAATTGACCCTCTTCAACAAGCGTGCCCGTGCTCTTGCCCTGGTTCAACTATGTGACATAGAAGATGCCTGGTTTTCGGCCATAGAAGGTGTCTAGTTTTAGGCCATAGAAGAATCCGAATCGGGTGATCCCCGAATCCACCAGTTTGCCGACTATTTTACAGAGCAGTGGATCGATGGTGACAGAGAAATCTGGAACCAATTCGCCACTGTGGGGCCAAAAACAACAAATCATTTGGAAGGTTGGCACTGTAAACTCAAGAAGCGTGGTCCGGGCCATCGAAATACATATAAGATCCTAGACTTAATTAAGACTGAACACGAAGATATTCATCAGACAAATAGAATCTGGGGGCAGACTTGCTCCCAAAAGAAGAAAGTACTGCCGTATGGATGAGCGAATCGTAAAAGAGAAGAATTTATTAATAACTGGTGTCAAGACCCCCATTGAATACCTCGATACTGTTATGAATTTTGTTGGGACTGTTTATCAAACTGTTTATAAATAGTTATATTATAAAATGTATTTATTTATTTATTTAGTAAATATATGTATTTGTTTGTGTATTTAGTTAATATATGCATGTAAAATATATATATCTTCCTGGTCTTCTTGTTCTGTAGGTTGGCAGTTAGTATCTGGATCAAAGCTATGGCTGAGTTATCAGTAGCGGGTTTGGACCTATGTTTTAGTTATCCTTTTGTCAATGGAATGTTTCGTTTCCCCAATATATGATACATGGCAGGAACAAACCACTTGGTAGACGACTCATGTGGGTTGTACTACCCCCCCCCCTCCCAAAAGCCATTTCATTAATAAAATTTACCATATTATAGATTTTCCACCTACGATAATATCCTAGGTGGTATAGACGTTAAACCTCTAACGAACAAACGACGAACTAACAAATATATAAAATATATGATCAAATAAAAACTAAAGATATTATTATATGTGGAGATTTTAACCGTCAACACTCCACTTGGGACTCCCCTGTTAATAATAACGCTGGAGATAAACTGACGAATTTTATTTCTTTTTTTATAATTTAGTTCTATTAAATAACGGTGACTCAACATACATCTATATTGGTTCTGGCAAAAAAATGGGTGCAACCCACCTTGACCTTGCCCTAATAATAGCTTTAAACTGAAGTGGCAAGTCCTAAATAATACACTGGGTAGTGATCATCGCATAGTGTTAACTGGAATAAACTCAAACGTGAATAAAGACTCAGTCTAACAAAGATGGAAACTTGAAGTAGCAAACTGAACCCTCTTTTAACGCTATTGTTTAGAAATCGACCTAAACACAGTAAGACACGATGATATAAATAGATTTACCGAAAATATTTCGTGTGCGATCTTCGGTGTAGCAGAAAAATCGATCTCTAGAACAACAGGCGGGAAAACCAAAGGCACTCCAAAACCCTTGTGGACCCCGGAATGGTAATCAGCCGTAAACGCAAGAAAAAAGTCACTATTTCATGTATGGTCCACAGAGAATAAATCTGTGTATAAACAGTGTGATGCATACGCAAGACAGGTCATTTCAGACGCCAAAGAAAAGCACTCGGTGACATTCTGTGATAGCTTAAATGATCGAACTAAAATTTCAAATGTCTGGGAACAATACATGCAATAAGCTGTAAATGTTTTTCTAGAAATATCCATACTCTCAATTATGAATCCCAATCAGCCATGACAAATAGCGACAATGCAGAGCTGTTAGCGAAAATGTTTGTTGATGGCAGTTGCGATAAGAATCACAGTGAAATATTTTTAAAGCGAAAGTCGGAATTTCATTGGAATACCATCGCGTAACCTAGCAGACGGGCATAAAGCCGCTAACTTACCGTTTATGCAAGAGGAAATGCATTAAGGTCTAGCTCTAGGCGGCAAAATAAAACACAGTATGTTCAGAAAACTTCAGGGTCATTACGCAATTTATTTCTAGAATTATTCAATAAATCAGGGCCAGAAGAAAATAGTTCCTACAAGCTGGAAAACAGCAACGATAACCCCATTGATTAAACCATTCAAAGATAGAAATGAAACCAGTTCTTACACAAACACTTGAGACTATGACAAATAATAGGCTAAGATAATCAGCCGAAATCAAAGTGGATATAGACAGCAACGCTCCACTATGTATCATATTATGAGGTTACAGCATGATATCATGAATTCACTATCTTAAATAAATAGTTATCCATGTGCAGTATTCGGCAACCTGACCGAGGCATTCAACTTAGTTTGGGTGGATGATCTACATGGGCTAGTGATAACAGGGCGAATGTTCCACTGGATTGGGGATTTTCTAAACGATAGGCAAATTCAAGATAATGTAGGTCTCTCAATAAGCAATAAATATGGACTCGAAAATGGCACACCACATGGTTCCGTTATAAGCCCGACACCTATATCATGATTAATGACCTTCAGTCTAATAGCTACATTAAGAAACTCGTTGGCGTAGCAGTCTATGCAGGCGACAGCTCAATCTGACATTCAGCGAATAACTACGACACGGTTAGAACAAGAATACAAGACGCTTTAAACAAATTATCGAAATTGTCCAATGATTGGGGATTTCGAATATCTGTAAGTAAAACAGCAGGTATGCTCTTATTTGGGGATCATAGGGAAGTATCGTCTATGACACCGGGATTGAACAAGGGGTGACCCTTGATCGCAAAATGACTTTTATACGACATATTGAAAATATTGACAAGAGGACAAATTGTCCTGAATGTAATGAGATGTCTCACGGGCAGGTCCTGGGAAACATATAAAACTGCTAATGATATATAGGTCCATGATAAGATTTATATGTGACGATGGTTGTCTTGCGTTTGCGAGTGTAAATAGAGCGGCTCGTGCTTAATTAGTCATTTTACAATACCAGGCAATACAGATAGCCACAAAGGCTTCACTGGCACTATAAAACAAAAGAAAAAACGAACAATCAAAACCAGTAGGTGAAATGTCCTTCGAAATGAGGCGCAACGAACTGATATTGAGATATTGGGGACATCTGTCCAACATTTAAGTGTACAACAACGTCAAGGAAAAAAATTCAAAAGAAATGCTAAATCAGAGACTCAACCGTTCGGTCACAGAGCAAATTATCTATTAAAAGACCTTAGATTAGACCACTATCAGATACTAAAAAGCCATATTCGTAGCAAGCCCAATGGACTGTATCAAGACCCAAACTATAACATAAGCCGAAGCAATGTTGTTAATAAGAAAGAAAACCCACAACACGCTCAAGCGTTATCCAAAGAATTCTTAAACGAAAAATTGTCATTTCATGTGAAAATAAACACGGACGAATTATGCTATCCAAACACAACTAAAACTGCATTTTGTGTAATTAGATATCAATATATCAAAAAAGTTTCATCCATACCGCAGAAATAAAGGCAATATCACCAGCTCTTGAGTTGCTGGCTATTGTCATCCACCATTCTAAGAGCAGTCATTGTTCAGAATATTCGAGCGAGTGTGTCTGTTCCCTCCGAATGAAAAAAAAACCCATAGAGTTTACATGGATACCATCCCATGTTGGCATGGTAGGCAACGAGTCTGCAGGCAGTCTGGCTTGCAATGGACCCAGTCTCTGCAAACCGAAGACTTAAAATAAAGCGTTCAGAATATTCGAGCGAGTGTCTGTTCCCTCCGAATGAAAAAAAAACCCATAGAATTTACATGGATACCATCCCATGTTGGCATGGTAGGCAACGAGTCTGCAGACAGTCTGGCTTGCAATGGACCCAGTCTCTGCAAACCGAAGACTTAAAATAAAGCGTTCATGAATTTAACAGCATTGTTAAAACTAAGATTAAATCTGAATGGAAAACTGACCATAAATTTAACCCAGTGAAGTGCGAATGTGGCCACAAATTGACATTTAATCATGTCATCATTGCGTGCAATAAATTGGAACAGAAAAGACTCCCTGTACGAAGTTTAACGGAAGGTGCTAAACTTCAATATACCCCTCAAAATGTACCCCCCCCACCTCTTAGCATGTTACAATTATTTATACTGTTTAAACATGTCTTGTTATCATTCAATTTAAAACAAAATAACAAAATGCTATCATTTTCCTTCAAATAATACAGTTTTCTAGATTACTTATGACAGCTGCCGTTGTTGTCGGCTTTGCATGAATGTATAATTGTCCGTGATCAGTGAAAAGGGTTCAGTCAAGATCCGTCTCCTTGATTATGTCCCTAGAGGTGCTATATAAAACGGTTTAATCTATTGTAACGAAAGGCTTCCTTATATCATTTAATCTAGTTAAAGGACAATACTGGTGTCAGTCATTATCAAATATTATGTGTTAGAACTGGTTTAATACGTTCTAAATATATTTTATACACAGAGATCATTCCTACTATAGATGCGTTATGATGATTTCAAGAAAGAAAGTGACGAACGCAAAGGGAAAACACTGGTTATCCTGCTATACATGTGCGAATTTCTGCTCACTAATAATTCTTCGAAGACCAAAAGGTGTCATGTGAGGCTGTGGGAGGATATCTGATAATTCAAAAAAGTAATTGAATGTCACTAGATAAGGGAAAACGAGGAAAATAGAAATAGACCGTACATTACCATGTTTTCATTAATTCTATATTAATAAAAACATGGCAATGCACGCACTTTTCTACTTTTTCTCTTATCTAGTGCGCGGATTGAAATCTTTCGTTCAGATTATTAATTTTGTGGTCCTTAAAATCTAACATACACTACGTTTTAACAATTAGGTCAGATACAAACGAGTGATCCTCTTTTTTTAAATCTAAGCTATCTTTTTAAATTAGTGACACTATTGATGCTTGCTTTGGCAACTTGTAGAGCAAATGAAGCATAGACTGTTTGTACTATAAAAACATTGCTGCGTATGGACAGTTCCTTTCCCGGGTAAACATTTTCATAGCTCTAAACATAATTTTTTATTCTGTATTTGTTCCAGGGAAACTGGTTGATCATTCCACATTTTAGATTAACTTTATTTAATACATTTATTGATGGCTTCGTGTAACAGTTTAACTTTGCTGTACCAAGCTTGAAGTAGAAACCCATCTCTCTTAATGCAATCAAATATCTAGAAATGCACGTATCGAGACTAATACAAAATAAAACAGATTGTGGTCTTAATGAAAAGGAATTATTTTGTAAATGGATTATAAGACTCAAACAAATCGGGGGTAGAATAAATTGAAACGCTTATTTTAAGACCTGACTAACGGTTTTGAGCGACTATTAAACTGAGATGAAAGCGACACTTATTGATTAGTGCTCGGGCCGATTCTTCAGGGTGGAATCATAATTACTCGTTATACATTGTAGAAAATAAGCCGTATGTAAAACTATCCCCTGGCTACCTGCAGGTGTCCTAACAAGAAGACAGATATCTTGTCAACTCCTTAATTAACCACAGGACTCGCATTTCACAACAACTGTCTTTATAAGATCAAATACAAGTCAACACTTCTAGCCATTCTATTAGCTGCTAATATAAGAACAGTAACTTTGTAACAGTCTCATAGTGAGATCTCAAACCACTTTAATAAGCCTGCTTCTAGTCAAACAAGTTGAGTTCGGACGTACTGATTCAAATCGGTTGAAATCTCGGACAAAGTGTATGTCATGGGTTATTGAGATAGTAATTTTCGAAATCCCACACTGTTTATAATTCTGGTATCGAAGTTTCCGTTGCCAAATTCGCGTAGCAGATCGATAGGGTTACCAAATTAGTTGACCATATTCTTTAGGAATTTATCCCGAAATTTGGAGCATGTAAGAAGGCGTCTGCCAAATGATCAGAAAGCATTAACCGAACACAGATTTTATGGGGTATAATCACTAGGTTATTCTAAAGCACGACATTTCGACAATTGTCCTCTTATCGTTATCAAGCACACATGACAATTTAGTTGTTGTTGTTGTTTATTAAAGATTTAACGCCCAATACATTTTATATGATATTATGGACAGGTTGATTTAATTAAATTATTTACACTTTATCGGCGGGTGAAATTGCCCCCCCCCCCCACCCGCTCAGAAATTGCTAACAATCGTTAAAGTATACACAGTTCCTTATATTAACCAAAAAAAAACTGCGTTTCCCTAAGCAGGAGGAGGTAAAAATTTAGCGGTTTTTATTTAAAACGCCATGCTATCAGTATGCGCATATTAATTCCACGGTAACTCATTACTTTATAAACCATTTTTTTGTACTTATCTAAAATTCTTTTCAATGAATTCAAAAAATCAAGATTTTTTTTGTTCGCCCTCTAACGAAAGGTAATGCCCCCCCCCCCCCGCTTAATGGTGTCTAGATACGGGTCCGTTTATCGGTTGGAAATGGGAAAAACATACAATTCAGATGTCCGTTTATGTCTACAGTCTCCTTAAATTTTGTTAACACGAAAAATAAAAAGTCCTTGTATATTAAAAAGTCAATTAAAAACACACTCATAAAACCGGTGTTGTGAGAAGAGAGGGCCTGGGTCATCTTCTCCCTTTGTCATAATAAAAACATGTTAAAACAGTAGGTCCAGCTGACAGATGTTTAGCGCCATCAGTGCGGATAGAAAAAAAAACCTGGGGGGGGGACAATCCGCTTACGTTATGTGGAAAACTTGAGGTCAGTATATGGTTTAACCTCGCTTTCCCCACATTTGAATGTTTTGATAACGGATGAGGAGGTTAGTAGACCGTGGGTGAAGGACTATAGTCTGTTTTAATTAATTAAGTACCACTGGCATAAACTTCTCACTCTTATTATTGTTACTGGTGAACATTTCCCACTATCAGTAGATTGGAAAAATTAGAAAAATCAGTTTACTAATAAATTGACCCTCTTCAACAAGCGTGCCCGTGCTCTTGCCCTGGTTCAACTATGTGACATAGAAGATGCCTGGTTTTCGGCCATAGAAGGTGTCTAGTTTTAGGCCATAGAAGAATCCGAATCGGGTGATCCCCGAATCCACCAGTTTGCCGACTATTTTACAGAGCAGTGGATCGATGGTGACAGAGAAATCTGGAACCAATTCGCCACTGTGGGGCCAAAAACAACAAATCATTTGGAAGGTTGGCACTGTAAACTCAAGAAGCGTGGTCCGGGCCATCGAAATACATATAAGATCCTAGACTTAATTAAGACTGAACACGAAGATATTCATCAGACAAATAGAATCTGGGGGCAGACTTGCTCCCAAAAGAAGAAAGTACTGCCGTATGGATGAGCGAATCGTAAAAGAGAAGAATTTATTAATAACTGGTGTCAAGACCCCCATTGAATACCTCGATACTGTTATGAATTTTGTTGGGACTGTTTATCAAACTGTTTATAAATAGTTATATTATAAAATGTATTTATTTATTTATTTAGTAAATATATGTATTTGTTTGTGTATTTAGTTAATATATGCATGTAAAATATATATATCTTCCTGGTCTTCTTGTTCTGTAGGTTGGCAGTTAGTATCTGGATCAAAGCTATGGCTGAGTTATCAGTAGCGGGTTTGGACCTATGTTTTAGTTATCCTTTTGTCAATGGAATGTTTCGTTTCCCCAATATATGATACATGGCAGGAACAAACCACTTGGTAGACGACTCATGTGGGTTGTACTCCCCCCCCCCCTCCCAAAAGCCATTTCATTAATAAAATTTACCATATTATAGATTTTCCACCTACGATAATATCCTAGGTGGTATAGACGTTAAACCTCTAACGAACAAACGACGAACTAACAAATATATAAAATATATGATCAAATAAAAACTAAAGATATTATTATATGTGGAGATTTTAACCGTCAACACTCCACTTGGGACTCCCCTGTTAATAATAACGCTGGAGATAAACTGACGAATTTTATTTCTTTTTTTATAATTTAGTTCTATTAAATAACGGTGACTCAACATACATCTATATTGGTTCTGGCAAAAAAATGGGTGCAACCCACCTTGACCTTGCCCTAATAATAGCTTTAAACTGAAGTGGCAAGTCCTAAATAATACACTGGGTAGTGATCATCGCATAGTGTTAACTGGAATAAACTCAAACGTGAATAAAGACTCAGTCTAACAAAGATGGAAACTTGAAGTAGCAAACTGAACCCTCTTTTAACGCTATTGTTTAGAAATCGACCTAAACACAGTAAGACACGATGATATAAATAGATTTACCGAAAATATTTCGTGTGCGATCTTCGGTGTAGCAGAAAAATCGATCTCTAGAACAACAGGCGGGAAAACCAAAGGCACTCCAAAACCCTTGTGGACCCCGGAATGGTAATCAGCCGTAAACGCAAGAAAAAAGTCACTATTTCATGTATGGTCCACAGAGAATAAATCTGTGTATAAACAGTGTGATGCATACGCAAGACAGGTCATTTCAGACGCCAAAGAAAAGCACTCGGTGACATTCTGTGATAGCTTAAATGATCGAACTAAAATTTCAAATGTCTGGGAACAATACATGCAATAAGCTGTAAATGTTTTTCTAGAAATATCCATACTCTCAATTATGAATCCCAATCAGCCATGACAAATAGCGACAATGCAGAGCTGTTAGCGAAAATGTTTGTTGATGGCAGTTGCGATAAGAATCACAGTGAAATATTTTTAAAGCGAAAGTCGGAATTTCATTGGAATACCATCGCGTAACCTAGCAGACGGGCATAAAGCCGCTAACTTACCGTTTATGCAAGAGGAAATGCATAAAGGTCTAGCTCTAGGCGGCAAAATAAAACACAGTATGTTCAGAAAACTTCAGGGTCATTACGCAATTTATTTCTAGAATTATTCAATAAATCAGGGCCAGAAGAAAATAGTTCCTACAAGCTGGAAAACAGCAACGATAACCCCATTGATTAAACCATTCAAAGATAGAAATGAAACCAGTTCTTACACAAACACTTGAGACTATGACAAATAATAGGCTAAGATAATCAGCCGAAATCAAAGTGGATATAGACAGCAACGCTCCACTATGTATCATATTATGAGGTTACAGCATGATATCATGAATTCACTATCTTAAATAAATAGTTATCCATGTGCAGTATTCGGCAACCTGACCGAGGCATTCAACTTAGTTTGGGTGGATGATCTACATGGGCTAGTGATAACAGGGCGAATGTTCCACTGGATTGGGGATTTTCTAAACGATAGGCAAATTCAAGATAATGTAGGTCTCTCAATAAGCAATAAATATGGACTCGAAAATGGCACACCACATGGTTCCGTTATAAGCCCGACACCTATATCATGATTAATGACCTTCAGTCTAATAGCTACATTAAGAAACTCGTTGGCGTAGCAGTCTATGCAGGCGACAGCTCAATCTGACATTCAGCGAATAACTACGACACGGTTAGAACAAGAATACAAGACGCTTTAAACAAATTATCGAAATTGTCCAATGATTGGGGATTTCGAATATCTGTAAGTAAAACAGCAGGTATGCTCTTATTTGGGGATCATAGGGAAGTATCGTCTATGACACCGGGATTGAACAAGGGGTGACCCTTGATCGCAAAATGACTTTTATACGACATATTGAAAATATTGACAAGAGGACAAATTGTCCTGAATGTAATGAGATGTCTCACGGGCAGGTCCTGGGAAACATATAAAACTGCTAATGATATATAGGTCCATGATAAGATTTATATGTGACGATGGTTGTCTTGCGTTTGCGAGTGTAAATAGAGCGGCTCGTGCTTAATTAGTCATTTTACAATACCAGGCAATACAGATAGCCACAAAGGCTTCACTGGCACTATAAAACAAAAGAAAAAACGAACAATCAAAACCAGTAGGTGAAATGTCCTTCGAAATGAGGCGCAACGAACTGATATTGAGATATTGGGGACATCTGTCCAACATTTAAGTGTACAACAACGTCAAGGAAAAAAATTCAAAAGAAATGCTAAATCAGAGACTCAACCGTTCGGTCACAGAGCAAATTATCTATTAAAAGACCTTAGATTAGACCACTATCAGATACTAAAAAGCCATATTCGTAGCAAGCCCAATGGACTGTATCAAGACCCAAACTATAACATAAGCCGAAGCAATGTTGTTAATAAGAAAGAAAACCCACAACACGCTCAAGCGTTATCCAAAGAATTCTTAAACGAAAAATTGTCATTTCATGTGAAAATAAACACGGACGAATTATGCTATCCAAACACAACTAAAACTGCATTTTGTGTAATTAGATATCAATATATCAAAAAAGTTTCATCCATACCGCAGAAATAAAGGCAATATCACCAGCTCTTGAGTTGCTGGCTATTGTCATCCACCATTCTAAGAGCAGTCATTGTTCAGAATATTCGAGCGAGTGTGTCTGTTCCCTCCGAATGAAAAAAAAACCCATAGAGTTTACATGGATACCATCCCATGTTGGCATGGTAGGCAACGAGTCTGCAGGCAGTCTGGCTTGCAATGGACCCAGTCTCTGCAAACCGAAGACTTAAAATAAAGCGTTCAGAATATTCGAGCGAGTGTCTGTTCCCTCCGAATGAAAAAAAAACCCATAGAATTTACATGGATACCATCCCATGTTGGCATGGTAGGCAACGAGTCTGCAGACAGTCTGGCTTGCAATGGACCCAGTCTCTGCAAACCGAAGACTTAAAATAAAGCGTTCATGAATTTAACAGCATTGTTAAAACTAAGATTAAATCTGAATGGAAAACTGACCATAAATTTAACCCAGTGAAGTGCGAATGTGGCCACAAATTGACATTTAATCATGTCATCATTGCGTGCAATAAATTGGAACAGAAAAGACTCCCTGTACGAAGTTTAACGGAAGGTGCTAAACTTCAATATACCCCTCAAAATGTACCCCCCCACCTCTTAGCATGTTACAATTATTTATACTGTTTAAACATGTCTTGTTATCATTCAATTTAAAACAAAATAACAAAATGCTATCATTTTCCTTCAAATAATACAGTTTTCTAGATTACTTATGACAGCTGCCGTTGTTGTCGGCTTTGCATGAATGTATAATTGTCCGTGATCAGTGAAAAGGGTTCAGTCAAGATCCGTCTCCTTGATTATGTCCCTAGAGGTGCTATATAAAACGGTTTAATCTATTGTAACGAAAGGCTTCCTTATATCATTTAATCTAGTTAAAGGACAATACTGGTGTCAGTCATTATCAAATATTATGTGTTAGAACTGGTTTAATACGTTCTAAATATATTTTATACACAGAGATCATTCCTACTATAGATGCGTTATGATGATTTCAAGAAAGAAAGTGACGAACGCAAAGGGAAAACACTGGTTATCCTGCTATACATGTGCGAATTTCTGCTCACTAATAATTCTTCGAAGACCAAAAGGTGTCATGTGAGGCTGTGGGAGGATATCTGATAATTCAAAAAAGTAATTGAATGTCACTAGATAAGGGAAAACGAGGAAAATAGAAATAGACCGTACATTACCATGTTTTCATTAATTCTATATTAATAAAAACATGGCAATGCACGCACTTTTCTACTTTTTCTCTTATCTAGTGCGCGGATTGAAATCTTTCGTTCAGATTATTAATTTTGTGGTCCTTAAAATCTAACATACACTACGTTTTAACAATTAGGTCAGATACAAACGAGTGATCCTCTTTTTTTAAATCTAAGCTATCTTTTTAAATTAGTGACACTATTGATGCTTGCTTTGGCAACTTGTAGAGCAAATGAAGCATAGACTGTTTGTACTATAAAAACATTGCTGCGTATGGACAGTTCCTTTCCCGGGTAAACATTTTCATAGCTCTAAACATAATTTTTTATTCTGTATTTGTTCCAGGGAAACTGGTTGATCATTCCACATTTTAGATTAACTTTATTTAATACATTTATTGATGGCTTCGTGTAACAGTTTAACTTTGCTGTACCAAGCTTGAAGTAGAAACCCATCTCTCTTAATGCAATCAAATATCTAGAAATGCACGTATCGAGACTAATACAAAATAAAACAGATTGTGGTCTTAATGAAAAGGAATTATTTTGTAAATGGATTATAAGACTCAAACAAATCGGGGGTAGAATAAATTGAAACGCTTATTTTAAGACCTGACTAACGGTTTTGAGCGACTATTAAACTGAGATGAAAGCGACACTTATTGATTAGTGCTCGGGCCGATTCTTCAGGGTGGAATCATAATTACTCGTTATACATTGTAGAAAATAAGCCGTATGTAAAACTATCCCCTGGCTACCTGCAGGTGTCCTAACAAGAAGACAGATATCTTGTCAACTCCTTAATTAACCACACGACTCGCATTTCACAACAACTGTCTTTATAAGATCAAATACAAGTCAACACTTCTAGCCATTCTATTAGCTGCTAATATAAGAACAGTAACTTTGTAACAGTCTCATAGTGAGATCTCAAACCACTTTAATAAGCCTGCTTCTAGTCAAACAAGTTGAGTTCGGACGTACTGATTCAAATCGGTTGAAATCTCGGACAAAGTGTATGTCATGGGTTATTGAGATAGTAATTTTCGAAATCCCACACTGTTTATAATTCTGGTATCGAAGTTTCCGTTGCCAAATTCGCGTAGCAGATCGATAGGGTTACCAAATTAGTTGACCATATTCTTTAGGAATTTATCCCGAAATTTGGAGCATGTAAGAAGGCGTCTGCCAAATGATCAGAAAGCATTAACCGAACACAGATTTTATGGGGTATAATCACTAGGTTATTCTAAAGCACGACATTTCGACAATTGTCCTCTTATCGTTATCAAGCACACATGACAATTTAGTTGTTGTTGTTGTTTATTAAAGATTTAACGCCCAATACATTTTATATGATATTATGGACAGGTTGATTTAATTAAATTATTTACACTTTATCGGCGGGTGAAATTGCCCCCCCCCCCCACCCGCTCAGAAATTGCTAACAATCGTTAAAGTATACACAGTTCCTTATATTAACCAAAAAAAAACTGCGTTTCCCTAAGCAGGAGGAGGTAAAAATTTAGCGGTTTTTATTTAAAACGCCATGCTATCAGTATGCGCATATTAATTCCACGGTAACTCATTACTTTATAAACCATTTTTTTGTACTTATCTAAAATTCTTTTCAATGAATTCAAAAAATCAAGATTTTTTTTGTTCGCCCTCTAACGAAAGGTAATGCCCCCCCCCCCCGCTTAATGGTGTCTAGATACGGGTCCGTTTATCGGTTGGAAATGGGAAAAACATACAATTCAGATGTCCGTTTATGTCTACAGTCTCCTTAAATTTTGTTAACACGAAAAATAAAAAGTCCTTGTATATTAAAAAGTCAATTAAAAACACACTCATAAAACCGGTGTTGTGAGAAGAGAGGGCCTGGGTCATCTTCTCCCTTTGTCATAATAAAAACATGTTAAAACAGTAGGTCCAGCTGACAGATGTTTAGCGCCATCAGTGCGGATAGAAAAAAAAACCTGGGGGGGGGGACAATCCGCTTACGTTATGTGGAAAACTTGAGGTCAGTATATGGTTTAACCTCGCTTTCCCCACATTTGAATGTTTTGATAACGGATGAGGAGGTTAGTAGACCGTGGGTGAAGGACTATAGTCTGTTTTAATTAATTAAGTACCACTGGCATAAACTTCTCACTCTTATTATTGTTACTGGTGAACATTTCCCACTATCAGTAGATTGGAAAAATTAGAAAAATCAGTTTACTAATAAATTGACCCTCTTCAACAAGCGTGCCCGTGCTCTTGCCCTGGTTCAACTATGTGACATAGAAGATGCCTGGTTTTCGGCCATAGAAGATGTCTAGTTTTAGGCCATAGAAGAATCCAAATCGGGTGATCCCCGAATCCACCAGTTTGCCGACTATTTTACAGAGCAGTGGATCGATGGTGACAGAGAAATCTGGAACCAATTCGCCACTGTGGGGCCAAAAACAACAAATCATTTGGAAGGTTGGCACTGTAAACTCAAGAAGCGTGGTCCGGGCCATCGAAATACATATAAGATCCTAGACTTAATTAAGACTGAACACGAAGATATTCATCAGACAAATAGAATCTGGGGGCAGACTTGCTCCCAAAAGAAGAAAGTACTGCCGTATGGATGAGCGAATCGTAAAAGAGAAGAATTTATTAATAACTGGTGTCAAGACCCCCATTGAATACCTCGATACTGTTATGAATTTTGTTGGGACTGTTTATCAAACTGTTTATAAATAGTTATATTATAAAATGTATTTATTTATTTATTTAGTAAATATATGTATTTGTTTGTGTATTTAGTTAATATATGCATGTAAAATATATATATCTTCCTGGTCTTCTTGTTCTGTAGGTTGGCAGTTAGTATCTGGATCAAAGCTATGGCTGAGTTATCAGTAGCGGGTTTGGACCTATGTTTTAGTTATCCTTTTGTCAATGGAATGTTTCGTTTCCCCAATATATGATACATGGCAGGAACAAACCACTTGGTAGACGACTCATGTGGGTTGTACTACCCCCCCCCTCCCAAAAGCCATTTCATTAATAAAATTTACCATATTATAGATTTTCCACCTACGATAATATCCTAGGTGGTATAGACGTTAAACCTCTAACGAACAAACGACGAACTAACAAATATATAAAATATATGATCAAATAAAAACTAAAGATATTATTATATGTGGAGATTTTAACCGTCAACACTCCACTTGGGACTCCCCTGTTAATAATAACGCTGGAGATAAACTGACGAATTTTATTTCTTTTTTTATAATTTAGTTCTATTAAATAACGGTGACTCAACATACATCTATATTGGTTCTGGCAAAAAAATGGGTGCAACCCACCTTGACCTTGCCCTAATAATAGCTTTAAACTGAAGTGGCAAGTCCTAAATAATACACTGGGTAGTGATCATCGCATAGTGTTAACTGGAATAAACTCAAACGTGAATAAAGACTCAGTCTAACAAAGATGGAAACTTGAAGTAGCAAACTGAACCCCCTTTAACGCTATTGTTTAGAAATCGACCTAAACACAGTAAGACACGATGATATAAATAGATTTACCGAAAATATTTCGTGTGCGATCTTCGGTGTAGCAGAAAAATCGATCTCTAGAACAACAGGCGGGAAAACCAAAGGCACTCCAAAACCCTTGTGGACCCCGGAATGGTAATCAGCCGTAAACGCAAGAAAAAAGTCACTATTTCATGTATGGTCCACAGAGAATAAATCTGTGTATAAACAGTGTGATGCATACGCAAGACAGGTCATTTCAGACGCCAAAGAAAAGCACTCGGTGACATTCTGTGATAGCTTAAATGATCGAACTAAAATTTCAAATGTCTGGGAACAATACATGCAATAAGCTGTAAATGTTTTTCTAGAAATATCCATACTCTCAATTATGAATCCCAATCAGCCATGACAAATAGCGACAATGCAGAGCTGTTAGCGAAAATGTTTGTTGATGGCAGTTGCGATAAGAATCACAGTGAAATATTTTTAAAGCGAAAGTCGGAATTTCATTGGAATACCATCGCGTAACCTAGCAGACGGGCATAAAGCCGCTAACTTACCGTTTATGCAAGAGGAAATGCATAAAGGTCTAGCTCTAGGCGGCAAAATAAAACACAGTATGTTCAGAAAACTTCAGGGTCATTACGCAATTTATTTCTAGAATTATTCAATAAATCAGGGCCAGAAGAAAATAGTTCCTACAAGCTGGAAAACAGCAACGATAACCCCATTGATTAAACCATTCAAAGATAGAAATGAAACCAGTTCTTACACAAACACTTGAGACTATGACAAATAATAGGCTAAGATAATCAGCCGAAATCAAAGTGGATATAGACAGCAACGCTCCACTATGTATCATATTATGAGGTTACAGCATGATATCATGAATTCACTATCTTAAATAAATAGTTATCCATGTGCAGTATTCGGCAACCTGACCGAGGCATTCAACTTAGTTTGGGTGGATGATCTACATGGGCTAGTGATAACAGGGCGAATGTTCCACTGGATTGGGGATTTTCTAAACGATAGGCAAATTCAAGATAATGTAGGTCTCTCAATAAGCAATAAATATGGACTCGAAAATGGCACACCACATGGTTCCGTTATAAGCCCGACACCTATATCATGATTAATGACCTTCAGTCTAATAGCTACATTAAGAAACTCGTTGGCGTAGCAGTCTATGCAGGCGACAGCTCAATCTGACATTCAGCGAATAACTACGACACGGCTAGAACAAGAATACAAGACGCTTTAAACAAATTATCGAAATTGTCCAATGATTGGGGATTTCGAATATCTGTAAGTAAAACAGCAGGTATGCTCTTATTTGGGGATCATAGGGAAGTATCGTCTATGACACCGGGATTGAACAAGGGGTGACCCTTGATCGCAAAATGACTTTTATACGACATATTGAAAATATTGACAAGAGGACAAATTGTCCTGAATGTAATGAGATGTCTCACGGGCAGGTCCTGGGAAACATATAAAACTGCTAATGATATATAGGTCCATGATAAGATTTATATGTGACGATGGTTGTCTTGCGTTTGCGAGTGTAAATAGAGCGGCTCGTGCTTAATTAGTCATTTTACAATACCAGGCAATACAGATAGCCACAAAGGCTTCACTGGCACTATAAAACAAAAGAAAAAACGAACAATCAAAACCAGTAGGTGAAATGTCCTTCGAAATGAGGCGCAACGAACTGATATTGAGATATTGGGGACATCTGTCCAACATTTAAGTGTACAACAACGTCAAGGAAAAAAATTCAAAAGAAATGCTAAATCAGAGACTCAACCGTTCGGTCACAGAGCAAATTATCTATTAAAAGACCTTAGATTAGACCACTATCAGATACTAAAAAGCCATATTCGTAGCAAGCCCAATGGACTGTATCAAGACCCAAACTATAACATAAGCCGAAGCAATGTTGTTAATAAGAAAGAAAACCCACAACACGCTCAAGCGTTATCCAAAGAATTCTTAAACGAAAAATTGTCATTTCATGTGAAAATAAACACGGACGAATTATGCTATCCAAACACAACTAAAACTGCATTTTGTGTAATTAGATATCAATATATCAAAAAAGTTTCATCCATACCGCAGAAATAAAGGCAATATCACCAGCTCTTGAGTTGCTGGCTATTGTCATCCACCATTCTAAGAGCAGTCATTGTTCAGAATATTCGAGCGAGTGTGTCTGTTCCCTCCGAATGAAAAAAAAACCCATAGAGTTTACATGGATACCATCCCATGTTGGCATGGTAGGCAACGAGTCTGCAGGCAGTCTGGCTTGCAATGGACCCAGTCTCTGCAAACCGAAGACTTAAAATAAAGCGTTCAGAATATTCGAGCGAGTGTCTGTTCCCTCCGAATGAAAAAAAAACCCATAGAATTTACATGGATACCATCCCATGTTGGCATGGTAGGCAACGAGTCTGCAGACAGTCTGGCTTGCAATGGACCCAGTCTCTGCAAACCGAAGACTTAAAATAAAGCGTTCATGAATTTAACAGCATTGTTAAAACTAAGATTAAATCTGAATGGAAAACTGACCATAAATTTAACCCAGTGAAGTGCGAATGTGGCCACAAATTGACATTTAATCATGTCATCATTGCGTGCAATAAATTGGAACAGAAAAGACTCCCTGTACGAAGTTTAACGGAAGGTGCTAAACTTCAATATACCCCTCAAAATGTACCCCCCCCACCTCGAAATAGGTCATACAAAATGTATGAAGCTATTTCAAACTTCATAGCAGAATCGGCAATTTTAACTGTCAATGTGAAGATAGGGAACTACAAATCTAGTAACAAAAGAAGGAACTATTTAATATAATGCACGATTAAATATAATAAAATAATGACAATATAAAAATAATGACAATATAAAAGAATAGGGACCTACACAACCATTACTAACAATGACAGTGCATATCAATCAATTTTATTTATGTCTAAATATTAAATACTACGTATGTTTGTCTTCTATAAATGGTTTAATTTGTCCTGTGTTGCTGCTGGCTCTTCTTTCTCTTTTCAGGTAACATTTATCTGGCGAGAGTCATGCACAAGAAAACCCCTAATGGAATGTCTTTAACTTTTAATTGATATCACCCCCAGTGGAAATGGACGTTAAATTCAAGAAACAAGCGAATGTCTGTTCCCTCCGAATGAAAAAAAAACCCATAGAATTTACATGGATACCATCCCATGTTGGCATGGTAGGCAACGAGTCTGCAGACAGTCTGGCTTGCAATGGACCCAGTCTCTGCAAACCGAAGACTTAAAATAAAGCGTTCATGAATTTAACAGCATTGTTAAAACTAAGATTAAATCTGAATGGAAAACTGACCATAAATTTAACCCAGCGAAGTGCGAATGTGGCCACAAATTGACATTTAATCATGTCATCATTGCGTGCAATAAATTGGAACAGAAAATACTCCCTGTACGAAGTTTAATGGAAGGTGCTAAACTTCAATATACCCCTCAAAATGTACCCCCCCCCCCCACCTCGAAATAGGTCATACAAAATGTATGAAGCTATTTCAAACTTCATAGCAGAATCGGCAATTTTAACTGTCAATGTGAAGATAGGGAACTACAAATCTAGTAACAAAAGAAGGAACTATTTAATATAATGCACGATTAAATATAATAAAATAATGACAATATAAAAATAATGACAATATAAAAGAATAGGGACCTACACAACCATTACTAACAATGACAGTGCATATCAATCAATTTTATTTATGTCTAAATATTAAATACTACGTATGTTTGTCTTCTATAAATGGTTTAATTTGTCCTGTGTTGCTGCTGGTTCTTCTTTCTCTTTTCAGGTAACATTTATCTGGCGAGAGTCATGCACAAGAAAACCCCTAATGGAATGTCTTTAACTTTTAATTGATATCACCCCCAGTGGAAATGGACGTTAAATTCAAGAAACAAGCGAATGGCACTGTGAACTGTATTATAGGACTTTTAACTTTTAACCTTATGGAATTTATTGGACAAATATTTTTTAATATGAAAACAATCCATGGGTCCAGCACTTCGCTTTTCTACATAACGCAAGCGGAGTCCTTTTCGCCGAAGGTTTTTTTCTATCCACACTGAGGGAACCAAACATCTGACAGCTGGACCTACTGTTTTAACATGTTTTTTTTATTATGACAAAGGGATAAGATGACCCGCCCTCTCTAGTGGTTTTATATTGACTTTTTAATATACAAGGACTTTTTCTTTTGTGTGTCAACCAATTTTAAGGAGTCTCCAGACATAAACAGACATCTAAATTGTATGTTTTTACCAACTTTCAACCCTAAAGTGTAAATATTTCAATTAAATCAACCTGTCCATAATATCATATATAATGTATTGGGTGTTAGATCTTTAATAAACAACAACAACAACTACATTGTCATTGTGTTTGATAACGATACGAGAGAGAGAGCGAGAGAGAGAAATGGGGTTTAACGTCCACTCAACACAACTAGGTCATTTCGGGACTAAGATAACGATAAGAAGATACTTGTCGAAACGTCGTGCTTTTAGAATAAACTAGTGACCGTACCTTTATGTTGATGTGTTTCCCGATCGTTTAATGCCACTAAAAGATTATGATCAGAAAACAGAGATATTTAAAAACTATTTTTCAAGTAAAAGAGTAAAATATCCCTTAGATGGCAACCCGTTATCCATAAGTAATGTTATGTAGTTTTTAAAATCTCGTAAATTTCGGATTTCGGCATGTACTTTAATACATTATGATTCTATTTCATATTAGTATTAAAACGTGTCATAAACATGGCCTGATTTCATACCACTTATTTGTCTGGGAGTTCATATAGCTAAAACAAACCGTTCATTTATATTTTATTAAAACAAACCCAAAAATAGACCTTGCTTATCTGATTTTGTTTGTTTAGAATCATGGTTATTCCACCGCGGGCATGGTTATATTGCGATATTGTATAGTAAATAAGCATTATAATTACCAAAAATTCAATTTACATGAGAAACACTATAATAAAGGTACAATTTATGAACAATAGTGATTGATTTTGTAATTTCTGTATCAAAGTAAGTTAAAAAAAATACACGAACTGTTGTATGAGAATTTTGTTCTTAATGAGTTGCCCAGCCTGTGTTTATTTAATGCATATCTAGATGAGATTAAATAATAAACCTTTATAGATCGGTAAGCTATTGGTTTACCTGTGTACTTGGTACAGTGTTTCTATTACTTATATAAATATGCCTAATGGTAATTATTAAACATTAGACATTTAGTAGACTCTCTCCCGAGATTTACTGGACTATTTCAGAATACTTTACTTCCTCTGTGGATTCAAACATTGACAAAACACATTCTGTAATTTCTCTTCTGTTTTCCAAACCTAATTTTATTATATTTATATATATATATATATATATTATTGCGATGCTGTTATATATACATAGAGTAAATATATTACGAAAGTTGACAGTAACTAAATCAGTCATCCGTATCATTTACATATTGAATTAGTGATGAATGGCGGAATACTAATGAAATATTGCGTTTTACATTAAAATATAACAAATTTGATTCTGTTCCATAAACAAGCCATAATGAACAGATTTAAAAAAACCGCAATGAATGTTCTTGGAATTTATTACGCATGTAATGTGTCTGCTATGCTGCATGATAAAGTACTTTTTATCCTAGAAACATTTCAGAAGTAATAAACACAATGACCAGAAAACATACCCGAAAGCATTGATGTCTTAAATAAATATCCCCCGCCCCCGACAGTTGCGATTCGCAATTCATAACCATCGGGATACACCAAAAGAAACATTTTATGGCGAATTTTAATGTCGCCGTCAGTATATAAGCCACGGACGAAAGCTACGATCACCACTTTAGATATTAATGGTAGATTACGTAGCAGTTGATTCATTGTATAGTATTTGTCAACATTTGGCACCATCTGCAGACGATAATAACTATATATTGGATATGGCCAAAACCAGCAAGAGCGACCTATAATTTTCGCTGAAGTATTTATAATCCAGATGAATCAAGGCCAGAGAGTTACTAACCGTGTTAATATTTTGATTTGAACATTTTTAGTCGCTAGTGAATCAAAGCCCGAAGGTTTTTAACTGCTGCTAACTTGGTGGAATACGTTTAAGTCCGAATGAATCACAGCCAGAAAGTTATCAGCCGTTAATAATAAGTTGGGCCGTTTTTAATCCAAGTGAATCAAAGAAGACAAACGGTTACCAAACGTTGTGATGTTTTGGTTTTGTATTTTTCGCTGAATTTTAAATTATCAATTGATGTAAACTTTAGCATGGATTAAGCCGTAAAAAAATAGAGAATATTGTATGAAAAATGTAAAATGGCGACCAACATCTTTAACTGGTTTCTTTTTTCGTGGGATTATTAAAGGGACATTATGTAAGATTAGATAACGAGTTGACAGTTCTCGCTGTAATAGTTAAATAGTTAATTAAAAGAGGATATGTTGAAAAATCAGTCAAATTACTTTACTCTGAGTCGAGTTATCGGCGATGCAATTACAATGTAGGCTCGGTTGTCATTGCTATATCGTTGTTACAATAAAATACAAAGTCTCGATTACCTATTTTTACGTTATATCGTCAACCGAAAAACGTATTTAAATCTACTTAGAGTCTCAGCCATCCGGTGGCATTGAGAGTTGATGCCTTGGCACGTCTATAAATGTTTATTATATAACATTTAAGGCCTAGAGAAAGACCCGCAATAGGCAGATTTAGCTCTTACATAATGCCTGCCTGATTCTATAGTTGTAACAAAAACATGTTATTCAAAATTTGGAAACGTGGTATGTCAACGTTAAGGCCTTCCCTGGGGTAAAGAAATAAAGTTATTAAGGTCAATAAGATAACTATATCAGATAGTCTATAATAGTGTAATAGATGAGACCCACGGGACCTAATATTAATTCATTACCCAAAATATATTAATAATCATATAGCTATTTGTAGTTTTGTCAGATGAATTAATAGACATAAAAATAATCGATGTGTATATATGGTTAGTTATAACAATACGTAACTTATTTTAGAGATTTGACGACAGTTGTTTATATCATTGATTATAGTTGTTATTCTAAACCAAAATAAACGCATATTGACGCTATTTTTAGCATATAGACAATTGCTATCATGCACTCCCTAGTTAATAATGCTATAAAAGGACATAAATGTAAGTAAGAAGGTCACATTAGAAGATGCATTATACAAGGGATAATCTTTATTTTTCGGATTTAGAAGATGCATTATACAAGGGCTAAAAAAACTGTTTTCGGATTTAGATGTTATAAGCAATTTTATTCAGACATTTATTCTCTTGACACGCCCATACTCAACTCCATAGACTATCGGATCCATTTCATTACTTAACAAAAGGATGGATAATTGAGGCTTTGTTTATTTTGGAAGCAATAGTATTTGACAATCGAGACTATTTAATCTATAACGTGCCTGGGAATAAAGTAATTTGACTGACATTTTCAGTTTATACATTTTCATTATCTATGTTTGAAATATTGTAGTAAGGACGGTAAACTTTTTATCAAAATCTTACATAATGCTTCTTTAAATCAAGTAAATAGCTATTTTTCTAAGTTGTATTGCAAGAACGACCTGCTCTTTGTCTAAATCTTACATAATCCACCTTAAGTTTAATTAAGAGCTACTTGCACTTTATCTGATAACGTTTGTTGTAACTACCACCCGCAGATGACACTCAAGTACATGGAGTAGAAGTGACCAACTAATCACATACGTATGTCATACCAATACATTTTAGTTATTCTACGACAATGCATAATATCAATATAGATCCAAAACTACATTGACCTACACAGAGACGTTGTCATATAAGCCCATTGACAAGTCCAGGAAGACAAACATGCACTATGCAAGAGCCAAAATCTGCCTATTGCAGATCTTTTCTTCGGGCCTGAAATATCATATAAATTATTAATTTAACAATGTAACAAGTGATCTGGTGACGGAATTACGTTTTTAAAGGTAACATATTTTAACAGGGAATTTTTTTAATTATAATAATCTATTCTATGAACATTTCGGCAATAGTTAAAATATTATTCAGTTCAATTTTAATTGGTTTTAGTAAATTTTCATAATCTTAGTCGCATTGTTTAACTTCATCAGATTGGTTTGGGGGCATTTAATATGGACATTCTGTATAAATAATAATGTAGAGGTGACCTGATTTTCGTTTACTGCGTTATAAATTTGACAAAAGTATAAATCTGGAAGATGTTTCCATATGGCATACTGTAAAAGTTGAATTGTTTTATCATCCACTATAGCTGCATGAATATAGTTTTACTAATATAATCAAATTAATTTTGATTGATATCGGGAGTACAGTGTAATCTGCAGGTATAAAATTATAATTTGTTCTATCAAGAGTAGATGTGGTTAATTTAATAGATATATAACTGTTTAATGACAAAGGACGTGAATATTTTCTATATAGCGAGAAACATATGTTGACTGACATGAGTGTTTAAAGTGCTAGAATTCTTGTAAAAATTCAGAAAAGAATTGGCTTAAATTGTGAGTTAAGATTTTGAACAAAGCATGGGCATTCACCGTGTCTTGTTCATATATCGGTATGTGTCAGCTGCGTTTGGCACCATATTCTACTAAATAGACTAAATTCTCAATTTGAAATATCTGGTGCTCAATATGGGGTTCCACAAGAATCTGCACTTGGGCCAATACTCCTCATTTTATACATATGAAAATGTTAGTTCAGATGGTTTGCCTTTCATCAGTATGCTGATTAAACCCAGCTACGACGTATATGTCTGTAAACTACGTCGTCCTTCATTTACCAACCAGCTGGACATGTAGTCACTGGTGATTTGAATATAGTCCAGCATAATAAGTTACGTGAAATTTTATCCAAAGGGCCCAAATACCGGGAACCACAACCATTTTCATGGGATCAAAATTTCAAACTTATTATGGATGCCGTAGAGGACTACGCTAGATCATGGGCCAAGAGGGAAGATGTTATCTATGATACTCTCTCAGATTGGACTAAGTCTATTAGTCGTTTACTTAAACGCAGAATTTATATGCAACGTTTGTTAGTTGATACTAGGCCTAAATCTATTTTCAATGATGCTAGCATTGTTGAAAATCTCAACGCCTTACATGACAAGTATGTCATTGTACCAGCTGACAAAGCGTCCAATAATCTAGTGTTTATATGTAAACGGTACTATTATGACTGTCTGTTAAAAGAACTTAATTTCGGGAAACCTACTGACAGTGCTACATATAAACGCTCGACTTTCAGTAAGGATGAAATTTTATCCAATCACAGATCAGTACTCACTTCATTTGGTACGCCATGTGGTGATACCTATACAGATCTGCCGCTGCTATATTGGATACCTAAACTACATAAAAATCCCTACAAGCAACGTTTTATAGCAGGTTCATCCCGTTGTTCCACAAAACCACTTTCAAAAGTATTGACATCTATACTAACGGCAGTGAAAGAGGGTATTCAAAAATACTGCGACACAATATACTCTCGTAGTGGTATTAATCAAATGTGGATCTTAAAAAATTCCAAAGAATTACTTGATGGTTTGCAATCTAGATCACTTGCTTCAGTCTCATCTATACAAACGTTTGACTTTTCTACCTTGTACACTAAAATTCCCCATAGTAAATTAAAAACTCGGTTGAAAGACATTATTCAGTGTCTTTTCATCTAAATCTGGACATGCTAGATATAAATATTTAGTTGTTAATTACAATTCCACTTGTTTTGTCAAGAACCATAGTGATTCAAAAAACAAATACACAGCCATCAAGATAATTCAGATGTTGGAGTTTTTAATTGATAATATCTTTGTTGAATTTGGAGGGGAAATGTATCAGCAAGTGGTAGGTATCCCCATGGGTACCAACTGTGCACCTTTGCTTGCTGATTTGTTTCTCTATTCCTACGAAGCCGAGTACATGCAGGCACTCGTAAAATCCAATAAACGTTTAGTTAGACATTTTAATTTCACTTATCGATGATGTTCTATCACTGAATAATCCAAAATTCAGTGATTATATAGAATTCATATATCCTGATGAGCTCGAAATTAAAAATACTACTGACAGTGACAATTGCGCTTCCTACTTGGATCTGCGTCTCGATTTTGACAATTGCCATAAACTAAGTGTTAAATTGTACGATAAACGTGATGACTTTGACTTTCCGATTGTTAACTTTCCATTTATTAGTAGTAACATTCCAATATCGCCAGCTTATGGAGTGTTTGTGTCTCAGCTAATTCGTTACGCGAGAGCTTGTTCATTCTATTCTGATTTTTTGAGTAGATCGAGGCATTTGTCATCTAAGCTTCTACTACAGGGATACTTGCGAACTAGACTTATTAAAGCCTTTAACAAGTTTTATGGTCGTCATATTGACTTGATCGGTAAATATAACATGTCCCTCTCGACTATTATTCTAGACATATTTAATTGACGGGTATACTATCTCCCTGATAATATATGTGTACTACATCGTTAACACTGTTCATAACGTGCATTTTGCATACCGATAGTTCATTGGTCTATCACGCTATTTTACCGAGTTTTCGCCTAATAGATTGGATGCAGCTATGGCGGGTGTGGCGCGCCAGGCAGGGTAAGCTTACTCTTCCTAGGACACCTGTATTTTGTACACGGTGAACAGTCCATATGCTGATTACACTATTTTGCGATATTACATATTTTTGCCTATACCGTTTTTAGGACTTCGAATTTTGTCTAATGGTTTGGATTGTTCGTACTTGGTTTTATTTTATTTCTACCACTGGGTGGGTTACTCTGCTGGTGGATGTTTATGTCCCCGAGGTTACCTGAAACCCAGTAGCTTTATAGTTACATGTTAAGTACAAATAACCAAAATATACGGCTGGGAGGCAGTTTCAGGGTAAAAAACTGCTACGATACCCCCAAGGGCACGGGGGTAATCGGTGATATATCCCAAGATACTAGAAATAGTATGGGAGATATCCTTCGTTCAGGTGCTTCTAATGTTTTAAATTCCTCGGATACTTCATTTATCTCTACTCAACCATGCTCTGTCAAACTAACTGATATTTTGCATTTTTCACCAGATCAATATAATTGTTATATTTCTAAATATACGTCTAATAATTGTAAAACCTGCCCTATTTTGAATAGTAATAATTCGTTTACAAGTTCTTTAACTAATAAAACGTATTTTACACGAGGGTTTGACAAACTAAATTGCAAAACATCTAATATTATCTACGGTATAGTATGTACACTCTGTGGACTGGTTTATGTTGGCGAAACGAAGGGACCTTTACATTTACGTATTAACGGTCATCGTCACAATATAAATAAGGGCAGTAACCAGATTCTTTATAGACATTTTAACCAACCCGACCACTCTATATTATCAATGAGGGTGTCTATATTAGAAAAAAATTACCACCATACCAACAGCCCTACGTTGAGTACTCCATTTCGCAGAGACCGAGAGGAATATTGGATACGTACATTAGGTACTGCCACCCCTTATGGGTGCAATGACAATGTAGCTAGTATTGGAAATCTGTCTAGCCCGGCGTGTAGCAATGTTAGTGTCATGACGTTATTCCCCAAGTTTCGTCGTCGAAAACGTAGTCCTGGACATCGTCGCTACACACCACCCAATATCAGCACTGTTTCACTTGATGCCCTTTTGGAAATTATCCAAGAACCACTAGGGCCACACCATATCCGTACTAAACTGTATTCGATTCCACTTACTATTTTGAAATTGCTTAAATCCGAATGTTTGGATTCAAATTGTACTGATCCTGCATCTATTGAATATAGGGTTGTATCCATTGTTCTTGACATTGCTAACCGTCGTTTGGACATTGCGGCTGAGCCTGATGCGTCTAACACCACCAATAGCTCTTTTCTAAAACTGAAATTTGCTAATAAAGGCATTGATGCTATCGGGTTAAGCCAAATATTACACCATAAGCATGTCACAGCACACATCCCTCCTTATTTCAAAACCGTTACTGTTCCAAGGATTTCTTATACATATACTACACCCATTGCACCCAAAATATTTAATTACAGAAAAGCATTATCTAACATCAATGCAAAGGAATTATATGATAACCCTCTACCCTGTTCTTGCTCTACGTCGTCCTTCATTTACCAACCAGCTGGACATGTAGTCACTGGTGATTTGAATATAGTCCAGCATAATAAGTTACGTGAAATTTTATCCAAAGGGCCCAAATACCGGGAACCACAACCATTTTCATGGGATCAAAATTTCAAACTTATTATGGATGCCGTAGAGGACTACGCTAGATCATGGGCCAAGAGGGAAGATGTTATCTCTGATACTCTCTCAGATTGGACTAAGTCTATTAGTCGTTTACTTAAACGCAGAATTTATATGCAACGTTTGTTAGTTGATACTAGGCCTAAATCTATTTTCAATGATGCTAGCATTGTTGAAAATCTCAACGCCTTACATGACAAGTATGTCATTGTACCAGCTGACAAAGCGTCCAATAATCTAGTGTTTATATGTAAACGGTACTATTATGACTGTCTGTTAAAAGAACTTAATTTCGGGAAACCTACTGACAGTGCTACACATAAACGCTCGACTTTCAGTAAGGATGAGATTTTATCCAATCACAGATCAGTACTCACTTCATTTGGTACGCCATGTGGTGATACCTATACAGATCTGCCGCTGCTATATTGGATACCTAAACTACATAAAAATCCCTACAAGCAACGTTTTATAGCAGGTTCATCCCGTTGTTCCACAAAACCACTTTCAAAAGTATTGACATCTATACTAACGGCAGTGAAAGAGGGTATTCAAAAATACTGCGACACAATATACTCTCGTAGTGGTATTAATCAAATGTGGATCTTAAAAAATTCCAAAGAATTACTTGATGGTTTGCAATCTAGATCACTTGCTTCAGTCTCATCTATACAAACGTTTGACTTTTCTACCTTGTACACTAAAATTCCCCATAGTAAATTAAAAACTCGGTTGAAAGACATTATTCACAGTGTCTTTTCATCTAAATCTGGACATGCTAGATATAAATATTTAGTTGTTAATTACAATTCCACTTATTTTGTCAAGAACCATAGTGATTCAAAAAACAAATACACAGCCATCAAGATAATTCAGATGTTGGATTTTTTAATTGATAATATCTTTGTTGAATTTGGAGGGGAAATGTATCAGCAAGTGGTAGGTATCCCCATGGGTACCAACTGTGCACCTTTGCTTGCTGATTTGTTTCTCTATTCCTACGAAGCCGAGTACATGCAGGCACTCGTAAAATCCAATAAACGTTTAGTTAGACATTTTAATTTCACTTATCGATATATCGATGATGTTCTATCACTGAATAATCCAAAATTCAGTGATTATATAGAATTCATATATCCTGATGAGCTCGAAATTAAAAATACTACTGACAGTGACAATTGCGCTTCCTACTTGGATCTGCGTCTCGATTTTGACAATTGCCATAAACTAACTGTTAAATTGTACGATAAACGTGATGACTTTGACTTTCCGATTGTTAACTTTCCATTTATTAGTAGTAACATTCCAATATCGCCAGCTTATGGAGTGTTTGTGTCTCAGCTAATTCGTTACGCGAGAGCTTGTTCATTCTATTCTGATTTTTTGAGTAGATCGAGGCATTTGTCATCTAAGCTTCTACTACAGGGATACTTGCGAACTAGACTTATTAAAGCCTTTAACAAGTTTTATGGTCGTCATATTGACTTGATCGGTAAATATAACATGTCCCTCTCGACTATTATTCTAGACATATTTAATTGACGGGTATACTATCTCCCTGATAAAATATGTGTACTACATCGTTAACACTGTTCATCACGTGCATTTTGCATACCGATAGTTCATTGGTCTATCACGCTATTTTACCGAGTTTTCGCCTAATAGATTGGATGCAGCTATGGCGGGTGTGGCGCGCCAGGCAGGGTAAGCTTACTCTTCCTAGGACACCTGTTACCACTGTTCGTCGTGTATTTTGTACACGGTGAACAGTCCATATGCTGATTACACTATTTTGCGATATTACACATTTTTGCCTATACCGTTTTTAGGACTTCGAATTTTGTCTAATGGTTTGGATTGTTCGTACTTGGTTTTATTTTATTATTATAATAATTTCGAATAGAACATCTGATGATACCAAACAATTGGTGACGGAAAATGATGTTAATTGGTTTCAAGATATATCTGACTAAAGTTAAATAAGGGGCGGCCGGTGCAGTATATCTACCAATGACAATAAGAAACGTGTATTGAATCTCAGATCAGTAATTAGTGTAAAATGTAATACTAGTACGTTCATCTGCTCAATAGCGCAAAACTGCGAAATGTTAATATCCTAGACCTGTTCTGTTATCTGGTATCCCGCTTATCAATCTCAAATGTATGGAAATATTATAACCTTGACTCATTCCATAACAATAAATGGGTTCTTTTATAAGCCTTTCTACTAGAACTCGATCTGATACGCAGTTGTACTTTCATCAGTACTTTTAAAATCTCAACTGGTTTCCCCTAATCGACGGCGTAGAATTGTTCGTTCGCTTAGGACGAAAACATGATGGGATGTGTACCCATTGGCGTACACGTAAAATAATCAAAGGAAACACCGCTGCCTGGGCAAAATCCCTCTCACAACGCACTGCATGGCATCGATCCGTCCATGACATCAACCCATTTCATTGAGTTTAGTATTGAATTCAACGAGATCCTCAGACGCCTCTTGAAACGCTGAAGTGGGACAAAGCCTTCCCGCAAACCATTTAACTTTTTAATCATGATCATTTAATTAATAATTGTTCTCAGGCTTAGTTAGACGGCGTCGTACGGACGAGTGTCTTGTATAGTATAATTTGATGTTCAGAATTTGCTAGAAGACAAGAGTGTGCTCCAGCAGGTAATTGGTCAGTCTAAGGTCCATAGAAATTTTCAATAATAACGCAATCATCATTTATTGTCAAAGGCATTAATTGCATCAGATACAAAATAAATACTACATCAGATACAAAATAAATAGAAATAAAATACTTTAAAAAAAACTTATTATTTTGGTGTTATTTTAAAATACCTAATTACAAACTTTGTCTGTTTTCATATTCAGACAGAGATGTTGAGTTGGTACTTTTTTTTTAAAAAAATCTTGTCACATTGTTGAGCGACTGTTACCAGATTTCAATCGACAACAGTTTTCTTCTCGTTAAAAACGACAGTTTCTGTGATTTAGTTGGCGCTGGCGACTAATATTCATGTGTGTAATATCAACAGTTTTTACTGAAGTTGCGAATATATTAAGTGGCGTTTTATCAGGATCCAACTCATCCCGGACTAGTTAGCAATGACTGGACAACTGCGTTAATGAGTAGTTTTAAAGAATTAGATGTGAAAATCAAGATGTAATGTGACAGAAAAAAGTCAATAATACGACAGTTTTAGTATTGTTCTTGTATTAAAACAAACCAGTCGCTGCTAGGCAGGATACGCCCACATCTTCGAGAGATGGATAGGGAACACGCTAAAGAGAAAGTGATTTTTCCTACAATCAAGGGCCATAATTTATGAAGTTACAATTTCATATGCGCAAATATCGCAAGGAACTAAGATCTTTAGGTTATAAACATGCATTTCAAGTGTCATCAAAATGGAATTAAAATTATGACCTCTACAGGGTCCACAACCTTGAAATACCATAGTTTAAAACTATGGAACCACAAGCTTATAAAGGCGATTTTTCGTACAATCAGGGGCCATAATTCAGGAAGTTACGCTCCGATATGCGCAAATATCGAAAGAAACCAAAATATTTGAGTTATACACATGCATTTCAGGTTTCATCAAAATCGGATTAAAATTGTGAAATCTCGAGGACGAAAACATGATGTGTAGTGTACACATTGGCGTACACGTAAAAGAATCACAGGAAACACCGCTGTCCCGGAAAAATTTCCCTCACAACACACTGCATGGCATTCTTCCGTCTAAGACATCAACCGTTAGTTAATTTTATTTGAAAACGCACCTGCTTAAAAGTTCAAAATCATTTGATTGAGTTGAATTCAACGAGATCCCCAGACGCCCCTTGAAACGCTGAAGTGGGACAAAGCCTTCCCGCAAACCATTTAACTTTTTAATCATGATCATTCATTTAATAATTGTACTTAAGCTTAGTTAGACGGCGTCTTACGGACGAGTGTCTTGTATAGTATAATTTGATGTTCAGAATTTGCTACAAGACAAGAGAGTGCTCCAGCAGTTAATTGGTCAGTCTAGGGTCCATAGAAACTTTCCATAATAACGCAATAATCATTTATTGTCAAAGGCATCAATTGCATCAGATACAAAATAAATACTGCATCAGATACAAAAAAAAATACTGCATTAAAAGATGATCCTTCAATGATTGCATCGCAATATATATGAACTGTTTTAACATATAATACCTTCTATCTATATATTGGATATTTTATGTGTTATGCACTGATTTTGTTTTTGGTATTGGTATTTGAATGGTGTGATATGTCCTGAGTTGTTAATCACCAAATTGTTGTGTTTTAATGTCCAGTAAAGTGGTGTATTCATCACAGACTCTCTACACCTTAAACAACGAACAGTGTCATCAACTGAACTCTACTCTAACTAAGCAACATATTTAAATTCAAAAAGGTGAAATGAGGGTGTAGAGCCGGTAAAAAGAAATCACTATAAAAAAGTCTGAAGTTATGCTTGATCAATATACGATCACTGAATGATAAAACAATACAGCTCACTAAACATTTATCAGACCGCGGCGGTGAAATAGCACTACTAACAGAAACCTGACTGAAAAGTAATACCAGTGGTCCATTAATCAGTGAATTATTGGCCTTAGGCTACAAGCTTAAACACATTACCCCGTAAAGGTAGAGGGAGTGGGTCGGTATCCTTTTCAAGACTAATTTTTCTATTACGGTTAGAAATTAAGCACAGCAGTATAACTCATTTGAATACATAGAGGCAACTTGTAAATCAACCACAGAAACCATAAGATTTTTCGTTATATATAGGCCCCCATTGATAAAGAAAAACAAAACTATAATACCGATATCAGAATTTTTCACGGAGTTAGGAGATTATTTGGAGAGCCTTGTGTTAAGACCCGGTAAACTCTTAATAGCTGGTGACTTCAACATTCATGTCGACAATCGTTCAGATCCCAGTGCAGTACAATTTGCTAAATAAATCGGTTCATTCGGTTTGAGGCGATCACGGTGGCTAAGTGGATAAGGTGCTGGTTCGCTAGCCTGGAGGTCGGGTGTTCGATCCCTGCATTGGCCGAGGAAGTTCATCTCGATTTTCCGGCGTGATTTCCCCTTGTCAGTGATGCAGAAGGAGAGCCTGACAAGGACAGCTGCCTAGTCGTTCGGATGGGACAAAAAACCGAGGTCCCGTGTACACATTGGTGTGCACGTAAAAGAACCCTTGGCAGTTGGAATTCAGTTGTTGCCCGGGCAAAAATTCCCTCATATCACACTGTATGGCGTATGCCCGTCTTCAATGAGCCCAGGTTAGGTGCTTAAGCGTAGGACGTTAAACCCCATTTCATTCATTCAGCTCTTTTGTGGAATTCACTACCCCGTCATATAAAAACATCAAAGTCCGTCTGCATTTTTAAAACAAGACTGAAAACGCACCTGTTCATACAACACTATGGATAAAATGGAACCAAATTGTCGAACTTTGCGAGCGCATTTGGAACCCTTAATACAAGTATTTATTGCGCTATATAAATTTGGATGTTATGTTATGTTATGTTATATTATGTTATATGAACTGTTTTAACTCATTCTCTTATCTATGTTCTCCCTGCCGTCTATATAAACTGTTTAACCTATCCCCTTTACCATCTATGTAAACTGTTTAAAACATATTCTCTTATCTATGTTCTCCCTGTCGTCTATATAAACTGTTTAACCTATTCCCTTTCCCGTCTATGCAAACTGGTTTAAAACATATTCTCTTATCTATGTTCTCGTTCCATCTATATATAAACTGTTTCAACCTATTCGATTATCTATACTCTCCCTTCCATCTATATTATATATATATATATATAAACTTTGAAACCTATTCTCCTTCCCACCTATGTAAACTTTTTTAAAACCTATTATCTTATCTATGCTCTCCCTTCCATCTATGTAAGCCGTTTAACCTATTCGCTGTAAATAACCGAAGTGTAAATATACACCAAAGTCAACGTGTTACATCTTAAATCATGTGTTAATTCATGACGCCGTTATGATTGCTAACTACTACTATATTAACTCTACAGTAATTGATTCCCATACACTCGGGGTATGTCTATCTTCCGGCAGTTTAGATATTCATAAAGATGCCGAGCAAAACAGACCGAGTCTTAGTCCACATCAATTTATCAATATTAGTATCCCATTAGGGACAATCTTCAGATTACTACACCATAGATTCACGAGGAGTAATAACTGTTAATTCTGATAATACTCTTTTAACCTTTAGCGCTATTATCTCTTAATAATATTAGATAGTATTCACAGATCTGTGATCGGTATTCTTGAAATATATTGTACGTTCTTCTCGTAAAGATGATCAGATAATTTGGAAATGAATACTGACCCCGTTGGTATTCTGTCCATTTTTGGAGCCTAAATCGAGTTAGTCTAGACTGGGTTGTTGTTGATACGGATGATGGTTGTGTTGGCTGTCCGATATATTTGATTATCAGTCAGACAAAATAAAGATAGACATAAATAATCGGATATGCATCCGGAGACATTTGACGTCTGCAGGTATTAAACTTACAGACTGGAAATGCGCGGCGTTGAATCTCACATCAGATCGTTCTCTTGTAACTTGTTCGTCGTCGATACGGATTTTCAATTGCTATACTATTAAATCATGCACAACTGATATTGGTTTGGTTCTATTGTCTCGTAAGCATATTATCTCCCTTTATTTCAATGACTGGTCGGGTTGCTTTTAGACAGGGATCAATAGATTAGCTAACGAGCTCGCATCATATATAATTTTATTGGGGATGAGTATTGAAAGGAACTGAACCTTTTTTGATTCTGGTTAAAATAGAGTTTTGAATTGGGTTAACATATTTGATGAGTCATGAGGATTCGAAAGCTTAGGAAAACTCAGATAGTGTTCTGAATCTATTTTAATTTGTGTCCACAAAATATTATGTTATATCTTAATATGAATGTGAGCCAAAGGAGCTTTGTGCGTGTGGCGCTGGTTCACATAAAGTCCTGGGTACGATCCGTGTATTGGACGAGAAACTTCATCGGGAGCAGGCGGACATGCCCGCTGTTCGGGCAAAATTTCCCCCGTAGCACATTGCTTCGCGTTTTCCCTACATAACACGGTTGATATAGAAAAGCAGGACACTAAACCCCATTTTTTCTTGACTGTAAACATATCTCTGTATCACACGCCCCCAAAAGTTAAAAAGTGACAGGCGCATATATTTTAATGACTATTTTTTAAAGGAAGTGTGGTCGTATAAACAATCTAATTTAGATTTAAAACTACACCCTTGCAGTTGTAAACGCCTAACATACATTAAAAAAATTGGAAAGCTTCCACGTGGTTCTTCCTTTGTCACAGTAAACAAACTAATTAAGAAACCATTCGTGGGTAGGTTTGTCCCGTGGCGCGTGGTTATAAATTGGTACAATATAGTCACAAATTCAAGGTGGGAGTAAAAACGGTAATTTGATTTGTGCAGTTGGAAGTAATACCCTGCTTGAGGTTGAACGTCCTACCTTTTTGCACCGAACGGACTTATAAAGTCAGGTGGTTAGATAGAATGACTGACAATATGAACGCTCTGGGCAGTTTACCCAAGAAATGATTTATGACAACTATGTAGCACCATCAAACACGGTCAATGTTATAGCTATTCAGAGAAGAATCCAATCTCTTCAATGTTCATTCATGAACAGATGATAACTCTAGAATTCAGTATTATGCCACGAATCTCATCTTCACAGATCTGGCCGAAGATTAAAAGTATACATATCTTTACCAACGGATCTTGCCCTTGTGAGTTTTGAAATCTGATGTTCAGTTATTTGTGACTAACATAAAAACTTTCCATTTTTTTAAAATCTATATATCTTTCACTTATCTTTAAAGCCCTAATACCACTCTTGTTGTTACTGAATAATGGGACCCAATCTTTATTTTGGTCAACAAATTGTACTATTTTACAATATTCCAATTAATAAATGATACAAATTTCATCTTAACACACCTAATCTTAAAAATTGGAAAAATTCAACTATGGACCGTAACATGGTTTGTACAGCTTTACGTAAACACTTCCAAATGCTACTTGGATTTAAACTTATATAAAATCAAAGAGACATCAGAATACAAAGTTATTTTAATAGTGTTGAATTAACAAAAACATATTTAGTTACGATCATTTTTCTCTTTCATGCACAGCTAATATTAATACAAAACTAACTCGGTGCCTATATATATGTTGATGGATACACTTATGATAGATGCTAACGTGTAAGTAAAATTCCTTCCGTGTAATATTACATTAGGCACTGCTCACATTTCCTCCCCCATCCTACCACATGTATTTTTATTATTAATTTATGTTTTTCTGTGTAATTATATTGTTTTTCTTATACCATGTGTTTTACCTGTCAATTTCGGTTATTGTATCTGACATAAACTATACTGCCACAACCACCCGCGTTAGAACTAGGATACATTGATGTGTCATGTGTTTTAAACTGTTTTAAACAAATGATCTACCATCCATAGAAGTAGGCGACATCGTAAAGAAACAATGATTGCAGTTCTAGATCCCATTCTAGCCAAAGTCTCATTGATATATATATATATATATATATATATATTTAGAAGATTGAAACAGAAATGAAATAAAATGGGGTTCAAAATCCTGCTGTTCTGGTCGAGTGGGCTAATAAAGACGGGAATACGCCATACAGTATATTATGACGGAAATTTCGCCCAGACAGCAGCGCTAGGCCTACTCTTATAATATCGATCTTTAACTGCAACGGGATTTTTTACGTGCAGGCAAATGAGAATACGGTTTTCATCCAATCCGAATGACTATATGTTGTCCCTTGCCATAATTTAGCCTTGCACCATTGACAAGAATGGACCTTGCCGGTAAAATACCCGATGAACTTTCTCGACCAACGTAATGATCGAGCACGGTAACCCTAGGTCAGCGAACCAACATATTACTCACTGAACCCCCTAAACGATTGTAACATATCACTGGTTTTTAGTCTTATTAAGTATAATTCAAATAGAAACTTAACATCTCTTATATTTTTTGATTTTTTTTTAGACTGTGGTAAAATGAGAAAATGGTTAATTTGAAAATATCACGCGTTTCTAGGTATTTAGAATACAATTTTCCCATTAGAGACCAAATCTGAACTAATCAAAATGGCGTCACATTGTGAGCATGAGTAAATAACCAAGGTTTGTGCACAGCAATGATTATCTACGCTGTCGGAATATTTCTACAGGAAAGGGGCTACTCTATGTTGTGTATTGCTATTGTTGTAATGTTGTAGGTTCTAAAGCAATAAAAGATACAGTACATTATATATAGATCAGACTCTATCAAATGCACTTACTGCCTATCACTGAGCGACGTTTCGAATAGGACTCTCTGGTGTTTATCAAGCAATGAGATGTTATAAAATGCGATGAGAAAATACATACAAGTAAAAAATAATACTTGGTGGCCAATCAGAGATATCCCACTATACCTTGAAGGAAAGGCACAAAAAAGCAACTTACCAAACATCTTTACAAAAGAGAAATATTCCGCGAATAGTTTTAACTATCCGCGAAATATTGCTCTAAGGTCATATTAAGACTAATCATAGCATTACCAATACATAGACGGAAACCACCAAACTAAAACTGTTTAAAACAGTGATAGATGTAATAGCGTTGGAAACAATGAGAAGAACATAGTAACTTGTTTGTAAGATCGCAGAGAATACATCTAGAAGTGTTTCGGGTGATTTTGTATTGAAAACAGACGTATACGTACCAAATCCTTTTCGTAAAAAGTGTATCTCAGCCTTACATTATTTATCAACTCAATAAATGATCTGTTTTTCGCAAATATTCTAAATAAATGATATTTGAATGTAATTCCTGAAGTTTTCACAATGCATTGTCTCATTTATTTTATATTAAACTCGTTTTTAAGCGCTTACGATTGCCCTGGCAAATCATGGACGTCAATTCAGTTTCAATATTATTACCCTTGAAAGATTATTATTTGGAACTCAACAATAGTTTAATTAAGACGTTTAGTTTTGGACAAGTATGAGGAATTAGCTTCATACCCTTTGGGGTTTTATATTCTATAAATAAAAGAAATGAATTCGTATCCCATTCGTCATATTATACAATTCTGCTAGAACTGGTAATTAATATTGTCACGGAAATTTCCTCTGAAAACCAGCTGTATTAGTCGATTCATTCATACACACCTCATTATCATTAATAGATTAAATAGCCATGATACCTAATACACACAAAACCTGGAAGCGGTAGTAATTTAAATCTGAGTACAAATAGCCTTAACGTTATTAATATTTTATGACTTACGTTGATACTAATATAAGTGGCTGAATTGCATTACAAATATTTATTAAACTAATAATAATGGGCATGTACCAATTATAGAATATTATGACGTTTTTCTAAACAAATCACATCTCGACCAGTGTTCATTGGACTGCTGCAACAAGCACCCCCTTCCGTGACGTAATCAATAAGAATTGTGGGAATGGCGCGAAGGTAGAAACACGTGGGCCTGTGTATAGAAAAACCTATTGAACGTTATGGTGACTACGTTAGATTGTGTTTATCGTGAATAACCAGGCGCTCGATATTGAAGACTGATCATATTCTAGGCACGGGGGCGTCAAGTTAGTAAAACTTAGTTGTTGGCGTACATTCTTCTACACTTAAATACAGCATACTTGTAGGGATTCAAGAAAAGAAAAACTCAAGAAACAACCTGGAGGAGATTGCAAATTCTTATTTCGGCTCGTGATTGTTCTGCTTGGACTTGGAATTCGAGGGAAAGGAAAACTTTGAAGTGCAGTATTCTTCTTAAAAGGAAAGACAGAAATCAAAATTTATTTTCAAGCTATGGAAGTTCGGTGTTCAGTGCTGATAGCTGTCACATCAATATTGTATCTAATTCTAACTGTTTCAACGGTCTCAGGTGTGTATTAACATGTTTTCATTTTATCAACTTATTTTATCAAGCTGATCAGAGGTAAGTATATCGTATAAAGTCGATACTCACACATGTAAAAGCCACACCAGCAACGAGCGGTCGCTAAACAACGCGTTTTTAATACTGATATTAAATCCATTTTGATCTAAAACTTCCTAGGATATAGGAAAAAAATAGTTTTTTGGTGTATAATTATCCGTAATTAGTTGATGAATGGGATTGTCAATAATCTGATTTACGGTCATGCTTTTCTTTCTCCACTAATAGAATTATAGAATATTTTGTGTAAAGTGTACGTAAGCATATTTTACTCTCAAAACCATACAGGGAACTATATTCTGATAAGAGAAGATTTAGCAGTATAAATACATGATGCTAATTCTTTTTTAAATCTTAATCTTAGAAGTTTAAAGATGTTCGTTAATTCTGTTAATTAACGGTCTCTAAATTGCTACTTGGTAAACTGCCAAAAGTTATTTTTATCTGAAATCATTAGTATGTACATATATATTCCTTGACGTAAAACGCACCCAGTTACATTAAAAACGCACGTCTACCAAGTTTGGGTGCATTTAATCTTAGGCTTACACAAGACAGGGTATGCTTTCTATCCCCAGAACACATATCTCCGTTTCTCTTCTTAGGACAATCTCGCACAATCCGAACATATGTAATTCCATAAATAAACTCCGTTCCTACCAAAAATATATGATTACCACCTATTACATATTAGGAATACATTATGCTGAAACGAATAGGTCTATGTTTATGATTATTTCTGGCTATAGATGTTGATCTTACCAGCGAGAATCGATCTTGTTATATTTTTCTCTCCGAAAATCTGAACAGCTCCTTTGGAGTTTGCTTACACATTTCTAATCTGCATGGGGAAATGTGACTGTAGTTACTATCTTCAAATACTTAAAAGTATCTTTGTGCTTTATTTGCATTTTTCTGAAAATAACAAATTTTCCATGACTATTTCACTATACGGGTCCACGGTGGCTCGGTGCGCAGGGCCCTCGATCACTAGCTAGGGGATCCCGTTCGATCCGTAATATTCCTCGGCATTTTTGAGTGGGGTTCCCCTTTTCATTGGTGCAGGACAGAAGACCTATCAAGAAAAAGCATTTGGTCGTTCGTTCGGGGCAAAAACCAGGTTTCGTTCTTTAAAAAAAACAGCCTTGGCAGTTCGAATTGGATGAAGAGAAGTCGGAAACTACACTATCCGGTGCCATTTTTTTCTCGAAGTATACCGATTGGCGCGTACGCCCGTCTTTATTATCCCGGTTGGTGCAAAAAAGTAGAACAGTAAATCCCATTTCATTATATCCACTTTAGAATGTACTTTAATGGCTTACGGAACATTTAATTAAGAAAATAAAATACAAATAACTACGGTAGATAGTGTCTAGGTGGGGCTCTTATTAAATTAAAAAGAAGGCCGTCATAGGATTAGGAGTGCTGGCTGACTATATCCTATATATCGTCTACAGTGAATACCAAAATGTTGACAAAAATTTCAGTTCATCATAACTTTGTAAATATCGAACAGAACTGAACCATTTTTGGACTGATATTCCTTTTTCTACGCCCACATTTTCATGTGGACGTATTATGTCGCCGCCCTGTCCACCTGGACTCTCTACAGGTCACAATTCTTACCCGATTTTGACGAAACTTGAAATATAGGTTTATCCCCAAATGATCTCGGTTGCATTCGATATTGGTATGTATCGGATCAAAACTGCATCGATTATTGCCCCTGATTCACGTTTTAGCTTGTGGACCCTCTGGAGGTGACAATTAATATCCGATTTGAAAATCCGTTTGATTATATCACCGTTACACCCTAAGGAAGGTTGAGTTCGAATATAGGGGAAATCGGACACAAATTGCCATACAAAATGGACGCCGTTTGTACGCGAATACTGTTAGAAAATGGTATATCAAGGTTGTGGACCCTGTAGAGGTCACAATTTCAATTTGATTTTGATGAAACTTGAAATGCATATTTATAACCCAAAGATCTTGATTCTTTTCGATATTTGCGCATATCAAATTGTAACTTAATGAATTATGGCTTTTGATTGTAGGAAAAATCACTTTCGGTATTGCTTGTTCTCTATCCATCTCTCGAAAATGTGGGCGTATCCTGCCTGGCAGTGCCAGCTTACTATCTTTATAGATTAAACTGTCAGTAGTTTTTGTGAGGGAATATCGATCGCTCAGAGGACGCTCAGAGATAGTCTGAGCTTCAGATGCACTGTTAATCGACGACTGCCTATTTTTTTAAGAGTTTCACGCTATGCAATATAACTACCTATGATACCTTGCTGACTTTGGGAAATTGAAAACTTTCTACTTCTGTATTAACAGCACATTTGGTATATTTACATGATCTTCGAAATTTACCAATTTTTATCAAATATTCATTCATCTTGCCAGATTGTTAAATTTGACTGTGCCCCTAGGTTAACACAATATATCACTGTGACAATGAGTAAGGTCGCCTGTCTAACCTCCTGCGTTTTCATTTGGCCCTCCGGTTTCCTTCCAGTGCTGAAGACCCGTACGCGCAAGCGAATTATTGAAATAAAATGTGTTAGTCCCGAAATGACCTAGTTTTTGTCGAGTGGACATTCATCTCTCTCTCTCTCTCTCTCTCTCTCTCTCTCTCTCTCTCAAAGCCCATCAAGAACCCATGAAAAAATACCCACTTTACGACAAACTTATTTTTTCAACAATATGATTTACCCAAATTAAATAAATTTGTGGACTACATTTTGCTTGACTTAGTTGTACTAGAGAAAAACGTATACGTGAGAACGTGACTGTAGTAAGTTTCATATTATTTAGACGACGTTACTGATAATGGCCAAGAGCAGTTTCGGAAGCTTAAAATAGTTTTGATGTTCTTTTTCATGGCACTCTGCAAAGCTAGTGCCGTGTTTATAGTATGTTCTATGTAAGATTATTAAATGAAATCAATCGGAAGGTATTACAATGTAAAGAACTAGAACCAAAATATATTAGTCTGTGACACGCAACGCTTGGGGTTATATGTATCAGCCAAGTAAGGACCAAGATTATAAATAAACCGTCAATGTCCTGGTTGATTGTCCACCAGCACAAAAGAATGTGTCGTTATATTAGGGTTTTGTCGTGACAAAACATAACTTTGATACAAACTACGTATGCCGAGAGACATAATAATATAATTATTTCCTTCTTTTAAAAAATCACAAATTAAAACGTCTTAATAAAAGACGACAGGTGTTAAAAGGTCAAGTGGGTTGGGTTAAAATATTCATCCATTATTTGCATTAGTGCAGTAGACATTTTAAAGGAGTATTCTCTTTCCAGAAATGCCTTTTTTAAAAATCCAACCGGGTTGAAGGATAATGGGGCTACTGTCTTCTCTTATTTCGATTTCCATCTCTAAAAGCATATTTTCATATATATGTTCCATTGCTACATGAGCGGTAATTTTCCACGCAACAGAGGAGTCGCGGTAGCTCTGTGAGTTAGTCACTGTCTCGATACCCTGGAAGTCCAGTGTTCGATGCCAGTGTTGGTCCAGAATTCGTCAGTGATGCAGGTCCTAGGGCCTGGGGGAATACAGAATTCGGATGGGATGTAAAACCGAGATCTCTTGTATACACATTGGCGGGCACGTAAACGATTCTTTGACAGATATAATAGTAGTCCATAGCCCAGAAGTCCGTGCAAAATTTTTTTCATAGCACAATATATTGCGGTATGTCCATTTTCTTTATCCCAGTCAGTGCAGGGCCCTGTTTCACGAAAACTTAAACTAAAATCCTTAAAATCGATTTTAACTAAAATCAAAATGAGATTTTAAATTTTATGCGTTTCACGAAGATCGATTGTAACTTAAAATGCAATTTTAATAGATTTTAGTTAAAATCGCTTACGCCTGCGCAGTGCAGATTTCCGTTGCGGGTACTTGCGGTGAAAGCAAATACGCTTCGAAACTGAAAACTGTTGACAAACTGAATTAACTGTTACATTATCAATAGGGAGAGTTTCATACGTTGTAGAAATGTCTGCACATGGTCAGAAAGACGTAGAAAGATGAAATAAATGAGTTAATTGCGTATTATTAGTTTCGAAATGTATTGGTGGGTTGACCTTGAACTTGGCATTTGATTTCCTCGCAGGCTTCAATAGAAGTAATGTGTATCGATAAACAAAAGCGCTTGAATTTCGAATTTTTATAGTAATTTGGACAAGAGAAACTTTTGAGAATTTCACAAACATATTTTGATATGTGTCACTCAAACAACTAATCTAGGCTTCATTTTTTTTGTCGTAGTTTAAAAGTATTTATCAACTTTGAAATTAATACGCCAAATAGGCAATGTTCCGATGCCTAGATTATAAATGTCATTCTAATAGACCCTTTCAATGATACTTTGAAAATGCAAAAGAGTCTATCTATCTTACTCAATTAAATGAGTTTTTCCCAAGATAAAATAGTTTTGGAGCCTATTTTTTTTATTGATGTTGTTTTATTAACGTAACTTCATTAAGAAATTATAATAAATTTATGATATTAAAATTTAATTTCAAATAGGCCTATAACATTTTTGAATAGACACATTTGTGTTTATTGATTTATCTTTATACTAATCATCATAACCCCAAAAACATGAGTAAATACTACATATTATGGCATGTCTAGTATAATAGGCCTTTAGGCCTTCTAATACCAAGAAATTGGACATATTAAACACGAAGATATTTTCTTTATAAATAGGAGGGCTCTTCTTTCCATGACATTGGATATAAATTTTCTTTTAGTGTGTAGTTTACTGGCGTTTTGGGTGGGGTTTTTCTTGGAGTTCTAATATGGGGCGCCATCCAATGCTTAAATTGCCTTACAATAAAATAAACGGGTGGATCGTAGCTGTATATCCCATACTATGAAAAGAAATTGAATGCAAATTGTTTTTGTGAATGATTGTATGTTAAAATTATGTGCCAATTATATCTGTATGTCGCAATAAATCAAACAATGTAGCTCTAATCAATGTTTGTTAATGTCGTGATTGTAAGTTAGGAGAGAGTGACAGCTATCCTAAGTTACAATCGATTTTAGTTAAAATTGTCCTTAAAATAGTTTTGTGAAACGCCACTATTTTAAGTTAGGATACAATTGTAACTTACAATATTATTTTAGTGGATTTTAGCTACAATCGTTTTGTGAAACGCTTCTATTGTAAGTTAGGATGAAATTTTAGTTTACAATGATTTTAAGGAGATTTAAGTTTTTGTGAAACAGGGCCCAGATCAGTAGGACGTTAAGCGCCAATTCATTTCGTGTAAAAGATTCATTGACAGATATACACATATACGATTAGTCTTTAGGGCAACTGTTCGTGCAAAATTTCCCTCGTAACACACTCTATTGCATATGTCAGTCTTTATTAGCCTAGTCAATGCATATTAGTAAGACGAACTTAAATCTCTTTTCATTTTCATTTCGATTAAACAGAGATCTATTTTAAACAAAGGTGTCCATATATGGACCAGTGAAGGTGTGGTCAATTAACAAAAAGCGAGCATTTACAGGCCACATACTATGTATGTGTTAGACTAAGATGCTGACATAATATCAACCTATTCCCAATGTTGTTAGTCACAACATTACTAACAGCAGTGGTAAACGTCCCTGTTCCTCGCAACAGATTTGCCATGTGCTGAAATATACCTGGGTATTTGAAAACCAGTACCCATTACACAAGTAACACACAGTAAAGTACCCAATGTACCAGCCATTAGTAAAATACCCAGTAACACATAGTAAGTTACCCAGTACACCAGTAACACATAGTAAGTTACCCAGTACACCAGTAACACATAGTAACACATAGTAAGTTACCCAGTACACCAGTAACACATAGTGAATGAAATTTCTTGATTCATGCCTAAATTGATATATTACAAGTCAATACACTATTCAGTGACTAATTGTAATTTTATTTACGGTCCAGCTAATATGTTATATAGATTTTATTCGCCCATGGTAATTGATAAACCTTGAAATTGAACTATTGTCAAGACTATTTTAATGATTAATCAATTAATCGGCTCTACATCTTTGATTAGGTCTTGTGAACAAAAGAAATGTATGAAAACCGAACAGCAACAGCATACTTTATAATACATTTCGTCATTGTCTCAAATTTCGATAATCTATCTCTTACAATTTATGCAAGTTCATTTAACGTGAGGAAATAATTTCTTTCTTGACATCAATTTTTTGCCTACTTGTTACATCTTCTCATTTCTTAATTTTTTAAAAATATAATTGTTTCGAAAACCCATTCAGCGCAAATGCCATGACTTAACGTGACAACAAACACTCTCTGTTATTCCTTTGCTTTTAATAAATAGGGAAAATACAATAGAACAGCTGCGGACTGTCAAATTTTTACTTTTGACTTCACTATTTTAAATGCCGATACTTCCCCGCTTCAATATTAAGATAAAAATGTTATGTCAGCATGATTTAATAAACTACAGCAGATTGCTTTGGGTTTTTATTATTAAAAAAACGCCTACAATTCATAAATTTCAGATCGCCTACTGAGGTGATAAACTATAAAAATGTATATTTCGACACCTGAAAGGAGTTTCACTGCGTTTGCTGTCTATTACTATCAATCAAGATTCGCAGGATAGATACTTATATTCACAGTAGGCCCTAATACTTGGTTAATAACCTTATACAAATTACATTAAACACAAATCCTACTAGGAAACCATTTCACTAACTGTGATTCAGAGCCCTTATCATGCAATCCAGTCATTTGCACAACAATCGGATTATTGCGTCTCCCTAAAAAAACGTTATTTTTTTTGTCAATAATATTTCATTTTTGTTTTAATTGCATGGGTAATTAGGATAGTTTTTGTACATATCAAAAGGTCGAGATTTGAGTGGCTCAAATTGTTGTTATTTTATTTGACATGTCTTTTTTCGGGAATTAATAAAAGATAATAGATCTCATCGGAAAACTGTTATTCATAACAACCGACAACATCAAAACACTTACTCTCATACAATTATTACATCATTACTTGGCGGGCTTTAAGTAATTGGTTAGTATAATGGTCTGAATAGTAAAAAAAATGCTGAGGTCATCAAAAATTGTTTAAAGAGGTCGGGGAATAGACGAATAAAATAAAGACATAACCAAAAATAAAAACCTCCAATAAAAATCCAAATGTCAAATTTAACAAATTATCGCCGATTTATTGCAATGGCAGTTTCCTTCATACATAACGATGAGCAGCTTGTCCACGACCAAGCTTACAACTACACAAAAAATGGAAAGGGTCTATGAAAAAATGTAAGTGTTGAATAAATACTTAAAGAGTTATTTACGACGGATCTCTTGAAGTGCATTCGAGTTCAGTAATTCGTTATCTTGTTCCTTCCACATGACTAGGACCACTAGCACGACTCTTCTCAGTGTCCCGCCCCTTAACTGGTATATTGTTTCAAATCAGAAAGAGGTAGAAGGGTTTAAAGGGACAATCCCGAATTAAACAGAGGCTCAAAAATAAAAATCTGAGAATGTATGAAAATAAAACGACAAAATATAGGGGAATGGTGTATTTACCTTGTCTCAAAACTTCAACTCAAAATATTGAGTCGTTTGAACGTGAACGCCAAAACTGCTTATCCGGACACGTAACCTTTTTAAGATTTCGTGTCAATTGTTTCGTTCGGTGACCTTATAACCGATTACGGTTACTTAAGTTAATAACCCATGTGCCGTACTTGATAGAGAAAGGCAAATTTCAACTACACATTATTTTTATAAAAAATGTTTGGTTTAATCCAGATACCACAAAATACACCTTGGGGCACCGGTGACAAATTCCAGATGAAGACTGGCGGATTTAAGTCGTTTAAAAGCGTATCATAAATACTGAAGTAGTTGCTTGGCCCTTGACTGGAATATTTTAAGGGATTTTAACACAAAATTAAGCATTTTTATTCCCAAAACAAATATCGGGATTAGCCCTTTAAGGTAACCAAATAACTTAATAATCGGGTTAATTACTGTCTATGAAAGGTTGGCGTGCACGTAAAAGATCCCTTGGCAGTTGGAATTCAGTTCAATTAGCCCAGGTTAGTTGCAGAAGCGTAGGATGTTAAACCCCATTCCATTCATTCTATGAAAGGTTAATTAATGGTTTGAGAATAAAAAGAACCCGGTTTGTCATAAATCTAAACCTTTCTTTTCTGTGTTGTGTCAATTTTAAATCGCATGTTCAAGTAATTCAAGACACAGTTTTGTCATTGACGGTAAACTATTTTGTCTGTAACTCAGATGGCAAGATGGAACTCAATAAATCAGTAAATGTAGCTTGTTCTAATAATAAAGGGACCTCATCAACATGCTGGTGAGATTGAAGGTTTTAGACTAGCCCACGCCTCTTTCTCTAGCCTTGAAAGGCCAGCGACACTGCTTTATAAATAGTGAAATAGTACATCGATTACGGGCCATTTTAAGAGATAGATCGATGAATTAATTTGAACTATATATTGATGGTATTAACTTAAATATCATCATGAAAGGCTGTATCTTGATTAGAGTCTAATTTCTATTGGGTTTAATTCAAAGTTTAATGTGTGCGGGTTTAATGACATATCATCTACAGACAGGCAGGTGTTAAACCAAATCTAATTAGAAGATATTGCGACACGTTGTAAATTCAGAAGATTTGCTTCATATCATTTGAAGTTAATTTCATTCAATGGGTAATTACCTTTTTAGACTTCGGGCAACCACGGCGATCTTTTAAGTGGACTTTGAATTTATTTATACTCAACAATAGATGATCTGGTTCATTTTGTAAAAGAAAGAAAATGATCGGTGTATCGTTCTTGTGTCTAGAAGAGAATCTAATTTGTTGCCAATTTTGGTTTATTCTTATATAGTCTCTGGACGTGATTTGGCGATACGGTAATCCCTTTGAATCTCTAATATGAATATAAACCCCAAAAATGGCACAATTCCGTTATTTATGAAGATACGATGAACTGGAATGCCATCGATCTATGTTGCTGTCTCTGTAAATTACACCGCCATGTTTAGCGAGCATTGATGGGTCTGTTTTAATCCGATTGAATCAAAGCTGGGATATAATCTACCTTTGATATTTCCCCTACTTAACCGTTAAATAATCAACACGGGTACATATTAGCGTGGATTAAACATTGAGAAATTGGATATTTTCTAAAAATGCACAGCACGAACGGACAGTTACTTTAATAACAAGATATCTCCCCCAAACCTATTTCAATAATAGGGGTTATTTAAGTTACAATTTCATATATTTAAGTTATAGTTTTAAAATATATTAAAATAAAGCCCCAAAATCTATAAAGATTCCTACCTTGTTAAATAATACTCCTTTAATTCACTATTGCCAGTTGAGATATAGGCAAAAATATCATTTTCAACTTCAATTTCAAACGTTTGAATATAGCTATTCCATGGCGGGGCATATGAAAACAAGGGAGGTAATTGTGTTATTATTTCCGGTGTAAATGAGTTTTAAGTGTGAGAATGACACATATGATCGTAGTGAGTTGACAACCTATTGAACAAGAGACATAGACATAATTATGTTTTGACTGCGCTTTAAGCTGCTTACTCGAATTATTTACTTAAACATAAATGAATAATTTCTAATCTGCAATTATGAACGTTGAGCGATGTTGGGCGCCTCATTCGTTGAACAGATATATTCAGTGTTAAATACGTAATAAACACTCCTGTTATCTGGTAAAAACCTGGTTAGTCTGCTGAAAGCAGTTTTGGGAAAACAAAGAAAAATGGTTTTGTTTCCGCATTAAGCTACTGAATATAAAACAAAATTTTATTTTCACTTTTTAGATGAAGATAATTAGAAGCCTTTTCAAAAACAAAGTCCAAATATGGGTTTAACCCAATATTCTCTAAAATTTGAATTACTAGGTTTTTCTAGATTGCATAAGAACAGTATTAACAACCATAACGTGTATAAAATCTACAGTATGTCAACTGCTGAAATAGGTTCTGTGTTTGTAGTTTTAATATGGATTCTTCTCAGCCCGAGTCGATTAAAGAAATAAGAAGTCGGACAATTTCCTAATAGGAGGATGTTGTTCCAGACAACATAAAGTTGATGTTTAGAGCTTTTCAGACCATTTAGGTATTCATGATAAATTTATATTCCGTACTTTTGATAATAGCTGACAACTAAATTACTTGCAAATCTTAATCGAATGTTCTTATAGCTAATGGTAACTGTATCCATTTTACGGCAAGTTCAAACCAATCTGATTAAAATTAATTCAGCCATTACGGTTTAAGTATCTGAAAGCCAAAACCGGTTTTCAAATTTTCAATTACAACCTTTCGTTTGTTTGTTTTCAAACTGACTTCTGTACGTTGACCTCGCGACCTGTGGCGTTTAGATAACGTCATGCGGACAACATGGCTGTTCACTGTGTCAGAGTCACTTCTCTGCAGGTAGGGTGAGTCTGTCGTTCAGATTGCTTATACCTAATACTGGATAAATCCGTAATACTTGATATACCAAATTCTTCTCTCTAAGTACAGAAATACAAATGGCGCCAGTGATTTGTCGATATATTGGTTATTAGCTATACATAATAATAATAATAACCATTTCTATACACAAATTACAACTTTTATCGTAACCCAATTAATAGTTTGTATAACATTTAACGCCAAAGAACGACCTACAATAGGAAGATTTAGCTCTTGCATAATGTATGTTTAAACTAACAATTTTGGCCGGTAAATACATTTTGGCTTACTTCTACAAAAGTACATGTAAACCTGATTTGATGTTCGAACATCTACTGCGATTAGTATAATAATGAGTGAAGGGGGAAACATAAGATACAATGACACACATACGAGGACATTAAGCCTTCCCTTAAGGAAATCAAACTTACGAATGTTTTCAGTAAAAGTTCCAGTCTGTTAATATTCAACCTCTCTTCCTTGGCTCTTAATGGTTCGTCAAAATTTAATTCTGTGTCCTTATTTAAAAAGACTTGGGTACAAGTATCTGTCTCAGGGAATTTGTCTTCTAATGTCTAAGTTATTTGCTAAATATGGATCTGATTTTCACAATTACCCTTTAAGAGATCATCATCATCATTAGAATCATATTACATTCCAAAACAGACAAAATGATTAAATTTTAATTTAAGAAACAATCAAATATAGATTGTTTAATGTCATTAAAAACGCCACAGATCCAAATTATCTTCGGATTATATGTTAATAAACATTATTAGTGTAACACAGGACAACACGCATATAACTGTAATTAACACTATGTGAATTAAAGAGCCAATCCCGATAATATTTTGGAGAATAAAACTGCTTTATCTTGTGTTATATTCCCTTAAAATTCGATATTTAAGGGCCAAACAGCTAACTTAGCGTGATACATTTTCAAACAACTTAAACCCACCAGTCTTCATCTGGAAATGGAGACCGCTTCCCCAAACTGTATTGTGTTGTATTATGTTGTGTCTGAATAAAACCAAACTTTTGTTTTATAAAAAAATATAATGTGTACGTACATTGATCATTCATTGTATAAACCTCCATAGAAACGAGAATCGATTATCATGTCACCCAACAAAACAATTGACCCAAAATCTAAAAAGGGTTACGTGTCCGGATAAGCATTTTTGACGTACACTTCCAAGTTCCAAACGGCTCAATATTTAATGCTGGAATTTTGCGATACGGTAAATTACCCTTCCTCTATGTTTTGACGTTACAATAAGCTAAATCGAAAATAATGTAATCTGATGTATGTGAACTGAATTGCATGCAATTGTTTCCGTTATATCCAGCGGCCCGTCTTCAATTAACCCAGTTAGGTGCAGAAGCGTAGGACGTTAAACCCCATTTCATTCATTCATTATATCTAGCGAAATACGACACGAGTCTTACCTGAATAGACATTTCTAGCGTCTGGTTATTTTAGTCTATTGCTCATACACTCCAGATAACTTATGGCGTCGCCGTTTGACATGAGTTGAGGAATATGTCTAGCCTCGTTCTTTCTGACCACTTGTTACAAATGGCACCGAAGCGCACTATGGTACACGATTCTTGTACCAATGTTAAAATATTTATTTTGTCTTAAATATTGTATATCGGAAGCCTACCTTTCCCCGGTAAGTATGGAGGGGGAAAGCGGCAAAAACCTAATGTTATGTAGAAATGTCTAATTCAAAACAAACATGTAACATAATGCTATACCAAATACCTAAAACGTCTAATGCAAAAAACAAAATACAAGAAACCTCTAATACAAAATACCTCATACGTCTAATGCAAAAGACAAAATACAAGAAACCTCTAATGCAAAATACATATAACCTCTTATGCACAATTGATTTTACAATCTGAAACATCTACCATAGGCATTAGATGACATACCTCGTTGGTATTACTTATGTTTCCCCACTGAAATATCTTTATTTAGGTCAATGTCAGATCACCGAACATAATTTGGCGAGCTTTTCGGCTAGCAAGCTATTCGATCAATCCAGCTGGCAACCTATTCGTTGGCAAAAATTCAGAATAAATTCAAAGGTCGCCCAAACTCATCTATTTTTATCAACCAATAAAATCCATCGTAACGTCTATCAAACAAAAGTAGAATATATTGTTATTTTAAAGTGAAAGAACGTTAATATTCCGAATCAAAATTCGGGTCATCGTACAAAATTCTGAGCATCAAGCTATATAATATTCTGAAAGGTAATTGAATAAGCTTTCCAAATATTATTAGCACAATCATGTTAAAGGGGTGCGCTCTCATCCTAAACATAGCCAATTTGTTCATCGTGAATAACAACAAGCTAGTGTGATAATAATAGACCAAAAATTAGATTGATTAAATATATAGGTTTACAACACATGTTAATTTAGATCTTAGATCTCACAGTACTATTATAGTCACCAACTATAATACTGCATTCATCCGACCTATATAGATACTATGGGCTTTAATTTGTATTGATAATTCATTAGTTGTGTGAACTAATTTAAGCCCACGGATAATTTGAACTCTGATCGATTGACTTAATTATTTGTCACATTCTGTATCAGTGTTTGGCACTGAAAAACTACATAACACAATTGTTCTTTTATCAAAGCGTTGGTGATAAATGGAGTTGTGTTTGACTTAGCTGTGGAAACCAACAGCACGCATTGTAAAGTTGACTGTGTATATATAGTTGGTTCACGTCACTGTGCAATGGAACTCGAAAAACTGTCACGAAAACAAAAATCAAATTCAATGGGATGCTATTGCTGGAATCTGAATTCTAATAAAACCATTGTTTGGTAACAAATTTAGCACACAAGAATACTCAAATATAACCATGAGTTATTTACTATGTCCCCATAAAAGAAGTGGTGTCATATGTGAAAGAAAGAGTAAGGATTTTAAGAGTTTTTAGGTCTAATGACTCAAAGTTCCTTGGTCTATCCTAAAAGTGTGAATAACTGAAGTTTCAAAAAACGTTTCTAGTGTATCAGAATTTTATGAAACAAACTCCGCGTATAATTTGTTTAGTTTTATCAACCTTAACTAGGATTCGTGGACTTTGGTAATTGATAACTGACAAATCTTTCCCAACTATCATAATGAAAAATAGCCTCTGTAAACTTTCTATGGTTTTTAGAAATGAGTTTCTCCTTAAAAGGGTCGTATTCCAAGATTTCTAAAGAATTAAACTGGACTTAAGTATGGAAATCAAACATAAAAATGGGATCTTAAAGATTTAAATTTCAGCCGTTCGAATATATTTTGGTTAGACTTGTTTAAATGGTTACGTAACTAGAAAGTTGCATTTCATACATTGTATGATTCAGTATGCGCGACTTGATAATTGCGATGATTACTTACCACTGTAATTTCGGTAAGGCTCTAGAGTTATTTTCTAAAATATATCCGAGACTGTCCCTTTCAATCGGCACTACCCTAACCATTGGCGCTAGTAAAATATGATGATACTCAGACCATCTAACACCACAATTTATTTAATACGTAGCTAAATAAGGCATCGAATCATTGATTTGTAGGCCTGTGTGTTATTTTAATCCGGTTTTTATAAGTGCATTTTAGTTGATATGTTATACATGTAGGTCTCCCTGACCGTATAAATTGAAGATGACACTGTCACACCATATTTCTCCCAAGAGGGGTCATATTGGTTTCTTGGGTATAGTCAAAATGTGTTGCAGAGTTATTTTCCCATGTCGTCTGATTCTAAATGGAATGTTATTACCCTGGATTTGACCACTTCTCACAAAATTTCGACCTTGTTTAATTTTCAAAGTGCTCAAAAAGTAAAACAACGGAAAACATCACGTGTTGGAGATTATGCAGCGCAGATTTTAATTGTCTATATTACTAACTAAAGAACACATGACAGCCTTAATTTTTGTTAAATGTGAATGTTTATTGGCTATCTGGAACTTGTCATCTTTATCATTATCTCATGACAAGGCTTTACGTTTTTATTTATTTCTCATTCTTCTCTTATTCTGTAATAACCGCACAAATTGAAAATAAAAAGTGTCCATTTGATGTTTTAATTTGTTTTGCTAGGTGAAATTCTGGTCACATTATAAAATTGACACTCACAGTTGGAGGTTTAAAGATATGTCTTCTCCAATAGTATTAGGGTTTAAACCGATCTACAGTTTACAGACCAGTAAAATTAAACTATATAGACACTAATTGCTACAATAGTTTTAAAAAAGACAATGAGACATAAGTCTATTGAATATTTCAGTCAAATTATTTTATTCTGTATGAAGTTATGAGTTTTGACGAAATGTAGCGTGGGTTGTTTATTATTGTTACACCATTAAATGGCTGCAGTGTTCTAGCCTACTGAAAACCATGCTAGCGCGCTCATTCACATGTCATATTTTTGAATATTTTTCATATATATAAGCTGGGTGTGCCGCTATATCTTCATGTGTCCCAAGGTGTGTCGTTCGCAAAAAAAGATGAGAACCACTGAGTTAGAGCACAATAATAACATAGCAAGTCAGACGACAGACAACCGTAGACAGAGACTAGTAATAGACACATATAGTCACAGGTCACTAAAGATTGCCCATTGCCTTTAATGCTAATTCTCGTCTCTTAGACCGGTCTAACTTTTCCACAAATTTCCGTTGGGTAGAAGGCTTTCTACCACAGATGGAGCAACATGAGACAAACTCTTGCCCAAAAGAACGTGTGAGGTTCTTTATGAAAACCTTGAGATACTCAAGCTGGAAGTAGAGACAAGTAAACATGCAATTCTCGACCCCAAATTTCAACGTAACCAACCTCACAACTCTTGTATCCTTCCGCCTGAAAATCATGAATATTCACCAAAACCTGGCAGAAAATGTATTTTCAAACCCGTTTATTCGATTTAACACCAAAAAGTCAACAAAAATCGTTATGCAAAAGGGGGGAAAAGGAAAGGGAGCGAGAGACAAAAATAACTTTGGCCCTTGTCTCATAGAAATATTTGGTGAACTGTGTCCATATAGGATGACTCAAACTAAATCAAGAAACACATAGCTATGAACCAATGACACCAACGAATACCCAATTGGGATCATGTGGTTTTTCGCATTTTCTTAGTGTGTCATTCAAAATTTTGCGGCACACTTGTTGAGAACCACTGATTTAGAGTGCCATGCCATTTGCGCTAATTGGCCTTTTTAAAATGTGTTTAGTGAAACGTGGTAATAAGAAAGTATAGTTTACCTGAAAGTTTATATATATAATTGGATTTGTACAAACTGTGCTAACCTTTGTATGAATTGACATCTAAATACCTGGTTGTTGTATTACTATAGATTAATTGAATTATGGTTGCAATCGATAATGCCTGTTCTTTATCATCCTCCTGTCATTTTTAATATTAAGACGTTATCAGTTTTCAATGAAGAGCTCAGTTTCTGTCAATTAACTTTTATTTTACGCTCTTCAAGGTGATTATTGATTTTCTTTTTCCTTTTGTTCATTTATTTTTTTTAAAGATAAATAATATGTATACAAATTCTAATCTGTTGATATTAATTTACTGTTATAGAACTGATAAAAAATAAAGAATATTGCCAATTAAGAATAAAAAGTTAATATAAAATATTAACTTTTTATTCTTAATGGGCAATATTCTTTATTTTTTATCAGTTATATAGGCATTATCCAAAGAAATCATCATGACATCAGCGGTTTTAAAAATATATTCTATATATATTCTAGCTTTAATACGATTAGACATTTCCAAAACTTGAACGAAAATATTCTGTTATTTATTTCTTTCCATGTTGTCCACTTTTTAATATAACAATAATGATTATTTTTTTAAAAAAACGAAGTTAAAAACTTAAATTTAAATCTTTTTAAAAGCTTTTATCTGGTTCCTTTATTTGATCAACAGTTAGTCACATCTTGGTTGGATTAAAAGCTTTTGTAGAGGCCATACAGACAGAATAGGACAAGGTGTGTGGGATGTGCGATGCTGCTTATTTCAATTGATTTGATTTTTTTATAGACCTGAACATGGTTTTAAGTACAGGATTTAAGTTAGAAAAGAGCATAGGATTTAGGTTAACAAAGAACTCGCGCCAGATGTTTTAGTTTGAAGACAAAGTAGATTGTTATGGGTTATAGTGTCAGTCTTAAAACGTACCTCATAAACAAGCTTTCTTTACGTAAAACCTACATGGCACGTCAACCATCAATAGGCTACAACGTCAAGCGGTATTGTAAAACAAACTCCACCAATAATTGTAACTCAATTTCCAATGAAAGTCAGATGTTGTGTTTATGTGGGCAAATTTCTGAAATTTATTGATCTAAATCTATTTTATATGAAAAAAAATGACAAAACTGATCTGAGATTTCTTTGCATGAAAAGCTAATTGAGGTTGAAGCTGTACTTTATATTGATTGATGAAATTAATTCGCGTAGTTACGAATTACAGTGACAAAACATGCCGTTATAAACGTTAAGTCCAGGAAAAACTTTTATAATTCCAAATTGCCAGAACTGATTTAACGTCAATTAGTAACGAATTGCTTCATTAAATGATTGTTATTTGTTTATTTAATTTGGCAGTTGAACTCATAACTTTGCCTTATCTTGCATTGCATACAGAATAAGTGTGGCCTTATCTTTACCGGAAACCTCTCACAGGGTTTGTGACGTTAACATGCTTCTTTCTTTACAGGATATAATTTGATGTTCTATACCCACAGGAATATGGTAAATACATAGGCCAATGCAACACATTTTTAGTGTTTTTCAGATCAGCTGAAAATGCCACTTAGACAAGCCATACAAATTGTGAGAATTTAAGGCTTCGTCTGTATTTATCAAAGAGATTCGTAAATAACATTGGTGTATTCATTAATTGTTTCATTACGAAACGTTTGGATTCATCAGTGGTATTCCAAACAGTTATTATTCTACCTCATTTTTAAGGTTGATAACAATTTACCCGACGAGGTCAGTTAAAAGAAAACAGATGTAGGTCATTAGCAAGTCTAATCTTGTATTTCAAAGACAAAAGCGTTGAAGTATCTAAATTGTGAAACTTTTAAAACTGGAATATTTACAAGATCAAGTTACAAGTATCTGGAAGTTATAATGGTAGCGAGAAATTTACCGAGGCGCACTGTATAGTCAGTTTACTCGCGGTAAAAAAAATCGTATTCCAATTTCTGCCACTGGTTTAGTGATTCCAATATAAAATACGACCAGAGCATGTCTGAAATATAATAATACCCTGCCTCGTGCAGGTATCACGTTTGTTAATGAGCATTGCTACTAGGTGCTATGGGAGGATTAAGCAACCACTACTTGAAGCTAGAGTTTCGGACAAGTTCGCTGATTAGATGTGTTAATAAGAAGTGGCATTGCAAACAAACCCTGACTCGTACACGAGAGTCGTCCATCTTACAGTTATATAGAGCGACATATTCTTATTGGTACTCCAACCTCGTTGGTTTTCTCCGGGTCCTATGGTTTCCTCCCACTGCTAAAGATCACTACAAGCAAGCGAATTATTGAAATAAAATTGAACCATCTGTTAGTGATTCACACTAAATTTTAAGCTACCAAATAGCATATACCTTTGGGATTTATGTAGGAATCTGGAAAGTTCAAAAATCAAAAATTGTATCATTAGGTGGTCAGACTGAATTATAAATTACATATCAGTTTAGGACATCGTAGGTGGTTATATATACGTACCTTAATAGTTCAATCCAATTTATCTCATCTGGCCAGACGAACGGAAATGTATACACTGATTATTAAAGATGTTTCAATTTGCCGTTGTTATGTTCAGACATTGGTGTGTGACACTAAATGTCCCCATTCTGCCACACGGTACTAAATAGGAAAAACGACTCTACCCTGTCAATGTGAGACAAAATCCATTGTCGCTGTACCAGAGAAAGAGAGATAGGGGGGGGGGGGGTGACTGACACCATCGTGGAGGCTAAATGGTGTCTGAGGACTCGCTTTATACCCGCGTCCACCCGGGACAGAGTGACAGACAAACTCGAGCCCGCTTAGCCCTTTTAAAGACTGACTCTCGAACTTAACCGATGCGCGTGGTCACTTGTCATTGAATGGAAACTACCTACGTAGCTCGGCAAGGAGGGTGCTTTCGTGACTAATACTGGATACCGGGAACTACGACCAAATACGGAATACCCGTCGCCACTGACCCAGTTTCTTCGACTAGCGATTTGAACTGATTGTACTGGGTTTTTATTAGTTTATCTGGAGCGTAGTATTACTGTATTTTAGTTGTTCACTAGTATAATCACATATGTTACTATTGATTCCACTCATATCTCGTATCTTTTGTTTTCTAGGGGGTTTCAATTTTCAGCTCTGTTCAATAAAAGTGACAATCAAACAAAGTCAATTTGCAACTATATATGTATGCATATTACAACATTATTGGCGCAACGGGACAAACTACTGAAAATAGATTAAATCGGTAATTCTATACAATGGTATCGTTTCTTTGTTCTATTGGTGGGAGTTGCTGATTGTAATACGAAATATTCATATTCATAAGAATTGACCTATAGCTTCTGAAATCAAACACCAGCCAAGTCCCGTGCACGTGTTGGAGATTTATTTTTAATCCCCGAACACTTGATTCCACTTTTCATATTTGTTTTATTATAATCTGATTTGCAGATCAATATTGTGAGCTTTAAAATTTTCAGATGCGGTAAATATTCTTTTCCTTTACATGCTGACGTTTTGATTTACATGTAGAATTTAAGAACGCAGTTATTTCGAGTAAATCACATTACAAAAGGTGCAGCTTCTTTTCCAAATGCGTTAAATCTGGTAAAAGTTCCGCCACTGAACAATAAGTTTTTCGATTCCGGAATGCAATAGCGCCGAAATTGAACTTCAACGGTTACATAATAGTACAGAATGTGTTCATTTTTTTTGTAAAAGATGATTTGTTTTCCAATACAATTTACACAAATGATGTAAACTGAAGAATTTTAACTAAATCCCTTAAGAGTTTCCCACGTTTTGATTTACATGTTTTCAGAAACTAATATAGCGGTTATTTCGAGTAAATCACATTATAATGGGTGCAGTTGCTTTGCCAAATGCGTTAAATCTGGTAAAAGTTCCGCCACTGAACAATAAGTTTTTGATTCAGGAAAGCAATACCATCGAGATTGAACTTCAACGGTTACATAATAGTACATAATGTGCTAAATTGTTTTGTAAAAGATAATTTGTTTTCAAATACAATTTACATAAATGATGTAAACTGAAGAATTTTAACTTAGATATTGACTTTCTGATATTGAAAAGAGGTGACACATAAGTATTTAAGGCTTGGAATAGAAAATTTGAAATGCTTCTAGAATGTGAACAATATATATAGTTGGTAAACAACAGACACAGAAAAGAACCGATTAAATTTATATCTTAATCAAATTTAAGCAGTCTATTTACACCATTAATTAAATTGATTTATCTAATGAGGATTATTTCCTCCTACGAATTATGTACCAAGGTCAGATTGAAAGATGAACCAAATGATTGTCGCAGAAGTTGCTATTGAGAGTATATTATCCTAAAGATCATCAGCTTCTTTCCTTGAGTACTTGCAAGATGTCGGGTAATATTTCAAATACCAATACCTGGTGTTAAATGATAGTTATTTACAATGTCTGTAGATGTTTCTATTTTCAGACTGTTGCGTCATAAATGAAATACATTTTAAAGTATTACCTTTTCACCTTTGCATACACGGCAGAAATGATGCGTGGAACCTAATTCCATAGACTTATTTCTTTCTTCTTTTTGTAAAAAGAAAGAGGGAGAAAGAAATGGGGTTACGTCCAATTGACATACACTAGGTCATTTTGGGACTAACATGTTTTTTAAAATTTTATTTCAATAATCCGCTTGCGCGTAAAGGTCTTTAACAGTGGGAGGAACCCGGGGGACCAGGAGAAAATCCTACTCCTTGCCACGTACAACCGGGGATTCGAAACCACACCAGTTGACTCAATGACAGACTTTTACGATACAGCGTGCGCACGGTAACCATTCAACCATACCCCCCCCCCCCCTTGTAAAAAGAAACATGTTGGATCACCATTAGTAAGATCAAAGATGCATGGAGATATTTAATGTTTGTTCATTTGTACTCTAAAATACTACACGAGAAATAGTTTCTGAATTCAAATACATGTAAAGCTAGCAATAGTTGTGATAGACAACATGTCACCTCGTGCTTGTTGTTCAACAACAGCACAGGATTATTAACATCCAAAGAGGTAAAATACAATCATAACATCGTAACATTAGTTAAGGTTGGGTTTTACGTCCGTATCTACATTATTGGCAATATCGTGGATAATTCACATGACGTGTTTACTTCATCCCCTAAGAGTTTCCCACGCGTCAGCAGTGTTTTGTTCCGTGTCAAACTGTTTGCACAGAAAACAACGGAGATCGTTACTACTAAATTAACTCGTCATTTATACCATTTTTGTTATTCGATTCTTAAAGGGTTCTTTTGGCTAAAGAAACACAATGAGATATTGAAGATACTTATAGTTCTATTTGCTTATTATTTGAAGTTAGTCTGTGTTTTACACGGTTTCACAATCCTCCATATTTAAAAGTTCGATGCTAGACAATGGCTAAACTTTGATCCATCGATTATCCGATAAAGATCGATGTCAGTCAAATAAAATGTGATCCTTTGCTAATTTTTGTTTGTGTAAATCACGGACGTCGGCGATTTAGAGTGGACGACTTGATGTTCAGTCCTGTTTACACGATTTAACACGTACGAAGACAGATTCTACGTAATAAACAGTAAAGTCTTGAGACGTAAATGACTAAAATAAACGCTATGGACGTAACGTCTCTTTTCATATTTTCTGATTTCCCAACCTCGTATGTTTGCTCCGGTCTGCTGCTAAAGACCCCCTACGCACAAGTGACGTGTAATGGACGTTTCTCTTAAAAATTTAATGTCCAGACATGTTTATTTAAGATGAGGCCAGTTGTTATGTTATAACTATAAAATAGGCCGGCTGTAATACTAGTATCGGCTTTTTTAAAAAAACAAAAAAAAACTCGCTGTTATGACAATAATTCCTCAATTTCTATTAAACTAATTAAAAGACAACCCCACAATGTTGGTGAGTTATGGATTATTGAATTTTTAAAGATCTGTGGTGGCGCAGTGAGTAAGAAGCAGACTCACTTTCAAGGACACTTCAGGTTCGCTCCGGTGTTGGGTGAGAAAGCTACTCGGTAAAATAACCCTTGGCATTTATAATTCGTTATAAGAGTAGGTCGTAGCGCCACTGCCCGGACAACCTTTCCGTTATAGCACGCTGTATGGCGTATACCCGCCTTAAGTGGCCCAGTTGGTGCAGAAAAATAGGATGCTAAACCCGATCTCATTGAGCACTGTATCATACGGTCTGCCATTGAGTCAACTGGCGTGGTTTCGATTACCCAGTTGTACGTGACAAGGAGTATGGTCGCCTGTCCATTCTCGGGGATTTTCTTCGAGTCCTCTGGTTTCATCCCACTTCTAAATCCCCGTATGCGCAACCGAATTATTGAAATAAAATTGAACCGTGTGTAAGTCCAGACATGAGCTAGTTGTCATCATGTTATGTGGTAACGTATACATATTTATAAAGAGTCTATTAGTGGTTTGTTCTATTGTGTGGCGTTCTGTTACCTTAAAGGAGCTAAATATCTATCTTTGGGATTTAAATTAACGGAAAAGGATCAATTAATGTACTGGCAGTTGTTCGCGTCTGGTTAGTCCATTCTATATCTTAAGTACGGTTTGGCATTTCTTTACACGCCCTGGCGTTTAGCCTCGTTCATAAAGGTGTCGCATTATACATCGCGCCTAGATAACAAAGTACACATAGACGTGTACTACTTGTTTTAAATAAAAGTGACCTCTGTGTCTTAACTATTTGATATGACAAAACGGTAAGATAATAATATCACTACTGACTGGAATGGACCAAAAATTCGCGTTTGTGATGTCGGAAGACACTGGATAATTTAGAGTTGGAATTTTGCGCCCTTTAATGTTGCAATTACAAATTTTTAAGTTATATTTTTAAAATTTATTGAAATAAAGCCTTAAAATATAAGGTATCCATACACAGCCTAATTACTTATATAATTAACTATTGCAAGCTGAGTAATTGGCAAAACTATCATTTTCAACTTCAAATTCCATTTTGTCAAAAGAGAAACAAGGGAGGTTATTGTGTTATTTTTTCCTGTGTCTGATTTTTAAGGGTGGGAAATAATGCTCATGGTCGTAAAATAGCGAGTTGATAACCTATTAAGCAAAAGACATAGAAATAATTATGCTTTGACTTTCTTACAAAAATGAAATTCTCGCTCTAAAATAACAGTTTAACAGTATAGTAAGCCTTTATCGTGGCCAATTTGTTAACTATCATTATGCTTCCTTGGTCTTGCATTACAATCGATCCTTTCTTACGGCTGACGACACTGTATTTCTAATCAACTGCCCTGTATAAAATGTGGTATGCCACCTGCTCAATGAAATCTGAGCGACCTTTGCTGTTTTAGTTTTCATTTAATTAAGGATGCTATTGCACGATCCTACGTTTCACCTTTTAAACAGGCCTGCTTTTTGCAGATCAAAGTCCATAATTGCATGTTGTAACAGTAGATGTTGGTGGTAATGGTTTTATCGTTACCCATTGCCAAGGGAATTCTAAACATTTCCCCCTTTTATTTCGATGGTTTTTTTTCTAATTAAATCTTTTGTTGATTGTGTAGTCAATAATGAGATATAAATGTCAATTGTGGCTTAATAACTAGCAATTTTTTTCACAATCTCTTACTTATTATCTTTTTTTTTACATCGTTGTGCACGAACAAGAGAGTAGAATTCAGTTCAAAAGTGCTGCGTAAATGATTCAATGGAATTGAGTGACTCAGTGTGTAAGGCCCTGGTTCATCAATCGGTAGGTCACAATTTCGATCACGATGTTATCCGATAAAGTGCCTCGGTATTCTTCGGCTGAGTTTCACCTTGTCAGTGGTGCATGACGGGGGGGGGGGGGGGTAACGAACGGGTAAGACAATATTTGGAGTTGTATTTCGCCGAAGTGTAGGTGGAAACGCCGCCGCTGATAAATCACTGCATCGCATGATATGCTTTTTTATTATTAGAACGGTCGTTTATGGGAAGACGCTATGTTATGGGAATCGTGACCTGGACGAATCGCCGTGATAACGAAGCGGACCGATCACCTATTAAAAGAATATGCGCAATGATGACATGAAAATACTTTTATAAAAGACAACACATCTGATAGACACGTGCAAATTTCACGCCGACGTTGTAAATATTGAGACGTGAGAGAACAACCCGAATCTCGTAAGTGGAACTCTACATGTATGGTGGCTTGTACAAATACTCAAAGCGCAGAAAATTTCATTGGATTGGGTGGAATTCTCAAAGAAATTGTCACATTCATTTAATTTTGGTATTCAACGTGTGCTCATAAATTGATGGAGTGATTTAAGTCACGTAGTTTAGTTCTGTATTTACAGAACTGATGTAATATTAAACGCTAATGGCTGGACAGAATTTATGTTACTCCTAACAAATAATGTAATTTCCACTAGTAAATCGAATGGTCTAAAAGCACACCGACGTTATATAATGCTACAGTCTAACTAATAGTCTCTTATTACAATTTGGAGTTTAGATGACGACCGAATGGTTAGCGCGTGTGCGCTGTATCATAACCTCTGTCATGGAGTCAATTGGAGTGGTTTCGATTCCCCAGTTGTACGTGACGAGAAGTAGGGTCGTCTGTCCAGCCTCGTGGGGTTTCTCCGGGTCCTCCGGTTTCAACTCACTGCTAAAGACGCCTACGCGTAAGCGAATTATTGAAATAAAATTGAACCATATTGTGCTAGTCCCGAAATTATCTGGTTTGTGTGTGTGTCTCTCTCTCTTTCTCGCTCTCTCCCTCTTATTACAATTAATTTGTCATTTGGTAATTTCTGTATGGTCAAAATCACAACCGATATATTTATGTTAACCCAATAAACTCTGTGTGTGGGGGTGGGGGCTTACTTTACATATTGGCACTGGTTGGAATAACTTTCAAACACCGAACATTCCATTTAACTGGTTTTCTCGTGGATCTCTTCAAAGATATAATACAACACCGTTCTATGAATAGTACCACTATATTATATACACACGACGTTTTGACACACGATTTCGTTGACTGTTACTGACCATACAGATTCGCAGATATTTGCTATTTTATGGGACTTTCTGATATATCGGGTTTTTTGTTGATTTCGAGTCTTCTCTGAAATGTGAATATGGACTTGTTCCGTTTTATTAATTGGCACAGATAAAATGACTGGTGGATTAATTTTCCAATACAACAACCCATTTACCCGTCCTGTGGTATATCTCAGATACATCATAAGATTGGCGAATTTACAATCCGATTAAAACACAGATCAAATTTCGTTTCATTTTTATAGTTCAAACTTTCGTTTATACTTTTTTTTTACTACATTTGGGTCTGGAAGACATGTTATTAAACTCGTGTTCTGCTCGAAATGAGGGGTCAGCCAATCAAATCGAGTATTTGACCTTTTTTGCGCGGAACTTTGGGTAGACATTATCAGCGATAGAAATCAAAACAAATCAAAAGTATTATGGCGGTCGCTAGTTGGCTAATCGAATGACTGACGTTATCGGGTCAAATGTCGCATGCTTGGTACCCGCCGTTATAGAACGTAGACTCTACACTATAACTTGTCAGATCTACATGTAGTGTAGGCCATCGAAAGTATAAAAAAACGAAACGAAATATAGATCTTTATTTTAATTAAATTGGTGGATTTAGGGTTTCCCCGAAATATTAAACTACAAAATCAACTGTTATTCGGAGAGCTGATTTTTTTCAGTCATTTGGTCATTCCCTGCTTGCATATGTATACAAGTTTTGGAAAGTTTGTCGCATTACGGGGATTGATGTAAATGTGAACTGTTACCGTTAATTAAGTACATTTTGACCTTACTTCCCCAATTGAGGATTTCAGGCACTAATTAAAACTCTAAAAACACAACACATTTTTTATGGAAAATAAATCACCGGTTTATATAACACGGCGTTTCGACAAGTATTCTATTATCGTTATCGAGTACCTGATGTGTTGTGGTTTTTAATGTGTTCAATCACTAAATGCCATCCAATGATTAATTAAAACACATTTATGTGCCAAAACAAATAAGGAAGTACTGAAATATCTCTTATAGAGCCATATTACTGTTCGTGTTCAGGTGTTCTCTAAGTATAAATAGTTATATTTTTATAGGGTAGGCCGAAACTTTGTGTCAGGATATTATTTCCTAAAGAGGTTGCATATAAATTGTTGAACTAAGAAGATGTTATTTCCTAAAGAGGTTGCATATAAATTGTTGAACTATTTACTTACCGATGACTGTAGTTTCTAATCTTGTCTAATATTCAATATTTATGGGAAATGTTAGAAACGCCAAATGAAAAATAACCTAATTAAAGAAGATGTTTGGCATCTTTATTGGAGTCATCTATCCCGATAAAAGCATTTCTACATTAATATATTATCTATATGTCAATGGTATGTGTGCTCCTGTGCCATAGTAAAGTGTGCTTCTACGCCATTTCTATTATATTATTACAATACTATTGGTATGAGGTATTTTATTTTTGTAGTCAACATTCTATTAATGGTTTGGATAGTTCCTGTTTTTCTATGAAAACTCATGTATTCTTAATCCCATTAATGATGATATACCTATAAAAAGGATAGCAATTACAATGTAATAAATGGGGTGTTCAAAATAATGAAACAAATTGTATGTATTTATATACTCGATAACCTTGTTATTTAAAAATAAAATCTATCACATCTTATTTTAAAACGCCGCACTCCAAAATGACATTAGAATAGGTAAAAAAGGCAAGTTGCAGGTTTCTTCACCATAATTGTTTTGCCTTTTGCACTTAAAATCAAAATGCCGAAGGAAATACATACGCGGAATTGTTCATTTTCAAAATACTGCGCATTTTATAACGTTTATACTCATCTTAGGTAATGTAAAGCAATTTTTATTTTGTATTGCAGGTAAATGTTCTGGTAGATGGGCAATACATGCTTGTTTTGGAGGTGAGTGTACTTAAGTATCATTTCGCTCAAATTCTCATTAAGAGTACGACCACTGTGTGAGACACAGAGTCTAGTCCACACAGCCAGCGGCCAATTACTGAATACAATCACACAATCACCATCTTGATGATGCTAGTTAAGAAATCACTTGAACAAGGGGCGATAGATCATCATCCTCGTCTTGACACTATATAATGATTACACCTTAAGGTTAATCCTCCATACAGATTTCTAACAAAACAAATAATAACCAGACTGTAATTTATTTATCAAAGTGTTTAAGGGGGAAGTATACTTTCCCGAATAACTTTTGGACCAGGAAGCAGTTGTAATTGTTTTTTGGGGGATTGGTGGGGAGTAACCCTCTTCGAAAACAAATCTAAGGCTCCATCAATTCATGTGCGATCAACATGGAACTTGGTATGCTTGTCCTATAGGAAATTTGACGAATTCAAAATTCCTGATCGATAGTACGCTAGTACTGGTTATACACGCTAATTTTATTGTGACTTAATTTGTTCAGTCCGATATGAGGAAGAACCTCATGATTTTGGAAAATTTGATATCACAAATTTAGAAGATATGCCTCTCGACCAGTAACCTTGTCGAGAGTCGAACAGAGAATAGTCCCACTCGTAATTCGGGTTAACACTTACAGCATCAGATGGTATCGCATTTCAAATTATTGTCAGATATTCATTGTTCAAGTTTATAATAAGCGTATATTTACATATCTAAGAACTGACGAAATGAACTCCAGTAGGACTATGCTGGGATTGAATATGTGTGGGTAGTATTGATGTTCGAACTTGATTGTGATAATCAGACAGACATAGTTAAGGGGGCTGTCCCGAATAGAACAGAGCCTCAAAAATAAAAGTACGAGTACGTATGAAATTTAAACGCCAAAATATAGAAGACTGGTGTATATACTCTGACTCAAAATTTCAGCTCAAAATATTGAGTCGTTTGGACGTGAGCGTTAAAAGGGCTTATCCGGACACGTGACCCTTTTAAGAATTCGGGTCAATTCTTTCGTTTGGTGACCCGATAATCGATTCCCGTTCCTTTAGAGGTCTACACGGTGAATGATCCATGTGCTGTACTTGATAACAAAAGGTAAATTTCACCGACACATTATTTTTATAAAATAAAACTCTGGTTTTATCAAATCACCGCATAATACAGTTTGGGACACCAGACTCCATTTCAAGATGAAGACTGTGGGTTTAAGTTGTTTGAATACGTATCACATATATTGAGTTAGTTGCTCGGCCCTAAGGTATGGGATCTTAATGGATTTTAACACAAAATTAAAGAGTTTTATTCTCAAAAACATTATCGGGATTGAATCTTTAAGCTAGCTTAAATATAATACAAGTAAGGCATCTGAAATAAAACCACAGGAAATAATTAGCTAACCTAATTTCACATGCTCCCCAGATCGATAAAAAATGTTAAATCCGGCTTATTTTGATCGTCTTAAAGGGTCAATCCGGTTAATGTTTTTTTTTTTAGAATAAAACTCTTTAATTTTGTGTTAAAATCCATTAAGATCCCCTACCTTAGAGCCGAGCAGCTAACTCAATATATGTGATACGTTTTCAAACAACTTAAACCCACAGTCTTCATATTGAAATGGAGTCCGGTGTCACAAACTGTATTATGCGGTGATTTAATAAAACCAGACTTTTATTTTATAAAAATAATGTGTCCGTGAAATTTACCTTTTTTTAACAAGTACAGAACATGGACCATTCACCGTGTAGACATCTACAGGAACGGGAATCGATTATCGGGTCACCCAACGAAACAATTGACCCGAAATCTTAAAAGGGTTACGTGTCCGGATAAGCTGTTTTAACGCTCACGTCCAAACGACTCGATATTTTGAGCAGAAATTTTGAGTCAGGGTATATACACCATTCTTCTATATTTTGGCGTTTAAATTTCATACAGACTTGGACTTTTATATTTGAGGCTCTGTTCTATTCGGGACAGTCCCTTTAACGTGTTGATATAATTATAGTCGATAGCCTATACCCCCCCCCCTCCACACACACAAATAAGGGGTCCTACTAATCACCGGTAAGATCAGGTTGTTTGTTTGTTGCGGGAGGGGGCTGGAATTAATATCGCCCAAAGTATTACATAAAATAACCCACAAGGAAGAGCTGTTATAATTTGATATGCATATTCTAACAATATATCCATAATCCGAAATTTTAATGATTTCATAAAAAAAGGCAAAATTATATAAAAGGGAAATTGACAAAACAGAAACGATCTTGTCGGTGATTATTTGAATTTTGGATATGCATTGTAGAATATGAATATCTATAACATCTGTCTTTGTCTCTCACTTTTTGCAATATTTGAGTCGCTAATGACAAAAAACCGCTCTTGTCATTGATTAGGAGGACCGATTTTGTCAAAATTTGAATTATTCATAATTTTATCAATGTCCTAGATTGTCAACGTACCTGTTTTTTTCGTCAGGGATATAGAATATAAATTCATCTGTGAAATATATTTAGCACTCATTTTTTTTGTATACATAAAGTGAAGAAACAGGGATGGGATTCAAAATTTGACTAGAAATAAAATTGTAGAAATTAATTTCAGATTGACTCCAGATTTGGATTTGTTTGGATTTACTTCCATCATACACCCACGGAAATGTATTAACACCCCAAGCCTTTAAACTGGTAGCAATCGTTCGTAATCGGAATCTAAATCTTATTATCAAACTATAAGCACTCGAATAAAATATGATTATAAATCAAGATATTATGGATAAACACTCTTAAAGTACAGAAGTAGGTCTGCACATTATTGATTTCTAAAAAATAAATTATAACTAGTTGACATTAATTCAATCTGCTCTGTGGTTTCTTCCATTTACATTAATACACAAGAACGGTTGTACATTCCTTGTAAGCTATGAAGCGAAATATTGTTTTGAGTATTTTTATGACGTCTCTGTAAGTTATAAAATTATTCCGTGCTGCAAAAAAACCCAGTACATACTATTTGCCTATTACTATACCTAAAACAAAACATGTGATCTGGCTTTTTTTCACTACTTTTGTAAAACAAATTCTTGCATGCTCATTTTAATTCATTGACGTGTGTTTTAGTTATATCTAAGCACGTCCAGATAGTCAATGGTAATATGTGTGTGCTATTAGCGACGGAACTGCACAAAGAAATAAAAGCAGATAATGGAGAGAGGGGTGGGGTTTAACGTCCACTCAACACAAACTATGTCATTTCGGGACTAACACATGGTTTAATTTTTATTTCAATAATTCGCTTGTGCGTAGGGTTCTTTAGCAGTTAGAGGAATCCGGAGGGAGGACCCGGAGAAAACCCACGAGGTTACACAGGCGACACTACTTCTTGCCCCGACAGTTAACTCAATGACAGGCTTTGTGATACAGCGCGTGCACGCTAACCATTCAGCCATCCAACCCCCACAAAGCAGACAATGATTTCTGTCTATTGAATACCACAGATGGTGAGTCTTGTTACATGTATACAAACTTTTTTTATGTAGAATATAACAGGCGACATAGTGTAGGATTGCCACTCACCATGAAAAGGCGATAAAGCAAAATCTTTCATAAAATTTCGCCTGAGTCTCAGAGACACTTGATTAAAATAGGTCTTACAGACGATTCTAATATTCATTTTATGACATTTTTTTTGTATCGGATTGACATTTACGGTTTTCAAATTTAAGCATTACTGGTATAAAATTGTTCTAAAATAGTGGAACAATAGTAATAAATATAGATTAACACATGTGTAAAATTAAAAAGAATTTCAATGCGGTCCTATAGTTTGAGGCATGAAGATTAGTAGTTTGTACATTTAATTAAAGTGTTTTGTAGACGTAGTATTGTAATAAAAATTCTTGGAAGAAAATATATGTAGAAATTCTCACTGGCAATATTTCACACATGGAACCATAAGAATAAGATTCTACATTCATGATCATTTTATGGTGTTCGAGTAGACATTCAGTTTTTTTAGTGTAATCGGTGAATTTAACTTCGAATTTAACTCCAATTCAAGTGTTTATTTGTTAAATAATCTCATTTATAAGCGGTGTTGAATTATATATTCATAACATTCGGAGATATTATTTTCTTAGATATAATACAAGCATGGCCTTGAGAACGTGAAGTGAGAGGCCGTGTCCAAGACTCTTTAACAGAAATCAATTTTGAAAGATGTTTTAATAAAAAAGATAATATTCCACAAAGGTCGATCGTTATAGCATTTCATGCTACGTGCCATTGTTGACGATGCGAGATAATAATTAGGCGTCAGTCGAGTGAAACGATGTTTCAGAGTTTTAGAGTTGTGTAAAAGTGCTGAAGTGAAAAAAATTCAAGTATTTTAGTATTGTTGGAATTCTCCAGCAATCAATAATATCTGGTAAAAGTCACGCCATAATTAACCATTTAACAATTAAATAAACTACAGCAACATCTTATACGTGTAGTATTGAACTATTTAAATTCCAACGCTAACATTAATCCCATTGTTTGGTTTTAAAAAGAAACTATTTCCCAAAATAATCTTTTTAAACTTAAACCTCTTTATTGCATTTCATTAAACATGTTTTAATATTTTTGAAATAGGGACTGGTTGCGTGGCCTTTATGATCTTTTTTTTCTGTTTCGCCAATTCGAAGTACGATCGACTTGCGACTTCGATTTGTTCAGTAACTGGTCCATGCAGTACGTCTGCGCTTGCTTTTTTCTCCCATTGTCAATAAATAATGCTGTATTCGTTAACGCTTGGAAATATGGTGTTTCCCACTAGGAAATAGTAAATACCATACCTGTCGTGTTCGGTAGCTGACATGACTGACATTATCCCGTCAAGGATTATTAAAACCATTAATCACCATTGTGAAATTTTAATCACTAAAGGGAATATCGGGCCAAAGGAGGTTCAGCCCTGTTCAGTATTAACAAGGAAAAGACACAATGCAAACGATATATACGAGCCTGTGTAACTCTTAAGTATTATTAAATCTTTTAAACCCAATTCAAGCTAGAAAATATATCTACATATACCGTTGATGGTTTATATTGGTTTAGTTTTCTTAATTAAATGTTATATAATCAATCTGAGAACATTTTATAAAGATATTTATATTGTCCTCAGAATACAAAATTTCGATGAGCGACACCGTCAATTAGCTTAGCATAGGTCTACTGGTAATATATTTAATTGTTTCGGTGTATTTAGACATTTTTCATTCAAAGAAACGTTTGTTAGTCCCAAAAAGACCTAGTTAGGGCCGAGTTTTTTCTCACGTTACTGAACTGTCGTACAATAATAAGTTAGAAAAAAATAGAAAGCTTGGTATTTTTCTGGTTTAATGTGTTTCTTGTCATTGTTCAGATAATGTATCCCAATATTTAAAATCTTATAAATCACGGATTCAGATCAATATGCACATCAACAACAAGCATTTAACCAAAAAATAGCATTATTACCGTTCACAACGTTCAACTTTGTAACTTGGTCTGCCATCTTGTTACGTCATTATGTCGTGAACAGTTTTAGCTACCCGAGTTCTCAACTAGAAATCACGACATCCGAGCCAATTTTTTGTAGTTATGAACGCTACTTAACCAAGTTGAGTTGATTGAAAGAAGTAAGGTAGCTGTGTAGGTTTAATCACGGCACAAATTCAACAATTTATTGACAAAAGATCTAATCAAAATGTGGAGAATAAGAAGCCGTGTCGGCGATGTCGATATTGTTATGTGATGAGTTTTGTTGGTGTTGTTTATTACAATTTTAACAACCATACATTATTAACACCTTATGGACATTCTTCAAATGTCTATTAGAACTAGACCTCGTCACTGCTCCCGATAATTGATACGGGGTGAACGCAGTGATAGACTATTAATGATAATTGATAATAAAAATATCGACGTGTTAACAGAAAAGAACAGAACAGAACTTTATTTACAACTCAGATCAAATACATAATGAGCGATAGGTTATTTACGTGTACTAGTTGGTGATACTAATCGTTTTATCGAATTACCTCTATGCCTCTGTTTAATCCAATTTGACTAACTATAACAGAGGCGGGATCCTGGAAGGACCCCGCTGCGAAGTCAATATACCGATTGCTTTTTTTAAATACTTGGACTCGAAAGAAATAATTTTAACATCCGTCATCCGGCTTGTAACTTACAAAAGTACGTAAATTCTTAATTATCGCGGCATTTCTTCGGTATATTTTAAGTTTTAAGTTATAGCAAAACTATTTAAATATTTAAAAGGTCAAATTCACTTTAAATCCGATTCTAAATGAAATGAAGTGGGGTTCAACGTCCTGAAAATCCGATTCATGCTATATCGGTGTCTTGTTTTATTGTGAATTAACAACGCAGACTGGTCCACCAAAGACTAAAATTAGAAATGGAGAAGAATAGTACACTGATAAAAAATGAAATGAAACTCACCAAGTTTTTCTTATGTTGCGCTCAAAGAGGTTTAGCCTAAATGGTTAATAAATTGTTGTGTTTTAATCTCGAAACACAAACTGCAATTATGAAAAAAGATTTCACGTGGGTTAATTAGGTCATAACATGTTCCTTCCAATACCGAAAATATGTTGTTTTTTTCTAAGGACCCCCCCCCCCAAAAAAAAACCCAAACAAACCAAAAAACATTATTCGAAAGCGTTATTTACATTTGCATATTAACATCTATAAGACTATACCGAAGTACAGTAGTCCGTAATCTGATACCAGGAGCCACGGTAGCTAAGTGAGTAAGACGCTGGCTCGCTAGCCTGGAGGTCGCGTGTTCGATCCTTGCGTTGGCCGAGAAAGTTCATCGGCATTTTCCGACGTAGCTCCCTTGTCAGTGGTGCAGGACGGAGGACATTACTAAGAAAACTGTCTAATCATTCGGACGATTCGAAAAACCGAGGTCCCGTGTATACATTGGCATGCACGTAAAAGATCCCTTTGTAATTCGATACAAGGTCACAGTGCCGCTGTCCGAGCAAACTTTCCTCAAAGCACACTGTATGTTGTATGCTCATTTTCATAAACTCAGTCGGAGCAGAACAGTAGGACGTTAAACCCCATCTCATTTCATTCCATTTATCTGAAAACAAAAGATATGACATAATGTATAGCAGCAAAGAAAGATTGTATTAAACTAAACCTGAACACACAAAGTAAGGACAATAACTATTAGTTTTAGCATAGTATTCTTGAATAAATATTGACATAACTGCCGTCCTAATTGTCATAATAATACACCTTTATAAAACAAATACTTTTTACAGAAACATTTTAAACAAATGCACATTTAAATAGCAGTTTGAATGATGTACACGGAACAAAGCGTAGATTTAAACACACAAGAGTTTATTATGAGCCAATTTCATCATATTGATGTTGTTATCTTAAAGTGAACAATTGGCCTTCCGATAACCAACATTTCAGTCACGATGAAAAATTTAAAATCAGTCAGCGATGTCAAGTCCTCTGTGGCCTTGAGCGTCATTTGTAACCAAGAGACGTGATCAGTGCAAAACATATCTGATAAGTTAACGCGGAAGTAAAGTAATTAAAAATGGCTGATTAACAAACGAGAAAAAAAAAGAAAGTGAGATAAATTTATAAAGTGTACTGTATATAGTATCCAGACGCTAATGACTGTCAATCAATTTGGACTGCACATGTAATTCGCCGAACATAACTGATTTGAAATTACAACAAAAAAAATGTAAAAAAATGAATGTAAATCGGTATTACATTAATATGGGCTTTCGGTCCATTAATGTCTATTTAACTCCTAATGAATAGAGCGTTTAACTGTTTTAAACTTTAACAAAAAATACGAAGGTCCTCAAATATCACCTGTTACGACAAAGAATTTCCGTTTCCCGTTGAGACTATTTGTGATATGTTTCGTGAGATATTTCAACAGACCCTTCCATGCAACTTGAGGTATAATTAAGGGGGATAATATGGTGTATTACACAATAAACCGATCATCTGAACAGTTAGATGCATCATGAATTGTCTTTACAGACTCCCAGTACAGCAGTGTAGTTCCCATAACTCAATTATTTATGTATGAAATGCGAATAATCTGAAATATATCACACAGTAATAACACAACTGTAATTCAGTCGACCATTATTGATAACTGACGTAGAGAGAGCGAAAAATGGGGGTTTAACGTCCACTCGACACAAACCAGGATCAATTTTATTTCAAAAAATCGCTAGCGGTCTTTAGCAGTGGGAGGGAACCGGAGGGCCCGGAGAAAACCCAAGAGGATGGACAGGCGATCCTACTCCTTGTCACGCACAACCTGCATGGGAATCAAAACCACGCCAGATGATTCAATAACATACCTTATCATACAGCGCGCACATAATAACCATACGGCCATCCATCCCCACTATCTGGCGTAGCGGGGTGGCATGGCCGGTAAACCGCGACATTGTGAGCAATGAAATTTTATGGCATTTTAAGGGGGAAAAACGTAAGTTTTCAGACAGGTAAATTTTTCGAACTGAATTTATTCCTTTTTGGTGTCTGCTTTCGGGCAACACTCAACTCTAAAAATGTTTACATTTCGGTAGAAAGTACATACTTATTATAATCTAAAACACACACACTGCACTTTTACCCAAAAGCACGCTCAAAATATGTTATAAGAAGACGTATATAGAGAATACACGACTTACTGTGTCAAGAATATTACTTTTAGATTGTGCATTTGTGCGCAAGATTTGAGATCATTCGAGCGATTTATTACTAAGATACAACCCCCTGTTACATATAGAATGAATGTAGAAAAGATAAGCAAAGGGGTGGATTTCATCCCGCAATATAGTATTGATTTGACTTAAAATGATATTTAGGCTGCTCCGAATGCTGTGTAGGTTTAGTTAAAGCTTCGGTCAAATCATTTCCCAATAGGCCTAATAGTGCACAAGACGCGAACGACAAGTTCTGGAACTAAAGGCGATTACATTGCTAACGTTTGTTGCATTACCCTTTATCACCTCTCAACTAAATGACAAAGCGTTTAGCTTTTTAAAAACAAATGTTTAAATATGTATATTTTTGACAAAACAAGTCTTTAGTTATTTTCGTTTTATTTATATACAACGACCTACAAATCTGTGATATTTGTATTTAAACTTAATATGCATAATCTACGACTGGAGGGTTGGGATAGCCTAGTGGTCTAGAGTGCCGCGCTTCGACCTCTAGCTAGTCGGTCACATCTGGTTTGCGGCTGTGGTTTCGAGCCCTGTTATGAGTCATGAGCGTATGTGGCATGGAGATAGGGGCGCCTTCTCAACCTCGTGAGTTTTCTCCGGGCACTCCGGTTTCCTCCCACTGCTAAAGACCACTACGCGGGAGCGAATTATTGAAATAAAATTAAAACCATATGTTAGTCCCGATATTACCTAGTTGTGTTCAGTGGACGTTAAACCCCATTTCTCTCTCTCTTTATCGTCTACGATTGTCATGTTTGTGTAGTTTCCCGCTTGTCACTAGTGAAGGACGTGTGTTTGTTTTGCTCTTATAATCTCTTATCATTTAACTTTTTAGAAATAAAATAAAATCAATTCTACACAGATTGAGCAACAGTAGCGCCGAATTCTACATCTTAACAAAGTTCAACGAAATTGTGTAACCAATTTACAGTTTCGTAAGAGCGAAATTAACTGATGATTAACACTCATTAAAGAATTTGATTTTTTCCTCATTGTCAACCTAAAGTTGTGACTCCCACACTTCTAAAGGCCAGGGCTTACAAGGTGAAATTGTATTCGGCGATCTCCAGACCATTATGTCAACACGGATATGATCCATATCGATTTAATGATTACTTAGTCAAAAGCTTTTGTTCAACATATAAATGTCCAAATATTGGAAGTTTTGGTTAAGTATAACATCATGGGAAAAAAATCATAGTTCCATTAGAGTCTTTAGAAAAAGTTTGGTGTTTGCTTTACAAATGCGATGCGCGTAATTTCACCTAACATTTTCGATTGATTGTTTCTCACTTTCGATATGATTTAATGGTTTAAAGTTAAACGCATGAAAGGTGCTTTTAGTATCGACTTTGACCACACCGCGGTAATTGACAAATGTTTTTATCCACAGACGTTTTTACTTTATGTGTTTTAAAATATTCTATTCCAATACATTAACACATGACGCAATTTTATGGAATACTAGTTACTTGAAGGAATAATTTCAGCGGCGTTTCGACAAGGGTTCTCCGTTCTTTATCAAGCAAAGAATGACAAGCATAGTACAACGAAGATATATATCACCTGAGAGCTGTTTTCAGAACAAATATGGAACAAATATTTTATACAATCCGAGATAATCATTTAAAAACCATAAAAGGGGTGGGATGCCATAAAGCTAGGTATTAATGAAGCATGTACAAAGAAAGCATAATAAAAAAGACAGCTATAGATTGGTCGGTAAATATATGCAAACTCCGGAAGAACCCACCAAGAGACCATGATCAATATAGAGGTCATATTTGTGAAAAAAAATTAAGATTATCCAGTATTGAATCAAGTAAACATTTTCAAAGATAATAAATAATTTAAGAAATAATTTTAAAATGGATGTACGTATAAACCTTTCCTTCAAAATACATTCCAGATATATCAACATTTTTAAGAATTGAAAAAAAATATTGAGAAATATAGTTCAAAATGAAAAACATAATAAATATGAGTAAAATATTTAAGATATTCAAAAATATTAAATATGTGAAAAAAAAATTGTAAAAGGGTGTAAGGGAGTACAATTTTTAAAAATAAGAAGTAAGAAAAATTGGGTGTTGAGAAACTATTTAAGTACATGTATCATGCTAAAGTATTTTCAATAACGAATTTCAGTATAAATGGAATTATATAAAAGATTTGTTAAAATTCATTCGGAAAACATTGTGAATTGTAAAATATTATAGAACATTTTAAGAACATTGTATAAAGAGCATGCTTATTCAAAAAAAGAAATAATTAAAAGATACTGCATCCATAAAATCAAACAAGTTATTAAAATTTATTCTGATGTGAATAAAACTATATGAGAAACTGTAGTTAACAGGGGCCGGGGCTTAGTAATGATGAAGAAAGGCATTAATATAGCGGGAGAATGAACGGAATGGTATATCACTAGGCGAGACTGTCCAACACATTATAAGGAGATCATCAACAGAGGTTTGGACATCTGAAGTTGCGCGCCCAAATTTTTGCCTTTTCAGTCATATTTTCATTGTTACATCGGCATTGAAAACTGGAATGTGAGCTAATAAACTTCTGAAGGTTTTCTATTTCTGTTAGGGAGTCCAATTTTTCTAACTAACTAACAATAAAATAAAACTCTCTGTTGGATCTCCAGTCTCAAGGGAGTAAATTGCAGAGCATGGGGGGGGGGGGGCAGTTGGGCCTATACGTTTTAACGAAATTACTTTAGTCAAACACGCCCTTTCTGAGTACATTGGGGTGTAGTAACCTCGTGCGTCCCATCCCCCCCCCCCCCTTGTCTATAAGCTATAAGTGAGCGTATACATCACGCTGTGTGGCAATGTATGTTTTTTTTTTAAAAAGGGCATAATATGTAATTAACGATATTATAAAAAGAAGTATTCCCATAATTGGTTTTAAATGGCGAGTTCGTGTGCCCTTTTATATTGGGTTTGGTATAACACATGTCTATATGATATCTTCTGATTTAGAAATAATGTTATATAACTCCAGATATATGTATGGCACATGTAAGTCAATTATGTTTTGAATATATGTACTTTTAAAGCAAAAAGAGTAAATTAAGATCTCAATTATTGTTGAACTATAACCAAAGATTTAATCCAATTTTAATGATTTTCATGTCCCAATTCGTGCCCCAAAGAGTAGGTGATCCACGCTGATAAAATTTCGAATACTATTGATAGTTATAAACACAAGCCACTGATATGGAAGACAATTACTATTTTAATTAGTGCGACATTTCGTTGATGGTTCTCTCAACGTTTTCACGCAGATGATAAAGAAAATATTGTGTGTGGAATAGCTTTATTTTACGTCCTCTTCAACCGAAGTGATATCGCAGACAATTTCATGCTATATATACATAGTGAAAATATTTACAACGTGTTTAGTGGATTTTTTTAGGTCTTTATATATATGTACATACAATAAATAACTTGAAAATAATGTACAGAAGGTTTATATACAAAAAACAAGTAACAGGTAATTAATCATAATAACAGGGAAGCCATTCTTTATATATAGGTCAATCTCCGATATAGGAAATAAGAACTTATGAAACCATACACATAAAATATATAACAACTAATTAAAGCCAATAAACCGTTAGGGAAACAAACCACTAATCTTAGTAAAGTTGCAAGTCAAAAGGAAACTTATAATAACATATAAAGTAAATTCCATCTGATTAGCCAATAATAATTAGGGAAAACCACTAAATCACAACTTAGTATAGTCACAGATCAGAAAGAAACGTATCAAAACATATACAAGGTAATTATATACAGCACACAATTATAGGGGGAACCACATATTAATTGTTTCGTAACTATAATAGTAATTATGTTCCATATTATGTGTTTGTGTTTATTTTATATGTCAATTGCTAAGAAGATATTGATACACCAACAACGCTACCTGATTGCCTCTTGTTAACCACCAATGTCCTTTCACGAGCTTTCAGTTAGGGTGGCTTGCATGTACAATTGTACAATTATAAGAACCCTTGATAAGAACTAAACTTAATGAACATGTTACGCCCATTTTGTACACCTTACACTGGCTGCCAATTATTCATAGAATCCGTTTTTAGATTGTACTTCTTACTTTTAAGTGTTTAAATGGAATTGCACCTGCGTATTTGTGTGAACTATTGGAATGGTACTCACCATCACGAAGTCTACGTTCATCAAGCGACTATCTCCTGAAACGTGGAACTGCGAGACTATCGACATATGGAGAAAGGTCATTCTCTTACCAGGCCCCATTGCTTTGGAACGGACTTCCAATTAATATACGCAGGTGTCACACCTTACCAACTTTTAAATCGCTTCTTAAAACTCACTTATTTGTACAAGCTTTTAAATAATTTATCTATGTTTATTAGCTCACTACATTTATTTTTTTAGCGTTTTCCGAGTTTCTGTCCGGATTATCGCCCTTATTGTTAAAATTATTTGACGTTCTAACACCTGACGTCAATTGGCTGACTATCCCACTTACAAGATCGGTCGCATTTTTTTTTTTTTTTTTTTTGCTACGTCTTTTATGTTAATCATTTTAGTGAATCCTGTACCAAGACAGGCCCGGGACTGTACAGCGCAGTGGACGCTTACGGCTGGCCCCCGGATCCATTCACTTGATTTGATAATTGTTTACTTTTTGCAATGTCTATTTTCTGTCTTTGTCCGCAGGTTTATCTTGTAGATTTTTAGTTTTTGTTTTGCGTGTAGTGCAGTGCTCCTGCATTTACTAATAGAGTTTCCATATTTTTATAAACAAATTTATTTTGGATTAATTTTATCTATTATAGTTTTTATTTTTATGATTTTATTTCCTTTTTATATGATTTATACATTATTGTTAAGCGCATTCGGACACTTTATAGTGGAATCCGCGCTATATAAATTATGTAATAATAATAATAATAATAATAATTGGAATTCGGAATAAAAGTAGGCTGTAGCGCCACTGTCCGGACAAAATATCCTTCATATCACTGCATGGCGTATGCCCGTCTACATTAGCCCAGTAGATGAGTAGGGCGTTAAACCCCATTTCATTTCTTCGGAATATTTTTATAACATGACAAAAGATGAGGAATTTATGGATAATTGAATTACATTTCCTTGAAGGTCACTTTTTACAATACGTTGGACAATATTTTGGTCAATTTTTAGAAGCTTGCAAATCCAAAACCGACTATCAATGGTATGTTTAATCTCTAATTCGTGGAGACATATAAAATCAGAATAATCACTGAATCGTCCAGTTACCTTACATTCTATATGGGGGTACTCTATCGAACGTTCCAGAATTTAATTTTCTCAATCTCAAAAATAGTGACAATCGAGTGAAGAGGGGTATTTCGGGTTGCAACGCATGCGTCGACTAAAAAATAAAATATCTCAACCAACCATGCAACCGAAACATATTCGTTGTGTTTAATTACGTCACGATTCTACTCACACCACCTCATCGGTCGGGGCTGACAGAACTGCGACAGGACTGAATTCCGCGTCACTCGATTGCAACTCCGCCAATTCGGGACGTTCTGGACTGACAATCGAGCATTACCCGCTCGTACGTGACACGGATTAGGGTCGCATATCTAACTTGCTTCCTCCGAAATCCTCCTACTGTGAAATACCCCTTAGCCCAGCGCAAGCGCATTATTGAAATAAAATTGAACCATATGTTGGATCTGTGGCGTTATGACATTATACAACCTATATTTGATTGTTTCTTAAATTGGAATTCAATTATTTTGTCTGTTTAGGAATTTAATATGATTCTAATGATGGCCATCATATCTTTAAAGGTAATGGTAAAAGATCAGATCCAAGTGTAGCAGATAACTTAGACAACAGAAGACAAAATTCTCTGAGACAGATACTTTTACCTCAGTCTTTTCTACTTGATAAAAATGATTTAAATCAGGACACAGAATTAAATTTTGACGAACCATTAAGAGACGAAGAACAGAGGCAGGATATTAACAGACTGGAACTTTTACTGAAAACTTTGGTAAGTTTGTTTTCCTTAAGGGAAGGCTTGCTTCCCCTTTTATTCATCCAATCGCCGTAGATGTTCGAACTTCAAATCAAGTTTTACTCCCTGTTTCATCTTGTAAGTGAGAATGTCTTTAATGGCCGATATTGTTAGTTTAATCAACAGTATGCAGACAATATATCAAACGAATTGGGGTTCAGATGAACTACAAGGAGGTTTTACGACCCCACGTTTTGTACGATCACCACGGTATAACTTTGAATATTCTTAGAGAAAACCGTATAAAACATTGACCGACCTTTGATATTCTTGTGAGATCATCAAGCTCCAAAACCTTCCTGGCCAAAACGAATTGGGGTTCAGATGAACTGCAAGAAGGTTTCACGACCCCACGTTTTGTACGATCACCACGGTATAACTTTGAATATTCTTAGAGAGAACCGTATAAAACATTGACCAACCTTTGATATTCGTGTGAAATCATCAAGCTCCAAAACATTCCTGGCCCAAACAGAGGAAAATCATGAATATTTGTAGCTGCTGTGGGGCATTCCTTGGCTATTGTTAATTTAACTGTTTATTCTTGATACCTTTTTTATACGCCCACATTTTCATGTGGACGTATTATGTCGTCGCCCCTGTCCGTCTGGACGTCCGTCCGTCCACAATTGTTTGTGGACCCTCTACAGGTCACAATTCTTGTCCGATTTTGACGAAACTTGAAATATAGCTTTATCCCCAAAATATCTCGGCTGCTTTCGATATTGGCATGTATTGGATCGAAACTTCGTGGATTATGGCCCCTGATAGTACGAAAAATCACGTTTTTAGCTTGTGGACCCTATAGAGGTCACAATTTTGATCCGATTTTAATGAAACTTGACGTGCATGTTTATAACCCAAAGATCTAGGTTCCTTTCAATATTTGCGCCTATTGGAACGTAATTTCCTGAATTATGGCCCCTGATTGTCCGAAAAATCACCTATTTTAGCTTGTGGTCCCTCTGGAGGTGACAATTATTACCGGATTTGAAAAACCGTTCGATTATATCACCGTTACACCCTAAGGAAGGTTGAGTTCGAATTTCGGGAAAATCGGACCAAAATTGCCATACAAAATGGCCGCCGTTTGTACGCGAAGACTGTTTAAAAATGGTATATCAAGGTTGTGGACCCTGTAGAGGTCACAATTTTAATTCGATTTTGATGAAACTTGAAATGCATGGTTATAACCCAAAGATCTTGGTTCCCGTCGATATTTGCGAATATCGCATTGTAACTTCCTGAATTATGGCCCCTGATTATACGCAAAATCGCCTTTGTTTAGCTTGTGGTCCCTCTGGAGGTCACAATTATTATCCGATTTAAAAAATCGTTTCATTATATCACCGTTACACCCTAAGGAAGGTTGAGTTCAAATTTCGGGTATATCGGACCAAAATAGCCATACAAAATGGCCGCCGTTTGTACGTGAATACTGTTAAAAAATGGTATATCAAGGTTGTGGACCCTGTAGAGGTCACAACTTTAATTCGATTTTGATGAAACTTGAAATGCTTGGTAAGAACCCAAAGATCTTGATTCCTTTCGATATTTGCGCATATCGAATCGTAACTTCCTGAATTATGACCCCTGTTTATACACAAAATCACCTTTGTTTAGCTTGTGGTCCCTCTGGAGGTCACAATTATTATCCGATTTGAAAAAACGTTTAATTATGTCACCGTTACACCCTAAGGAAAGTTGAGTTCGAATTTCGGGAAAATCGGATAAAAATTTCCATACAAAATGGCCGCCGTTTGTACGCGAATACTGCTAAAAAATGGTATATCAAGGTTGTGGACCCTGTAGAGGTCACAATTTTAATTCGATTTTGATGAAACTTGAAATGCATGGTTATAACCCAAAGATCTTGGTTCCTTTCGATATTTGCGCAAATCGGATCGTAACTTCCTGAATTATGGCCCCTGGTTGTTTCGAAAAATCCGCTATGGTCCCTCTGGAGGTCACGATTAATATCCAATTTAAAAAAACGTTTGGCTCTATCACCATTACACCCTACTGAAGGTTGAGTTTGAATTTCTAGAAAATCAGACCATAATTGCCAGACAAAATGGCCGCTGTTTGTACGAGAATAGTGTAAAAATATGGCATATTAAAGTTGTGGGCCCTGTAGAGGTCACAATTTTAATTTGATTTTGATGAAACTTAAAATGCATGTTTATAACCTAAAGATCTTGATTCTTTTCGATATTTGTGCATATCAAATTGTAAATTAATGAATTATGGCCTTTAATTGTAGGAAAAATCACTTTCGGTATTGCTTGTCCTCTATCCATCTATCGAAAATGTGGGCGTATCCTGCCTGGCAGTGCCAGCTTACTATCTTTTGTCGAGTTATAATAATAACGGTCTGGCGAGAGTTTCTCTACGATTTTACAACGTTGATACGAAGACTCGAATTCATTCACGATTGATCATGATGCCTCAACACTTTATCACGGTTTATCACGAATACCCTTGCGGATTATTCGTTTGAAGGACGGACAGTGCTTCGATTAGATAAGATTACCCATGATTGCCACGACTGTCCTGCGATTTAGTAAGACGTGCGTCAATATATAACTGTCTACATTGAGAAAAGATTTCTGCCCTGATTTGCCGCCATGTTGAAATTGTAGTGTACTAATTTGTTACGCGGTTTTAATCCATTTTATATTTTCCACACACACACACTCGAAATTAACCTTTTTTAATTTCATTAAATAACATGCAGATTCCCTACCCCTGTGTGGAAATATCGTGGTTAGGCCAACTCTAAGATGAATCAGGCAACTTCCCTTGCTCTCGCCACCATTGGCTTTTAGTTTTGTGTTCATTGCTATACTTCCTAGATTCGTTTTTATGTCCTGCTGTACCGGGTGAGCTATAATGTAGACTGAATTTTGCCGTAACAGCGACGCTACGGCTCACTCTCATTTCAAATTCCCCCATCCATCACGTGCATATCAATGTGTGCAAATGACTTCTGGTTTCCGTCCTACCTGAACGACTAGACCCTTTTTCTGCAGGCCTTTCAACATGCACCATTGATGACGTGGAAACCACGCTGTAAAACCACGGCGAGCCAGCGCGTATAACTAACCAAGTCACCGCGGCACCCTTGGCAATGCAAATATACACCAGCATTCACTAGCACACCCGTATTGGTCGTAACATAACGATTCATACGTACCCCCCCCCCTAACAGACTCGTAGTAATTATAACGATTTTAGAATTCTTTAGATATAAATACACACTATTTAAATCTATATTTAGGATGCAGTGATTAAAACCAATGAATTTCTTAATTGCTGCCAATTATCGTTTAATACATCTCTATTTTAAACAAACAGATCCTTGTTACTAAGTAAATAGTTTTTGTTTTAGGAAATTGATATCTAGTTTAAAAATGAGAATACATAAAATGTTAAATAAAAAACTAGCATTGATATCATTGTTTACTATAGGGCCACCACGAATATAAACGTTGTAATCGTATATTTGGTGGAAGGTTTTAGGTGCATTACAATTACACATAACAGGCCCAAAGCCATTGAGTATGACACACATTTGCAGTAACGCTTGTGTTAGGAGATACAAGGTGCTCAAAGAATGAGGCTAGACATATTCAACAAGTCATGTCAAACGGTGATGTCATATTCTCATTTTGAAGAGCATGCGCAATAAATACTATCGATGTTGACTGGAATAACCAGACGCTAGAAACTAACTTTCGGTTGAGACTTTCGCCGAACATAACTGACGACAATTGAAATTAAAACAGTTTATATAAATTCATATTACATTATTATATGTGTTACGACCCATTTATAGCAATTTCTAGGTCCCAAATATTAGCTCCTTTAAGTTGTGACTTTGAATAAAAAGTTTGGTACAGATTTCACAAGGTATCTGCTGATGAAGTTTTTGAAGAAATATAGAACCCATCGTGTATTCAATGGCAAATGTATATCTAAGTCACTTAATTAACTGTTGATAAACTTCTAATGTTGATAAAACCCTCCTTTGCTTTGTCACTAAAACATAAAATTGACCATTAATTACAGAAACTTATAAATTGCATTAACAATACAACATTCTAAAACATAGTTTATCACCCCCAGTGAGACTTGTAAGAGATCACATTGATTAAGATCTTACGGTTAAAGTATTAAGTAATTTGGTGCAAATTACTCAACGCCATTGACTGACAGGGATAAATACCGACACTTATCTGATAGTAAAATGGGACAAGTAGGAAAATGTGTTGAAAGTCTGTTGAATTTTCCCCCATTAACAAACTGCAGAGAACTAACTCTTTTCTGATAGTAGAACGGGACAAGTAGAAAATGTGTTAATAAGTCTTTTAGATTTTTCCCCATTGACAAACTGCAGAGAGAAAAATGTGTTTTTTAAAATAAAGTGTCATTTAATTCAAGGCTATATTGCTTTGTACTGTTCACAAGATTAAAAATAATGACACTGGAGAACATTTATTTCCAGATAGAGTTTCATTGGGACAGATTGAAAATGTATCCTTCTACTTGAATGAATATAAATCTTTCATAAGTGTTTAATTTAATTAAAAGAATTCTTTAAAAAGAAATCCACGCTGTCTTTATTTGGTTAAACACTCTTGTAGTTTTAATCATCCGTCATGAGTCGCAATTTATCTGCGTCATGAGTGTACTGTGCTTGGTCATTAAATTAAGAGACGCTCAATCCAATTTTTTCAAGATCTGCAGAGCAAACTTCGACAAAAAATTCCAAGCTTATAGTTATTTCGGATTCAATTATACATACTGGAATGTACGAAATTCTGAGCGTAGTAAAGAACTATATGAACAATAGTAAGCGACAAGTACTACTCGAATAGTAAGCGAGCGGTAATTATATACTATGAGAAAAGTAAGCGGTTAATAACTATTAGAAACGTACGCCACATGAACTATTAGAATACTAAGTCTAAGAACTGATTATACAATAGTAAGCGGAAAGAATATGAGAAACGTACGCGACATGTGACTAGTAACGTATAAGAACTATTAGAATAGTAAGCGGAAAGAAATATTAGAATATCATGGAATAATAACTATAGAATAGAAGGCGGCAAGAAATACGAGAATAGTAAGGTCTAAGAACATATAGAATAGTATAAGCAAGAACGTATCATTACTATTAGAATAGTAAGCGACAATAATATTAGAATAGAAACGTCAAAGAACTATTGGATTGGTAAGCAACAGGGTAGGAAGAAATATGTAAGCAATAGTAGTAAGAGGGACGAAATATTAGAATGGCATGGGATAAGATTTGTAAGAACTATGAGAAAACTAAGCGCCAGAAATTATTAGAACACTAAGCGGCAGGAATGATTACTAAGCGGCAGGAACTCTGAGGGGTAAGAACTCTAAAATCAAGAAAACTCACCCAGAGGCCATTAATTCATTCCTGCTACTTATTCAATCACATACTTTGTAACAACAAAACCAGGATTGATCTAGAAATAATGTTTCGCCCTATTTTCTACTTTCTCTACGTAAATTTTCAATCTTGGTATATTGTAAATATATTGGGGTTGGGACATTTATTCGTCCTTTACCCGAAACCACTTATTACACACACATTTTTTTGTTGATTGATTGCAAAATACAATTCTCATTAAGAGAAAGGTGTAATGTATTCGTGTTTTTAACTTCTGACTATTTGGAAGAGGCCTTGAAAAAGTCGAAGGATCCTTTACGAACCATGTATGTATCCGTTGTTCGTCCACTGCACTGCCCACATTTTTGTCTGACACCATGCTTTGCATCTACCATACACATAAATAAGTGTTATTCTGTTCTATTTTTCAGATGATGGAACAAAAGATACGAAAAGAAGGATCAATGTTGGCCTGAAATACATCAGGCCAGTGAAGGCCAAACCTACAAGTTGCAATGGTTGATTCCAATATTTAAAATGTCCAAATATGAAGTGTAGCCTATATCCAAAATCATCACATCTAACATAGAAATTATTGTTACCATCAATTCATAATTATAGAGTTGAGCAATCATATTTAAAGTACATAGCATTATGTGTTGCTTTTGCTCAACTATAAGGTTCGCGGATCATTCGTATAAGGTTGCCATCAACAAAAAATGACGTTCAAATAAATATGATCCCGTTGCTTACTACCTACTCGGAATCTTTAATACGTATTCCATGCGCTCCAAAAGGGTGTTACACCTAGAAGACCGTTGACCTAAAAATTTCTGAATTTGTGACAGCCATTAGTTTTATTGGACGTGTAATCGATTTTTCAAAATACGAAACATTCGGGTTTTTTGAAAAGGTATCAGCGTATTATTTAAATGGGTTTATGTGTCTGTCAAAAAAACACTTACAGTTACGTTACTATGTTTGCTAATGGTATTATTAGTTTATGATTCGTCGAATTGTTGTGGGTAGGATTAATTTATCATGTACGTAATTTAATTTCAATCTAGATTGTATTTACTTGCTAGAAGTTGATCAAACAGACACACTTAAGACACTTAAATCAAATTAGACTAGTAGTGAGCAGCTATTGAACCCCTTGACCTGACAAAGGTTGTCAATTAGTAAAACTATGATTAACACGATGAAGACACCACACAATTTACAGAAATGGTCGATTGAAATTGGGATTTAAGTTCTTACACGATAAACAAATAAATGTAAGCTTTAACGTCTGGGTTTTTTTTGTCTTTTAATCTCATTTTTGTAAAATATAATTATGTTCTTAACGAATTTATTCGCATGTTAAATGGTACTGGTCTATTCAGATCAGGGACGTCTTACACAAGATACTGCACACAGAAAGTGGGGTCACGAATCTAATACTGGAAAAGCCTTTGCTCATAATAATACTTTTGATTCTAATAAATTTACGTTTGTAAAGATTTTTTTTTGTGTTAAGTTAAAACCATAACTGACATTTAAAAAAAAGTTTAAAGAAAAACTATCCACTACCCGCTATTTAACCGTCATGCAAAGGGCTGCATGATCCAGCGCAAGTGTTAGTCTGGTATCATCAAGTCTCGTTTCATCTGAATAGCAAGGGTTTTTGTTGTTGTTGTACGCAACCTAGTATCAACGGATAATTTGAAGTCCTGGTCACTTGTCATTAGTGTCTATTTGAACGCAAGCATTACCATTGAATCATAATTAAATTTAGATGCATCTTATAGTTAACCTTTAAATTGAACTGAAACACAGATGGTGGCTTATTTCAAACTATTATATATTAAGATGTACAAGTATCTATTGATTCTTAAACATAAGTTAAATGTCACCCTTCCCTCACAGAAAATCTGCGCAACTGCACGGCATGTATTTTCGGTTAATTTGTAAGTAAATGATATTAAAGGATTGCAAACCATTTCCAAATTATTTTTATATTCTAATTATTGTAATAAATCTTAACACGGACAATAAAAGGAATCAACTGTAGTTGCATTTTATTAGTTCATAAATTTTATACCATGGACTATGCTGTTAACCTATTCAATCTCACATTGACGTCATAAGACGGTTACTGGTGATTGCATGTACACTGGAGACTAAGGTACCCCCGCCCCTCACAGAAAGCCGTCGGACTGACAAGATTCAAACTAATGCGTATAGTTTACATCCTAACTAAAATAACAAAATCCAAGCTTGTGTCAATACTAAACTGCAGTTGTCTGTGTTGATTGTGTTCCTTGATCTAGTATATACTCCAAATGGTTTACTACGCCGCCGCGATTTGGTTTTAATTTTAAAATTTAACCTTATTATAAACTTCCTTTTAAGTAAAACGAACGAAACCGATTTACTATAACGGGAAAATCCTTGCAAAACAGCTAAATTATAAATTAAATTTTATATGTCCCAGTGATATGTTGGATTCAATTTACCAACCGTGTGTTCCTAGCAATTATGTCTCAAGATATCTCCTGTTTCGACTATCACTTATGGGAAGAAGTTTGCGGTTGGGCCATCTTGAAATGTTCTACGGGAGACTGACAGTAGAAGAATGCATAAGAACCACCGTAGCGTCACATCTGGGGCGGGGGTGCCATTATGAAGGCATACATGTATATTTTATTTTAGCATATGTCCATTTTATATTCTAATTAAATACACAATCACATACAAGACAAACAAAATGAATATAAGCCGATGGAAAATTCGGGACATGGCTGAATTTAGAAGGCGAATAACATGATTAATGACTGTAACTTCTAATTCACGCTGCAATTATGTGAGAACAATCCTTGAATCACATTGTAATTTTTTTTGCAACAACAATTTTTCAAACTTCAAAACTTGTAGATGGATTTACGTATGGGCGTATCATGCTCCCCAATAAAATACAATACATGACATAGAAATGACTCTCTTTGTAATATTCTAATGTATTTTCAACAATTTTTACAAACATGAGCAGGTTGAGTCTCTTATATTATATCTACCAACTAGTATATATCTATATTCTTTTCAACAATAATTTGAATCCATCTTTCTTTTTTTTCTTCTCAAAATTGTGATGATAAATTGTACTATGGACCTTTGGGCTTTCCTACATGAAATAAAGATTATTATATATATAAACCACAGGCACTTGAAGGGATTAAAATAAAACTTCTTACTAGGTCTACTGCTTGGCTATATATTATAGTATAACAAGGAATTTCAGTCGCCATCTTTGTTTTCACGTCTTCAAGGCATTTTGTCTGCTTATATCCTACAAAAATCACTAGTTCTAACACTACCCATCGTTTTTATTGCCAACGAGACCTTATTTGATCATTATTCAGCTTCCGATGTAATGAAATTGGTCATTTAACAGCGTTATTAATTACAAATCAAACTTGAAGCGGTGTGACTTGCCGAAATTCATCTTTATGAGACCGGAAATAAGTTTTGTTTGTAGCAGTCTGTATCACCTAGTCCCTCATAAACATATCCGTTACTCGAAATTTGCCTAGGAACTGGGTGATCCAGACTGCACACCTGGCCTCACTTCGTAGGCTGTATCATTTGCCGACCAAACAAAACTTTTTTCCGGTCTAATGGAGATGAATTTCGACAAGTTGCAATAAAAACATTTTCGCACACTCGAGCGTTATCGCCGTTTTCCTCTAAATGCATTTCAGCAAAAAGGTTTTCTATTTCATTGAAGATGTACCAAGGGAGGTTGCATATTCGGTTTTCTATAGAACGGGTTGGCATATCTACCATATAAGTAGTATACAATCCTATTCTAATTTTGTCAGGTGTAGTATATCTAAATTCTTGATCAGGCCTATTTTTTTGGAATCTTGTAGCACACAGTGCTAGCTTTAGTTCCAGTGGCCTAAGGCAAAATTTTTGGGAGATCAAATTTTGTTTTCAGCTCGAAACAGTCACCACATGAACTATCAAACTAACACGAACTCGGTTAACAAAAATAGCCTTTCACACAACCCTAATGAAAACCTAATATTGCTCACACCAGTAACCGTATCTACCCAATCACATTAGAACACAAATAATTGATGTATAATTCAGAACAAGTTATCTTACGCTGTATCTTGGAAACTGTACTTAACAAAGGCAGGTATAACACGGTAGAATATGGTTTGCGGCTATAAAGATCAAATCAAGCCAATGAAAAATGAAGTTACCACACACGTTTCAAGTTGTCTTAAATAGAAAGCAAATATCCCTTCTGTGTATTTGGCATATAGTGGATCATGGATCACTGTAGTTTATTACATCTATGTCTGACACAGGCCTGTAGCCAGGAAGTTGTTTTAGGCAGTGCAAAGATGTTTTTGGGAGGGCCAACTAGCATGGGCATCTGCATGAATTTTGCGGTAAAGGCCAATTGTCTTGTGATATTGGGGGGGGGGGGCAAGAGTCAGTATTGGGAGGGCAGTTGCCCCCCCCCCGCCGTGCCACCCCCTGGCTACGGGCCTGGTCTGACACAATGTACGTTCGGATAAATTCAGATCAAGCGTAGGTTTATATGAACCAGGAATCCAGCAGGAGTCTTAGCGACCATCTTTATATCAATACTCCATATATCGAAGCCCAATTGTCCACAGAACAAAGACATTCAGAGTTTCATGTTGATCGTATATGACAGGCATTAGACTTATGCAGAGTTTCTTGACGGGGCATTGGGCATATTCAGAGTTTTATGTCGATCGTAAATGCGAAGCCTTTCGCGCTTCTTCAGAGTTTCGTATATGACGGGGTATTTGGCTTATTCAGAGTCTCATGGCGGGGCATCTGGCGTATTCACAGTTTCATGTCAACCGAACATGGCGGGGCATTGGGCTTTTTCAGAGTTCATGTCGATTGTACATGGCGGGGCAATGGGTTTATTCGGAGTTCATGTCGATCGTACATGGCGAGTCTTAAAAATCAGGTTCACAAATATTAGGTTGAAGACCATGAAAATATTTCTTTTGAAGCTGGTGAACTTACTAACCACTCCTATTTCCTTTGGTTTACAAATTATCAATTTAAAACTTAAGTGTATATGAGAATGATTCTGATTAGTTTTATATTTTTTGAAATACGATTTCCTGGCAGAACACAGGGGTGACAAAAAGCTAGTTAGGTTCATTATAGAGTGAAAAATAAAATAAAAATCTAAATGGTAGTCTAGCTTGAATTGGATTTTTTTCTAAACCATGATACATTGTGCATTGTTCTACTTCAATTATATTGTTTGAAATAAACTAAAGGTATCAATGATTTAAATTGCTCCTATGTTCAAAATATTATATAGATAATTTTATCGATACTAAATGCGTTCTCCGTGTTAAAACATGTTCAACTTGTCAAGACATTCACAAATCAAAATAGGAAACGTTGGTTGTGTTCTACATGTTCATGGGTTTATATTTATATATTAACATGATAAAAATATATAATTATAACTGTCTATCGATGATACGGCAATTAGTTATTAGCTTGACAAGGGATATTAGATTTTCTGTAGTAACAAAGGTAATTATAGGTCTATATTCTGATATACCTGCCAAATATTTCTTGATTAGCCAGGATCCGGCTTGAGTTCAAATAGCACACACAACTGGAAGGACATTTGTCTGTTTTCAGCAACAGTGCTTATTAGCTGAATAATCTGCTTTCAAACAACGTAATACAATTGTCTTCTTTCATCAGGAAAGCAATCGTGCATGGGACCTAAAAACAAATGAAACAATTGGGAAATAATGACTTGCGGCAACTGTGATCAAATTACGACTATAAAACAGATATTGGAATAACAAAGTTATCAATTTAACTAAATAGAGCTGACATTTCTCTGTCTTTCCTCAATAAAATAAAATAACTAAGTTCAACAATTTACACCGGATATCGACTGACATTTGGAATCTTATAAAAGGGAGATTAATCCATAATAAAAAGAATACTGGAAAAAAGGCACTTACAATTTAATCTGATTATTGACAGAGAACTTTGATGGAGAGAGAAATAGAAATGGGGTTTAACGTCCACTTGACACAAACTATGTCATTTCCGGACTAACATATGGTTTAATTTATTTATATAATTCGCTTGTGCGTAGGGGTCTTTAGCAGTGAGAGGAAACAGGAGGATCCGGAGAAAACCCGCGAGTTTGGACAGGCGCCCCTACTCCTTGCCACGAGTAGGGATTCGAAACCACACCAGTTGACTCAATGACAGGCTTTATGATACAGTGCGCACACGCTAACAATTCAACCATCCCCCCTCCCCCGAGAACTGGGAACTGCATCACTTTAAATCCCGACAGTTTAGGGGGTTCCGCAGTAGTAGAGGAGCTAGCTGACCGTTATTCCTAAAGTCGCGGACAAAATTGGCACTATGCCTAACGGGGATACCATCATGGCCGATGATAAGAATTGGAATTCGTAAATTGCACATCCCCTGCCGAAATACATCTTCATGGGACCGGAAATAAGTTTGGTTTGCAGCAGTGTGTATCACCGACGGGTAGTGTTAGAACTAGTGATTATTGTGAGATGTTAGCAGACGAAATGCCTTGAAGTAGTGAAAATAAAGATGGCGACTGCAATACCTTGTTATACTATAATATATAGTCAAACAGTAGACCTAGTAAGAAGTTTTATATCAAAAATCAAGGAGAGAGAGCAGGTTTTATGTGAATCAAGTGCTCAGGCATCCTCAGTATGATATCTTTAGTTCATTTTACAAATTTGATTTGATCAAATGTGGTTTGGTGACATTCTGTAGATATATATCTTCATCAAATCTTTTTTTTTTAGATTCAAGCCTGAATATCGAAAAACGAGTAGCTCGTTTATCGACATTCCCCAATATTAAAAAACAAGGGGAAAGATCAGTTTTTATTTGAATCCACTCCTCAGGCATCATCATTTATGACATCTTTAGTTCGTTTTACAAAAGGGATTTAATCAAATGTGTTTTGGAGACATTCCGTAGATATACATCCATCAAATCTATTTTTTTGAGATTTAAGCCTGAATATCGAGCTCGTTTTTCGACATTAACCAATATCAAAAAGCAAGGGGAAAGATCAATTTTTATTTGAGTCCACACCTCAGGTAACTTCATTTATGATATCTTTAGTTCGTTTTACCAAACGACATTCCGTAAATATACATCTATCAAATATACTTTTTTGATATTCAATCCTGAATATTGAAAAACGAGGAGCTCGTTTTATGAGATTTGCTTATATATAAAAAAGAAGATAGAGCTTTTTTAAAATTTGAATCCACTGCTCAGACATCCTCATTGGTGATATTTTTAGTTCGTTTTGGAATACTGATTTAATTAAATGTGTTTTTGAGGCATTCTGTAGATATACATCCATGAAATCTGTTTTTTGAGACTCAAATTTGAATATCGAAAAACGAGTAGCTCGTTATTCGACATTCGCCAATATAAAAAAAAACAAAGAAAAAGATAAGTTTGTATGTTAATGCACTGCCCAGGGATCCCCAGGCATCAGATGTGTTTAGGAGATATTCTGTAGATGAACATCCATTACATCTGCTTTTTTGATATTGAAGTTTGAATATTGAAAAACGAGTAGTTCGATTTTTGACATTCGCCAATATCGAAAAACGAGCTAGTTGGTTTTTTTTCGTTATTCGCCAATATTGAAAAACGAGTAACTCGTTTTTCGATATTCACCAATATTGAAAAACGAAAATCGAGCTAACTTCACACTGCCCTAAAAGCCTCAGTTCTGATCCGATTTTGATAAAACTTGAGAAATGTATTATTATAATCCAGAGATCTTGGCTCTTGTCGATGTTTTCACATATTGGACAGTAACTTCCTGGATCATGGATGGCCCCTGGAACAGGTCACAATTTTGACGTATATATTTTATTTTCTTTAAACGATGACACAAAACACATTTATGTGCATGCGAAAATTGGTATACCATTCGTTATAGCTTCTATGGTTGTAGATGTTTCTTTCACCGAGTTCAATTCCACGTCATTGCCCAGACTGATTTATATTTAAATATTGCAACCATTAGCCAAACAATTATCTTATTGCCGTATATTATGCTTCGACTGCCAATTATGAAGAACAAAATTGAATAAACAAAACAATGAACCCTCTGATATTTATACGGCCGCAGATCACTAATTATTCCCCCATTGACTTTAATGTCAATTCTCGTCAATTTTGGTGCCCATACACCAAAAGCATAGCTTACAACCCACTGTATTTGTTTTTACACGCACGGGTCAAAGTAGCATGTACGGCGGTCTGTGGGCTTGGCGTTACTTAAATCTCCTGCGAACGCATAGTACATTTCCCGTCTTCACTAGCCCAGTCGGAGCAAAACACATTTACACAAAAGCGTGGTTGTGCACGCGAGCGGCTTTAATTAGCCTAGTTGGCGCAGATAGTAGAACGTTAAACCCCGGGTTTTTTTTCATTCATTTGTTGTATGTAAGTTATTGTGGTAGTGAAAGATCAATGTAAACAATCTTGTCACACAAACCCTGGTTGGTTATATTGTGTGCATGACAAGTAATAAATTACTGCTGGCTGGCATACTATGGAGCAAAATTTTCCCCCATATCCATAGCATACTACTAGGAAAATGGCCTTAGTCATCACCTCGGTTATTGTGGAGTACAAGGACGTTGACCTCCATTTCACTTCTTACTATATAGCAAAATGAAATGGCACTATTTTTCTATTATATGTCGTTCTAACCTACATGTATATAGCTTATATCAAAATATTCACCAATTCCACATTGACATTAACAACTCATAATACAAAAGGGGGTTGTTAAAGGGCGCATTGCTATTTTCTTTGAAACCTTGAAATGGACGAAAGAGGACCCAAGAAGCATATTATATTTAGTCCTGCTGAATCCATTCTACACGGCTTTTTTTGTCATTCGTTTGTTTATCAGCCATTGTCTTTAAAAAAAGGCACTCAAGGGGGCGGAGTACATACTAGAACGATCCGCGGTCAGTGCGAACAATTTGAACAATAACAATGGTTATTTGTTCATTACAAAGGATGCTCGAAACCATAGAATACATGGGTCATACATATAGAAGACCAAATGGGACAATATTCATGATTCTTGTTTCTACATTCAAGTTTGAACATTTTAGACACGAACGCAACATTCTAAACTAATGATTCTAGACTCTAGTTTCTACATTCTAAATGTCAACACGTCATGCACAAAATCAACATTTTAAACAAAAATTTGACTTTATGTTTCATTTTCGACGTTTTATCGATAACTTTTATATATCATTAAATATTAAAATTATAAAATAATTTCTTAATTTTACACGACAAAGAAATCGATTCATACACAATTCTGACGATCCAACTTAATATATTCGAAAAGGTAATTGAATAAGCTTTCTAAATATTATTAGTAAACGTTGGCACAATCATATTAAAGGGGTGCGCTCTCAACCTGGGCATAGCCAATTTTTCAATATTCTAAAATTTTTCAAAGTCCAAATTAGGATTATCCTGATTCCTACAAAATTCTGAGCATCTGGCTATGTATATATATAGCTGGATATATAAAACTGGATGCTCAGAATTTTGTACCGTCCTATATTTACATTTAGAATATTGAAAAATTGGCTATGTTCAGGTTGAGAGCGCACCCCTTTGATATGATTGTGTCCACTCTTACTAATACTATTTGGAGAGCTTATTCAATTACCTTTCAGAATATATATAGCTGGTTGCTCAGAATTTTGTACGATAATCCGAATTTCGACTTAGAATAAATACCGGCCTATCTTTACATTTAGAGCATTGAAAAAATGACTATATTCAGATTGAGAGCGCGCCCCTTTAATATTATTTTGTTAACTTTTACTAATAATATTTAGAAAGCTTGTCCAATGACCTTTCAGAATGTATATAGCAGGATGTTCAATATTTTGTACGATGATCCGAATTTGACTCGGAATATTACCGTTCTTTCACTTTCAAATTGAAAGCGCGCCCCTTTAATAAAATTGTGCTAACTTCTACTAATAATATTTGGAAAGCTTGTTCTACAAACAATATTTGGAAAGCTTGTTCTACAAATAATATTTGGAAAGCTTGTTCAATTACCCTTTAGAATATATTTAGTTGGATCATCAGAATTTTGTACGATGGTCCGAATTTTGAAACGGCATTTTAACATTAACAGTCTTTCCCTTTAAATCTTTTTATTCTCAAAATTGGCCATGTATAGGATGGGAGTGCACCCCTTTAATATGACTGTGCCAACTTTTACTAATAATATTTGGAAAAGCTTATTTAAATACCGCTCGGAATATATTTAGTTGGATGTCCAGAATTTTGTAAGATAATGCGAAATTACATCGCTATTCTGAGCTAAAGGAATGGATAAATAATAATATATTCTACTTTCATTTGATAGACGTAACGTTGGATTTGATTGGTTGATAAAAAAAAAGATGAGTTTGGTCGACTGTTGAATTTATTCTGAATAGGTTGCCAACGAACAGGTTACCTACCAGCTGGATCTGTCGAATAGGTCGCTAGCCGAATAGGTCGCCAAATTGTTTTCGGTTAGCGCTCTCTGGTGTAATAATGTTGATAATTCATTATTTTTCTGGACATTTTCATTTCAAGATTTTAACTTCAAGACTTTTTGAAACGTAGATTTTCATTTCAAGATTTTAACTTCAAGACTTTTTGAAACGTAGAAGATATTTTCACAAGAGCTCAAACTTCAGATTTTTTTTATTAGAAACTTTCAGAAACCAATGAATTGATTTTTTTGTCGTGTAAAATTAAGAAATTATTTTATAATTTTAATATTTAATGATATATAATTACCGATAAAACGGCGAAAATGAAACATAAAGTCAATTTTTTGTTTAAAATGTTGATTTTGTGCATGAAGTGTTGACATAAGAATGTAGAAACAAAAATCATTAGTTTAGAATGTTGCGTTCGTGTCTAAAATGTTCAAACTGGAATGTAGAAACAAGAATCATGAATATTGTCCCATTTGGTCTTCCATAATATAGAAGACTCGTTTATTGATTATAAAATGAGCATGGTGTCTTAAATATTGGGGAGAGGGGGGTGGGATGGCCCAATGGTCTAGAGTGCCGCGCTTAGACCTATAGCTGGTCGGTTACCTCTGGCTTGCGGCTGTGGTTTGGAGCCCTGATGTGAGCTAATGTGGCATGGAGATAGGCTCGCCTTCTCAACCTCTTGGTTTCCTCCGGACACTCCGGTTTCCTACCACTGCTAAGCGCCCTACGCGCAAGCGAATTATTGATATAAAATTAATCCACATGTTAGTTATTAGGATCCCATATTTTATCGTTGCAAGATGACATTATCAATATTGTTTGACATGGACCAATATTGAATTTTAATTCGGGTTTTCCATTTCGAATATTATGGAAAATATTGAGTTTGAAGTTAAGCTCCTTTAAATGTGTGTAGTTCGACAGCGAACGGTTAGACAATCTTTAATTCCAGTTTCCAATATATTTCGATTGAATTGTTTCAATGTCATATCAAAACAGTTGTGTCACACTGCAATTTTTCAATCAATGCCAGTGCAAATGATGATTTGACTTCCGTGATTTAAAAGTTTCTAATTTATTGAAGAACTACGTTTTCGTGGTGCATGACGGAGGGTGTGACAGAGTATAGTCTTTCGTGTGGTTTGACAAACCGATATCCCGTCTACACATTAGCGTCAGAGAACAAATTCACCTTAGAGCTATATAGAGTACCATCTACATATTTGAATTCCTTGCGAGAAACGGAATTAATGATTAAGATCGGTGAGTGCGTCACACATACCGCGAAAGATAACCTTTGTTCTGACAAGTGTGGGTCATCTACAACGACCAACACCTTGAATTCAATAACATCCTGTTTAATCATTCATCTATAGAAAATGACATTGCTGGATATAAGAATGAATTCAGCCACATTCGTTTGTTTAAATTATGTCGTTAAATAAGCTATATTTCAAAGAAATTGTTTTCGGGAAATGGAGAATGATACTCCGTAGCCCTTTAGGACCAAGATGATCAAAACATAAATTTTAACATTTTTAAATTAAATTCTAGTGCATTCATTCTGTTGACCTGTATGCGTTTGTGTCAATACAGGTCCCAGGTAACGAAATATACCCCGATCACCTGAGTTTTTATTTAGGCCAGCAATTAGAATTTAGCATAAATTCAATTCTTTAAACAGTTAAATGAAATAAAATAGGGAGTTTAACGTCCTACTCTTCTACATCTTACCTGGGCTAATTGAAGACGGGCATACGCCATTTTGCCCGGGCAGCGGCGCTACGGCCTATTCTTATATCGAATTCAAACTGCTAGGGGATCTTTTACGTGCATGTCAATGTGTAAACGGGACCTCCGTTTTTCGTCCCATATAAACGACTAGGCAGTTGTTCTTGTCGGGCCCTCCGGTATGCACCACTGACAAGGGGAAACCATGCCGGAAAATCGAGATCTAACACCCGACCTCCAGTTAAACAGTTAAAGAGAAAGGGAGAGAGAGAGAGAGAGAGAGAGAGAGAAATGAGGTTTTACGTCCACTCGATACAAACTAGGCCATTTCGGGATTCTCACATGGTTTGATTTTATTTCAATAATTCGCTTGGGCGTAGGGGGTTTTAGCAGTGGGCGGAAACCGGAGGACCCGATGAAAGCCTACGAGGCTGGACAGGCGACCCTACTACTTGTCACTTACAACCGGGGATTCGAAACCACGCCAGGTGATATAATGACAGGCTGTATGATACAGCACGCACATGCTAACCATTCGCCCCCCCCCCCCAAAACAGTTAAAGAAGTACTATGTCAGATTTAGATAAAGAGCTTGCCGTTCTTGCCATAAAAAAATAGTTCAAAAATAGAGAATGAAATATGAATGAATTGAAAATTTTATTGAACTTACTTATTTTAATTTCAATCAATTTTGAGTTTCTGCCATATTACAGTTGCCATAATGATGATTTGACTGTTTTTCAAGATGTTTATAATGTCATAAAATGTCATGGTCGTCTACAACCCATATAGCGCAGCGTGTCAGTGTCTAAATAAACAGGTCAGAAAGTCTTTGTACTTTTAGTATTAATCGGCACACTCACCATAGGCGTACGGGCTCGATTATAGATAGGGGGACAGAATCCGAAATGCTCGAAAAACAATTGTGGGATAGCAGGGGGGAGAGGCATAGCCTGGCCCTCAAGGAGAAATTTTTTTAAATTTAGCTACCGCAAATGCGTGTTTCTGCTTATTCAGCCCGCGAGTAAAACAACTCGAAAGTTTTCTAATGTTTTTTTAACTGAAATCCCAATCTACGCCGACCTGAATTCTACCATTCAATCACACAGTTGCAGCTTCATTCACAAATAATAATCGATGCCCGAAAAATGTCACACAAAGTAGAGTGCCTCCAAACAAAATGTTTTAATCTTAGTACATTCAGTACAAAATCGGGCATGGTATTCAATTAAAAGAAACGTAAATTTAGCGTTTTACTAGATTTCGGTCACTTTATTTTGCCAACTAGATGAAATGATATTTACACGCCTGCCCGAAAAGTTAGGGGCCAGGGGGCAGCTGCTCCCCTGCCCCCCCCCCCCTGGCTCGTAAGCCTATGACACTCGAAATACCTATAATATTGCCTCAACGGCCTTCTGAAATGTCAATATAAAATGATACCCTTCAAACAAAAACTTTATCTTTATTTGTAAAATAAAATCCGAACATTGAGTGGCTCTATTTCAAATTGAAGCGAACACGTGCAAAATTAGAGAGAACATTGTAACATCCTATGAGGGTTGAACTGGGGAAGGCGTAATTTTTGGAAACCGTTCAAATTTGTCCTTGAGACATTAACCTTTATTATAAAACAGCTGAACAATGGTTTACAGTGTACCTACAAACATAATAAAGGGTATATAAACAATAAGCGATAGCGTCTTGCCGTCTTTTGATGTCTATACCATGGTTTTATAATATTGAGACGCTGCGTCCCAGTTTAGCCGTTACCATTCTCGGGTACACATTTCACTGTTTGGGGTAGTTATTTGTCAGCCCTGTTGCATTTTGTGGCGAAGCACTGTAGGAATTTCATTTTCTTTCTGAAGATGATGTCTTGAAGATCACCCTTTATCTAAGCCAACGGCTTGGTTCATCATATAACATTCCCACATCTCTTGAGCTTGAACTTGCAGACCTGCTTCGTCCTGCATTAACTTTGATAATTAACAACAGCCTTCAATCGGGCGTCATTCCCGAAAACTTTAAATATACATTGGTTAAACCCCTACGTAGAAGCCTTCGATGGACACGGAAATATTCAAAAAGTATCATTTCAAAGATATTGGGGAAAAAATGGAAACATTCGGTTGAACGAGCATCAGTATTGGTGTCAGTCAGCTTACAGGCAGCGCTTCTTAAGGTCGTCGCTGATATCAGACATAATGTCGACATATGTAACTGCTGTTCCTTAGTAATGTTAGATCTGTCAGCCGCTTTCGCGTTGAGTTTGGCATTACAGAGCGTGTCCTAGCATGGTTTTAATCTTAATTTTTCAGTCGTTGTCACTGGTTTTAGATTACAAACACCAACTCCGATTATGTTAATCTTTTGAACGGAGCTCCACAAGGTTCTGTGCTGGGGCCAGTTTTACTTGTACTTTACACAGTCAGTGTGGCCAATATACTCAAAAAGCATCATCTTCTTTGCCACTCTTATCCTGATGATATATAGATCATCAGGATGCATTTACTATAAACAAGTATAACCAGACCGTGATAAATAAACTTCAAAGTGGGCAAAACACTGCAGCCAGGATCGTCTGAAGATCTAAATGCAATGCCAACAAGTCCGATAGGTTCATTTAAAACACGATCTATGCGTATTTTGTTTTCACCTTCTGATTAATATGAGATCATTTCAAACTCGTTCCATTCCAAACATTGACAATACGTTAATCTGGCGACGTCGCATTATTTACAGGTAGGGATATCTTGATAACCACATCTAATTGATTAAAATTTCGGGTGTAGGAATAAAACCAATTGAAGCGGAATAAGATTGTTTGATTTGTTTTTGGCTCGTGCTGCGTTCAGATTTGGGTGTATAGAGTGTTATGATTATCAATCAAATTTAAATTTCAGTATTAAAGTATGTATTTCTCCAACTTAAATAATTCGGGAACGATCGTCAGAAACCAATGAAATTCCTCTGTAACTCGAATCTCAACGCAAAACACCCCTTTAAATTTCGGAAACGTTTGATTCAAAATCTTGGCCATTACCGTATTTCCTCGAATACAACCCCGGCCTCGATTACAACCCGGGCCTCGATTACAACCCGGGCATAACGTAAAAACTGAATACTCCCTGTCAAAATATAAATTAATTGGGGATCCCTGCACAGGAAGTAGAATTGTCCCATGACACGCACAGAGAGTTTAGCCTTGGTATTTGCAAGACCGACCCTATCTGCTTGTTTTACTTGTCCAAAATGTCACTTCTGAAGAAGATTTTGAAACATTAATTCGGGTCTGAAAAAATACAACCCGGCCTCGATTAAAACCCGGGCCTCGAATAGAACCCGGGGGTCGGGGGGTGCTAAACGAAATAGAACCCCGGGGTTGTATTCGAGGAAATACGGTAATTGCGTCAACAAGAGCTTACAACAGGAGGTATAACTGTGTAAGTGATTGTGAAGAAAACTTTTCAAAATGTGCATTTTTCTCTTACAATAACAGGGGTGGATCCAGGATAATTTGCAGGAGGGGGTTTTCTCTGGTAACTGAAATAACTTATCTTTGGTGTGGGGGGGGGGGGGGTGTCTATCGTCATTTATCGTCATTTCGGTGTATATACATATGAATTAAGACGATGACATTGTGATTCAATTTCTTTGATGCAAAGCATTAATTTTGGTACCACATATGTCTGCATCATTATCTCGGGCCTTTTCTCATAAAAAGTGTTGTTTTGCATTTTTGTATGTAACTGAGCAGGGGTTGGCGCCCCTGAATAAAGGTAATCATCATAATTATATAAATTCAAAAATAGATTCAAAGTCGTGGGATTGTCTGGAAGTGATGACCAAAAATTAATAGGATATTTGACCGCAAAAAGGTAAACCTTCCACAACAAGCTCAGACGGATTGAATTTTCTATAAATTACCTATGGATTGATAGAAACTAGGCATGTTTTTATTGGGGGGGGGGTGCTCACATTTAGTATGTTTTACCGAAAGTGGAATTTCGAATCAAATTCCGATTGCAAGTAGCAAATGTCTTAATAGATTGAAAGTGATGTAAAAAAAAAAAACGCTCTGACGTCATGTTGTCAATATTACTTGGCAATATTGGATAAGGATTAGACATAAGAGGCAGCTGAAGTAAAATACCAATACTATAATTCCGCTAAGAATTGAAGGCTCCCCTTTATGACCAGCCCAGCGATCTTCGCAATTTGGAATGGGGTAGCAACTCTGCAAAAAATGGTACTCTTATCACTCTTGAGTTTGGATTCCTTCCTCTTTATGAACAGCCAAACAATTCCAAAATGTTGTTTTACTTTGTGTTTTTAAAAACAAACTTATTACAAAGTGTTTGCTGGATAAGAAATGAAAATTGATGTTCGACTGTTAATTTCGATGGTGTGACGTATAACACTTTACGTTAACCGTTATGTTTATATGGTACATAAGTAGCCCAGGTGGACAATATACACGACCCAGTTCGTGACTGATGTAGCGATCAAACCAATATCCCCTTGACTGTCAATATCAAGAGGGCAGTGACTTGATATTAAAAATTTCGCATATAATTTTCCGGGGCTGAATATTAAATAATGTTAGCCTAAAAACTGTTCACATTTCTACAAGCAAAACACACCACTACAAAACTAATATCAGAACAATAATAAAATGTCCACCTTGGGCAATGGGCTATGTGCTTAAATTGTGGTTCGTCGTTCTTGACATGGTAACTATTTACATGTTCGTAACAGTGCAATCATCTGTGTTAAATTATCATTATAACATCATTTAACAATAACCCCTTCGTAGGAACGATATAATTTCTTCCAGCGCGGTAGCATAAATTGCTGATTATCGAACTACATTATATTGACCCTGCAGTACAAAACAGTACACTTGGGTCAAATTGGAGAAATGGAGATAATGGTGTCAAATGAAAGAGTATAAAAACCTCTTTTCATTGGTACCTGAATCCTAAGATATGGGAGTTTAATGGATGTATATTGCTAAGGAGTTTATATTGATAGTCCTCGAGACCATTTTTGTCAAAAGTTGCATTTTCCCCGAATTACTAAAATTCAAAACTTAAAACTCCCATAATCTCTGCCAATTTTTGTCTGATTCTTAGAATTCAGGGTCCAGTGAAAATAGGTTTTTATACTCTTTCATTTGAAACCATTATCTCCATTTCTTCAATTTGACCCAAGTGTACTGTTTGGTACTGGAGGGTCACTTATGTATTATCTTCTTTGAGATGTTTATTATTATTATATGTATTATATGAAACGTAACAAAAGAGCTTGCGTTACATTTCAATTAACATTATTGCAACCATAAAATTGACAGGTTATATGTTCTCTCAATTATGCAGTAATATATCGGGTTATAATTTGAGGATAGTTTTTTGTATATATCGAACTCCAATAGGCGTTTTACCAAACGATACGATATGAATACGGCTTAAAATGGAGATCGGAAAAGTAGAGCAGTTGGGCTACTTGTCTGGTATATTATGATGTAAATAAGTACATTGCGTACATTTTAGTGCGACCACCTGTTTTCGCGATTGTTCGACTATCATAATAATACATGTACTTTACACGAAATAATTACATACATTGTGGTCACCACATAGCGGGACGAAAAGTGTTGAATCATTCTGCGATATTAAAAAAATAACAAAATAACAAAATGGGATTTAAGAATCACCAGGAACATTGCCAAAAAAGCTCAATTTTGTGGGTGTCACTGTGACTATTCAATAAAACATATTAATATGACCTTTAATTACATTTAAATCACAATCTACGAAGTAAAATTCCCTCAATCTTCTGGTGGCGCAATGATTAAAAGAACGATTTCACCAGTAAAACTTGCCAAGATCAGTTGTTTCACAAAATTAAGCATACCCTGCCTCTGTAAGTTGGGTAAGGTAAACCAGAAAAACTAATGTTATACAATAAATATATATGTGGTGGTAGAAGACACGGCGTGTTATTTTGATCAACTATTTCAGTCCATGGACTCTTCCTCCAAGATGGTTGAGTTGTTGAGTTTGCCCCATAATAAATGAAATATATGTCATGAACTTTGGGAATAAATAATGTAGTGCACGAACGTACGGTATACGTGTTCTCTCAATGAACATATAAAATAAATATTGTTCATGCAAATATGTTCCGTTGATCAATGAATATATATTCAGGAGCCGAGCGGTGCATGTACTTTCAGCGGTCTTCACACACAATTCTACTAACACGAATAGTTTAAAGAAACATAATCTTTATCCATCTTGAATCTTTCAAATGGATGTTCTTATCCTTCATTAGTCCCACTTTTGGAAAGCTAGACCTATCCCCCGTTTTGATATTTAAAATTGACTGAGACGCAATTCACACGCACCAATAATATGAAACGGAGACCTAATTTCCCGAGGTGACGATATTGTACTTAACAATGTTACCGTGACTTGTATTCAACAAAATGTGAAATTTACAGTGAAATATGGGTACATTGGGTAAAACGAAACAAAAAGAAATAAAGTCAGATTGGTCTTTCGAACAGTGTCGGTTCGGTTGGACCCATTTATACCCCCACAGTAGCAGCAGTATGGGAAGATGGCAGTTGGTGATGCTGGGATGTTGTCGGATCATGTGTCGGTCTTGTCTAACAGTATCTGCTAGAAACAATCGAACACTGCCCGGATGGTAATGTGGTGGTTTTAGATGGTATTCTAATGAATTAAGTTTTGTCTTAATACAATTTATCTCTTCAAAGATCAAATCTTCCTAATTCATCGTCACGATTCATGTGTACAATTGACCCAGACCCTCTATTCCTTAAAGACTATGAGCTACCCCTTGTGCAAGTGCCCGAACTAGATGAGTTGTGCTGATGCTATAGTCCCCATTTTTTTATTTGTGGATCAGAGACTTTACCTGTTGCACTTTTACATGATCGTAGGAACATCATTCTCCAGAATTACAAGATTACGTGATGGTCGTGTCAAATGTATCAACAGTTTGCTAATAATAATAGTTTGGTTATTTGGCTAAACTTCTGAGGAGGGGTCGGCGACGATCGGGAAACGTAGGTTCCTTGGTCACCACGCTTCCACCCAGAGAAGGTATAAATCTGCAACAAAAATATATAGTCCTTGTTTTCGGAAACCTGTACCATCTGAATAGAGCCAAAGAATCAAGCACCGTCTAATTGATGGATTTATTTGCCCGATGGAATATAAATCGGATTGAAGTTTTTTTTGCATTCCTATTTATATTTTTCTGTGTGCAGTACTATACATACCCTTCACTGTTTCGTTCTAATATACATGACAGTTCCATGGTAGGAATGTTGGATGTATTTTTCGAAATATTCAACCACGATTTGGTATCGAACTAATTAAAACTGCCCTAAAGGAAGTGACATGTAGACGAGATTTCTTAATGCACGATATGACATTTTGTATTTCTATATGGCAGACGATGGTATGGGTTGAGCGCTGCAATTAATAAGTTTTAAAAGGGGCTAGCCTTATTTTCATGTAACATTTTCTTTTGTATCTTGTTATCATTGTTATGTTCTGGTTTTAATTACATTTGTAACTGCTAATAAAACGCCAATCACAAACAACAAACGCACATATCAGATCCAGTCCCGGGGCTATTGTTGTAAATGGTGTTTATTATAAATGAATTTATACAGAATACGATTGATTGCAAACTTAATCGAAATTTTTATGTTGTTGCATTTGGGTAGGCAATTTCAGATTTTCAGTTCCAAACATTTGAAAATGGCTTGAATTTTATTTACATTTTAGGTACTTGGAGTGAACATCTAATCCTTGAGTGTCATTTTTTATATTTTTTTAGTGCTTGTAAACGACAGGAGCACACTTGTTAAAATGTCGTAAAATGCTTGGTTAGACTGAACAATTACATGAATGTCTAAAATATACACGTATTAAAATATTCAAAACATTGTATTGGAAATGGTTTATTGTTTTCGTGTATTTATGTTTTTTACTACATCATGTTTTACTTTTGTACTACTTCTATTATACGATACAATAGTATCCCATCTTTGGTAGAAGTGTCCAGATTGTGTCATATCGAAGATTGTTTTTTTTTCAGCGAGTGTTGTCACTTTCCAAAGAAAGAATATCCCTTGAGAAAGGTGAAAAAGAAAGTAGAGCAGAATGTGTTTGTGTTGCTCTGATTCTAATATATTGGATAGTATTGTCATGTAAATAATGTAGGCTATAATGTCCAAAACCCTTGTACAATAGTGTCTAAGTCTCTCACATGTATAAACCGGCCAGGCTTTAGCTTTAGGCCATGTCCAAACAAATACAAGTGCAGGCATTCTGAAAAGACCTACATATGATTTCTTATAAAAATCGGAGCAGAACAGTAGGACGTTAAACCCCATTTCATTTCATATTGTTAAAGGGACAATAACACTCTTGCTGGCTTGACATTCTAACTACAAGGCGTTTAAGTGTCCAACCTGTTGTGTAAATTATCCATTACAACCTATCTTGTCCAGAGGGTTCGAAAATATGTTTAAATCCAAGTTGCATTTGGAAGTGTTTACGTAAAGCTTTTCAAACCATGTTACGGCATGTGGTTGAATTTTTCCAATTTTTATAATTAGGTGTGTTAAGATGAAATTTGCATCATTTATTAATTGGAATATTGTAAAATCGTACAATTTGTTGACCAGAATAAAGACTGTGTCATATTTTTTTTCAGTTACAACAAGAGTGGTATTGACCCTTTAATGATATAGGTACCACATTTATTGAATTGTTCGACTTTAAAGGGGTACTCATTTATTTTGCGGCATGTGACAATATGTTTAATCTACTAACAACCAAACAAACTAAAGTGCAGGCATTCTGAAAAGAACTACAGATAAAATTTCTTATGAAGATCGTATTTATATCGCGGAATTTGATACATGTGACAGTATGTTTAATCTACTAACAATCATAACGTAACTTTGTCCACGTCAAGACTTCAATGCTAGACACACAACAGAATGAGGTTAACCCCAATGTAAACCGATAACCTAATATTTTCAAGGGGTCGCCTTTTAGCTTGATCATCCAGATTGAACACAAAATTTCTTTTTCTTCAATTTAACCCAAGTGTACAGTTTTGTACGGGAGGTTCACAAATTGTTGTAAAAGTAGGCTACATTTCTTATATCAAGCCATGTCATGAATCTCCGTATGGCTAAGTGGGTAAGACGCTGTTGACTCGCTAGCCTGGAGATAGGGTGTTTGATCACAGCATTGGCCGAGAAAGTTCGTCCCGATTTTCCGGCGTGGTCTCCCAATATTAGTGATTCAGGACATAGGGCCTGACAAGGACAGGTGTCTAGTCGTTCGGATGGGTCGAAAACCGAGGTCCCGTGTACACATTGGCGTACACGTAAAATATCGCTTGGTAGTTGGAATTCGATATAGCAGTAGGCCATAGCGCCGCTTCCAGGGCAAAATTTTCCTCATAGCACATTGTATGGCGGATGCCCGTCTTCATTACTCCAATTCGGAGTCGAATAGTAGGACGTTAAACCTCGTATCATTTCATATTGTTAATGATAGGTACCATATTTTATAAAGTATTCCACTTTAAAAAGGGTACTTATATTTTCCTTGGCTACCCCATATATAATTACTTCAAGTATATATCAGAAATATACTTGGGCCTATAGATATAGTCATGTGGTACGCCGCTTTCAGGGAAAGTTTCAGAATAACAAGAAAAGAAAACATAAATTATACTCATATCATAACGCAAGGAAACATATGCATTACAAAGAAACTATTTGACGTTTCAGAGATAAATAGCAGATACACAATGTGTACATGCGAAAGCAGTCACGTCAAAGATTAACTTGAACGTCCTACTGTTCTGCACCGAGTGGCCTAAAAAGACGAGCATACGCCATACAGTGTGCTCTGGGGAAAATTTGGCTCGGACAACGCAACTGCGGACTACTATTATTTCGAATTTCAACTGTCAAGGGTTCAACGCCAATATGTACTATCCGAATGAATATAATGTTGTCCGTTACCATTTTCTCCACAAACGGGGGAACCACACCGAAAAAAAAAAAGGTGAACTTTCTCGGCCAACACCATGATTGAACATAGACCTCAGCCTAACAAGACAATGTCTTACTCACTGAGCCATCGCGGCCCTCTGATGACATATACAATGCATGTGGATAATCGTATTACCTGCGTTAACCGATTTAACCCTTAACGGGTGTATAGCTTTATTGTTTGGAAACTTAAAATAGACAACAAGCAATAGGTACAAAAGCACGTATATATAAATTTATTTACATTTTAAAAAATTGTACTGTTATAGTCTGGAGGCCCGGTGCGGGGGGGGGGGTCATCCAAATGGGCACAAAACCATTCTTGTATAATGAAAATATGCCGAAAATGATCAAAATTTATCACTCTTTCAATAAAAATGTAAACTTGCTAAATTCGCCTCTCGATTTTTTGACGCCGGAGGTCAAAAAGTGAAATGTTCCGATATTTCCCTTAGAAGATTTAAAGCAATGAAATGTCAGCATAAAATATAAAATCTAGAGCGAAACCTGATCGTATTAATAATAGGGACTTTTAAAATGTATCTTTATATGGTCTTAGCACATAACTTTCATTTCGAACGTCGAAAAAGATCTTGCTTAACAGAACCAAAACACTTCAAACCCTGTTTTTAAAAACCCTAAAAACTGTCAAATCAAAATCTCTCCGAATTAGTTTTACAACGAATGCTATACATAATGATACTAGTTGTCGGAAAAAAAACATGAAATAGTTTCATAGTTGGATTCCAGCCTGCAGGCCGCGTCACAAAGGCTGTCAAACATTTCCCCAGTAACATTTACCAATACGACGTTTATATACCGTGAGCTATTATGTACAATGCAACCGTTGGTTTTATCTGTCATTATTTCAACGAAATTCATGAAAACTCAAAAATAAAATTGCAAACATTTAATCTCGTGGTCAGATATGCGTTTTCCAGTCACAGATTAACGTCGGTTTCTCAGATTAGGATACCTGGAAATCCACGCGGTCTGCAGGCTGTAGCCTAACCATGAAACTTTTTAATTGTTTTTTGGACAACTAGTTTCATTATATATAACGATCAATGTTAAACTAAATCGGGGAAATTTTATTTCGACAGTTTTTGAGTATTTTTGAAACAGGTTTCGAAATCTGTTGGTTCTGCTATGTAAGATCATTTTCGACGTTCCAAAGTAAATGTACGGTGCTAAGACCACATAAAGATACGTTTTAAATATTCATACTATTAACTAAAACAGGTTTCGCTTTAGATTTTATATTTTACCCTGACTTTATATTGCTTTAAATTTTCCTAGTGATAAATCAAAAAATTTCACCTTTGACACCCGGCGTCACAAAGACAAAAGATAAATTTAGCAAGTTGGCATTTTTATTGAAAGAGTGATAATTTTGAATCATTTTCAGCATATTTTCATGATATAAGAATGGTTGCGCATTCACTTTCAGTGCAAATGACCTCATTTGACCTTTGACCCTAAATATCTAGAAAATGACCCAACGGCGGACTGATTACCACTCGGCATCGTATTCTAGGAAAATTTTTACTCTAGACAAGTTGGGTCGGGTTTTGTGCCCATTAGGTGGACCCCCCCCCCCCCGCACTAGGCCTGTGGTCTATAAGCGCTATTCAGTTATGTTCTGCAGTGAATTGCGCAAGCATTCCAAAGTGAATGGTATAGTCATTTGCGTATGACTAGTCCAGTCTACAATTCTTTTGTGGATCTGCCATTTCTAATAGCGTACACATTCATTGACTTGTGGAATATGTTTTGATTTTGTTAATCTTCTCATTACAAAAGAGGATCACGTAGATAAGTGGGTAAGAGGCTGGCTCGCTAGCCTGGAGGTCAGGTGTTCGATCCCTGCATTGACTAAGAACGTTCATCCAGATTTTCCAGCGTGTTTTCTCCTTGTCAGTGATGCAGGAAGGATGGACTGACAAGGACACGTGTCTAGTCGTTCGCATGGGACAAAAAAACGAGGTCCCGTGTACACATTGCATGACAGCTGGTATCATCATGTGCACGTAAAAGATCACTTGGCATTTGGAGCTCGATATAACAGTAGAAGGTAGCGCCACTGCCCGGTCAAAATTTATCCTTTTACCCCACTGTATGGCGTATACCCCATAATTTCATTTCATTTCATTTCTCATTACAAAAAGCCATACAGAACACGATTCTACATGTTCATTGTGTCTTATATATTGGATAACATGAGTCAATATTTTCACGTCACGATAAAAAAAAATCAATATTAATTTAAATGGACTCATATTGAATTCTTAATCGTGTTTTTAATGTCGCATAGTCTGGATAAGTTTGAGTTAGAGCGATGCGTGCTTTTTTTTCTATTTATTGTCTAGTGAGTGGTCGATTTACTTGTGGATGTCCATCCTCTGGAACAAACCTTAAAAGACGAACTTCTTGCCCCTTTAAAATGTTCAAAACTACAGAGCTGAACCCGTGGACTATCCCTAATTTCTCCTACTGCAAAACTGTCCTATATAAACTAGAGTTGTAGTACATGTACAGTAAGTTCGCCTCCTCCAAATTCTATGATTTACTGTTTGACCAGTGAATTCCTGTTCTTATTCTCTACGATTTATCAGGAATGGTACAGTAGAACTAACAAAGTGCTGCCATATCGTTTGGATCTTACTAATATCAGCGGCCCAAACATGGGCCATACTATATACCGGAAAACAACCGAAAACACCATTTTATACTGAATACCGGAAAACACCGGAAAAACACTAAATACCGGAAAACACCCTAAGTACCGAAAAACACCCTAAATATGTAACCAAGAGCCTAACCCTAACACGTTTCCACCACCCTAACCCTAAACCTTACCCTAATACTAACCCGTTCCCACCACCCTAACCCTAAACCTTACCCTAACCCTAACCCTAGACGCTATATTTTGACATACCCTTTGTCCTGTACTAACGACAGAGAGAAACCACACTGCAAAATTTAGGGGAAGTTTCTTGACCAACCCAAGGATCAGGGTATATAATCATAGTATTGGGAGGAATATGGCCGATAACTCGACATCACGATACCACGACATGTTTTTAGGGTGTTTTCCGGTATTTAGTGTGTTTTCCGGTATTTAGTGGTTTTCCGGTATTCATTATAAAATGGTGTTTTCCGGTGTTTTCTGGCTGTTTTCCGGTATTTTCCGGTTGCCGCCAACCTTGAACACGTAAAGTTATTCTTACAGAACTGGAGCATAAAAATATGTTGTCAAGTATCAATTGTTTTACCTAAACGCGTAATGATTTATACTGCAAGTTTTCATGGTGAGAGCTATCTACAAGATAAGATATAATATTTTAAAGTGAAACCAATGAAGCCTGGGGTACTTCTTTAATTCTGAGATGTTCCCTGTTCATCATTGTATACATTTGTCATTATTATGTGTCACTCAAATTAGCTTTAATAAAATGCATCTAAAATTTTACGAACTTGACATTTTTATACGGCCATATACGACCTTAGTAAACGTGGTGGAATTGTAAAGACGCTTTCACAATAAGCTTGACTCAAAATGACCTAGATAGTGATATATTAGTTTCAATCTTCCGTCATATCACTCAGTCGCTGTCAGACACTTTAATAGTCAAGATGCGTTTTGATAGTATTTTACGTCACATCGGTGAATTTGGTACGTACCAGAAAAGAATCTATTTCTTGGTCTGTCTTCCTGGAATTACCCATGGCATTCGAATGATGATAACAGCTTTCATGCAATTTGTTCCAGAACATAGGTATATATAATATTATTACTTTCTTTTTTATTTTACCATCATGGGCACATTGTGTGGATTTATCATTGGATATAGCTTTAGTATCAGCAATATTGTTCTTGGGGCATGAAAGTGTATTGTTTATCAAAATACTATTAAATAATGTATATATTTATAATTATCAATATGATGATTTTTCTAGACCAATACAGATATTAATCTTTATTTTGCGTATTTTGTTATCTTGGTAACCTGCCTGTATTGCTTCTGTACATGTAATTGGTTAGGAAAAGGTTATTTGTATGTTATTCCAATGCTTTTACATTTTAGTAATACCATTTACATAAACCTATAAATTTTTTTTAAAAAATCCAATATAAATCACATAACTTACTTTATGTAGTAAACGTTAGCTCTATTCACAATGCATAGTTTAAACTTTATAGCCCAATCTTGATGCATTTACCATCAAAGGCGAGTCTTGTGTATCAAAAATTCACCGCTTAAACATTTCCTGTTATATAATAAAATAAGTTTCATTTTTATTAGTGTTCGTGTATATATGCCCGCTGATTGCTATATATTTTATCACCTTATCTGACCTCATATCTTAGAAAGTAAACAAAATAAACTTGAACAAGGTCATTGTCTGATAATGCCGTCATCCTCACCTGTTCTTCGATCCGTTATCACGCAAATTATATACTAGTACATATTTCGACGCTGTGATGAAATATTCCATAATTCTGGTTAGACAATCGAATATCTAATAGCATGTAGAGTCAGTTGTATGTGTAAAAATTGCAAGAGCACAATTTATGATTATATAATGACATGTCAAGCAGGGCAATGCGAACAACTTTATTAAAAATGATAATTACACTTCCATTTTCCAGGTGACCGGTCTACGTCTGTAGCATTATTTAAAAGGCCAATCTCTACTATATTTTGGGAAATAAAACTGCTGAATTTTGTGTGAAAAGCCCTTAACATCCTCTACTTTTGGATCAGCAGCTAACTAAATATATCTGATACGTTTTCAAACAACTTAATCCCGTCAGTGATAATCTGGAAGGGGTCGGGTGTCTCAAGCTGTATTGCGTGGTGTCCAGATAAAACCAGACTTTTATTTAATTAAATTAATGTGTAGACGAAATTTACATGGGTCATTCACTATATAAACCTCAAAAAATGACCTCAAATCTTAAAAAGGGGTTACATGTCCTGATAAGCGGGTTTGACGTTCGCGTCCAAATGACTCAATATTTTGAGTTAGAATACACAGGTTAAATACACCATTTATCTATACGTACTTTTAGTTTTGTGACTGTACTGTTCAAATCCGGATAGTCCCTTTATGTCCATGAGACGAGGAAACCTATTGATTCTAGAGGCTATAGTTATTATCCGATTCTCAACGATTTCCGACAAGTTCAACAGTAAACACTATCATGTAATTACAGTTACCTGTTTTTCATAATAAATGTGAGCACTGAAAAGAACCAGAAGCCATTAAATTTTAATTATTTCTGATAATTACTGTATGGCTCAGTGTTTTGTTAGTGTGAATGCTCACATTACCTACATAAGACTAAATAAGCGCCAACCTATGTGAACTCTGAACGATTAATTTGCCTTGCAATCAAACTTTATAAGTCCAGTACCGTTTGCCTCCTCACCACGAATACATAATTCCTAATAACCAATTTCCACATTGGTTTGTATGTATCCTAAGCACTTTCAAGTAGAGTTAAAGCGAGAATTTCATAGTTTCTAAGAAAGTCAAAACATAATTATTTCTCTGTCTTTTCCACAATAGGTTATCAGCTCACTATTATACGATCATGGGCATTATTTCCAACCCTTAGAAATCATTGAAACAGAAAATGTTAACACAATCACCTCCTTGTTTTTCTATTCCCTCCATGGAATAGCTATCTTCAAACGTTTGAATTTGAAGTTGGAAATAATATTTTTGCCAATTTCCCAGTTGGCAATAGTTAATTATAGAATTAATAGGATTATTCTTTAACATGGTAGGACTGTTTATGGATACTATTATTATTGTAAGGCTTTATTTTGATAATTTTTAAAATATAACTTAAAAGTATGAAATTGTAGCTTTAAGTTAAAGGTAAGTGACATTAAAAATTTGAATCGAAAGGCGCCATTTACCCAACATTAAATTTTTTCAACAATCTCATCCTCTTCAGAAGTTGGTGCAGGTGACTAACACTGATCCTTATTCCACGATAGCAATCACTGATTATGAATAACCAAGGTAAAAGTAGATACAATCAAATTGTCTCCAGAAATGAATGTTAAAGGAGCGGGGCGCTTTGTCCACACGTCTAACGCTTACATCTCATATTGCACTCTGATTGGCTAATATGAAGTCGGAACTCGGAAGTAGGAACTCGGAAATCCCTCCAGGGCTTCGCTTGTGTGCTTTATAGTAGCCTAAATCAAGGTAGTTTAATATGCTTCAACTTTGTCTCTAAACCTATTAAATCTGTAGAGGAATTTTGCCAGGAAAGTGGCGCAATTCTCTTAAATGATCTTCCGAAAAAATGCTAGAACAACCTGCGTCTACAGAATTTAGATCTGCCTTAAAACTTACGTATTTTATAAGGTGTACTAGTGATCAACAGCGCTTAGAATTGACCATTTATCATAATGTGCGCTGTATAAGACAATTTATTATTATTTATTGCTGTGTCAATTTGTAGGTCCACGGGTCCACATTAGATACTTTCTTCTCCAGAACTGAAAACGAGGTTAAACCAAATCACTGCATGCAATGCACGGTGATAATAATCGTTTCACACTGGTCCATTTGCATGGGATGGAGGAGTGGTTAAAATCTTACTGAATTATTTAAATTACTCGACATAATTGCTAGATTTTCTTATTGAGATCGCGTAACATAATTAGAGAATTCGAATCTTCAGTTGCATACGTGGCTTGATAATTGCGATAAAGAAAAATTTAATCAATACCATTTTAAAACAAAAGTCAGTAAGCTATGCGAACTCCTCAGTTGATAAGCCGTGTCCGGTGGTACGTGAAAGAATACACTTTTGTGCAAGATAACTCCCACGATACTTACAGACAAACTTGGGGAAACGATGAGCCGAAGCCAGGTCGAGTTAAAGATTAAAATAACAGAAACCATGTTTTATCAAAGGTTCTTGTAGGGTAAAATTTGCTATGCAAAGTGCGTGTTGTCCCCCATTGTCTCGAATGTCCAAGCGACAATCACTACGCTTACGCAACAGTTTTAGTCTTCAAGACTTGTTTTTATAGATTTTCGCGTAAACGTTTAGTTTGAAATGATTGTATATATGAAATGAAATGTGGTTTAATGTCTTATTTTTCTGCGCCAATCGGACTAATTGGTATATATAACAGTTTCTTTTAAGGCTAAGCAGACATAAACAAGTTGCCGACAACTTTGATTCTAATTGAGTGGGGGCGATGAAACATCGTGTAGGCTATAGTTTCATTGCATATCTACCTTAAGTTCGATAATGATGATTTTTCATATCTTCAACGAGATCCACCTTGAGACTACTGAGATTGAGTAATAGGATTTATCGAGACTTTGGAACACAATACCCCCTCTTCTTAGCAGGGCAGATTTTGCAAAATTCGTATAGATCTTCATTGTCTTGACTAAGTTCAATGAAGATCATTCCCCGTTCAGTTTAAGAAGAGATAAGAAATTTTATTATCTGATCGTTTGGGACACCATATCTTTAATTTTAATTTGGCGAAAGTGAATAAACTTATTTTATAGTTTCACTGCATCAATACTAAAAAGAGATAAGAAATTTTATTATCTGATCGTTTGGGACACCATATCTTTAATTTTAATTTGGCAAAAGTGAATAAACTTATTTTATAGTTTCACTGCATCAATACTTGGGTGATAAGTAGTTTAAAATCTAACTGCTTTATAAAAAGATATGTATTCAAGTTATTAATGAGTGTTGTCTACTTAATTTTGGATTGATGAAGCCTACTGCTGCAAACGTTGATGTCCAACAACATTGATAGTAATCTACTCACTCAAGATTATAGTCCATGAAACATAGCAATATTGAGATTAATTTCAAATATTTAGGCATTGATCCCTATTAGTTCCGATAGAATATACGGAGGTGTATGTGTGTGTGTGGGTGTGTGTGCTAACACTAAACCGGCTATTCAAACGCTTATAACACATTTGTATAGGCTACATCGAGTACTGGAGTTTCTGATAAAAAATAAAAAGGTCTTAATTTTCGGTTTTTACTACCCGTGGGGACGATTATGAAATGCCTGTCTGAGATATCTCTTACTAATTCCGGAACTGATACTGCAGACCAGTTTTTGTTCTTCTGTTGTATTTCAAGATTCTTTGAAAAATATAAAGGATAATTTACCTTCGTACGTAAAGTATTTTATTATTTTGAGAAAACAAATATAATGATAAATTAATCAACATCTCTTTTGTACCAGTATTATTATGTCTTCATAATGTTAGCAACAATTTGTAAGTTTGTGTCTGGAGGTAAAAGACCCACGTTTATTTTACGTGTGTTTGTCCTAATACTGCCGTGATGTCGTGTTGGCGGGTTATGAAAAGGTCGAGAATTTACATGAACACAACCAACCACAATACTGTTTTTGATTTAAAACTCACCTAGTATCATTTACTGTTTATATATTTGCGTATAAGAAATATCAACAATAAAGGTAATCAAAGGTTGAAATAGTGGTCATATTTCAACAGTAAGTAAATATATAAATATTTGATGACTGTTTCCCATGACCCATTTTCCCTAATTTTCATATTTGATTTTGATAATTTAGTGCAAAGGAAATTTTATTCATGAATACAACATTTCAGACACTGTTGCGTTTTCTTTTACATACTATGCGTATCACTTTTAAACGCAGTTCAAATATAATTTTGAATAATTAATTTCCGGCATCCACCCATTCTCCCGAGGCTTTTATGGCTGTTATCACCGCTATGCCATGAAACTCTCCAAAGCATGGGAAGTAATTGAACACCTAGATAAGATTTTATGCTGTATCGGTAGCTTAGAGGATTCGCTCGTAATTAAATTGTGTATTCCATAGAGCGTGTTTCTGTAGCAGGAGCATCACAGAGACCAAAGGTTGTCGATGGGTAGAGATAGTAACACATATTGTACTTTTATTCGTAGTGATCGTACAATTTATTGTTTTATTTAGATGCGCCATACCGGGATTAGATAATGACACCTTTGCTGTTCAGTCTGAATACCACCAGAAACTGATTAATGAAACTGTACCCTATGAAACTTTAGATGATGTATACCAGGTTGCTAGATGTGATCTTTATACACCTGGAACTTACAAATATGACAGTAATAATCAACCAATCAATGCCACCATGACAGCCTGTGCTAGATATGTGTATGATCAATCGATCTTCACAGCAACTGCTACCACCAAGGTATATTGCAATATTTTAAATTATAGACTAATATAATTCCATCATCCGACATGCGAATTTTCAATCAGTCACCTGGCCTACCTGTTGTGGTGGGGGGGGGGGCGAATGGTTAGCATGTGTGTGCTGTATCATAAAGCCTGTTATTGAGTCAACTGGCGTGGTTTCAAATCCCGAATGTTCGTGATAAGAAGAAGGGTCGCCTGTCCAACCTCGTGGGTTTTCTCCGGGTCCTCCGGTTTCCTCCCACGCGCAAGCGATATATTGAAACAAAATTGAACCATCTCTATCTCTCACCCTATCTCTCTCTCTCTCTCTCTCTCTCCCTACCTGCTTTATTATTATCCACAAGGTGCTTATATGGTAATCGTCAATGGTGGGGCTACATATCCGTTTTGGCCTTGTTGTTTATGTTGTGTGTTTTGTTTGTTTGGGGTTTTGTTGGGTCTTTTTAGGGGGGGGGGGTATTTCAGAAATGAAACGAGGGTTAACGTCCTACTTTTCAGCTCCTACTTGGCTAATGAAGAAGGGCATATGCTACAGCATACTCATATTTCGAATTCCAACAGTCAAGGGTTCTCTTAAGTGTACGCTAAATGTCTACATATATACGTTTCGTCTCACCCGAACGACTAAACGTTTCCAGACCCTCCGTTCTACATCACTGACAAGGGGGCATCACGCCGGGAAATCCTGATGAACTTTCTCGAACCCGGGACCTCCAGGCACTGTGTCACAGTTCGATTAACTTTAGAAATTGTTTTGTCGATATTGTCTATTTTCACACTAAGGTTGCTAACCAAGGACGCGTCCAAAACCGCCAGTTTTATGTAATACAGTGCAGTAGTCACAGTTAAGATGTAATGTTGTACACTCTCTTTGGTTGAAACATGCACTTGAAAAATTCAAAGTTGGTAGAATTGTTAACGGACTACACGAATGGCTGCGGTACCATTTTGGTATATAAGGGTAAAGCTGATACTACTCTCCTTATAATTAACATTGCCCAGCCCAACCTTTTCCCGTAAAGTGGGATTTTCATTGTTGGAAAACTGATATAATCTATAAATTTGTCTATATTTAAGGTTAAAGTATTTGATTGTTTATAACATATTTACCATTAACGAAAATATTTTCAGTATAACATGGTCTGTAACGATGCTATCCTTCGATCACATGCTCAAATGGTGTTCATGGGTGGTTTCTTAGTTGGAGTTTTCTCCCTTGGCGCCGTTTCAGATAAGTAAGTTTTTAAACGAAAATATGTAAATCAATACATATTCATATTTTAATTCCTTTGTATATTTTACATGGAAGTCAAAATACCATTAATTATAGACTTGCTATTTTAAAAAAATAATGAATTAATATTAAGAAAAGTTACTTTTAATCTAACAACAACTTTAACGTTGTTGACAAACTAAGATAATCGGCTAAAAAGAGACGGAAAATTGTTCATTGCTTTTGTAAACGCCAATAATGGATTACTTAGGTTCCAGGAGAAGAACGATCCTTTAAGGAATATCTTCCAGAAATTTGATGATGGTGGGATCTAAATGTGAACTTTTATTTTCAGATTTGGAAGAAAAACGTCTTTGTTTGTTGCGTTGTTCTTGAATATTGTCGGAGGTTTCAGTCTCATATTTGCTCCCGATTTTTACAGTTATGTTTTTCTGAGATTTATAAACGGGGGTTCTAGTGCCGGTATATTTACTGCTACTTATATTATAGGTAAGCCTAACAACATTCAGTTTAGATTTTAAATGATTGTTTTAATCTTAGAATGTTTCTGGGATTTCACACTCTAAACTGAATAATGAATATTTATTCCCAGAATTGTAGAATGTATTTCAAATCCTGAATTGTATAAGGAATTTTACTTCCTGAATTGTATAATGGATTCTAATACTTGGATACTGGGTTTTAAATGTCAAATAATAATAATAAAAATACGTGGATCAGACGACTTATCAGTCATAATCTATCAAAAAATCTTTAATTATGTGCATATCAGATGTACATTTTTATTTGATGCACAGTTTAAATATAGTATGAAATCGTGCAACAAACAGCTAGTTGTAGTCGAGTGATTTTGGGGACCAATTTTTCAAGTGTGGTAACATTTTTCATTATAATTTATTTCAGGTGTGGAAATGACAGGACCATCAAAGAGATTATGGACAGGTGTTATTATTAAATATCACTTTGCAATTGGTATAGTTGTTTTGGCGTTAATGGGTTACCTTATACGTAATTGGGTCATACTAGAGATTGTCGCCACAGCACCGTTACTGTGTTATTTATCGTATTATTGGTAAGATTATATTCTAAATATTTCAATATTTTGTTGGATACTTTGCAAACTTTGTAGGTCATCGCCATCTGTACATGGTTCTAAATCCCTTCATTACGGTTTATGGTCAATATATCATTTATTTGATTATTTGTAGGATTGTTCCAGAATCTCCAAGATGGTTAATTAGTAAAGAACGACCTGGAAAAGCCATGAAAATTATTGAAAAGATCGCAAAAGTCAATAAAACCACAGTACCTCAAACAACTCTAGAAGCTGATGATGATAAAGAAAAAACAAGTCAGCTGAAAAGTTTTATTTCTCTGTTTACTCATCGAGTTTTGTTCTTTAGAACAATGATTATTTTCTTTAATTGGTGAGTTTAATTTTTGTGAATTTCGACATTTTCAAAAAGTTATTGTTTCCAGTATATCAACCCCTAACATTTCTGAATTATTACGAAACCTTCAATTTAGAACAAAAAGACAATCTAATGGCATTTGGCCGCTCATGCGATTCAGCAAACCTGACCCACCCAAGATGTAGAGTTCTATAGATACCAACACCGTCGTTTTGTATGAGATTAATGAAGTAAATATTTTCGACATCCAAAAAAGATGACCGTCCATTGCTATTACTAAACGTGTCTTTAGATTGTTTGTATTGGTATTTCTTATTTCAGGATGGTTGTTGCTATGACCTATTATGGATTATCTATGAACACCAACAATTTAGGAGCTGGAGGTCTTTTCTTAAACTTCTTTATAGCTGGACTGATGGACTTTCCCGCTGTTACTATCTGCCTGCTTCTACTGGACAGAATTGGACGAAAGAAACTTCACTGTGGTTTTATGATAATTGGAGGCTTATCTTGTGTTTGCACCATCTTCACAATATTATATCTAAGTAAAGGTGTGTACCACAATATATCTAAGTAAAGTTAAGTAAAAATTAGTAAAGTTTTGTACTATACAGACGTAAAACAAACTATCATAATTATATTAGTAAAGGTTCGTATTAATTATATAGTGAAAATTTAAGCAACGTGATACACTATTATAGATTCGTAGTAAAGTATTTTCCGAATGTGCTATACCATAGTAAAGACATTTACATTATATTCTTTAAGTAAGGTATTTACGAGTTCATAATTTTTATTGGACTTTTGCGATGGTACTGTATCCCAGTGGTCTCATTCCGCTCCACTCAACTTACCCCTGGATTCAACCAGGGTGAAGACACGCATTTAAGCCATCTGTCATTGATGATTGTGCTATTTTATTTATTGATCAATCAAAATTATCGTTAAATACAGATAACATGATACGCTCGATAACATAACGACTTGTTAACGCCTGTTTTTGACTGACATAAAAACATTTTTCACATTAAAAAGATGGTTTAGGACATTGTTTTGTGTGCATGTCACTTCGTTTATAATAACCTTCTCATAATCGGGAGAACGAGCCGCGATAATGTGTTAAAGTTAACAATTAGGCTAAGAATGGTTTGTAGGCGTTTTTGATTGGTTTGTAGAATCAGGGTGCGACCAAGAGCAGGTAATTTAAATACGCGAATACTCCATGGAAAGAGAGAGAAAGAGAAATTAGGATCCAACTATAGGTCACTTCGGGACTAACATGGTTTAATTTTATTTCAATAATTCGCTTTCGCGTAGTGTTCTTTAGCAGTGGGAGAAAAACCTGAGGACCCGGAGAAACCCACGAGGTTAGACAGGCGACCCTACTCTCTTCCACGTACAACCGGGGATTCGAAACCAGGCCAGTTGACTTTATGACAGGCTTTATGATACATATCGAAAATGTAAAGTTTTGTTATATATAAATAAGTGCCTGTACGTATATGTATGTACTTACAACCTCTTACTGCATGGAGTATGCCCGTCATCATTTGCCCGGATGTTGCATATAGAGGGACGTAAAACCCCTTTTTATTTCATGTCTATTGGTATACCACATATTGGTTTTTTTGTATACCATGTATTGCTATTTTGTATTTGACATTTTTTTTATTTTTATATAGCGTATATTGTTTTTTTTTAGCGTATATTGTTATTTTACATAGCATATATTGTTATTTTATATACCATATATTTTTATTTTGTATATCACATGTTGTTATTTTATAGAGTTGCAATGGATAACAGTAATGTTAGCTATGATTGGTAAGATGGGCTCAGCAGCAGGTTTTGCTGTAGTTTATGTTTATTCCGCTGAGCTATACCCAACTGTAGTGCGAACAGCAGCATTTGGTGCAAGTTCAGCCTGTGCAAGATTTGGTAGTATGTTAGCTCCGTACATCGCCGATGGTGTGAGTATTTTTTTCTACGACCAGATAATGTTGAAAAATCCGTATGATTTCTCTATTCAAAGTTAAAGGACTGGCGCACATTTAACCATACTTCTTCTGTTTTTCTGAAATTACTGTTCTCCATGTTAAAGCCCCTAGCCATAGTTTGAAATATACAGCTCAATTTGTGTTTATTACCGAGCTACGTTATAATAGACTTCTATTTTCAGTTCAGTTACTAAACTACACAGAGACCATTCATTTTATAGTGATGATTTGTGTAAATTTTTCTACAGGGAACAGCGATTGGGGGTGATTTTGGGCGGGCCATGCCGTTAATGGTATTTGGTGGACTATCCACTGCTGCTGGTTTACTGTGCCTTCTATTACCAGAAACCCTGAATAAAGATCTTCCTGAAACTATCGTAGATGGCGAACTTTTTGACGAGTAAGTTATCCAGCATTTCTCTTGTTTTTGAAAAAAAACACCCGTTCTTTTAATTTGCAGCTTAATAATTGTATACTTCAAGCGTTACTTTGATTGTCACCGACTACATACATTGTATTTTGGAATTGGATCAGAACAGAAGTGTCCAAGTACCTGTATAAAGTAAGAGCACTGAATGCTGACTAGTGTTGTAAAAATGTTATTATTTTGTGTTTAGTTTGAACAATGCCAGCACAGATTTACATTGCAAAGTATTTCATCCGATCACCTGTAGAAGTTAAGGTTTTTCCCCACTGCCAAAGAAAAAAACAATTAAAACCATATCTTAGTCCCGAAATGACCTGGTTGTGTTTTGTGGACGTTAAACCCCATTTCTCTATATATATATATATATTTTTTTACCTATATCGGTGTCTATTGCCAATTCTAAAATTATATTGCCTAATCAATAGTCTACATGACATTATTCCAAATATTCTTAGAGAACTATATTGATTGTCCATTATTGTATATTACAGAATAAAAATGTAATGTATTATTTTCAGTGAATCGAGTAGTTTAGAGGAAGGGGAAGATTCGGAATTGTCTGAGAAACAGAAAGAAGATAAAGGAATAATTAATGCCATTGCTAATGGTACTGATGGTTTAGCTAAAGACATTTATCCACAGTTTACTAGACTATAAACTAATTGTTTAGTGTATAATAACAGATGATTTGTAATTAAATTAATTACTGTGGATGTAACACATTTTTCTAATTTTAGATTTTTTTATTTTACTTTGTTTACCTTTTTGTGTACAAAACATTGATATTATGCCATATTACAATTGCATGAACACACCATAGACCACCGACTCAAGAATTCCAGGACCTGCATATTAAGGGAACCAGTGAAAAATGAAACCGTAACACGATTATTTATGGGTTTGCTCGATTGTCATCCCGTATTATTCCGCATGAGTGGAATTCAATCGTGTCACACGTAATAGTCTCATTTCTCAGTTTTCTAAGTCGCAAAAGCAAGTGTCGTACCAGAGGACAAGGGACTAGCAGTTGCGCCGGAATACTCGTATTGAACTGATTGTATATTTAGGCTGGGGTTTTACATATGTATTGTAATGTAAATCCTTTGGTGCAGCATTTAATCTTGTAGCAAGAGCAAAATCCCTTGTCCATGTACATATTGACGGTACAGAAAAAGGGACATTAACTTTTGGAATTTGAGACAAGATCTCATGCATGCACTTGCACCCGTGGCCATATATTTTATATAATTATATTCGTCTCAATATTATTTAATGTAAACATTTTGTTATCGACAGAATTGTAACTAGTGATACTCATATAAATAAAAAGGTTGTTGGTATTTCTACATTTTATTTTTGCATTGTGTGAACTACCCATTAACAAAGCCCAACATTTCTTTAAATAAATAAGCGAAAACAGCCTTTGTTTGGACAATGTCGGGAAAGATAGGTGAGAATTTTTACGGGGTGTAAACACCACCGACTATGCATAACCATCTCCCAAGCGATCGAAAAAAAATCATAGTTCAATTCTAGTCGGGGATCACGTAGCTAGGTGGGTAAGGTGCTGGCTCGCTAGCCTTGGGGTCGAGAGATCGATTCCTGTATTGGCCGAGAAAGTTCATCTCGATTTTCCGGCGTGGTTTCCCTTTATCAGTGATGCAGACGGAGGGCCTGACACTGACAAGGACGGCTGCCTAGTCGTTCGGATGGCACTAAAAATCGAGGCCCCGTGTACACACTGGCGTGTACGTAAAAGATCACTTGACAGTTGGAATTCAGTTGTTGTCCGGGCAAAATTTCCCTCATAGCACACTGTATGGCGTATGTCAGTTTTCAATTAGTCCAGGTTAGGACGTTAAACCCCATTTCATTCATTCTATTCTAAACACCTATTAACGTCAATATTATATATTAACCTATAGAACTGATGTTAAACATAATTGTCACGAAGATTAACTCCTGATTATAACTTACCTTGACATATGTACTTTTACCATGACACATATTATGTAGGTAGATAGCACTTACTATCTACTTCCCAGAAAGGGACAACACGTCATTAATAATTTAAAGGAAAATTTTCAAATTGAGAAGTTTAGATTGCAAAAAAAAAAGTATTTTGAATGTAAATAACCGTCATATAATTAAGTTTGTTAGGGATTTACTTAAATCAATGACAACTTGAAATAGTGTAAAACTACTGCGAGTTTGTTTTTTTCAAAGTTGTTTGGGGTTTTTTTTTTTGGACAGGTGACCCTACTACTTCTCACGTACAACCCAACCGGGGATTCGAAACCACGCCCCCCCCCCCTGTTGATATGCACAACAACGAATAAAGAAAATAATAATACAGTATCTTTAAATTCGTTGACACCATTAGAATGGACATTATTATCGGTCCGTAACTTTCTTGGCTGTGTCTATTCACTGACTGTCCTCCATTTGCAAAGTAAGGGTGACATTTTGTATTGTGTCTAATTTGGATGTGCAGACCATTTTACAAGCTATCTAAAACACAACCATGCCACCGGGTAAGTATACTTTTATAATATATTCATTTGTATGGTAGAGATATGCAACGAACCTCCTGAAATATGTAACCTGCCTTTCAGTTGTGGAGATCAAACTGGTCAATGCGGGAATTGAAACCTACCCCTAATCATAACATTTGTGTCTTAATCGGTGTGTGAGAAATTTCGATCTTCCAAACGTCCTGAAAATAGACACTGTTCGCTTTTATAGGTAATCTAGTCTATAATCGAAGTAGACATAGATGAAACAGTGTAATAGCTGGAGATATCTAGGTACATGTATCGTAGAATGTCTGATATACTGTTTTTTATAGTTTCAACATTTTACAATTCCCTCATTACAATTGACATTTGAGCTCTGCCGCATTTGATTTGTCTTCAGCTCTTTCTGCATAGCATCTTACGCACAGCACTTTCTTTGAGATTATGCAAATTTGGAACATCACGTGCCTTATTAACAGAAACGGAAATGACGTCGAGATCACCCTGACATACTATAGCACACTATAATAAGAGTATTCACCATACAATAAAAGGAAATCAGACACATAAGAAATACATTGGACGATTGTTATGGCTAACCCGAACCTTCGAAAAATAATATTATTTGAAAGTATAGTCTATTTTTATAAATTACGATACTTTTGACAGCGACACATTCCCTTCGACAAGGAATTTTCTTTCTTTTTAAGGTATGTTATCATGAATGTGCCAGAACATAATTGATAAATTCAAAGAAACATACTTTCCATTCCGTATTAAGACCCGTATTTTGACATTTTAAACGCTTGCCACCGCCTTTACTTAAATACCCCTCTCTACGTCATTCAATAGAGTTTCTTACAACCCGACATTTTAAGGTACGCAAATATGAATATGCCAGTAAATTATTTACATACTTGAAAAGGGGAATGAACCTGTTTTTTCAATAATATATAGATTTAAAGGTAACATGATTTTCGGGGCGAGTATCGTAAATTTGGATATTTTGGGGCATTTTAGGACCTTGAGAAAAAAATACAATTAACCATTACCATTATTATTTTTTTGTAGTAGGATTATTAGAGAGATTAAAAGATGGTGGCAATGTAATTTGTGCGGAGGGATATTTGTGGGAATTGGAAAGGCGAGGCTACTTAAGATCCGGTATCTTTACACCAGAAATAATACTCGACCAGCCAGAACGAGTTAGAAACTTACACGAGGAATTTGTCCATGCAGGAAGTGATGTTGTAGAAGCTTTTACGGTGAGCGTATACTTGTACAAACGATAAGAAACGCATGTCTCATAGATAGATCAGCCATTACGGGTTAAAAAGTTACACTAGGAATTTGTTCACGCATAAAGTGACGTTGTTGAAGCTTTTACGTTTATCATTATTTTAACAATAACAGGCGTTTTAAAACCTGAATATCACATTGACATAGTTTTGTTAATGAGTTTTAAAGGGGAAGACCAACGATTATCAACAAGGTTTCCAAAATTAAACATATGTTGATAAATAATCTCCATGTCAAGAAAAACGTTTTTGAAAGCGAGAAATTAATTTCTATTCCCCTTTAATCCAAACTCGAACAACATCAAATAAGTTGGGGTAATTCATTGTGAATATTATTTTTTTCAAAAATGCAGTGTAATGGCTAAATGCACATAGGTCTGAATAATAAAATGAATAACAGGGTCGATTCCTATAAATAATTATTTATATAGCAGAGCTCTAAATGGTATTTAAAAATTCAAATATAAATGTTTACTGCGAAAAAGTACAAATGTGCATGACAGCCATCTGTAGTACGGGGGAAGTATTCGATAATGTCATTAATGCTTAATCATACATTCCACTTTCAGTATTATGGTCATCGAGAAAAAATGAAGGCCATAAGTAGAGAAGATGATTTGGAGACATTGAATCTTAGAGCGCTAAAAATAGCTCGTGAAGTGGCCGATTCCACCAATACTTTAATGGCGGGAAATTTATCAAATACGACATGTTTTGACCCAGATGACCCGAAAACAATGGAAAAAGCCAGAACTATATTCAAGGTAAGATAGCTCTGTTACAACCCCTATTGTAATAACAACCCCTATTGTAATAACAACCCCTATTGTAATAACAACCCCTATTGTAATAACAACCCCTATTGTAATAACAACCCCTATTGTAATAACAACCCCTATTGTAATAACAACCCCTATTGTAATAAATGTAATAAATGTAATAAAATTTCAATCAACCCCTATTGTAATATCAACCCCTATTGTAATAAATGTATTTTACCATACAATAAATTCGACATCTAAATCAAAAGTCGATGAAATTTGATAACCATCTGAGTATCAATATCTAGAAGTAATGGCATGCGTTTACACTGCATATAATATTATTAAACGCCACAACCAAAAACATGATTAAAGGCGGAAGAATTAATAAAATGGAATGTCCAACCCCTATCGCAATCAATGATATTTAAATAATGGTAAAGTATAATCTCTGAAAGATCGGTCGACTTGGGATTTCGATCATCTAATCCGTATGTATATCGGATAAAATAATTCTCCTTTTAAATCCTTCTCTACACTTAGCCACATTTATTACAATAGGGGTTGACATTACAATAGGGGTTACACGACATAACCCCTATTGTAATAAAATTTCTGCCAACCCCTATTGTAATACATGGAATACATAGGTTTGTCATGCCAATAAAATCGTCACCTAACTGTAAAAGTCTATAGATTTTCATCACCATTAGCGTATCAATATATAAGGTAATGTTATGCCTTAATACTGTATAGAATATTATGAAACAAAACCACCGACACATGTTTTAAAGCCGCTTGAAGCATTATTAAAATGGAATGTCAACCCCTATTGTAATCTATACTGTGTAGAATATTATGCCCTTCCTCCCCATCCCCACACCGGAATCGTGTTTCAAAGCATTTTGGAGAATTAATAAAATGGAATGTTAGTCCCTATTGTTATTAATGATATTTAAATTTTTTTTAAAGTATAATCTCTGAAAGATCGGTCGTCTGGGGATTTTGAACATATTTTTCGTATGCATATCGCCCCAATTTGCATTTTGTAAATTCTCCTCCACAGTTAGACGCATTTATTACAATACAATAGGGGTTGATATTACAATAAGGGTTACACGGTATAACCCCTATGTGACCCCTATTGTAATAATTGTAATAAATGTGTAATAAAATCGACACCCAGTGCCGGACTGGGCCCACTTGCCCACTTGCCCACTTGCCAATGGCAAGTGGGCCTAAGCCGAAAAAAAAATATGGGCCTAAGCCTCAAAGAAAAAAGAAAAAAAGAAAAAAGAAAAAAGTAAAAAGAAAAAAGAAAAGGTAGTAAAAGAGGGGAGGAGAGGAAACAGGGAAAGGAAAGGAAAGAAAAGCAGAAAAATAGATTTCGTTGGAAGAAACAAATTCTACCACCTGGTGAAATTATGCATAAATTCATGAGTTTAACCTCAAGATGGTGACAGCATTATAAACCGACAATCTTTCTTCAGTCACTCCCAGCTATTGATAAGTCATTAAAAACTTGATAAATGTCCAAAAACTGGAATATTTTGTGAAAAAATTAAAAAAACTTCCGGGTTTCGATTTCACTTTCACTATCTGTACTGTTGAATATGACAAATTCTGTGAATTCTTGACTATGACAAATTTGATTTCTCTATTCGTATTCGAGGATGTGTGATTAAAGTGCTCGCAGATCACCATATATCTCCATCCGCTGCTCTGGCCTGAGGTGCTTGGAAAATCGGTTTGCGGCTGTCTATTTTTCAAAATATTCTGGGGGGAGAACCGCCCAGACCCCCCACTATGGCTCGTAGGCGGGCTTCGTGCGCCATTTGCTCGTGGGCTTTGTCACAGGTATGGCAAGTGGGCCTTCGGCCCACCAGTCCGGCACTGTCGACACCTAACTTTAATATTCTATGGTTTTGATCACCATTTCCGCATCAATATAAGATAATGGTATGCATTTATACTGTATAGAATTATAATGAAACAAAACCACCGAAATCATATCTTAAAACTGTTTGGAGAATTATTAAAATGAAATGTCAACCCCTATTGATATTTGATAAACATTAAGTATAATCTCTGAAACATCTGTCGTCTGAGGTTATTTAAAACCTTTTCCATGTTCACATCAGAAAAAAAACCTTCCTGATAGTATTTTTTAAGTCCTTCTTTACACTTAGACACATTTATTACAATAAGGGTTTATATTACAATAGGGGTTACACGGCATAACCCCTATTGTAATAACATGTATGTCAACCCCTATTGTAATAATTGTAATAAATGTGTTTTGCCTTGTCAATAAAATCGACACCTAACTTTAAATGTCAATGGATTTTGATCATCCTATCTGTATCGATATGTAAGAGTGATGGTATAATTTTATACTGTATAGAATATTATGATAAAAAATACCCACCGAAATCATGTCTCAAAGCCAGCCGTTTGGAGAATTAATCAAATGGAATGTCAGCCCCTATCGCAATCAACAATATTTAATAATAAAAAAACAAAGTAAAGTATATATCGTCTCTGAAAGGTCGGTCGTCTGAGGATTTTGAATATCCTTCTCTACACTTAGAAACATTTGTTACAATAGGGGTTGATATTACAATAGGGGTTACACGACATAACCCCTATTGTAATAAAAGTTATGTTAACCCCTATTGTAATAATTGTAATAAATATGTTTTGTCATGTAAATAAAATAAATGTCAATTGATTTTGATCACCATATCACTATCAATATGTAAAAATACTGGTATATCTTTATACTGTATAGAATTATTATGATAAAAAAAACGAAATCAAATCATGTCTCAAAGCCATCCGTTTGGAGAATTAATAAATTGGAATGTCGATATTATTTGTATGGTAAAACACATTTATTTTTTTTTGTCATTAAATATCATTGATTACAATAGGGGTTGACTTTCCTTTTGCTTAATTCTCCAAACGGCTGGCTTTGGGACATGATTTCGGAGTTCTTTTTATCATAACATTCTATACAGTATAAAGAAATACCAGTACTCTTACATATTGATACGGATATGGTGATCAAAATCCATTGACATTTATAGTTAGGTGTCGATTTTATTAACATGGCAAATTATATTTATTAAAATTATTACAATAGGGGTTGACATAAATGTCATTACAATAGGGGTTATACCGTGTAACCCCTATTGTAATATTAACCTCTTTTGTAATTTATGTGTTTAAATTTAGAGAAGGATATTAAAAATTCTATCAGGAGGATTATTGTTTTATCTGATATGCACACGGAAAAGATGTTCAAAATGCTCAGACGACAGATATCTCAGAGGAAATACTCAACGTTTATTTAAATATCATTGATTACAATAATAATGCTCCATACGTCTTCAAAGCATGTTTCTGTGGCTTTGTTTCATTGCATATTGATACGCTAATGGTGATGAAAATCCATATACTTTTACAGTTAGGTGTCGATTTTATTGGCATGACAAACACATGTATTCCATGTATTACAATAGGGGTTGACAGAAATTTTATTACAATAGGGGTTATGTCGTGTAACCCCTATTGTAATATCAATCCATATTGTAATAAATGTGTCTCTAAGAAATATTTAAAAAATACTACCAGGAAGATTATTTTTTCTGATGTGAACATGGAAAAGTTTTCAATATCCTCAGACGACAGAATTTTGAGAGATTATACTTTATGTTTATTAAAATATCAATGATTACAATAGGGGTTGACATTTCATTTTATTAATTCTCCAAACAATTTTAAGATATGATTTCGGTGGTTTTGTTTCATTATAATTCTATACAGTATAAATGCATACCATTATCTTATATTGATGCTAGTAGGACGTTAAACCCCATTTCATTCATTCATTATATTGATGCGGAAATGGTGATCAAAACCATAGAATATTAAAGTTAGGTGTCGATTTTATTGGCATAGCCAAACACATTTATTACAATTATTACAATAGGGGTTGACATAAATTGTATTACAATAGGGGTTATACCGTTTAACCCCTCTTGTAATATCAACCCCTATTGTAATAACTATATTTAACGGTAGATGGGAATTGACAAAAATGCAATTTGATCGATTATTTTATTTGATATGCATACGAAAAAAATATTTTCAAAATCCCAAGACGACCGATCTTTCAGAGAATATACTTTAAATATCATTGATTACAAAAGGAACTGACATTTCATTTGATTAGGGGATCACGGTGGCTTAGTGGGTAAGGTGCTGGTTCGCTAGCCTGGAGGTCGGGTGCTCGGTCCCTGCATTGGCCGAGAATGTTCATCTCGATTTTCCGGCGTGATTTCCCCTTGTCATTGATGCTGAAGGAGAGCCTGACAAGGACAGCTGCATAGTCGTTCGGATGGGAGGAAAAACCAAGGTCCCGTGTACACGTTAATTCCCTTGGATGTTGGAATTCGATATAAGAGTAGGCCGTAGCGCCGCTGCCCGGGCAAAAATTTCCCTCATAGCAGACTGTATGATTTCTTCCATTAGCCCAGTTTAGGTGCATAATAGTAGGACGTTAAACCCCATTTCATTCATTCATTCCATTTGATTAATTCTCCAAATTGCTTTGAGACACGATTTCCGCGTGGGGTCAAAATAGTCTAAACAGTATAGATTACAATAGGGGTTGACATTATGTTTTAATAATCTTGCAAAAGGCTTCAAAACATGTTTTCGGCGGTGTTGTTACATAATATTTTATACGGTATAAAGGCATACCAGTACTCGTATATATTCAAACGGAAATGTTGATCAAGGTCCATAGACCTTTAAAGTTAGATGTCGATTTTATTGGCATTGCAAAACACATTATTACAATAGGGGTTATACCGTTTAACCTCTATTGTTATTTCAACCCCTATTGTAATAAATGTGTCTAAGTGTAAAGAAGGAATTAAGAAATGCTACCAGGAGGATTTTGTAATCTTATATGGATACGGAAATGATGTTTAAAATCCCAAACGGCTTTATACCGTATAGAATATTATCGTCTGGGGATTTTGAAAATCTTTCCAATGTGCATATCAGATAAAATAATTTTCCTGATAGAATTTTTAATATCCTTCTCTACGACACATTTATCACAATAGGGGTTGATATTACAATAGGGGTTACACGGTATAACCCCTATTGTAATAAATTTTCTGTCAACCCCTATTGTAATAATTGTAATAAATGTGTTTTGCCTTGCCAATAAAATCGACATCTACTTTAAAAGACTATGGATTTTTATCACCATTCCCGTATGAATATATACGAGTACTGGTATGTCTTTATACCGTATAGAATATTATGAAATAACACCGAAAGATAATGATATGCCTTTATAGTGTATAGAATATTATGAAACAAAACCACCAAAAACATGTTTTGAAGCCGTTTGCAGGAATATTAAAATGAAATGCCCACCCCTATTGTAATCAACGATATTTAATTAAAACTCCGTCTTCTTAAAATTTGGAACATCTTTTACGTGTGCATATCAGATAAAATAATCCTCCTGCTAGCTTTTTTAAATCCTGCTGATGGAATTTATTGGTATGGCTCATTACAATAGGGGTTGACAGATATGTTTTATTACAATATGGATTATGCTGTGTAACCCCTATTGTAATATCAACCCCTATTGTGATAAATGTGTCTAAGTGTAGAGAAGGATTTTTAAAATGCCACCAGGAGGATTCTGTTATCTGATATGCACACGGAAAAAGTATCGACATAAATATCAGAGAAAATGCTTTATGTTTATTCAAATATCGTTGATCACAATAGTGGTTGACATTCCATCTAAATAATGCTCTATACGAAATGGTGATCAAAATCCATAGACTTTTAAAGTAAGGTGTCGATTTAATTGAAATGGAAAAACACATTTATTTCAATAGGGGTTGACATCAATTTAATGTACAATAGGGGTTATACCGTGTAACCCCTATTGTAATATCAACCCATATTGTAATAAATGTGTCGTAGAGAAGAATTAAAAAAATTCTACCAGGAGGATTATTTTCTCTGATAACCCCTATTGTAATAAATGTGTCGTAGAGAAGAATTTAAAAAATTCTATCAGTAGGATTTTTTTTATCTGATATGCGAAAGGAAATTTTTTTCAAAATCCTCAGACGACAGATATTTCAGAGAACGTTTATTGAAATATCATTGATTACAAAAGGGGTTGACATTTTATTTTAAAAATGCTTCAAACGGCCTTTAAAATATGTTTCGGTGGTTTTGTTTCATAATATTATATACGGTTTAAAGGCATGCCATTATCTTATATATTGATACGGAAATAGTGATGAAAATTCATAGACTAATAAAGTAAGGTGTCGATTTTGTGGGTATGACAACACATTTATCATATTTATAACAATAGGGGTTGACAGAAAATTTATGTTTAACCCATATTGTAATAAGTGTTTTGGTGGCTTTGTTTCATAATATTATATACGGTATAAAGACATGCCATTATCTTATATATTGATACGGAAATAGTGATGAAAATTCATAGACTAATAAAGTTAGGTGTCGATTTTATTGGCATGGAAAAACACATTTATTACAATTATTACAATAGGGGTTGACAGAAATATTATTACAATAGGGGTTATACCGTATAACCCCTATTGTAATATCAACCCCTATTGTAATAAATGTGTTTAGAGAAGGATTTTAAAAATGCTATCAGGGGGGGTTGTTTTATCTGATATGCACACGGAAAAGATGTTTAAAATCCTCAGACGATCGACCTTTCAGAGACGATACATACTTTACTTTGGGATTATTTTATCTGATATGTATACCAAAAATATGTTCAAAATCCCAAGACGACCGATCTTTCAGAGAATATACATTCCATTTGATTAATTAGCCAAATTGCTTTGAGACACGATTTCGGTGTGGGGTCATAATATTCTATACAGTATAGGTTACAATAGGGATTGACATTACATTTTAATAATCCTGCAAACAGCTTCAAAACATGTTTTCGGTGGTGTTGTTTCATAATATTTTATACGGTGTAAAGGCATACCAGTACTCATATATATTTATACGGAAATGGTGATCAAAATCCATAGACCTTTAAAGCCCCATACCACTCTTGTTGTAAATGAAAAATTTGTCCCAATCTTTATTATGGTCACAAAATTGTACTATTTTACAATATTCCAATTAATAAATGATACAAATTTCATCTTAACACACCTAATTATAAAATTGAAAAATTTCAACTACATGCCGTAACATGGTTTGAAAAGCCTTACGTAAGCCTTTTCAAGTGCAACTCGGATTTAAACATATTTTCGAACCCTCTGGACAAGTAAGATAGGTTATAATGGATAATTTACACAACAGGTGGGACACTGAAACATCTAGTAGTTAGAGTAAAGCATTGGATGCGAATTCCGAAGACCGGCCTCCGGAATTTGGATTGTTTTTTCCCGCATTAAAAGTGGTGCGTCACATTACAGTTTATTCGGATTGAATTCACGTCATTGAGTACACGGAAAATCTGTCTTTCGTCCCATCTGAACGACTACAGCCATCAGCCCCCCTGCCTTGCAACAGCAACACTGGTATGGGAAACCACGCTATAAAATCACGTTGACTGCGAATAAACCGTTCAGAATAATTGTTCCGGGTTGAATTCGGAAAAATATACGGATTCGTTAATTCAGATTCAGTACGGTTTTTATCGAATTCAGTGTGGCGCCAAAGTCCGAAATAAGACTTTATTCTGAATTCAATGCAGGTTAAAGCCCTAGTGTGAACGCAGCTTAAGGCAATTTTTTTCGGAACCTGTCAAGCCAGCAAGAGTGTTATTGTCCCTTTAAAGTTAGATGTCGATTTTATTGGCATGGCAAAACATATTTATTACAATTATTACAATAGGGGTTGACATAAATTTTATTACAATAGGGGTTACGTCGTGTAACCCCTATTGTAATATCAACCCCTATCGTAATAAATGTGTCTAAGTGGAGAGAAGGATTTAAAAAATGCTATAAGAAGAATTATTTTATCCGATATGCATCGTGTAACCCCTATTGTAATATCAACCCCTATCGTAATAAATGTGTCTAAGTGGAGAGAAGGATTTAAAAAATGCTATAAGAAGAATTATTTTATCCGATATGCATACGGAAAATATGATAAAAAATCCCCCGACGACCGATCTTTCAGAGTTCATACTTTACGTTTATATAAATATCATTGATTGCAATAGGGGTTGGACCTTCCATTTTAATAATTTCTCCAAACTCCTTAACGGCTTTTAGTCATTTTTCGGTTGTGGTGTTTCATAATATTTTATGCAGTGTAAACGCATGCCATTACTTCTAAATATTGATATTCAGGTGGTTATCGAATTTCATATACTTTTTGATTTAGATGTCGAATTTATTGTATGGGAATATACACTTATTACAATTATTACAATAGGGGTTGATATTACAATAGTGGTTAAGTAAAATGTTATTACAATTATTACATTTATTACAATAGGGGTTGATATTACAATAGGGGTTGACTGAAGTTTTATTACAATTATTACATTTATTACAATAGGGGGTGTTATTACAATAGGGGTTGTAACATAGCTCATCAAGAGAGAAATATATAGGGGGTTGGGGCTAGGTGCATACAAGTACTACCAAGAGTTTTGAAAAGGGTAAATATACCCTGCAGAATCACGACTTGCGCGACTTTTGTGAATCCAAGAATCACCTAATCAGACAGCTACGTGGACACAGGAAGCAGTATCAAGGGCTTCAAAAATGATATGCTTACTCTGCCTTTTGCACAAAACTCGCCACTATTATAAAGACTGATATCCATTTAGCTGTGACCAATCTCTCAACCGTCGCTGTCCCGTGTGTGCATTGACAATTAAGTGGTACATCTAAATAAAGTAATATTGTTGTTTTCACTGCTTTTAATCCCCGGTTCTTTTCTTCCGTTGGGTTATCGGTGTGGTTTTCACCCGTTTCAAATAGTCATTCTTATGTCAGCGCGAATTTAGTTGCTGAAATTACTATAACGAAATAACTATTTTCTATACCGATCTGATATGTCATCCATGCAATATTAATTACTCATACATTTATGTTTCTAAAACTATATATAGACAATGGTTACTAATTATCAATATTCTGTTAACAGGAGCAGGTAGAATGGGCCGTGAAGGGAGGTGCTGATTATATCATTGGTGAGACATATTGTGAGATACAAGAGGCTCGGTTGGCATTAGAGTGTATACAGAAATATGGCAATGGTATGTTTTTATTATGTTTAATTCTGAAAAATTTGTAAATATTTTTACAGAGTGCCAAATTTGAATGAAGTTTTTATACCATGACAAGAGAAAACACAATTGTATGACATATCTGCACTTATATACCTGTATAATTTTTAACTAATCCCTTAGCATTTATATAATGGTAAAAATACATATAGTAAATTCTCACATTTGAACGATCTGTAACGGCTATTTGTAAGCCAAATCTTATGTGTATTTTTAATTTATTTTCACTAACCCACCAGCAATTATAATGGAAATAGAAAATCTTCTCACCGCCAATATCATTAAAATGATCTTTCACAGTTATCTGGTCAACTCGGCGTCGTGTGTTTTGTGAGATAGCAATTCACCTTGTTTCAATTTGGGAATGATTGTAATCAAATCGGTCTTGATTCTTGGTGCAGGTCTTCCAGCAGTAATAACATTAGTGCCCTACAGTCCTAAAAGAACAGTGGACGGTGTTCCATTTCCACAGGCTTTAAGACAGTTAGAAGAAGCCGGTGCGGCTGTTGTGGGTATAAACTGTGGACGAGGACCAGCTACTATGATACCCATATTAAAAGAAATACGACAAGTCTGTAAGGCAAGTTCCTGATATTCTTTGACATGACCATACGTGCCGATTTTCCTTGGGAGCTGTATCATTTTTACCCGACAATTATGGCGGCAGCGCTCGAAAATTGAACCTGCATATCCTTACTAGAAAACGCCGATCAAATAATAACCGTGGTAAAATTTCGGCAATACTAGACACCCTGAATCAAAATCAGAATTGTGTAATTTTCGGAAACTCTGAGAATTGAATCCGCCTACCAAATGGTCAGTTAAAGTTCCGGATTTCGGGCACTTCATTATGTGGAATGGAATAGTTTTCATATGTTCCTTTTATATACACTAAAAAAATTGTTTCATCATTTGACCACTACCCGGGAGGGAGTGGGGCGAAATTTGACCACTACCCGGGAGGGAGTGGGGCGAAACTTTCATAAAACGTTTCAAACTTTTTTATAAACCACATGTACACTCGAACAATAAATCTACAAATGGGTGAATTGGCCCTCAATTAAACCCTAATTGGTTAATATTCACCATAGAGAATGAACTGGGAAATTTTCGAGAAAGGGGTGGATTTGGCGCAATGGTTAGAGAGTAGGATTTGTGACCGAATGGTTGCAGGTTCGAGACCCGAATTGTGAAGCTAGTTCTTGTGTCCTTGAATAAGACACTTTATCCCTGTATTCCAGTCTACCCAGCTGTAAATGGGTACCAGTAGGATAGTGTATGTGTTACACAAAAAACTAATGCGCTCCTTGAATTTCAAGTTGATGCTGCATGTGTTGGGGCTCTTCCTAAGAGTTCGGGGGTAAAGGGAGGTAATCAGGCTTTACCTGTATCCTAGAGACCGGGTTAATAATTGTGTAGCGCTTTGGGCATGCATCTCTGGATGGATATATGCGCTTTATAAATATACATTATTATTATTATTATTATTATCATTATTATTATCATCATCATCTCGCTTGGAACCCTCCTTGGACCCTTTTTTTCTGTAACATTACGTCTTTCATATTATGATTTATTATACCATTTTTTAATTTTTTGAAACATTATATTCTTGCAGGGTCCAATAGCGGCACTACCTGTACCATTTAGAACAACTCCCAAAGAACAGACATTTCAAAGACTAACAGATCCTGCAACTGGTAATGTCAGAATTTTAAAACAAGCTTAAAGTTGTTAACCGTAATATATTTAACATTTATCGAATCACTATTTGGTAATTTGAACCCAACAAGCATTAGTCTGCAGAATTTGGAACCACTGTGAAATGTGGCTAATTCGTAAAATAAATATGTATTCAAACCATTTCAATAATTAAGACAAACAAAATATTTATTTATTCATTTTCCTTCTAAAGGTAAATTGGCTTATCCACTAGATATATCAGCAGTTGGGTGTTCAAGAACAGACGTAAAGCAGTTTGCTGAAACAGCGAAGGAAATTGGAGTTCAGTATGTCGGACTATGTTGCGGAAGCTCTTCCAGTTTGTTGCGTGAAGTAGCCGAAGTTTATGGAAGAACGCCCCCAGCTTTAAAGTATTCACCCAACATTACATCAAGCTTTGTACACGCGCCCAATTTAAGTACGCACGCACAAAAGGTTAGGCGATATATGATGTGTGAAGACGAGTAGATGAACTATATATGAAATTGTTTTCGGCTTGGAATAATTTTTAAAATAAATACTGAACAATTTATAAATGCAGGGATACCGCAATACACAACCACATTAAAATGTGGGTTTATAAAAATTTCCGAAAGTTGTGATGGTTGTTTATTTTAATTACATAAGAATATATACTCTCCTAAAAAAGAAACGCAACGTGACATTTCGTCGTCGATATAGCCTCGCTCTACCATCTCCTTGTCGCAAGAGGAATCGCGACACGTCGCTGAACCAAACTGCTCTCCAGTAATACAGTAGCCATACCCCAGTCTTTGAACCCACTGAAGTTGAATTGCACGGTGTCGGTGTATTTCAAAACCGCAGCTCTATCAGGGACGTCTGGCTCGTAATCCGGTTTCGCGTAGGCGTTTACCGACTTGCCTGATCTGAGATTCCACGTCGTCTGGCAAATGCCATTGCAGTAGAGGTCGTTGTTGAGTATTGTTTCGCGAATGACGTAACCGGAAGGGGTCACTCTTGTTTGGCATGAGCTTGTGTGGTTGAACTTCGCTGTGGGTACCTATCCCAAAGGCAAGAAATGGAACTCAGGGAAACATTCAGCAGTCTTGTTACAATCTTTCAGAGATTCACCTGCTTGCAATCGACCAATAACGTTGTTGTGTTAGTCTTCGTGCAGATGTGGCATCACTTAATTCGTTGAATGTGTACATGTACAACTGATTTGGAAATCGAGAACCGCCGGGAATTTAAATGCCTTAGATTTAGGTTCCATGCGAAAGGCTCGCGAAGTTTTTAAATTCATGTGTCTCGATGCAATCAAGCGAAAACAAATTTCGACAAAATGGATGACCAGTCACAATTAGTGACCCTATACATTTAAAACTAATAATGGATTTTTTTTTATTCTTACATAACATCATTAAAAACAAGTAACATTTATGGAAATAACACCCTCGTTCAAATAAAAAAATGATGTAAAATGGGCTTTGCGTTCCTTTTTTTTTTGAAGAGTATATATTAAGCAAAAACAATTTAATGTTCCCCATTCTTTTATGTTTGTGTCTTGTAAATGGATGGGATTTTTTTAATTTAACAGGCACTTATATAGAACGCGTATCATTTTATTAATGAGTAAAGACAATAAAGATTTTGTTTAAATTCAGTTGGTTAAAAAGAACTGGCCTTATATTTCAAGAAATAATAAGTAAGATTCTTAACAATTAGATTGGTTAAATTGTCAATTACCTTAGACCCAAAGGTACTTGTACTATTCCTAAAATTGTTTCCTATATAATCTAGGCTATTTAGACATAAATAAACACATTCTTGGCATCAAAATTGTATTTTTTGTCACAAACAGTATTTTTGGACTATGTTACACACATGTCACATCGGGCTTTGATGGTAAGCCATAGTAACACCCACACTCTTGATCAAGACAGATTTTAGAGTTTTTACTTTCAAAAAGTGACTGTTCTGAATGTAAAGTTAGAGTTGTGGTATGCTTTAAAACAGTTACGGTCATGTGCATGGGCGTCACTCATGTTTTTCGGGGGGGGGGGGCTGAATATACTTGGACCCCCCCCCCCCCCTATTTACATAATAGGCTCCTATTTGTTTAAAAAATCGTGGTGTGATGTTTTAGTTTAACCCCGTAAAATATGCCAAAACAGTGTTTACAGAAGACTGAAACTTTAAAAAAAATTTTTTATGGGGGTAGCCCCCGTGGGAGGGTGACCCACCAACACTCTGCCTATTGCGCTTCATTGGCTGCTGCCTCGTGTCACAGACTGTCAGCATTTTATATTATTCCATTCGAGGAGCCCCCCCCCCCCACACACACACACACCCACACCAAATAAAACATGTATAAAGCAGAGGCGGAGATCATTATTCTTGGAGCGCAATTTACACCGTCCGCGCTATCATCAGTCAAGTGCACTTAAAACATCTTCTACAGTTAGATTGGATCTGCGGCTCATGTTGAAACTTAAAAGAAAACCACAGACATTAGACAGGCAGAATAAGTCCCGGAAATGTCTAAAATAACATGCTCGGTGTTTGCAAAGAAAGGCTGGAACAATTATTCATATATTTTTTGTTTTTTTCTAAACAAAATTTTATTGATTATTAGGATTAGGAAACAGGCAAAGCCTATATAATCCCTCTCCCTAAAATTTAAACATAAAACGTAATAAAACAAAGGAATCATGTACACTATTTACAATATAATATATAAATATAAATATATTTAATCAATCAGTCAATTGCACCTGCATTCAAAGTGGGCTAATAATATTGGTATTTAAAATATATGGTACTTAAATGAAACCAATAATAATTATGTATACATACACATATATATACGTACATATACATGTATATACAGACATAAATCCACATATATATATGCACACATACTAGTATATATAAATAAAACTAAATCTATTAAAATTTAAAAGCGTTTTGTAATTTCTATGAAATTATGGACTATTGAGAATATGGAGTAATTGATAGCATTAGAGAGTTCGGAAGATCCAGAAAGTAATAGTTTTATGTTTCTCTGATGCGTTGGGAGAGTCTCAATTGTTATCCGTCGTTCATCCGAATACAGGGGGCAAACTAGTAGATAATGATAGCTGTCTTCGAATTGATGTCCACAGTTACATGAAGGATTTTGATGAATATGTCTGAGAAATTTGTGACCGTTTAAATCGCTCATATGAAGGCGGAGTTTTGAATGGATTATTTGATGTTTTCTAGTGTCATGATAAAAATAGTTTGGAGGTAAAGTATCGGATTTAGAGAGATATGTTTTGAAAGAACTAAGGGAGGGTAAATGTTTGACCGTATCAGGTAGAGAATTCCATAGACTGACTGCAGATGGAAAGAACGAGTTATAGAAGAGAGAAGTTCGGCAATAAAATTCAGGGATATTGTTATTACGAAGATTATAGGAAATAGATCTAGATGGAATAAGAGCAGAGAGATAATCTGGGGTTAAATTATTTAAAATTTTGTACATCAAAATAAGCTTATGTCGCCTGCGTCTCTCACGAAGTGTAATGAAACCGGTTTCACTATATAGATCGGAATGGCTGGTTCCCTTTACAGTCCCACAGATAGTTCGGAGTGCATCAAGTTGCAGGTGTTCAAGCTGATTGGACAAGTGATGTGTGCAACCGTCCCATATAATATCCCCATAATCAAAATATGGTAATATGAAAGAGGTATAGATAGTTTTGAGTGATTTTCTGTTTAACCGGTATTTTAATGAACGAAAATAGTTAATGAGTTTATACACTTTTTGACCGATTGAATTTACATGCGAATCCTATTTGCCGTTAGACTGTAAGAAAAGACCAAGATGTTTATGTACGTTTACTTCTTTAATTTACACCGATCCCATAAATAGGTGAGGTAATTTGTGCTGTGTCTTAACTGAAGTAGTGAGAGTTTCTGTTTTTAGGGGGTTAAAGGTTACCAGCCATTTCTTTGACCATTCATTTATTCTCTCAATATCTGAATTTAAAACACGCGCGCATTCGGTCGGATCTTCGATTGATATATAAAGTGACGTATCGTCGGCGAATAGTTTTATATTTGATTCTATGTTTTCGATAATGTCATTTATATATATTAAAAAGAGTAAAGGTCCGAGAATGGAGCTCTGTGGTACACCAGCAGTTACTTCCCTGGGGTCAGAGGAGACACTACTCAGTACCACCATTTGTTGTCTGTTGCATAGATAGCTTCTAAACCAGTCAAGTAGGTCACCCCTGACACCAGAGGCGTCAAGCTTCTGACACAGCCCAGCGTGCCAGACCCTGTCAAAAGCTTTACTGATGTCACAGAACACCGTTCTCGTGTGGTTGCCTTTGTCAATTGCCGAAAGAAAGAAGTGGTTCATGTCAATGAGTTGATAGATAGTTGAATCTCCACGCATAAAGCCGCTTTGTAACTTTGTTAGTGTTGCGTTGTCCCGAAAGAAGTTAAAGACATGCTTATAAACACATTTTTCAAAGATTTTGGATAAAATACATAGCAATGAAATAGGTCGATAATTACAACATTTAGATTTATTTCCTTTTTTATGAAGCGCTGAAACATTTGCCACTTTCCATATTGACGGGAATTTATGGCTTTTGAGAGAGAGATTGAAAATAAAACAGAGTGGATTAGAAATCGGAGCTGAAATTGTTTTTAAAAGTTTACCACTAATATTATCAGGCCCTGTAGCCTTGGAAGTATCAATACAATCAAGCACGTCTTTAAAATCTTTGGGAGATAAAACAATGTTAGTAATCGAGTGTTGTGCATATTTCAATGAAGGGAGTGGGTGATTTGTATCATCTAGTGATGCCTGGTGAACAAAATAATCATTAAGGCAATTTGCTTTGTCTTGTGGGGTAAAATGGGTGGTGTTATTGTCGCTTAACGGAGGAATAGAATCGGTGTCTGAACCCTTATCTTTCACAAATGAGTTGACTATTCCACCAGGATTTAGTACCAAAATTATTGCCAGTATTTGCCAAAGTGTCCAGCTTTTCAAAGTGCTGTTTTTTGCATTGCCGAATTAAGAAAATGTAGTCATTACGTGTTTTGCGAAAATCTGCCCAGTGGGTTGCCAAATCTGACTTCTAGCTTTCTTATGAAGTTTATTTTTGAATCTGCTGAGTTTCCTAATTTCATTGTTCATCCATGGTTTGTCTCTAGGTCTAATTGTAACTACTTTGTTAGGAATATTTGTTTTTGCTACACTCGTCAACTCATTTGTGAATTTGATACATGATTCATCCACATCACTATCTGCAAAAAGTGATTGCCAATCAGTATTAACAGTGTCTGCGATGAGTCCGAATAAATCAATGTTGTTATAGTCCCAGATGACTCTTTTAAAGCAGTGAACTTTAGGGCTGTTGAATGAAAGTTGACAGTAAACTCTGTACTGTGTTCTGTACATTTATGCACATGTCCATATAATATGATAAACTGATATACGGTACCGCAAAAGTCCGAGGTTACACCGGCGCCACATCGACCAAACATAGCCTAGAGATTTCAAAGAAACATAAATCAAATGTTGCCAACCATTTATATGTGTTCTACTGGTTAAATGAACCCCGAATATCAAGTAAATGTTGTTAATGCTTACCTGAAGGTCATTTTGTGGACCAATTCTAATGATTTCTCAGCCTTTAGACATCTATGTGGGCTGTCATATAAAAGGGGGCATAATTCTTGTCATTCTATAAGGATAACTCTTGTTTACCTTACTAGCTAGGGTGACAGTTGTGTCACTTTGGGATTAAGTGGTAAAATAGTTAAGTTCATGTTTTTTAACCCATCCACCCACCACCCTAAAATTCATATGACCTGCATACACATGTTGCTTCTTGAAGCGCATTTCATTTCATTGCACAACTAGTATCAGTAAGTAAGCTATACACACTTTACCATCAAAGTATGAATCGAGTTCTAGATATTGTACTTAGGTGCACTGGGGGTACAGATGATGATAACCGCTTTTATGCAATTTGTTCCTGAACATAGGTAAATATGTTCATTTAATTGTATTTATATTAATACTAATATCATCATCATATATCTTATTCCGTTGCACTAGGGTAATGCGAATTGTTTTAAATTATTTCTTCATGCGCCCAAAAACAAATATTGTACACCACCCTCACCTCTCCACAACTATCACTTTAACCATGTGGCTTGTAGATATGTCACCGATTGTTTCGGTTTTATCTGTATTTTATCACAGGTTATCTGTTTTAATGATTATATAGTGGTATCATTTCCATGATGGTAAACACTCAGAACACGACTTGAAACATTGACTTAATTTACATAGGAAACAATAACAAATTCCAACCGCAAAGAAGGGGGTGGGTGGCTGAATGGTTAGCCTGTCATTGAGTCAACTCGTGTGGTTTCTAATCCCCAGTTGTACGTGTCAACCTCGTGGGTTTTCTCCGGGTCCTCCGGTTGCCTCCCACTGCTAAAGACCCCTACGCGCAAGCGAATTATTAAAATAAAATCAAACCGTATATTAGTCCCGAACGAAATAACCTAGTTTGTGTCCAGTGGTTGCCTCCCACTGCTAAAGACCCCTACGCGCAAGCGAATTATTAAAATAAAATCAAACCGTATATTAGTCCCGAACGAAATGACCTAGTTTGTGTCCAGTGGTCGTTAAACTACACCCCATTCTCTCTCTTCCAATGGTCATTAAAAGGTTAGGTCAACAGACATAACTTGAAAAATCGAAGAAAATTTAAAGTGAAATTGGAAGTAAACGAAATCAAAATTCAAAAATCGGCTTCGTAAGGATTGTTGTCATTTGTAGTGGGTTCAAGACAAATAAAACGTATTCGAAAATCGAAATCATGATGGCGGCTGAATATCGATTTGAAGATTTTTTGTAAAATACAACATGTTATGGAACAAGGTCTCTGAAAATGAAATATAATGTATTGTGCTAACACCACCATATATCATTTTTGGTCTATTTATAATATGGAGAGAAATATTTATGTTCTCGAAAAACCGTCAGTCAGAGCCTAATCTGAAATTATGTTTGTCTCATCCGTAAAGCAGTTCCTGTTTGTCAAAAATAATCAAATTTATGTTTGATAAATAGATAAACGGGGGCCTACCATATAATCTATGGTGCCACACGAAAGAGGAATAAGCACTCTCACAATCAATGCCATGTATTAGGTTACTCAAGAAAAGAAAATAGCAGAAGACGTTGACAAAAAAGTTCGGAGGTGGTGGGGTGGTAATCTATGATGTAATTACGAGTTAACTATCTGGTTATCATGAGATAACTATCTCGTTATTACGAAATTACTATGCTCGACTGGGCAACTGCCAAGGAATCTCAACACGCCAACCTGTACATTGGGCTCAGTGTTTCATCCGATTCTAACGACTATATTGCGGTCTCTTGCCATGTTCCCTGTTCTGCACCAGACAGGGTGAAGCCCGCCGGAAAATCCCGATGAACTTTCTCGTCTAACACAGCGACCCCAAGTTTAGCATGTCGACGTCTTACTCACTGATCAACCTTGGATGTAGATAAGCCAGAGGTCACAGGTTAGATCCCGGTGCTGGCTTTTTCAGTCCAAATACGAGATAAAGAGTATTGGTTTACATGCACGTAAATGAAACTTAACATGTATTTTTCGCAAAAGAGTGGACGGGCACAATTTTCTGGTGATATACATGGATTAGAACAACCGATAGATTAAACAATTTAACATTAAACTAGATAATGACACTGCACAACTCGTATCAGTAAGTAAGCTACTTTATCATCAAAGTATGAATCGAGTTGCGCATTGCCATTCATAAAATTAGATAATGTAGACCTATAATGTTATTTTTAATAAAAAAAATTTAACCCAAAAAGCAGCCACACCACAGCCCAAATAAACATACCTCTAACCGAGATAATAAAATGAGCTTTCAATCTTCGTCCATATTAATCAGCAGCTGACAAACCGTTCAATTACAAAGAAGCGGTTTGATAAAATCTTACCTCATAATTAATTCTAAGTATATATCTTCCTGCGATTTGTTCCTGAACATAGGTAAATACTGGGGTTCTTTTATTTATATTCGTCCGCGAGAGGACCATGCAAAAATTAGAGAAAAAAACGATAACACGGGTGAGTGAGGGGGGGGGTAGATTTCAACCATACTTGGTCTATGGGGACCCCTAGGCGACAGAAGTCACAGGATGAAGTGAAAACTTTTTGAAATGACAACTTCCGGTAACGCTGGAACTTGTTGTTTTCGGGAAAAAATTTAATTATTCCGACCAATTTTAAATCTTAATTTCAAAACTCTCCTACTCGAAATATTGTGTCTCTAAATTTAGTTTATTTACCTGTTACAAGTACTATTTCTATTTGAGGTTTCGTAAAAATGGCTTGTTACCGATAGGCCGTTCGAGACTGTTCGTTATACAACTGAAAAAAATATAGGATTATGTTAATCCTAAAGAGCACAAGAACACCAAGAACAACAAGATGGGATAGTCTGGGGTCAGTTTCTGATTTGAATGGCCATAAAAGATTATGTCTAAATGGGGGAGTCGCTTTAACTTTAATCAGTGACAGTTGATGCCTACACGTGAATAGAACATGCGTGTCATCGTATAGGAATTATATTGCCCTATACTATGGAGCAGAATTGTTGTCATAACTATCATGGTTGAAATTTAAAAATTATCACAGTAAAAATAGTAAAAAATGTCCATTTCTAAATTGTTCACTTGTAACTATCACATAACACAATGCATTAGGCCTAAATTAATATCAAAACAAAACTTGACCTACAAAAATTAACAATGTAAAAATCTTGTCATGATTTTTCACTTCCTACTTTCGCCTGTGTATTTTCAATTATCAGGATTTCTCCATTGTATTTTCAACCCTCAAAAGTTCTCTAATCGAAAGGACAAATAATGCGAAACTAGAAACAAAAGTTATATTAATTATGATACGGTCTTATTTTATAATCTTAGTGCACGCACAGGGATCTTTCCCGAGGGAGTAAACCCATGTGGCCAAAAAGGCGCCCGTATCTCCAAACTACATACGCCTACATCAGGAATCGAAACCCCGACCTCAAGCCAGAGGTGACCAGTAGGCCACCCCACCCTCCTGAATTATATTCATTATAAGAGGTCTATTTTGACTCTTGCAACGCCGATTTTTTTTTAAAACAAGTACCCCGTGGCCACTATATAGGCCTCATAAGTTTTATATGTAAGCTTCAATCAAAATTCACATATGAAGGCGTTAAATAAAGCATACCGCCAAAACCCTGCGCAGCGCAGTGGACGCTTGCGGGTGTCCACGGGTTACATTCACTTGATATAATAATACATTAGCTGTTTATTGTTTAAAGTATGATATTTGCAGTCTATATTGTTTGTCATGGCAATGGCGTTGTTTTGTGTAAATGTTTATGTTTGATGCGACCCTCCTGTACTTGCTATTTATTCTTTACTCGGCTTACAGAGAACTCAATTGCCTTAGCCGATTATATCAACGTAGATTTATGACATGTTCCGGACCGTCGTCGACAAGGCATTGTTCCTATCGGGAAGCATTAATTTTACTTCAGACGATAAAAACCGATAAATTATGGCCGAACTCGAAAAACACCCGTTCCGTATATATGGTCTGTTAGATTGGAGAAATTGTGAAAATGCAATGGAGAAAAACAGATCGATGAGAATGCAAAGGTAAATAAGTTACAGTTACAGTGAATTTGAAAAGGCGAAAAGAATAGAGGGAAAAAACATAAATAGATTTTTTTATTGTTGATTTTTGTTTTTATACTAACATAGCCAGGGGCTTCCGAGGAAGCTTTTTACAGCGCCTCTAGCATTCCAAATTGCGACCTAAAACCCTTTAAAATACATTATAATGAAAGAGACAGCCATAGATATCTATGGAGACAGCAGCCTGAATAACTTGTAGACATCTGGCCAAGGCATGCACTGATAGGCGATAATGACAATGAGAGTGCGAGAACCAGTTCGCGACCGATCAGAGAGCAACTACAAATATATCATTTAAAAATGAATGGACTAGTTGAAAGGTTGAAATCTTTCATCATTAGGGCATGGGTAAACATGTATACCCCAGAAAAGGACAGGGTACCATTTGTATACCCTGATAGCCGGGTTCCGCGCCCCTGAACATAGCGATTTTTGGGCGTTGAATATCGATAAAATGTTTTATGTGTTATGTGAACTTTACATGGGAATAATCTCTCAAATGGCCTATTTTTACTATGATAATTTTGCAATTTTCACTATAGCGTTGTATCTTAATATGGCATTGATTCGACTCCATACTTTACTATGTAATCTTTATTTTGTTGTTCAAGGGTCACAGATCGGCAACATATTTAGATCGTTATCTCTTCGCGCTTTACATTTTTCCAAGGCTACAACCATGTCAACAGGTATGTAAAAAAAAAATGTTTTTATTCTATTCCTATATTATATTAATTTGATATAACTAATTACAAGTATATCTATGAGCAAATTTAAAATAAATAATTACGATATGCTTTTAGTTTAAGTAATATCTAATATTGTAGGTTATGTTTTAGAAAGAGTACAAGAGAACCCGGGTTTTGTGCACTAAAAAAACTGAAAAAAACATTTGTAAAGTAGCCTACATTTAGATAGTTAAATTCCAAGGTCGATAAATCTGTTATTTACAAATGAAAAAGTTTCACTTTTATGAATATTATTCGAATATTAGTAAATGTAAAAACAACTTGGAAATCATATTATTATAGATGGCAATGTCAAGTCAAAGATCTTCAGCTGACGTAATTGTTTTAATGAATGGAGGCTTCGTTTATTATGAGCTTCCATTCGGCAAACCTCGACCGATTCTACGCATCTTAACCTTCGCTGTATGACCATTTCCGATACATTTGATCTATTTTAATGGTTCCGAATGCAAAAAATGGCTCCCCCATGGAGATTTCTGTGGGGAGTGTATTATATCAACAAACGTCGCGTTTGGCATTGGGTTTGTGGAATTACCAGGGAATTTCATCAAACCAGCAGCCTTGAGACAGCATCTCTACAAAAGACGCAATTTGGGACTTTTTCGTAAAAGCAATACGTTTTCCCGTTTAAAGTAAATCGGTAGCCGCCTCGCAAATGTATGGGCGTAGGTACATATCACTTACTGTCATATATTCGAGTCTAGATGTAGGGTACCGGAATCTCTCGAGATTTGCCGAGTGTATACGCTTCCTGTCTCTTACAGCTGTTCTCCCGCGCACAGACTCTGTAACTTGATGATATATTTCGACTAAAAACATATTCAAACTAATTAATCTATCAAATATTTGCTTCAACTCCCTCTCAAAACTTTTTTGGGGTGGGGAGATACCCGAAACTATTATTAAACTGTTTTTAGAAGTGATATATGTCTGTTTAATTGAAAAGTATTTTGTACGCCAACAGCCCGCAATGTTTACCAAACCGCCTAACCATTCGATCAAGAAATAACAATCCCTTTTTCAGTAAAGCTAGCACACAATAAGCTGGCAGACGAATTCGGGTTGCCAGTTAGTGATACCCTAATGTGTTCGCCCTGGGCTTGCCCCATGGGGTTTTCGGATAATACAGTAAGATTGGGTGTCTATACCTTCAATATATACCAAATTTTCCATACTTTTATTGGAAATAACCACCCGATACACCCCAGGACATGTATCTTTAAATTGTGAATATTTCAATTGTAGATAATAGGAATAGTGATCATATATCTTAATCAGTTACCATTGATTGGAAAATATCTGACAAGAAAATAACCATCTACAAACAGCGGTACTCTTGTAGGCTAAAATTAAAATTACAAACATGATCTTAATGATAAATGTGTGTTTTTCAGGGAATCCAGTATTGGATGTTCCTACTTTCCAATTCCCAAAATTGACATACTTTTATTGGAAATAACAATCCGGTAATACTTTTGTGAGACAGTATCTTTAATCATAGTATTCTTTTTTAGGTCTATTAGAGAGATTAAAAGATGGCGGCAATGTTATATGTGCCGAGGGTTATATGTGGGAACTGGAAAGACGGGGCTACTTAAGATCCGGTGTCTTTACACCAGAAATAATACTCGACCAACCAGAGCGGGTTAGGAACTTACACGAGGAATTTGTCCATGCAGGAAGTGACGTAGTAGAAGCTTTTACGGTGAGTATAAATATGCAAACGATAAGAAAATAAGTCTCTTATGCCCCCGTCAGACCAAGTGGCGTCCTTACTGCGCTGCTGCGACTAGAAAATTTACAAGGTCGCCGGTAAACGTAAACACAACGCGAGAAAAAGTCCAAAAATTTTACAAATTTAAAAGAAGTCGTGTTCTTTACCCCGTCAGATGGCCCCGGAGCCCGTCAAGATCGCTGTGGTCTCGATGGTCGCAAATGATCGCCGAGTCACGGCGTTTGTTTTGAGGATGTTCAAAACAAACGTCAAGGTTCTGCGACCTGCCCATGGAAAGATGTGAAAACACAATTATTTATGTTTCAAGTTTGTGAAATTTTGGGATATTTTCGTATGTTGTGTCCACGTTTGTGGATTTTCTGATCGCCGTACGGTCGCTGCAGCGCAGTAAGGACGCCACCCGATCTGACGGTGACTTGACGATTATTCACGACCATAGAGACCACAGCACGGTATCTGGCGTTTCCACCACGATTTTACCGCGCTTATGGCGATCTTGACGGGCCCTGTGGCCATTTTCCGTCCCGTAGCGTCACAGTAAGGTCGCCACCACAGTCTGACAGTGTATCAGATCGCAGAAACTTGGCGTTTGTTTTGAACATGCTCAAAATAGCTGAATCTTTCTACAAAGTTCATAGAATATAGGTTATGATTGTGGTTTAGTTTAGCTGTTAAATCGCCCTTTCAGTATTATGGTCATCGAGAGAAAATGAGGAAAATTGGCCGGGAAGATGAATTGGAGACATTGAATCTTAGAGCGCTAAAAATAGCTCGTGATGTGGCTGATTCCACCAATACTTTAATGGCGGGAAATTTGTCAAACACAACATCATTTGATCCAGATGACCCGAAAACTGCAGATAAATCTCGACACATATTCAAGGTAAATTTATTTCATACTACAGGTAATACATATTACAGGTATAATTAAGCACAAATATTGAATGTACAAATATAGTTAAACATTGCAACTGTAACGCCGAATATTCGTAGAGTTTTATTAATTCATTTATTTATGTATTTATGTTTCTAAGACTATGTATGATGATAACTGTTCTTTGTACAGGAACAAGTAGAGTGGGCGGTTAAAGGAGGGGCTGATTATATCATTGGTGAAACATTTAGTGAAATACAAGAAGCTCAATTAGCATTAGAGGCCATACAGAAATATGGCAATGGTATGACAATATTGGTTTAAATATTGTATTTGATTTTGGTATTAGTGTTTTGTATTACTTGACCTTAATCGGAAAGTTTCAATTAATGATGGGAAAATATTATTCGATCTGTGATCTGAATGATATTATTATAATTTAACGACTGAACTGTTGTCCCCATGGAAATATTAAGTAAGATATACTTTTTAGTTGTATACTTATATAAACCATTAAAGTGGCATTATGTAAGATTAGATGAGGAGCTGACAGTTCCTGCTATAGTAGTTTAAAAAATAAACAGTGAAAACTGATTATGCTTAATAATTCAGTCAAATTGCTTCACTCTGAAGCAAGATATTAGCGATTCAATTTTAGGCTAGCTTCGATAATAATTACTAACGTTGGTATTATAACAAACAAAACCTCAAGTATCCATTTTTACGTTAAATTATCCATCGTAGAATGTATTCAAATCCACTAAAAATTGCAGACTAACAATGGCATCGAGAGTCGATTATGGTCTGTATAAGTTCATAAATGTCTTATAATTAAGATAACATTCCCGCGTACAAACTAGGTGAGTTAATGGTATATATGGACTAAAATCGTATTTAAGCTAATTAATTTGTCATAATTTTGCTTCAAATCCTTCTCAAACATTGTAATTGCCAAGGAATGTCCTGCTATAAGAGTTCGATCAAACCAGGTCATGTTTATGTCACGTGACTAACCTCCCTCGGAAGTCAGGGAAGAATTCATTGCATACAAAAGACGATGTTGTCTTTGGTCGCTTACTATTTATTACAAATATCCAATCCTAATTAAATTCTCGGATTCTCCATTTCCCACGTCTTTTTCCGTCAGTTTTATCTCAGAAAATGTTGTACGTCCAACTCTTCATAAAGTTTATCAATGTTCGCGTCTGACCTTTGACATCACGCGCACTGATTTTTGTCCTGTATGCGTTCCATGTATACGAATCCAGTATTTTTCTAGATAGATAGGATATCTCTACGTTCCATATATTATACCAAAATTGCCATACTTTTATTGGAAATGACCACCCGATGAATACTTTTTCTGGAAAACCACTTATAAGTAAGATCTGCAATAGGCAGAATTAGCTCTTGCATAATGCATGTTTGAAGGTTTATATAAAGAATGCAAGAAATATTGGTATGTTTTTTGTTGTTGCTTTTTTTGTATTTCTAACAAGTGTCTTCCTCTATGAACCAGTCTGTAGATAACTATACACCTGGTCCTAATTATATCCCATTATCTATATTCAGGTCTCCCCGCAGTAATAACATTAGTACCATATAGTTCTAAGAGAACAGTGGACGGTGTTCCATTTCCACAGGCTTTAAGACAGTTAGAAGAAGCGGGTGCGGCTGTTGTGGGTATAAACTGTGGACGAGGACCAGCTACTATGATATCCATATTAAAAGAAATTAGACAAGTTTGTAAGGTACACTTAAATTATTATTTCTGGAATAAGTTACCGCGGGTGCATCTCCATGGCTGAAACCTAAAAACCAATAAGTTTTCTTCGACAACGTACTATGTGGCGGGGTCACGGTGGCTAAGCGGGTGGGCGCTGGCTCGCTAGCTTGGAGGTCGGGTGTTCAATCCCTGCATTGGCCGAGAAAGTACATCAAGATTTCTCGGCGTAATTCCCCTTGTCTGTGATGCGGGAAAGAGGGCCTGACAAGGGTAGCTGTCTAGTCGTTCGGAGGGTACGAAAAAAGAAGTCCCGTGTACACATTGGCGTAAAATGCCGTAAAAGATCCCTTGACAGTTGGAATTAGTTAAAAGAGTGGGCCGTAATGCCGCTGTGAGGACACAATTTGCCTCATAGCACACTGCATATAGCGTATGCCCGTCTTCATTAGCCCAGTTCGGCGTTTCATTTCATTTCAATACTATGTGGCGATAGATCGCTCCTATTTGTTGACTGTCGTTGAAGATGTAACCGTCAAGGACCTGGGAGAGGCAGAAAGCCGATGTAGCTGGCTTCTCTGGGTGTGGCTACACATCTTATTTGTTCGATTTGTATATAGCAGCCTCACATGTTTGACTTCAGCACTGTTTCAACCTGGTGGTCGTCTTTCGTGTTTCTAACATCTTGAAAAAAAAAATTAAAAAGATATTTGGTACCTTTTTTTTGTTTTGAATCTATGATAATCTCACTATAATTTTCCAAAAAACGATATTACCAGAACTATCATTTCAAGCTACGTCAGAGACAGTCATTTATTAACTATAGACACTCGGAAAATCCTCGGCAGATTCCGGTACAGTACATCTAACCTCGGCTGTATGATATGAGCCTACGCCCATACATTTGTGATGTGGCTACAAGTTTAATTTGACAGGAAAACGCCCCGCTTTTACATACCTAAATGAGCAGAGATATCGTCTCAAGACTGCTGGTTTGATAAAATTCCCTGGTAATACCCCCAAACCCAATGCCAAACATGACGTTTGTAGATACAATACACTCTCCACAGAAATCTTCACGGGAGCAGACATTTTTCACCCGGGACCTTTAAAATAGTTCAAATATGGCGGAATTCGTCATACAGTCGAGATTAGATGCTTAGAATCTGTCGAATGATATTAACTACTCAGATTGACCGCCTTTTAAATATACATTTACATTTTAAGATGGGTTCATAAAAATATAACCGTGTTTACAGGGTCCAGGTTGTACCACTTATAAATTTACAGGCACACCATATTATTCTTGCAGGGTCCAATAGCGGCACTACCTGTACCCTTTAGAACAACTCCTAAAGAACAAACATTTCAAAGTCTTACAGATCCTGCAACTGGTAAGTAATGTCAGAATTTCAAAATTCTGTAATCACGTAATAAAACATATAAATAGTAACACGCTCTTATCTCTCTTGGAACCACCGGGGCTAAGTGGGTAAGACACTGGCTCGCTAGCCTGAAGGCCGCGTGTTCGATCCCAGCATTGGGACGAAAATCAAAGGTTGGCAGATAGAATTCGTATAGGGGTAGTCAAAATTTTCCCCATAGCACCATAGCACTCTGTATGGTTTATGCCCGTCTTCATTATCCCACTTGAAGCAGAACAGTAGGACGTTAAACCTCATTTCATTCCTTATATCTCTGGGAATTGCCCGTCTTCCATTAGCCCAGGTTAGGTGCATAATAGTAGGACGTTAAACCCCATTTCATTTCAACTCTGGGAATTGGTCGTAATTCCGTTATATACATTCGCATTAATTTGAGAAAACATTTATTTTTCTAGGTAAGCCAGCCTTCCCATTAGATATATCAGCAGTGCAATGTTCAAGATCAGATGTCCGACAATTTGCTGAAACCGCGAAGGAAATTGGAGTTCAATATATTGGACTGTGTTGTGGGAGTTCTTCCTCCCTGTTGCGTGAACTAGCGGAAGTATATGGAAGAACTCCACCAGCGGCAAAGTATTCTCCGAATCTAGACGCAAGCTATGTGATAGGGAAAAATATAAGCAAACATGCACAAAAAGTAAAGCAGTACATGTTTGGCGAGGATGAATAATACCACGTTTGAAAAATTGTTTATCTTGGGACAAGTTTATGGTATTTCTTTAGTTCACATTGAACTCATAATCTTATAGCTTTCCTTAAATTACTGTACTACCTCGCGGTAGTACTATAAGTTCATATTGAACTGATATTCTCATAGCTTCCACTCACTTTGCGGGTTAGCTTAATATTGCTTTATGCTGTTAAGTGAATAAAAATTTTGTTATTACTGATTTTCGTAATTTAAAAGAGTTATGTTTTACTCAGCTTTACTAACATGGAGAATTGCGTTTCATAAAATAACCGTTGGTAAATGCATGAGTATGACGTTGTTAGAATATAATTAATTAACTTCTACATGTACCTACTAATTTGCCAACGGTTCAACAATAAACGCACAGGCAACTTGTAAGTAAATAATTATATACTAGTATTATAAATATTGATAAAATTCAATAGTAATAAACCATACAAAAGAATATAATGTTTAGTTATTTATGATTTGTGTTTTGATCTGATATAAATATGCGTTTCGGTATATGGTGTTTGTTTTAAAAGCCCATATTCAGTGGCTTTGATTTAGTCTTTTCGTAGACTGTGTATTCGTGCCACATATCCTGATCCTTGTGATTCAAAATGGTCTTTTGACACCACCTTGTCAGTGGTCAAGGACGGATGGTCTGGCAAGGGACAACGCATATTCGTACAGGATGAATGAAAGAACGGGGTCCCGTGTAAATATTGTCGTACACGTAAAAGAACCCTTGACAGTAGAATTCGATATAAGGGTAGGCCGTATATACCCACATGTCTGTATGGCGCGAACCTGTCTTCATTAGCCCTGTCGGTGCAAAACATTATAACGTTTCAGTTAATGTATTAAATATAATCCAAATTGCATATAGGTAGCGGAAAGCTTATATTTTAATTTGTTGAAAGGTGAATACATATTTGTGAACTTGCTGTCATTCTTCAATGCTGTCATTCTTCATTATTCAATCAACAATCATTTTTTAGTTGTTTTTGTTCAAACTGATTTCCGATATTAGCTTAAAGGACAACATTGGTGTCAGTCATTATCCCGTATTTGATAGAAATGGTTTAACAAGTTCCAAATATTATGCTAACACAGTGCTTATTGCTACGGTAGATGCGTTATAAAGATTTCAAGAAAGGGAAGTGACGAACGCAAAAGAAAACAAGGGTTATCGTTCTATATAACTGACAGAAGTGACGAGTGATAACCGATACACGGGCGAATTTCTGCTCACTAATAATTCCTTCCAAGACCAAAAGTTGTTTTAAGAGATTTGTGGGGGGATATCTGACAATTCAAAAAAAATATTGACTGTCACTGGAGAAAACTAGAAAACATTCAATCACTTTTTTGACTTATTAAATATCCCCTCACAGCCTCACATATAACTAACAACTATTGGTCTTAAAAGGAATTAATAATGAGCAGAAATTTCCCATGTATCTGTTATCACTCGTCACTCCAGTCAGGTTTAGGGAATCTTAATAGCAATTTTTTCCCCGGTGACTTCAATGTTAAATAGCTGTAACATATCACTGGTTGTAGGTTTTTGCGCAACATTTCTTTGGTTCAAATCTTTATACGCACAATGGGGACCATATTTGGTAATCTCCCCATCATAATTTTGTAGGGGGTTGACCGTTTAGATTTGTTGCATGAGGATTTGATGTTGATTGGGATAAAAATCTCAAATGATTTGTAATGGCGGTGAGGCCTACAACTTTCCTGGCCAGGACGCAAGAGGTATACAGCCGTCAATACACGAGACATCTATGGTATCTTCTATTATTAGAGACCATAATTAACACAAGGGTGGCCCTTTCAAGTTCGGAAATAAAGTCAACACCCAATAGCAAAGCTTACAGAGGTCCTCTTCTGGAACCCAAACCGATAACGATTTGCCCTCCTCTTCCACAGGTGTCATAGAGATCAGAGATGAAATTTATATGCGTCATCATTCTACTGAAGCCAGTCCGGGATGAGAATGAGAATTCTGGGGCCAATAATATCCCGGGAAACGGGTCATAGACATCCATAAAATAGTCAAAATGTGCAATTCTGTCATTCAGTTACATACCCATAAGTTAGCAGACGGGGGAGGGAGGGGCAGACTGGATGTACTCCATAAAGTGTACCACCTGTGTTAAGGTCAATCATTCCGCTCTATGGAACATAATTATATATAATTTTTCGTACGGATTCACAGTTAAATTCAGACTGATTTAAGCTACATTTAAAGTTATCATGGGGAAAACTTTTTGTCATATATAACTTACCGTTCTATCATATCTATTTTTCGCCATTGTTACTGTCGATCTTCTGCCGAATTCGATTTTGATTTTGGTCACGGGACGTAGGAATAAAATAAAAACAAAGTACCAACAATCCAAACCATAAGACAGAATTCGAAGTCCTAAAAGCATTATAGGCAAAATAGTGCATTCAAGCAAATTAGTGTAATCAGCTCCTGTTGTACAAAATATACGACAAGCAGTGGTAACAGGTGTCCAAACTAGCTGCATCCAAACTATTAGGCGAAATGTCGATAAAATAGCGTGATTGGCCAGTGAACTATTGGTATGCAAAATGCACGCGATGAACTGTTTTAACGATGTAGTAGACATTATCAAGGAGATAATAATAGTATACGGGTCAATTAAATATATCTAGAATAATATCCGAGAGAGACACGTTATATATTTACCAATCAAATCAATATGACGGCCATAAAACTTTTTAAAGGTTTTAATAAGTTTAATGCGCAAGTATCCTTGTAGTTGAAGCTTAGATGAAAAATGCCTCCATCTACTTAAAAAATCTGAATAAATTGAACAAGCTCTCGCGTAACGAATTGGCTGAGACACAAACACTCCATAAGCTCGTGATATTGTAAGGTCGACGGCGGAACCTATTAGCTATCACTTTCATTTACCCATGTCAGGTGGATTGAACATATTTTTTTAATGTACAAATACTATTTCACTGCTACAATTAATGTGAAGCGCGAAGGAAATGATTTCGGAATGATGGTGTTTTTATAAGTGCTATTGAAAGTACTCTCGTGTTTATTTTCCTAACAGGGTAAAACTATAAGCGGTGATGCCGTTCATGGTATCCGGTGGACTATCGGTGGGGAACATTAATTGACGAGTAAGTTAGCATTTTTGTAGTTTAGTAGAGTGAAATAACGATAGCTTCCTGCTCACACCCCCCCCCCCTATAAGATTGAATAATTAATTTACTATTTTCAGCGAATCTGGTTCAAAGTCAGAAAAGGGTGATGAGAAAAATACGATAAAACTATGAACCGATAATTCAGCTTATGATCCACAGATAGTTAAACTATAAACCAAGGTGTTTTATTGCAGCAAGAATTCATTTTTGTTAACTCTATAACTATATCCGTGGCGATAGAGATGCGGCTTCTCACCAATGCAATGAGTTACGAGGGTTCAATCCCAGCTCAGGGCAAGAACTTTATCGTTGTAAGTGAGAGGGATATTCGGTCTCCCGTACGATCAGGCATGTTTCCCCCGCGTTCTTCGGTTTCTTCCTGCAGTAATGATCGAAATCATTCGCACGATCTGTGCAAAGGGTCAAATTAGAAAAAGGCCTCAGGCCTAATTTGCTACCCTTGTAAAATGACGCGATTATTATTATTATTATTATTATCATTTTTTATAATTTTACACATTTTGTAATATCAAGTCATTCGTATTATGCGATATTATAACTGCGCCGGATTATTCCGAAAAATAGGTAATAAGATGCTAGAAGTTACATCGTATAAAAGTTAAAGGAAAATGCTAATTATGTCATTATAAAAAAAGAGAGATATTCATCTGTATTTTAATCAGATTGTACTTTTCTGCGCCAACTGGGAAAATGAATACCCGCGTACTATGCCATACAGTGCAGTATGTCCTCTATTTACGGAAACTCAAGATAAACGGAACTAATGGGTCGAATTTTCGACGAGCCGAAGGCAGTAGTCAAGTCGTTGTGTATGGTATTCTATTCATAGTATAGGTTTAAATTGCCTTTCTTTAGAAATCCCCCGCGCGAAAAAAAATCGTTTGGATTGGTTATACCCACAGGCATTACTATTGCATTTTTTTTAATAACGAGTTTCTATTATGACGTCACAATAGCGCGCAAGTCTTATAGTTACCGTTTAATTCTTGGAGGTATAACCAGGTAACCAAAACTAAGAAAATGGGAGGCACATTTTCGGCATGTTTTGGAAAGCGGAGCAGCAGAGTAGAGCCCGATACTGTTATTCATTCTAATCGAGATTCACCTATAGAAGGCACACCGGTCACACAATTTTATCCAGAAAAAATAGTAACACCGGCAACAACAGAGCCCGTACAGGTTCAAACTATGTTTCCAGTGGCAGTGACATGTAATGCGGAAGGGGAAGAAGATGACATTGATGTCAAGAAAGTATCTAGGAGTCACCTGGATTTGTTGGCTCTCTTTGAAGTTGCCGAAATATTACATCCTGAAACAAAACAACGGAAACGAAAGAAGAAAGCTAAGAAACTATTGTTGTAAATTCCTATATATAATGGGGAATGTAATAGCTCTAATCCAGGCCATTACCACTTTACATAAACAGAAGCCGTTACGTAGACAAACCGAAACCATTCAGAGATGTTACCGCTCCAGTCAAGTGGTTTGATCTTACAACCTTAAAACTGGCAACAGTAATAATAGTATTGTATAATGATGGTCAAATTGTGATAAATGGCCATTGATAGAGGTCTGGAGCCTCATATCATCATAGATGATATTGGTGTAGGTGTGGATTTCGAGTGAAATGGGCGTGGCGAGGACTGTAATAAATATATTATTATATTATGTTCTTTCAGAATACTTCAAATAATTTAAGCCTATTATTAGTATACCAGTTGTTATATATTACCGCCTTTAAATTAAAAATGAAAATACAGATCTGTAACTTTGTTTGTATTTTTTTTCAATATTCCCATCATTTCAGTTTCTATCATACCCCAGCAAACTCGACACAAACTAGATCATTTCGGGACTAACATATGGTTCAATTATTATTTCAAGAAAGAGAAAAATAGGGTTTAACGTCCACTCGACACTAACTAGGTAATTTTGGGACTAACATATGGTTTAATTTTATTTCAATAATTCGCTTGTGAGTAGGGGTCTTTAGCAGTGGGAGAAAACCGGAGGACCCGGTGGAAACCAACGAGGTTGGTTTATTTGAAAAACTCGACCTTCGCCTATGGGTCCTTAGCAGTTGGGGGGGGGGGCGGAGAAAACCAACATTACCAAGGCATCGCACATGCTATTGTTTTGACATTGTATGTGGTTTATCTTTGGCTAACGAATCGTGAATGTAAAACGTATTCCAGTCAATGCAGCATCCCCCATTCCCAACAAATATTACATTATTCATTGGCCTGTTGCGGATTTAATGAAATATTGACAGGCAACGAAACATACGCCCACAGCAGCTAAGGGAAACATTTAAAACGCCGTAAAATCTAATGACGAATAGTAACTAAATAATTGTTAGACTTGTTTCGCTTCTAGTTATGCCATATGCTAACATCTAGTAAATAAAACTTTAAATGTCAAGAGGTATAAATCTTGAATAAAAAAAACAAGTACAAACAATCGAAACCATTAGACAAAACTCGAAGTCCCAAAAAGTAATTATCGATGTACGACATATGGGCGTAGAAAAAAAGTGTCGAAAACCTGAAATCACAGGCCCGCAAGTACTCTTTTCACCAGGATATTGTGGCCCCTGGACCCTCGCCTATCATGACCTATAAAGGACCCCCCCCCACCAAAAAAAAAAGAATTGCTTCCGCCGACCCCGAGTCAGCAAATGGGCTTAAAATACATGTATAAGTATACCTATCCAATGATCTGTTTTGTATGCATAGTAAATAAACTGACATAAACTGGTTGTATTCTGGTTACTGACAACTTCCCCAATCTGCTGACTAATCAACACATTATTGATAAAACGATACTGTGTGATCACGGGTCTGTGATAAACATGCGTCTCTCTCACATCTATCTATTTTCATGCACTTAATTATTATACAAACGACCTTGAACTCGGGGTCCAGTCAATAACCCTAACATAGCAATTGCAATGACACAGCATTTTCTATGGAAGAGTATCGCTGCCAATATTTTTACATTGAAAATATGATGTAAAAAGTTTAATGTACAATTTCCTAACACCGGTAATGATAAAGTCAAAATACCTCTAAGACAAGAGTCAAATGTAAAACTTCAAATGACAAATGTTTTGTATTGTTAGAAAATGCTTTCATTGACATGTCTAGATTTTACATTTCTCTCATTATATTTTACACTTGCGCTTTCTGTATAGAATATTTCAAACAGCATCAACTTTCATATGCAAATGTCGGATACCACGTGACTTATTAACATATACGGAATCTAGCACACTATAAACCAGCACACTATAAGGATATTCACCACACAATAACAGTACATCAAGCTGTCACACTATAAGAAATTATCTAGACGACCGTGCGTAATCCTGAATGTGACAGGAAATAATTGATAGATTCAAAGAGCCAAAGAAACATACTTTACAGTAATTTATAACACAATAACAGGAATTTCGTATTAATACCCCTATTCTGACGGTACAGAATAATTTATTTTGTGCTATTAAAAAAACGTGCCAACAAATAAATAGTATATTTAAAGAGAGGAATGGCTATACATTTTTTAGTATGGACATAGAGAATCTTTGATTAAGCCCCGTATCTTAAGTTTAGTTTAGACCCCCTCCCCCCATCCTTCCTTTACTTCAACTTTAATATTATGTTGTAAAGTAATGCAAATATGAATGTGCCAACAAAAAATTATTTGCATATTTGAAAATAGGAGTCTTTGATACATAACAGTGTATCTGGACTTTCGTATTTAGACTAGTATTTAAGATTGAATGTGCCAGAAAATTATTTACATATTTGAAAAGAGCAATTATAGGTAACATTTTGGATTTGTTTCTATCAAGACTCGTATTTTAACACTGAATACCCCCCCCCCAACACACACATACACACACCCACACACACGTGCACCCCCTTACACATGCATTATGCGAGAGCTAAATCAATTCTCGATGGCATCGTTAGTCTGTGATATTTATTGGATTTGAGTTATGGAAAGATGATTGTACTAGAAAACTATTTACATATTTACCAGCTTGGTAAAGTACATCCAAAGTTTCAAGATAAGTAAATTTCATACGGTGTGATAAGCTGATTATCTGGCGTGAATATCCTGTTCTGGCTTATATTGTGTCAGGTTTCCGTAAGTCACGTGATATCCTACATTTGCACATGAAAGTTGATTGTGTGCGAAAGATGCTATGTAGAAAGCGTCGAGGACAAATGGGATGTGGCAGGGCGCAAATGAATAATGTAATTAGAGAAATGTAAAAATACATTTTCCCCTATATCATTTGTCATTTGACGCTTAGAGGTATTTTGACTTTATCATTAACAGTATTAGGACTTTGTACATTGTACTGTTTACGTATAATCAATGGAAAAGACAATGTAACAGGGCATTTAATATTGGCAACGATACACTTCCATAGATTTTAACGGCGAGTCCCTTTAATCAGGTGATGATTCTCATGGCGTCATGCCATACGTCAATAGAACATGCGTATTATCGTATGTAAATGATATCGCCCTTTACTATGGAGCTGAACCGTTGTCATATTGAGAGAAAACGTCATGGCTAAAAGTTATCTGTCAAAATGGTAAAAATGGCCCTTTTCGAGACTTTTCCCTTGTAAATTTCAAATAACACATACAAAATATATCGATATTTAACTCCTGAAAATCGCTATATTTGTATCAAAACAATCATTAACAATGTAAGAATATATTTACATTTTTTCTTCTATACCTTTCACCTTTTCAAATTCCCTGTAACTTATTTACCATGGCATTTTCGATTATCATAATTTCTCCAACCTAACTGACCATATAAGGAAACGGGTGTTTTTTCGAGTTCGGCCATAATATATTAGTTTTTATCGTCTGGAGTAGAATTAATGCTTTCTGATAGGGACAATTTATTGTCGAAGATGGTCGGGAACACATCATAAATCCACGATGATATAAGCGGCTAATGCATTTGGAGTTCTCGGTTAGCCGCGTAAAGAGTAAATAGCAAGTACAGGAGGGTTGCATCACACATAAACAATTACACAAGACAAACCCATGGACACACAATATGGACTGCACTTTAAACAATAAACTACAAATGTATTATTATATCAAGTGAATGGACCACGGAGAGGTTAATTAATGTTATAAAGCAATATTTAACGTAAAATGTTACTTGTAGGTACCATGGCGGTATGCTTTATTTGAAGTACTAGTACGTCAACATCAAAAGATGCCTTTATATCTGTATTTTGATTGCAGCCGAGTGAATAGCAGGAGGGTCGCATCACACATAAACAATAACACAAGACAAACCCATGGACATGACACACAATATACACTAAACATATAATACTTTAAACAATAAACAGCAAATGTCTTTATATAAGTGAATGGATCCTGGGGACATCCGCAAGCGTCCACTATATTGATTAATTGTTGGTACCATGGCGGTGTGCTTTATTTAAAAAGATGACGTTATTTCTGATTTTTGATTGTAGCTCACATATGAAACTTATTAGGCCTATATATTGGCAACAGGATCTTTGTTGCAAACATATATATTAACCTCTGTTAATGGATATAATTTGGGAGGGTGGGATGATCTAGTAGTCTTCGAACTCTGGCTGGCCGGTCACCTCTGGCGTGGTTCCGATCCCTGGCGTGAGCGTATGTGGCTTGGAGCTTCATTGGTTTACTCAAGGTACTACGGTTTCTCCCTCAGCAAAGACCCCTGTGCGTAGTTTTTCTTAATATGCCAATGATTCGGCTCCATACTTCACTATGTAATCTTTTCTTTGTTGTTCAAGGGTCACATCGACAACACACTTAAATAATTATCTCTTCGCACCATAATTCACATTTTCCAAGGCTACAACCATGTCAACAGGTTGTGTATATCTATTATGTTTTTATTCTATTCATTCATATTAGATTTTTAAAACAATTACATGTTTAATCTTAAATTTAAAAAAAAACCTCTCTCCGATATGCTTTTTGAGATACGTGATAGTGTAGGATATGTTTTAGCAAGAGTTCAAGAGGACCCGGGTTTTGTGCCCCACAGAAACATACGTGGATTGTTCGTACTTGGTTTTATTTTATAGTCAAGTCATAAGTTCGATAAAACTGTCATTTACAAATGAAAAAGTTTCACGTTTATGAATATTATTCGAATATAAGTTAATGTAGAAAACAACTCGGGAATCATATTATCGCCAGCTGACGTAATATTATTTTAATGAAAGGAAGTTAATGGGGGTGGTCGTTTAATTAACCTTACCTGTCTCTTGCTTCAAATCCGTCTCAAAACTTTGTATTCGTGGGGATATACCCAAAGCTATAGATAAACTGTGTTTACTCCATTGGGGGGTCCATTTTTCACAATGTATTTTTCATTACTTACTGTACTTTAACCCTACATATTGAAGCCAAAGTAAATTCTGAATTATTTTTGTCAGTTTCGTTTTCCAACGTTTTATTGCAGAGTGTTTTGTACGTTGAGACCCCTCAATGATCGCAAAACCGCCTAACCATTTGATCTAGAAATAACAGTCGCTCCCTCAGCCAAGCTTTAGTTGGTCGGATAGCCGTGGCGATAGAGAGGCGGCTTCTCACCAATGCAACGAGGGTTCAATCCCAGCTCAGGGCATGAACTTTATCGTTGTAAGTGAGAGGGATATTGGTCTCCCGTCCGATCAGGCAGGTTTCCCCCGAGTTCTTCGGTTTCTTCCTGCAGTAATGATCGAAATCATTCGCACGATCTGTGCCAAGGGCCAAATTGGAAAAAGGCCTCAGGCCTAATTTGCTACCCTTGTAAAATGACGTGATTATTATTATTATTATTAAGCTAGCACACAATACACTGGCAGACATCAGTCGGGTTACCAGTTAATGATACCCTGGCCTATTTGCCCAGTGTTTGCCCCATGGCTCTTTTTCGGGTAATCCAGTATATTTCTAGTAAGATTGGGTGTCTATACTTTTTATTTATACCAAATTTGCCATACTTTTATTGGAAATAACCATCCGATAAATACTTTCAGGACAATGTATATTTAAGTTGTGAATATTTAAACTATAGATAACAGGAATAATCATCCGAGATCTTAATCAGTGACCTTTAATAGGAAAATAATCATCTACAAACAGCGGTACTTGTGTAGGCTTGAATTAAAATTACAAAGATAAATGTGTGTTTTTCAGGGAATCCAGTATTGGATGTCCATTCTTTCCAATTACCAAAATAACAATCCGGTAAATACTTTTTTGAGAAAGTATCTTTAAACATAGTTTCATTTATTAGGTTTATTAGAGAGATTAAAAGATGGCGGCAATATTATATGTGCTGAGGGATATTTGTGGGAACTGGAAAGACGGGGCTACTTAAGATCCGGCGTCTTTACACCAGAAATAATACTCGACCAGCCAGAACGGGTTAGGAACTTACACGAAGAATTTGTTCATGCAGGAAGTGACGTAGTAGAAGCTTTTACGGTGAGTATATACTTGTACACACGATAAGACACATAAGTCTCTTAGATAGAGCATAGCTCACTCTTACGACATACCACATTCTTGAACCAGGAACAACACACAACGTGTAGTTGTTCTACTTGCGGGAAGGAATTGGGTGGCCGATGAGTTTACCGCGTGCTACTTAAATCAGAAGGTCTCTCATGAAGTCAGGTGGCGAGATTTAGATTCCCAGCTGTTACATGACAAGGATTAGGGTTGTTTTTCCAGCCTCGTGGGAGTTCTCTGGGACCCGCAGTTTTCTTCCATAGCTAAAGGTCCCTACGCGCAAGCCAACTTTTAAAATAAAATTGAACCTATGTTTGTATTGTTAGTTCCGAAATCGCCTAGTTCGTGTCGAGTGAACGTTGAACACCGACCCACCCACCCCCCCCCCCTTTCCCCCGGCCCCAATACTAAAACATTCACGAGGCCATGTTGGTTGATTTGATACCACGTATGTGGGGTGGAGCGCGGCGATAGGGGCACACCAGATTTCGATAACAAGGTACGTCTGAAAATACCTGAATCTCTCAATCAAATTAATAGAATATAGGTTATGGTTGTGGTTTAGCTGTTAAATCACCCTTTCAGTATTATGGTCATCGAGAGAAGATGAGGAAAATTGGCCGGGAAGATGAATTGGAGACATTGAATCTTAGAGCGCTAAAAATAGCTCGTGATGTGGCTGATTCCACCAATACTTTAATGGCGGGAAATTTATCAAACACAACAACTTTTGACCCAGATGACCCGAAAACTGCAGATAACTCTCGACTCATATTCAAGGTAAATTTATTTCATACTCGCTATTGATAAATATAATTACTATGAAAAGCGTTATTACAGATTAAAAGCACAAAATATCGACTGTACAAGTGTAGTTAAGCATTCCGCGTTGAAACCATCTTACATTTGAATAATTGGACGAGAAAGTTCACCATACTTCCAGTAGTGCATAATCCCCAAGTCTATCCGTCCGAAAGAAAGAACCGTTATGAAACAGATAATGTTTTATTAAACATAGACTGAGCTCGTCCTGGGAGTGTAGAGGTCACTAACATGCACACGATTTATTAATTCATTTATTCATGTATATATGTTTCAAAGACTATGTAACAGTATGTATGATGATAACTGTTCTTTGTACAGGAACAAGTAGAGTGGGCGGTTAAAGGAGGGGCTGATTATATCATTGGTGAAACATTTAGTGAAATACAAGAAGCCCATTTAGCATTAGAGGCCATACAGAAATATGGCAATGGTATGACAATATTGGTTTAAATATTGTATTTGATTTTGGTATTAGTGTTTTGTATAACATGACCTTATTCGGAAAGTTTCAATTAATGGCAGGATAATGTAATTCTCGACGTCGTTCAGTCCTTATACTATGATAATGTTGGTCTATATACATTTCGCCTAATAGATTGGATGCAGCTATGGCGGGTGTGGCGCCAGGCAGGGTAAGCTTACTCTTCCGGACACCTGATACCACTGCTTGTCGTGTAATTTGTACACGGGGAGCAGTCCATTTGCTGATTACACTATTTTGCTTGAATACACTATTTTGCCTATAACGTTTTCAGGACTTCGAATTCTGTCTTATGGTTTGGATTGTTCGTACTTGGTTTTTATTTTATTATAACGACTGAACTGTTTACTTTCATATATTTCCATAAACCATTAAAGGTTTATATGATGAACGTAAAAAAAATATGAAATATAATTGGTTGTTTATGTATTTATTTGTTTTTTCTTGGGGGGGGGGGGCGTAAAAAAAGCTTCTTTATCTACGTTTAATGAATCGGTATATAAGTTAAAATACATCCTAATAATATTCCATCATCTATATCCAGGTCTACCAGCAGTAATAACAATAGCCCCATATGGTCCAAGGAGGACAGTTGACGGCGTTCCATTTCCACAGGCTTTAAGACAGTTAGAAGAAGCTGGTGCTGCTGTTGTGGGGATTAATTGTGGACGAGGACCAGCTACTATGATACCCATATTAAAAGAAATACGACAAGTTTGTAAGGTATATTTAAATTATTATATTTCTAATCGGTTAACCAGGGTGTATCTTCAGTACCAAAACTAAATTTTATATTGGTCAGTTCAATCATCCATATTATAGTAACCAAGGAACAACTTAGCTTAGTAAGCTTCGTCAACGTACTGTGTGGCGATAGATGGTATTTCTGGAGTGACGCTAAAGACGTTAACTTCAAGAATCTGGCAAGGACAGGAAGCTAAGGTTTTCCCCTTAGCAGCTCGGGTGTCTGTCTTCGTAGCATCATAGCATCGTGGCATTTTGGCATCACATCATCAGTCACCTCAACATGTTAATTGCACACACACGTTGCTTAGTGGTTAGCGGTTACACACTATTTCTTGGGATTTTACACTTAATTGAGAATTATCTCTCTTTATATTCCTTAATATTTCTGGATATCATACAATTTTTGTAATTTACCTGACATTTGTGGGAAATTTGCATTACCGAGTTTCTAAATTTTTGGTCATCTTGAAGTTTGTCTAAAACATATTTTAGTACTTTGATTTGATCTTGACTCTATAATTATCTCTCAGTTTGGCCAGTTTTGTCGTATATGCTATCATACCAAACGGCCATGCTATGTTAACAACTCGGATAGATCTTCTGTGACATATACATTAAAAATGTTGATTAATACATAGCCAGGTTCACAGGGTCCAATAGCAGCATATACTTGTTCCAGTTAGTAATTTACTCTAACATATTATTATTCTTGCAGGGTCCCATAGCAGCACTACCTGTACCATTCAGAACAACTCCTGAAGAGCCAACATTTCATAGACTTAAAGATCCTACAACTGGTAATGTCAGCATTTAATTTTGTATTTAGTATCAGAGAAAATAAAAAAAAAGATGGGGTTTAACGTCAACTCGACACAAACTAGGTCATTTTGGGCTAACATATCGTTTACTTTTATTTCAATAATTCGTTTGCGCGTAGGGGTCTTTAGCAGTGGGGGGAAACAGGAATTTAATATCAGATTTGTGATATAACCCCCATGGCCCTTATGCAAACCAGTAACACTTTATTATCTGTAATTTCGATATGTATATTTTGCATCGGTATATTAGAACAACATTTTCTATTTCTAGGTAAGTCAGCCTTCCCATTAGAATTATCAGCTGTACAATGTACAAGATCAGACGTCAGAAAGTTTGCTGAAACCGCGAAGGAAATTGGGGTTCAATATATTGGACTCTGTTGCGGAAGCTCTTCCTTCCTGTTGCGTGAAGTAGCGGAGGTATATGGGAGAACCCCGCCAGCGTCCAAGTATTCGCCAAATCTAGACGCAAGCTTTGTGATAGGGAAAAATATAAGCAAACATGCACAAAAAGTAAAGCAGTTTATGTTTGGCGAGGATGAATAATACCACGTTTGAAAAATTGTTCATCTTGGGACAATTACATTTTTGAACTAGTTTATGGTATTTCTTTAGTTCACATTGAACTCATAATCTTATAGCTTTCCTTAAATTAGTGTACTACCTCGCGGTATGCCGAGTTCTATAAGTTCCTATTAAACTGATATACCCATAGCTTCCACTCACTTTATGGATCAGCTTAATATTGCTGTATGCTGTTAAGCGCCGAAAAGTTGTACCTCAATTCCCATTTCATTTATTTATTATTTTGTCCAATTTTGTGGTGCTTTGATTTCCTGCTGGGATTATTTGTAGTCCTTTAGACATTTTTTTATAATTACTGATTTTCGTAACTTAAAACATTTCTTAAACTAATCGTTATAAAATGCGTGAGTTTGAGATCGTTTAATAATTAATGAATCAACTTCTACCACTTTTACTTGTATGCAGACGGTTTAACCATAAACGAACAACAAATTTTATGTAATTTTAATACATATATTCGTAAAATTCAAGAATAAAATGTTTATTAGGTTATTCATGATTTGTGTTTTTATTTGCTATAATATCCGTTTCGGTATAAGTAGTTTGTTTTACAAGCCCATGTTCAGTGGCTTTGTTTGATCTTTTCGTAGACTTTGAATTGAAGCCAAAAATCGACTTAGTCATCTTTGTTCTTAGCTTACTTTTTTTATCTATAGACATAAAATTTTCAACAAAGAAAAAATTATCATCCCATCTGTGACCTAAATCAAAGTCCCCGGATTAAGGACGGAGTAGAGATTGGCCCTCACCTTTATAATCCTTGGGGCATTTAGTGACGGAAACAATCAATGTTGTAACGTGATGACTTTAACTTTCCGATTGTTAACTTTACATTTATTACTATTAGTAGTAACATTCCAATTCACCAGCTTATGGAGTGTTTTTGTCTCAGCAAATCGGTACGCGAGAGCTTGTTCCTTTTATTCTGATTTATAAAGTAGATCGAGGCATTAGTCATCAAAGCTTCAACTACAAGGATACTTGCGCACTAAACTTATTAAATCCTTTAAAAATAATTATGGCCGTCATATTGATTTGATTGGTAAATTTAACGTGTCTCTCTCGGCTATTATTCTAGATATATTTAATTGACACGTATACTATTACTATCTCCCTGATAATGCCTACTGCACCGTTAACACAGTTCATTTTAGCGCGCATTTTGGATACCGATAGGTCATTGGCCAATCACATCACACTATTTTACCGACATTTCGCCTAATAGTTTGGATGCAGCTATGGCGGGTGTGGCACCAGCCAGGATGAGCTTACTCTTCCGGACACGTTTTTCAGGACTTCGAATTCTGTCTTATGGTTTGGATTATTTGTACTTGGTTTTATTTTTTTTCATACATAAAGTACGACTTTTCGACAAGTATTCTCCAATGTGTTCTTAGTCATGAAACGTCGTGCTATATGTGTACGAACATTGCCTGTTTTGAACTATCTTCCTAAAAATTTATTAAACTGCCTGAAATAGTTCGCAAATTTTATTACTACTAAGGTTTTGCTTGGAATAAGTTAGATGGAAAAAGAAGAGTCTTCATTTAAGAATTTCGCTGAAATGCCCCTTTTTTTTAATTTTAGACTGGTGTCCGATCCAAAAGGGTTTTACTTTCGATTTTAATTCTCCAATAGGCTTCACCAGTAAAAATGCATAGTTGAAGCTAATCAAAAAAATATTTTATAGCAGTGGCCCAGAAAATGAATTGTGTTTTCGGTAACTAAACTTACAACTATGAAAATACTTCTGATGAATTCAATGGGTGTTAAAACATCAATTTAGACACTTAGGTCATTCTGCTATCATACAGAGTGGCCATATGGTAAAAGCGTGCGCATTGAATCATAAGGTCTGCCATTGAGTTGTTTCCCGCTGTTACGTGAAAAGGAGTATAAGGTCACCTGTCCAATCTCGTAGATATTTACCGGGTTCTTCGGTTTCCCTCCACCACTAAAGACTCCTACGCCCAAGCGAATTATTGAAATAAAATTAAACCATATATTAGAAATGACCTAGCCTGTGACGATTGGGCGTTAAATCTCATTTCCATCTCTTCTATCATACCGTGAAGCTAGCTAAAATAGCCAAAATCACATATTTCCGAGATCACGAGTTTGAAACCAAAATGACTCGCTCCTTTTCGAAAGGTGACATCTAAACTGAAACAAATGCCAATGTTCATGCTTTTGTTAAAAAGTGAAAAAATCTGTAAAAAAAATATAGACCTAAGCGCCCTGACTATAGACTTGTCAACTTAAAAGGCTTTTCGACAAGTTGTATACCACATAGTACTTTTTGTACTTTTATTTAGAAAATATAAGTATTTATTTTGAAAAATCGGGTGAATGTTTAACTGGGAGACTCTCTGTCGAAGATGTATTCTCCAAGTCCGGTACCAACTCGTTTAAGTTGGGTGATGTAGCACGACAGCTCCTTGATGGAGTTAACTTGTTCTTTTAGGCATTCACATTTCAGGAAGTCTTGCATCTGTTAAAATAGAATGATTCATAGGTCATAGAACCTTAAATATTTGCCCCTAAGAGCACTGATCTTCAACTTGGGTGTTCTTTACTGACATTCGAAACAAAGCCTATGATACTTCTGATACTTATATATGAGATTGTATATATATTTTTGCCATACAAATCAAAGGACAATATTGGCGTCAGTCAATATCACGCATGCAATAGAACTGGTTAAAAACGTTCGAAATATAATTTTAACACAGAGAAAGGGAAGTGACGAACGCAAACGGAAAACACGAGTTATCCTTTATAACTGACTGAAGTGACTAGTACATATACGCGGACGAATTTCTGCCCACTAATAATCCTTTCCGAGACCAAAAGTTGTTATATGAGACTGTTGTGGTGGATATCTGACAATTTAAAAAAAAAATCATTGACTGTCACAAAGTAACAGAAAGCGAGCAAAATCAAAAATATAAAACTCCGTGTATTACCATGCTGTTTTTAATACGGTACTTAAAAGTATAAAAGAATAAAAACAAGGAAATGTATGGATTATTTCTATTTTTCTGGTTTTCCCTTTTCTAGTGACATTCAATTACTGTTTTAAATTGTAATCAGCTTATGGACTGTTCGCCGTGTACAAAATACACGACAAACAGTGGTAACAGGTGTCCGGAAGAGGAATACCATTAACAGCGAAAAAAATACAAGCACGACTGAAGTATACATTCTTGAAAATAACTATAAAGGTATCTGGTTTCAAAAACGCCCCTAAACGACAAAATACTTCTAGATGCATTAAGGAACTAACCTGGGGATCATTGTGTTTATCGGCAACGGCATGTAGATCCAAGAGAGACTGGTTGACATTTTTCTCCAGTTGTAGAGCAACCTGCATGGCTTCTAATCCAGTACTCCATTCATCCTGATCGGGTTTCTATGAACAAAAATAAAGGGAACTTAGAAAACAAAAATCACGAAAGTTGCTAGGGTAGAATCTCAACAGACAAATTTATAAAGTTATATCTGACAAAACGAATTCATCTAGGTTAATATGGACTCAGACTAGTAATTATTTGCCCATTGACTTCAATGTTAAATGGGTGTAACATCACAGGCTTTAAATTTTTGCTCAACATTCCGTTGGTTCCAATCTTTTTAGGCACAATGGGGACCACATTTGGCAATCACCTCATCATAAACTTGTAGGGTTCTTATGGTTTGGATTTTTTGCTACAGGGATTTGAAGTTGCCTGGGGTGAAAATCTCACTTCCTATACATTTGATTGCTCCGCAGAAAGACATTTTACAACCCCATCCCTCCGCTGTAATATCACCAGTATTACCCAAAATTGCTATAAAATTGCAAATTTGATCCCTTTTCTCCTATTCTAGACCAAAAAGTCAACCCAAAAATGCAGGAAGAGGGGAGAAAAAAATTAAGGGAAAAATTGTCTATTAATAACTCGCACTACATTCGCACCATCATGAAAACTAGGCAAATAATTACTAGTCTTAGTCCATATAGTTTTAAATAGAGTTACGTCCCTTGCTATGTCAGAGAGAGAGGAATGTGGTCAAACGTCCACTCGACACAAACTAGGTCTTTTCGGGACTAACATATGGTTTAATTCTATTTCGTCACCGTCGGGTTTCTATAAATCAGTCACAAAATGAAAATATTACATCAGTAGCGTATCTTCTGGAAGACAATTAATCGTCAGTCGGTGATTTACATTTTATTCTAGCTGATCTGTGAGTACATTAAATGAAAATTATACCACAGATTGGCAAAGCGAAACCAGTTAAACCTAGATCAAAACAAAGTATTTGAATAAGTTAATCTAACGATTGTGGTATTTAAATTAGTGATAGGACAAGAATTTCAAGGCTATATTTTCGTGTTAAACATACATTATGCAAGAGCTTAATCTGCCAATTGCAGGTCGTTCTTGTAGGCCTGAAATGTTTTCTAAATTATTAATTAGACATTATTTAGCTTATCCAGACCATAACCAACTCTCGGTGTCATCGCTAGCCTGCGATATTTACTGGATTAGAACCCGATCTGCTGCTGATTATATCAAAAAATTAATAACCGAGCCTATGTTTTTTATCGTCCAAACTTTAGTAAGGATGTCCGAGACTAGGGGCACTAGGGCCAAAATTCAATCGCTAAATCCCCGGTTCAGAGTTGACCAATTTGAATGAAATTTTCGGCAAATTTCCTTTCCTTTGTCTAGTTTTTAACTATTATAGTGAGAACTGCCAGCCCTGTTTCTAATCTCCCAAGGGAAACCTCTCTTAGTTTTTGTAATAAACTACGTGTAGTAACAGCAGTTTTATTCAAACATTGGCTCTATCAATGGACCTGAAACCTTAGGGTAGTCAAATATTGTTACCAAAATCAAATAGTAAGTGCAGGAGGACCGCACTACACGCAAAACAAAAAAATATACAAGATAAACCTGCGGACAAGACAGAAAATAGACATTGCAAACAATTATCAAATGGATCCGGGGGCCAGCCGTAAGCGTCAGACCATTTTAATTATAAAATTGTCTTACCTTGATATCTTGAAGAGCAACTCTTCCACCACGTTTGTTCTGGTATTTCATCAATTTCTCAGCATGTCCCTTTTCTTTTTCCGAGGATTTTATGAAAAATTTGCTGAATCCAGGCAAAGCAACATCATCACGATCAAAGTAAGCAGCCTGTGGACAAAATAAAACTGATTATTAAAACGGATAGTTCATTTACAAAACTTTCCTCATTTTTACCACAACAGAAACATCTTTGCAGAATATAGATCTTATCGACGATACGGGTAAACCTACTCGGCAAAAAATAATAAAATATCCAGTAGGACAGCGAACGAATCCCCGAACTTATTAAGGTATAGGGTCAATCAATTTATGTAAATGACAAAGGCAGCGACTCACAATGGATTGATAAGTGTGGCTGGCGTACAGCTCCATGATTATTTGGCGGTTGATGCCTGCTTCACTTTCCGAGTGGAAGTTCTGGCGAAGTTGACATTTTGACATATTCGTGGTGATTTAGTTGTTTCTAGTCTAAAGGTATCAATTAGAAAACTTTCTAATTTGCCTTGTACATACACTGGCGTAGCAAAGACCAAATTGAAGATTAGGGAATACCTGTGGACATTTTATAGCAGGCAAACTACATGACGACAGAAATTTTCAACAGTTTGACCCAGCAAACTTTCAAGGGTAACGTGTTGGATCCAAGGCCAAATGATTTTTATGAATAAACTATTATCACGTTAACAAAGGAACGAGGACACGTACAGTAACAGTTATCTGAAATAATAAAACGTCAGCAATTGTCTAGACTGTTCCTACCTAAAGGTCCATTTACTGTGCAAAAATACAATGTTTCTGGGTTTCTTTAAATTTGGAGTGGGAGAGGGACAATGGAGGTTAACGCCTACTGGACACAAACTTGGTCATTTCGGGACTTTTATATTCGACAATTCGGGACTTTTATATTCGACAATTTTGTTTCAAAAATTCACTTGCGCGTAGCGTTCTTTGATAGTTGGACGAAACCGAAAGACCCGGAGACACCCCACGAGGTTCTACAGGCGACCCTACTCCTGTCCACGAACAACTGGAGAATCGATGCGCCTGTTGACTCAAAAAATCTCTATCCACATTTTCGAAAAATTATTCTTAAACATAAGTATCAATGATACCATCACTGATGGAGCTTCCGGAAATGATATATCAGGGTTTTTTTAATGATGCTGATCTATCGCCAAGTGCAAATGAACCAGGAAGATAAATGACTTTCCACAACGGCAGAAACATTACATGAAATTGAAACACGTGCTAATTCCGGAGGAGGATATTAATATAGATTCGAAATTTTTCAGAACTGTTATCGGTTCAAATGGGCGGTTCAATCTTTGTGTATGGATAGCAGGGGGGACTAAAGGTCCAGATCTTGTTATACACGATTTGCTCTAATTTATTGTGGGTTTTTTCCTGTAGAGCAGACTATCCGTTCATTCTTATACAGGTTTGTTGTGGTGGCTCTAAGCGAATTGTCGATGTGTTCTGAAATGCCGACAATCCAACATTTCGGCAGTTCATCTTCAGATTTCATCCATAAGTCATAAACATGTCACCTTCAAATCAAATACACTATAGCCATACTGAGGATCATAATGGTATCCTAGCATTCTAAAGTAAACATACCTTTCGAAAACGGAAGAAAAAATCTAGATTGTTTTTCAACCTTGTCATTTGTAAGTCTGACGTTCATTTTGAGATTACAATGGTAGGTCAAAAAACATTTATCTGTAATCATATTATGTTACGCGAGGGGGTACATTCCCTGGGGCTCTTATCAACGATTACAATTTAAAATATTCTTTTTTAAATTTTAAATGTTTGCTGTTAACTTTGTGGCCCAGGCTGTCGTGGGGCATGCAATCAAGACACACCAATGTAATGGTGATCAAAATGTCTTGAGAGAACTCCAAAGTAAAACATATTTAGTTAATTGTTATTGATACTATTACTTTGTCTATTCTATGTTTCGTCGTGACTGGATCGTGCCGATTATTCTAACCAACCGGGTTTTTTTTTTTAGATACATGTATTTGCATCTTGTAGTGGGTCATTATTTGATTATTTGCCTCCAGTGTTAGCCTAGAACGTATGGGTCACGATGATTCGATAAGCACTGTCTTGCTATGCTGGGGGTTACTGGTCGTTCCGCTATGATGTTTGCCGGGAAAAGAAAGTCAGTCGGAATTTCCCAGCTGGTCAGTGATGCAGGAAGGCGTGGCCTAGCAAAGAACAGCGTCCAGTCGTTTCTGCTCCAACCGGTCCCTTGTGCATCTTGACATTTTGGGAAAATTTCACTCATGACACACTGCATGGCCGTATTCATTATCCCGATTAGAACAGAAAAGTAGGACCTTAAACCCCAGCTCATTCAGTCATTCGGATTAAAGGGGAGTCACAGTGGCTAAGTAGGTAAGATGCTGCCTCGCTAGCCTGGTGGCCTCGTGTTCGAACTCTGCATTGCCCGAGGAAGTTCATCGGGATTTGTCCGACATAGTTTCCCTTGAATGAAATGGGGTTTAACGTCCTACTATTATGCATCTAACCTGGGCTAATTGAAGACGGGTGTCAGTGGTTGAAGTAGATATAAGAGAATGCCATAGTGCCGCTGTCAGGGCAAAATTTCCCTCATAGCACACTGAATGGCGTATGCCCTACTTCATTAGCTCAGTCTAGATGATATAAAAAGTTACTTGCTGTTAAGAATTTGGGCTGGTTATATTACGGGAGTGGAACAGTTTATATTCCAATTGCTACTCTTGGATCTGGTTGAACAGTGGTGGTTTATGGGTTGTCCGGGTCTTGGGGCCTGGGGGTCCGCCACCAGCGAAGCAAAGGGATGGAGGTTTCCCGGGAGGAAGAAAGTTCAACTCAAACTAACTTAAAATAATGAAACATTAGACAGTAGTTTTTGAGCGAATTGAAAAGTTGACTCCAGGTGGAGGAATCATGCATTACATGGCTGGGCTCCTTCCGAACCCGTAGTGGGCGGCAGGCTTGACGAGCGTGGTATAAAAGGGGTGGGTACGGGATCATCAGATGAACAGACTCCTTTGTTTCGCCATAGTTTGTTACGGTGCTTGAAGTGAATTAGATTTGTAATACACGCGTGTAATGATCAATGATTTAGCCTATCTAATCTGTCCAAATTTTCAGAATCACGTATGTACATGCAGGTAAGCCTACATAAACTAACAATCTTCCGTATAATAGTCAGAATTTGGGCACATTTTTACGGCTGTTTGATATGCTGCTTCTTTCAGTGTGCAGACGTATACATCAGTAGGTGCCTTAAATTACCCGCTAGGGATTTACAAGAAATACTATTTTTACCATGCCTTATTATTAGTAGTATTTCTTATTAATGTCATCAGTAATATATAATAAGAAACAATAACAGTGGTTTAATTTGTACTTTTAATTAGTTTTTTAGACAACTTGGGTATCTATTTGAAAAACCATATAGGTTGCTGACTCGTTGTGTCAATTGGTATTTAACTGAGAGACTCTCTGTCGAAGATGTATTCTCCGAGTCCACTGCCTACACGTTTTAGTTGGGTGATGTAGTCAGATATCTCCTTGATGGCGTCAACCTGTTCTTTCAAGTATTCACCTTCCAAGAAATCTGTCATCTGTAATATATAATGAACCAGAGAAATCAATAGGATGCTAATTGGTGACGAAGGTCCAGTTTCAAAATTTTAGTAGATGCTTTAATTTTGATTGGCTAAACACTAAAATCAATATAATATTATCTAATCAAATTACTAAAATTTGGGGTTTATCTTAGTTAAAAGTTCGGTAAACAGGTCCCTGGTCAGGATAGCCTTCCTCTTCCGTAGCAAACGATAATACTATTAAACAATAATGTATCAGACACCTTTTTGTATTGACGAGGTGTGCGTGTGGAGGTGTGTTTGGTTTCGTCGATTGACGGGTTCGTTTTACGTCGATTGACGGGTTCGTTTTATTTCTAGTAACATATGGAATTGTCAAATATCAATATATAAATGCAATTTTTAAATTTCATTCCAAGATGAGTGTAAATAAATGTTAATAGCTTGAGACACTAACCTGGGGATCATTGTGTTTATCGGCAACGGCATGTAGATCCAAGAGAGACTGGTTGACATTTTTCTCCAGTTGTAGAGCAACCTGCATGGCTTCTAATCCAGTACTCCATTCATCCCGATCGGGTTTCTACAAAACGAACAAAATTTATATATCAAGTCTTCGGGAACACTAGTCTACATTATATTTCAGCTGAACTGTCCACATTGTCCGCAGTTTTATTTCTACATTTATTCAACTCAAAAATTGATTCAACAATCTTTTACCCAAGTCAAAAGGGGGGGGGGGCTAAAAATGAATGAATGAATGAAGTGGGATTAACGTCCTACTTTTTTAACGGAATTGGCTAAAAAAAGACAGGCAAGTGGCATGCAGCGTACCTAAAGATACCTTTGTCCGATTGAGGATACTTTTTGAATTCTAATTGTCGAGGATTTTTTACGCCCCATTGACAAGGGAACACCCAAAGAACTTTCTCGGACAATTTACAGGGAGCGAACCCGCAAACTCCAGGAAAGTCACTCTTTACTCAACAATACAATATTGCCCTACCTTGATATCTGCAAGAACAACTCTTCCACCACGTTTGTTTTGGTATTTCATCAACTTCTCAGCATGTCCCTTTTCTTCTTCCGAGGATTTCGTGAAAAATTTACTGAATCCAGGCAAAGCAACATCATCACGATCAAAGTAAAAAGCCTGTGGACAAAATAAAACTGATTAATGAACCCGATAGATCTTTTACAAAGCTTGTCTGGTGGTTATAGCATTCTTTAAGCATCTTCGTCCAATATAGATATGGTTACAGGAACGTCATACAATAAACAGAGCAAACCATATATCATGAAGACAACAAGCTGATTTTATATTTAAATAGTGAAATTTTAGGTTTGTGTATATGGCAAAAATAGCTACTTACCATGGATTGATAGGTATAGCTGGCGTACAGCTCCATGTTGACATGACGGTTGATGCCGGCTTCACTTTCCAAATGGAAGTTCTGACGAGGCTGAGTTTGTGCCATTTTGTTGGTGATTTAGTTGATTCTAGTACAAGGTATCAAGAAGACCAAACAATCTGTTAAACTTTTAAAAGAAAAGCTTTGAGTCTGTCCCGTACATTCACTGACGTAGCAAAGACAATTCTAAAGGCTACTGATGTGGCGTTGAATTTATAGTAGACGGGTAGCATGACGTCGTCTAATTTCAACCAATCCTATGGAACTCGACCATTAGTGTAAATCATGGATAAGTTGGTTTTATCACCATGGTACATTGATGGACATATGATAAATATCAACTTTAACAGATAAACAAGTGAGTTATCTCTATATATAATCTTGATTACTAAAAAAAAGAGGTGTACTTCGTACCTAGGGAAGTTGATATATGCGTATTTAAAGCTGAACTCCGATTACAAAACTACAAAAAAAATTTAATAAAAAAAAATACATCGTGGTTGATTTATTTCGTCTAAGAAGTAAAATAATATGTACCTGATCAGACATAATGAATTGGGTAGCAATAATATTTTCTGTGAGCTGATAGTGAAAAAACTTCAATAAGCCAGGAGGTAATTGGTAGTTGACTCGCTAACCGGGTGTGGACACTTATCGCTTGATAAGCATTCTACTGGAAGTGAGCGCGGCCTGTCTGTGATCACCACGATTGTTCTACAAATTAAAACAGGTATGGCGGTTGCTTTGTGCGTTACCTTATTTTTATGAAATTATTTCTGTTCGACCCAGTTTTGACCTAGAAAGTTCATCGGGATAATCTGGTGTCGTTCAGAACGGAATGCATGGCCAGAGACAACATATTGCAGTAGTTTGGGTGGAACAAAAAACGAGGTCCTGCACGTATATGAACCATTGGCAGTTGCAATTCGATATTAGCTTTTTGAACGAGACAGTAGATTTAGAGACCCGATTAAAGGACAATATTGGTGTCAGTCATTATCACATATGTGATAGAACTCGTTAAACACGTCCAAATAGAATTTTAACACAGAGATCATTGCTACGATAGCTGCGTAATCACGGTTTCTACTAAAGGAAGTGACGAACACAAAAGGAAAACACGAGTTACCCTCCTTTTATATAACTGAGTGAAGTGAGGAGTAATAACTGCTCACTAACAATTCCTTCGAAGACCAAATGTTATGTGAGATCGAGAGGATATCTGACAATGCAAAAAAGTCATTAAATGTCACTAGATAATGAAATGAATTGGGTTTAACATTTCTGTTCCGAACTGGGCTAATGAAGACGGGCATACGAGATACAATGTGCTATGGGGGATATTTTGCCCGGGCATCGGCACTAAGGCCAACTCTTATATCGAATTCCAACTGACAAGTTAGCTTTAACGTACCCGCCAATGTGTACACGGGACATCGTTTTTCGTCCCATCCGAACGACTAGACAGCTGTCCTTGTCAGTCCCTCTGTCCTGCATCACTGACACGGGGGAACCACGCCGGAAAATCTGGATGAACTTTCTCGGCCAATGCTGGAACTTGTTAAACCTGCAGTTCTATACTATGTGATAATGACTGAAACCAATATTGTCCTTGAGCATCATACTTTTCTCTCGGCGTTGTTAGGGGACAATACTGTGGGTAGTGCCGACATCTAAATATTGTCGTTGGTGTGGAATGTGGTATGGCGTATTATCTTTATAAATATAACTTAAATGTTCTTATTTCTTATAAAAATGCCCATAATTAACCAAAGGAAAGTTTCTCGAACAAAGGGAGATAACAGAATATTGAACTTGGTTTAGTATTTTCTTGAGTTATATTCGGTCTGCCGAAGTCGAATATAAATCACCTATTATATATGAAAACTTAAAACGGCGGAAATAGTAGATACATCTGATCGACCACAACTCAAAAATTGTGTACGACGCATTGTCGACCTATGCGAGGCATCAATCGACAGAGCATTTGCTTTGGCCATCGAGATTTCAGAAAAATTCACCATACCAACAACGCAATTTGTTTGATTACACTGCACAAATTATACTAATCAAAAAAAGTAGGGGATATTTGATTTTGGTGGCAAAATACTAAAATATGCAAATGACTACGAAAAAAGTCACTGTAGAACCTAACAGAAGAAACATTTCAAGTTGCATGTGACGCCAAACGCACCAATAGCTACCGCATGGAATGCAGGTGATGTTTGGGATCATCATGGGGGTCCAACCCAAGATTTGCACGACTCTGACTTTGAATGTTACAGGCATTGTGGCGTTGAATTCCAGGGTGGAAACATCAGTTTAATTGTTTTAGTGACCAGAAAACAAATTTTGATATGCGTCGGCTTACCCAAAATGAAAGGTTACGTGCATGCTACAGATCGGCACAACACAGGCGGTTGTTGCTCGGACGATGAATGTTTCTCAGTCTGTCATAAGCAGGCTATAGTCCAGATACCGTGATACACCATCTGTACAAAACAGACCACACTCAGGTCGACCAAGGGCGACAACTCAAGCCCAGGGTCGATTTATCCGTACCTTGGCCTTGATAAATCGTGTCATCACAGCAAATCAGATCAGCGCTCGTCTTCAAACAGACACTGGTGTGAGTGTGAGTGGCCAGACGATTTGGAATCGACTGCATAGAGAGATCATCACATTCAGGCAAGACGTCGTTGGTGCAGGGACCGCCAACACTGGGATAATCGACGCAACGATCGCTTCCAAGACGTCAACGTCATCAGACATGATCGATTTGGGGGTGGTTCTGTTATGGTGTGAGGAGGCCCCATTGTTGCTGAAAGAACGGCTTTACATGTTGTTGCAGCGCGTGTTACAGGCCAGTACTCCCGGGACAAGATCTTGGCAGTCCATGTTTTGCCGTTCGCACGACGTCATGGCCGCCGTTTCATCTTCCAGGATGACAACGCAAGATGTCACAGGGCCAGGATCGTTACAGGTTACCTCCAACAACAGAACATCACCACATTACTTTGGCCAGCACTGAGTCCCGACCTCTCCCCCATCGAGCTGTCTGGGACATGCTTGGACAGAGGTTACGTCAACGTCAACGACGTTCTGTCAATGTCCAAGAACTTGCTGCTGCGCTGCAACAGGAATGGGACAATCTGGACAAAATGACCTTAGACGTCTCATTAGGAGTATGCCACGTCGGATCAATGCTTGTTTGGCAAACAGAGGAGGATTTACCCGTTACTGACTTTGTTGTGATGCTGTGCTAACTGTTCTGTTTGACCCCGGGTATCATTTTACCCTTATAATGGTTAGTCTGTGCCTTACTTATCCTAACGATCATTTGGAATAAATCGATGAATGCGAACTTCATTTCATTTTGTCATTTGTTTCTTCGTCAGTTTCATTAGGTGACTTTAATAACACTTAAAAATCAAATATCCCCTACTTTTTTTGAATAGTATATATATGAGTCTTGGGCCTCTTATAAAATCAAATGGGACTTTGCGTATATATGCCATGCCGTGTGTTGCTATAGAGGACAGTTCACTCGGTCAAGCGGTTGTTCCGACAACTTTTCATAGTACTTGTACTCCAACTATCTTTTAAGGCAAAAAGGTGATCTCCGTTTTTGTCCCACCAGAAAGATGAGGAGCGATTAAAAAAAAAATCCCAATAAATTTTCTCTAGCAACTAAAGAGAAGCGAAACCTCTACGCCTTTTATTGAACCAGTGACATAGCCCTTAGGCCAATCCTTTGTTAGTTTTTTTTTATTCATCAGTCTGTACAGACTCGCATGACAAGGTGACGTATTTTTGAGTGCACAATGGGAATCCCGCAGACGACAGGTCAATTGATTGTGATATATTTGTACTGTTTGAGTTCTATTCATGTAACCCCCACAAGTGCACCTATATCCATGGTAACCTGTCGCCTAGCAACCTTCTCCCTTAACCAAATGAATGTTCAAGGGATATATTCATAAAGTGGCTTGGTCGTTTCATAAATTAATAACTAAAGCTTCATTGCTTTGAAATTTTCTTTTTATTTATTTCAATAAAACCGGGAGTATTTGATTAAGAAACCACGCGGGTTCTCGACTCACTGGCATACTTTGAGACATGTGTTTAACTGCTACCAAGGGTTTCCCTGTCGAAGGTGTATTCTCCCAGTCCGGTACCAACTCTTTTTAGTTGGGTGATGTAGTCAGATATCTCCTTGATGGCGTCAACCTGTTCTTTCAAGTATTCACCTTCCAAGAAATCTTGCATCTGTAATGAAAATATAATAAACGTTTATAGTTCGGAATATTTAACATTATTTAAATTTCATAATTTCTTTCTACATGATAAAATGCCTTCCATGTGGCAACCATCATCCATGCATTGTAACTTTGACTCGTCGTTAAATATTTTCAAAGAGACACACCTGGGGATCATTGTGTTTATCGGCAACGGCATGTAGATCCAAGAGAGACTGGTTGACATTTTTCTCCAGTTGTAGAGCAACCTGCATGGCTTCTAATCCAGTACCCCATTCATCACGATCGGGTTTCTATGAACAAAAATAAAGGGAAATAAGTAAACAAAAATTAAGAAAGTGGCTAAGTAGAATCTTAACAGAATAATTTAAAGTTTTTTCTAACAAAACGAATTCATCTGGATAAAATTTAGTGTTAAATAGAGTTATGTCCCTTGTTATGTCGTTTCTTCTCGGTCCGTTACGTTTCCATGGATATTCGCTTGATAGTGTATTTAAATGGAACTGAATGTATGCAAGTTACATAGTAAGTGACAGTTAGTTTGAACTTTTCTGTCTAAACAATTTAATATATTAGACAATTTTCACGGTGAATAGATTTGTATGCTTATGGTTGGATGTGGTAAACTACTCAATTAATGAATATTAATAAGATTAACGAATGTTTTTTTATACCTTGATATCTTGAAGGACGACTCGTCCACCACGTTTGTTTTGATATTTCATCAATTTCTCGGCATGTTCTCTTTCTTCGTCAGAAGAATGCTTGAAAAATTTGCTGAATCCAGGCAAAGCAACATCATCACGATCAAAGTAAAACGCCTGAAAATATATTTAGTAAAAGTAAACTGATGAAATGAATTGAGGTTTAACGTCCCACCTTTCAGTACCAACCGCAGGCTATCAGGGGGAATTGTAACTGCTAATTTATACACGGGATCTCGGTTTTTCGTAGCACCTGAAGGACTAGGGACTGTTCATTGCCCGACCAACACCGGGATCAAAATCCAGACCTCCTTGGTGAAACTGATAGCAAGTTGAAACAAGCCAACAGTAAGGCTGATATTCCCCGCCGAAATCCCAAAATGAATAGATGACACATATTTATTAATCGCACATTTTTTTTTTTTCAAAAGTATCGAGCAACCAAACAATACACTAAGTTTCACCATTCTCTATCATTATTATTATCGTGATTACCTGGGCTTAGTTTTAGCTCGAAATGTTAATCATTGAACTCAGTCAAGACATTCACCTAACGAACATCTAAATCAAGTTTAAACATTCTACCTCAATTAGGAGAGTAATTGTGTTCCAAAGTCTCGACCAATCAAATTGCTTATCGCTCTGCTTACCCGGAGCAGAACATGATCATTATCGAACTTAGTCAAGGTATTGATGTAATGAAAGTATACACTAAGTTTCATCACTTTCATTTAATTAGAATTAAAGCTATCGTGCCTCAAAGCATCAACCAATCAAATTGCTTATATCTGCTTACCCTAAGAAGAAAACGCTCATCTTTGAACTCCGCCAAGGCATCGATCTAATAATCACCTACAACAAGTTTGAACATTCTACCTCAATTAGAAAGTGTGACGGGCAGCAGAAGGACGGACGGACGGGCGGGTTCTATTTTTAATATTCCCCTGCATTCTTCTAATCGAAAGGCGGCGGACACAAGTGACAATGTTAATTAGCGTTTGCTGTTTTCGTACATTGAATACTCAATAGTGTTAAAATGTATATTTAGACAGTCTGGGGTTGCTTATTTGAGTTATTTGGTGTAATAAAATACAATTATCTTATAGTTTGCGGTCGGTGATAAAAAAAAGATTTTACAACTTGATCGGTATGAATAAACAAGCACTCGCTTTATTTAAGTCCTTATCATATGAATTTAGGTCAGAACACCTATTCATAAATTATGTAGTCATCGGGGCTGATGTTATGCTCGGCAAGGCGTGATAAATTTATCTCGAATTTCGACAGCCGATATGTAGGTCTACGAGTTTGGGAGGGTTTTATTTCGTCGATAACAAGGATTATTCGAGATATAACATAACAATCCTTTATTTATTATACCAATTATGTAAGTGTCGAGCACGTGGCCAACATAAACAGCTACACAGTGAGTCACGTGTTTTCTGACCCAAGCAAGGTCACTGGTATTAATGCTAATCACATGTTGCTCTAACACATTACTAAACCAAGGCTTAATAAAATTTACAGCTCAACAACCACGGTCAAAGAATTATATTGGCAGGCAACACATAAACCACGTACTATACCAACCATCTACTAATAACGTACGTTGTCGATCATGAAAAACAAACAAAAAATAAAAAATGGCGACTCACCATAGACTGATAAGTATAGCTAGCATACAGCTCCATGTTTACTTGGCGGTTGATGCCTGCTTCACTTTCCAAATGGAAGTTCTGACGAGGTGGACTTTGTGCCATTTTGATGCTGATTTAGTTGATTCTAGTACAAGGTATCAAGAAGACCAAACAATCTGTAAAATAACGTTTAAAAGAATAGCTTTGAGTTTGTCCCGTACATTCACTGACGTAGCAAAGACAATTCTAAAGTCTTCGAGGGCTAAAATGCATTTATAGTGAATAGCTAAGTGACGTCATTTATTCCAGCCAATCGATATGCTCCGTTCTGGCTTAATCAATGTCACGGGTATTTGCGTTGTATGTATAAGAATTATTTAACATTTTACAATCCGGTACATTCTAAAGTGCAATATTCCTCCTCGAAATATTGCATCAGGTTTAGGGATCTTTTGGAGGAAGGCCGTTATTCAGCATAAAATATGAAAAAAATACAGTAGATCTGCAAAGCCCTAGATTCATGTCGATATGAGGCACAAGTTGAATTTGGGATGTTAATAAGACTGAATTCGGAATAGAAAATGATTGAATTTAAAATATCTACGTTTTTTATAAATGGGCCATTTAGGAGACATAATTGGCAAGAATGCAAAATATACACCAGGTCATTTTATGAATTGGAAAAATCAATTTTGATAATGCTTGCTTTTATGAAGCCCCGTGAATGCATTGTTTTCATTTTAAATCGGTCCCTGTGCCAGTTTTACTGAAGGTATAATTTGCTATTTCAGTAAATATAGTGAATGTGTCAATTGAATAATCCTAAAAACTACAAAACGGGAGAGGGGGGGGGGTATAGGTGATATAAGCCCTATATTATTATAGGCTAACTAATCCTTGCTACAAATTGGTCCCTGCATTGGCCGAGAAAGTTCATCTCGATTTTCCGACGTGATTTCCCCTTGTCAGTGATGCAGAAGGAGGGCCTGACAAGGACAGCTGCCTAGTCGTTCGGATGGGACGAAAAACCGAGGTCCCGTGTACACATTGAAGTGCACGTAAAAGATCCCTTAACAGTTGGAATTCGATATAAGAGTAGGCCGTAGCCCGTCTTCAATTAGCTCAGGTTAAGAGCATAACAGTAGGACCTTAAACCCCATTTCATTCATTCATTCATTGTTTTGTCAAAAAAGAGTGTAATGAATAAATTAATATTAAATAGTTAAGCTGTATTTTTCCATTTATAACATTGTGTCGTAACCTTCACCTTCACAGATGGTTAAAGCAACCAACCAAGGTTGTTCAAAGGTTTCTAGAAATCCGGACCCACCAATTCGTCCGGTTATTTTTCCTTTTTTCAAACCAAAACAATCAAAGATTTCTTATACTAATTGCAAGGGGCGCTCAGTCATGAAAGAACTGATGGAATCTGTCTATTGTATAGGCTAATTTAGACTGGTGGCAAGTCTTCTCCACACACCAAAAAATGGCCAGTCCTCTCCAAAAAAAAACCCCCAAAAAAACGTAATCTCTAGAGACTGGGCAAATATAGCTCCAATCTGGTGCTGGTTACTGGTTTACTCAAAGTTTTTTTTATACAAATGTAAACGAAAGTGTTGGTTTACTAAAAATTAATACTTTTATATAAATCGAAATGTAAAATAAATAGAAGAGACTGGGCCAGTCTAAGGCTAATTGACACCCAGAACAAACATACGATGGTGATACAAATATTGGGCTATCAGGAGTTTTTTTTAAAATTTCATTTCGCTAAATGTATGTGAGTAGTTAGTATGTTAAAATGGAAATCTTAGAACCGTAGGAAGTGGGTCAGGTTTTAACAAGAGGCTTGTCGATTGACGGAAGTAAGGAAGGAAAATTAATATTTATTTCTCATGTAATATTTTCTATAGATTTCCTGCTTCGCATAATATGGTACGGGGACGTTTAACTATAGACACGAATAACCCATGGATAAGATATAATCTCAAGTTGAAGGGTTATAAATGCGGTATGAAGTAGCGATGCCCCGTAAAAAAAGATTGGTCGTACAAAAGATTGGTCGTATAAAAGTATTTTGTTAACTGATCTCTTCTGATAGCAAGTATATTCTATTTAATAGCAGCGTGGTTTCCCAGGATGTAAGGCTGGGAATAAACAGCGTCGATGGACGATGAAACCGAGGTCTCTTGTAACGAACCCTGGATATATAGAAATCAAGTCGTTTACCTGTCTTGATTTGCCCAGTTTGAACAGAAAGTAGTTAAACCCCAACTCCATACATTCAATCAATTAGATCGAAACACATACTAAACAAACCTAGATAGTAATTCTTACCATAACCACTAACTGAATGTAAGAATATATTTTGTATAAGATGACTAAACAAACTCGTAACGAAAAGATTTTTTTCTATAGAATTAATTGGTATATATCATTGGATATGGTATGTGAATTTGTATACATATATCTAGTAAGTATGTTTATTTGGGTCGTTCACGGATATAATAACAAGCTGTTCATATGTTTATGGTTTTCATGTGGCCTTCACAGTCACACACCATTGTTTATTAATTTGAGAGTCACGAAATATAAACGTGGAATCGATATGTATGTAATATATATAGGTAATGTGAATATGGATATAAGCCCATGTTTTATATGAATTTCCAATGTGATATATTTCTCGTTAGTACTGTTAGATATATTTATTTTCAAATCAATAATATTCCATACATGGATATCATGTATGTACATAGACCCATATATCTATATGTGATTCATGTATGTGTCAAGGGGGGTTGGGATGGCCTAGTGGTCTAGAGTGCCGCGCTTCGACCTCTAGCTGGCCTGGTGTGAGCGTATGTGGCATGGAGATAGGGGCGCCTTCTCAACCTCGTGGGTTTCCCCGGGCACTCCGGTTCCTCCCACTGCTAAAGACCCCTCCACGCAAGCGAATTATTGAAATAAAATTAAACCTTATGCTAGTCCCGAAATGACATAGTTGTGTTGAGTGGACGTTAAACCCTCCCCTCTCTCTCTCTCTCTCTCTCTCTCTCTCTCTCTCTCTCCCTCTCTCTCTCTTCTCGCTCTCTCTCTCTCTCTCTCTCTCTCTTTATGTGTAAAACTTTTATTACTTTATAAATTTCTTTATTCATGGATTATGCTCGGATTTAGTCTTTGGCGGCCGATAATTAATAGTAAATGCAGGAGGACTGCACTACACCCAAAACAAAAAATCCATGAATCACCGTGCTATAATAATATGGACCATGAACTGGTCCTGTCGTCATTGCAGCCATCTTGGAATTATAAGTAAAACCGAAGTCCATTAATCGATGCATAATTATTGTTCAAGGAGCAACCATTCCTATAGTCCCCGGTCCAAGAATTGAGCTTAGATGAAAATAAAATATGGAAAATACCAAATCACATCATTTGTTTTGTAAAACACAGGAAATGGGAGATATCTGGTGTGTTTTTGATACCGTGATGTATGTTTTACAATAGAAGACATTCACAGTCTGTATAGAAATATAAGATTCTGTAGTTATATAAGTATAAGACGTATGAGATGTTTGTTATCTAACACTTAAATAAAGGTCAGACTAAACAGAGATGATGATAATTAAAGAATGTAGAAAAATCGATATTACGTCATTAAAGTTTGAACACATGCAGTAAATAGGTTATGTAAGTCTGATGGGACTAGCAATCCTAATTATCTATCATTATAACACGGAGTGACATATTTTCATAACACTAATGTTATATAGTGCGTATTTAATTTTAACTATGACTCATATTTAAATAATATTTAGTTTGAATAGTTTAAAGGGACATTTCCGAGTTTTGGGGAATTACAGACCTCCTGCAGATAGATCGTACTACTATTGACAGTACTACTAATACTATTGGCAGTACATAATAATATGTCATGATATATGATCTGATTTGTAAACAATTTCTTTCGTCTTCTGGGATTTCAAACCTAATGGTTTAGATATGATTTTGAATGATAAACTATAATAGGTCAAATTGGCTAGACCTCTTTGACCTGGTCATTGATAATCTGTCATTGGATTTTATATATACGTCGATATGTTTTATGGAGGTGGGGGTGTATTTATTCCTCGTACAAAATTATATATCCAAGAGTTTAATATAACATAAAAAATTGTAATCAACCCGACATCCGCTTAATGCTACCAAAAGATAAAGTTTAATCCTGTAGAACTAATTTAACCTACATCAAAAAAATTTACTTCCTCTACGGTTTAGGATATATCGTAAGGTTCATTTTTCCTCGATCTTTCAACAAACCGATGGGAAATTATATATTTCAGTTAAATATCAGGTAAAAGCCATAGAACGTCTTAAGACTGCCCCTTTAATGTGAACTTGATCAACCCGCGTGTCATTTTTGCTTCATCATAGAACGAATCAATGGCTAACTACAGTGCATGTCAAATATCGGGTCACGCGATAAAAGAAATCTGTGTTAAATATACTGGGAAGACAACGTTTCGAGCAAAATAATGTCATACATAAAAAAAAAGTTAATGTAAATGACTATCGTATGAAACAGCCGGTAAAAAATATGACCGGCCCTTTGTTGATCTTGACATTTCTTTTCTTTAAATGACATCTAGAAGCACGGTAATTATTTATAAAAAAAAACACAACACAATGTATATTGATATAGCTATTTCTCTATTATTTAATAACGACGTTTCGTAACTCATGCAGGTCACGTTTTCAAGTTAATCATGGACATTCTTGTGACAAAGGCGATAAAGAAAAGCGACAATTACTGCAAAAACAATGTACTATGTATTGACAAAACAATATGATATCCCTCCGTGTCTCAATCTCTTATCCGACATCGCAATATTATTGTCCATGAATTGTTGAAACAATACTCTTAACAGTTGCCCTACCGATATATAAGAGAAATTGAGAGGGTAGATGGGCCGCGGTGGGGTGTAGGGCTTCACAATGTGTATATAAAAAAAATGGTGGTTGGAGGTATTCCGTTTTGATTAAATGGAGTTGAAATACGTCATTTCGAATCAAATATCATACAGTTGATTTGTTTACGGGATTTAAGTTATTGCGTTAGCTAGAAACATTGCATGTTTCTTAATCACTAGTCATATGTTTTGAGTATCTGTGTGTATTTATTCCAGTCTGATATCAATGTAATAGTTTCTGCTCGAGATAAACAGCGTGATAATGATATAGACCACTAATGGTAATCTTGTCATATATTATTTACTGATTTATATCAGTTTTTATCAGTTGTTATCAGCCTTCACTTTGTCATGAATAAAAGATTGGGGTTTGGTCTAGGTAACCCCGACTTGTTTTCTCTATAAACAATATCGAATAACCCTGCCTTTCTAACGAAAAGATTAAATATTTAATTATGTGAGAGCCTATTACAGGTCTTTATTTTGGCTTCAAATGGTATATAAATCATATGTGGCGCTGTCCCCCTGCACTTACTATATGACATTTATACAGACGACAAGCCTATAATTAACTGACTAGAGCATCGGGTGGCTGAGATTTAAATGAATTATAACATGGACGAGATTTGAACGATAAAATAGATATTCGAAACTTAGCCTCGATTGTCAAGTGCCAGTGCTACGATACTACACCATCTCCGCTTCACATTCAAACAGTCATAACTTCTCTCAGAATAAAGTAACTTTAATGAAAGTATATATTCACATTTATTTATGAACTGTTATAGCAAGGACAGCCAGATATTTTATCTAAATCTTACATAATGTATCTTTAAAGTATCTATTTTTTAACTGCTTTATCAAGAACGGTTAGCTCTTTATCATTAATTTTTGTGTAAACTCGGTCGTGTGTTCTAGATAGAATTTACCTCAGTTTCAGAATATTCCCGAAATAATTTACTTTGTCATGGTGGGATATCTTCGAGATGTAGTTTTATCTTTTTAACCTTGGTGTAATTTATGGACAATGTGATTACTAAATGACCGAGCCTTTGTTTATATCACGGGGTCGTGTTCATCAATAATATAACAGTAATTACAAAGGTTAATAGCCACCAGGCAGTAACATGTTGCGTTTTTCCCGATTTCACAAAAGGGGGCAACAGGGTTCAACTAAAATGCAAATTGTGCTGGGATGTAGTCAATATAGTGGATGTAGTTCGATAAAAATGTTTTCGGAGGCTAAATATGTACAGAAACAACAGACTTTCTGTTGATATTGTTAGTTAGAGCATGGACCTTTTATATAAGGTCCATTGTTAGAGTAAATAGGGTGGGGTGACACCCGGAGTGTGGAAGTGATGTAGAGGGTGATCTGATGCCCCCATCCCCATTGCCTTAGTTATGATGTCACGGTATGCCAAATGATACGTCTCGCTTGTAAAGATAAAAAAAAACTTCAAGGTTATGTACCTCGTTAATCTGTAAAGTCTATTTAATATCATGTCTCCCAGAGAGGGATTATTAGTACCTGACGAATATGACCGACTTTCGATTACTTTGTCGAAATAAAATTATGAATCGCTTGCCTCGTCAGTACTAAAAAAAACCATATCAGATCAGCCTACTTTATTTTCAACATTCAGGATGTCCTGTTGCCAAAAAGATAACAAATATATTACACTCAAGTGGTATTTATTATTCTATGTGCAACTACGCACTTACGTTGCTAGGTTACGAGACTCCTGCTAACCACCATGTTTGTTTTTCCATAATGCGTTGACACAATCGTAACTATAAAGAGTTATATAATTGTTTAATCTTATTATATATAAGACAAATCTTAATAATAAATTATTGTCATCAACATATAATAAATATCTAAAGTGTCCTGTCATTCAAACCAAATGACTGCTCACATTGTCGGCGAATATCAAGCAAATTTCAAATAGTATTCGAATAATTCCTAAAGAGAAAGAGAAGGAGAGAGAGAGACGACGGGGGGGGGGGTAACGTCCACTCGTCACAAATCAGGTCATTTAACCTAGATATTTCTACAATTTCGGACATCTTAAAGATTATAATTTAGATAATTTAGAAAGTGTAACATTCTTGTAATCTCTTGTTTTAGACTGTGTTGCAAAGGGTGATCGACAGAAAAATATGTAGATAGCCGATGAAACGCCCCTCAAATGCTGACTGATATCCAGAGATAAAACTTGGCCCAATCTAATTAAAACACAGATCCTATTTCATTTCGTTTTTTATACTTCAAAATTTCCTTTATGTGTAAAACACAACGAAACGAAATATACATCTGCATTTTAATCAGATGGAACTTGGTCCAATTTGCAACTTCTGGAATCGAGTTCCAAGTTTACACGACGTAAGTGCTGATGATTGTCTGGCAGGTTAGAACCTGAATCAACACGTGAAGCTTACACTTAAGGGTCTGTAAATCAACTGTGATTATAATACAAATTTCAGGGCAGCCATATGTATATCAACAATGAACAGCTGATATTACTAAAAAAGTTATTCGTAATTAGAAACGAGAGAGAGATACAATTTAATTGATGTCGAATATCAGAATAGTCGTCGAATATTCTATTCAGGGGTTCTGAGATCGAAACACTAGTATTGCTGAACACTAGTATTTTCTTAAATGTTTTGATAAAACTACAAGGTTGTATAAAGCGTGTAGGGAATAAATTTCAGTTCTTGTTAATGTGAGATACAATCACTGGATACCAAATAAATCGATAATCCCATATTTTGTGGATTGGTTGTCTATTTTATTTTGACTTCGAATACCATGCAAACAGCGTATAGATAAACGATTTAAATACTCTTCAAATACCAATGCTGAAAATAGTGCTCTACAGTCGTTGACCTATCTCAGATTGAAATCGTGATATGAAGTCATTGGCTCCCCCTAAACTAGCAATAATAGATCTTTGAAATGGGTAGAAACTCATAACAATAAGTCTGTTTTTCAGCATGTGCTGCCATATTGAAAGACATGGTAGTAATGTCAATGAGAGTGTCGTTTTGGGAAAACTACGCATTTTCAGGGCTTGTATTATTAAACCTATAAGTTATAGTACCAAATTAAATACATATATTGAAGTACATACCTTGTCTAACATCATAGTCCTTAAGATTGGTTGTAAAGAAAATGAAGGAGAAAGAGGATTTATATTCTAATTTAAATACTGGAAGATTTTTTTATGATTAACTATGAAATACCGGGCTTTTATTTCAAGCGTGATCATATGAATGTCAAACAAACCAAACACATTGAAGACAAGACTTCGACCAATGTTTTGAACAACATCAGTTTTAATCTAAAGTAGATGTTACTACTTTAATTCATATAAAGACAATAACACAACGTATAGTTTGGATATAATATAGCATGGACGTGAGGGTAAAAACAAGGGAGTGGGAATTAAGCCTTCATAAAATAGTCCTGTCGATTCTACTCGAATTCGTGAGCTTGGGGCTTTTTTATTTCTTTGAAGGGCTTTGTCCCAAGAAAATGAACCAGATTATCTAGGTATGTTTGTTGGCTTCAAATATGTCTGAAATATTATTTAAGACATTAATTTGCATGACAAGCCTATAATCACGCGATATTTTTAAAATATCAAGTACCGCTGCGATAAAGTATTTTGAATAAAGTTTTCAATATACATGTATTCATTTTTTATTATCTATTTTTGAACTAGTATATCAATAACGACCAGCTGTATATCTAAACCTTACATATAATGCATCCTTAAAAAGCATTTTTACTACAAAACCACCCCCACTCATTTCCAACAGCTGTGAGAGGGAATTCGTACTCCCTTTATTTATTTAGCCTTGTATAATAGTACTTGTCTGGTATATCACGACATTATGTCAAGGATATCCTGTCAACAATGTAGGAAGTACATAAATATAAGCAAGTCTAATACATACATAGACTTCCATTGTTTTAATCAGTCAATGACAATCGTCTATATTTATGTATTACGTAAAAGTCACATGATAGTTGATGTAATTAAATAATTAATGCAAATGTCATCGCAATTCATTATATTCTGTTCTATTTTGGCATATTACGAAAATAACACAAAACTGTTCATTATAGCTGCTTAAGTCTTTATACTATTTTTGTATACAAAATTTAAATATGATTGTATGTATGAATTTGTCATGCTGGTTGGGGTGAAGATATGGGCTGTTTTTAATTAGTTTCATGCGCGCGTGATTTCATCCAGAGCACTTGTACCGAAATATATCACATCCGAATATCGACAACCATTTCAAATATCGGCAATAGATTTTTATAAAGATAACATGTAATCTTATCTTTGGTCCTAGGTTAATTATCTGAAAAAAAAAGTTGTTTATGAACTATACGTGTATTTAAATGACCTCTGGTATTCACCTCTGCTTGAAATCGGGATTTATGCAACCTTTAAGCGATATACATAATAGCTAAACTAGATTTTATTACCTGTACTATACATGCAATATATAATATATACAGTATTATAAACTAATAACTTATTATGTAACGGTTTATGTCATCTTTTATCATAACATTCTTGTAGATATATATCTCAACTTTTGACCCTAGAATAACTTACATAAGCTCAAGATTTTCTTAATCCATTACATTTTTACTTTTTTGACGGAAATGTGAAAGAAATAAGAAAAGTGGATTTGAAACCATGTTACATTAGAATGATACCTACCTTCGCCATGGGCCGAAATTCATTATAAGTATTATTACAACTTAAGTACTAGTAGGACTATACATAAATGAATTTCACATCACATCACATCTCGTACTAATGCCTTAATGATACTCGTCCCCCCGCTTAAAGTTCCAATTTCAAATTTTCATGTTATTCTTTTAAAATGTATTAAAATAAAAAAGCCTTAAAATAGATGGTATCCATAAACACTCCTACCTTGTTAAAGAATAATCCTATTAATCCTATAATTCACTATTGCCAGCTGAGAAATTGGCAAATATATCATTTCCACCTTCAAATTCCAACGTTTGAAGGAAGCTAATGCATGGGAAGCAATGGGAAAACAAGGGATGTAATTTTGTTATTTCCTGTGTCAATGGTTTTTGAGGGTGGGAAATAATGCCCATGGTCGTATAACCTACTTTTAGAAAACATGAAATTCCCGCTTTATGAACCACTGACTTGGGTTATTTTGAGAGAAACGGGGTTTGACATGTTTTATTAATGTGCTCAGTTACTAAATGAAGGATTATATCACTCTACACATACTAAATAATTTCGGGACGAATATAGCAGTAAGACGAAACATGGTGGAGAAAACCCACGAGTTTGGTCACTTTCATGCCTGGGAACCAAATCACGCCACTTTTGACAGTCCTTAAGTTGTTAAGCGCACGCGTTAGACCCCCAAACCTCACCTACTTGTCATTTTGACAGTTTCAAGGGTTACTTGTTCGTGCATAGATAGGGGCACGGGTCTTTCGAGCACATTAGCAATTTGCAAAGGGACTGCGAATGAAATTGAGTTTAATGTCAACTCAAAACAATAGAGTATTTTGCCAGGGTAGCAGTATTTCCACTCAAGATTCTTCAAATTGTTGTTGAGTAAGAAGTATTGGGCATTTGTAACAGCGGAATACAATATGTTATGTTATGCTCTATAAATAATTAAGTTTGTGCCGAGTGGACAATCAGGATGACGATAAACAGAACCAATGTGCTCCCAAAGTCTTGGGATAAAAATAACATCCGATACTTAGCAAAACTATATTTCCTCAGAGAGTTTGCTGGGGTATGATATTGAAATGTTCGGAATATTGATAAAAATAAATACAAACGAAGTCACAGATCTGTATTTTCACTTTTAATTTAAAGGTAGTAATATATAACAACTGGTATACTAATAATAGGTTTAAATTATTTGACGTAGTCTGAAAGAACATATTATTATATTATGATAATATATTTATTACAGTCAACGCCACGCTCATCTTACTCGAAATCCACACCTTCACCAATAATCTCTGATATGAGGCTTCCAGGTCTTTATCAATAGCCGTTTATCACCGTTTGACCCTCATTATACAATACTATTATTACTGTTGCCAGTTTTAAGGTTGTAAGATCAAACCGCTTGACTGGAGTGGTAACACCTCTGAATGGTTTCGATTTCGGGTTTGTCAACGTAACGGCTTCTGTTTATGTAAAGTGGTAATGGCCTGGATTAGAGCTATTAGTACATTCCCCACTTATGGCCGTTAGGAATTTACAACAATAGTTTCTTAGCTTTCTTCTTTCGTCGCCGTTGTTTTGTTTCGGGATGTAATATTTCGGCAACTTCAAAGAGAGCCAACAAATCCGGGTGACTCCTAGATACTTTCTTGACATCGATGTCATCTTCTTCCCCTTCCGCATTACATGTCACTGCCACTGGAAACTTAGTTTGAACCTGTACGGGCTCTGGTGTTGCCGGTGTTACTATTTTTTCTGGATATAACTGTGTAACCGGTGTGTCTTTTATAGGTGAATCTCGATTATAATGAATAACAGTATCGGGCGCTACTCTGCTGCTCCGCTTTCCAAAACATGCTGAAAATTTGCCTCCCATTTTCTTAGTTTTGGTTACCTGGTTATACCTCCAAGAATTACATGGTAACTATAAGACTTGCGCTCTATTGTGACGTCATAATAGAAACTCGTTATTAAATAAATGCAATAATAATGCTGTGAGTAAAACGTTTACGTTTTAGTGGTTAACCCACAGTTCCGTGCATCCGTAGCCAAGAAGTCGCCGTAACAGATGATTTCATTGGCTAATCCCTTACTCCATCCTGGCCCCGAGTTCACAAAGCATTCTCAGTCTTAAGTTTATAATTTACTTAACTTGCAATCACTGTTTATGAGAAATATCTTTGATCCAGAAACACACAACTTTGCACGTAGTTTCTTTTTTGATATATTTGATACGTATAAACAGCAATGGTTTTATAGAAGGCTATAGTTTAGTTAAAATAAGTCCAACAATTTTGAGTAAATTCTCAACTTTTGTCTGAGAATGCTTTGTGAACTCAGGGCCAGAACACAGCTTATAGGCTATAACAACTCCTCCAGGTCCTAGTGTAGTATAGACAAATAAAGCGAAATAAAATAGGATCTGTGTTTTAATCAGATTGATACAAGTAGGATGTTAAAACCTATGTGATTTAATTTCATAAGGAATGAATGAAGATGGATGAATAAATGAAAGTATGTTTAACGTCCTATAGTGCTGTTCCAACAGTTTTAATGATGACAGACCCATGATAAATCTACACTATATAAATCTACGTCTTGTTTCTGTTTTATTAGTTCTTAATATGACTATGTAAATGATCTGATGAAAATGGATGATCATCTGAAAAGTAAAAGACAATTATTAAATATATAATGATATAAGAGTTTGTAAAGTTGCACCATACATTATTTAAACTAGAATTCTCCAAGAGTCGTAAGCGGGATCAGCTGTTGGAAGTTCGGAAATAAATGGGCAAGACGGGTCCTTGGGAAGGGTGCGAGTGGTCTAACGCCCCTCTCTCTCTCTCTCTCTCTCTCTCTCTCTCTCTCTCTCTTTTTTTTTTATTGTGTTTATAAATAAAATTCAACATACGTTTCTTTTTAGAACAGACGGCTGTCTTTTCAATGAAGCATTTAGCTGTTAACATATGGTCGGAACATAAGCATTTCTCACAGCCACTGGCATCCATTGGCATGTAATCCCCAAACTTATATTCTTTATCATCAAAACCAACACATCCTTGTTTTAAACAACAACATTTATCAGCTGACCACTGAAAAAATGAAGTTCAGATTACAATAAAGATTTGAGAAAAATCGGCGGAGTTTACGAAAAAAAACTTCATAGTGTAAGGGAGGTAACCGAAGAATAACTGGAGATACCTCACGTGTATTGTCCCTAATTCAAACTATGCGAATTTTTATATTATTATTGGTACAATTTCTCCAGTTTACGATAAAAACTCACAATCTAAGGGAGGTAACCCAAGAATAACTAGAATCAACTCACTTTTAACTCACTCACAATAATGTATCGTCTCTACTAGAACTATAGATCTGTAGACATTGGAAACAGACATCCCCGTCTTTTGGGGTGGTAATAACCATTGAAACATACATATGCATCAAAGAATGAATATTTATATTCTTTGATAGACACTTACTAGTTGAACATTATGGAACCGTTACATAGTAAGAATTTACCAGATCCTAATTAGATCGCCATTACCTTTCTGATCTTAACTAACCGCTAAAATCTTTAAAAATAAATCTTTACCATAAAAAAAAAACCTTACTTCTAGACAGGTGTAAGATAAAGTGTCTGAATGAGGTATAGGACAGTTCGGTCCACCATTACATACTACTTTACCATTCGTACATCTACAGGTATCACATGTATCTTTCCACTCGTAACCTTCATTTATACTTATATGTATACCATTGTCACTTATTCTACAGTTACCATGGATACATGGTGCCAAACACACAAGGAAGATCGGCATCCATCGAAAGAAACCCATATTGAAATGTAGAAGGAACACGTGTACTAAGAACGATCATTTATTAAAAACGATCGTTTAGTCCATGATTTATAAATATGTATATATGTGTGTCACATGTGTGTCTTTTTTCAGGTGTGCGACCATTATCCTAATAGAATAAATATTATAATTTGACAGGTGCCTATAGTTAATGATGATAGTGTGTGTATTAAATCGTCGAAGAGAAATTTTCTATAATAATAATAACATTGATTTCAGCTTTTAGTACACAATATTTGTTGCGAAACTCATTCAATAATAATACGCTTCTATAATTATGTTCTTGAAATAATTTCAAACAAATTTAACGATACAGTCTTACTCAGCCGACAGCCCCAGATCAATAATAATATACTTTTCTTTTTTGTTATTAAGTCAACTGGCGTGGTTTCGTTTCCTTGGTTGTTCGTGACAAGAAGTAGGATCGCCTGCTCAGAATCATGGATTGTCTCCGGGTCCCCTGGTTTTCCCCCACTGCTACAGACCCCTACGCGAAAATGATTTAATGAAATTAAATTGGACCATCGGATCAGTGCTATGAATTTTTCACCATGGTGGATCAAGAAAAAGTATGATTAACAGTTAAATATTATGGTTCCACATTTTTAATAGATTATAATATAATATAATAATATGCTAACGTGATATGTACATTTGTCAACAACCATAGTGAGAGTTATCATTACTTAATAAAACACATAGCTATATGTAGAGATGAAGTAGTCAAGACATATTGCAGGCGGCGGGTTGTACCACTCACCCACAAACAAACGCCCATAATAAAAATCTGAGTAACCTCACACAATAAACAGATATTGCAAATAACAAACGACAAAGATATAATATATAAAATCATGTGAATAGATCAAATTTGCTGTACAATTCAGAATAAATGTACTGATACAGGCCTTAGTCAAGAAGACAACAAACTCAGACAATGACGAGACAACAAACTCAGAACTTTTTATCTTTCTAGTGTGTGTCCTCTATAGTTTGTGGTGTATATAATTATACAGTTTCTCGGAGAGTTGAAAGTTAGCCCTGTCAAGACGTCAATACTTTCAAAAACTGTCCTTAGCAGAAACCTTTAACTGGGCTGGACCACTTTTATTTAAATCAATATAAAGTTACAAAAAGGGGTGATCGTTTTTGCTATAATAGATAATGGAAGACAGTGAAATTATGAATACTGGTATATTGAAATTACCAGCCAAATTACCTAAATACAACGAACATGTAGTTTCAATTGCGAAGTACAATTTACCACTATAATAAACGATGTCTAATCCACTCAATACCTTAGCCATCTGATGATCTTGAGCGTTGGGTTAGACATGTGTTTAAATATCTAAATAATTTACATAACATTTGATGCCATACATAAGACCAGCAATATGCAGACATAGCTCTTATATTCATAATCCATCTTTAGATATGCAAATCTTTAGTTGTGTCATATGTACTTTTATCTATAGTAGAAACATTGTTGACACCCAAATGATCATATCCAGAAGAATTTCTGATTTGTTGAAGATGATCATAATTGGGATCACGTGTCATAGTCTTGGTATTACTGTCCATATGAAGTCTGTCATAATAGGCGTCAACCATAGAAACATCATTTCCGGTACTAATATTATTATCTTTCTTAGAAAATCTCCAGGGAGTAACGGAGCTATAGATATTATCAATGAATGAATATCGGCTTGGTTCACATTCCTGATAAACCGGTGCACTCTTTTCATTATTGTTTTTCTTGTCACTCGGGATCCCTTGTCTTTTTACACACCTAAATGCAGAAAGAAAATGAACTGACATTTATACATAAATATATATCAATCAATTTATATAAATTTATCAGCACAATCAATGAACTAGGCTAAACCTATCTCACAGGATAGTACTACCGGTGTACACTGGAATAATCAGGCGTTAAAGACTGCCATTCAATTTGAACACCTCGCGTCTTTCGCCGAACATAACTAGATAGAAATTACAGTAATGCAGAAGGAGGGCCTGACAAGGACAGCTGTCTAGTCGTTCGGATAGGACGAAAAACCGAGGTCCCGTGTACACATTGGCGTGCACGTAAAAGAACCCTTGGCAGTTGAAATTCAGTTGCTGCCCGGGCAAAATCTCCTCATAGCCCACTGTATGGCGTATGCCCGTCTTCAATTAGCCCAGGATAGGTGCTTAAGCGTAGGACGTTAAACCCCATTTCATTCATTCATTATATACATTCATATTACATTATTATATGCGTTGCGACCTATTTGTGTCCATTTCTAGATGCAAAAGAATAGAGATTTCGCTCAATTATCTTGGCCTGTGTCTATTGAAATTTTTGGTTTCGACTAGGTGGTGTCCACCCAACCCCCTAATGTCTATGGAATTAACAGTCTATTTTATATATATACATGTATATATTTTGGGAATCAATTCACTGTTATCAGAAAAAAATTCTTTATTATCGATATGGTATTAGTGAAAGTTTAAAGTTAATTAAATTGTTACCTCTTGTAGATCTTTGTTTTGAAACAAACAACCAGGCCAGCGACAATAACCATGGCAACTACCGACCAAATAACAATTGTTCTTATTCTACCTGAAACACATAAGAACAGATAGTTGAAAACATCGAACAGTTTGTTCTGGAAACTTGGATATTTGCATTGTTCGTTTTGTAAGTCGATGTACTCTCCATACCGTTTGACATTTTATTACCTATAGGCCTATTGAGGCCCGTAGCCAGGGGGTGGCACGGGGGGGGGGGGGGGCAACCCCCCCCCCCCCCCCAATATCACAAGAAAATTGGCCTTTACCGCAAAATTCATGCAGATGCCCATGCTAGTTGGCCCTCCCGAAAACATCTTGCCCCCCCCCCCCCAAAAAAAAAAATTCCTGGCTACGGGCCTGCCTATATTACAGATATTACACAGATGCGAGTTGATTCATGATGGTGTATTCCCTATATACGCCATTGAAGATTGATAATGCAATGAAAGGATGTTGTGGTAAGTGGTAGCTACAAAAATATGCAGAATATAATATATAATACTGAATACCTCCTGGTAAATTCTTTAGGTTGTATTGGTTAACTACTGATTCTTGTTTCTCATCGGAGAGATTGGGTTTTTTATCACCAGTTAAATCTTGACGTGTGCCATCATTACCTTTGAAATAAAAACACACAGTAATAAGAAGGTATGGTGGGAATTTAAGGACACAAATTGACAGGCGCCTGTAACGTAGAAAATTTTTCAAAAATAACACCAAAGTAACTATATCCGATATTTAAGATAAAATATTTTTTAACATTGGTACACGAATTGTGTACCATAATGCGCTTCAGCCCCAGTTGTATTGAGAGACTCGAGTTACGAGGCTAGACACATTACGCCAAATCAAACGGAGTTATGTAGACTGGAATAACTAGACGCTAGAAATGTGCACCCGATTGTCATTGCTGGCTTATTTCGTCGAACATAACTGATTTGAAATTGGAGTAAAAACGAAAACCATTGAATGTAAATCAGTTTATATACATTCATATTACAATATTATATGGGTTGCGACTCATTGTTGTGAATTTCTAGGTCCCAAATGTTAGCGATTTAGCTCCTTTAAAATGCTACGGGGAAGACATATTGATACTTTACGTGCCACGAGTGTTAAATTTATACTACAACCTATTTAACCAATCCATACCTTTAATAAAAGAAGATGGCTTTGTTGTTTCTCTCTCTGGGAGTTGGACATTATCTACTGACCCCATACCATACACTGCAACAAAAATTGCTTCTTTGAAACATAACTGCATTATTCGCATTATTTCCTATCACCTCTTTCTTACAATTCTTCTTTTTATTTCATTTGTGTGAAGTCTGTATCATTACAGGCCGGGGCTGTACAGCGCAGTGGACGCTTGCGGCTGGCCACTGGATCTATTCACTTGATCTGATATTTGTTTGCGATGTTTGCGATATTTTTTTGCGATGTCTATATTCTGTCTTGTCCGCCCTTTTGTTTCGCGTAGAGGCCGACATATCGGTTCTTTTCATCAATGAATAAAGAGTTCCATTGACATTGAGTTATGTAGTCGGTGCTCATTGAAAGCACGACTATAAACCTACACAAAGATACTCGGACTTTTGCGTATTCAAAGGGAAGCAAATGTTTAGGTCAATTGGGGAGGACGAAAATTCCACACATCGAATTAGAGACGCCAAGGGGTGTGGTAATCTTAAACGTATCTAATAATTTCAAATATATAAATTATCTGTGTAGAAATGAACTCCCTTACTAGCCTGATCTACTCTCAAACTGGCCAGACCCCTCTCTAACCGACCTGGTCTCCCTAACCTATGTGTCACACACCCCCCCCCCCTTTCGCCCTTACCGCTTGAAAATAGACAACATCATTATACATTATAATCCGGCAATTGTGGCGCCGACAAAAATGGATGACCAGACATTCAAATGTCACAGAAAACAAATCTTATCAATGTTACAACAAACTTAGGGTTGTTAATAAAAGTATTTAATGTATATTTACCGTCAACACATGTATAGGTTATGTAAGAGAACACGCTGGTTAATAAAGACCTATGAAGCTCTGAACATAATGTATGGCTAATCCACGGTGCTCGGAACACACAGCTATTATGTAGGGAGCAATTCCTTAACAAGCTCTTATAGTGTTCTGATTTATATTCAACTAAACAATCGCCTTCCTTATACCAACAGCAAGCTGTACATTCAAGGGCTGTTTGGCATCGATATTTATAGCCATACTGGGCACTTATAATAGTGATCACTGCATTGACTGGACATTGTAGTTGATGACTCGTACAAGGTAAATCTACCCCATAACAGGCACTAGACGATAATAATTCTTGACCTGAAATTAACAAATATTGTCTATAAATACTAGATATGCATACCACACCAACCAAGGATTAAAAAGCTGAAATCAGAGGTTTTGTTCATATGTCAAGAGATGTAACCGGTGGTTAATCGACAGCGAAATACTCAAAAACATTATTCGAAATTTATAAGTTAGTACATTAGTTAGATCAACTCGACAAACTCCATTTAGTGGACACTAAAGAGGACTTATCAGCTTATATGGGTTATTCAGTTCATTGGGGATAATCAACCCTTTAATTCCGTCACATTATTATTTTTTTTCTTTTTATGACTTTTCGAACCATCGGAATAACTATGCGATACATCGAAAAATCACGACAAGTCACTGTGGCTCCTAACTAATTTAGAAAAAGGATATCTCATCAGTAAATAGTCATCTTCTCGCGCCTGTTATTATTATGCCACAAAACAATCAATTTTGTTTTTCGACCTTACATAACAAACAGCGAGACAGGACATGTTTTGTTATTCGGGATCGAATTTTTGAATCACGAATAACGATACATAACGCGTTTCGTTATTCTGGATTCAAAAAAAAATATATTGACCCATGAAAATGGGATTTCGATATAAGAATAAGAAGAAATAATAATTTCATTTGAATGCCAAAAAACGAAATACGTCCTGTCTCGCCATTCGTTATTCAAGACCGAAAAGCAAAATGTAATGTTTTATGACATATAAGTGAAAAGAAAGTTTTTTTTACTGCTGAGGCATTCATCTTATAAATCAACTAAATAAAAAAAGTTTAATTGACAAATGACCAATTATTAGAATTGCTAAAAAAAATTTTTATTTGAATCCCGAATAAAGAAACACGTTCTGTCTCGTTATTTGTCATTCAAAATTTGAATCCCGAAAAAACGAAACACGACCTGTGGCGTTTTTCGTTATTCAGCTCGAAAAGCAAAATGGATATATAAGTGAAAAGGGGATTTGTTCACTGTCGAAAAATCCATCTTATAAGTCAATTAAAGATATCAATATGTTGACTTGACAAAGTGGCAGAAGGTCGCAGGGCATCTTGCTTATAAGAAATGGTTCCACAACTGACGTCTTCCGCCTTTTTCCGTTCGCAGTAGTGGTTCATCCTATAGAGTTCCTTTGCGCAAATTTTTTCGTCAAATCACTACAAAAACAGTACTGCACATAGCTTAACATATAATAAATCAATTCCCATTGAAATAAAGGTGAAGCCTTACCGCATAAATTATATGATTTAATGAAACCCTACCGCTACGCGGAATTTCAACTGGCAGGTGTCTGGGCGGCTTGCGTAATACGTCATTACAGTCTTATTAGTCAAAGAATTACCAAACTGTAATTGTATATGTTGACAATTATGCGTTTGCGCCTATTTGAACTTGCGTTAAGGGTCTTAGACTGTATCAATTGAAACATTAAACACAATATTTTAACTATATCTTGCTGAGCAAAATTGCACCGTATAGGGTAGCACATTCCGAAGGATATGTCCGTCTTCATTAGCCAAGTCGGTTAATAGCAGTATAGGACGATAAACCCCCATTTCATTTCATAAACCTCCGAGGTATCCATCTTATAGTCAATTAAATAAATTGGGCTATAATGATAAGAAATTTTTATGAAATAATTTAATTTGAATCCCAAATAAAGAAACACACTCTTTCTCTTTACTCGTTATTCAAAATTTACGAAAAAGTTATAATTTTATTTCAATCCCAAATAAAGAAACACACTCTGTCTCTTTATTCGTTATTCAATATTTGAATACCGAATAAAGAAACACGTTCTATATGTTTTTTAAATATTGTTTACTCACCTAATATAAAGCGTAGATTTATTAAAACCAATAAACAGTAGATAGTAATCCTGATCATTGTAGGTGCGTCTTGGTTTCGTTGTGGTTACTGCAACAATGTAAACAATACCTAACAAGGACATGTCTGAAATGATTAAAATTTGTCAAGTTTTTTTTCGTTTACCTGGTGTGAAACTGGCTCTTTTACTTACCGCTCGCTATTATCAACAGCAAACTTCCTGGATTTAAAACAAATAAAACCATATCCACTCATCTCCAACTTTACACGTATTTAACCTTTCTTTCCCCGAAAAAAATACAAATTATACAAATTACAAAGGAGAAATTGTTTACTTTCAATTTGCACCAGCAAAAGACTTTAGTTTTTCTTTGAATTTGACAATGACAAATGTTAAATTTATGATTTGTCATGTAAAAAGAATAAAAAACGTGGGACTATACTTTGTTTTACAAAAATAAATGAGGACATTTTTTTATTTGGGAGTGAAAAGTTATTAATAATTATTGTGTTCTCACCATACATATAGTGGCTATTGTTTTTGAGCAAGACAGTGAAAACGAGATTTAAAATCGCAAAATCAGGATCAAATTTTTGTGTTTTATTATTGTTCGGGGAGGGGAATCAACTTGCAAACCACATACGTTTCTCGCTGTGAGCTTTTCCATTCCAAAACTCGCATTATCAGTCACCCAAAAATATACACGGGGTGTTTAATTTGTTTTTGTGTGAACAATTTGAAATAGCTTATAAATTATTTGTGTATTATATCATCCCATATTTCACAAAAATTGATGACATGAAATGAAATGTTCTGCACAAAGCCGGCTAATGGAGACTGGGTTGGGATGGCCTAGTGGTCTAGAGTGTCGTGCTTCGACCTCTAGCTGGTCGGCCACTTCTGGCTTGCGGCTGTGGTTTCGAGTCCTGGTGTGAGCGTATGTGCACAGGAATCTGACCTTCTATCCGTATATATATGCATACACCATGTCGTACCGGACAATATATAAAATTATTATATATTGTCTGGTACATGGTGTATGCATATATATACGGATAGAAAGTCAGATTCCTGTGGTGTGTGGCATGAAGATAGGGGCGCCTTCTCAACCTCGTGGGTTTCTTCCAGGCACTCCGGTTTCCTCCCACTGATAAAGACTCCTACGCGCAAGCGAATTATTCAAATAAAATTAAACCATAGCAGTCCCGAAATGACCTAGTTGTGTTGAGTGGACGTTAAACCCCATTTTTCTCTCTCTCGCTATGTAGTGTAATATGGAAATGGCAGCATTTCCGCCCACATTTAATAAAATTAAAACTGCCAGGGGTTCTTTTACATAATATATGCCAACATGTACATGGAATCTCAAGTTTTTTTTCCAATATAATGGCCTGAAAAGAGGAACCATTCTGGAAAATCTTGTGATGGGTTTAAATTCTTTAGTCTTTTGTGTTTTCTTTAATTTCGATGGTGTTCTTGGACAAAGGCATTTTAATAAATTAAAAAACCAAGTACGAACAATCCAAATATTAGACAGAATTCGAGGTCCTAAAAAACATTATAGGCAAAATAGTGTATTAAAGCAAAATATTGTAATCAGCAAATGGACTTCTTCTCCTGTACAAAATGCATACACAACAAACAGTGCTAACAGATGTCTGTTTTCTTCAAATTACATAAGACAAGGATTCTTTTAAGTGCACAAGAATATGAACACGGGTGGACCTTGTTTTTCCGTTCCATTTAAATAATGTCTACCATCACAAGAGAGAACTAAGCTTGAAACATTACTATTTTAAAGAAATAGGGTAATTCGTATTTGTTTTTATTTGTTTTATTATTTGATAATATATACATATAAGAAAAGTGAACACATCATTATAATATTGCGATACACAGTATCATTGTTCAAGCCATAAGACACAAAAAATAGCGTGATTTTCATTGTATGACAAATATCATAAGGTAGGATGGCACTCAAACCACTACATCTAAACAGTTCAACAAAACACGTCTTCAAAAATTATATCTCGAAATAAATAGAACAAACAGTCCTATATTATATAACAGAAAACTCTGTACCTACACTACGACCAAGTCAGCTAACAATACAATTCTAGTTGTCTTTTCTAACTCAGCACTGAATCTGCTTCTATACATACACAAACCCTTTCTTCGTTGCATCTTTAATATTTAAAAATACATATAAATGGATAAATACAAATAACAACACACTATTTTTTATATAACTTGTAACAATACAAATAAACAAACAAATAAACATATAGAATTATAAACATACAAATTTAGATATTATGACAATAATTATACATAGCCCCCAACCTCTATATACTTTAATTAAGGAAAACCTAGGAGGTTGAATTTGATTTCTAACTAAGCCAGCAGTGAGCCCTTTGTAATTCTTAAAACCACTAATAATAGAGATGTTATAAATCAAACAAAGGAAACTATTCTACTAAAAGCCTTAACTAACAACATACTTTTTCACTACTAAGATGAGGACTGAAACGTTCTAAACAATTCCTGAGAAAAATTGATCCAAGACATATCTTGCTCAATGGCACAATGGCTCTGAGTATAGTCAATTAGTAAAATTATCCTGATCAAATTTATAGCAGTGAAAGTTAAAGTTAAATTGACCCATTAAACATAATAAGAAAACTGAATCTAGAAAGGCTCTACGTAATACTCTCGATTATTATTATCAAATGTTATACTGAACTTAAAATACAAAATATACCTTAAAAAGGTATCAAATATTTTTAATATTTTAACATTTCTCGTAGGAATAAAAAAAAATTGTTATAAAAATTTGGCTGTACAAATGGATAAATAGCCATTAAATTAATACACCAGTATTTCATATGTTAATATTTGATTAAGCTGTAGTTATCAATACACCCAAGATTATAATAAAATAGAATTTGGTCCCAGATCAAATTACTTTAAGTGCAGTATGTAAGTTAAATCTAAAAAAACATAGGAAAATAACTTCAGATCTACTGAATTGTTTAAACTCTTAACACAACTTCTTTAATACATGTAGGTTTTTTATTTGAACATATTTCTATATTTTCTCAATCTTAACATAATAGACATTTGACCACAATTACAGAAACTGAAATATTTTACTTGATGATTTTAACCATTTAACTGAGACATGACATTCCTCAAAAATAGTGAATTGAGCCTTTTAGCCTAAAAAATACATGTTCCTACTACACACAGCCCATTTAAAACGTTTGCATTGGAACACGACAACCTTAAAATTTTCAAACACTTTTCTCCAAAAATATTAACAAACAATAATTTCTTGAATTTCAATACATGGAGGATTGTTATGAAAGAAACGAAAAACAGAATAACTCTCAATACTGTACAATAATAATGATGACATTTTATTATGCTTGAATCAGCAACTGATGAAATCAAGAATGTTCAATATTCAAACGGTCGTTACATGTAACTCTACTGGTTTGCCACCATTAAAATATTACTCATACGATAGGCCATTTATAAAACAACTGATGCACATTTTACTAGGTTTACAAAAATATTAGTTCCAGTGGTCATGCAAACGGTTTATATTTACCAGAGAAACATAATAGACACTCAGAAGAAATCACAACTCAATTTTTGTAAAGTGCAATGGAATTAGATGGCTATTTTATAGCATCCATCTGACAGAAATCCAAAACAAGCATTGATAAAAAATTCAACAGGATTATGGTTACTCAGCATCACCTTCTGGAGGTATCTGTACCCCTGGGTAGGGTTCAGAAGGGGAGGGTTGGGGTGCAATCACATTAATTGTTCCATCTTGTTCTTGCTGGACAATGCTTTGTTCTGTTTGTGCATCAGCAGCAGCAGCAAGATTTGTAATCGATTTACTCTTCACACACTGGAAGTCAACATGTCGAGACCTAGCCTCTTCTTTTTCCCAAGACATCTTAAAGAATGGCCTTTGTACATAATTATAGATAACTGTTGGATAAAATAAAAAATAATATCAACAATAATCAGTTACCAGTAGAATTATTTAACTTGTATTGGTAATATATCTTATGTATCTTTTAAATCTGTGATATTGATAATTTAGCTTGTATTAAAAGAGTTAAAACACTTATATTTCAGTCCTAGAAATCGACACAAACGGGTCATCATGCATATAACAATGTAATATGAATGTATATAAACTGATTTACATTAAATCATTTCCGTTTTTGCTCTAATTTTCAAATCAGTTATGTTCGGCGAAATACATCAGGAGTCTCAATCGTATTGCCATCTCTAGCGCCTGGTTATTCCAGTCTACACCAATAGTATTTATTGTGCATGCTCTCGAGATAAGAATATGTTGTCACCATTTGACATGACTTGTCGAATATTCCTAGCCTCGTTCTTTGTGTCCCTTGTTTTAAATGTTGAAGACTCTTAGAGATGATTCTGAGTTACAGACTTAGCTACTTTAACTTATTTATTTCATTTTAATCCGTAAAATCAATTAACTTGACTAAACATAATACATAAGTTTATTTTTATCTTGTAGACTAATCAGTTATTCTATAAACTTACCTTCTGGTCTACCACCGGGGCGTCTTTTGATTTTCTCTTTGTATGTTGGATAACCTGAAATGATAAGATGATGATTAACTCCTTTATTTATTGTTTACTTGTTTCATTTATTTGAATATTAAGAATATCAATTTAAAATATGGGCTTGAAAGCCGAATCCAAATCGGCTTATAGCATGTCAAATTTTGAGCGACAACTTCACAGCGCAACTAAGTCCATGATAGCGATAGCTCAAATTTAATATTGTGACTTATTGAAACTGACACAATGGACTAATTACCAAAGGAATTCAAAAGGTGTAAGTCTTTCGATCTCTGAACATCATTCTAATTAAAACACTTAACCTATACCTATGCCATGTGCAAGTATAAAAAAAGACAAGAAATGAAGTAGTATGGAATATCATTTGTAGAAAAATATATAAATACCCTCTATTCCTAATCTAATTTTTTTCAATCCTCTTTCTTTCAAAACTTGTTTAGCTACATCTCTATTTTCTACATATTTAAAAAAACGACACATATGGTTGCTGGTTATAACTGAAAAATAGAACAAAATAAAACATTATTAGCTTAAATATTTAATACAAGTCTAATAGAAATGCTGTAATTAGATGTGTAAAACTCCACCTATATGCTTTCTCTTAGCTATATTCATATATAATTCACAAGTTACAAAGTTAAACCTTGTATTCGCACAAACATTTCTTGCATTAGATTAATTCTCTTTTCTTAAATCTATAATATTCTGTCAACAATTGGACATCAGATGGCACTTGAATATTTGAATAATCTACTTTTTAAATAGTTTTTCAGGGCTACTTGATGATTTGATGTCAATTAAAACTACTGAAATTTGGTCTGTTTTTTTTCTTCTATGAAATATTTACAAATTCAATGAAATCGACAAATATCTCAGAATGGGAAATATCTTGATATGAAAGTTTATAGTTTCTAAACATCTGAAAATGCACCACAAAACCACCCCAAAATTTGAATAATAACATAATATTAGAATAGAAAACTTAGTATTATCGTGAGCATGATGTAACCACAGACCAGACTATATAGTAAATTAATAAAGGTGATATTTAGGTTAATATTGGGAAAACTTTAAAACAATAGGATAAATGAAATGGAGCCCAAATCTGAAGACAGTTTAATTAATCGCTTACTTTGAGACTGATCTTCTCCAATCTGAGGTGGAAATTCTTCATCCCATTCTACTAAATCATCTTCAGCTAAAACTACAATATGACATTCTCTTTCACCATGCTGGAAAAAAAAGAATATTCCCATGTATGTATGTAAATAAGACAAATAAAAGTTAGATACTTTCTGAAATGAAATTCTTTCCTATATATACTTTATTTACCTACAGTTTACGTAATATAAATAAAAATATATTTTTCTGTTAACAAATTCAAGGAACTAAACTTACCATTAGAAGAGAAAGACGAAATAAATTGTAAGTCTACATACCTGAGCACACTGAACCATAACCGGTAAAATCAATTCTTCTACAAAATGTTCAAATTGTTGCCTGGCCCCTTCGTTGGATAATTCGTGCAAGAAACCTCCTGAGAAGAGATATGATGTACATGCAATTTATTTCATTAAATAACTAAAAGTCCATTTTTTTTCATGCTTGTTGACAGTACATAAACCCATGAAAATTTGTATCACGCCACAAGGGAACAGCCTATGGATACAGGGCCTTATGGAGTCCAAGTACCCAACAGACAAACTTCAAATCGTACACAGCATCTAACAGGTGTCACATGATCTCGCATAATGTGTGATACATGATGTAATACATCCTTATAAAAGAGGCCTTATCTTTTGAAACTCTGGCAGAAAAAAGCTGGCTATTGTAATTTAAAAAAAGATCTGATTTTTTTTATATAAACATCAAGTTTGAAGACATATTGTATAATCTGAACATGACTGTCACAGAATATAACAACAGCTTTCATCGTATATATATATGTCAAATCCATTTGGTTGTCTAAACAGGGATCAAATATCCATCTCAATAATTGGGAGACAAAGTAATGGAATGGTCATATCTCTAAAAGTTTTGAAAGGCAACTTTAATTAATACATTATACTGCTTTTTAAAGATTGACTTACTTAGATCAGTTTTAACACAAACGACTCTACTTGTGGGAATATAAAAAACAAAAATCTGAAACGGATGTTTATTAATCAAACATAAGCATACTTACTTAGATTTTGGCACTTGACAGTTGTAGCATCAAAAGGAATGAGCAGGTAATCACAGGCTTCTCGGAGTTCATGGACCGGTGTACTAGGAGGGCAACGAACAATACCAGTTCTATAATAATCCTGAAATAAAGATACATTATGTATGTAAGATATAGATAAAGAACTAGTTATTCTTTCTATAATAGTTCGAAAGTAGATGATGTAAAATGAATAATTTGAAAATTTCATTCAAATTACTCTATTGCAGGCGAAGATATTGGCCTTTGAAGGTTTGACAGATGTGTGCAATAATTTCAACCAAGGTCCTGGTTGATCTAACCTAAGTCTCGGTCCGTCAGGGTCCGCCATATTTGATTAAATCAAAGTATCACTGAACCGTTTTAATCTGTTTAATATCGGAGAAATCTGATGCCATCGAGAGTTGATTAAGGCCTGGATCAGATAATTAATGTCTAATTAATACTTTAGAAAACATTTCAGGCCTAAAGAAAGACCTGCAATAGGCAGATTTAGCTCTTGCATAATGTATGTTTAATAGAAGACAATCCAGGATGGTTTTAAGAAGAAACAAACTTCTCAAGAATATATGAAAAACAATTAAAATACTGTAAACTTGTGACCTATTACCAGTGACATCAATTTCAACTGATCAGGAGGTTTTAATCGCTATTTGAGTCGCAATAATTTTACCCTTAAACTTTATTTAATTTCATGACACATTGATTTCTTATCCAAGTAAAGTAAACAGAGGCAGATTAATACTGAAAATGAATAACCAATTTCCAAATAGTATCAGAGGTGAACTAGTTCAAAACTCTGAAGAATTTAGTAGTTACTACACATGTATGATCACAGCTGTGTTTTACGAAGCAATATGAAAATATAAATATTTACTTACCAAAATTGAACGGAAAATAGGAGCTGAAATGCCATCTGCAACATCAAATTCCCCTCTTTCATTTGGACGAGTAAAGTTATTTTCAAGAGATGATGTAAACATTCTACAAATAAAAAAAAGAAAAAGATAAATGTCAGCAATCTATTAAATTTCATATGCCCCATGCCTAGATACATTTTTATAATGCCAAACAAACATTGATGAAAATCATGTTAAAACATACTATGTACATCTTCAAATAGTGATCATATTAATAATGCAGTTATTTAGATTGATTCTTTTTTTTGATCAGTTACTAAATTTAATATACAGCATTATTTAAGAGTTCTGTTCCATGTTTATCACTAATTTGCCTCCATAATTTTGGTGAAAATACAAAACATAATCACCTTCCTAACATAGTTTCAGGGTGAGCTCGAAACAATTCAGGGTCAACAACAAATCTAGTATCATCTACCACCAGGGTCAATCGTTCGCCTCCAGGGCGAGGACTGGCACATTTCGGAAGTGGATTAACAGCTACTGTAGGTGGATTCAACATGTTGTTATTGCTAGGTATTTTCTTGTCAACAAAATCAACGAAAAAAAAACGGTCATCTCTGTTGCTGTTATAAAGTGGATAACGCGGTGATAACACCGCTGCTTGCTGATGATGGCTTCTTGGCAATGGATAAGACACTACTTCTCTCAAATGACTGGGCTCTGATGGACCGTCTTCGTTGCTGCTTGTATTCTCCAAACTTAATGACCGTACTCTATTCACTAAGCAGGGTTTAGATCGTGTTGGACCAATTGAACTAAAACAAAAGATAAAAATTCATACATTTAATCATTCATGACCTGAATGTTAAATTTCATGAAGAATCAATGCTTTCTAACAAAAGATGTGCAGCGAGAACTTTATTCATTTACACTATTTTTTATATATATATTGAAGAGAGTTGAACAAGGATACATCATCCTTGTTTTACTCCTGCATTTGAACTAATAGTAATAGGGAGAGAAATACTAATACTATTGGTTTTTATTAGATATTTAGTATTTCCATACATAGACTCAACGAGTTGCAATACATTGCCATTGATATTATGTATAACAAATTTTACGAAAGAAAAGGTTCAATTCAAGACAAACAGTTCTCCACTACATTTATGTAATTATATTATGCTTACATTATTCAATTAGCTATAAAAACCAAAGATGAACCAAAATTACCTTTTATGTTTAATACAAGTCTTTTTTCTTTCATCTGTTTCGGAATAATCACTATCACTGCTGTTTGTGTCGTAATGACGTTCTCTGTAAGAATGGTGTCTACGGTAGGCCATTCCACATGAAAGGAATTTAATCGAAGATGGTATCTTCTTCAACCACTCTTTGAGCTTTATTTTTGCCGTTTTTAAATTATTTCTGAAAATATAAACATTTTAAATTATTTTTTTTGGGATGTCAGCTAATTTGTAACCTGGCTGTTTCGTACTTAGTTCATACGAACCTGACCTCACATGAACCGTTTCGTACTTTACTTCGTACCCAAAATTTACTCGTACCTTTTGCTATGATGTTGAAATCAGATTAAAAGAAATTGAAATAAAGGTGAAACAATTTAATCAAACAAATCCGACGGCTACGCTAAATTTATAAAAATGGCTGCCGAACGAGCTTTAGCTATGAATACTATGATGATTTAATAACAAAAAGCGAATTTTATGCATTTATAAAAATGGCTGCCGAACGAGCTTTAGCTATGAATACTATGATGATTTAATAACAAAAAGCGAATTTTATGCATTGATAATAATAATTACATGAATATGAAACATTTTTAAAAATCATATCACAGCCTGATAAAATATTGAAAAATGGCTGCAGAACAAGAATTAGTTACGATGATTTAGTAACAAAAAGTGAACTGTTTGCATTAAAAAAAATTAGAAATGTCCATATTGATATTACACTATGCCCAACAGTAAGTAGTAATTCACACACAAAGGAAGGATACATTTAAACTAAAATTGCTTATATGCATTCCACTAAATTAACATTGGATCGATTGAAAGCCATTTTGGTGCATGATATAACAGATCAAGGAAAAGAGTGCGCCCATCTTCACACGTTCCATTTGGAGACTTGCAGTGTTCTATTTTTAAGCTCAAATAACCCAACCATACATTTTAGGAAAAGGAACTAATCAATTTGAGGTACAATTTTCATGCATATTCTAATTCTGGTTTAGCACATTCTTTCAACTGAATCAATTTGAGGTAGCCTACAAAATGAGGAACCAATGAACTAAGACTAACTCACTAAGTAATTAAGAAAGAAGGTTATGAAACGGCCTGCACCCACCGTTTAAGGGTATCAGGCATATTCAACACCAGGCTAATTCAACACCTGTAAAACGAATCCTAGATGATTCGGTACCAAGTTCATTCGGGACCCGCATTTTGAGATTATTCGGGACCTACTGGTTTTATGGTAGGTTAGTGTATTCAGTGATATATACTGTCTGTGGGTATAGTGTATACAGTGATATAAGATTACATGTCACTTCGGTCTCGCGTCATTTCGGACTTACGTCACTTCGGACTCTAAAAAATCTGTCCTCGACATTTCGGACTCGGGTAGATGACGTTTTGGACTCGGGTATAGAATTAGAACATAGAATTATACAACATATAATACCAACATATAATACCAATATGTAACGAGAAAATTGTGATTACTGTTTTACGGTGAAAATCGATAATTATGGTCTATTGCATGAATACGGTCAGATGTTTGTATGTTGCATTCATATATTGAACAGGTGTCCGTAAACTCGTCCACAAGCAAACATCTCATGATCTAAAATATTCGGCGATGATTAATAATATCACCTAATATAATTTACATTGCTGAGAGTGTTGTTAGTACAGAACACAATCATGTAATTTGTATATGATTGGCTTCAAAAGACCTTAAGTTGTCAATGCTTCTTTGAACTGTCGGTATTACAAATGTAAAAATAGCCGACTGCACGATTTTCTCGAGACATTGTTCTCCTAACCCAACACAATGGCGCCATACTTAAACAATGGTATTATAAACCACTACTGATCATATATTAATATCTGCTGCATTATTACTTATCGCACAAGTTGTTGTTTATAACGTTAAAAAACAAAACAAATACACACCAAGTGTCATTACGCGATTTATATTTTGATTAACAGCAAATAATACTGGTGTGATTTTAGCGGATTGAGTAAATTTAACAGTAGATACAAGACGAGGTGATCAACAATTTTAATGGTTAAAAAGTAATTTCACTGATTGAGTACAATTACGTACATGTTGTATGTACACAAGTACATGTAGACCCGCATTGTTTGTTAATTGACTTTATCCCATGATTTAAAAAAATTGGCGATGGTTAATATTGGGTCAAACATAATCTCTTAAATAGCGCCGGAGCCGCTTTTAGATAAAGTGAGTTCGCATTAAAACACAAAAAAGTGGCTACGTGCGTTTATATTCTTTGATCTTTGATACACGGGACATTTCTGTTAATGAAAGAAATCTGCACGAGAATGACAACATATACAAGTTGACAGTTTACCATTGAGTTCGGGTTCAAGTGGAATTGGTTCTTCATCGAAAAATAGTTTTTGCCTTACTTTACTATTAATATAGTTTTAATATTTCTTCAATTTAGATATCGGTTTTTTAATACAAACATTATTTATGTGGCGGAATGGGTTTTGTTGTGAAGACCCTACATGCTTGTACACCCAGTCACTTGCTACTAGTGGAATTGACAATTAATTAATTAAGCATATAATTGACAATTATTAACACTTTAATTAACACCCCCAATCTGTTTCTCGGAGAATTACGAGTATAATAATATATCTGTCTTTAACATGTGCTGTCACAGCACGCGGCGTCAATCATTGGCTGAATGACGCGTCCATTGTTTATAGTGTGAACCCCACACTAATCTACCATAAAACCAATAGGTCCTGAATAATCTCAAAATGCGGGTCCCGAATGAACTTGGTACCGAATCATCTAGCACCCTGTAAAACCCTGTTCAATTTTCTATGTATCTTGGCTGATTGTACATACTAATGCTTTAATTTTTCATAGATGTAGAAATCATTGATTTTCTTATTGAAATAAATTTTTAACAAATCAGAAATATAAACAATAATAATACCAACATTTTTACTATAGTATTTTTAGCAAAGTAATAAGTATTTGTGGCTAAAATCTATTTGAACCTGATCATTTGTTTACATGTTAATGTTTACGTGTAATTTGTGACATTTGAATTACCCTGATGTAAGAGTTGACAACAGACGTCTGAATGAATGTCGAATGAATCATAATAATGATAAATGATAGCCAGATGCAGATTGGCATGTCATTGACAATAACATTTATGATGAGTAAAAACAGAAATGTAAATTCAGATCGTGTATTGATTTCACAAAGTTGGGCAACAATCCATAGGTATATCAAATTATTCCAGACACCTAATCAACCTTTATATTTTAACTTACCATTTAGAAATCTTACTAAGGGTTAGTAATAAATGTGGAATGTAGAAAATGGTGTGTAATTGTGTAATTCGATTGATATCATCAACCATAAAAACACGCCATTTTGTTATGCAGACTTCTGGGATAGCTCAACCTTGACCTTCATAAAATTCCACGCCCATCAGCTCTACTTCCACTTTGACGACACAGTATAATATCCTCGTCGGTAGAGCGTAAAGCGGCCCACACACGCTCAATATAATTGTCAATAATATTGTCAATACTTGATATTGACAATTATATTGAGCGTGTGTATGCGATATTGAAGCTCGATATAATTGATGTCAATATGATTGAAGAAATCAAAAGTCCGTAGATATTTTATTGACGAACCGTCAATTTTTTTGCAACGTGGGCGTCATCAATAATATTGACACAATATTTCATTTCTCAAAGTAGGTGTGGGGTGGGGGCAAATTTCGAGCAATCTGACTTTTCAGGCAGACGGGTAAAGTGAAAAAAAAAACTATCATATGATCTTGTTGGCAAGATAAATGGCCGAAATCTAATACAAAAAACTAATTTTACGTTTCTTTTAATTGAATAGTTGGCAAAATAAAGTGGCCGAATATTAAATATTAAAACATTTTGCTTGGGACCAGTGTCAGTGGTCAGTGGCACTATAGCGTTCCAGATGAGCTTTAGTGTGATCGGCCCATTAGTCGGGTATCCGTTTTCGCTTTCATTTTAAAAAAAAGTTTTCGCGATATTCTCTTGAAATTTGTCTTTCTTTCATTACGTGAAGGCCGCGTCATTTCAACGTAGGCCAGTCTGCCGTTGATATGACCCAAAGGCAAATGTGTGGATGGAAGTAGAGAGAACAGAAAACACATGAAACTGAAGTGCTGAAAAAAGCGGGTAGAACTACGCCCAAAATCGCGATGTTTTTCGGTGGCCAGGGACAAGATCACTGCTCAGTCGATGAAAACACGAATGGTATGCCTATCATCGAGAATAATAAATCGCCTACCGACCTTCAGGGAGTGATTTATAAAGCCAGTTTTGCAAAGGGCCCAGTTGATTTGGGGCTTCCTAGGGTCCATCAGATCCTAGATCCGCCTCTGCGCAACAGTCTTATTGAACGGTTGGAGTTGACGTCGCGTAGCGTGGGATTCGGTTACGTAACCATTGGACAACTTTGATCCGACTTTGGTGTTGCTTAACTCACGGGCTAGAGAAGCAGAAAAACGCATTTACGATAGCTGAATTTTCAAAACTTTTCTCCGAGACCATTGATTGTTTGGGATTCAGGTCAGTCAGCAAAGGTAGGCTAATTTGGACCACATTGAAGTTGCTGTATTCAAGTGCTGAAAAAGCAGGAAAGCGCGTTTGTTGCAGTTAAATTTTCAAATTTCTCTCTCGACGGTCTCGTCTCCATGGAATTCAAATCAGCTATCTTAAAAACAGGCTATATTAGACAACTTTGAAGTCGCTGTATTCAGGAGAGAATAGCGGGAAAATGCGTTTGCAACCGTCATATTTTCCAAAATTGTCGTGGAAGGGTTTGGGGTAGGGTCCCCTACACGGTAAGCGCTCCGTACCTCCTCCTTCGCAGAAGACCGGCGCCGCCGTCTATAACCCGAAATTTTTGCCCGCCCCACAAATTATCATCGAGCCTGTACGCCTATGGTACTTGGAACTGCCACAGATAATGCTAAACAAATAGTTTCGTCCATGATGGCTGCTTTGCTCAGAATGAATATTGAGACAATATAATTGAACGTGTGTGGGAAACCGAAATTTGTTTCAATTAAATTGACATCAATAATATTGACAATTATATTGAGCGTGTGTGGGCCGCTTTAAGCAAGGCTGACACTTGCACGATTCCGTGGCACGCATTGGCACGACTCGGGTCGTGCCAGTGAGCAAACTAGTCGTAAACTGGCGTGAAGTGTGCGTTAACCCGTCGTGACTGCGTGCCATGTCTAGACGAGAATTTTGAAATGTTCAAAATTTTTGTCACGACAAAATCAGCAAACCGGTCGTGAACTATGCGCAAACTGTTCGGGAACTCGTCGTGAACTCGTCGGGACGATGCGGAAGGATGCGTGCCAGTGTGTGGAAGTGCACGCCATCTCACGACTGTCAAGAACTGCCACGAATAGTTCACGACTAGTTCACGAATATGGCGTGTCCAAGTCGGCACGACACCGTCCAAATTGCGCAAACTCGTCGGGCCAATGCGGGAAGTGTGTAAACAATGCGCAAACTATGCTTGGATTCGTCGGGCCAGTTCGTGTCAATGTTGAAACTGATGGGCACGCATTCGTGAACTCGTCGTAAACTATGCGTGAACTATGCGTGAACTAGTCGTGAACAGTGCGGGAGCCTCCCAGTTCGTGACCAAAAATGGCACGACGTGCCACGACAAATAGTGACCAAAAGTCGTGCAAGTGTCAGCCTGGCTTAAGGCGTATTATGACATCAACAGCAGGCGAAGAACGCTAGATCCGAGAAGGTCCTGTACATTTTAGCACATATTATGATTTCATAATAATATATGGATTGTGAGCGGGCCCGTAGCCAGATCATAAAATTTGGAGGGTCCAACGGAATTTTTCGAGGGGATGGGGATCTGGCCGGCTAAGATTAAGAACGGTCCTACTCCTAGGATGAAATTAATCATTATGTTGGCGAAATAATAAAAAAATGGTGGGGGGGGGCTAATTCCATTTTTGGGGGCCCGATTGTGGGTTAGGGTTAAGGTTAGGGCCTGCAGATTTCGTCACATCGAGATGTAAACAGACTAGGCGCTAACCCTAAACCTAACCCTCGACCAAGCCCCACCCTTGCCCTTACTTTAAAAACACACATTCCACATATGACGTCATGTGTGCAGGATCGTCTCCTATCTAGCGTTCAAGCACTACTTGGATTTGTCATGGACCTTATATTTTGTATTTCCAATTCTTATAGGCAGATCTCATCCGGCTCCGAAATTGTCAGAAAGGGGGAGGGAGCTTTGATCCCTAATACAAAACTGATTTGAAGTTTTATAGTCAGATAAATGAAATAGGGTTTAACGTCCTACTGTTCTGCTCCGAACTGGGCTAATGAAGACGGGCATACGTCATTATAGTGTGCTGCAGAAAATTTTACCCGGACAGCGGCACTACGGTTAGTAACTGTCGAGGAATCTTTAACGTAAACGGGACCTCGGTTTTCGTTCATCCGCACCACGCCGGAAATCTAGATGAACTTTCTCGACCAACGCAGGGATCGAATACCCGACCTTTAGGCTAGCGAACCAGCGTCTCACCCATGCTTAGCCACCGTGATCCCCATCGTCATATAACCAGTTAGCGACTTATATGTATGGGCGTCACACATGGAGAGGTCCGGGGGGTGGGACTGAAAATACCCCCCCCCCCAATTTACATAGTAGTCCCTAACTCCTATTAATATACAAGTTAAGATTCTATCTGTGCATAGACATTTCATTTCAGAACATCCCCCCCCCCCATTATATATTTCACGGCGTGGCCTCTGCTTACATGTATGACCCATGGCTGGCGAGGGACGGGTAGCCTAGCTGAGCGAGTGTACTTCTATCGTGATCGGATCAGTGCTGTATCTATGCACGACATGGGTTCGTTCACATAATCGTAAGTGAAAACGAATTGGCCAACGGACAATTTGAAATGAACTGGGGTGTAACTTCCTACTGTTCTGCTCCTATACTGGGCTAATGTAGCGAAGACGGAAAGACAATTGGTGATAGAAGAATTATACAGGTTTAAGATGGGTTCCCAGCAAAGTATTGATCGGCTGGTTATTTCCAATAAAAGTATGGCAAATTTGGTATTTATGAAAAGTATAGACACCCAATATTACTAGAAAAATACGAGATTACGCGAAAATCGGCCATGGGGCAAGGACTGGGCAATATTGTCAGGGAATCACTAACTGTCAACCCGATAGGATTTGCTGGCTTATTGTCTGCTAGCTTAGGTCAGGGAGCAGTAACGTTATTTCTTGCTCAAATGGTTAGGCGGTTTTGGGAACATTGCGGGGTGTCAACGCACAAAACGTACTCTGCAATTAAAAGGTGTAAAAAGAAGTTGACAGAAAAAATTAAGAATTTATTTAGGACTCAATAATACGGTAAATGTAAAGTAAGTAATGACAGATACATTTTGAAAAATGAACCCTCCCACAATGAAGTTAAGTTGGCAGACATTGCGTTTAACAGCAGCTTACTTACAGCTATAGGTATCCCCGGCGAAAACAGAGTTTTGAAAGGGAATTGAAGCAAATTTTTGATAGATTGGTCACTTTAAATATGTGTTTAGTCCAAATATATCCTCAAATCACAAAGTTCGTACCGGGGAATGCATTTTTAAAGAAGCTAAATCGCTAACATTCGGGACCTAGAAATTCACAAAAGTTGGTCGCAACGTATAAAATACTATAACATGAATGTATATAAACAGATTTACATTTAATGGTTTCCGATTCGTGTACCAATGGTAAAAAAAATATTTTATCTTAAATATCGGATATCAGAAGCTCCTCTTTTCCCGGCAAGTTCACATCATCAATGTTGATTTAAATTGATCAATAATTCGTGTTTTCGATGTCGAAGATTTTGGAGAATTTTGAGTTACGGACTTAGGTCCTTTAAGTTCTTTATTTCAAAATTGAAGAATCACACGGGCGCCATTAAAGCGCTCTGTCAAAATATAGCAAATACAATCTGAACCACTTAGATTTTTTTAACCAATTCAAGAATGAACCAGGGATTTTAATTTTGTATTAGTGATAAATGACACAATTTCTGTCGTATACATAGGCCTACCACATACAGCTTTATATTTATTGGTCTAACGACAATATTGATATAACTCATAACTCAACATGTTATATTTTAAACAAACTTTATTTAAGTTTCGACACATCAGACTACCATCTATCACGACGTGGATCCAGTTACTCAAACGAAATTTCCTGCTTGGCTGAAAAACGAATTAATAGATACAAATGATAAAATTAATTATTGGTGGGGAAGACACACCGAGCAGTATAAAAGAAAAGATCACCAGAAGTGAGATAGATTTCGATGAAACGTGTTAATGTACAAGATACAAATATTTCTTGGCTAAGTGAGTAAGGTCCTGGGGCCTGTTTCACGAAATTTCAACTAAGATAAAATCCGATTTTAGTCATTCGATTGGATAGTATTAGATTGATTTTAGCGCTTAGCCAATCAGATTTAAGTATGTACTAAAATTTGGATTATATCTTAAGTTAAAATTTCGCGAAACAGGCCCCTGGCTCACTATCCTGGAGGTCGGGTGTTCATCTCGATATTGTGGCGTTGTTTCCCCTTGTCAGTGATGCAGGCGGAGGCCCTGATAAGGACAGCTGCCTATATAGTCGGTCCCATTGGTTCTTAAATGCCCCACTTACTTGTAAATAAATAGAGCTGCAGTGGGACAATATATCATATATGATGTAAAGTGAAAAGTACAGGCTGTTTGGTACTACATTGTACATGTATTTGAGATCCGGAAATGTGGCAAATTCAGGTCAACAAAGTGTATTAACGGCAAGTAGGGATTAGCGAATTTACGCTGTAACATATAATTGTAAAAACTTACGCTCAACAACTGCACCACAGCCAGCTTTGGCCATGTCATATTTACAGAGACCTCGGCTATGGGCTTCGCAGCGACATGTTTCGCAACCATTCTGGTCCATTGGCATGAAATCCCCCAAATTATATTCTTTATGGTCTATCTCAGACCGACACCCTTCTTTTAAACAACAACATTGGTCATCCGTCCACTGAAAATAAAACACATTGCGGACTATTCAGTATTTGATGAGCTAAATTCGATAGGAATGATAATGAAAAAATGTTTATAATCGGTCCTAAAGGACAGCGGGGCCACTTCCAAAGCACATAATACGTCCACGTTAGGAATGGGGTTATTTATATATGTATTCATCGGTTGATATAATTACATAGATATTAACATCTGTGTTTATTATATTTGTTAGAGTAGAATTGATAACAATCGCACTTCTTATATTATAACGCCTGCTGTTGCATTTTGTACCAACTACCAAACCAGTAAATTAAATATCAGTAAATAATATGTGGACTACCATCGGATATTGGTATTAAACGAAGTGTACGTGGTTAAATTTCCCGTTTTTATCATTTGAAAAAGGTATCGTCAAAGGCAAATAATGTATTTTGTATTAGACTTACTGGCTTTCACTTAATTTAAATATTAGCCAATATCTGTTTATATATTAAACACATATAAGGAATATACACACATACATTTTTTTTAAATATATATATATAGGATAAATTTGATGCTTTTGATTTGTTCTTAAATTGTTTAATTTTTTTTTCATCTTGACATTGTCCAAGAACACCATATGTCCCTAGCATAAAAATAAATACAACGCACCAGAAGACATCTCCTCTTTAATTCTTCACTATAAGGTTTGGCACAAATAGGCCCACCATTGCAGGTTATTTTTGTGTTCTGACAGACACATCTGTCACAACCTTGTTTCCACGTCTGCCCTTCATACCTAAAAAACAGGGCATCGTCGTCTCGATCTTGACATTGTCCAAGAACACCATATGTCCCTAGCATAAAAATAAATACAACGCACAGCACCAGCATGTTTGCTTTAGGTAGTTATTCCTTTAATGTGAAAGTTGACTTTGCAGGGTAAACAATTATAGTTTATTTAATAATTACAAAATCATTATAAACGCCATTTCAATCATTAATGTGACCTTTACAACAAAATGTTAATAATTCAAATGAAATTGGATTTCAATATACATTGTTGTACACGCATTTCCTGAAATTATCACCAAACCTTTTAGACAAGTGCTTTAGCAGAGGCGAGTCGGGGAGGAGTAGGGTATCCCCCACCCCTATCCTCAGCAATATAAAAATTGTAAACAACATTTTTTCTGAGAAAAGTGTTACGGTTGTGTGCTTTGTTCTTTATCATCAGATTGTGGGATAGGATGGGTATTCAAGGCTCGAGGAAAATGACTTAAAAATAATAATTTGTGATATCCCAATTAATGCCTTGCAATGGGAAGAAACTGGAGGACCAAGAGAAAACTCACGGGGATTCTATCGAAACCACTTGCATCAATGAAATTGAATCAATATATGATCCTATTTAAATATACATATTAATTCATAATAGAAAAAAATGACACCAAATAGGTGTTGGATTTCTCTCTTTAAAAAGCTCAGTGTGTATGCGTATGCCTACGTTGACGCCATCGTGCATTGTTAGCTGTAATTTTTAGATCCGCCCAAGTTTAAGTGGCATATGTTATAAATAAATCGAATTCATCTGCTAGGAAATATTAAATAAGACATTGAATTCAATGAGAAATTTATGGGCATAATTTATTTAGTATAATTATTATTTATCCGACAAAAATCGGTTGATGATTCAGTTGACTAGTCGAGATACTCCATTATGTTGAATAGGAATTTGTATTGTATACCAAGCGGTATCTTTCACGATTTACGAGAATTACGAAAGTCTTCTAATAAATGAACAGAAAAACTCGTTCGACCATTTTAAGATAAAAACATGGCTATATACTTTACGATAACTTGTACAATGTGTGGTATTTAAAATGAAATGAAATGAAATTGGGTTTAATGACCTACTGTTCTGCGCCGACTGGGATAATGAACCAGTGATTGTTATTATAGTGTAAAGCAAGGCTGACACTTGCGCGATTCCGTGGCACGCATTGGCACGACTCGAGTCGTGCCAGTAAGCAAACTAGTCGTAAACTGGCGTGAAGTGTGCGTTAACCCGTCGTGACTGCGTGCCATGTCTGGACGAGAAGTTTGAAAGGTTCAAAATTTTTGTCACGACAAAATCAGCAAACGGGTTGTGAACTATGCGCAAACTGTTCGGGAACTCGCCGTGAACTCGTCTGGACGATGCGAGAGGATGCGTGTCAGTGCGTGTCAGTGCACGCCATGCCACGACTGTCACGAACTGCCACGAATAGTTCACGACTAGTTCACGAATATGGCGTGTCCAAGTCGGCACGACACCGTCCAAATTGCGCAAACTCGTCGGGCCAATGCGGGAAGTGTGTAAACCATGCGCAAACTATGCGTGAATTCGTCGGGCCAGTTCGTGTCAATGTTGACAGTGATGGGCACGCATTCGTGAACTCGTCGTAAACTATGCGTGAACTAGTCGTGAACAGTGCGGGAGCCTCCCAGTTCGTGACCAAAAATGGCACGACGTGCCACGACAAAATCGTGACCAAAGTCGTGCAAGTGTCAGCCTGGCTTTAGTATGTTAATGTTTTGTTTCTAAATGTCACTTAAAGAAGTCGGATAATGAAGACGGGCATACGCCAATCTTGCTCGGATAGCGGCTATAGGGCTATAGCCACTCTTGTGTCGAATTCCAGCTTCCAAGGGATCTTTTACGCGCACGGTTATTGGTACTATCCGAACGCCAAGACAGCTGTCCTTGTTAGACGCTCCATACTGCACCACTGACAAGGGGAAACCACGCCGGAGAATTTCAATGAACTTTCTCGGCCAACAGCACGAGCGAACCCACAACTAGCGAGCCAGTATCTTACTCACTTTGTATTTTATATGAGTGATAAATGGCACAATTTCTGTCGTATATATACCACCACATACAACAATATTGATATAACTCATAACTCAACATGTTATATATTAAACAAACTTTATTTAAGTTTCGACACACCAGACTACCATCTATCACGACGTGCTCCAGTTACTCAAACGAAACTTTCTGCTCGGCTGAAAAAAAAGATATGCACAAGTTGTAGAGAGAATATTATTATTCCACATTCATAGGCCTACTGGACACACAGTTCACAGATGATTTAATTTAGAAATATATAGAACAAAGTCTACGGCAATTAATAATAATTAAATTAAAAGATTTCAATTTATTAAATTAATTGTTGATGGGGAAGACATACGCAAACAGTATAAAAAACAACTTCCTGGCTACGGGCCTGATAAAAGATAAGATCGGACGAAGTGGTCCGTAGAGATGCAAATATTTTTCATTTTTTGAAGGGGGGGGGGGGGTAAATTAGCTAATAATTAACGGTTTGGCCAATTCTGGCAGTCTAATCCGCCAGGGTTTTTTTTAATACGGTTACTATTACAGATGATTTAATTTAGAAATATATAGAACAAAGTCTACGGCAATTAATAATAATTAAATTAAAAGATTTCAATTTATTAAATTAATTGTTGATGGGGAAGACATACGCAAACAGTATAAAAAACAACTTCCTGGCTACGGGCCAGGCTACGGGCAATAAGATCGGCAGAAATGGTCCGTAGAGATGCAAATATTTTTCATTTTTTGAAGGGGGGGGGGGGTAAATTAGCTAATAATTAACGGTTTGGCCAATTCTGGCAGTCTAATCCGCCAGGGATTTTTTTTAATACGGTTACTATTACTGAGGCATTTGTCATATGATACTGCTGCTGCAAAAAAAAAAGGCCGACTTACTTGTAAATAAATATGCAGTGGGACAATATGATGTAAAGTGAAAAGAATAGGCTGTTTGTTACTACATGATTGTATGACAAATCCAGATCAACAAAGTGTTAACGGCAAGTAGGAATGATATTAGCGAAACAGTCGAAGCTTCGCTTTAACATGGTAATCTTAAAAATTTACCTTCAACAACTGCACTACAGCCAGCTTTGGCCATGTCATATTCACAGAGTCCTCCTCGGCTATGGGCTTCGCAGCGACATGTTTCGCAACCATTCTGGTCCATTGGCATGAAATCCCCCAAATTATATTCTTTATGGTCTATCTCAGACCGACATCCTTCTTTCAAACAACAACATTGGTCATCCGTCCACTGAAAATAAAACACATTGCGGACTATTCAGTATTTGATGAGGATTGACTGTAGGAGGAGGGGATCGCCCATGTTGATGAGGGAAATTCGATAGGAATGATAATGATGAATACTTGTAGTTTATAATCGATCCCAAAGGTCAACCACTGTCAAAGCCGCATACGTCCACTAACGAATTGGGTTATACAGGCCCGTAGTCAAGGGGGGGGGGGCTAGAAATAATTCCCCCCCCCCCTGACAAAAAGTTGTCCACCATATGGCAGGGGGGAGTGACCCCCTCCCCCTGGAACCCCCTATCAACAGTCTGCCCCCCTCCACCAGCAAGCTGGCTACGAGCCTGGGGTTATATTTACATATGCATTCATAGGTTGACAGAATTACAAAATATCAACACCTGTGTTTATTTAAATTATTATAATAGTAGAATTGATAACATGGCGCCTGCTGTTGCAATGCATATGTACACTTATTCGGATATTGGTTTTAAACGAAGTGTGCGTGATTAAATAATTTCCTCTTTTTATTAATTGCAAAAGAAGGTGTCACGGGCAAATAATGCAGGCCTATTTTGTATTAGACTTACTGGCTTTCATCTAATTAAAATATCTGTTTATTTATATTACACATACAACGACATACAAAAGTTTAAAATTATAATTTTGTATATGCTTTCGATTTGTTCTCAAAATTATTTTGGGGTTGTTTTGGGTTTTTTTTAATTTAAAAGATAATCTTACCTGAAGACATGTCCTCTTTAAATCTTCACTATAAGGTATGGTACAAACAGGCCCACCACTGCAGGTTATTTTTGTGTTCTGACAGACACATCTATCACAACCTTGTTCCCACGTCTGCCCTTCATACCTAAAAAACTCTTCATCGAAGTCTCGGTCCTCACATTGTCCAAGAACGCCATATTCTAGCATAAAAACAGATACAAAGAGCAGCAGCATGCTGGCTTTTGGGCAGTTACTCCTTTAATGTGCAAGTCAGGTTTGCAGGATAGACTATTAGCCTATAGTTTATTTGATAATTACAAAATCATTACAAACTCAATTTCAATCATAACAGTTAGCATGATACCTTTACAACAAAATGTTAATAATTGAAATGAAATTTGAGTGCAATTGACAGGGGCGGATCTAGGCATTTAAAAAGGGGGGGGGGGCAAAATGAGGGCACGCCGCTGAGGTGAGTGGTGGAAACAATCTTTCGCTAGCGCAGCGAGCAAAAAAAATTTTGGAAGGGGGGCGTGGTCTTTCATGAATTCATCCCTTATTGTTGTATTTTTACTTTAGTGCAAATCAATTTCTATATATTTATTAAAATTTATATAGGCCTATTCTTAAAACGTCGTTTGTGTTTTATTCGAGTACAGCGAATTATGACAACAGGTAGATATTGATAGCAAATCCACGATCAACACAGGCAAGAAATGAAAAAAGAAACATTGACATTGTGAATAAGCTAGGATTAACAAAATTTATCGTAAAACCGAACGTACGACACCATTAACGACATCTAAACCTTCAACATTGGAGTTCCGTGAATTTGGATGATGTACGTCTACTACGGCACTCAAAAATAAATGCTTTGCGTGGGCTTTTATCATGGCTTTGCCGTTGGCCGTGGTAAATTTCGAGCGCTGAGTTTGTGTACAGAGAAGGACGAAGTCGAGAGGGTTTAAATACGACTGGGCGGCTTTTTTTGGATTTTTTCTTTGTGCTTTACGGCAAAAAATAGTGCCGCGTGGCTACATCCCTGTTCCTTGCATCTATAGCAATTCCAAGAGCTATTTGGCTGATATTTTCGGACATAATTGGGTCTGAGAAAAGGAACTTACAGAAGTTAAAAGGCACTTTCAGAAGTAAAAAAGGGCACTGTCGAAAATTAGGGGGAGGGGGCGCAACCGCCTCTGATTGAGTAAATTAATTGTCGTATACACATTTCCTGAAAATGATCACCAAGTTGAAAATAGACTAAATCGAATTCATCTGCCAGAAATTGCTAAATAAGATATTGAATTCAATTTATTTATTATAATTAAGCATGGATTTTAAAATTATTATATTTCCAACAAAACTCTGTTGGCGATTTAGTCGAGGTACTCCATTATTTTAAAATCAATAGAAATTTGTATGGTTTACTTCAGTTGATAGCCAATAAAGTTCCATTAACTTAAATAGGAATTTATAATATTTAATTCATGCCAGTCTCGGGTTATTCGCCCCGTTGTTGGCCAAGAACGTTCCTTGGAATTTTCTGGGGTGGTCTCCCCCTGTCAGGGGCGCAAGGCGGTAGTGGGAGGGGTTGTCTAGTGACTAGTCGTTCGGGTGGGACGAAACCGAAAAACCGAGGTGCCGTGTAGGCCCGACTGCGTGCACACTCGATCGGCTTGGCAGTTGGAATTCGATAAAGACTAAAAGTGAGGCGTAACGGTATAGCGGCGCTTTCCGGGCATAACAGGCCGGCCGGAGAAGGGGGGCTAAGGGGGGGGGGCTTAAGCACTCCCACCCCAATAATTTGGCCGCAAGTACTCTTTTCTCCAGGTTATTACGGCCCCTGGGGCCTGGACCCTCGCCTATAGGGACCTAGGATGGACCGGGCCCCCCTTCCAATCAAGAATTTCTTCCATCGGCCCTGATAACTTCTCTCGTAGCACACTGCATGGCGTATCTGTCTTCATTAGCCCAGTTTGAGTAGGCGCAGAAAAGTATACGATCTATGGTTTCACTACGCACGTACCAATATGTTTCACAGAGAATTAAGAGTTTTCAAATATCACTGTAAAAGATGACGGCCGTCAAAGCACGCGAGTCAATCATTGGCTGAATTGCATTTACATGTTAGGCTACTGCTTGGGCAGAATGCTGCCTTTAAGTCATTTTAATAACCATTACCACTAAATAGGAAATAATGTTTACCTGCAATAACGTCAAACATCTTTATTTAATTTTCAAACACATCAAAAAAATGTTTTACAATTTAATTTGTCGGTGGAAAAAAGTTAATATTTGAGATTCATTAAGTCGCATTAATGTCATCCTTGTCAGTGGGGGTCCAGTGGGTAAGGTCAATATATATAGCCTACACCTCTATGGGTAAGGTGCTGTCTTGGGATCGGGTGTTCGATCCCTGCATTGGCGTGCGCGTAAAATATCCCTTTGCAGTTGGAATTCAGTTGCTGCCCGGGCCAAATTTCCCTCATAGCACACTCATTGGCGTATGCCCGTCTTTAATTAGTCCATAATTATACTGAGTCTTGCCCCCCCCCCCCCAATATCACAAGAAAATTGGCCTTTACCGCAAAATTCATGCAGATGCCCATGCTAGTTGGCCCTCCCGAAAACATCTTTGCCCCCCCCCCCCCACCGAAAAAAACCCAACTTCCTGGCTACGGGCCTGTGGTACGCACGTACAACCAGGCCCGGATTAACCCTTTCGTAGGCCCTAGGCACAAAAGAAATTGTAGGCCCTATTAATACATTTTAAAACCTATGTTTGAGCGCCGCAGGCGCGAATAAACGAGCGCCGCAGGCGCGAATAATTGAGCGCCGGAGGCGCGAATAATTGAGCGCCGGAGGCGCGAATAATTGAGCGCCGCAGGCGCGAATATGCTAGGGGGGTTTGGGGGCATGCCCCCCCCCCCCAAAAAAGTTTATTTCTAGAAGCTGGGAGATGCATTTTAAAGCCATTTTGTGACACTAAAAATTTATGTTAATGCCGTGCGTCATATCGATATTTCACGTTGGCGGACGAAAGTTTATTTATCATTTAGTTTTCTATATTATTAATCCCTAAAGAAGTCAATCTGCCTACGAAATGGTTAATCCAGGCCTGATAATGGGACGGGACGGCAAATAGTACCCTAAAAACCGGGACTGCCCGGTAAAACCGGGACGTATAATTGGTAATCCCATGTGTGTATCGAGAAACTTTGGCAGTTTTAAACTCCTTTAAATTTAAGAAAAAAACCAACTAAAATGACATTTATATGTAATATATTCTTATGATCATGTACATGAGAAATACGAATATTTTACGCATAATCAAATTTAAACAGTTTAATGTCATTCTTTTAAAACTATTGGTTCACTGGTTTTTAAATGTGAACTTTCCGACGATTTTGATGCGCGAATTCTTTAATGATGTGGTCAAAATTGAGACGTTTTAGAATCTCGCTTTCAATTGATAGCACTGCCAGAGATGTTAATCTGCCTTGTCCCATGGTAGATCGCAAACAATTTTTTATTCGTTTTAGTTTAGAGAATGACCGTTCTCCCTCGCAGCTGGTTCCGAATATGGATAAATATATTCTGAGTGCGATATTGGTATTTGGGAAGCTAGAAACCAAGTTATCCTCTATCTGTTTCTGTAACATTTCCTGTGCTGTTAATTTATCCTGGTAAATTTCAGAAAATAACGGAAACTCGTCTACAAATGCAGCCTCGAGATCGTCCGAATAATGTTCAAAAAGTTTTTTAGCGTGACTCGCCGTAGTCAAACTGGGCATATTTCTGTCCGTTAAAAAGCCGAATCTGGAATTTAGACAAGCATATGCACATTGACGCTTTTCCATTTCGGCAATGAGCCTGTCCACGACGGGAATGAACGTTTGAAGACGAAACTTTTCGCTGCCACCGAGACTGTCAATTGCTTCGTCATCACCACCTGATTCGTCGAAAAATCGCTTTCTCGTTCGATGCCGCTGCGTATGGGCTCTGTAATTTGATGACACAAGCTCTTTTGCTTTGCTCTCAAATTGTGGAAATTCGTCCCTTATTTAATATTTGTCGGAAGTAGGAAATAAGACTGTTATACAGCTTCACAACAGTGTTAATTTCAACACTGTTCGTAGGCCCCCATTTTCGTCGTAGGCCCTAGGCACAGTGCCTCGCGTGCCTTATGGATAATCCGGGCCTGCGTACAACCATAGAAATATTTCTATATATAACCATCCATAGTCTATAGATATCCTATAATATGTAACACTTTAATAAGACTGGATAATCAACAGTATTCAGCAAGGGGAAATAAATCTTAGGGTATGAAGTGAAAGTAGTGAAAACAAAATCTGTGTAAGTTGAAATAGGGATGTAAATAAAACGTGATATTATATGTGTGTTTATTTGTATCTTCTAGTCCATAATGTTAGTAATATGTATGATGATAGCCTTATCTGATTTAACAGACTTATCAGCCGTAAAATATTCGCTTGGCCGCAAAAAAAAGTAGACTTTTGAATTAGCTGAGTCAGATTTCGGTTCAAATTTAATTATGATGTCTGGTTGGTTAGCCATGTCTTGTAGGATAAACATCGATATTGAAATAAATAACTATTGAATGGGATTGGGGAACAGGCTTAGCTTATATAAAACCCCTCTCCCTATTTTGTTTTTAGTTACAAATAATATCAAAGATATTAAATTAGTGGTAGCTCCTTTAAATTGTTATACAACTATTATATTATTCCTTTCAGAATTAGACCTAATCCTGATTGCAGAGGCATGACATCCTCCAGCTCAAGACTGCCACCTGATCCATTGTTTATTTTACGAGGTTCCAAAAGTGCCATTACATGTCTTCACTACGAGAACATAGGCTCTGGTACACTGTTTTCTGGTTGTCAAGAAGGGGAGGTGTATATTTGGGATTTGAAGACAAGGAGAATCAAAGAAATGTTTGAAGCTCATACTAATTCGTCTGTTTTATGGATCAAATCTTTTGAACACAATAAACTAATAACTCAAGGAAGGGATGGTTTTATAAAAATTTGGCACAATAAAAATTCTAAATGGAATGTTTTAGGTACCAGTAAATTGTATTTTGTCGAATCTTTATGATATTGTGTCTATATGGAGATTGTCTAAGCTTAAAACAAATCTGTAACACCAATATCATATATTAAGTCATATGTTATAACATTTAAGGCCTAAAGAAAGGTTGATAATAGGCAAATTTAGGTCTAGATTAATGTACCAGTATCTTTATATATAAAATATTCAATCTGGGTACATTTTAGCATCCATGGAAATGATTCAATGGCTTTAAACCAGCAGTTTGTGTTTGATAACAAGTCAGAATGTTTTAAACGATTTCATAATTTTACTTTCAGGAATGTTTGAATGTTCATCTTTAGTATTCTGCAGTTCTGTATTATTCACTTATGAAGGTATAAATTACATAGCAATACCAAGTAATACAGCTTCTAAAGTTGACATAATTAGTGTTGATTCATCTCAAGTTGTTGTCAGTCTTCAACCAATGGAAAGCAAGCAGGGAATGTGTATGTGTTTAAAATATGCTGGAACATCTAACAATAAGCATTTTATTTTGATTGGCTATGAAAGTGGAGAATTAGAATTATGGGACATATTTTCTAAAACTTTGATGGATCAACTCAGTATATTTCCAGAATCTATCATGTGTATGGATTTTTCTGAAAAATATTTAAAGGGAATGTGTGGATCAGTTGGTAATAAATTGGTGACATTTAAAGTGGCAGATGATAAATTAATAATGGATAAAACTGTGGAAGTGGTAAATGAAGGGTTAAATGATATAACTATTCGAGGAGATGATAAATTAATTGTGACTTGTGGTTGGGATGAATCTATACGATTATTTTCTTTTAAATCATTGAAACCATTAGCAGTATTAAAATACCACAAGGAAAGTGTCCAATGCTGTACATTTACGTCAGATAATATCTTAATATGTGGCTCAAAAGATAAACTTATATCCTTGTGGGAGATTTATTCTTGATCATATTCAATTTATGCTTTTTTCCCAATAAAAATATTCAACAGTCAGATATGAATTAAAGTCTGTGACTGATAAGCTGGTGACCAATTATTGGTGTGAAGTTTGTAGATGAATGGTGTTCAAAAAAGACACACATATAAATATGAGAAATATGCCTTAAAATATTTTATTCCTATTTTCAGTAGAGAAAACTAAAATAAACAAAACAAGCAGTTGTCATGCAAGATGCGTCCACAATTTCTGAGAGATGGACAGAGAACAAGCTAAAAAAAAAGAAGCATACAATATGGGGCCATAATCCAGAATGTTAGACCCAACATGGGTCAATATCAAAAGGAACCCCAAATTTTTGGATACAAACATACATTTTAAGTTTCATCGAAATCGGATGACAATTGCGAACTCTAGAGTGTCCACAAACTAATGACACGATTCCATACAGCAAGGGGCCAGAATCAATGAAATTGCGGTCCAATACATGTCAATATTTACCTTGGTAAATATTAGATACATGAGCTGCCATTCTGTCAGGCACTTTCCGTCCGATTTTCAATAGATATTAGCGTGATATATTTGAAGGGCTTTTAAAATGGGATAAAAATTGTGACCTCTAGAGGGTCCACAACCTAAAAACGTGATTTTTCGTACAAGCAGGGTCCTTAATCTAAGAAGTTGCGGACCGATATGTGCCAATATTGAAAGGAGCTGTGACTTATAAACATAAATTAACAGTTTCATCAAATTTGGATAAAAATGTGACTTTTCGTATGACCAGGGGCCATAATCCATGAAGTCATAGTCTGGAACATGCCAATACCGAACAGAACTAAAATCTTTGATATATAAACCTATATCTTTTAAGTTTCGTCAAAATCTGATTAAAACTGTGACCGGTAGAGTGTCCACAAACAAAATGTGAACAGAAGAAAATGTGGGCGAATAAAAATTATATTTCCATCTATCAAAGATACATTATGCAAGATTTAAAGAAATGGCTGGCCACTCTTGCTATAATAGTTCGAAAGTAGATAATGTAAAATGAATAATTTGAAAATTTCATTCAAATTACTCTATTGCAAGCAAAGATATAAGCCTCTGAAGGTTTGACAAAGACCTATGCCAGAACTTCGATCAACAGCCGTACTAGTTGTTTGAAGCTAGTTTTCGCTCCTCCATTTTTACATTAAATCAAAATATGGCTTAACCGTTCTAATCGAGAGTTGATTATGGCCTGGATCAGTTAAATAATGTCTAATCAATAATTTAGAAAAATTCCAGACCTAAAGAAAGACCTGCGCAATAGGCAAATTAGCTCTTGCATAATGTATGTTTAAATATATGTTAGATGATTTGTATTAAATTTAACAATTAAAACTTTTTAATACAGAGATATCTTTATCGTCAGGAGTTTGGTGAGGAGTACTACTCATTAAACATTCTCTGGTCAACAAAACAATAGAAGCATTTGTGTCTATCTTATTCTTTAAGGTTTTGACTTCATCTGTAGCTGTACAATACATAAGATTTTAATTAAAATTTATTTTATTGTTTCGTAAATGAAGTCTATTTCTTATTCCATAATTTTCAAAGAATTGCATATTATTATAATATGTTGTTCCTAGTTGAAATTTGCATATTTTCACTAATTATATGAAATTAAGCATGTTCCCATAATCAGGCATTGTATGAATCAGTCATTGTTTTTAAGGTGTTTTATTAAGCTGAAAATGTGGGCGTATAAAAAAAGAAGTCCTACTCAACAGTCTACACTAAAGTCACGTTTACACTTGCCGCGATAAGCGCACCGTACCTGGTACCGTACCAGGCCGCGATAGATTTCCAGAAATTGACCCTTTTATATTACTCTAAAATAACTGGTCTCAGAACCGTGCCAAGCACGCCAAATGTGGAACTTATCACAGAAAAGTTAATTTCAGTCCCTATGCATATTACCCAGATGAAAACAATATGACGGTTGATATAGTTTGAGCAGTCATTTTGACAGAACTGTCAAAGTGTGGGGTAAAAAGGTCAAGGTGTGTTTCACGCATGCGCAGTTATCAGTACTGAACCGTGCTCAGACCGGATAGCGTTTACACTACGAAAATTTAAAGAGAACCGTTCCTGGCACGGTGCTCAGACCACATCACTTCAGTTGGCCAGATTGGAACCGTACCAGGTACGGCGCGCTTAGATTTGTCCCGTATACACTACAAAAAAACATAGCGCCGTACCTGGTACGCTTAAACGGGGTTTAAGATTACAGTTTATCGTCGGATGGTGGGATGGGGTGGGCATTCAAAGCGCGAGATAATGATATAGGCATGAGTGATACCAGAATTAATGCTTTGCATCAATGAAAATGAATCTTAATTTCATTATATTAATTCAAAATAAAATTTGACGTTTAACGGGATGTTGGATGTCTCTCTTTAAAAAGCTCCGCTGGATGTACTAAATGTCTCCAGTGGCTTATAACTGGCTTGAACGTTATTGTCCTCGTCTGATTCAAACATTTGATAGACATTACGACCACCGGGTTGGTGTATTCTAAGTCAATCCAGTTATATCAAGAAATCAGCAACTGCAACATGAGAGCAGTAACGTGATTGCAACCACTAAAAATACATGTACCCTAAAATGACGATAGAGACCATATGGTATTTCTCCAAACATATTTAAGGCCGGGGTACCGGGCAAACGCCCTCCTGCAAAAATACTTACGTATAACTTCCCCTACTTTCTGTTGATTAACTACCATGTGAAAGTTTACTGTTTCTACTTCACCTGATACTATTAGTAACAAACCATCATATCCTGTCAAAATAAAATATACGGGTGTCATATCAATTCCCTGTTTAAATCGGGTGGGTATTGTTGAATTATAGTGAGAAAATAAAAGTTAATTAAACAGTCCAGAATACCAACATGAGCTGATGTTATAATAACCAAATACAATTGCCTATAAAATAGGAAGAAATAAAAAGTACGGAATTGAATGGTAATATTTGAATTTTTTAAAAGTTTTCCTTTTACCATTTTTCTCTATTTGATAAAGTTCCCGCGTGTGTAGACAGATAAGATGACAGTTTAATGTAATATAATATAATAGAGATGTACTAGCTGTCTTAAATGGATCACTTTGAGATATCATGTACTGTAGGACCTGTAGATAAAAAATATAGTTACATAATTAAGGCACATTTAGTTAATCATCTAGACTCTCGCCAGTCTCGGGAATACTGATAGTGAAATAACGTAAAACAGACCTTGTCTAAACATGCACCCAAATGACAGTTTCGGAACAACTGGGTCAGGCCCGACGGAGTAGGAGGGGGGGGGGCTTATTTCGCCGCAAGTACTCTTTTCTCCAGGTTATGCGGCCCCTGAACACTCGCCTAAAAAAACCTAGGATGGACCTCTCCCCCCCAATCAAGAATTGCTTCCGCCGGCCTTGAAGATAAAACGTGAGATACAAAGATAAGGGGGGGGGGGGGGGCACTCTTATCTGCTTAATTGAAAAGAGGTGTTTTTTTTCTAGTAGGTAGTCATCCTCCTCGCAGTGTTCCGTTTGATTAGAGCTAATCCTACTACTCCCTGCTGGACTGAGTGGGTATTATTGTCACTAATCATCACTGGTCAGTGGTCCTATTGCTGACCAATCACTGACTTCGTTACAAAGGTATTACCTTTAAAACAAGACGTTTAATTAGGGCAACTGTGTTTACATAACGTTACGTCATGGCTGCACGTTTTTTTTTATGCTATATTAACCAGCGCATAGCAGGTTATTGCAGCAAAACTAATTGCGTGACAAACGAGGCTATCGGTATTGACGTAAAGTAAACACTACTGTATGGTAACGAACAGACTTTCAACGTTTTTAAAAGCTTAATTCTTTGTCCAAAATATTAAGGAAGACCCAATATTAAACGACGGACTGTCATGTTACTGTACGTAAGTGGTAGATTTGATTGAACGAGAAGGATAGACACACTTACTTAAAAGTTCAAGAATCCGAAGCGAATCCAGCAATGGCCAGAGAGGGATTTCTCAGGCCGTTGCTTCAGGAATATGGTAGGTAGTAGGACATAATAAACACGCCGGACATAATTTATTTTGCAACGGAAGCACTGTTTATTGACAGTATGTTTGATGTGATCTAGTGTGTTATTCTTAAACTGACCCGAAGATATTTATTACATTGACAGAAATATTTATTACAACGTGCAATATAAATCAGTTTATGATGGCATTAAGTACAGACCTCAAAATGTTGATTCAAACAAACGTTTCTATATATACTATTTATAGTAATATTTAGGATGTTCATGAATTCTTCCTTTAAATTCCATTTTAAAGAATTGGCCGTATCCAATACCTGTATCAAAATATATATTTAAATAATGTAATACATCGTCAGGTAAGCAATTTGATTGGTTGATAGGCCGTGATCTGAAATTTCTAGCTAGCTTGCTTCTGTTACTCTGTCCCGACCATTTTCGGGTGGAAAAAGAACTACATAATCCAATTCTTCTAGTATTACTTTGTACTGCCACACAACTTTTCTGTTCCCTATTCTTTGACGCTTGATAGAAAACGTAAATTAAATATGGGCTTACTTGTCGATGTGCAATAGTATTTGAATTTCGCGGTCACTTGGTTTTAACAGATCACGTGACATAATTCGCCAATCAGACATACACGACGAAAGGGTCAACATAGGTCATAGGTCGTGTGGTGTCAAAGATCACTACTCTGTTTACATTTTGAGAGTAGCATGGCGGAAAGATGAAATAGAACTGTTCGTTGTATTCTACATATAGATTCTGTAAAATCTTGTTGAAAACGCTTACTGCGACAAGCTGGACAAAATGTGTGTGCTAACGAGTGGAAGAAATTAGACGGGAATGACAGGCTTTTGGCGGGAAAAAATGCTGATTTGTTAGACAAAGATCTGCAGGAATGTGCAAACGAGACACTAGGCCTGGGGTATAATCTTCCATGTTACCAGCGTTTTACGGACAAATTAAAGGGGCCATCCCGATAACATTTTGAGGGTTAAAACTGCTTAATTTTGTATGAAAAGCCCTTAATAGCCTCTAACTTAGATCCGAGCAACTTCTTCAAGCTATGTGATACGTTTTCAAACAACTTCCAACCGCCGGTACGGCTCGGTGGCCGAAGACTTGTGTTCTGTTTGCATTACACAGAAGTGTCTGGATAAAACGAGTCTATATTATGTGCAACTTTCAATCTAACCCTATTGACTCACTTTTAAAACTCTCCTTTGATTTAGTTAAAATTGGTATCATAACAATTTAAAAGAAAAACTTAAAACAGCTAGTGTCCAGTTAAGCTTTTTTTGCATTCACGTCCAAACTACTCAATATTTTGAACTGAAATTTTCAGACAAGGTAAATACACTATTCCTCTATATTTTGGCGTTTAAATTTCATACGTTCATGAACGTGTAATTTTCAGATTCTTTGAAATTCGGGCTGGTCCCTTTAAGAATCAAAGGAGCTGAAAAACGGTGCATAAAACGTGCTCAGCATTCCAAAGCTATTAAATATGATGATAATGATGATGATGATGACGACTTACTTATGTAAATATGTAATATATACTTGTACATTATGTACATTTTAGTAATTGTATTGTTATGTGTATTTAATATATATATATTAAATAGGGGGACGAATTAATATAAGCCCTTGGCTTGTTTTCGAATCCTTAACTTTTGTCAGTGTATGTATAATATATATCTTATTTGAATAAAATATTGTTTAAACCAAAGCTATTGAAGAAAGTAAAGATATTGTTAGGAACCAAGCAGCTAAAATTTCCCCCGCTAAAAAGAAAATTGCGCTCATATGCACCATTATTAACTGGTAGAAAAAGTAATAACTTATCTTTTTTCGTTTTAGATGATGGCAGAAGACATATTTGAGATTATAAATAATAATAATAAAGAAATGAAAACATTATAGTTGGTTTAAACAATAGTTTATTCAAATAAGATATATATTATACATACACTGACAAAAGTTAAGGATTCGAAAACAAGCCAAGGGCTTATATTAATTCGTCTCCTTATTTAATAAATATATTAAATACACATGTCAATACAATTACTAAAATGTACAAGTACATGTATTTATATAAAAAAAAAGTTGCTGATGAATTTATAAGAAATAGACCAAGTCGAAACACGAATTTCGAAAGAAAATATTTATTAACATGAACTACACGTGGTTAGTAAAAGGTTCAACCAAACGATAAAACAAGAGTTGCACTTACGGTTCTTTGATAATCATTGTTTCCCATAAAAGTTGTATAAATTAAATTTTGTTAAAAACGAATAATATGCTGATGAATTTATTTGAAAATGACAAACACAAAAACAAGCCCCTATAAATTGTTAACGATAATCCGTAAGCTACGCGTTCACTTGCATTCGTCGACAAGCTTGTAGAAGGCAATACCAATCGATAAATTTGTGCGTACAAAGCAAGTTTTTTTTTCATGAAAATATAAGAAATGGCAATGATCACAGCGGGATAATTAAAGCAGATTAACTGATAATCCCGATGTTATTGTAGTATGTGCAAAGAAACCGAGCGGTGTTTTGGTGGATGAGGAAAAACGCGAGTTAACAATCATCGAGATTGGCGACCGTGTTGTACCAATTACGGGGATCTTTTTCCCAGGAAAATATAAGAAATGGCAATGACCACTGCGGGATAATTAAAGCAGATTAACCGATAATCCCAATGTTATTGTAGTATGTGCAAGAAACCTTGAGTCCCAAATGACGCAAGTCCCAAATGACGCGAGTCCCAAATGACATGTAATCATTTCAATCACGCAAAAACGTTTTCATCTGTTTACAGTCATACTTCTTTTGGATATTGTTTCACTGAAATAAAATTGATACAATGTCACTTTTGGTCATATTTATGTCACAAATTAGAGGCTAGCCATGTTCACAGTGTCAACGCAACATTTATCTGATGTTATTGTCCCGTAACCCAGGCATATTTGCAGAGAAATTCTCTCTGACAAATGTAAATAAACAAACGTGTTCCGTCTCGTAAAGGGTATTCCCCTGTCTATTTATAGCTATTGACCCGTTACACTATGACGTTGTCTGCTTTTATGGTTGCTGATTGGCTTAGAATTTGAATTGTTCACCATATTATGGTTACACTCGATAAATATAGTCCGAGGCGCAATTGGAGTGTTAGACTGATTGTGCAAAACCTGACAATAGAAACCTATACTACGGTGACGGCTTACTTGTTACCTTATGCAACAAAGTGTCAGATTTTAACCCGAAATTTGCTGGGACAGGATGAAACGATTTTCGGGGCTAAATCACAGCCTATGATACTTTGGGACACGAAAACTCTAGTTCTATCTATGTGAGAGTGATGAAACCAGGCCCGTATCTAGACACCATTAAGCGGGGGGGGGGGGGGCTTTACCTTTAGGTAGGGGGCGAACTAGTTTAGATAGGTACAAAATATGGTTTATAATGGTTCTGAGCGCCCCCCCCCCCCCGTAGATACGGGCCCGGATGAAACTTGTATACAAATGTAGTTTCAGTACATCAATATTCAATACCTTGATCAAGTTCGGTAATGAACATTTCCCGCTGAGGGTAAGCAAAGCAATAAGTAATTTGATTGGTCAAGAACATAACAACTCTGCTTTTGATTGAGGTAGAATGTTTTAACTTGATGTAGACGTTCATTAGGGAAATGTCTTGACTGAGTTCAATGATTAACATTTGGAGCTGAAGCTAAGCAGGGATAATCAATTTTATTGTTCAATGCTTTGGGACTAGATAATCTTGATTCTATCTCATAGAGAGCAATGGAACGTAGTTTGATTGCTCGATACTTTTGAGGGAACAAAATGTTCGATTAATTAATATGTCATCTATTTATTTTGGGATTTTTGGCGGGGGACACCAGCCTCGATATTGGCTTGTGTGTATCTGTACGCAAATTATCCCCAAATATTTAAATTACTAATGTTAATTGGGATTTATCGTCTCGTCGACAGTTACCTTTTGAGTTTATTATTTTCTTTGTCTATGGTTTCGTGTGCAGTGTCGACAGTTAAGTTTGAGTTTATTATTTTCTTTTTCTATGGTTTCGTGTGCAGTGTCGACAGTTAAGTTTGAGTTTATTATTTTCTTTTTCTATGGTTTCGTGTGCAGTGTCGACAGTTAAGTTTTGAGTTTATTATTTTCTTTTTCGATGGTTTCGTGTGCAGTGTCAGCCGAGTTTTGTCGGACTATGGCGTTTTCGCGTACTTTTCTTGAATACCAACTTCCAAAGGATATCTAAAGTAGGCTACCGATCTGTAAACGGGGTCTCGTTTTTCGTACTATCTGAAACACTATATATGTACATACTTTTTTCTAAGTCCCGTATGTGTCACTGATGACAAGTGAGAATTGGGCTGAGAAAAAACCCAAAGATTCTTCTCAGTCAACACTGAAATTCCAACTCCGGACATTTTGGTCCAGGGCCCCCAACTTTTTCAGATAGCCATGGGAATATTTTATTTTTTTAGGCCGACGAGAATAGTCAATTTTAAGACTGAATTGCATTATTAATTCCGAATACAACTGTGAAACACTCTTTGAGATAGAAGTTCTATATTTTTTTCAGAACGCATATATACTCACTTTTTCAGACAGAAACTTATCTAAACGCTCCTTCGTGATGACTACTATTTGACAAATAGTTGTAGAAAATGCTGAATACGTGTGTTTTCTTCTCTTAAAATAATCTGAAAAATTTACAATTGACATTACTTCAGTTTGTAGTTATTGTATTTTTATAAATTATCTGTTAAATATTCCGATTTATTTACACTCCTAAGATAATTGATATTCTAGTGTATGGATTTGGAAAAAAAATATGTGCATCGACCGGGAATCGAACCCGGGTCACCCGCGTGGCAGGCGAGTATTCTACCACTAGACCACCGATGCTCACACAATATCTGGAAATAATAAGATATTATCATGGTTTTTTTTCATCTTTTTTTTTAATTACACAAATATATTAATTGAATTTAGAGCATTTTTGTATGAAATGAAGTGCTTTTGGTTTGAATATGTACCTTTTGAAATAATATTTTCCATATTTGTTACTTTGCCACATCATGTGTGACCTAAATTGTTAAAATATCAGATTACATGATTGTTAACATGTATGTGAATAAATCTTAAATATCAATGACACATACATCTTGAATATTAATGCCGATATTTTTCTAAGATGTTTATAAAAGTTTTGCAATAATCGGAAACTACTTGATAAAATCATATTTTATCTCAGTATGTCGGATAAATATAGCCATAAAATTCATTGCTAGCAAGTCAGTGGTATCATGTGCCTTGGGCAATATGGCAACTCACTCTACATCTAATGAGCCAAACACTAGTAAGTAACCGTCACATGTCAAAGGGACCCGTTTTCTTTTGATAATTACGCCAAACATGGTTACCGCGATTTATTTGCTAAAATAAATCTGGGATAATCTGGGAATAGTTTAAATCACGCAAATGGTTATAATAATGTATTAATGATCTAGAAATAACCTTCTTCTCCTAGGGCAATAGGCCGATGGTCTACGTCTATCTGTAGTTCTTCACCTTGTTTTCTTAATCTTACACTGAAATTGTTAATATTAGTTTAATATTTAAAAATGCTAGATAAATAGAATAAATACTTTATTTTTCTCGTTCAGATCTTCTCAGGCCCGAGGCTAGTGTGTGTGTGTGGGGGGGGGGCTGGGGGGCGAGCCGCCCCCACATGGCCGTTCCTGTCGGAATTTTTCTGTCTGCGTCGGAAAAAAATCGCTGGTTAGCTATGCTCGCATTTTCCGCCGAGAGAGAGTTTTAGTACGACATATCCTCTCTAATTCGGCCGAGATATAGTTAATGTCGGCTGGAAACTCTTAATTTTCCGACACATTCGCCACCTGCATGCCATAGGGGCCTAAATTCACTTTCACAGCGTCTCAAATTCGGCCGAGAGATAGTTAATGTCGGCTGGAAACTCTTAATTTTCCGACACATTCGCCTAAATTCACTCTCACAGCTTCTAATTTTCGTGCTCTCCCCTACTCCTGCTTACGGTAGTCGGCGATGACCTTCGTTCATTGATTTTTTGTTGTCGGAAATTTATCTTCCTCGCCCCCCTATGTCGGCTAAATTTTGGTTTCTGGCTTCGGGCCTGGATCTTCTAAAATTTACATGAGAATATATATGTCGACATTGTTCTTCAATTTAATTGTCTTTTGTAGTTCTTGAAAAGGAACTTTTCGGAACTATTAACACCCCCTTATTATGACAAACTTACTAGTAACTGAAATAGGACATATAATTGACATATCAGACCACTGATTTTATAACCCATGAAAAGCCCTCCGTTTAATTTTTCTGGCCGGGTATGGGGCAGTTTACCAAATGACGCTGACTGTAAGCGACACAACCAGTTGGAAACCAGTTCACTTAGATAATAAAATTAAGGAATTACGAAATACATTATAGGTTATAATCATCCATACCTGCCGGCAATGATGACAAATATACGATTACTTGGATCATCATTATATATAATACATGAATTAGCCGGGTATATAACTATCAAGTCTGGTATCATCGATATAATAAATGATTTCAATGTCTCTTGGTCATAACTCTTTAATAATGGTAACTGAAGAAAAATGAAAAATACGTCCGTGTATCTAAAGCTACAACTTTCATTTGTGATCATTATGGTAATTGAGCGGAACTAATTTCCAGTAGAAACTCCTGTCCGGATTTCTAGCATCGATCAACAACGCCCACCCCATCTCATCCCATCCCCCTTTCCATACGGGGCTAACCCCTGGTTTGATACACAATTTACGATTCATAAGATAGGTCTTATGTATTAAAATGCATGAAAACAGTTTGTATACTGTACAAAAACACCGACACGGTTTATAACCTCTTGATTATCCAAGTGCACTAATAAAAAATAAACCTATAAACCTACTTGAACTGGTTTTTATAAACTTACATTTGATAAAACCTGTAAGACAAGCCTGCGTACGACCTGTCCGTCTTCTAAGCCTTGTGTTTTCGTTGGGATATATCGTTTTTGGACAAACCAGTCAACAAGCGAGGTACGTGAGCCCTTCGCCAACTTTTTAAAGTATTTCTTCTGCATAAAAAGTAATTTACATCTGAAAAAAGGATCATAAATTAAGGTAAACCATTGTAACATAGTACATTTCTGACTGACCGAAGAGACCGTCAATTATAGTAAACGGCTATGTCTGCGGTTTATTAAGAACATCTGATATCTCTTTTCACTTATTTGGGATGTTCATATAATTATAATAATATAACTAATACTAACAGTATAAGTTCAATGTACATGTAGTACCGATTAATTCAATATGGGAGTGGAAAGATATACATGCATTGATTTTGATTGTTTACATCAGGGTCGGGGGGGGGGGGTATGACCTGTCTGAAGAAAAAACTGAAACAAATAAAATAGGCCCACCTCGTTGCTGCTTGTACCGTGGCTGTAGAATTAATGTCATATATGGTCGAAACTTCTCCAAAATAATCGCCATTTATCTTTTGTGATATAAGAAGATTTTCGTCGTCAACTGTTTCTAATATCTCCACTTTTCCGCTAAGTATTACATAAATACCTTTGCCCTTTTCTCCTGAACAAACGACAAATAGTCAATAAATAAACTAATATCAAACATGTTGAATTATCTTGCTTGGGGTGAGGTGACAGAAGTTATTCTAGTATTAACATTTAATTGCTTAAATGCTGCAAGCTAATCGGTTGTCCGTATAGTGACAGCCGGGTAACTGCAATTTCTAGAAAACAGGGTGTTGGTGTTACTCCCCTTGCTAGAAATAATTAATATCCGCTTTGATCGGTTAATTAATCAGTTGTTGTCCGGACAAAACTTTCCCCATAGCCGACCACAGCACTGTATGGCGTATGTCCGTCCCCATAAGCCAGGTTGGCGCAGAACAGTTAAATCCCATTTCATCCACTCAAAAAATGGCATTGTATGTTGTTTTTTTCTGATATTATATACCTTGTTTTATTATAATATTTGATGTATCAACGTTTTCATATGCCATCTGATTATAAACGCCATTTAGTTGATGGTCTTTTAAAATCCTACCATCTAATAATTCTTGTAAACATTTAGATACGATCTGAAAAAAAAACAACATATAACATATAAGTAGAACGCTCTTCAATGTCACATTAAAATTAATTATAAGTCAAATGGTTCTCATATTGATCAAAGACAATAATATGCACCATTTTAATAATAAAAAAATAATATAACCTTATTGTAATAAATCGAGGAGAAAATCCAACTGGGATAGTATATGGATGTTATACCCCTGTTTGAGTTTCTAACATTCAAGGGTATTACGTATCACATTATTATATCATGTAATTATGCACATCTTAGTGTAATAAAACAACCTTGGGCTGACATGTACGAAAACGATAGCACAATTATTATATATTTGTCTAAGACACGTAAAGATGTTTAGGATTTAAACAAAAGAATATATAGATTTATAACTGATTAAAGATTTATTCAGCACTCAAATCTGTAGGCTACAGTGAATTGTGACTAACTAGGGATATCTGCACTGAATATTTTCTATAGCTTTCGCATTACCTTACCTCAGTGAGACCGCAGATAATTAATAGACCCTACACCGATTGACAGAATCTATACCAGTGTTATTTGTTGGAAAACCTAGACGTATGAGTCCAGTCGTTTCATAATTAGGCCTAACATAAGTTATTATAATTTAATTTAATGTTATCTATTTTTTTATTATTATTTTTAACCTGCAATGAATAATTTCTGTAAAAACTGTTTTCTTCTGCCGCTGCAAGTCCAAACCCAGCTGTCGATGGGGTAGGTGACATCATCTGCTTTTCATTTGTCTTTTTATTTTTACGGAAGAACACTGCCATCATCAAATTTGCTTTATTAATATTCTCCACAGCCAGTTGAATTAATGTCGCAAATGGAGATGTAATGACCCTGGACACATTTGACACTCCTAGATACTAGACTCATAGAAATATATACATGTAAATATATATTTCTATGCCTAGACTGGTCTTTGACGTAGTAATATTAATAGTAGTAGGCTACGGTAGTACTAGTAGTACTATTATTACTAGTATTAGGCAGGCCAAGTCCTCGTTTCACGTCGAGGTCGAAAAACGTGGAAACTATTTTAATCTACTTGTATATATTGGCCTAATGATATTTCTGCAATCTTACTGTTCTTACACCCAATGTCTTAGAATAAATATTAGTAACTAATAATACTAGTAGTGGTGTAGGGTCTCGTAATAAGAGAATTGTTATTATGATTATGAGGCCGATGACCACTAAAAAATCAAAAAATAATTGAGGCCGCGCTAGTTATCGTTCTTTGATGACCACACCATCCAGTAATGTTTTATTTTGAATGAATATCGAATTCGTTTGACATTTCTATTAAATATTAATTTATGTCAATGACAATCCCACTCATCCCACTATTATTATTACTATGGTAAAAGAAGAATAGAATAACACCTACATAAATTATGTCAGTTTTTGTCTCGCGTTTCAATGTTGGGGTACGTCTGGGTGATAGAGACTATACCGGAAGTAGGATGGTCGTTTCTAAATTTGGCTTCGCCTTGTTTGGAATGTCGTTTATTATCGTAGGCTGAGAAGTTGTATTTTGGAACGAAAAGTTTTACTGGACGTGCACCAAGGTAATATTTGGATTTGAATTCAAGTAAATAATCAATATCAAACTTAAAGAAGCGTAATTTTCAAGCAAATAATTATAAAAGAGGCTGAATATATTCCAATTTCCAAACAGATGAGATGATGAGTATCGTATTCGTAGTGTTAAAAGGGGGTCAAATTTCATTTATTTCATTCACTTTGTTGGCCTGTAACTAAGCCAAGTGTACTACCGTACATTTATTACACAGCAGATGAGTGTATATTATGCGTCTTTGAATAGATATGATAATTTCTAACAATGATATTATTATATGTTCTAACAGTCTAGCTAACTGTAGGATATATTCTTATTTAAAAAATCTGAAAAGACCTTCACCAGTTGTATGCTATGGGCTATGGCATGGGTCTAATAATATTATATTATTTATATTGTACTTCACTACTTGTTATTATAGCCTAGTCCTCTAATTATAAGTATCGTACTATGCAAGTATACCTTTTTAATAATTTGTAAATTGTATGGAACCTTATTTATACTACACTAGGTAGCCGAGGATATAATTAGAAGACTGTACCGTAATAATATAGGCCAGTAGACGAGTAGTACTAGTAATAACATCATTAGTAGTATGTGTGAGCCCTCTTATATAAAAAAATGTCTTCATTAGCCCAGTCATCAGAACAGTAGGACATTGATTGAGCGGTGAACCCCATTTAATAAGTACTCTTCTTAGTCTTATATAAAAATCTCATTTTGTTCCTTCCAAACCACCTAAATAATAACCAATCTATCAATCATAGTACCATTCCTAAATCCACTACTAGTATAAATGCATGATTGTGAATTTCGTTTAAGAGATTAGCTTACACACTTTAATCGTGTAGTTCTTGATGTAACAGAACAACATAGAATCTACGGTATGTATCACACCAATAAGTTGATACCGTAACTATAACACATGATGTGTTCAAAACATCAAACAATAGAATTTGACAGAACATAACGGAAATGTTCAAGCATTTATTTAAAATTTGGCTATATCATATCTGTTCTCCAGTGCACTGGTTATTATAATAAGATTCTTGAAGATTGACACCTGAACACAGGGATTTTTCCATTGGATAAATTCCAAATGATACTCTCACCCTTCCAGTCATTCTGAGACTAGCCAACCCTTTCCAACAGACAGGGTCTAGAGATTGACCAAGGCCTGGGGCCCTGGGCTACAATATATACCATCAACATACATGTGCTATTATTAGTTGAGTTATAGACTCTAAGATTTTTCCATGATTTCAATTCCCCGGTTGTAGTCCAGGGCTGGGGCCATTACATTGCCAAGGGACAATATTGGTGCCAGTCATTATCACATATGTGATAGAGCTGATTAAACACATTCCAAATATACTTTTATCGCAGAGAGAATTGTTACGATAGCTGAGTATTACACGCTGACCAAATCGCCACTGACGTAACGACAGTGAAAACACGAGCGAGTGGTCTATATAAGTGACTGAAGTGGCGGGCGATAACAGACACACGGCTAAATTTCTGCTCACTCATAATTCCTTCGAAGACCAACATTTGTTATATGGGACTGCAAGAGAATAGCTGACAATTCAATAAAGTAATTGAATGTCATTAGATAAGAGAACACTAGAAAAACAGAACAAGTCTGTGAATTAGTTACCATGTTTTATAAGGCATAGAGTGAATATAAACAAGGGAATGTGTAGACTCTGACTACTACCCATTACTTTATGAGTACCTGTATATAAATAAAAACAATTTTTTTTTATAAAAATAAAAAATCTGCCTTATTTTTCTGCCATGATGCACCTTCAAAATGAAACTCAAAATAATCCTCGATTCACAATAATAGATATTTGTGTATAAATTGTTATTTCTATATATAATGACATTTTCCAGTCACACGCAGTGGTGACAAAAAATGAAGTTTCCACCGTATGACTTGAAAAAGGATTTGAAAATATAATTAACTGTATCTTTCATTCTTTTCAAGTAATTAACAAAAGACTTAATCTATCCGAATATTTTGTCTATAATAATTGTCTAAAATAATATATATATATTTGTTTTATATTAAATAACCTAAAGTTATGAGGTACTTGAAGGCCATTGTTTGGTTTGTCACTTATTTAATTACCTTGAGATAAAGATTAAAGTGAAGGTAGACTATTGTCTTTTAATCTAACTGATTGATTGATTGACTGTAAATTAGCACTAATCAGTGATTCCAATATACATCTTTTCAGGTTACATATGTCTAAATAAGGGCCTTAAAAAAGTAATGAAAGAAAATGTTTAATGCCTTCTTATTCCCGTTAAAATTTATTAAAACTAATTTAAACCTGTGTTTTAAAATAACATGACTTGGATTTGTGTCAGATACTTCTTTGGTGCTATAAAATTTTAGGCTTGTTAATAGTTATGGACTGTAGATTTAAATGTACCATAAAATGTAATTGACATATTATGCACAAAAAAATACTACTGGTGTGGACTATAATAACCAGACTCCTTGTCACGTACAAACGGGGATTCGAAACCACGCCAGTTGATTCAAATGACAGAGGATACAGCATGCAAGTGCTAACCATTCGACCATCGAACCCCCCATGACAATATGAATGATGTGAATCATGATTGATTAATGATTGTACAATACATGTATAATTATAATTTGATTAATTTGTTAGAGTAGGTGGTGTCTGGATGGATCAAATAATGAGATATTCAGCTATCCAGCTGATTTGATTAACTATGTATACACTTGATTTATTATAGGAGTTCTGTTTGTAACTGTAATTACCAGGCTTTTTCTGTTCACCATATTATAATGTTGATTGTAAAATTTTATTCCTCCATTTTTATTTCAGATATTTCTTCAAAATGGTTCGTTTGGAAGTGGTAGTTGTCTTGATTTTTGTTGGAGTGGCCTTTGCCCAATTAGATCCTGATGATATTCCGTCAGAATGGCTTCCAGAACAATTCCCTAATCCAAAAAGAAATCCTCAAGCGTGTGGCCTTGGAAACAAATATGGTTATGTGTGTGACCCCAACCAACTCCTTACGGACAAAGAACGTAGGTTGCAATAATAGTTACACATAATTTCTGTTTTACTTTTAAAAAATAAATGAGTGCTTTTTTTAAACAATGCAAATTAAGTTTAATTCTTAGTCTTGAATTTATTCTTTTAATTTTTTTGATATATTATACAAATTTATAATTTTACATAATTCAATGATTTATTCTCATTCAAGGTAATATTTTAGACTGGTTAATGGAAGGTTTAGTAAAAAATGATACAAAATGTCCATGTAGTGTGTGGGCATGCGAACAGAAGAAACAAGGATATTCTGTTGCAATTGCTTTAGTCAAAAAAATGAAAATTCCTGACAGGTACATATGACAACAATTTATACATTTACCAAGACAAATGACAGAAAACCTATTAAAATGAGACACCAGGTTCCAGCCTTGTTGGGGCGGGCACAAGAAACCAGAAGACAAATCCTGTCACCTGGATCTTAATGTTTAGAAACAAATTAATCATGTCCTGAAAGTTCCCCAACCAATTAATCCTGTTGTATTGACAACCTATCAGACTTTCTTGCACTTTATAAACTCTATAAATAATCTCAAGTTCATTGGTTTTATTGATATTTTGAACAATATGAAAATATATTCATTACATTAGGCAATGAAGAAAGACTGTGCAACAAAATAAAGACACAAATACACAATACTATAACAATGCACAAATGGGAAAACCAAATCCAAATGTTTTCATGTTTACTAATATTTAAACCTATAATTAATATATACACATCTTATACTACTATCTGTTCCAGGTGATACTCCGACTCGAAAAATGATTGCCATGCCTTCAATTTTTAATTAAAATGGCTAAAACTTTGTGACATACCTGGAAACTGTCATCCCTTTGATTTCTTCCTTTACAATAAATGACTAGAAGTCTGATAAAATGTAGTATTCTCTTGTAAATTTCATGCATTTCCACATTGTCACTTTCTCAGAACATAAACATTCGACTACGCATGCGTTAAATGAGGCAGTTTTATTTCGCTATAAGGTAGACAGGTACTTCACAAATTTGGTGCATTCCGTTAGTAGGACCAACAAAGGTGGTCTGGAATTCAGTAAATAATTCTATTATGAAAAGAGTTATATTCTACTGGACCGATACGACCCACCAATACATCGAAGTAGGGTGAAAGGACTTTAAGCAAACCCAGAGCCCCTTGTCCACTTAGGCTCGCCCAGATCACTAGGCCAAACATGGCTGTTTCCAGTAATAAAATGTAAACAAACTTCGATTTTTCAAAGGAGAAAGGCTATAAAACTTGTCCTCAACTTATTTCTCACAAGACAGAAAGCAACGGGGTGATCATTCCAGGTATTTCGCGAAGTTTTAGCCATTTTAATTAAAATTGGAAGAAATGACAAGTAATTTTCGAGTCGTAGTATTACCTGGAACAGACAGTAATATATTTTACAAAGTTAAAATTATATTTTTAACTTACAGATCCAGGACAGTTCTAGATCAGGCCAAAGTTTTTGCACATTATTTACAAAGTTCTCACTGGCATTATGGTCGATGTGAGGAAGATATTGTTGTTCTTTATTCTAAAGAGGATGAAGTGGTAAGATACAATATTATTAGTTTATTTGATGATTGATAGTTGTTTTTATCCACTAGTTTCTTTCTTAGACTAAATCATTTTGTCACACTCAGATTACTTATTTTGAAAGACCTTTGTATTCTGTTCAACAAGTGTGCTAAATATAGTGTACCTCTGTTTATGGTTAATGAAAAGTTTCTTTAGGTATAAGAAAATAACAAATCTCATGAAACCAATTAACCAACTCAAATGGAAAATGATTTAAAACAAGCAAAGTTTAATTTTTGTTATCACCCTTTGTTCGACCATTCATGCTTACATGTGGAGTTAAATTCCTAATAAGTTTCAATCCAATTGTCAGGAATAGTTCATGGGGTAGGAATGGATTTCAGCGACTTTTATCATTTTCTCAAAAGTAGTTTGACTATTCTTGATAAATATATATACATGTAACAATTTTGACCAAATTTACAAAAGTACTTCCTGATTTATCACTGTGTACTTGTTGTTACTATCCCAAAAATTTATAAGACAAAGCTGCTGGTGAGTATATGCTACCTTGCCTAGCAAACTATGTTTGTGGTAATGTATTGTTTGTATTATAGCTACAGTTTATGGCAGGTAAAACAGCTGGGGCTGTATTAACTAATCAAGTAGCAAGGTCTATAGGTTATCATGTCGGTGGTCATTTTCGAGAAGGAGGGAATCTCCCGTATGGTTTATATGATCTAGGTTTATTATTAAGGTAAGTTTCATAATAAAAGGTTAATGCCTAATGGTCATCATCATCATAATAATAAAATAATTAATTCACAGCTAAATTAGGATAGAAACAGTTCAAGTAAAAATTATGAGTATGACAACTATTATAAAGTATGCATTATGTAACAGCTAAGGGCCTCAAATGTCATATAAATCATTAGACATTTATTCAGACGCCCATAATCCACTCTCCAGACCATTGGATGGTTTGGATTTTCAATGGATTTAAACACGATGGGCAGGTAATAATTTAATTTAAAATGGATACCATTAAGCAAGACTGTATTTACTATCGTAAAAACAGTAGCAATAACAAGACTACACTGCTCTTCAAATGGCCATATCTCCTCCGTTCAGAATGAAGTAATTTGACTTAAATCAACATATTCCCTTTTCATTATCCTGTCTTCATTAGCCTAGTTAGAGCAGAACAGTTGGACATTAACCCCCAATTCATTTTCTTTTCCTTATCGATTGTGTAACGATTATAGCGAGAACTGTCAGCTCTTTATCTAAATCTCACATAATGCATCTTTAAACAATCAGAATCGTAATATTTGTGTAGAATTTATAGGTACACAAACATTTGATGAACTATTGTGTATTTATTTCATCTTTTTAAATAACGATAAATTAATTCTTATTTATTTCAGGGATGTTTTGAATGGTAATTCAATGTATGCCTTGGCTCCCAAGGCTGAAGCTTTACATGGAAGTGCTGGATCTCTAACAGTGTTCATTTCTACTTTGATTATGACTGTCTTAGCATTGTTTATTGTCTCTTGATCTCACTCACTTCTTTTGTACATTTAGCTACATAATGCGTTGATCGAATTAACGGTGCTCCTTATTAAACTCAATTTTTAGATATCGATGAAAGGAAGGCAAAAATCTTTGAAACCTGTGTGCCATAATTTAAAGAGGCAGATGCTGATTTGAAAGTAAAAAGTCGAGAGTCTTTTCTAGATTGCAGCTAATTGTTAAGTTTTCGATAAAGCAAGTTAAATCCTCCTATAATAATCACATCTTTGTGAAATCAACAATATTGATGTTACATGTTATGCCATTTTTGTTCTATGAAATATGTTTCAAATTACCGTATTATAAGTAAAAAAATATATATTTTGACAATATATAGTGACATAATAAATATTAATAATAGGACTATCAAAGATATTATTTAATATGTATGTATATATAATTGATATATTCGCATGAGATTATGCAGTGAAATTCTAATTATTGCCCTTTATTTATATTTAGTTGTCTATAATTTATAATGTTATATGTCTTGTCTTAGTTTATATTATTATCACTAATAGAGAATATTAGTTGTGTGGCATAATAGATAACAAGTCATAAAGATCTAAAAATACATGTATTGTTATCGTTTTCCTTGCCTAGCTTGAATACAATTAATATTTTAATGAGTGCTGGCTTAATTTATTTAAATTAGTTTAAAGCACATACATGTATATTTCAAAAGTGAAAAATGTGAACTATTTTTAATGTAAATTTTGATGCTATTATGTAAGCGCAGTCAAGTTTTAAAAAAGCAATATAGAATCCAATGTAGGCTACACTCTTAATCGCCATAATATGCATAAGAATTGATTGCTTGAAAATAATTCAAAGGGCCTTTTTATACGCCCACATTGAAATGTGGTCGTATATTGGCGTCGCCCGGTCCGTACGTACGTCCACAATTTCTTGTGAACACTCTACAGACTACATTTATCACCTAATTGTTTTGAAATTGATATATATTGTTTAAGGTCATGAGACGAAGAAGCCTATTGATTTTCAGCGTTTTCCGATAATTACTGTCAGAGTTATAGCCCTTGATCACTTCAAAAAATCTTGTGGACGCTCTAGAGGCTAAAGTTAATAACCGATTGACTTTAAATTTATACACAGTGTTTAAGGTCATGAGCTGAAGAAGCCTATTGATTTTCAGGGATTTCCGATAATTATTGTCAGAGTTATGGCCCTTGATCACTTCAAAAAATCTTGTGGACGCTCTAGAGGCTAAAGTTAATAACCGATTGACTTTAAATTTATTCACAGTGTTTACAGTCATGAGACGAAGATGCCTATTGATTTTCAGCGATTTCCCATAATTACTGTCACGAGTTATGGCCCTTGATCGCTTCAAATAATCTTGTGGATGTTAATATCCGATTGACTTTGAATTTATACACAGTGTTAAAAGTCATGAGACGAAAACGCCTATTAATTTTCGCCAATTTCTTAGAATTACCGCCAGAGTTATGCCCCTTGATCACTTTGAAATATCTTTTGAACGCTCTTGAGGCTAAAGTTAATATCCGATTGACTTGAAATTTATACACAGTGTTGAAGGTCATGAGACGAAGAATCCTTTTGTCTTCAGCGATTTCCTAAAATTACTTTTATGGCCCTTGATCACTACAAAAATTCTTTGTGGACACTATTAGAAGCTAAAGTTTACATCCGAGTCACTTTAGATTGAAACGAACAATTATATAGATTTTTAATGAATTTTGATAACTTGAACAGCTAAATCCATGATATTAAATGTTTCATATACTAAACGTTAGCATGGAGGAGAACTTTATCAAAGCCAAACAAATTGTGATGATTTTCTGATAATTACTTAATGAGTTGTTACTCTTAATCAAATTTTAGTGTATTATAAATGTTTCATTACCGAAAAAAGTTAAAATATGCGACAACTCTTGTTGACTGCCCGGACGATTTAGCTGCTGTGGGCGTATGTTTCGTTGCCTGGCAACCTATCTTTAAATTAATATTAACCTTGAAGATCTTTATAAAGCCTTTATTCTGCCATGTATGTGCTTTAAGCTGAATTGGGTCAACCTACAGGGTAAAAAATAACCCTTTCAGGAATTCAGGTGTTGTGAAATTTCACGAAAAAGCTATAAGTTGCTTGAGAGAATCTCCTAAAAGCTTATGATGCATTTCATTGAAAAAATAGCTTGTACAAAACAAGTGTTCATGTGATTTTAACATTTTACAAAACATGAGCACCATGTAATAGTTTTAATATCCATGTATATTGATATATAGCTTCTAGATGCCTTACATATTTATATTGTCTCAGTATTGTCCAGTATGTATTCATATATATTGTGTATGTAATGTTTATCCTCTTTTGTGTTCAGTACTTCAGAACTTTTTTTTTAGTAGTGGTGCATTTACAACACGGTTAAAAATGAATTTCCATTCTTTGGAAGTAAAAAAAATAGAATAGGCATGTATAGTTTTGAATTTAAAAAGTACAATTCAAAGAAATTCCAATCTAGTACTATGAAGTAAAAGATTGTTATCAGTGATGGCAGTGATAACTGAGATGTGCTGATTCGTGTAAATATGTACTTATTCAGTACTTGAAGATATGTAAGATTTTTAATTGTATTTAAGAAATCAGTAAATCTGAAAAGGGAATTCAATAGGAAATAGTGATTTGCATGTTGTAGTGTTACTGTGGGATTGTATAGGATTTCTTGTTGATTTATTTCAACATAAACTATGGCATTATACAATTGCCTATGCTTTGAATCATATACCATTGTAGCCCCAGTTTTATGACAGTCTTCCCTCTTGTCATTATTTAAATCTAAATGGCTAACAGTAATTTCTTGTTGAAATACTTAATAAACTGTAAAATACTCATTGAAATATAGTGGTAGTTCTGTGTTTGCTGCCTTGATGTCTTTAGTTATTAGAGGTATTTTGTTGTTATTAGATTGGTAATATTTTTAGTTCTATTGCTTTGTTTCAATCACTTTACAACTCTGGTAGTAGTAAATCCATGTTAGTGCATTTTTTTAATATTTTATATACGTAATTTTTAAATAAAAATATATCTTTTAATGATTTTGTTTTAGTCGTAAAATGTATAAAGAATACTATGATTGATGACAGACAATAATATTAAATTTGTATGGCATTAGTGAGACAAACTATGCAAACAGATAGCAATAGATGGCTTGACAATAAGTTTATTCCTGAAATGACCTAAACCCTCTTAGTTTAATTTAATTTTTTATACCACCCAATTTGAAATTGACATTTTATCATGCCAGTTACTTCTGTCAAAGTTATCCATTTTGAAAAACCTGAGAACACTTCTCTAAGATGAATCCCTGAACCACATAAGATGATAATAATAATATGGCATCTTGAGTTAAAACCAAAATTTTCAACAGAGAATCTTTTCCATTACTTAAAAAAAACTGATGTCTTTTTTTATCAAATTTCCTGTAGCAATTGATTTAAACCTTTAGAGCCTAAACCATGAAGGAGGTCTTCACAGATTTACAAATAATTGTGTTTTTATACGCCCACATTTTCATGTGGACGTATTATGTTGTCGCCCCCGTCCGTCCGTCCACAATTGTTTGTGGACTCTCTACAGGTCACAATATTTGTCCGATTTTGACGAAACTTGAAACATAGGTTTATCCCCAAAAAATCTCGGCTGCTTTCGATATTGGCATGTATCGGATCAAAACTTCATGGATTATGGCCCCTGATTGTACGAAAAATCACATTTTTAGCTTGTGGACCCTATAGAGGTCACAATTTTGAACCGATTTTGATGAAACTGGACATGGATGTTTATAACCCAAAGATCTTGGTTCCTTTCAATATTTGCGACTATCGGAACGTAATTTCCTGAATTATGGCCACTGATTGTCCGAAAAATCACCTATTTTAGCTTGTGGTCCCTCTGGAGGTCACAATTATTATCCGATTTAAAAAAACCATTCGATTATATCACCGTTACACCCAAAGGGAGGTTGAGTTCGAATTTCGGAAAAATCGGACCAAAATTACCATACAAAATGTCCGCCGTTCGTACGCGAATACTGTTAAAAAATGGTATATCAAGGTTGTGGACCCTGTAGAGGTCACAATTTTAATTCGATTTTGATGAAACTTGAAATGCATGCTTATAACCCAAAGATCTTGGTTCCTTTCGATATTTGCGCATATCGGATCGTAACTTCCTGAATTATGGTCCTGATTATACGCAAAATCACCTTTGTTTAGCTTGTGGTCCCTCTGGAGGTCACAATTATTATCCGATTTGAAAAAACGTTCGATTATATCACCGTTACACCCTAAGGAAGGGTGAGTTCAAATTTCGGAATAATTGGACCAAAATTGACATACAAAATGGCCGCCATTCGTACGCGAATACTGTTAATAGATGGTATATCAAGGTTGTGGACCCTGTAGAGATCACAATTTTAATTCGATTTTGATGAAACTCGAAATGCATGCTTATATCCCAAAGATCTTAGTTCATTTCCATATTTGCGCATATCAGATCGTAACTTCCTGAATTATGGCCCCTGATTGTACGCAAAATCGCCTTTATTTGGCTTGTAGGCCTTTTGGAGATCACAATTATTCTCCAATTTAAAACATCGTTTCATTATCTCACTGTTACACCCAAAGAAAGGTTGAGTTCGAATTTCGGAAAAATCTGACCAAAATTGCCATACAAAATGGCCGTCGCGTCTATGCGAATGCTGTTATAAAATGGTATACCATGGTTGTGGACCCTATAGAGGTCACAATTTTAATTTGATTTTTATGAAACTTGAAATGCATGATTATAACCCAAATTTCTTGGTTACTTTGGATATTTGTGCATATCGGATGGTAACTTCCTGAATTATGGCCCCTGATTGTACGCAAAATCGCCTTTATTTGGCTTGTGGGCCTTTTGGAGATCACAATTATTTTCCGATTTAAAAAAACGTTTGGTTATATCAACGTAACACTTTAAGGAAGGCATCAGTTTGAATTTTGGGAAAATTGGACCAAAATTGACCGACAAAAAGGCCGCCACTTGAACGCGAATACTGTTAAAAATGGTATATCAAGGTTGTGGACCCAATATAGGTCACAATTTTAATTCGATTTTGATGAAACTTGAAATGCATGGTTATAACCCAAAGATCTTGTTTCCTTTCGTTATTTGCACATATCAGATCATAACTTCCTGAATTATGGCCCCTGATTATACGCAAAATCGCCTATGGTCCCTCTGGAGGTTACGATTATTATCCGATTTAAAAAAACGTTTGACTCTATCATCGTTACACCATACAGAAGGTTGAGTTTGAATTTCTAGAAAATCGGACCTTAATTGCCAGACAATATGGCTGCCGTTTGTACACGAATAGTGTTAAAAGTTAAAATATGGTATATCAAGGTTGTGGACCCAGTATAGTATGGAGGGGGATCCTCGCCAAAACTCTTAATTTGTAAAAATACATTTGTCGATTTGTGAAAGTACTTGTTAATTTGTCAAAATACAAAGTACATTTGTCGATTTGTGAAAGTACATTTGTCGATTTGTGAAAGTACATTTGTCGATTTGTGAAAGTACATTTGTCGATTTGTGAAAGTACATTTGTTAATTTGTCAAAATGCAAAATACATTTGTCGAACTTACAAAGTACAAATTTTGAAATAACACAGCGTAACTTTATAATTTCAAGATATGTAATTTCAACATTTGTATCCAAGAGATGTAATTTCAACATTTGCAGTTTCAACATTTGTTGTTTCAACAATTGTATTAACGACACTTGCATTAACGAGCCTTGCATTAGCAAGCCATGCATTAGCAAACTATGACCATATTTGGTTTATTGTATGGTATGGAAGCCTTTTGCGGCCATTTCAGAATCTCGACAACTAAATAGTCCAAAATAATTTTAATCTCTTCTGGCAAAGATAGTATTGTATTCTGTAATCTATTATAAGTCTTCAATCAAATCTTTCTTTGCTCTCCAACTTCAACAACGTTCATCGGATATTTTGATGCGTGGTTTTGTCAGTACTTTCGTTTGGGAAGTCTGACAAGGGACAACGTATAGTCGATCAAATGGGATTAAAAATAACGATGTCAACTGCTTGTCAGTGGTTTAGGGCGGAAGGCCTGGCAAGGGACAAACAATGGCCGTTCGAATGTTAAAGATAAAAAAAAACTAGGTTCCTTGTCCGGAATCGAAATGAAGTGGAGGCTACGGTGGCTCAGTAAGTAGGATGTGTGCTCTCTAGCTTCATCGTCAATCATCGAACTGCATCGGATTTTATCATCTTGAGATATCTTCCCTTTTCAGTTGTGTAGATGGAGGACGGAGGGTCTGGCAACGGATAACGTGTAGTCGTGCGGATGGGACAAAATAACGGGGCCCCGTGTAAACATTGGTTTCGATTCGCCGCTTGAACGTGACAATGATTAGGGTCGTCAGTCCAACCGAGGGGGTGAACCACTCTCTCAACTGACGCGGTATCGATTCGCCGCTTGTACGTGACAAGGGATAGATCGACTGTCCATTCCGTGGGTTTTCTCTTTGTCCTTCAGTTTCCTCCTACTGTTAAAGACCCTTTACTTTTAGGTGTGTTTTTGTATGTAGCCCATGTATGTATGAATGTTCGCCCATCACGCTGATATCTATAACGGAAGTTGCTGAAATTCAATAGGAGTTTTTGTTTTACTAATTTAAATGGCGCATATACATTTCATACGAGAGAGAGAGAGAGCGAGAGAGAAATGGGGTTTAACGTCCACTCAACACAACTAGGTCATTTCGGGACTAACATATGGTTTAATTTTATTTCAATAATTCGCTTGCGCGTAGGGGTCTTTAGTAGTGGAAGGAAACCGGAATGTCCGTAGGAAACCCACGAGGATGAGAAGCTTCCCCCATTTCCATGTCTCATACTAGGGCTCGAAACCACAGCCGCAAGCGGCACTCTAGACCACTAGGACATCCCAACCCCCCACATGTCATACGGAGCGTCCACAAGATGCAACAACATGAAACAATGGCCATAACTCCAGAAGAAATTAACGGAAGTTATAGAAATTAAAAAGGCTTCTTCATCTCACTAATATAAGCATCATATTTCAATTTAAAAACAATCAAATGATAAATGTCTGTAGAGTGTTCAGAAGAAATTGCGGACGACGGGTGGACTGATTGACAGACGGGCGGACGGACTGGGTCAAGGGCAATATACGACCACATTCCCATGTTGGCGTAAACAAAACACGACCACGTAAATGTTTAGACTGTCAAATCTGGGCCACAGGCGAATTTATGCCCGCGGCGAGAAGTTGAGATTCTGAATGGCCGCAATAGGCTTCCATACCATACATCAACCCAAATATGGTATAGTTCGCTAATGCACGGCTTGCTAATGCAAGGCTCGTTAATGCAAGTGTCGTTAATACAACTGTTGAAACTACAAATGTTGAAACTACAAATGTTGAAACTACAAATGTTGAAACTACAAATGTTGAAATTACATCTCTTGAAACGATAAAGTTAAGCTGTGTTATTTCAGAATTTGTACTTTGTAGGTTCGACAAATGTATTTTGCATTTTGACAAATTAGCAAATGTACTTTCACAAATCGACAAATGTACTTTGTATTTTGACAAATTAACAAATGTACTTTCACAAATCGACAAATGTATTTTTACAAATTGAGAGTTTTGGCGAGGATCCCCCTCCATAGTATAGGTCACAATTTTAATTCGATTTTGATGAAACTTGAAATGCATGTTTATAACCTAAAGATCTTGATTATTTTCGATATTTGCACATATCAAATTGTAATTTAATGATTTATAGCCTTTGATTGTAGGAAAAATCACTTTCGGTTTTGCTTGTTCTCTATCCATCTCTCGAAAATGTGGGCGTTTCCTGCCTGGCAGTGCCAGCTTACTATCTTTCATGATGCCTGGGGTGTGAATAAACCTAATCCACAAAAAAGAAATTCATCAGAAATCATTTCCAAAATTTTGGACAGGTATCCAATTTGATACCATAAGGCTTTAGAAAAAAATGGCTCCACTAAGAAATATATCAGAAACCCAGGTTTGATAATATATTTATTTGTGATAAGCTAAAAAACAATTTCTGTAGTGGTGTAAACAGCTTTTTCTCCCACTTGTAGTTTTCTGGCACGTCATCATCATCTGCCTGTGGTAGCAAATTTAATACCACATTTTTTCACCACACTGAGCGATTAAGTTTGCAAATAAATATACTGTGAACTGTTATTAAGTTTCTCAGTATTCTTATATACATGAATAATATATTTATTTTTGGTTAACTTATCTATTATGTTGAATAATATTCAAATTTTCCCTGGTCAAAACACTCACACTTCTCAATCATGGGGGCTGCCATCTTTAAAGGCACAAATGGACCTTATGTACTCAATATAGCAGCACTTTATGATACTATATTAGATACCATAGGCTCCTGTCATAACAAACCAGGTAATAGATTATTTGTTCAAAATTTACTTTATAGGTCAATTAATGGTATCAAATCTGATACCGACAGCGTTAAAGGGGTATTATGCCAAAATTCAATCATATGACTGGTATTTTTCTTTTGTAAAAATGAACTGGGGTTTTAATTTAACCTACTTTAAAATTTTCTGAACCAATGGAAATACTGTTGATACAAACCAACTCATATTTCGATTTGCAACTGTCTGGGGATCTAAACATGTTGCTACTTGCCAATTGGACCTTGGCTTTTTATATGTCCCATCCAAACAACTAGGTGCATTTCCCCAGGCTCTCAGACCAGTGGAAACAAAACTGTAAAATAGTAAACAATTTTCCGGGTTTGAACCATTATTGTACTCAGGACCTCTCATTTGCCTGAAGCAATTGATCAGATCCAAGTACTGTATGTAACCTTTGCTAGTTTGATGTTCAATTCCTGAACATTAAGGAGTGTTATCTCCCTTTATCACAGACAAGTTGTCTAATCCAGAGGTTGGGACACAAATAGATATGCTTAAAGCCACTGAAAGCTTTTTTTAAGCAGAAAAACTCATTGAATACTAAAGAAAAGCAAATTTCCTAAGATAATAAAAGAGCAGGAAAGTAAATAAGGTGGGAAGTGGATCATAGCATAATCAAAGCAGAAAAGCTGAGGTTTTTAGTGGAAGCAATTTTGACACTGAATGAATCTTGAACTTTGTATCGATTAGCATAGGCATAGGCGTAGGAGCTCGATGACAGTTAAGGGGGCAGAACCCGAAATGCCCAAAAAAATTTCGGGTTTACAGACAGCAGCGACCTTGTATCCCCCCCCATCCAAAGAAAATTTTGGAATATTTTACAGCTGCAAACACGTTTTCCTGCTATCGCAGCCGGTGAACAAAGCAACTTCAAAATGGTCTAATATAGCCTAATTAAGGTGGGTGACTCGTATTCCAATCAATCGTATACAGTCCTCGAAAACGGAACCGTTAGCAGAAAATTTTGAAAATTTAACTCTCGCAAACGCGTTTTTCTGCTGTTTCAGCCGGTGAACAAAGCAACCTCAAAGTGGTCTAATATAGCCTAAATTAAGGTGGCTGACTCGAATTCCAACCAATCGTTTACAGTTCTCGAAGACGGGACCGTTAGGAGAAAAAATTTGAAAATGTAACTACCTCAAACGCGTTTCCTGCTAATTCAGCCGGTGAACAAAGCAACCTCAAAGTGGTCGAATATAACCTTATTAAGGTGGCTGACTCGAATTCCAATCAATCGTTCACAGTCCATGAAGACGGGAACGTTAGGAGAACAATTTTGAAAATTTAACTGCCGCAAACGTGTTTTCCTGCTATTTCAGCAGGTTAACAAAGCAACTTCAAAGTGGTCTAATATAGCCTAATGAAGGTGGCTGACTCAAATTCCAATCAATCGTTTAAAGTCTACGAAGACGGGACCGTTGGGGAAAATGTTTGAAAATTTAACTGTCGCAAACTCGTTTTCATGCTATTCCAGCCTGGGAATACGGGAATACAGCAACTTCAATCAATCGTCGCATGGTATAGAGGCCTCACCCTCCTGGAAAAAAATTTAATCACCGCAAAAGCGTTTTCTGCTATTCTAGCCCGTTTAAGCAACTCCAAAAGTATCCAATGGTTTTGTATCCGAAATCCCATTCTGAATTCCAGCCATCCAATCAGACTGTTGCATCTGCATTCACAAATAAGAATCGATGCCCGAAAAATGTCGCACAAAGTAGAGTGGCTCCAGACAAAATGTTTTAATCCATAGTCAACTCAGTACAACTTCGTGATATTCAATTACAAGAAAAGTAAAATTAGTGTTTTATTACTAGGGCTCGATGACAGTAAGGGGAGCAAAATTAGAAATGCCCGAAAAATTTCGGGTGTGTAGACAGCGGCGCCGGTTTTTCTTTGAAAGGCGAATGACCCCTCAAGAAAATTTTGGATTATTTGAAGGTCGTTTTCCTGCACGATGCCTGTTTTCGGGCAATACTTATATTTTCGGGCAATACCGTTTTTTGGGGCATACCTATCATAAGAGAGCTTCGGGCATTTTTTCGGGCAAGCAGTGGACAAGAAAATACTTTTGGGACAGTGTGGATGTCATAGAAATAAGTTAGTTATATTTTTTCTCTAAAAGTAAATAGAAGAAAAAGGTCGTCAAATTTTTCATTGCCCGAAAAAAAATTGTTGGGGGGGGGCAGATGCCCCCCCTGCCCCCCGGCTCCTACGCCTATGAGCATAGGAAGACATTTCAGTTGGAAATCGCTAGACTTGGTATCTGTAATCATATTTTCTTTCGAGGAATCTGACAGGTCTAAAGCCATGTCCCAGACCTATCGAAATAAGTGACAAAAAATGTAGTGAATTATGCGAAGGTCTGGATAAGCGAGATCAAGTGCCATATTCACCAAGCCACCATGATTTCTTTCTTGATATTTCAAAAATAATACCATTTGAATTCCTGACATTAGGAAAATATGTCCCGGACAAATACATGGGCTATCCATGCAGAAATTAACTATAAAGAAGATGGCGTCTTAATAAAGGATTTTGTTGGAAGTACCAATCCAATAAATATAGGTTGTTTAGATGGGGTCCCAGGTACACTGCTTTGCCAGAAAGCTGTGAAGTTAACAATATTTAAAATAATATATCTTTAATACTCTTGATCAATATAATAACAAAATATACAAAATAACAACTTATAAATATAATTATGGTGTTAATGTCTTAAAACAATACGCCACACTTCTGACATTGTTTTGCCTTATTTTGTTCTAAGTAGTGACAGGTATTTTGCACAAGACAGGATATACTTTTCCTTTCTAGCCAGCCTAATATCACTATTTGAGGAGTTCAAATATACATCTGTTTATTACAATACATGCAATACACGTGTCCAGTTAATATAGGGATATAGTTAATGTGTGTTACAATGATTTCAAATAAAACAATGATACTGTACATGTAATTTGAATGTGAAATATTTATTTACCATATTGTTATTGTTAATTTAAATTCACGAGAAAATATTTAATATTACTTCATTCTTTATCACAAAACCTTAATATACCATTGTACATGTGTTGCTGCTAATAATTTTATAATTTACATTTGAATTACGAATAAAGCATAACCAAGTCCATAATAAATAGAATAATAAAGTCATAATCTAACATTGCTGTATGGACACTAATATTCCTGTTCTACAACTAGGTAACTTCACATTCTTTCCTACATTTAAACATGTACCAACCTCTATGAAATATGGATTGTAATAATGAATAAGATGGCAGCTGAAAGAGTCAACTGTTAAGCCAAATGAATCCTTCTATTATTAGATGTTGTTGATTATATTGTCTGCTTGAATATCATATACTGTTATTCATGTATTGATTTATAACAAGATCATAGTTTTAACCCTTTTAACAAGATATTCTTGTTAAAGATCATGCTCACTTCACAATAATTAATTTTCATTAAAAAGTGGATCTTCTTTCACGGCCTTATTTATTCAAAGTTTTCGCAGTAAGGTTTTCACATACCAGAAATCCCTCAACATACATACAACATGGAATAAAAACTATACTTTGATCTTTACTATGGGGTACATGGCCAAAGCTTGAATGATAAAAATGGCATCCCCCCTGTGAAAGGAATAAATGTAACAAAAAAATCCTGTAGAATTGTTTACAAAAAAATAGGAAATTTTAATCACTGAAGCTGCTAACACTATCAGAATCTGAGTTATTGTCATCACTAAAATCATCATCGCTGTCATCTTTGTTGTTGGTAGCACCACCACCACCTCCAGCACCATCGGTTATTGCTGCATCAGGTGTACTAAAAGAATGATATAAAAGAATATTCATTTTCATGATGCTTCCTGTTATATTCTGTAGTATTAATAATAACCATAAATGTCTAACATACAACTATCATATTATCTTAATAAAGGATGAGATTTCCCCAAAAAATTTGCTATATCTTTTATATGTTCTTGCTAGTATAAAAGACATTAAAATAATGCACAGTGGTGAGTAGCACATTTTCTACATAAATTTAACCCTGCTTATGTCTCCCATGCAATCCGATGTCATTGTGTGAAACTGGAAATGCTGATCTTTTTTGTTGCGTGCACACGTTTACATTTAGTTGCAAGTACATGCATCTTCTTTCAACCAGAATCATAGAGGGCTTAAGTTCCATACAAACTATTCGCATTCATTTATCGCTGCAACTAGACTGACTAGTGCAACTGGCTTTTTCACAGTTGCATTGAATTGAAACACTGCTTGTATTGTAGTCTGTTGCATTAAACCCAATTGCACACAGACTAATAGAATCACTAGTAAATCATAAATAAGCCCCCCCCCCCTTCCCCCTTTTACTCAGGCCCGAAGCCAGAAACCAAAATTTAGTCGACATAGAGGGGCGAGGAAGATAAATTTCCGACAACAAAAAATCAATGAACGAAGGGGTCATCGCCGACTGTTGTAAGCAGGAGAGCACGAAAATTAGAAGCTGTGAGAGTGAATTAAGGCCTCTATGACATGCAGGTGGCGAATGTGTCGGGAAATTAGGAGTTTCCAGCCGACATTAACTATCTCTCGGCCGAATTTGAGAGGAAATGTCGTAGTAAAACTCTCTCCCGGCGAAAATGCGAGCATAGATAACCAGCGATTTTTTTCCGACGCAGACAGAAAAATTCCGACAGCCTTGGGCCTGCCTTTACTACATTTAATATTCGTAAATGCTGTATCAATTTATAAAAGATAACCAACACTAAATTTCTAGAAAATATTAAAATAATTCTCAATAGCAGTAAGCATGACATGCTAATTACTACGCTATCTAATATTTGAATATGTTTATCATATAATGCAGAACACAAGTTCAAAAGAACTTACTCTAATAAATCAGGATTCAAACCTTCTGCTGACATTTTTATTTTCACAGCTGGAGCAGGTACTCCCTAAAATATACAATTTTATATAACTCAGTGACTTTTATTTTTCATAAAATGTAATAATGGGATCCAGCCCAGTCTACCTATCTGAACTTCTCTACACACCATCATGATCCCAAGATCAGTGCTTGTATATTAGTTAATCATATATTCAGAGGCAGACCCAGGAAATTCTGTTAGGGGGGCCCGTTGGGGTCCCCCTAAAAGTTTTTTGAAATTATCGGGGTGTCAGTGGTGATTTGTGGCGCATTTCTATTTTTATAATGTTATTTAGGGGGAAAATCCTATTAGGGGGGCCCGCTGGGGCCCCTGAGAAAGTTTTTGAAATAACCGGGGTGTCAGTGGTGATTTGTGGCGCATATCTATTTTTTATACTGTTATTAAGGGGGAGGGCCCGGACCCCTAGGCCTCCCCTTCTGGATCCGCCTCTGCGTATATTAATGTTGGCCTCTAGAGCATCCGCAAGATATTTTGAAGTGATCAATAGGCTTCTTCATTTCATGACCTTAAACACTGTGTGTAAATTTAAAGTCAATCGGGTGTTAACTTTAATCTCTAGAGCTTCTACAAGATATTTTGAAGAAATCAAAGGCCATAACTCTGACAGTAATTATCAGAAAGCGCTGAAAAAATCAATAGACTTCTGACAGTAATTATTGGAAATCGCTGAAAATCAATAGGCTTCTTCGTTTCATGACCTTAAACACCTTGTATATATTTAAAGTCAATCATATATTAACTTTAGTCTTAAGAGCATCCACAAGATTTTTTGAAGTGATCAAGGGCCATAACTCTGACAGTAATTATTGGAAATCGCTGAAAATCAATAGGATTCTTCGTTTCATGACCTTAAACACTGTGTATAAATTTAAAGTCAATCAGATATTAACTGTGGCCTCTAGAGCGCCCACATGATATTTTGAAGTGATCAAGGGCCATAACTCTGATAGTAATTATCGGAAATCGATGAAAATCAATAGGCTTCTTCGTTTTAAAGTTGGCATATAAAAAGGCACTACTACTGTAATATTTTGTTTGATGTGTGTACAAACTAAAACTTTCTGGAAGATATTTTGAACTGTTTGTGAGATATGCTCCGGAAACAAAATCAGGATGGACAGACAAACTCCATTTTAATATCCCTCCCTAACTTCGTTTAGCCGGAGATAAAAACAAGACAGACGCAAAATAACGGACCACAGGTGTATTTATGTGTGTAAACGTCCAAACTCATTACTGGGGCAAGGAGTGTTTGCTTAATCATACATATATAATTTGTAATGTTGTAAAAGAGTCACACATCCGTTCGACAGACATGACTTGCTGCTGCCTCCTTGTATGAAATGATCTATCCTGATAAGTGACGCAATTAGCTTCTATTTATATATTTCTCGATGTCAAAGTTTGTGGGGAGTTTGATTTTTCAAGAGAGAACTCTTTTATTCGTTGGAATATTCAATTGTGCAATTGAATTTCATTTAACGGGAGTTGATTTCAAACACACAGGTAAGTTTATAATAACCATTATTCAGTAGTTTGTACATAATTAAAGAAATCGGTTTACAATTTATGACGGTACAGACAGTAGCTTTAATTCACTACAATATTTCATTACTTCTAACAACACTACAAAAAAAAAAATAGAATTCCATTCTAAACTCAATTCAAAAACATTGTTATTTTTAATTCCTTATCAACTCACAACTTGTAACATTTTGAAGAATCTGGCATATCTAGGATCTTTAGACACAGTTTGCTGTGGTTTAACTTCTTCAGGTGGCGGTGGGGGAGCCTGGGTTGCAGCAGGTGTGGCTGTATCTGATTGTACATTATTCACAGCCTGCTAATAACAAAATTTTAAATATAAATACATGTATAATCCCAATTAGCCACAGTCACACAGTGAGTTAGGTGCTGACTCACTAAACAGGAATTTCTAGCATGATTTCCCCTTGTTAATAGTGCAGGATGGAGAGTCTGGCAAGAAAAAATGTCTAGCAGGGTGGAATGTACGAAAAACTGAGGTGCTATGCACTTATTGACTTGCATTTAAAAGAGAATTTGACAAAGAGGGTTTTTACAAGACTTTTTTTGCACAGATATGTATTCACACACATACTCAACCTGTAAACTATTTAAGAATATATATACTTACAGTATTTTGGGAGGTTGCTGAAGCCTCTGAAGAAACTGGACCATTGGTGGCAACTGGTGTACTGGAACTACTACTTTCTACCGTTACATTTTCTAATCCTGGTATAGATGATAACTGAAACCCACATATAACATATCAGGAACAAAAAGTGTCAAGTTTCAACAATTCTTTTCAAAAAAGTTGAACTTACAATAATAATGTTAACAAGCCTAGAAATAAGACATATGTCACAAATATTGTCAGGACAAATTCAGGCTATGTCTTCAACTGGCACAATTCTACAGGTTCTTGCCAATTTTCTTTGTTTATTTATTGATATTATTGGTGTATGACATTTTTATCAAGTACAAGTAATTTTCATAATAACACAACTTTATGGATTTATTACATGCAACGTTTCAATACTCTTACAGGTATCTTTATCAAGCAATGTACAAGTAAAACTGTTATTTCCAGACAAGTTAACAGAGAAGAGAAATGGGATTTCCCATCCAGTTCTATGGATATCTATTTTAAATTAAAAAGTTAGCTTGAACATGTAGGTGTAAATGGGGTTGGGCTGTTCATCAGTCCGAATGTGACGAACCAATCAGCCCCCCTTCTCCTCATAAGTGAACAGAAATACAATGTGGTGATCCTATATAAATTAAACAAAACTAAATAAAACAATGTATTGATATAATGAATCTTTACTCAGAGTTTCATCACTCTCACACAATTAGAACCAAAGTTAGTGTGTTCCAAAGTCTCAACCAATCAAATTGCTCATCTGTGCTTAGGCCTAGTGGAAAATGCACATGAGTGGAAAGTTCTATGTCAAGGCATTCACCAATTTCGAACATTCTGCCTCAATTAGAAGGAGATTTATTGTGTTCCAAAGTCTTAACCAATCAGATTGAAGTCTCTACTTTGCCTTAGCACAAAATGCTTAGCATTGAACCTTGAAAAAGTATTGATATAATAAAACAATACATGAAATTTTACATATATCACACAATAACCGGTAGTAACAAAGTTGTCAAGCTCCAAAGTCTTGACCAATCAAAATACTTATTGCTTTGCTTACCCTGAGCGGAAAATGCTCTCATAATCACACTTACTCAAGTTTTATCACACTCACTTATTTAAAACCAAAGTTATCAACCAATTATGCTCATCTTTGAACCCCATCAAGGCATTCACCTAATCAACGTCTACACCAAGTTAGAACATTCTACCTCAATTCGAAGGAAAGTTATTGTGTTCAAACGTTTTGACCAATTAAACTGCTTATAGCTCTGCTTATGTGCTAACTCTGTGCAGAAAATACTCATTATGGAATTTAGTCGAAGGTATAGATGTAACGAAACTATACACCAAATAACATCACTTGCACTTTATTATAACTAAAGTTATTGTGTCCCAAAGCATCAGCCAATCAATTTGAATATATCTGCTTACCCTAAGCAAATAATGCTCATCTTTGAACTCCATCAAGGCATGACCTAATAAGCACCTACACCAAACTTGAACATTCTAGCTCAATTAGATAGAAAGTTATTGTGTCCAAAAACGTGTGACAGACAGACAGACGGGCGGACAGACGAAAAACAGATAGACAGATGGACGAACCCATTTTAATAGTCCCCTGCTTTCTTCGAAAGGCTGGGACAAAAAGCAATAAGACAATCAATTTTGGACTTACTTTAGCTTCTAAAATACTAAGAGATATTTCTAAACGCTGAATTTTAGTGGATAAATTTTCAAGTTTTTCCTCACAAACACATGAAAATCTGTTTAAAAATCTAGCTGTATGAGTAATAAAATGATTGATGAAAGCTATACTTCTCTTCTGTTGTATAGCCTCTACCTGAAATTAAACAGAAAATATCATTTAAGTTGACAACAAAATACACTACCTTTAAAGAAAGTCTCTGTCATTTTAGGGATTTTGAATCCCTTACAAGTGAGAGAAATGGAAATGGGTTTTAATGTCCACTCGACATAAACTAGGTCAATTAGGGACTAACATAGGGTTCAATTTTATTTTAAATTAGTTTGCTTGCGCTTAGGGGTCTTTACCAGTGGGAGGACATAGAGAAATCCCACTAAGTTGGAAAGGTGACCCTACTCTTTGTCACGTACAACTAGGTAATCAAAGCCATGCCAGTTGACTCAATGACAAACCTTATGATGTGCATGCTAAACATTTGAGTGTCTAAAAGTGACATCCGTTTAAAACTGTTTCAATTCAATTCAGAATCCTCTGGAGACATTATAAATATGGCCCCCAAAAAATCAGCACTAACAATATAATATTTGCTCAAAGATTTTTGATTGGTATCTTTTTATTCTGATTCAATTGAGGGAAATAAGTTAATTAAATGTAGCTTATGCATCACTAATCCATAACAAATAAAACTCAACTTAGTCAATTAAGAAATAGGTTGGAATGAAATAAGAGCCTGTGGTGAAATGGTTTTGGGATGAAACAAACAATCTGCACTTCTCATTGAATAATAAGATACATGTAAGGCAGTAACAAACTATCAGAACCAAATGAAAATGAAATGAATTGGGGTTTAACGTCCTACTTTTCTGCTTTGACAGGGCTAATGAAGACAGGGCTAGTTCGTCGACCCAGCTACTTTTGACTTCCACACAAATTTCTACTACTAGTACACTAACCCTAACCCTGATCAACGCACTGCGTGACACAGGCCCGAGGCTAGTTGGGGGGCCGGGGGGGGCAAGCTGACCCCCCCCCCCCCCATGGCTGTTCCTGTCGGAATTTTTTTGTCTGCGTCGGAAAAAGATTGCTGCTTAGCTATGCTCGCATTTTCGCCGAGAGAGTTTTAGTACGACATATCCTCTAAAATTCGGCCGAAAGATAGTTAATGTCGGCTGGAAACTCTTAATTTTCTGACACATACACCACTCGCATGTCATAGAGGCCCAAATTCATTCTCATAGCTTCTAATTTTCGTGCTCTCCCCTCCTCCTGCTTACGGCAGTCGGGGATGACCTTCGTTCATTGATTATTTGTTGTCGGAAATTTATCTTCCTCCTATGTCGGCTAAATTTAGGTTTCTGGCTTCGGGCCTGGCGTGACTGCGCCCAATAATTACTCACTGATCAGAACCAAATAAGCCAATTTCATTCGTGGACCACACACACTGAATAAAAAATACTTATCATATATAACATGCATTTATTATAGGCTAGTCTACACACATCCCCCCAAAAAAATCTCAATTTTTTTTTTTATAATGGAATAAGTCTTGTGCCTCTCCATAATAACTACAAAAAGCTATAAATAAGCAGATAAATATACCTTGGTGTAATCTACACCAGGGCCAACTATTGGAAGCCCATCTGCATCCATCACAGAAGTAATTCATAAACACGAGACAGCGGGAGGGGTGGGTGGATGTTTACCTTTAAAGGTCAAGGGCGGTGGTCTATTACAGTTTCCGGTTTCACATTGCAACAAATAAGAAATTAAAACAAAAACTATTTTTTTTAAACAACTTTAGTTCTAATTGCACGTGTAAAAATATATTGCTATCATTGAGTTATTAGCAGAGTTTCTCTCCTGAAACCGGAGAAATTTATTTGCTCCGTATCGCGCACCTGCTCTCTGATTTCCGGTTTTTAGGCGAAAAGTGAAAAAGTTCCATGAGTTTTTAAAACTTCTGAAGAAAATAATAATAATGGAGCAAGCTCCTACTCTCGACACTGTATGTCAAGCGCTACAAGCGCTTTACAACAATCCTGATATGGCCGGTAAAGAAAAGGCGTCTGTGTGGTTAGGCGAACTTCAAAAATCGGTAAGTTTATGCTTCTCTAGTCTTTTCTAAATCTTATGTATTCCAAAATTCCAAGTCAAGTTGAAGCTAATGAGAAGGATGAAGGAAGATAAATGTAATTTGAGAAGTTATTCTTCCGTATTTCTCTATTTCTTTAAAACCTGACTTCCTAAGTAATAAATGGGTCGAAGGATTTAGCTACATTAACCAGCCTTCCACCATTCAAATCGGACCAGATCTTATATATGAAGGTTTAGACTAATTAAGAAATAATCCAGCTGGCAGAAGATTCAGGTGCAAACAGGGAGACTGATTATTTATTATGTACATGTAATACAAACAATGCGACAATATACAATCAATGGAACAATACACAACAGGAAATCAAAACAGGGCAGGCACCAAAAAGATGTAATAAAGAAACGTAGTGGATATATAGCCGTAAACGGTACCCTATTTACTAACGCTATTGCACCGTAAATCGCAATGACGTATATATACATCGTGTGTGATTGGTTAATTAATAACTTCCGTTCATGCGCAGTTGATATATTCCACAAGAACGGTAACTTCGTCTTTCAAGTTTGGCGCAGAAGCACGGTTTTACGGAAAAAAACTTAAACAACTGACCGTCTTGGTACTTAAATTAAAAACCAAAATCCACAGAAATAAGCCCTTGACCGAAATAGAATCATTTTCTACAATTTACATTTATTATTTTATTTTCTTTAAAACTAATTCTCTGGGTTATATCGTAGAAATCCAAGTAAGGCTATTTCGTCCTATATAAGAAACGGAGAAAGTAGTAAGGTTAGACAAAGAACGATCGTGGTTATGGTTAGGGTTCGGGTATGGGTTAGGTTTTGGGGTAGGGTCATGGGTTCGGGTTAGGCATCATTGCGAAACTGCTAAGTCCACGGATCAGAGAATTGCGCATGTCAAACGGAAGTTACGGTGATATAGTAAATAGAGTAAAGTGCCGTTTACGGTTGAATATCCACTGCCATAAAGAAACAATAGACCTGCACACAAAATTATTCTGTACTTGCGTGTATATGATCATTGATAGCAGTATACATGATATGATGTAAAGCGATATAATTAATACGTTTATTTGATACAATTCAAACAATACTGGGTGGGTACTGCATACAAATTCATAAATTGTATTACAGGGATACTTGCGAACTAGACTTATTAAAGCCTTTAAAAAGTTTTATGGTCGTCATATTGACTTGATCGGTAAATATAACAGGTCTCTCTTGACTATTATTCTAGACATATTTAATTGACGGGTATACTATCTCCCTGATTATATATGTGTACTACATCGTTAATACTGTTCATCACGTGCATTTTGCATACCGATAGTTCATTGGTCTATCACACTATTTTACCGAGATTTCGCCTAATAGATTGGATGCAGCTATGGCGGGTGTGGCGCGCCAGGCAGGGTAAGCTTACTCTTCCTAGGACACCTGTTACCACTGTTCGTCGTGTTTTTTGTACACGGTGAACAGTCCATATGCTGATTACACTATTTTGCGATTTTACACATTTTTGCCTATACTGTTTTTAGGATTTCGAATTTTGTCTAATGGTTTGGATTGTTCGTACTTGGTTTTTATTTTATTTTATTCTTCAAACAGATAAACAGCAGACCCTAAATGATTCACTGGTTACAGTGAACAATATCTTGCAGCTACAGTATGATTCACAAGTATCTGAATAGGAAATATCCAAGCTACAAGACCATTAAATCTCAAACTTACTCACAACTGTACTAATGTATATTTTTGCAAAAAATATTAGAATTATGCTTTTCATTGTGATGTTCTCCTTTTATTACATTTAAGGTTTTTGCATGGCAAATAGCAGATCAGTTATTGCGGTTAAATCAAAGTTTAGAATCCTGTTATTTTGCTGCTCAAACAATGAGAACAAAGGTAACATTGATTTTGACATACATGTATGTACATTAATTGTTGAACATATACCATATTCTTTGGTTGATTTTACCAAATATTTTTGTGGGCCTGATGCACGGTTTTAAGCAAATCCAGGCTTTCCCCATGTCAACGCCGAGGTCTGAAGTTGAAGAAATAACTGCCTGAGAATCAAGACTTGTTCACAATGTGACGCTACATCAAAAGCTTATGATACACTATCACCCAAATTAAATACAATACTATTCCTTTTCATGTCCACTTTATTTGTCAGTAATGTTTTAGATATGGTTAAAATGCATCCATATATGTTTAATATATCCCTAAAATAGCAGGTACATGTACATACTACATTTATTTCTGTTATTTCGTGCATAAAAGATGTCAACATTTTCTGCAATTCCATATAACTGGCAATTGTTTCTTTAATATGTATTAAAAATGCTATTCCTTTAGACCTACATGGCTACAATTAAAGTATTGTCATGTCACATTTAGTGGGCGGGGCCATGAACACCATCTTTTCCTTGACAGTTGTTTGGATAGCGTGATGTGAACTAGAATTGTTGTTTCTCCATTTAATGCTTTTACTGGTGGTCAGGATTTAAGGTTGTGGACCCTCTAGACCTAGAGGTTACAAATTTTATCCAATTTTGATGAAACTTAAAATGTATATTTATTTCCCAAAGATCTCAGTCCCTCAGAAACATTCTAGATTATGAATGCTGCCCTTATTGTAGGAAAATCTCTTTTTTTTAAATAAATGTTCTCTGTCCACCACTTGCAAAATGCGGGCATGTGTTGCATCGCAACTTCTTTTTTAAAATCTGTATGGAGTTATCTACATTTATGATAATATTTAATAATTGATATTTGTTTTCATTTTTATACACCCACATTGAAATATGGTCGTATACATGTATGTGGTCGTATATTGTCAACCTTGTCGGTCCAGCGTCCACAATTGTTTGTGGACACTCTAGAGGCTAAAGTTAATATCCAATTGACTTTAAATTTATACACAGTGTTTAAGGTCATGAGACGAAGAAGCATATTGATTTTCAGCGATTTCCGATAATTACTTTCAGAGTTATGGCCCTTGATCACTTCAAAAGATCTTGTGGACACGCTTGAGGCTGAAGTTAATAACTGATTGACTTTAAATTTATACACAGTGTTTAAAGTCATGAAATGAAGAAGCCTATTGATTTTCACAGATTTCCGATAATTACTGTCCGAGTTTTAGCTCTTGATCACTTCAAAAAATCTTGTGGACGCTCTAGAGGCTAAAGTTAATAACCGATTGACTTTAAATTTATACACAGTGTTTAAAGTCATAAAACGGCGAAGCCTATCAATTTTCAGCAATTTCTGATAATTACTGTCAGAGTAATGGACCTTGATCACTTCAAAAAGACTCATGGACGCTCAAGAGGCTAAAGGTAATATCCGATTGAATTTAAATTTATACACTGTGTTTAAAGCCATGAGACAAAGAATCCTATTGATTTTCAGCGATTTCCGATAATTACTGTCAGAGTTATGACCTTAGATCACTTCAAATAATCTTGTGGACGCTCTAGAAGCTAAAGTTAATATCTGATTGACTTTAGATTTATACACAGTGTTGAAGGTCATGAGTTTCAATGAATTTTGATAACTTAAACGCTTGCATGGAAGAAAATTTTATCAAAGCCAAACAAATTTGAATGATTTTCTGATAATTACATAATGAGTTGTTACTTTTAATCAGATTTTAGTGTATTATAAATGTTTCATTACTGAAAAAAGTCAAATATGCGACAACTCTTGTTGACTGCCCAGACGATTTAGCTGCTGTGGGCATATGTTTTGTTGCCTGACAACCTATTTTTCAATTTGTCCATCTTTTTCAGATCCAGTATGCATTTCATGAATTACCAGTGAATTCTCACCCGGTAAGCCTATACTGTCAATAAATAAAACTACCAAATATGAAAACTTAACATAGGCCTATATCGTTTTAGCTTATTGATAAAAATGTAGTTGCAGTTTTTTTCTTAAATAATGACACTACAATAGGTATTTAGATTTATTATTATTAAAATAAAGTTTCTGTTATATATTTCACAAATGAGTACATTATAATACTTATATTACTTATATTATCTTTTATTATCCCGCGTCGAGGGAGGAATATTGAAAAGGTGTTCATCCGTCCTTCTGTCCGATTTCGATTCCGGGGCATATCTCATAAACCGTTCAAGATACATTTTTGAAACTTTGCACAGACATCAACCCATTACAGTAGTTGTGCCTTTTGCTATTTAGGAATTTCTGACATTTATATCTTTTGTGTTTCCATGGAAACAAATTTGACTAAGTTTTTGGGGTACAATTTTGTTTCCGGAGCATATCTCATAAACTGTTCAAGATATCCTTCTGAAACTTTGCACACGCATCAATCTATTACAGTATTTGTGCCTTGTGCTATTTAGGAATTCCTGGGCTTAATAGTTTTTGCGTTTGCATGGAAACAAATTTGACTTATTTTTTGGTGTATAATTTTGTTTCCTGGGCATATCTCATAAACCATTCAAGATATCTTTTTAAAAGTTTGTACAAACATCTACCCATCGCAGTAGTTGTGCCTTTTGCTATTTAGGAATTTCTGGGATTGTTATTTTGTGTGTTTCCATGGAAACAAATTTGACTTAGTTTTTGGTGTACAATTTTGTTTCCGGGTCATATCTCATAAATCTTTCAAGATATCTTCTTTGCACTTACTTTGATTTTCTCAGATTTTATCAATTTACGTGTTTCCATGGAAACACATTTGACTGTCCAAGATACCTTTAAAATAATTTAACATTCATCAATCCATCATTTTATTTTCTGAAATCCATCCTTCCGTTCTGATTTTGTTTCTGGAGCCTATTTAATTATCTGTTCAAGAAATCTTTTAGAAACTTTGTACAAACTGTAACCTATTATATAAAGTATTTTATTTTTTGATTTATAAGTCTATTGTTTAACATACAGCAGCTCATTGAGGTAGGAAGATGTTGTTGTGCAAACCTTACAGGGAGTAGCGACCCTGCCTTGGGGAACTACTATGATCAGAGTATGAAATTCTGTGAATAATATTCCATGTGTCAGAATATGAGATTTGTCTAAAGATTTAGACTCTGGCGACAACTGATGGTGCAACCCTGACATGCTCTGCTTAACAGGGCAAAATTTTTAGGACCAGTAACACCGTTTGCGAAATCTGATACATTTTTATATTGATTACCAGAAACAAGTTATTTTTCCTTATTTTTTCCAAACATGTGCAATGGCGCAGGATGTTGATGACTAGTCATCTTGTTGATATTGATCATATGTTATAACTATTTCAATACTTATTATTATGATTTAATTTTTAATTATATTTTTCAGTCATTGCGTGATTCATTAATAGAACATGCTAGTAAAATAACACCTGAAACTCCACCTGTAATTGTTACACAGGTAAGTTATTATTCTCTCGTGTTTATTTCATGACCATATGTAATACCTTCATAATCTTTGTCACTAAAATTCAGTTTTTAAAACTTTCGATTTTTTGTTAATATTTTTCAGTAAATTATGAAAGTTTTAATTGGATTTTTTTAATAGAACATGACAGCTTGTATTAAAGATACATAATGGGAGATTTTTATACAGAGTTGGCCATTCTTGCTATAACAGTTCAAAAGTAGATGATGAAAGAAGAATATATTGAAAATTTCAGTCAAATTACTTTATTCTGAACAAAGTTATCATCGTTGTAATATTTGACGAGAAATGGTAGTCAAATGTATCTTCACCTTGGCCGATCGTTTGTTTCACAGGCGTTAACTCCACCTACATAATCTTGATTATCAAGTAACGTTTTCATGCGGAATCGCTTAATAGCCGCCTCGCTAAGTACACTCTATCATTTAGCCTCGATCTAACTGATGAAACCAAGGTAACGGGTATTAATCTCAGCATAGGGTGAAATCCTATTTAAATCCAAGCTGTAGCTGAGCCATCCCTGGGATTTACAGAGTTGATTTTTTGCTTGTTGTTTAATTAAAGATTTAATTTATAATTTCTATAACATCTGAAGCCTAAATTAAGACTTGCAATAATCAGATTTAGCTCTTGCATAATGTATCTTTAATGAACATATGTATCATAGCTTGATTTACGAGTGCAACTGTTAAACCAAAATACATTAAAAGAAATGCATCAATTTAAGAAATCAACAACCACTGTTTGTTTACTGCAGTTGCCTTCAATCAAAGAAATTTGCAAATATTTTTGTTTGGGTCATTTTAAAAGAAGACATTGATATATGTAGTTATATCCAGATTAATAATAATAAGGTATTTAATAAAGACAAATTTGACTTGGATAATAAAGAAATTTTTAAGATATTTTTTCTTGGTGTGAGTATGAGCAGTAATAGGGGGTACACATGTATACATGTAAGTTACATATACCTACCTACTGTAAATATATAAACCAAATATAAATATTCTGGACTTCTTTATTCGAATATAATACGTTGTTCATAAATGTATGTTACAGGACACAGATATTTGCTATGTAAATCATTTTTAAAAATGTTTGAATATTATTCTAATACAGTAATATTTTAAGAAGATTAATCTGGAATATGATTTATTCCAGCTAAGTTTGGCACTGGCAGATTTAATTCTACAGATTCCATCCTGGAAAGGTGGGGTTGTCGAGATCATTCAAAAGTAAGTCAAGTTTATTTACATTTTCTGGTTTCAAATTTTCTTTGTCTTGAACATGATGAGAGAAGTCTATATTTATAAAGAGTAATGTCTTTTGTCAATTACCTGATTTGTGTTTATTCATTGTTTCCTAAGGTTTGGTTCAAATGCTCAACAAACATCATTTTTATTGGAGGTACTTACTGTCTTACCAGAAGAGGTAATTAATTTTGAAAACTTTATACAAGGGTTGTGGTTATTTTGAGGTATAGACATGGGATGCATAAGTGCATTAAGTGGTCCATTCATATAGGCATGTCTATTTGGATTGAACACAAAAACAATGTTCTGTTTATAAATTGGTTGTTAGCTTTAAAGATCCATTGGCAGTTGAAATTCACAAAAAAGAACTGCCGTTCGAGAAAAAAATCCCCACCTCAAAGACTGTACAAATAACCATAGATTTTTAGTTATGTATCATATACATCGATCTTTTATGCATGTTCCGGTTTTGAGTATTATTTCAAGCGGTGTAATACTAATAAGGCATATTTTAACAGTTCCGTACAATGCCAGAAGTTTTATTGTTTTTCTGTATGCTGTATGTCTTTTTAAATCCACATTTGTCATGTATTAAACATTATTGATGTCTATTTTAGATTAACAGTCGATCACTGCGACTTGGGGCAAACAGAAGACAAGAAGTAATTGCAGAATTAACATCATCTTGTCCTGTTGTCTTACAATTACTAGTAAGTAATGAATCATAGTATATTCAAGTTATTTTTTTGTGTTAAAATATATAGGCTTTTAAAGACATTAAGTGAACTGTATTACTCACACACAGATTGTTTAATCGTTCTGTTAAAAAATAGTTTGATTTACAGGTACTTTAATATATCAAAAAAAATTTGATATTGGCAGGGTGTAGGTCCAGTTTGAAGAAAATATGTTGACAGTGTTGAAACGGAAAGCAATATCCTTATTATTATGTATGACATTTTATGTTTCAATAATATTGCATTTTATTTTTGCAGACGGCATGTTCAGAGTCAGCAGGAGATGATAAAAGATTACAAGCTAGAATATTCCGTGTTGTTGGAAGTTGGTTTAGTGTAGGAGGTATTTCTCAAGATGCTATTATAAATACACCATTATTACAAGCACCATTTGAAGCCTTGGTATGTATATAGTTTATATTTGTTATCTTTAAAGGGCATTTGGTGAAAGCAATATATGATAACAGACAGCTTTATGGATAACATTCACTAGGTTTATTAACTGTATCGTTCAATGAGGATACTCTCATCGTTATCAAGTAATAATGATTGAAATGTTGCAGTTTAAAAGCTAGTGAATGTTATAAATAAAACTGTCTGTACATGTTATTAGTTTATGTATTTTATGAAATTCATCATTAAAGTCTGGTATATAAGTGATTACTATTAAACTTTATTTTACTTCCCTCAACCAAAGAAACTTTACCTGTAATTAAGACTTTTGAATAGTTAAATGATTAATTAAACATAGTTTTCAGAGACTGATAGATAAATATTCCTTCACTTGAAACCATTTGTATAATAATAAATTTTATATTTGTATTTTAAAGAGACACCGAGAAACACCATCACATCTTCATGAAGCTGCTGCAGATTGTCTTTGTACAGCGCTTTACAGCATGGAGGTATGCTATAATTTGTAAATCTGAGTATGAAGCACCTTGTTAATCCATTTGATCTCTCACAAATTCCATTGTCTGTGTTATTAGATTTGACCACAGTATAAGGATTCTCTGATATTAGTGGGGGTTGGATGGCCGAATGGTTAGCATGTGCGTGCTGTACCATAAAGCCTGTCATCGAGTCATCTGGCGTGGTTTGGAATCCCTGGTTGTACGTGGCGAGGAGTAGGGTCGCCTGTCCAGCCTCATGGATTTTTTCTGGCTTCTCTGGTTTCCTCCCACTGCTAAAGACCCCTACATGCAAGAGAATCATTGAAATAAAATTAAAACCATATGTTATTCCCAAATTAACCTAGTTTGTGTCGAGTGGACATTAAACCCCATTTCTCTCTTTCTCTCTCTCTCTCTCTCTGATATGATATATGCTGCTTAAATTATAATGAATTTATTTCAGGATATTCAGAAACATCCAACCTTAGCTCAAGCTTTATTTGAAGGTGTATTAACATTAACTGAAGGTTATCATCTTTCAGTAGCTGATGAAGATTCAGATAAGTATGTTCATAAATTATTACATATATACATTGTGTACTTTGTAGATTTTCTTTCACAGCAGCAGGCTCACAAATAAAACTTTGCTGTTTTAATCTCTTGTCATAGGTAATATTTGTTGCTTTAGGCAGTATATATTTTATTTTTTAATATGCGGTACATATTCTACTTTGCATTATATATACCCATATTATATCAAAATAGCCATTTGCTTATATAGTAATTAACTATTATCAAGAGACCAAACATGTTTTTATTCTTTTCAAATATTGTACAGTAGATTGATGTAGTGTTTTATCTTAATATTTACAGATCTATTAATTATTGTCGAGTATTTACAGAAATAGCTGAAGCTTTTTTAAATGTGATAGTAACAACACCAAATCAGGTAAACTATACTTAAATCAGGTAAAGGGTACTATACTTAAATCAGGTAAAGGGTACTATACTTAAATCAGGTAAAGGGTACTATACTTAAATCAGGTAAAGGGTACTATACTTAAATCAGGTAAAGGTACTATACTTAAATCAGGTAAAGGGTACTATACTTAAATCAGGTAAAGGTTACTATACTTAAATCAGGTAAAGGGTACTATACTTAAATAGGGTAAAGGGTACTATACTTTAATCAGTTAAAGGGTACTATACTTAAATCAGGTTACGGGTACTATACTTTATTTAGTAAAGGGGACTCTATACCAAGGTAACTTAGTATATACTAAGATAAAGTGTCTTATTCATTATACACTGTAATCTTGGTATCATTTAATCTCAAGTTTTTACCCTTAAATTTGTTCACAATCATTCAATATTTAATCTGTGTTTGAAAATAAGTAAAAAAATTCTAAATTCCGCCAAAATCATCAAATTTAGAAGTGTTAAATTTCATAGCCACTGTTCAAAATAACATCCCAATTAATTATTATGACTGAGTGAGTGCTATTATAGACAATATATGTAAAGTAAATTGAACCTAAACAATTCTTTATCAACTATTAGTGCTGTAACATAATAATAAAAAAGTTCAGAATTAAGTATTGGTAATTTTTAACAAAAAGAACATAAATACAACAAAAAAATAATATTGTCGGCAGTTGTTCTATTGTCAGTTGTCCTCGTCAGCTGTTATCCCCTCCATCAGTTGTCCTATTGGCAATCGTCTTGCTCCCATCTATAATCAGATGGGTTGTTTATGTTTGAATAAAAGCTACTAAAATAAACAATCCAATTGATTATCTGTTTTGATTAAATGATACTTTGGTTACAATGATAGACTTACGACACATGTTTGAAATTTTAGAATAAAGTTAACGGTAACTGCCATTCTTTGTGTGTTGTTTTTGACAGACAGTTTTAGATTGTATTTGATGATATTTTTTTTCTTTGTAGGGATTAGGAGACTTTAGAATATTAGAATTACTTTTAACTTGTGTTGGTCATCATTTATATGAGGTAAGATTTTTGGATTCTGTGTTTTTAGCAATAATTTTTCCATTGGACAGGATTTAATTTTGTAACAAAAAAAATCCCAAATATTGTGCTTTGGCAGGCCTAATGCACATGGATTCATCCCAAGAATAGTTGGAATGTGAAAGAGAATAATTCATTGTTTGAGCAGATATCTCTTGCTTAAATGGTACACACAACAGAAATTATCTACCAGGTGAGGGGGGGGGGGCTGTTTATTGTTTAGATCACAAAGAAAGACCCCCTATTAGCAAGTGAATTATTGAACTGAAATTGAAGCATATGAATGCTAGTCCTAAAACAACGTAGTTCATGTTGAGTGGAAGTTAGACACAATTTCTGTTCAAAATTGTGACAAGCTGAAAGCAGTATGTATTGATAAAGAATCAGAAAGACATCTCGATAAAGATCGTCTTATTCTCAGACTGAAACATTGACCGATGTTCTGAAAACGCACAGGAAAACAATTTTATATACAGCTTGTGTCATTCATCATTTAACGTTGTATCCTGTTACTGAAAGTGATAATTTTACAATATTCTGTTTTCCAGGTGGCAGAAATAACTTTTAATTTTTGGTATCGTTTATCAGAAGATATGTATCAGAAGAATGATATGGCTTTAAACGAATCATTTAGACCATATATACAGAGATTGTTGATATCACTAGCTAAACATTGTCAATTAGACCCAGATCATGTAAGTTACACTGTACAAAGAAATATTATCATTATTATTTTGTTGTTTACAGTAAGGGGGGTTGGGATGGCCTAGTGGTCTAGGTTGCCGCGCTTCAACTTCTAGCTGGCCGGTCACCTCTGGCTTGCGGCTGTGGTTTTGAGCCTTAGTGTGAGCGTATGTGACATGGAGATAGGGGCGCCTTCTCAACCTCGTGGGTTTCCTCTGGGCACTCCGTTTTCCTCCCACTGCTAAAGACCCCTACGCACAAGAGAATTATTGAAATAAAATTAAAACATACATCATTCCCAAAATGACCTAGTTTGTGTCGAGTGGACGTTAAACCCCATTTCTCTCTCTCTCTGTTTACAGTAAACCTCAAGACTGTAAGTTATTAACATGACATGAATAACTGAAATGATAAGTTGTGATATCAGACATCAAATAGTATATTTATAAAATCTAAGTAAAGGACAGTAAAACCCTGACACTCAATAAAAAAGGAGTGAGGAAGATTCCCTGTTACAGTGCAGGCAAGTCTGGATCTCAGGGATACATTCGGGGAAGAGCAGGAACCGATCCGTGAAAAATATCGAACAAGAGGATCCCCGGCAACAAACTTGACAACACTGTGTAGAAAGTTTAAAAATATATTCTAGTATATTTGATAATACTGTTGGTCGGAAAATTGATAGTAGTTTAATTGGGTAATAGGGAATTTAGGATGACTGTAAGACGAACAATAAATTTTTGAAATAACACAGTGTAAAAATCTGTAATATGACAATGAATCAAATACTGTAAACTACAATTTACGTTGTATCAGATTTGTTCATATATAGTCACCATACACTGCCCTGGCAATAGATTATCAAAGAGTCATTTTCTGTGAATTTTAGAATTGATGCCATATATTATGCAAGCCTTAAACATACCCACCATACATGCTTATTCAGGTTATACAATGGTCATGTAAATTTAAAAACATGTGAACAGATAGCCGTTTGCATAGAATATTCCTATGAATATGAGTTTATATATATTATACCATTTCAGTATGTATGTCTGATTGGTAAATTTTGTTAGTTTAATTGATAGCCTCATATTCCCTGTAACAATAGAAGCACTCTTAAAATGTTTAGTGAGACAAGAAATCTTATGTTACGCAAAATAAAAAAATTATGTTTCACAGGAACGGAAAATCGTACATGTAAAGGTAAATAATACACGTAATATTCCTAGGTTCATGTTAATATAAAATGTTATTGTTATTTATTTATAATAATTTTTAGGACACGATACCAGATGATACCGGTGATTTTGGTGAATTTAGATTACGAGTGTCCGAATTAATCAAAGATGTTGTTTTTATTGTTGGTTCAACTCCATGTTTTAGTCAGGTAGGTTATTTATGCAATTGTTTGAGAGAATTGACTGGTAATACAAGTGTCTTCCATTATGATATCACATCCTTCACAGAGATATAATACTTCATCGGTTGTTTGAGAGAATTGACTGGTTATGCAAGTCTCTTCTATTATAATATCACATCTTTCACTGAAATATAATACTTCACAATTTTTTCACTAGTAGATTGTAATCTCAATCAAACTGAAAAAAACTATGAAATCTTTTCTCTTTTGACAGATGTTTTCCAATCTACAGAATCCCACACAGAACATACCATGGGATGCTTCAGAAGCGTCGCTATTTGTTATGACCGCTGTGGCTAAAAATATTTTACCGTAAGTTTATTTAGGGATATAAATGCCATTAATTTTGAAAGAGAATTTCTTATTCCTTGATATTAATTTTCAAGTTTTTGTTTTGAACACAAACATGCCATGAAATTAATATTGTTAACCAGTTAAAGTAACAGATTCTTTTTTTTCTCTAACTTTTTTTATTCATTGAATAGTTAAATATTATGGGATTTGAAAACAAACTGGAGCTTACATAATATCATCTTCTGTAGGAAATTATTTTCCAAAAATATAAATACATTGTTTATAATTATTATCATAAATTATATAATGTACTGGTATAAAATTACAAATAAAAAATGGTTACTCTCAATTAATTCGTCAAAAATTTATAATGGATGATTATCTGATGTCATATTCAGGGTGTTTGAATCATTTGCGAAATAAAATATTGTAACAATTTAACCTCCCAAAAAAAATGGTCCAATTCCATTCAGTTTTTACAAAGATAGGTTTAATTGAAACCCTCCCAGCATTCGGCATCCTCTGCAAACGTAAACAAACCAACGCCACCTATAAGCTTTAGGAATGAGCCTCTCTTTTTAATCTCATTGATTCCCATTAGAAAAAATGATCGATTGTTGATTTTGTTTTGTTTATTAAATGTTAAATTATCAATTTGAGTACATTTTGGCTTTGATTAACCTGTGAATAATCTGATATTTTCTAAAAAATGTGTATTACAATCAGCTATTATGAATTAAATCACCTCGAGACAAAATCCTTTCTATAATTATTTCACATTGTACATGTATGGCACATCTTTACCTATGGCCAATGTTATAATCTATCAATGATTTATTTTGTTCTAGTGAAGAAAAAGAAATAGTACCACAAGTATTAGAAGCTGTATTAAATCTACCTGAAACAGTTCATATTGCTGTACGATATACAAGTTTACAATTAGTTGGGGAATTATGTGAATGGATTGAAAGAAACCCACAGTATTTAGGTAAAAATACTTACATACAATTTCAAAGTATCTGTCATTCATTTATATAAGTATTATTTTCTCTAAAACTTCTGTTTTAATGATCATATTCTTAGCAGTTATTGATTTAAAAAAAGAAACCACATTTCTTAATATGTATATCTTATTTGTATTTGTAAATTGTTGCCTCGAGGATACACATTGGCATGCACGTAAAAGTGTCCTTGACTGTTTGAATTCTACATGGTAGTAAGCCATAGTTCTGCTGTCCTGGCAGAAATTCACTTAGAGCACACTGTATGGCGTATGTCCGTTTTCATTAACCAAGTCGGAGGAGAACAGTAGGAAGTTAAATCCCATTTAATATTGTTTCTTATCTTGGGGAACACTTAGATATTTACTCTAACGTTACACAATTGACTGAAACTTTTATTGGTCTTAATCCTTACGCTGCTGATCACTCCTATCTCCAACTTACTACTTTTATTCTAGTAATAAGAGATCAGACCCCATGTAATGAAACCGTTAATAAGGCAATGCAAAATCTGGTTTATTTTTAAGATATTAAATGCTAGATTGAATTCATATTTAAATACGAAACATAATGGTTTATTACAGATCCAGTATTACAATTTTTATTGGCTGGTTTACAGCAAGCGTTATTGGCATCAGCAGCAGCTAATGCTTTACAGAGTATATCAATACAATGTCGTGATCATCTAACAAAACATTTTCAAGGATTAGTACAGATTATTCAAGCTATGGATACGTTTAATTTGTCCTCAGATGCTGCTATTGGTTTATTAAAGGGTTTGTATTTTACACTATTATGATTTAAATAATGTTGAATTACTTTACAAATAAAAAGTATATATATGTACAAGGTATAGCACTGCTGATTATATAAAATAGCTTCCAAATTATATGATTGTCTTCAACAGTATTTTATCATCAATTTTTGTCTTCTCAGTTGTTCGATAACCTCGAGATAAAAACTCATATAGCTCACTAAACAGTATATATATGTACAAGGTATAGCACTGCTGATTATATAAAATAGCTTCCAAATTATATGATTGTCTTCAACAGTATTTTATCATCAATTTTTGTCTTCTCAGTTGTTCGATAACCTCGAGATAAAAACTCATATAGCTCACTAAACAGTAGGTTCCAGACTCACTGAGACAGTGAAAATCAAAACAAGAGAAGGTTGTTCCACTGCTGTCCGGGCAAATTTTCCTCACACCTCATTGCATGACTGCATGTCCATCTTCATGTCCATCTTCATTTGCCCGGTTGGTGCAGAGCAGAGAGAGAAATGCAGTTTAACATTCACTCAACACTAACTAGGTCATATCAGGTCTAACATATGGTTCAATTTTATTTCACTTTTGCATAGAAGTCTTTAGCTGTCAGGAAAACCTGGAGAACCAAGATAAAAAACCCATGAGGTTAGACAGGCGACCCTTCTTCTTGTCATTTACAAGCGGCGAATTGAAAACAATACCACTTGACCCAATGAAAGACCTTATGATTTTGAAAAGTAGGAAGTATGGCTTCATTTCATATTACCTACTACTTTCAATTTAATGTTAGGTTACAGCAATTGTATGTAATTTTATATTTGGCCATGAATTACTCTTCTTTACAAAATCCAAATTATATTTCAGGCACAGCATCAATATTAGCTCGACTTCCACATCCTAAAATAGCTGAAGGTTTACGCACCTTAAGTTCCTTTCAAATAGCACAGTTAAATAAAGTAAGTGAAATTTAACTATTCAAATAAAGTAAGTGAAATTTAGGTATTCAAATAAATAACTTTCATTAAACTTAAATGTTTTAACTTTCATTAAACTTAGATGTTTTAACTTTCATTAAACTTAGATGTTTTAACTTTCATTAAACTTAGATGTTTTAACTTTCATGAAACTTAGATGATCTAACTGTCTTTCCGTTTCTAGATTATAACATAAAAGTAAAATAGAAATGATTATTGTAGCCAAACATGGAAAATTTTTATATTCTGAATGGCGTTGAATGGTTATTTCAGCTACTTGTAATTATTGTATATCTTACTTTGTAGTTAATAGGTGAAGAAACTGGTCCAGTTAAACAGGGTTCTGATAATGATCCTACTGTATGGTTAGATAGACTAGCTGCTATATTCAGGTATAATTATTACTTTTATATGATATGAATAATAGGTAGACTTTACATAGATACAAGCAGCTAATTGACACATAAACACAAGCTGTTTTATTGTACAAAGAGCTCATTGTGATACATATATATATATATCACAGATAATATAGGTAGTCTCACAGAGGTCTTTTGGTTGGCGACTTATAGATACATAGATACACACAAAGGATACAATTAGTCTCGCAGGAGTCTTTTGTTGGTCAAATAGAGATAGATATGTGCTCGAATATACAACACAGGCAATACAAGTAGTCTCATAGGATCTTTTTGGGGGGGCTAAATCAACATTAATTTTTTTTGGTTGTTTTTTTCTTAAAGATATACAAACCCTACAGTAAATAATGGTCAAGTACATCCTTGTCAAGCTGTTATTCAAGAGGTAAATATTTAATAGTCAATAAATTTTCTATCTTAATAATACGATGTAGAATATATGGCACATTTTGTGGTAATTTTGTAATCAAGAGGCAAACTGCTGTTGGTAATATATAAATTCTTTTTCATGTGGACATGATATCCGAATACGTAGACACTGTTTTCGTTGCCAGGCCCTTGTCTTGCACCACTGACATTAGGAAACCATGCAGAAAAATCCTGGATTACACCAGGATGAAACCACAGATTTCCTGGTTAGTCAGCCCATGCCTTTTACTCACCGAGCCACTGTGTCTACCATAAAAATTGTAAATAATTGTGTTTAAATGTTATTATTGTAGGTATGGTTAGTATTATCACAAGCTTGTAATAAATATCAAGCTGATGTTAGAATAACAGAGAGATGTTGTCGATGTATTAGATTTGCTATTAGATGTTTGGGTAAAAACTCTGCCACATTATTAACCCCTCTAGTCACACAGGTAAGTTCATTTCGGATATGTTAATAATGAATGTAGTTTATAATCTAGGCATTATAACTGTTAGTTGTAAAACGACACCCTGAGGGTCATTTGAGTAACTTTGAATTATATGCAAATTACAGCATTGTTAAATTCATTCTCCAAATAGAATAACAGCCCAAAAATGGTTCAATTTCTTCAGTGTATGTAAAGACATAATGAATTGAAAACTTAACAACATTCATCATAGAAAATATGAATAAGCTAGTTCCACCTTAGTAAATTTTTGATGAATCTCCTTTTAGTCTGATAGAATCCAAGTCAGAAGATTATTTGATACACTTTAGCATAAATTATGAGCCAAGTAAAATTAGAAAATATACGCTTATGATTATGGATATAAGTAGTTAGATATAAATATGTATGTATTTATTTTACAGATGGTACAGTTATATCAAGTACATCAACATTCATGTTTTCTATATTTGGGTAGTATATTAACAGATGAATATGGTACAGAACCTGGTTGTATACCTGGTTTATTAGATATGTTACAGGTGTGTATTTATATATATCTAGTTTATAGGGGGATAGGATGGCCTAGTGGTCTAGAGTGTCGCGCTTCGACCTCTAGCTGGCCGGTCACCTCTGGCTTGCGGCTGTGGTTTCGAGCCCTGGTGTGAGTGTATGTGGCATGGAGATAGGGGCCCCTTCTCAACCTTATGGGTTTCTTCCGGGCACTCCGGTTTCCTCCCACGGCTAAAGATCCCTACGCGCAAGCGAATTATTGAAATAAAGTTAAAACCGTACGTTAGTCCTGAAATGACTAGTTGTGTTGATGGGTCATTTACCCCATTTCTCTCTCTCTCACCTACTTTATATACTTTAAACTTATTTCTCTTTACTATTGGTCATATTCAATGTTTAATTTCATTACCTTTCAGTATTGTTATATTCAGATTTCTAGAAATTGTCAGACTTTCAAATAAATAATGTTTCCTTTATTCATTTTTGAATAGTAAATGAATTCAATGAATAAATATAAATTTCCATTAGTTTTAACTAACACTGAATAATGAATACCAAAGAAAATCTGTTTGTTTTAGAAGATTTGTGTGAGGTGAGCACTACTTGGTGTATTGAGAGAGATATTCTTTAACCCTCTCGTTACGGGATCGCCCGATGTCGCCCGTAACGTCATGTACGGGATCGCCCGATGTCGCCCGAAATGACCGTCGTTAAAACTCGGTAATTTTCGCCTCGTAACGAAAGTCTCACGTGACCAGAGACAACTGGAGTGTACTGTAAACATATCAGTGGTCAAAATGGCGGCCTCCGAGAATTTTTTTTTATCAAAGTGTTTTGCGTAAAAATGAAGTTATTTCGTTGAATTTTTGAATGGCGTCATCGGATTCCGACGGCGATTTTAATGGATTCGATTCTTTTGACGTTGAAAGTGCCGAATTGAAACAAAAAGATGTGATAAATGGCCGTGAATTAGATGATAATTTTGACGATGAAAGTGACATTGAAATTGAACAAGAACTCGATTACGATTCTTCTGAAGGCTCTAGCAGCGAAAATGATGAATTTGAGGAGATTTTAAGTAGGGACGATCTCGAATGGAGTCCGATAACTCGCAAGGTAATTGTTAAACGTTTTTCATCAAAGCATGGACCGACAAATTATCCAAATGTAGTTCAGATTGACATGGTTGATGGCGCCGGGGATGGTTCAAAGTTACCCCCAGCTTCCGCATATTTTGAACAGTTAATTCCGAATACTTTTGGGGAGACATTGAAATTTGAATCTAACCGTTATTCATCCCAGAATGGACGCAATGTAAATGTATCAGAGGATGAACTAAAAACCTTTATAGGTATCACCATGTTGATGGGGTTGATTGTTTTGCCGTCCCTAAAACAATATTGGTCGTCAGACCCCTCCCTGAACAGTGACTTTATTAGGAAGTGCATGTCTCGCGATAGATATTTTGCCATACAAAGAGATTTACATCTCACTGATTCAACAAAGCAGCCAGCTAAGGGAGACGATGGGTTTGATCGTCTTTATAAAGTAAGACCAATGCTAGACATGTGCAAAACATCTTTTAGGGAACGATATGATCCTCCCCAAAATATTAGTATTGATGAGGGCATGGTCAAGTATAAGGGACGCCTCGGGTTTGTGCAATATATGCCAATGAAACCCACTAAAAGAGGTATTAAAGTTTGGATCGCTGCTTCGTCAGATACCGGGTATGTTCATGCCTTCAATGTGTATACTGGCAAAAGCCTAGATGGAGTTCAAGAAAAAAATCTTGGACATAATGTTGTAATGAACTTGATGGACACAATGCTATACGAATATAGACACATTTATTTCGATAATTTTTTCACCAGTGTTGACTTGGCAATTGAGCTGTTGAATAAGAAGACTTACTGCTGTGGTACAATTAGATCAAATAGAAAATATTATCCATTATCTAATGTTAATAAACTTGCTAAAGGCAGTACGAAAATTATGCAGTCTAACAAATTGATCGCAACAGCATGGCAAGACAAAAAGACTGTGCACATTCTGTCCACAAACTGTGATGCGGAGATGTCTACAGTATCACGTAAAACACGTGCTGGAATTATTGAAAATGTTGAAAAACCACTTTGTGTAATGAATTACAATAAGTGTATGGGTGGAGTAGACTTGGGTGACCAGCTCCGACAATATTATTCATTTGGTCGTACTAGTGTCAAATGGTGGCGCTATTTGTTCTACTTTCTATTAAATGTTGCTTGTGTAAATAGCTTCTTAATTTATAAGCTTCATATGAAGTCACTGGGTAAAACCCCCATGACGCAGTTAGAATATCGTCATTCTTTGGCTAAATGTTTAATCGGTGGAGCAGTTTCCAAGAGTTATAGGCGTACCCCAAAAAGGAAATTAGAAAAGGTGTTCGATGAACAAAACATAACTGGTCATTCACTTGTACATTTTTCTGGGCGCAAACGTGTGTGTGTTTTCTGCAGTGCCTCAGGAAAACGCGCTGCAAGTGGTAGAGGGATCCAGTCGTCATTCGGGTGCAATATATGTTCGGTCAATTTGTGCAAAACATGCTTTCCACTGTATCATGCCGCCCAATCAAAATAACATTTGCAACAGTGAACTTACACCAAAGATTTGTTAATATTGTTACTGTTTTTAAAATGAACTATGTTTTAATTTTTATTTATTTCAGAGTTATGTTACACAGTTCACAATTTTGAAGTTTGACGTTTGAGTTCAGATGTTTGAGTTTTAAAGTTCGAGTTGAGTTTACAAGTTTGAAAGATATACATGCATAAAGATGGTTTTATAAACTCTGTGGTGTTTCTCATTTTTTCCCAGGAATGTTTCTGGATATCTGCTTTAGCAGATACATGTGTACATGTATCCCACAGACTTACCTAGTAGTAGTAGAAATAACATGATTCCAATCCACTGAAATCGCCGCCAGAATTTGATGATGGCACTCAGAAACTCAACAAAGAGTTGTTTATTTTAGTATATTGGGCTTTTTCAATTGTGTGTAATACATAACAACACCAATAACACCTTTAAAACTACAGCTTTGTACATTAATAATAAGTTAAACAAGTCAAAGTAAGCAAAATACATGTATGTTGACATCCTAACGGTTTCATCTGTCGCGGCAGTCACAGTATAGTCGCCTACTTTGTCACTCTTTAACTAAAATATTTGCCATTTTTTTATTTACCATCCGATTTTCAAAAATGTTATACCATTTTGAAGGAAATTAAATTCTCCTTAAAATGGAATTAATTTGTCAGATTAATTTTAATCTTTGTAGCATTAAGTTTTCCTCCAAAGGTTATGATGAAAACATTTTCACAATTTTTTTTCAGATACATCTTATGATACCTAAGTAGTGATTAGAGATACATATTTCTAGTTGAGTCCATTGGAAAGAGAATTTAATTTCCTTTTAGAAAATCATAACTTGTCTTCTATCAAAGTTGATAGGTTTTGAGCTATAATCATATGAACATTTGTCATATTTTTACAACGTTTTTTCTGAATATTGTCAGGATTTGGCGTCATACATTTTAAAACTCACTAGTAATGAAAGGGTTAATCAGTGATATATTTAAAGCACTTATAGATCTGGGGTCTGTTTCACAAATTTTAACTAAGAAATAATCAGACTTTAGTAATTCGATTGGATAGTTTTAGATTGATTTTAGCGCTTAGCCAATCATATTTTAGTATGTACTAAAATTTGGATTTTATCTTTAGTTAAAATTTCGTGAAACAGACCCCAGTCTGTTTTATAGTGAAATTTTTGTATATAATATATAAGGCTATCACTATAATAGTGGGATAGCAGTGAATCCAGCAGTGTTTGGTCATTATTGTACATTTAATGTATTCTTATACATCTGTTTCAGGCATTTTGTGGTCCTACATTTAAAATATTAGAAGAACATAATGGATTAAGAAATCACCCAGATACAGTAGATGATTTATTTAGATTATGTTTACGGTAAATATCATAATTTAATGTTATAGAAGCATCAATAAACAGATGTACTAGTGTATTTCATAGGTGGTTGTTATTATATGTTTATGCAGTAAACACTGGGCCTGCTTGATTTATCCATACCGGCTGACCATAGTTCGGCAATAATTCCGGCGAGGTCACTTGATTTAGCCGGAAGGCTACAAAAGTTCGGCAGCGGCGTACACCGAATGCGCCGGTTCGTCGACAGCGGCGATCACCGGCGCAAGATGGTGAACATGTCAACGATATACAATTCACGTTATTTTTTGGGGTAATACTACTACTAATAAATTTCTGCTTATTTTGCGGTCACTTACTTATAGCCATACTTTCATGAATACTGTTTTTTTTTATTAAAACATGTCATGTAATCAATTAAATATTATAATATTATCCCAAGCCAATTTTTTTATCAGCCGGGTCACGTGATTTGCTCTGAAACCGGCGTACACTGTTTGCAAACCAGCTCGCCTATCGCCGGATAAATCAAGCAGGCCCACTACAATAAATGGTATTACACACAGAATTAACATCTTATTGACACAAGGCTTAAATTTGTGGGGGGAGGGGGTATTGTCAAGTGTCATGCACTCCAATATTTACTACATTTATTTACTATCTTAATGAATTAGACAACACTTTGCTCGTTAACCCCAGCAACTAACTAGAAAAATTCAGATTTTTATCCATGATATTTTGGTTTGGTGTCTAGTGCCCATACTGTTCAAGCACTTGGCCCCCAAAATGAAATTAAACTTGCTAGTATTAATAAAAGAATACATACACGAGTTCAGAGGTCATTACTCCATTGTGTTCTTATGTAATTGACATTTCCTCATTACAAACATTAGAAATTAACTTATGTGTATCTATTTCTACTTAATTTAGTGTTTTTATAATTTTCTACTTGTAGATTTATTCAGAGATGTCCTATCCCATTTTTACAAAGTCCCATGTGTAAGCCTTTAATATGTTGTGCTATAGCCGCGTGTTCATTGGATCATAAAGATGCCAATGCTTCTGTGATGAAATTTCTTGCTGATTTCTTTAAATGTGGTAGAGAAAAAGATGTAAGTTAAAGAAAAATAATTGAATTATCTCTATAACAGTTTTGGGGGGTTAGGTGGCTGAATGGTTGAAACATGTTCATTATATCATAAGATCTGTCATTAAGTCCAGTGGTGTGGTTTCGATTCCCAGCAAGTACATGTACTTGACAAGTAGTAGGGTCATATGTCCATCCTCATGTGTTTTCCCCTACGCACAAACAAACTATTGAAATTAAATTGAACCATCTACTAGTCCCGAAATAACCTAGTTTGCGCCAAGTGGACATTAAACCCCATTTCTCTCTCTTGCTAACAGTTTTAAGATAATTTACCTTGCAATTCTATGTGCATTCTGGTCATCTTTTGATTACAATTTGCTTTTAAATATTGCAAAGATAAACTATGTATCTAGTACAGAATGGTGATTATTTTTATAATAATTCATTTTCTTTTCTTTTTGTGTTTTAGGATCGAGAAGATTTTGAAGTGCGCCAAACTCTAGTCAAACAGTTATTAAATGATCATGGTCAGGCTTTAATACATGCTATTATAAATGCTTGTATTTATTGTTTACCTACATATATGATTCCTGATGTAGCAGAAGTTGTACATGAAATTATGTTAATTGATAGGCCTGTAAGTATAAATCAAGTAGTATACAAGTTCTTATCTTTTAAGGGCTGGATAGGTGTCTAAATGATTCAATGATTACAAGGAAGAATTCTACAGACATTTATGGGAGGTGTAAATAATATGTTGTAGAATATTAAAAGTTGACTATGATTTGTTTCAGATGTTTTGTGTATTATTAGAAACTACATTAAAAGCTTTGCCAGCTGAGAATACTGGTGGTGCAGTAACAGCTACACATAAACAATTAACAGACTTTCATAAAGCAGTAACTAGGTAATATATATATATATATATAGATATAATAGATATGGGGGGGGTGGATGGCCGAATGGTTAACATGTGCGTGCTGTATCATAAAGCCTGTCATTGAGTCAACTGGCGTGGTTTCAGATCTCTGGTTGTACGTGACAAGGAGTGAACTATATGTTAGTCCCGTAATGACCCAGTTTGTGTCGAGTGGACGTTGAACCCCATTTCTCTCTCAATATTAGATTTTGCTGGATTGCTTTAATATTTATTTCTGTTCAACCTCTCAGTAGATTTTATCATCCTTATCAATCCTTTTAATTGGAAATATAACTCCACTTACATATTAATAGGGGGTCACAGTGGCTCAGTGAGTAAGGTACTCGTTTCAATTCCAGTGTTGGCTAATAAGAAAGTTCCTTAGGATTTTTCATTTGTGGTTTCCCCTTATAAGTGGTGCAGTATGGAGGGCCTGTCTAATTCATTCAGATCGGACAAAAAACTAAGAACCCGAAGAACCCTTTGCTGCTGGGATTCATTGAAGAATCTGGGTAATATTTCTCTCATAGCACACTTTATGATGTCTGCCCATCTTTATTAGCTCGGTTTGTGCTGACAAGTACGACAATAAACCCCATTTACCTTATTGTTTACATGTAGTTTTCTTTTTTACAATAAGTTTTATTATATATTTTTCAGTGCGGAAGCTATGAAGCATGTGTCCCATTCATTAAGAGATTTTTCTCGTCTCTACAGATGATTTCAATGTTTAAATGTGGCAGAGAGAAGACTATCTGTGATGTTTTTATATAAGATAAATAAGCTTGTTATTGTATAGACGAACTTCATCAGCTGCTTATATACTTAACCTTATGTGCTTACACCATGACTTGCCTCAAACACTTGATCTACGCAGAGCAAAATAATATTGTGGTTGTGAATAGAGTTTGTTTTTAAGTCATTTTTCAATAGAGCTCGGCTTACCTCTTATCTAGTTATTTCATAATAGGACTGATGATTTTACCATTCAATCATAATGCAATGGTCTGTCAAACTACAGACTTTCATGCTGGAACAACAGTAACTAGTGGTGTTTTGGTTCCCATTTTTAATTGAATTTGATTGAAAAATTCAATTTATTTAGTGCTTTTGTGATGGTTGCTATCAGATGATCAATCATTTAGAAAACTACATTGGGGAGGTCACAATTTTAATCTCTTTTTTTGTGTTAAAAGTTGATCAATTTCCTTTGTGTGTGCTCTTTTGAGTTTGTTAAGCAATTACATGTTCTGGTAGGCATTGCGTTTTTTTTTTTTTTAATTGTCTTTTGAATTCCAAAGGAGACTGAATCTTCCAAGTGCTGTTATTTTTGTTTGAGGATGGCAGTAAATCTTGTAGCAATTGAATCGAGCAATAACAGTTTTAGCTGCTAGTACAGGTACTCACCACAGATCGTCTATTTGTTGATATGCGATGTGATGAGTTGTGTATGGTTGATGGCACGATTGATATGTTGCTTCATCAAACCATTGTAACAGATATGTGAATAACAAAGTGCGAAGAACATGTCAAATATGACTTCCTTTACATCAAATATTATGTCAAGATTTTATTATGTTATTCTTTTAGAATTGATTTTATTTGATTTAAAATAGATTATTGTTATGTTATTAATAAAAAAATCTTTTTTTAATGCAATACATTTAAATTGAATGATAATTAATTCTATAAATACATGTATTGGTATTGCTATTAAAATTGCTATTAAAACATTATCAATTTGTCTTACTGCAGAGTTATAGTTTCACTGCAGTCATTCTGAGAAATTTATTTGTTATTTCACTGTTCATTTACATGCCGAACATCCTTTGTCATTAATAATGAGTAAGTAAAAGTATTGTGTAATTTGATATTTTGTAGCTATATGATCATTCTGAACAAGAAAATATCTGTAATTAATGTTGAATAATATGATACAAGTTTTCAAAATATTTATAAAAGAACCTAAATTTTGGAGAAAAGAACAAATACTGTCCTAATTAATCATTGTTAAACATCTTGAAAACCAATAGAAAATGTGTATACAATCTGATTTGAACATCCCCCAAGTAATAGCGTAGTCCAATCAAGTAAAGTGCTGATTTTAATTGAGTAACTAGAATAGTTTATTAATGCTCTCCAACCTCATGGGTATTCTCCGTTTCCTCCGGTTTCCTCCCAATGCTAAAGAGCCCTATGAATTATTGAAATGAAATTAAACCATATGTTAGTCCTGAAATGGCATAGACTGTGTCGAGTGAATATGAAACCCCATTTCTCTCTTTTATAATTGCCTATTTCAACTGATTTAATACAACTCTTGAGCCAGATGTGATGAAAGGAATGTGAAAACTCTTGGGTTTTAAGGCGGGTTGGATGGCCGAATGGTTAGCACATGCACACTGTACCATTAGGTCGGTCATTGGGTCAACTGGCTTGGTTTCTAAACCCTGGTTGTATGTGACAAGGAGTCAGGTTGCCTGTCTCTAACTTCTACGCGCAATTAAATTATTGAAATAAATAATAACATGTGTTTTGTGGAAAGGACACATTGAAAAATTACAGTTTTTTTTCTTAAAATCATAAAAACTAGATACAACTTGATTATAATAACGATTGTGAAACCAGTGCTTGTTGTTAAAACTTATTAACTATATTGATCTAGTCAGATTTATACATCTCATTATTACTGCCATTATATTCATTTCATATTCCCATCTTTAAAGAAGGAATGATGATATTATTTTATAGCATTCTAATATACCATTCCTTATATTACATTCTACGCTTACATTATCTACATAGGGCAATAATACCAATCTTTTAAAAAGATCAAAGACTTGATTATTGCAGGATCTTTTTCTAATCATTTACATATAGATCAACCATTGATATATATCTCTTAGTCAATAACAAGATTTATATATAATTAATACTAATGGCCGATAAATAATTTCAAGTTAACAAAAATTGTAAATAGAGTATGTAATAAAATTACAGAGCATAATTTAAATGATTTACAGTTATTGTTAATTTGAATTGTTTATGAAATTTAGATATTGGCCATTTGTGTAATGTAAACACTCATTGTATTAATTATGATATTGGCAACTTGTCTGATAAAAACATCCATTGCATGCATTTCAATCTATTTTCTTTCAGATCTAAAACACTATGATTACAAAAGGCTCACAAAGTAACATTATCTGAGTTAGTTTAGATGTATATTATAAATAACCTTTTTATTGCTCATACATGTAGCTATACCACTAATTTATTGCTATATTTATAGTGAAATTGTATTCTAGTGTTTGCATGTTTCACAGTAGACTGTTTTGTACATTTGTGTCCATGGATATTTAAAACATTTTGGATTAAAATATGGTCTCTAATAATTATAATGGTAATATCACAAATTGAAGACAAATTACAGATTGAAAATTAATTTAGTCACCAGCCCATATAAATAATAACATTAGTCCTAAAAGGTAATTAATTATCTCTACCAAATAGATTAATAACATCAGTAATATATACTTTATGTAATTGTATTTTTACCCTAATCTAATTACTTGGATCAGAAAGAGTCAAAAATTTCAACTATCACTAATGTCATGAGCAATTTTTTTTTCGTCTGAGTGATAATTTAAGTAGCATACACTATTATCAAAACCAGTATATATATACTATTATATATTCATCACCAAGATCAGAAACTTTTGGCCATTATCCTTAAAATTGTTACAAATTTATAAAGAAAACAAGGGATATGTATCTCTTCATGATATATACTAGTAATTAATTATTAAACAGGCATTATGTAAGAGCTAAATCTTCCTATTGCAGGTTTTTATTTAACCCTTAATTGTTACATAAATTATTAGACATATTTTAACATCATTGGATGACTCTGATTAGAAAAGTTCGGCCATTAGATGATTTAAATTAAAAATAGAGAAGCGATGCTAAGACCAGTATTGTTGTTATAATCAGTGCATACATCATGTCAAAATACAACCATTAACAACTTAGCCCAAAATAAAGTAATTGGATTGAAATTCTCAATATATTCAATTTGCATTATTTATTTTTGAAATGTTATAGCGAGAATGGCAAGCTCTTTATCTAAGTCTTACATAATGCCCCTTTAAGCATAATAGATCTGAAAAAAACATTGCATAAACAAAGAAAAGAAAATTATTTTTATTGTTGCCTTCGAGAAAAAGAATCAAAACTTTAATTAAATAAGTTGAGCATTGATATTGGAAATGCATGTAAATTGCCAGTTTTTATTTGTATATATTATAATTTGGTGTAAAATATGTACAAATGTATTTTTACTTGCTAAGCACTGTGTTGTAGGTAGAGTATGTGGCTATAGATTAGCCCATCAAATGGGTAACTAGAAATTATATTCTATTTTTAAATAAATGAAACCATGAAATAATTAGACTGTAAATACATGGGGAAAATTTAAAGAGATCTATTTTTGGTAAACCTAGACTCCAGGAATATGTTTTATTTATTTAAACTTGTGTACCAATTGTTTTCATTTTATCTGAAAGAGTATGATATGATACAGTTCTACCAATATTTGGATTTTAATACATTTATTTATTGTCTGTTCTATTGTAGTTGTTTATAGTGATTGAGTGTGAACACATTAAAAAGGATTTTACAACACTTTATATATTAATTATTTCTCTTACCCCTTCCAAATAGTCTGTAGCATCAATGGGGCTGCAGTTATTCAGGATTTCCAATTTGCCAATTGGTAGTGATTTGCTATTGAAAGATATACTCATAGATTACTTGGTCATTCTGTGTTAAGTTGACCAAATTTCGAAAAGTCGTGGCTTTATATTAATACTATTGTTTTAATGCGATTTACAATATACTACCTGAACAGAATCTGGTCTCATTACTTCATAACCATATTGCTCAACCAATGTCAAACATGATGTCTCCTGGCTCATCAGATTCCAGCCACCCAGCTCATAATTTCTGGATAGACACCCACCCACCAACCCTCACAAGCCCCTAGGGCCCCATTAACGATATAGATATGCACATGGTCTTGTGTCAAATAGCATCAGTGTCACAACACACCTGAAATACAGTAATACTGTTCAGAGAGAGAGAAAAATCACGTTTTTAGCTTGTGGTCCCTCTGGAGGTCCCAATTATTATCCGATTAAAACAAATCGTTTTATTATATCACCGTTACACCCTAAGAAAGGTTGAGTTCAAATTTCGGCAAAATAGGACCAAAATTGCCAAATAAAATGACCGCCGTTTGTACGCGAATACTGTTAAAAAATGGTATATCAAGGTTTTGGACCCTGTAGAGGTCACAATTTTGAATCGATTTTGATGAAACTTGAAATGTATGGTAATAACCCAAAGATCTTTTAATTTCGTTATTTGCACATATCGGATCATGACTTCCTGATTTTTTGCCCCTGGTTGTTTTAAAAATCCCCTATGGTCCCTCTGGAGGTCACGATTATTATCCGATTTTAAAAACGTTTGACTCTATCACCGTTACACCCTACTAGTAAATGCAGGAGGACTGCACTCAATCTCGAACCAGAAAAATTTTGGAGAAAGAAATCCCCGCGGCTGACTCTGGGAACGAGATTGGACTGCACTACACGCAAAACAAACAAAAAAAATCTACAAGATAAACCTGCGGACAAGACAGAAAATAGACATTGCAAACACTAAACAATTATCAAATCAAGTAAATGGAAGGTTGAGTTCGAATTTCTCGAAAATCGGACCATAATTGCCAGACAAAATGGCCGCCGTTTGTACGCTTATAGTTCAAAAATATGGTATATCAAAGTTGTGGACCCTGTAGAGGTTACAATTTTGATTTCAATTTTGATAAAACTTGAAATGCATGTTTATTACCTAAAGATCTTGATTCTCTTCGATATTTGCACATATCAGTACCGGATCTAGGGGAGGCAAAGTGGGACAAATGTCCCGGGTCCCCCACATTTAGGGGCCCCCCACAATTCTGTGTCATACTAGTATTTTATCCCTGACGGAGCCAACCAGTACCTGGGCTGAAGGGGTGAGGATGGGGGCCCTGGTAAGTAATTTATACTGGGGGCCCAGGGACTGGTAGGTATAATCAGATTTTCTGTTAGGCCCTAAAATTAACTAAATTACTTAGAAGTTCTACCAATCAGTACCGGGGACCACATCCCCACATCCACATCACGTAATCATAGTATAGTAGTTTAGACAACGGAGTTTAATGTTTTATGTCGCCTAAAATAATTTCATTAAAATAAAGTAAATGTTTAAATACTCAAGTTGTCAACGAATTCTAAATGCCAATGAAATCGCCGCCTAAATTGTCTCAGATGCACAGAAATAAATCCTTATTTTAAAAAAGAATTCCTGGGGGAAAACACCGCTGGCACTCAAGGGGGCGGAGTAAATACTAGTATGATCTGCTGTCAGTGCGAACAATTTGAACAAACAATAATGGGGGCCCCGCACAGTTGGTATGTCCCGGGCCCCCCACAAGGTAAATCCGGCCCTGGTGCATTTCAAATTGTAACTTAATGAATTATGGCATTTGATTGTAGGAAAAATCACTTTCGCTATTGCTTGTTCTCTATCCATCTCTCTAAAATGTGGGCGTATCGTTCCTGGCAGTGCCAGCTTACTATCTTATTTTTTTTATTTTTGAAAAAATTGTGAATTAAAAATTATAAACCACTTCCAAACATGTCTCCTTATTACTGTGATTTTTTTTATTTACAATTCCAGATTTTTTAAAAAGTATCATTACAATTTAATATTTTGAATGATGAAATTGGTACTAAACGAATTTTATAAATACACCCAAGCCTCCACCACCACCGCCACATACAATGGGAATCTTATACACATATTTAGTAATTACTAAGCTCTAAGAAAATGATTTAAATCAACGTGAACTCATTTCCCGCCAATTTCCCCCAACCCACACACGCACACCTGCTACCAACCTTGCCAGAAATCAAAAAAACAGTTGTCCGGGGTCCTCATATACACGGCATTAGAGACGGACAGTCCTAGAAATGTATGTTTTATTAATATATAACATGATCATCAATTATGTCAACAATGTCAACATAATCATAATTGATTGTAAACATCGGACCCCCAATAACTAGAAAAAACGCCAGATCACCAGCCTAATTCGGAATCTACGCCAAAAATTGATCTAGAAAAACTTGGTCTTACATTAACAGCTCGGGTGGCGATTCCCCCGGCCCTGCAACCACCAGACTATAAGTTGGCAAGCCAAGCGGGAATTAAAGGACCTAAGTCCGTAACTCAAAATCCTCCAAAATCTTCGACATCCAAAACACGAATTATTGGTCAATTAAAATCAACATTGGTGATGTAAACTTACCGGGAAAGTATGAGCTTCTAAAACCCGATATTTAAGATAAAATATTTTTTTTAACATTGGTACACGAATGTACCATAATGCGCTTCTGCCCCAGTTATATTGAGAGACTCGAGGGACGAGGCTAGATATACTGCACCAAACCATACGGAGTTATCTAGACTGGAATAACTAGACGCTATAAATGTGCACTTGATTGCGACTGCTGGCATATTTCGCCGAACATAACTGATTTGAAATTGGAGTAAAAACGGAAACCATTGAATGTAAATCAGTTTATATACATTCATATTACAGTATAATATGCGTTGCGACCCACTTTTGTGAATTTCTAGATCCCAAATGTTAGCGATTTTGCTCCTTTAATTGCAAGACCGTTTTTTTGTATGATAAGAGAAACAATCGAGTATACAAGTATAACAATTTTTTCATCACCTTCCAAGCATTTTTTAATGTCCAAAACGACGTATATCAATAAGATACTCGATTTTTTCTCTTTCCGCACAGAAAAACGGTCTTGCAATTAATTGCGCTTTGACTTGCCATACTGTCTCCCCCAAACTCAAACTGTATCAAGATATCAATGAATACCTGTGGCTATCTCGTATAATAAATCTAAAACACATTTTGACTCCCCCAAACTCAAATTGTACCTCGCGACTGTCGCGTAAAAACAAGCACGTGCATTTTTTGTAAAGTATATAAACTGCTTTGACATCGAACTAAGCTCATTAATGAAGCTAGTATTGGTCTAGAACGTCTTGACAGGTTCGTAAATAATTGTAGCCTACATGTATACTCAAAGCCATTAAAAACGCAATGTCTAATTCGTGAAATGTTGCTGGTAAACGTTTATCGATGCGAGTATTGATGTTTGTTCTTGAAATGAGCATTAACAAAAGGTCGACCTTGTTGAGGGTCATAAATTCCCTTCATCTGGTTAGGGATACGCGGAAACCTGCGTTTATTTATTCGCGTTTTCTATTGGTCAATAACTTTACGGTCAGCAGTGTGGGATTTAGAATCAAATTAGTCATATTCACTTCACAGCATATTCAATTTTTATTTTCAGAATCTAGCAACATAGCAACATGTCTGGTCTTGGAGCAGTTTTATTGGCACTCACTGCAGTAAGTAAAATATTTCTAGTGTGCGGCAGCACCCCAAGAGCATAATAATTAGTGTATATCAAGACTTGACCTCCTCTACCACCCACGACACTTGGGCGGAATTATTATTTTCCAGACTGGCTCCCCCTTGTCAGTGAAGCTGACATCCGGGCCCCATGAACTTTGGTCTGCAAGAAGAATCCTTGACGGCCGAAATTCGAAATAAAAGCAGACCGTAACGAATTGGCAGTTTATTCATAAAGGACGTTAAAGCGCATTGGCCTAAGCATCTTTTATATAGGCGACCAAGTATATCACAGAACTTTGAGGTAGAAATGGGATTTAATGTCCACTGTCACGAAGTAATTTCACGACCCAACATGGTTTAATATCATTCGCTTGCGCGTTAGAGTATTTGGCAATCGTGGATGGGGAGGGGGCGGTTTAATGCCAGGTTATGTTGGACCGTCCACCCTACCCCTTAATTCGTAAGGAATCCAAGAAAGCCCGGTATTGAAACTATTGTCCCTTCACCCGTCGTGCATAGGCACAAGTATGCCATCCCGCGTTTTGATCTTATAGGATGGGGGTGAAATAATATTTAGTTTTCAGTAATCTCTCCGTTGCTATACATTTTATATTTCCTATAAAAATTTACTTTTTTTTCAGGTGGTTGGTGTGCTTGGGATTCCCGCAGCAAATGAAGTACCGAATGGATTTATTCTAGACGTAAAGGCAGAGTGTGGAAGCAGCCGATCATTAGACAGACCCGTACTTCGTGTTAAAACTGATTTAAATGTTGTAATTAAAGCCAGTTGTTCTAATGGAGTGAAAACCTTTTCATCTTCCGATAAAGTTAACTATGCTTTAGCTGGAACATTTTATGGAGGGTCTTCATCAAGATGTCGGTTCCATGTAAGTTATTTTTATACATGCCTATTTTAATGTCGTCGGCCCGTTTGCGTTTGTTCACATTTGTTTGGAGCCTCATTTGGTTTCAATTTCTATTCAATTTGGACGAAACTGTATCCCCAAGATCCCGAGTTCGATTTGGTTTCTATCGGACCATAACTTTTCTACCGATTATTGCTCCTGATTAACAAGGGTTCACAATTTGTATCTAAATGCCCCCCCACACACACACTCCTTACTCAAATAGTGACAAGTATGTTGTGCTCCATTTTAAGTGGGCAAGGATCAAAGTCTCGGGCTTTCCGAAAACCACGTGAAGGCGATAAGCTTTACATGTATATTTAAAATCAAAGTTTGGGTCATGACCAGATCAAACCTGGTCATCACTATTCCTCGACTTTTTCGTTGCAGAGATGTCCCTCGTCCCCTTACTGTTTTGAGGGTGGAGGGGAGTCGGTTGGTGCGATGCATTGGGTTTGAGTTGAACCCTATTCACCATCCCACAGCACACTCGGTTTACCGTCCTAAACCCTCTCGGTTTTAAATTACACTTGTGTTCAAAATTTTATCTAATTGCTTTTTAATTTAACAAATGATTAACTTGTAATTGAGCTAGTTGTATTTCAGAGACGTGCCAATAGTGAAGTGTATACCGTCGTTGTATATGTATCCTACGGTGAAGGGGGCCGTTCAATCCAAAAAGAACCGGAAGCTTATTCACTAACCTGTACATTTGCAAGAAAGGGTTTAAAATCGACCAAAGCATTACTTGTAAAACCTGGTTTCAATCCACCTGTTGAACTGAGATCTGAGGCTGGTCCAAAAACTACATCTGTATTGAGATTAAATATTTATAATGTAAGAGATCAAATTATAACCGGATCTATTGTTAGAGGATGTCGAGTGTATTTAGCTGCTACAACAAGCGGAAAAAGTAAGTTCAATAAAAAAAACAGTACTGTTGCAAAAATAGATATTTAATGAGCAAATGCAGGAGCATCGTACCTTCTTGACGTTTCACAAACGCCGCTTTCGGGCAACACATTTTCCCACATTGTGCACATGCTACCTGCATGTTATTGCCTATCTCATTTAGCCCGTATTCGTGTCTGTTGCCTACAATGACTAGGCAGTGATGGGCGCTAGACTACAGGTCGCGGGTTCGATCTCGTTCAATCGGATTTTCCGACGTTTCTTCCCTGTCGGTGGTGCAGAGGGGAGGGTCTGACAAGACGACTGTCTAATTATTCTGAGATCACGTTTATACATTGCCGTGCACGTAAATGATCCATTGGCAGTTGGAATTCTGTAAGAGTAGGCCAGTGCCGCTGTCCGCGCACAATTTTCACAACAGCACATTGTATGGCGTATGCCAGTCTGCATTAGTCGGAGCAGAACCGGACGTCAAACCCATTTTCATTTATTCGTGTATATCAGATCGTAGCTTTAATGAATTATGGTCCCAGATTTCCCTTTTGCATAATGCATGTTTAATGACGGCAGTTGACGAATACCTTCGCCTGCCGTTTAATTACTTGGCTTACATTTTTTGACTTTGTTGGGCACCCCATTATTACTGGATTTATTTTTTTTACGCAACCTAACATTAATACATAGCCTATATAATCTTTTACAGATCGTGAAGTAGGACTTCGTCCAGTATCATGTGATGCTATCAGCGCTACTTCCGGAAAACGACTTCCTATTCTACGAGCAGGGTAAGACAATTTCGTTAAATCAAATACTGTCTCTAATGCTAACTTTGATCATATACTGAGCGCCATAGACAACGCATCACTTAGTTTTTCGTATAACAAAATTTTTAATGGTCCTGTAAACATCTTATTAATTTTGCTTCTTATTGTGAACACTATTCAAATGGGAACACATCAATAACACATTTGTACACTTATGGATGTTTGTTTAATCTGTAATCAACCGATCAAAATCAGAGGGGTCAAAACCAAAAGTACGACACATATCGTTAATTTCATGCGACTTCGCTGAACAGCGTGTCAATAACACACCTGTACTGTACGCTGTGCAGTACATATATATTCAAATGTTTTCATGTGCAATAAATGGAAGTGTTCATCTTGTTCCGGTTAAGAATTTTATTTCGGCTAACGTATCGTACAATGCCAGATTATAAAATCCGTTTGAAACAACTTTCCATAATTTAAAATATCTTTCGATTGTAATTTTCAGATGCAGTACAAAATCCTTGTGGCCTGCCTTTATAGGTTTTAACACTAGTGGTAGAAGAGTTCGCAGTCCTTACTTTGAAATGATTCAAATAGAAGATGACCAAAAGATTAGTTTTGAATGTGTTTTTACACTATGTAAAACTAGCTGTAATGGAGTAAGTAAATCGATTTTTATACGCCGAAATTTTCACGTGGACGTATTATGCCGTCATCCCTGTCCGGACGTCCCTCCACATTGTTTGGACTCCCTATAGGTCAATCTTCATCCCTTTTTTTGACGAAACTTGAAATATAGGTTTTATCTCGAAATGATCTCGGCTGCTTTCGATATTGGCATTATCTGATCGAAACTTCATGGAATTGCCCCAGATTGTAAATCGGACCAAAATCGCCGAACAAAATTGTACGCGAATAGTGTAAAAAAAAAAATATGGTATGTCAGTTCTGGACCCTGAAGAGGTCACAATTGTAACCACATATTTTCATAAAATTTGAAACTAGTTTGTAACCCACAGATCTTTTCTTCCTGTACATATTTGCGCATATAGAATTGTAACTTCGTGATTTAAGCCCTCAATTGTAGGGGGGGGGGGAAGCACTTTACCTTCTGTCAATCTCTAGAAAATGTAGGGGTATCCTGTTTGACGGCCGCTGGTTCAACAACGGTATTATAATCATTTTAAAGTGATTTGATATCTACATATCCCGGTTTGTTTACATGTAAGCCCTTTTAAAATCTACCTTGCCATAGATTGATTGAACAGTTCTCTGCATGATCGCTGGAAAGAATCTTTCGGCCAGATATTGTCGGTTGAGAAGTAACTTGATCGTGAAACACTTTACTAACCAGTTCGTCACCGAAAGCTGTACCATGCTTTGGCGTCTATACTATTGGTGCTCGTTTTCATATTAAACTCGGTTTAAAAATTCAATATACATTTGAAATTATAAAGTATTAAATTTCTATTTTTTCAGAGTTCATGTGCAGGCTCGCGACCAAAACGATCAAGTGGTGAGTACTAGTTTTATACGTCTCCGATATTTTATTTTGAAGGAATTATTAGTGAGCAGAAATTCGGCCGTGTATCTGTCATCTCTCAATTCTTTGGCGTTCGTACTTCCGATTCATGACTCGTGTATTACGCATCTATGCAATGATCTGTGTTAAAACTTATATTTGGAATGTGTTTAACCAGTTATATCACATGTATGTGATAATGATTGATACCAATATTATCCTTAAGTAAAGTTAAAACGGGTTTAAAAGTTTACTGTGCACTTATTCGTGAAGGGTTGATCTGTTTGAAAATTGACCCTAGTTGCTGAAGGCTATCGGCCGGGTTACGTAAAATCTTAATTTGTAGTTAGATTACCGATGGTTCCTATCAACATTTTAAAGATACATTATGGGAGATGTAACTGCACTTTACGGAAAATTTCAGTATAATTGAATCCCCATGACTGACTTTCTATCATTACTAAGTCGGTACGATAAAAAGCAATCCGTAAAGACTATCTATTTCAAAGTTTTTTTGTAAATCATTTTATGTGAAGCCTCTACCATAACAGGCCCGGGACTGTACAGCGCGGTGGACGCTTACAGCTGGCCCCCTGATACATTCACTTGATTGATGATAAATTTTTTGCAGTGTCTATTTTGTCTTGTCCGCAGGTTAATCTTGTAGATTATTGGTTTGCGTGTAGTGCGGTCCTCCTATACATTTAGTAATAGCCACTGACGTTTCCATTCTATTTTCAGAAGAGTACGATGCTGAGGAAGTTGTCAGATCGGAAGTTATGACTGTTGAATAATAAAATGGTGTTTTCCAATAAGATTGGGTTTTTTTTATATTGACATGATCCAGTGTGGAACGCCAATCATACCGGCCAAAATAACATATACAGCTAAGACCGGTTTGTGGCACATTTGATCCCACACTAGAAAGGGTCCCAGGGTCACATCAACTCGCTAACTTAAAACCAGATTAGGCAATCTCGCAGCAGTCGGGTGTGGCTATAAGGCATTAAACTGGTACCTACAGCCTTACTTTCCGGTGTCGGGCAAAAGAACACTCGCCTAAACTCCCAAGAAAGGGTCCCAGCAACTGGCCAACTTAAATGAGATTAGGCAATCTCGATGCAAGGGGGCGTGGTGTAAAGGTTTTGACCGTACATGGGTGTGACCGCCTAATTTTATGTCCAACTATCCATGTATCTTTAACTGCTAGCCACAAGGTTTACCTGTTTGGCATAGCGCTGGAGTTTACCAGTCCGTGCACAATGCCAACTCGACAGCTTCCCAACCCCTACATCTAGACTCGGATGTATGACAGTAAGTGATATGTACCTACGGCCATACAGTGCGATGCGGCTATAGTAGACTACCGATTTACTTGAACAGGAAAACGTGCCGCTCTTACAAAAGTCCCAAAATGGCAGCCATTTTTTATCAACCCTTTAAAATAGTTCCAAAATGGCGGAATTCGTCATACATCAGAGTCTATCTGTAGGGTACCGTAATCTGTCGAGATTTGATGTGTGCACAATTCATGTAATTGCACATTGCTGTCACGGTAACGCCACATCATATGAGGAAAGAAATGTACAAAACTAAGACCGGTTTTTGGCACATGTAATTGCACATTGGGGTCATTGTCGTTAAAATGAAAAGTAATTTTTTGATAATGTGTCGTAGGCTTTCCTCAACGTACCAATCGTTACACGAGCAAATAAAACTGATCAAGGAGCATGATGGTTTAGGAATCCCCCGCTAATAGATGAACAAACTAGCACAACGATCATATACGTGTGTATGTACCAACATTTCAAAGACCTTTACCCGTCATCTGTCTAAATCATTTCGTTTTTCAGCTTAAACAATTTTCGTTGGCTTGCATGCCTTTTTGCACAAATGGCGCACAATCTGAAAGCTTTCATGGAAATCCTAAGTCTCATACAATTACTTTCAACCGAAACCTTCATAAACGACGGCATTAATAAAAAATTTGGTCAGAAATCCCTTGCAAAGCAATGGCCGCTCCCTGTAGGTTCTCTCGGCTCTCTCCCACAATGCACATGTTTTCCAAATGGGGGGGGGGATTCGTGTATAGTTTGTCTTTTGACTTCTTTCTGACCTTGGTCTAAACTTTAGGTACGTCCTACTTATAGCATTTTCATAGCGGTCGGTCTAATTGCATGTGGTAAAGTTAACATTCTGTATATACGAGAAGTCAATAAGTTTATAGAAGTGAGTAGGCCTATTATTGATACGCCCCTGATGTCATTGACAGTTTAGACATAACAACCCTTCCTGATCATTTGATATTTACAGCCTATTGAACAGGGCCCTGTTTCACGAAAACTTAAACTAAAATCCTTAAAATCGATTTTAACTAAAATCAAAATGATTTTTTAAATTTTATGCGTTTCACGAAGATCGATTGTAACTTAAAATGCAATTTTAATAGATTTTAGTTAAAATCGCTTGCGCCCGCGCAGTGCAGATTTCCGCTTTGGGCACTAACGGTGAAAGCAAATACGCTTCGAAACTGAAAACTGTTGACAGAATGAATTAACGGTTACATTATCAACAGGGAGAGTTTCATACGTTGTAGAAATGTTTGCACATGGTCAGAAAGTCGTAGAGAGATGAAATAAATGAGTTCATTGCGTATTATTAGTTTCGAAATGTATTGGTGGGTTGACCTTGAACTTGGCATTTGATTTCCTCGCAGGCTTCAGTGGAAATAGTGTGTATCGATAAACTATTAAAAGCGCTTGAATTTCGCAGTTTTATGGTAATTTGGAAAAGAGAACCTATTGAGAATTTCCACAAATAAATTATGATATTCGTCACTCAGACTAATCTAGGCTGCAATATTTTGTCGTAGTTTAAAAGTATATTAATATTGAAATTAAATAAATACGCCAAAAAGCCAATGTTCCGATGCCTAGATTTGAAATGTCATTCTCATAGACACTTTCAATGATACTTTGAAAAGGCAGAAGAGTCTATCTATCTTTCTTAATTAAATGATTTTTTTCCCAAGATAAAATAGCTTTGGCGCCTATTTTTTTTTAATTTATGTTGTTTTATTAACGTAACTTTATTAAGAAATAATAATAAATTTATGATATTAAAATTTTATTTCAAATAGGCCTATTACATTTTTGAATTAACGCATTCTAGAATATTGATTTATCTTTCTACAAATCATCATAACCCCAAAAACATGAGTAAATACTACATATGGCATGTCTAGTATTATAGGCCTTAAGGCTTTCTAATACAAAGAAATTTGCTATATTAAACACGAAGATATTTTCTTTATAGACAAGAGTGCTCTTCTTTCCATGACATTGGATATAAATGTTCTTTTAGTGTGAGGTCTACTAGAGTTTTGGGTGGGTTTTTTTCCTTGGAGTTCTAATATGGGGCGCCATCCAAATGCTTAGATTACCTTACAATAAAATAAACGGATGGACAGTAGCTGTATATCCCATGCTATGAAAAGAAATTGAATGAAAATTGTTTTTGTGAATGTTTGTATGTTAAAATTATGTGCCAATTATATCTGTATGTCGCAATAGATCAAACAATGTAGCTCTAATCAATGTGTGTTAATGTCGTGATTTTAAGTTAGGAGTGGGTGACAGCTATCCTAAGTTACAATCGATTTTAGTTAAAATTGTCCTTAAAATAGTTTTGTGAAACGCCACTATTTTAAGTTAGGATGCAATTGTAACTTACAATATTATTTTAGTGGATTTTAGCTACAATGCTTAAAATCGTTTTGTGTTAGGATGAAATTTTAGTTTACAATGATTTTAAGGAGATTTAAGTTTTTGTGAAACAGGGCCCAGGGGTACCCTCCTATAATAATGGAAAGTTCCAAAACTGAGCATCGTGCGGTTATCGAGGTGTCTAACGAAAAAAAGGAAGAATGCGACCGAAATACATAGACATATGACTAATGTGTATGGGAAGGAAGCCCCCCCCCCCCTTACCAATATTCTACAGTTGCAAAACGGTCAGCGGGGTTGTAGCTCCTAAGACGATGCCCCACTGTCAAAAAGGCCTGTTTACGCCGTTACAGATATGGTTACACGGGTCCAGGGCTTAATCATGTCCGGTCGTAGAATAAATAGTGGACGAGAGATATCTTCAGAGTAGCATTTCTCATGGAAGTGTTTGCAACATAATTCATGAGCACTTGCACATGTCCAGGATTGGTGCCGAAATTAAATTAAATGGGTTTAACTTCATGTTTTGCTCCTAAACTGGGCTAATGAAGACGGGTATACGCCATACATACAGTGTGCTATGAGGGACATTTTGCCCGGGCAGCGGCGATGCGTCCTACTCTTATATCGAATTCCAACTGCCTAGGTATCTTTCACGTGAACGCCAATGTGTACAAGGGACCTCGGTTTTCGTTCCCTCTGAACGACTAGACGGCTGTCCTTGTCGGGTCCTCCATCCCGCATCACGGACAAGGGAGGGGGATCACGCCGGAAACTTTAAATGTACTTTCTTTGCCTATGCAGGGATATAACACTCGACCTCCAGACTAGGCCAGTGCCTTAGCCACGTGATCCCCAAGATGGGTGCCACGAACTTAAATGCGCAAGGTCGACACTTTGGAAAGTCGCGGGCTCTTGGATATCTACAATGCTGATCCCGATAACTTCCATGCCCGTCTGGTTACAAACGTATGAAACGTGGGTTCATCACTGGGACCCTGCAATGGAAGCATAAGCACTGTTCAGAACTCAGTCTTCTACTGGCAAGATTCATTCGTCCTTCTGAGATTCGAGGGGCGCGATACAAAGACTATAGAGCACATAAAACTACAATAAGAGCCCACTATGCCTATGCGGACTTGTTGAAGCAATCGAGAACGGCGATCAAGAGGTAGACTGTCGTCTTTCAATAGCTATCGTCTCAAAAAAAAATCTATACACTGAGTCTAGTTGTAATTCACACATTAGTAATATGTGAATAATATAAGGATGGGAAGCTTTATTCCCGCTTCTAGAATGTGCCAGTTTTTATAAACGAGTCCTCGCAAGTTTTTGAATTACTTTCTGTTCGCGCCATGGAGTTTACACAGAGTAAGAATAACGGAGTTTATCAACCACTCTTACACCTGATGAATATCAATAAGCCAAACAACCAATCAAAACCACTCCAGATAATATTGCGCCAATTTGACCTCAAGTTCACAGGTCAAAAGGCCAGTCTGAGCTGTAGTGTTTACTTTGAGACCATGAAGTGTCTTGTTCACCTCGTAGACAAAGATTGTGGAAAGCTGAATAAATTTACAGATGAGATACGAGTTGAAATAAGGTTGTATTAAGTTATCAATAATGGGCTAATCTTGATGGAAACGAACTAAAAGTGTGCCAACAGTATAAAAATGTATTTGAGGGTAAGTTTATCAACTAAATCAAACTAAAATTGAAAGTACGACTACTCGAGTCGCAATTTTATTTTTTCTGCGAAACACAATTTTTTGTTGTTTACATTTTAAATTAAATTTTTAGTGGTAGGCGGATTACATTTTATAGACACCTGTACTCTCACAAATGCTCGGGACTGTACAATTCAACGAGAGCTTACGTCCATATATAATATTTCTTGTTTGATGTCATTGCTGTGTGCAAGTTGTTACGATAAATAATACTATATAGGCCTAATAATAATGCTTGGTGACATTCATTCAATTCATATTGTATAGTCAGTCTCGTTAGTTCATAGAGTAGATAGGTTTGTTTTAAAATCGATAGCATTCACGCTAGCCTTTGGTTTTATTTTATTAACCCCAGATTGTTTAAGTGTCTTTTCACAAATCAAGTGCAAACATGTGGCAGTGTCTTACTTTTCATAAAAGAAAAGTAATTTTTATTATGGATATTTGTTGCCACCTAAATTCTTCTCAGTCTCAGGTTCTAATTTGCCTATTTTGTGTATGTGTGCAATAATATTAGGAGTATGTTTGTATTTATAGGGAAAAAAGATGGTGTACTACCATTTTATGGCTATCATTCCAAGTGTTATTCGAGATTCACAACAGACAGAACAAAGTTTGATCGAGCTACTAAAAGAGTTGCATTACAGCCTGGTGATAAGAGTCAATCCACATCTAGGTCACAAGGTTTGCGATCAGTCGCAACTAAATCTTCATCCACCCAATGCAAGCTGTCAACCTGCGAGGGCATGTCCTGCCTCCTGTTTGCATTATCTGCAAGAAAGTACCTCTGTTCTACAGGTGTCAAAAAAGACTGTCTCTGATAAGCTGATTTTAGCAGAAACTAAAGATGAAGGTAATTTTTTATTATTTGTTCAATCGTTGTGATTAAAATTGTGGAATAGGTCCATCGCCCCTCCTCAGCGTGTCGTAAAAGGCGTTTATTTCGGACAGTGGTCAGGTGGCTGATAGGTGTTATCTATCAATCTGCCATCAATAGAGTCGATGGTTCGACTCTCTTTCTCTGCGATCTCAGTGACAAGGTGGGGGAGTAGCCTATCCAAACATGCAGGGTTATGTATTTACCCCTGCAGCGCAAGTACTCCCACGCCAGGGTTAAAAATATTTCCGTTTGCCCAAACCCGACTCATGGTGATAAGGTATGGGAGGGTAGGTAGACAAAAATTATTTTTTTTTTGGGGGGGAGGGGCAGACTTTGGCGATAAATAACCAGATTTTACGAAATCACTTGTCATGACAGTGGCTGTTCAATCTCTCAACCAATTATTTCGCATGTGGACTGGTGAAAATTGAATATGTAGTCTACTTCTAGTTGGTTTATGATATCCATAATATTTACAATTGTCCATATCTTTTTAGGTCGAGTTAGAGAAGCAGCAGTTATGAAAGCAGATGAAACCATTCTCAGGCACATCAGAGATAGAGACTGTGTTGCTATTGAAGTTAGGTACCATCTACGGTGCTACAAGGATTATGTTCGATTCCTGATAAGAAAACCCAAAGTTTGAAGAAAACCCAAAGTTTGAAGAAAACCCAAAGTTTGGTTGTCAGGGTAAGTTTATTTCATACTTGTAGTAGTTGTTGTGTCCTTGTGGCTTGTTATATATCTATTTTATATCAAAGACATCTAGTGGGTGGGAAGGGATTTATATAGCCAGGTGGGTGGTTAAAAAAAGGTCTGTCATCAGTTCGCATCCCATTATCAGTGACCTCAATGACAAGGTGTGGGAGTGACCGATTTACTCTATAGTATAAGTAGTGCTGGTATCTTTGGTGGCAAGTGAATTGGCACAAAATGACCAGATTGTGGTGTTCAAATGCACTAAAACAAAGTCCATCCGTTCTAAGAATGTGTGAACATTTTTTACTAGCACTTTTGCGCGGTCAAGATTTGTTTGTGATCATGATATGATAAGTTTAAAGTGTATTAATATGTTTGTTTTACTTAATCGACCATCGACCAATACATCTTAAGTGGAAATATTATCACCAAACATGAATTCTTGCATCTACGATGAGATTTCCTTGTACGTGTAGTAACTATGAACTTATATTTTTCAGCTCTTCTGAGATGTCTGCATATGAGACAACCTTTGATATTTTGTGAAGATGTGATTAGAAAAATAATTATTAAAGAAATTCTGCGAATGGCCAAGTTATTAGATATTTCAAATTACACGTAATAATTTGTTATTTCTGTACATTGGTTGTGTCCTTTATTATTGTTAAACTTTCAAGCATTAATTATTGCACAACTGTTACAGCAAGATTTAATAAACAAATTATTGATATAACAGTTATTAAAAATTAAAAAAAAATGTTTTCTGTATTTAAAAAAAAAATATTGATTGAAATGTTGTTGTAAATTGCAATACACAGGCCTAATTTATATATATTTAAACCTTTAATACTAGTAATTAAATATTAGAATAATCTTTTAAATTTGTTTTCATTCTTTGTTTGGGGATAGGGTGGGTTTCCAAGGGGGAAATTTGGTCTTTGTTCAATATTTGTAGAACGTTTATGATACGAGTTATCTCCCCTTATACCTTTTTACCTGGAACCACTATTTGAAATATCACGTTTATGCATTGTTTTTTGGTTGAAATCGAATATGTCTATGCAATTATCAAATTTATGTATGGTTTCTGATAATAAATTGAATTCAATATTAATTCAATGACGCTGTATTTTCATAAATAGACAAAAACATGCTACCATGCGCAACATTGCTGCTTGATGGGCGCTTATTATTGGCCCTGTGCAAATGCAAATTGAGATATTTCCATAAAAAAAAATTTCAAATGTTGCTATGCATATTGGCAGTACACACGAAAAAAAATCATTCACCTGCAGTAATTTTATCACCCAAAATCACGACGTCAAAGTCATGTTAGACATGCATGATAAATTGACCGAGACCCTGGGTAAATGGGTAATATTTTAAAAACTGGCATTATCTGAAGGTGGGAATATGGATTTTCCATCACTAGAAACCTTGTACTATAAGAAAATGGCAAAAAAATTTAGACCCAGGGGGGGGGGGGGGGGGGGGTGAAACAAAAATCGATTTCTAAGCACATTTTCCCTATACAGACGACAGTCTAGAGGGGTGACTTGAGTGGCCAGTCAGAAGACAAATGAGAAAGTGCATCGAAGTCATTATATTAAAAAAAATAAAATCAATATCATAACCACTGGCTTGTGTTTTATATCCACTTCTCTATGAACTTATTGACTTTCACTGGTAATTCCAACCAGTTGCTATAGTTGGTCGATTAATATTTAGAAAATGGGGATAAGTTAGAAAAAGGTAAGTCGTTATTATCAACTGAAGCGGTTCATGGAATTGAGAATATCATTCAGAGGCTTACAGTGTAGAGGTGGGGATACCTTTATTCAAGATCAAATGTCATATGGCATATAGATACAAAATTATACAGTCATTGAAAATAATAAATTGGCTACAAAATCGTAATTAGATTTTGAAAAACACTTTTTTTTTTAAATGTCAGATGTTCAAAATCTTTTACATTATTTGATGTAAGTAAAAATACCATTTTGTTCTTAATACATTTATATTTATGACAATTTGGAACTAAGTGTCATTAAAGTAGACATGCGCTCATCTATTGGTATTTTACAGCATCGTCCACCATTCGGCAAACCTCGACAGATTCCGGAAACCTACGTAACCCTACATCTGGGGCCAATTCGATTATGCAGTCCGGACAGTCCGGACTCTCAATTTCCATTCGTTTATTGGTCACGTGACCATTTTTGGAGAGTTCGGATCGTCCAACCTCTCCAATTTTTCGACCGGGTGCGATTGCGGAGAGTGACGTGACAAGATGGCGGCAAGGTAAGAAATTGCCTTCCAAATTTTAAAAATATGATCAGTTTCGTTGTTTTCTGACGATAATCTCACCCAGTGCTCACTCTGGGTTCCATTTTTTTCCGCCAATTTTAATTTTTATTTTTTTAGCTATATATTTCTTCCGCCAAAAAAAGTTAAAATTTTCAGTAATTTTTATAACATTTTTTTTTACATTTATACTGTACATAGTCTATCACAAATTACAATATCCTTTTCTGCTTTTCAGAAGCACATTTTTTGATGGATTTTGTAAAATCCGGGGAAACCACCTTTCGAATACTGTTGAGTAGCCAACCTTTAAATTACAGAGCGTATTGGTTTTTAATGAATTGCGGTATTTGTTTTTTTATATATATAATGTGTCTACTAAATCCTCTTTCACGTTCTGCAGTTGTAACAGGAATTCTGAGCAAACGCTTACTAATATCACAAACAGTTTTGGAAATATGTCGTCTTAGGTTAAAGGCAAATTTACAAATGGCAGTAATTACTAATAGATACATCACATAAATCAGATAATTGAACATAATTGTGAAATGCCATCACTTCTTCGGACAAGTTAAGGGTATCTAATTTTAACAAATTCACATACTGGTAACTTTAGAAAGAAATATATCACACAGTCGTCATAATTTCAAAAATCCCAAACGAATCGATCGAGGATTGTTCACCGACACCGTGTCCGCCATTTTGAATATATACAAACCATAAAAAAGCCACCGATTCGTATTGAAAACAAATAATTAAATCTTTTGTCTCTTAATTAGTTTATTACTGCTCTTACCGTATATACTTATCAACACTAATCCGAGATTGATCAAGAGACAAAAGATAGGTCTATTGATACCTAATTGATTGTTAATTGACTCACTGTCATTCAACCTACAGTCGCCTCCATCGCTTGTAATCTTATTTGTCGATATAATTTTGCTTCACCTCACGTCAAATCGCTGCATTTCAGAAGCAAACATGTAATCGACTGTATGACATGTGAATCAAATTTTGAATTTATTTTTTTACCAATCTTCAAAATACAGCCCATAACCGGAGATTCAGATATTTATTATACCCCCAAATGATTAATTTAACCGACAATAAAGCAATACGTCGTCTTCTTTTGACGTGCTCTCGCTGGCAATTTGATGGATCCAGGAGATTCTCTAGAATCAAAACTAGAGTTACAGTCGCCATTTTGGTTCTCAACCTGTACTCGATTACACGGTAAACGCGGACAATCCGGATTGGAGAACGTGGAGAGTCCGGACTGCATAATCGAAATGGCCCCTGGACTCAGATGCATGACAGTAAGTGATATGTACCTACGACCATACATTTGCGATGCGACTAGTCGACTACCGATTTACTTTAACAGGAAAACGTGCCGCTTTTACAAAAAATGGCAGCCATTTTTTAACGGTGTCCTTTAAAATAGTTCCAAAATGGCTGAATTCGTCATACATCCGAGTCTAGATGTAGGGTACAGGAATCTGTCGAGATTTGCCGAGTGCATCGTCCACTTCTAATATTAAGTAGGCGTGCAGAATTTAAATACTTGTTCACCCTGATTTGATAAATGAAATTGGTGTTTAAAGTCCTGGGGCCTGTTTCACGAAATTTTAACTTAAGATACAATCCAAATTTTAGTACATACTTAAATCTGATTGGCTAAGCGCTAAAATCAATCTAATACTATCCAATCGAATTACTAAAATCGGATTTTATCTTAGTTAAAATTTCGTGAAACAGGCCCGGGCTATTGCTATATACAAACGAGCGTATTTTTCCGCCTGATCGCGGCGATTTTTTACGGCCGATAACGAAAGGGCGCACGAAGCGATCGTCCTGAGAGAGTACGCCACCCCTTGATTAACTATGTCGATGACACGACTTGTCGATCACGTGACTTGTACAAAATGGAAGACATTTTGAGATCATGTGAAATCAACTATGTCGATGATTGGCTTATAAAAATGAATCGCCCGACAATTTACGCTGGACACTGGCACACGAGCGAATTTAATCGCCGGCGAAAATATCTAACATGCTAGATACGAGTGATTGATCGGGCGAATGGTTCGACGAGTAGAATCGTCATCGCCCTGAAGGGGGCACACGGGCGTATTTTTCGAGCGATTTTAAAAATCGCCGCGATCGGGCGAAAAAATACGATCGTCTGTACCCCACTTAAGGAAGACGGGCTAGATCTAATATGGCCAACAGTCACGAGATGTAAGGAGTCTAGCCCCCAATGCTTACCCTAACCAACAATCACGTGCTGCTAATCTTATTTGCATTTCGGCCACCTTGTCGAAAATTAAGCTTGCATGGCCTTAATTGATTTAGCCAATGAAGACGTTCAAATTATCTGCCCTTGATCGTAGCTAATATCTACGAACAATCACGAAAACTGTTTTAAGTTCAAAATTTTGTTTTAGTTTTCTTTACTACACTAGAATCAGGAAGACTTGTTATTCAACTTATGTTCTGTCTGTATTGAGGGGCCAGCCAATCAAATGGTCTGTCGAATGGAGGCATTTATAGCAGCGATAGAAAAAATAAGCAAAGCAACCTGCAACATGATTCTGATTGGTTAATCGAATGACTTGCGTTATAGGGTCATGTCGCTTACTTGACACCTGACGTGAACTTCCACTATAAAGAAGATATTTGTCGTTTTGTCGTGAATAACATTTTATTTCATCGAAAAGCAAGAAAACTTGCTGCGCATTCGTGAAAATATAAACGATTTCTTGCTTAGAGATGAAATAAAATAGGTTACTCACGACAAAATGACAAATTTAAATGTTCTATTTTATGATTTTACAATCATTTTAGGTAAAAACATGACTACTGCTAGCCAGTGGAATAACACATTTATTTCACCGATAGTGTAGGCCAACGAAAGTATAAAAACCGAAATATAGATCTGTATTTTAATTCTATTGCTACGAACCAATTAAATATACCGGTTTACAGGGCCTTGGCGTAATTATTTACCGCAATAATCTTAATTGCAATCCTAGGCACTTCCCTTCGCCCACTCGATATAAGTAGAAGTATCAAAAAGACAGACATATTTGTCCTAGAGTTTAGTGGGGCAGAGCGGAACAATACCCCGATAATGACTCCATCCAGTGTACTTAAGGAGCCACCTACTCCTATATCGAATTCTAACTACCAAGGAATATTTTACGTGCACAGGACTATGCGTTGTCATTTCTCAGGCCGACGACCCTGCACTAATGACTAGGGAAACCATGCGTGAAAATCCCGATGAACTTTTTCGACCAACGCACGTTATTTGACCAGGCTTCCTTGGACAATATTGTAAACCAAACTTTATAATGTTACATGTACATTATTTTATTTTTTTTATACGCAATATCTTCAGATTTGAATCTGAATAGTATTGGAGAACAGCCATAGCCTATATTAAACCCCCTCCCCTGTATTGGTAGGTTTAGTTAAGTGAAGGAATTACTAGTAATAAACAGTCGACCTTGAGAATGTGACATGACAAGGGGATTTTTTCATGAAATTTTAACTAAGATAAAAAATCCAAATTTAAGTAATTTGATAATATTACCTAGATTTTAGTGATTAGGCCAATAACAAAACTATCTACTAAAATTGGGATTTCGAGAAACAAGGCTCAGTTCCTTGAGGTACACGTTCGTTTCGCTACTGGGCCCGCGATTGAAATTGGTCCCGGGGGGGGGGGGGGGGGTAATTGAAATTCCTCCAGCACGAGATAGGACGTCCAGGGTTGGCCGTCTCTGCATTCCAATCTGCCTTCTGTATGAATTTTGGCAAGTGCTTTGCGATCATTCCTAGCTGGCGTATAGGCTTTCGGTTGGCAATATACCCCAATTGTTATTTGTCCGCCGTTCTTGCATTTCCAATGTAAAGTTAAAAAGTACAACCTGTAGTACAATGCGCCATTCTGGGGTGTATATTACCCAGAATGTTCTATGCTGTATGTAACGGGGGGGGGGGGGGTAGCCTAGAGTGCCGCGCTTAGACCTTTAGCTGGCCGGCCACCTCTGGCTTGTGGCCGTGGTTGCGAGCCCTGGTATGAGTGTATGTGGCATGGAGATAGGGGCGCCTTCTCAACCTCATGGGTTTCCTCCGGGTCCTCCACTGCTAAAGACCCCTACAGCCTAGCCAATTATTTAAATAAAATTAAACCTTACGTTAGTCCCGAAATGACCTAGTTGTGTTTAGTGGACGTTAGAACCCATTTCTCCCTCTGTAACCGTTGCTAAAAGCAAAGTAAATGCTAAGATTCTAAATGTTTATATTTGTTAGGAGACAGTGGGTCACCGACAGGAAAAAACATTATTTGGCCCACACGTAGGTGCGGTGATCCTGCTTTCGACTAGGGACGAGTCTTAGAACATGTGCGACTGGTTGCCGTCCTCCGACCGACTTGTAATCTTAAGAGCTCTCTTGTAGTCCGACGGGTTAGTTTCAATGGATCATAAACAGTCGCCGATTTTGAGTCTCCGTCAGTTGTCCCTTCGTAGGGACGACAAGCCAAGCTTAAAGGACCCGAAAGTTAGGAAAATAAATCTGTCCGGCGACTCAAAAAAACGCGACTGTTCGTGTGTATAAGGTTACTCCTGTGGCCCTCCCGTCTCAACCGTCTTCTATTCAAACCCGTACTCCCACACATAGCGGAGTATGTCAACGTTAAAAAATTAAGCCCCCCCTCTTTTACCCCATTGGAAATTTTTATAGTTATGCAGTACTATAAGTTATATTGGCAAGCCAATAAAAAAAAAAACAGTTTTATAAGTAGACACTACTTTATTATTCAATAGTCATAACTTCCGATCTGACAACTTCCTCAATATCATCATCGTCTCCTGGAAATAAAAAATAAACGTTAGGTGAGTGGCCAATACTAAAGTTAGCTGTGTTCGCAATTATGAAAACAGTGCATTGTTCAAAGCCGAGTTATTAACCATAACTAGACCCCTACAGATGGCCATGCCACATACGGACCACCATTTCTAAAGTCTTGTTGGTCCCAATAGATACAGGGACGCTTTGAATACTTAATTACTTTTATGAATTGCCAGATACTCTTTTCAAGTCTCGTATAAACTTTTGGTCGAAGGAATTATTAGTGAGCAGAAATTTGCCGTTATCACGCGTCACTTCAGCCAGTTAAAGTGGGAGAGAACTTGTGTTTAACATTGGTGTTGGTCACTACCGATTGTTGAATCATTGTTTACGCATCTATCGTAGCAATGATGTCCGTGATAAAATATTTGGAACGTGTTCCAGTTCTATCACATGTGGTATGACACCAATTATCGTCCTTTAAGCAACAAGACGCGAGATCAAAAGATTAATTTTGAACAGTAATGAAAGGCATTGCAGTCTCGTTGCCTTCAAATGGCCTACAATTTTGTAATTTACGGCGACCCATGTAACCGAGGTGTAAATGAATTGTAAAAAAAAAAAAAATTGTACTCACCACTTGATCGTTTTGGTCGCGAGCCTGCACATGAACTCTGAAAAAAAGAAAATAGTTAGAAATTAAAATAACAGCGTTTTGATAATAAAACGAGCACCAGTATTATGTACGTCAAAAGTTTAAGCGACATGAAAAGTTAATTGATGCAAGTGTTCCATTTAGAAATGATTTTTAAAAAGTGATTTGTAGCTCAGTTTGGGTTACTTTCTACAGTAGCCATCATTATTATAAAGCTATACTCAATGCTAGTCGGGCAAGGCCAGTGTACATAAATTTAATGGGATAGAATTGCGAATACCTGCCAATAGATTCTTTCCAGCGACCATACAAGAGAAACCCGATTTGAATCTACGGGTTAGGGGCAAGGTAGATGATTCTACTCGATGTCAAAAATCAGATCGAACCGGGATGTTAATAAAAAACATGTTAAAATAAAAAATCGACTTACTCCATTACAGCTAGTTTTACAAAGTGTAAAAACACATTCAAAACTAATCTTTTGGTCATCTTCTATTTGAATCATTTCAAAGTAAGGACTGCGAACTCTTCTACCGCTAGTTAGAAAACCTATAAAGGCAGGCCACAAGGATTTTGTACTGCATCTGAAAATTTTAACAATCGAATTACATTTTAAATTGGCAAGTTTTCTCGTTTGAAAGAAATTTAAGCTGACATTACAGAACAAGGTTATATCGATAAAACAACGATGTTAGATTATCAGAAAGTAAAATTAGTCTTATCTAATACATTAGACAGTATTAATCTAACAAAAAAATCATGTCTTACCCTGCTCGTAGAATAGGAAGTCGTTTTCCGGAAGTAGCGCTGATAGCATCACATGATACTGGACGAAGTCCTACTTCACGATCTGTAATAGTTTATATAGGCTAGGTATTAATGTAAGGTTGCGTAAAAAAAAAAAAAAAAAAGTAATAATGGGTGCCTAAGAAAGTCAGCAAAATGTAAACCCAAGTAAATAAACGGCAAACAATTTTTCTCTGGGTTCCTAAAACATTAAATGACTTCTCCAAACTAAACTATACGATAAATGTCGAGTATAATCCAATCCAACTGACGGGGGGGGGGGGGAATTTAGGTATCGGTATATAAATGAGCTATGTAATAAACTTACTTTTTCCGCTTGTTGTAGCAGCTAAATACACTCGACATCCTCTAACAATAGATCCGGTTATAATTTGATCTCTTACATTATAAATATTTAATCTCAATACAGATGTAGTTTTTGGACCAGCCTCAGATCTCAGTTCAACAGGTGGATTGAAACCAGGTTTTACAAGTAATGCTTTGGTCGATTTTAAACCCTTTCTTGCAAATGTACAGGTTAGTGAATAAGCTTCCGGTTCTTTTTGGATTGAACGACCACCTTCACCGTAAGATACATATACAACGACGGTATACACTTCACTATTGGCACGTCTCTGAAATACAATTAGGCCAATTACAAGTTAATCATTTGTTCAAATTAAAAAGCAATTAGATAAAATTTTGAACACAGTGTAATTTAAAACCGAGAGGGTTTAGGACGATAAATCGAGTGGGCTGTGGGCTGTTGGATGGTGAATAGGGTTAGTTTTGTCAACTCATAACCCAATGCATCGCACCAACCGACTCCCCTCCACCCTCCAACAGTAAGGGAGGCGGGGTCATCTCTGCAACTTCAAACCGAATTTTAAAATATACATGTATAGCTCATTGGTTTTGTATTCCAAACGCCAAAGACTTTGTTTTTTATGTACATGCACCAACATACTCGTCACTATTTGCGTAATGAGTGGGGAGGGGATTAAGATACAAAATGCGACCCTTCGTAAATGGTGAGCTATAGTATGTAGAAAAATAAAGGTCTGATACACGCAAAATCGAACTCGGGATCTTGGTGTGTGTGGTGGGGGGGGGGCGTGTTATAAAAATTCATATAAAGTTTAGTCAAAACCGACTAGAAATTGAAACCAAATGTGGTTACAAATGTGATCGAACGGGGCGACATTAAAATATGCTGTAAAAAAAAAATAACTTACATGGAACCGACATCTTGATGAAGACCCTCCATAAAATGTTCCAGCCAAAGCATAGTTAACTTTATCGGAAGATGAAAAGGTTTTCACTCCATTAGAACAACTGGCTTTAATTACAACATTTAAATCAGTTTTAACACGAAGTACGGGTCTGTCTAATGATCGGCTGCTTCCACACTCTGCCTTTACGTCTAGAATAAATCCACTCGGTACTTCATTTGCTGCGGGAATCCCAAGCACACCAACCACCTAAAAAAAGGGAATGAATCGAATACTCCTTATGTAAATAAAATGTATTATGGACACTTAATCGTGACGGGTTATACGAATAACTGGTGATATCCATGCAAGAAGAGGCCATATTTTGGGAGATAGACGAGGGGGGGGGGGATTAAACTGGGGTATTTTGATAACACTACCAATTTTACACTCATTTGAGCCTTTTGTAGCCGATATACAAGTCTCCAACTCTAACTCATCATATAAAGTCGTTCACCGATAGTAATTATTGCTCATACTCACTCAAAGAGGATACGTCACCGTTTGTCACGACTTGAGCAATTTGACAGCCTCGTTCCCGGAGTCCCTTGTTAGAAATGGCGTTGAAATCAGTTTATATAGATTCATATTACATTTTTTACTTGTATCAGTTGCGGCGTATTAGTGTCCCAATTCTAGGTGCCAAAGAATAGGAATTTAGCTTCTTTTAATTACTAATTGGGACTTGGGGTATAAAATCTGAGTGGGAGGTAACAGTGTATGCAGTAATGGAACAATGCAAGTCTACTTACCGTAGTAAAAAACAAAACTGCTATTACCAGACGAGACATTATCATTGGTTGGATAAATGACACTTGAAAAATATCAAACAGCAGGCGAATAATGGGGTCAATTCTTACGCTCTGACAGCAGACTCTACCCTTCGATACTCCTTTGGCCTTGTGGAAGTAATCTTACTCGTAGCTGGTTGTCTATTTATGTACTCCAGCAACATGCACGTGCACACTGAGTAGATTTATAGTTTGGGCGACTGTATTTGCTTGAGGAGACGTTTGAGTTGTGGCGAGTGTTTTTGTTTTACCGACATTATTTTTATTTTTTATCAATTATGTATGGTCGAGAGCGAGACATTTAAATAATATATTGTTACTGCACGAGTCCATTAAACAATATAAAATGCATACACTATCCCACACGTGCGTTTTCGTGTGAGAGAAAGAGAGAGAGGGGGGAGAGTGGTGGGGTTTAACGTCCACTCGACACAAACTAACATATGGTTTATTTTTATTTTCGTGTGAGAGAAAGAGAGAGAGGGGGGGGGGGAGTGATTGGGTTTAACGTCCACTCGACACAAACTAACATATGGTTTATTTTTATTTTTATTTTCGTGTGAGAAAAAGAGAGAGAGAGAGGGGGGAGAGTGATGGGGTTTAACGTCGACTCGACACAAACTAACATATGGTTTATTTTTATTTCAATAATTCGCTTGTGCGTAGAGGTCTAAAGCAGTGGGGGGAAACCAGAGGACCTGGAAAAAACCCACGAGGCTTGACAGGCGACCCTACTCCTTGCCACGTACAACTGGCGTTTCGAAACCACACCAGTTTACTCAATGACAGGCTTTATTTTCAGTGAAATGCGTAACGCGAGTCCAATATTTCATCTAATATAGATAATGTCGATTGGCAAGGTACCCGAACATTATTGGAAATAATAGTTTGCCAACATCAAAGGTCTGCACTTTAAGTATTGTTTAATGGTGAAAAGCCAGGCATTAAGTAAAATATTGTAACAACAAGAGGACCGTGGTATTTAAATACAATTGCGTTTACAGTCGAATATTCAACAAAGTACGATTGGCAAGTTGCCCGTAAGATTTTTTGAAATAATGGTACGCCAACATCAAAGGGTGATGTCACATCTGTATTTTAAATATAAATTAAAGAACAATAGACACAAGTTTGTCTCGGTCAACCAGTCGCTTTTAAGAGAACGTTACTGGTTATAGATTATAGCGTCGTGACCATGACCACCCCACATCTCATCAAATTGTTTACCACAATTGGGCGTTGTTATGCAATGTTTCCTAACCCTCAAATTTCCAAAAATAGTTTTAGTACATGTTTCGATTAAAGAATTCATGACGATTGATGTGTAATATTGTTCTAACCAATATCAATTAATAGAACAAAGCTATTTATAGATTGTTTAATATAATACCATTACAAAATAATCTTGCTTCTTTTGCTTATTAAAAGATATACTGGCACTGCCAGGCAGGATACGCCCACATTTTCAAGAGATGGATAGAGAACAAGCAATACCATAATTCAAAGGCCATAATTCCTTAAGTTACAATTCGATATGCGCAAATACCGATAGGAATCAAGATCGTTGGTTTATAAACATGCATTTCAAGTTTCATCAAAATCGAATTAAAATTCTGACCCCTACAGGGTCCACAACTTTGATATACAATATCATTTTGTCTGGCAATTATGGTCTGATTTTCTCGAAATTCAAACTCAACCTTCCGTAGGGTGTAACGGTGATATAGTCAAACATTTTTTTTAAATCGGATAATAATTGTGACCTCCAGAGGGAACACAAGCTAAAATAGGCCCTTTTTCGGACAACCAGGGGCCATAGATTCAGGAAGTTATGTTCCTATGGGCGCAAATATCGAAAGGAGCCAGAATCCCTAGGTTATCAATATTGTTAAGTTTCATCAACATCGGTTCAAAATTTTGATCTCTATATGTGTCCACAACCTTGATGTACCATATTTTTACACTATTCACGTATAAACGGCGGCCATTTGTCCGGCAATTTTATGAAATTCGAATTTAACCTTCCTTAGTTGTAACGGTTATATAATCAAACGGTTTTTTTTTTAAATCGGCTAATAATTGTGACCTCCAGAGAGACTACAGGCGATTTTTCTGACAATCGAGGGCCATAATTCTGTAAGTTAATTTCCGATATGAGCAAATATCGAAAAGAACCAAGATCTGTAGGTTATAAACATACATTTCCAGTTTCATTAAAATCGGATTAAAATTGTGACTTCTACATGGTCCACAACTTTGATATACCATATTTTACACTATTCACATACAAACGGCGGTCATTTCGTCTGGCAATTATGGTCCGATTTTCACGAAACCATCCTTATAGGGTTAAACACTTTCCAAATATACTTTTAACGCAGAGATCATTGCTGAGATAGCTGACTAATACACGTTTAAATCGGATAATAATTGTCACCTCCAGAGGGACCATAAGCGCTTTTTCGGACAACCAGGGGCCATAATTCACGAAGTTTCGTTAAGATGGGCGCAAATATCGCAAGGGACCATGCATGTCAAGTTTCATGAAAATCTGTTCAAAATTGTGACCTCTATAGGGTCCACAAGCCTAAAAACGTGATTTTTCGTACAATCAGGGTCCATAACAAGAAGTTTCGATCAGATACATGCCAATGTCGAAAACAGCCGAGATCTTTTGGGGATAAACCTATATTTCAAGTTCTGTCAAAATCGGATAAGAATTGTGGACGGTATGACGGGCAGACGGACGGACATCCGGACGGACAGGGGCGACGGCATAATACGTCCACATGAAAATGTGGGTGTATAATGCATTTTGCATAACAAAGCTATATGTGAGTTAGATCATTCTTCTGGTAATTATGTTGATGGTTAGATCTTTCTCTTTACACTGTCCATTTTCGGTTTAGATTAATGGGTCACAGTTTTCTTGCCAATGATTCCGATTTTTGTGATTTAGAATGCGCATTGAAGCGCCAACAGTGCCTTCTCACTCCTCCTTCTCACACCTCCTTTTTGCTCCCCCTTCTCGCCCCCCTTTCACTCCTCCTTATCACTCCTCCTTTCTCACACTACCTTCTCACACCTCCTCCTTCTCACCCCTACTTCTCACACCTCCCTTCTCACTCTTTTCTCACATCCAATTGTCACACCTCCTTGTCACACCACCTGTCTCACGGCTCATTCTCACACCTCCTAATCACACATCCATCTCACCCCTCCTTTCTCACACCCCGTTCACACCTCCTTGTCACACACCCTTTATCGGGCCTCCTTCTCGCACCTCCTTTTCACGCCTCCTTCTCTCATCTTTTTCACAAACCTCCTTCTTACGCCCCCTTCTCAGACCCCCTTCTCACTCCTCCTTCTCACACTTTCAACCCTTAAATGAATTATCAAATCTAGACTAAAAGATGCATTCCCGCGACAATTTTATTGGGTAGTAGTTTCCGCTAATGATGTCACCAATTTATTTGGTATACATTGAAAGTAAAGACAAACAGCCCAGACAAAAATGAAAGGGATCAGTTGTTATCCACTTAAATGGCAGAGGAAGCACTTATCTCTGTTAATAAAATGGCTAGCGGTTGTGAGTACAGTGATAGAAATGGACCGGTCCGTCAAACAATACACCATGGACTAGTGACTTCTTCCGTTTCACCCGTTCCAATATTATTACCGCCTTGAAGCGGCTAATAACAACGTAATAAATCGGCCTATAAGCGGGTAAACGGCATGCCGTTTTTACCGTACGGTAAATTTATGACCTTCTTCAAAGGGGACATAAAGTATAATGTTTAGCCTTGGTTATCCACAATACATAAAAAAAAATCTTTCTTTTTGTGGAGTTATCTCGACTGTCCCTGGGTTAAAGCTTCGCTTTTGCGCCAAATATATTTTTTTATGTTCATTATGCCCCTAATTAGACACAGAAATGGCAGACGGCGGGTAACATTAACAACTTTTAGTAGTGTGGGGAAGAGAAAAAAAAAATATTTCAATAGCCCGCACAAATGTGGATACACATGACTATGACGGTACAGCTATACTGCCACAATCAGAGGTAAGATTCTAAATACTTTTCACGGATCAAGATTCTAAAAATAGACTTAGGCCTCCGGACTAGCCTACTTTTTATTTCTAGATTTATTATAGTCTGGTCCTATGCCTTCTTTGGCCCCGAACGGGTTTTTAGCTGGTGAGGTCTAGCTTTATTTTAGTATTACATTTTTAAAATATTGTCCCGAGTTTGCTTTTTATTTTTATCAAATCGACAACTCTTGTGACGTGTGCTGTGCCGATAATCGATCTAAGGATGGTATCGAGTGCGCCTTCGTACTTCGTTTTGAATTTAAAACTGCCCTTGTTCTAGAAAAAAGGTTAGGCTCCAGCTTATAAATATTATATAAAACCCATTCCGCAATGGTTAGCCTATATAATATATTTGTTAAAGAAAGGCCAGCTCAGTTTTCGTCAAGGTCGCTGAGATGTAAACAAGGTTAGGCCTGGGCTAGGGGGAGAGAGAGAGATATGGGGTTAAACTAGGTCATTTAGGGACTAACATTATATTATAAACATGCAAGGTTTTAATTTTATTTCAATAATTCGCTTGCACGTAGGTGTCTTTAGCAGTGGAAGTATCGCAGAGAAAACCCACAAGGAGGGACAGGCGACCCAACTCCTTGCCACGTACAACCAAGGATTCAATGATGACAGGCCTTAGGCTTATATTTATAATACAGTGTGCACTTGCCATCCGACCCCCCTAGCCTAGAACTTGGAGGCACACGATTGTTCTTATTGGCGAGATTGAAGGTTGGGGTTAGGCCTATAGGCATGAGTAGGCCTACACATATTTTTTGTTTCTGCAGGCCTTTCTAATATTAAAACGCAATGAAACCGGAATATTTATGCCTGGGGACGGAATATATCGACCTCTTCGCCCATGAATAAATCATTGGAATTTGTACAGTTAGATTGTTTCATTTTAATGTTTGTTTTTCAGATAACTTACCAAACATTGAAGACTGCACAGCGCAGTGGAGGCTGTTGGTGAATGATGACTACAGAGATATAGCCCAAAAGCTCCCCACTGTTGTTGGCCCAAAGAAAACCCTAAAGAAGATTTTACCCTTGGTAAATTTGTTTTAATCGCCCACATTTTTATGGTGTCGCGGCCCCTGTGAGGACGTCCGTTCTCATTTTTATGGAGGACTCTACTATTGTCCCTGGTTGTACGAGAATTACCAAGTGTGAAGCATTGGGCCATTTCATTTGAGCATTGTCATCATTGTCAGTTTGCCTCTCGTCCGTAGGGCAGTAATTTCTTGTAAATATATAATCGAACAAGGCTAGATTCTAGATGTCGTGAACCATTTTCGATCAGATTTCATGTGAAGTGTAGGAACCCAATGAACACTTAATAATTTTAACTTTTGAAATGTGGGGGATGAGTGCATGGCAAGCCTTTGTTGTTGAAAAATAGCTACAATGTTATATTCTCATTTGCCTTCATACGACTACGTGATATATTGCGGTAGGTAACTAGGTATGTCTCTTAATGTATGTGTCTCTTGTCTAGAACAAGGCTCCGAACGTGCAAAATGTCAATGCGCCACGCTTCGGTATGATAATTCTATTGATATATAAAAAGAATATCTTAATTGCACCTGCATACTACACGTGTGGATAATTGATCAATTGATGATAAAATAAACTCTTTTTATTTTAAGATTACCGACTTATCCGATGTAGGTGTCGATCTGGTTTGTGTAGACAAGAACATGGTGGGTGTTACAGCGACCCTCCCAGTATGGTACCAAGAAGCTCACAATTGACAGGTAAATGTGGTCTATTATTAATTCAAATTACAGTTTGTCTATTTGGGGATTTCATTATGGCTTCAGAAATTATATAAATTATTATTTATACCTGCGATAAATGCTAATATTTCCCCGACATGTGTGATGTCACTAACGGAAATAACTTCGCACAGAATATCAATAAAGTAATTTGACTGAAATTTTCAATATATTCATTATTAATAAATTACATCTGGCCTCGGAAGGGTCCACAACATTCGACATTCGTACATAATTTACAATTACACGTAAATGTTAGGGGACCAAAATCAAACCTGGATACTAGTTTTTATGCGCCCTCATTTTCATGTGGACGTTAGTGTCGTCGCCCTGTCCGTCAGTACGCCCACAATTTATTGTGGCCACCCTACAGGTCACAATTCTTATCTGATTTTTACGAAACGTAAAATATATGCTTTTCTCCAAAAGATATTGGTTCCTTTCGATATTGGCATGTATCAGATCGTAATTATTTAACTTTATGGCCTCTAATTGTATGAAAAGACGCGTTTTTACTTAGCTTTTGGTCCCCTGAACAGGTCACAATTTTTATCCGATTTAAAAAAACGTTCACTATATATATCATCATTCATCACTGTTAAACCATAATGATAATTGGGTTCGAATTTCGTATAAATCGTACCGAAACTGACCAACAAAATAAATGACCTCTCCTTGAAGGAGTCCTTGTCATACATAATATGTATATTATTACTCATAGTATAATGAGTTACTCGGGTGGTATATTATTACTTATAGTATAATGAGTTACTCGGGTGGTAATTTAATTAACATGTGACCTCGGGTCTAGTTATCTCATTGTAATACTTGTCTGATCCAATAATAAACATTGAACTTACTCATGACTACTCATTTATTTACTACCGTAAGTATTTACTTCAACTTTGTTTTATTTTTCCTTTCAAAGAGCAAGAAAGAGCTAAAGAAGAGGCACTCAGAAAGAGACGAAGCTATGGCTACTGGTAAGGTTTGTTTATATTTCCGAAAACCTTGGGAATTTGATAGAGACGACAGGTTTTTTTTCATGTTTGATGTCATCCATGGGACAATGAATGGATAAGCCCATTTGATTTGCTCCGTTTTCTTGTTAATTGCAGTCATATCTTGCATGTCAGCCTTTTTCGTGAAATTTATATACATTGACCCTTAAATTTGTACATAACTTTCATACATATTTTACAACTCTACAAACGGGTTAGGGGGCCAAATTCAAACCTAGAGGTTACAGTAGAGTTTTTTTAAAGTTGTTTTTTTATATTTAATGGGGGATTACGGTGGCTAAGTGGAAAAGGCACTGGTTCGCTAGCCTGGAGGTCTGGTTTTCGATCCCTGCATTAGCCGAGAAAGAGTTCATCTCGATTTTCCCACATGATTTCCCTTGTCAGTGATGCAGAGGGAGGGCCTGACAAGGACAGCTGCCTAGTCCTTCAAATGTGACAGAAAACCGAGGTCCCGTGTACACATTGGAGTGCACGTAAAAGATCCCTTGGCAGTTGGAATTCGATATGAGAGTAGGCCGTAGAGCCGCTGCCCGCGCAAAAATTTCCCTCATAGTCATAGCACACTGAAAGGATTGTTTCCAGCTTCGAAGAATTTCAAATTAGATCTTAATGATCTTATATAGACCAACTTTTCAACATGTTCATTTGTTAATGATGAAGGTGGTATTGCAAGAATTATTGAAGCTATGCTCAAAACAGCTTCTGATGCACACAGTCGCTTTACATAAATTTATCTCTTTAGTTTTACCATTTGGAACACAACTAACATGGTTAAATAAGTTTTAATAGTTTATATAGAAAAAAGTAACAGAGAAAAAGGAAATTCCAGTAAATAATTATAATTTTATTCCAAAATTCCAAGAAAGTTTCCCACCCTTTGCAACCCTACCGGTTGCACGCCAATGTGTGCACGGAACCTCGGTTTTAAGTCCCATCCGCACGACTAGACAGCTGTCCTTGTCAGACCCTCCGTCCTGCATCACTGACAAGGGGAAACCACGCCAGAAAATCTGGATGAACTTTCTTGACCAATGCAGGGTTTGAACACCCGACCTCCAGGCTGTCGAGCCAGCGTCTTACCCACTTAGCCATGGGGTATGTCAATGTTTTTTGTGGTTATACCATTACCCCCATGCTTATTACACCTATGTCACAACCTGTTTTTCAGGGTTATTTTTATTGAAATATACAGAATCTTTAAATTATGTTTTTCAGAATATGAAGTAGAGACGGTTATAAAGAGAAGATGGAGAGGGAAATATGAATTTCTGTAAAGGTGGAAAGGTTTCCCTTCCTCCTCTGATTCCTGTTAAACAGAGGATAATCTAAATCCTTACCTTTTAAACATGACTAATTATTAAAAATTATTACAAAAAATAAAGTGTTTGTATCTGAATATTAACTATTTGTATCATGTGCACATGATGTTTTTTTGGGCTACCTTAAGCCTTTATATCCTGAGGTTTTATATCCATAAATTCTTTCCTGTGTACGGAAAAATTTGTCCTAAGGTTATAGATTTTCTGGCCTACGGATAAATCCTTAGGTTTAGAACAAGCCCTATTGACGTAGGATTTGTTATATGAATTGACCAATCAAATTCAAGCGCTCCCTGTATGTATGACGTTAACTCAAACACTGGGCAATTACAAAATTTTATTTTTTATTTCAACCGCCAAAGCATACTGTGATAGATTCAATCTTCAAATTACCATTGACGCAAGAAAGGGCTTATTTACATTTCTGCTAACTGTTGTCGCATGACAAAAACCCATAGGATTTTACTTACTGTATGACTAAAAAAAACTAGAGGATTTATCCTTAAAGACTTTCGCTGTCAAATGTCCGGATAGTAGTCCAATCAATTTAAGATTTTACCCCCAACAAATTGCAAGAAAATGTTTTTATTCATTTTTGCGTTTATTTAGGTGTACTTGATAAAATCCCCAGAGTATACCAAATTTTGTGCACTGGAAAATGGTAAAATCCAAGAAAACCCTAAACTGTTGGTTTAAGACCCTATAAATAGACTGAGAGCTCGATGACCGAACTGTAAAAAGTTGAGCCCGAAAGGTTTGACCATCGGAATGTGACTGCATATCGATAAGAATGAGAAAAAGTCATTTCTTGAGTTTCACGGTTGGGGCATAAGGGGGGTAGGCCCCCGAAAGGGGTCGCAAATTGTGCTTGGAATTAAAACTGCTAGCACGAGATTCATTTTCACATTGTATGTTCTATGAGGTATATAGAGTAAGAAAAGATGTGGTCAAGAAAAAAAATTCCCAGGCATTCTCAAACAAGAAGGGGGTTCCAAAACCCCCAAGGGGGGTCAACTGTGAAATTTCGAGCACGAGTGAAATTTGTTTTTCAGTCATCCCTAATTGGCATCCAATCATGACTAAAAATCGTGGTCAAGAAAAATTTCGCCCAGGCATCTACAGATAAGAAAGCTCCCCGGGATGGGGGTTCCAGGGGCATTTCAGGAAAATATGAAACATTGCACACGAGCCAAATTTCTTCGGTGATCATTGGGCATCGAAGCATGGATCACATATCCAGGAGGGGACAAGAAATCTTCCACCGGGGCATTTCCAGACAAGAAGGGGGTCAACTGTAAATTTTCGAGCACGAGTGAAATTCGTTTTCCAGTCATCCCTTGGCATCCAAACATTACTAAAAAGCATGGTCAAGAAAATTTTGCCCGGAAACCTACAGATAAGAAGGCACCGAACTGGGGGAAGCTTAGGAGTTTCGGCATTCAAGGAAAATATGAAATGTTGCGCACGAGCAAAATTTCTTCGTTGTGTAACATCATACAGAGAGCATTATACTACATTTCATTTTTAAAACACAACATATAAACACAAAGCTAAAAAACAAAACAAAAAATACAAGTTGTAATTACTAATAATATGTACTATGTCGTTATTTATTATTTTTGAAATAAAAAATTTTGAAAAAAAAAAAAAAAAAAAATCTTCGTTGATCTTCGGACATCGATGCATTGGTCATAAATAAAGTCCACAAGAATATTTTCACCGGCGCATTTACCGACAAGAACTGTATGGAAAGAGATGGGGTCCAGTTGAAATAACTTAACAAGTAATATGGACGTTTAGATCGCATTAGCATTAACTGGCGTTATAGTAGTTAGGGCGTCTGTCTGACTACGCTCGTGCGTGCATGCGCAGACGCATGCACGTGCATGCACATGACCTTGCACGTGTTTGACCTTGATGACCCCTTGCACGTGTGTGACCCCTAGCACGTGTTTGACCCCTTGATGACCCCTTGGACGTGACCTTGCACGTGCAGAAAGAGAGGGCGCGCGCGGAAGAAAGAGGGAGAGAGAGAGAGAGAGAGAGAGAGAGAGAGAGAGAGAAGAGGGAAGAAGAGGGGAGAAGGGGGAAGAACTCTTTTCCATTGATTAAGTTGGCCCTGAAAAGGGCCGTTTGGTCTTCAAAATGTAACTAACAGGAGCATCTTGGATGCTCTGCCGAGTACCGTGGTACAGGTCGCTTCTCGCACTTGACCGCATGCTTTGACCGCCTATGATAGGTGTTCGATACATCTACCCCACACCAGAAGCAGACAAGGTAATCTGCTTCTGGCCGGTTCCCCTTAGACAAAGGGTGATATCCCCCACAAGTTGTACAGACTCTCTTATCCTTAGAATCCATTTTGTTTTTGACTTCTTTTGGCTTCGACACTCCTATTTATAGCTCGGGACGGGACGAGTCTAATGTGTTGGGGCGATACCATGTTCCACCAATCAGAATAGCATGACGTCACATGACGTCACATGACGTCACAAAAAAAACAGACACGTAATATGTTGTCGACATTTTATTGAACTTGAACACATTTACAAAGCATATTATTGAACACAAAATTGAACTTGAACACAAAGGCATTGAACACAAAAAAAACATATTTACAGAGCAAAAAAGCATCGACACCGTTGTCCCTTCTTCTGGTCTGGTTGCAAATCGGGGAAATGATCCCTGGCCCATTGTTCGACTAGTATATCGTTTACACGATACACGCGACCGAAAACGGAGAGGGCGTGTGTGGAGGGCACGTGAAATCGATGACATAGATAATACAAACAATAATGTCCGCACACAACACTGTCGAGTCCTTGAATCCATCGGGGTTGGTAGTGGAGTTGTAGATCTCGGACGAAACGTCGAAAGGCTTCTCCGTAGACATCAGGGTGACAGCCGTACGAATCGAAGAAGGTAACGTGATCTGGTCCTTCGCATACAAACACGGTCCAGTGTTTGCCGGGTTGGTCTTCGTCGTCCGTGTTGATGACGTAGGCTTTAGGGTACGAGGTCGGGCGTAGTATATCCAGATGATTACGAGCCCATACACCCCCGAAAACGCTACCAGGGAGATGTTTTTCTAAAGTCTGTGTCAATTGTTGATTGGAGAGAGCCTCACCAATCTGTGATGACTTGTCGGTTAGCGTCGATTTCCAAGACATTGTCGTATTCGGCAAACACAACAAGACTGAGGTGATTGGTCGGGGCCGCAGCGAACTTGAGTTCCAAAGACAGGTTACCCGCCGCTTTGGGATGAAAGTAGTTACCATCGGCTCCGTGGTCGTTGGTCAAATCGAAACAATACAAGGTGTACCCATTGATATAGTCGTGGAAAGGGAGGTCCAGGTCTTCTCGGGTGTTTAAGACGGCCACCCTTTTCATCAAATCCAGGTAGGGAGTGATGGCTTGTCGCTGGGGAAAGTTGACGTCGTATTCGTCTACAATTTCACCGTTCTTGGTCAATTTGATGTTTTCCAATTGATTGTGTTGGAATTCGAAGGGATTTCTGTTTTTTCTTCCATCGTAGGCCGTGTTACGTACCATACCCACGATTAATCTCTTTGGTAGGCTTTCGTTGACAAACAGATTGTCTAAGACGTGACTGGTGCGATTGTCGGGAATGACCATGTCGCGGACCACCACGCGCTTCAGGGGATACTTGGCGTTGGACGATTGAAGTTGCGCAGCCACCCGTGTGTAGGTACTGGGAGCCAGAGTGACGAACGGGATATCCAGGTAGGCTTTGGTGAACTCGACTTTGTAGTCTTCTGCATCGTTGCCTTCACCGTACATCAGAAAGAATTTCGTGGATTGCTTTTCCAATTTCAACCGCAGGTCCACACCGTCAATTAAATACCGATCTTGTAAACACATGTCCAAGTGTAGACGTGACTGCAATTCAAAGGTGCGACTGGCAGCGATGGTTTTCTGGCGTTCTTCCAATCCTTTGTTAGTCGGTGCCTGTCGTCCACCATCCCCATTGGTGGCGACGGATTTCGTGGAATTGAACTGTCCGGCGGTATCTTTTTCCCACAGGACTTGTTTCGACAGGTGGTCGTTCTTGGCTCCCTTACCGAAACTCAACAAATTCTCCAAGTAAGCCCGATAGGGATAGGTGGGCAGAGAGTTGGTGACCAAAGTTTCGGCATCCTTTCCCAGGCGTAATTTGACGTCTTTAAACAACGAATGAAACAAGTTGTTAATGGGTGCGACTTGACTATCCGCATCCAGGTCTCCCCCGTCGTTCTTGGTCACCTTCAGGGCCACGTGTAGTGTCATGTTGGCCAGATCGATGAAATCGGTGGTGGCATTGGAAATATAAAATTCGATGGGACCATCGTGGTTCAGGTCGGGTGTCAGTGGATACTTTCTAATGTGGGTCACCTTGTTTATGGCCGTCTGCGTGTCGGGTACACTGAACAAATTCTGCAATTCGTCTCGCGCGCAGGGACAGGAATCATTGCGCATTACCTGCGTAGCCATGGTCGAAGATATCTAGTTTACGTCGTTTGTGAGAGGTGACCTGTGGCTTCTTCTTCCTCTTCGGACGATGTGAAGTGGACGGGGTTCGTGAGGGGTCTTTTATAGGTTCCAGGTGGGCGACCACGTTCTTGAGTGTGTCGGACATCGTGTTTGACAACGCGGGGCGAAGCGTGTCCTGGGCGACTTTCTTCCAGTTCCATTTTTCACGACCACTGACGGCGTCGAGCACGCTTTGCCCCACTTTGGGTAACATTTGGACCACATTCTTTTTCACGGCCTCTTTGCCCGCCGACCACAAGGTCTTCCCGACCGATTTGACGGCATTCAATAACCCCGACCATCGACCGGCACCCTGTTGTCTCAGAATTCCCCCCTTGTACACTACCAGACCATTGCCAGCCCCTCGCTGTCTGAGCACTCCACCTTTGTACACTCGAATCATCATCGGCGGCGAAAATGAAGTTGGACCACCACCTTACCGTCGAGAAATGGCACGGCTTTCCCCATTCCGTTCCTTATATAGAGACCAATGGAGTTTAGTCGACTGTACTTCAGAGGTAAGTAGTGAATCCTGGCGGGGCGGTGATACAATCGTCGACTGGGAATCACGTCCAACAAAGTAGCCTTCACGTCGCCTACGATCTGGGGTTCGATAATGTCCGTGTAGATGTAAAACAGATCGAACTGGATTTGAAGATTCGCGATGTGGTGGGCGTAGAAATACCGTAGACTTTGGCCATCTTCGCCGGTCATTTCGATTGACTGCAGGGAAATCATCATTTCGTTTCCAGTCCATCCCAACATGGACACGATGGGACCACACAGACGAAGTTCGATTTTCGGCAACACGTCCAACCAGAAAAGCGTCTGCACGTGATTGATCTTCAGATACACTTTATCGTTAGTGTTGTCTTTCTTGAAAGACACGAAGGAACCTCTTGATACGGCCCCTTGACGCATCATCTCTCGAGTTTCGTAGGCGTTTTGCTGTTTCTTCTCTTCGTCGGTCATTTCCTTGTTATTGGGATCCAAACGTTTGGGTTGATTGGCCAAATGATCGTAGATGGGAGTCAGGTTCCACAAATCATCCAGTCTAGTGTTCAGGACATCCAGGATGTGTCTCAGCGACTCGTAGTCGTCACTCTTGATGTGCGTTTCCATTTCGATCGATCCCTTGATCTCACCACCCTTTACACCTTTGAAACAATTCGACGGGTCAATCCTGTGGCGGTCCCGACATATCTTTACTTCGGACGCCGTGCTCGGGGGCGACCAAGGATGAATGCGTAAGCCGAGCGTGTTGTCTCGTTGATCGATGTTTTGCCAATGGTCAGGTAACGTGATCATGGACAGACCCACTTCCCAATCCCGATGATCGACAAGAAGTGGCGGTTCCAGGTGGGTGTGATACGTGGAGACTTTGTTGTCGGGATACCACGACATGGAACTGTCACTAGGAAGCGTGAGGTAAAAGGGTCGGTCGTTGTTCATTATGTTTGGTTTTCAAGGTCGGTGAAGGTAACAGGTAACCCAAGGTACTGGAGAGCAAAGCCGTCCACAAGGTAGTCTGCGATCCGTCGGGTTTGAAGGCCAACTGGGACAAAGAAACTCCCGCCACGACGTACACTAAAATCACTTGACAGAAAAAGACAATTTCCGCTTGTGGCACACGTTTTCCCAAGAGCGACCAATTGTGGGCACTCGCGGACGTAGACGTGATTTCGTCTTGCATGTTGACTGAGGTTGACGTCTCTCGCTCCTATTTATACGTTTTGGAGACTGGTCCTGTCGATCCACGAATTAAAACTCGCCGGATAGCCCAACCATTTCACCAAAACTTTGTCTTTTTTTCTTTCGAGTACTCTTTCGATGGGAAAGATCTCATCGTCGTTGACTTGGACCGCTTGCAATTCTTCGGGATAGAAGGTGCCCTGTATGGGTTCACCTCTTTCGTCCAAAAGTTTGTAGCCGGGACCGATGTTGGGTGTAACGTTAAATGTTTCCAGAGTCCAGTTTGGCCAGTAACCTTTATCAAAAGCCCCATGTTTCGGTAAAGCCAAACGTACGGTCGTGCCGGTGTCCATGGTTTTCTTTTTCTTTTTGGTGGGACGTGGAGGTGTTGTCAACATCCATTCGTGTTCGGGACGAACGTCTTTGGGTGCCATGCCAATGGTACGATGTCGTCTAGCATTATAAGCCCGAACCAATTCGTCTAGCACATCGATGTACCGTTGTGTTTGTCGATGAGTAAAGTATCGCCACATACGCTCTTTCAATGTCCGTTGAAATCGTTCCACCACACTGGCCTTGGTTTCGACGTTGTGTGTCACGAAGAAATGAATATTTTTCTTTTTCAAGTACGTTTGCATTTTTCGATTGAGGAATTCGGTACCTTTATCCGTTTGAAGTCGTAGAGGTTGTCGACTTTGAAAGATTCGACGAAAAGCGTCTACCAGACTGTCCCCCGTCTTGTTTTTGAGAGGCAACACCCATGCGTACTTGGAAAATACATCGATGACGCACAGCAAAAACCTGTATCCCTCATTCTGTTGGGCCAAGGCCGACATATCGCTCAAATCTGCTTGCCATTGGTGATCTATCCCGGCCACCACCGTGGGGGACCGAGAGAATTTCTTTTTCAGTGGTTTGTGCAAGGTGTACGCCCTTTGTTGTTTCAACCATGTCTTGACTTGGTCCAAAGCCACCCCAGTAGCTTTGTGAAGGCCCAGGGCTCCACCGAAAGCGGCCGGGTGTTTCGGGTCGTAATATACTTTCTTCAGCTTTCGTTCCATGTTTCAATCGATTGTCATATGATCAGACTATTTATAGGTTTTGCAAAGACAGCCATCTTCTGGTAGATGTACTAGGGGTATCCGTACTGGAGATTTTCTTCTTTCTCGGACGTCGCGGCGGAGGCCGTGTGGGTGGCGTGGACAATACGTTCCATCGTTCTTGATTACCAATGGCTTCGCGCGGTACGTTCGTGGCCTTTAAACTTTGCATCACGCCAAACCATCCCATGGGGGCCTGGGTATTCTTTCGCCGACGAACCAAATCGTTCACAATGTCAATGGCATTGGTACCTGGTACGGGTACGCCATTCCGAATCAATTCCAAGTTCTCATTCCACGACCAAGGTGTCTTTTCTTTCATGTGTTTCAACAAAAGGCGAGCTCGATGTTGATAGGCTCGGGGAACCGACTCCAGAATGGGTATCTCCGACACCACGGCTGCTTCTTCTTTGTGCTCGGGTATGTTTTCGTCCGACAAGGGAATGACCTGTTTTCTTTTCTTTTGCATCGTTTGATAACGCTGTAACAACTGTCCGTACCGTTGCATTTTATTTTCGTCGCCCAGTGTTGGGTCGTTTAGCACGCGTTGCATGTCTTGGTGAACATTTTCGACGGCCTGCTGCAGTGGATCTCGATCGTACACGGGTTCGACTTGCATGACTTTGACGGGTTTGACGTCGGTGGGTCCGTCGAAGGGTACCAGTTTCATTTTCTTGGCGAATTTCATCTTTTGGAAAAGACCGAAACAACCGGGTGAAGAATCCTCCTTTTTGTTGTTTCAGAAGTCGCCGACGGGTCTTCCAAGGTGTTTTAGACGTGCCCAAACGTCGTAACAAGGGGGCGTCCTTTTTCAAACGTTTGATTTCTTTGTCGGCCACAGGAACGTTGCCACGAATTAGGTTTCCAATACACTCGCACACACCGTCGACAATGGGCTGGGTCTCGAGCAAAAGTGGGCGGTCTTTGGGTGCAGTGTTCAATAGATACCGCAGTGTCTCCATGACTGAGCTCGGGGTCGTGCACCGGTTCCCTTTTTATACCTTTCTGTCCCACGGGTTATCCACCAAATAGTTTCTTGAACTCGGCAAACCCAGCGTTCGCTCTCTCGCTCCTTCGTGTCCAGGGATGTTTACCACCCTGTTGTCCTCCCAATAGTTTAGATACCAAGGGGGCTAATGCTGGAATGGCCATAGCGAGCAAGGCACCGATAGCACCGCCTTGTTGTTTGAGAAGCCTTTTTTTGACGTTGGGTGATGTTTGTGGATTAGTCAATTTGCGAAGCAATGCTCGATGTTGATTCAACTCTTTGGCACTCAGACCCTTTCCACGCTGAGCGGTTCGTCGAACGAATTTATTTCGTTTCTTGTTTCTTTCCTCTTGCAGCCTTTCCTTCCATCGCAGCAAGATACGAATCAACACACCCCCGAAAAATCCACGTCCTCCGGGTTTCATGATCAGAGAGAGTTTTTCAGCCGTCGGCATGTTTTTCTCCGTCAATTGGGTCAACACCTGGCGATTTCGTTCCACCCATTTCTTGTGTTGTGCATGCAGGGGTTGGATGTTATCATTCAGCAAATGGTTGGCCGCCAACTTGAACCACTGCAACAATCCAATACGCGCCCTGCCCGTATTTTTGGCCAGCTGTCCATAAGCCATATCGGGAGTCAGTTGTTGTAACTTGCGAATGAACGCCTTCAATCCTTTTATAGAACTCTTCTTTTCTCTTCGTGGTCTTCGTGGTCTTCGAAAGATCGGCGAGGGAGACCGAGAAGGGGAACGTGGTGACATGGGTCGTGGGGGTGTGACTGGGGAGAAAAAGCGTGGTGGTGTGAGCGGTAAGGGAGACATAGGACTCGTGGGTGGTGTCAACGAGGGGGGTAACCATTGGGTTCTGGGGGCCCTCATGTTCGGACGAGTGCGCCTTCGTACCGTGGGACCACGAAGGTCCGGTGCCAAGGTCGGGAACGTCGCCCGGGGAAGGGTCGGAGGTGGGTGTTTCCGCTGCGTATTCTTCGTGCGAGCCATCGTGACAAACAGAATCAATTCGAGGTACAGGTCCCCCTTTTATACTTTTTGGACGTAGACGATGGGTGGTTCCTCTTCGGGTAAAATGTTGCTTCTCAACCGCAGAGTCTCGGGTGTGTCGGGCTTCAAATCAACGAGTAAGTAACTGCGAGGGGTACTCGTCGCATCCTTGAAAGCTTCCTCCATATACTTGGTATGGGAAGGGTACATCTGACGGGCCAACGTACTAATTTGCGAGGCGTCTCGAGGATTTTTGAACAAAACCAAGTAATGGGCATTCAGGCTGATGGTACGCTGTCGCTTGTCAAACAAGTTTTGCACAATGTAAATGACACTCGTGTCGTGGTGATGACTTTTTTTCGTAAACCACTGTTGCAATATCTCCGTGTCTTCCCCCATCAAATCGTCCACGATTAAACATTGGGGCCCTTTGACTTGCCCCATCACGTCGTCAATATCCGTCAATCCTTTGACATAAGTGTATGGAAAGTGTTCGTAACTCTCTTGCCATTCTCCGTAGGCCCACACGGTGCGTTGGGGAGGGATGTCGAACAGAGACGCTTGGAGAAATTTCTGTACAAAGACCGTCTTGCCAACCCCTGTTGGACCGCTGACTAACATGGTAAAGGGGTGTTTGAACGCCACATCCATCTTGCACTGTCCCCCAATCCCCTTCTCCCCTGCCTTTTATACCTTCGCGCCCACCACAGAACAACAGACATGAAGTGAAATAAGAACAGATTTTATTTTACAAAAAATACAAAAAAGAGCATTCAAAAATACATTCAATACAACATATAGTACAAAGGAAAAGAAAAAATGTTAGTTAACGCGTTCTCTCTTCAGGATCTCTTGTCTCAACCAGGGTACGTTTCTCAGGACACGAGGAATCCAATACACTTTTCCCAACAGCTTCTGCATCGTATCGTGTGGGTGCCAGTCTTCCACTTCAGCAAACGTGACGACAACGGGTACCCATTCGCTCATATCGAAACAGGGGGGATACGCCAAGACTTCGGTCATATCTCTCGGACCCGCATACTGGATGAATGCTCGGGCAAAACTTTCTGCTTCCTTCTCCGCCAACAAAATAACAGCCGGCTTCGGGGTTTCGTCAGTTTCACTCGTAGTTGGGGTAATAACTGGAGGACTGACAGGCTTCTGTTTTCTGTTTTTCTTTGTAGCGCCTGTAGAATTCGAACGCTTCTCCTGACCAGTACCAGTATCGCTGACTGCGGGTGTTGTCTCTGGGCATATCGACGTTGTTGTCGAACATGCGACTGGCAACGGCTTCAAAGTTGTTTTCTGTTTGGATTTCTTTTTCGCACTCGAGCAGGCCGTGACCAAGCTGTCCACAGTTGAGACATTTGTGGTTGTCGTCGGTGGGTCTCTTGATCCCGTAACACTTTCTTTTGACGTCTTCTTTTCTTTCTTCGTCACTTTTCGCTTTTTGGGCTTCGGCTCGTTGTCCACACTGGGGCGCCCAGTGTCCTGGTTCTCCACAGCGGTAACATTTTCCATAGGAACCATAAGCTGATCTGTCTTGTCTTGGTTGTGGATTTCGTTGCTGCTGTTGGGAACGAGCAGGGCAGTCTCTATACCAGTGTCCGACATTGTTACAGGAGAAACAAACTTGACTAGCCATTGAGAGTAGAATGAAATTTTATTCTGAGACTTGGCTTCTTATACCCTTGGTTGTGACGTCACTCTCTTTTGATTGGTTCTTTCTTTTCCTTCGTTTCTATTGGTCCGTGTCTAGTCTATGATTTCCAGGCTTTCCACGTACTTTTGCACTTCTTCCCAATCAATGACAGCTTCACTCACGTGACAGGCCTCCAACAATGTCATCAGGCTGGCTCGATTACCATGTCTTTGTCGCCACTGATTGAACACGGTGAAAATTTGCATGCGCGCGTTGTTAGGATGACTCATCTTGGCTTGACTGATCCGTGCTTCTCTGATTCCCAGATGTCTGCCAATACATTCCCAGCCTTCGCCCAGTTTACCGGACATGACGTTGATATCCATTTGATCCAGGAACCATCGTTTCTTTTTCTCTGGTAGCTCGTCCATCCACCGACGTATGGGATTCTCTTTGGGTTCGATGAACTCGTCTTTGCGTTTGATCAACACCGTCTTAAATCCCGGAACCACACTCCAAAACTTTTTCAAGGCTTCGTCCACGTCTTCCCGCCATTGTTGTTCGTCCTCCCACGTCTTGACTCGGTCGCGTGGGTTGTCCACCATACTGCCTAACACGCTATCGACGTCTTCTGGTTTCGGCTCGTCCAACCAGAGGTAGTGATTGTAATCGTCGACAGGGTGTGAGGCTCGGCCCGTTATGGAACACACGCCCAATCCCAGACACGAATGGTATCTCTGACTGGGGTGATCGTACTTGCATCCAATACACTCCTCGTGTTGCTTTTCCTCTATGATGGGTAGGTAACACTTGCAGACCCGAAAATTGAGCCATCGTCGTCTTAGTTTCTCGATCAAATCTGTATTTTCTGTCGGTTCGTCTCCATCTCTGTTCGGTCGCCATCCTCCCGAGACACGAAAGTCAGTATCCATGGGGGTAAGTGTTGATCGGTTGGCCATTGTCATTGAATTGAACTAAACGCTTGTCGTACACGATTTTATACTTTTTGTTCTCGGGGCGTGTCCAGAGATCACGTGATCTAAAAATCTTAAACGGTTCTTCCTATTTCTGCTCATGTTGCATACGGTATTGTACAATAAAAAAAACAGACATAAAACTAACAACACTGATTCGAGTCTATTTCTTCCCGTGTATCAATTGGTACATCAGGTTGCCCATATACGGTAGCAGGTCGTCCCAAGCGATGACGGCTCCACTCGCGAGACAGGCTTCCATCAACGTCACTAGATTGGCTCGCTTAATGTTTCCCTGCATTTCTTGTACCAACAGCCTATAGCCAGCTTCCTTGTCGTACATTCTTCGCCATTGGTTGAACATGTTAATGATTTGTTTCCGTGTGTCGTTTGGGTAAATCTTCTTGGCGTGACTAATATACTCTTCACTGACCCCCAGCTGTCTGCCGAGAGATTCCCAACCTTCTATCACCATGTCAGAGATCTTTTCGGTATCCATTTCATTCAGTTCCCAATATAACATTCTCTCCGATGACTGCTCCATCCATACGCGTATGGGGCACACTCCATTTTTGCGTTTGATCACCGCCATCTTAAACCCAGGAACGATCTCCCAGTACTTTCTCAAGGCTTGCATGACATCTTCCTGCCATCGTCGTTCGTCTTCCCAGATCTTGACTCGTTTCCATGGGTCGTCCACCAGACTGTCTAATACTTTATCGACGTCTTCTGATTTCGGCTCGTCCAACCAGAGGTAGTGACTGTAATCGTCAACAGGGTGCGAGGCTTGGCCCGTTATGGAAGACACACCTAGTCCTTGACACGCATGGTATCTCACACTGGGGTGAGCCATACTGCAGCCGAAACACTCCTGGCGCTGACTTGTTTCTATTATTGGCAAATAACACTTGCTGACACGGAAGTTGAGCCATCGTTCTCTGAGTTTTTCGACCATATCCGTATTCGTTGCTGCTGATTCATCATCTTCTCTGTTTGGTCGCCACGTTCCTGACAAATGAAAGTCAGTATCCATAGGGGTAAGTGTTGATCGGTTGGCCATTGTCATTGAATTGAACTAAACGCTTGTCGTACACGATTTTATATTTTTTGTTCTCGGGGCGTGTCCAGAGACGTCGATCACGTGATCTCGAAATCTTAAACGGATTGGAGATGACAAGCGGTTCGTTTTGATTGACGTGCCGTACGTTCTCCTTCATGATGACGTAATTCAGTTGTTGGGAGGCACGATAATTCAAGGTGAATCCCCGGACTTTGCATACCGTTTTTCCATCGCTTTGCCTGTACGCATAATTCTTTGGTCCTCCGCTCACAAATTCCTTAATGGTGACGTTCTCGGGCAACTCGTTCTTCCACTGGCCTAAACTCGAACCTTCCGGGGGATTCCATGATTTAGGATTATATTGGTAGATGACGCTGTCCGTGTCAAAATAGCATACGCGCTCTCCCAACTTTTCCAAGACGGAATAGAGTTTCAAACGGGCCTGGGCCGTGACGAAGGCGGCGATAACCACATTGGTGATGGGACAGGGTGCGACATGTCCTTCTTTTTTCAACGTTTCCATCAAGACCATGTTGTCGTTGACTAACTGTACATCTCGCACGGTCTGGGTCACGTCCAACATTTTTTCAAAGAAGACGCTGGGCTCTGTGATATATTCTGTCTTGGGAAAATTGTCTCGCTGTCCGAATTTCCCCCAAGCCGTGTTGAGCTGAAGTTTACTAAACGCCCGCATCCCTTTGTTTGGTTTTATCGATGCGGGATCCAGACGAATACCTTCGGTGTCGTACACGTCGTTCACGAAGCGGATCTTGTCTTCTTCGGTGTGACAGGTGTCGGGATAGCCGCTACTTTCCATCTTCTTCTTTAGGTAGTGATTAATGTACCCCGTAAACAGACCACCCGTTTTGGCCTCGGGATCGTAGGTGCTGAATTCTTTCCAGTGCCAGACTTCGTACACTTTTAATACGCGATATCCCAGGCTCACCGCTTTCTTCAGTTCCAGAGTGACAAATGTACCCACCCAGGCTCGCTGTTCGTCGGTGTGATCACACGGTTGGTATTCTGCAATCTCCCCTTGTTGCATGTGTTCGTCGACGCAGCTTCGACACAGGGCAAACACCAGTTTCTGTTTTCGTCGAAACGGGAGCACCGGGTGGTACAGGCCACGAGGTGGTAACACGGAACACTGGATCAACCCTTCGTACTGCTGCCACTGGTCTTGATCGGGCTGTGTGACGATCGTGGGTTCCTTGATGGGAAAGGTACCGTACTTGCAGATGTAAGGGTACAGGGACACCACGTCGATGTAGCGCATCTCTTCGGCCGACTCGTTGACCAACAGTTGAATGGCATTCGTTCTTCCGCCAAAGAAAGCGTTGCGGGGCATCAGAGGTTCGGGAGCGGGCCATTGCTGATCTTCCAATCCAATCAGAAATTCGTCCATCTCGGGATCATGGCGTCGTTCTTCTTCCATCTCACACTCCCACATGACGCGGATGGTCTGCATACCGTACTGTTCCTGGAGTTGACGGTGACGTTCCTGGGTCTTCTGGTACAAGTCTCGCATACTGCGCGAGGGATCGTAGGGATGTTTATGTTGAACGTCTTGGACGGGACCCGGAAAACATTTGGGACAACCGTGAAAGGCACAGCCGTGAAACTCGTACACTGTACCCGTGGTCGTGTCCATACCATCTAAACTGTAAGGGCCGACTCGACATTCACTACCGTTGCGGGCGTGTCGAATGTTTGGTAGAGGGGTCTGGTTCCGGAAAGCGGCCATGGTCTGTCGATGTTGTTCCCATTCCAACCAACGAAGTGCTTTGTTGGACTGTTGTCGAGGCTGGAAGCGATGCCAGTCTTGACCCGATGTCGGCTCTTGCATCAGGGCTCGAGGAATGACGACGAGTGTGTCTTTCTCCAGGTAGTGTGTGCGTAGTACGCGACTGCAGGCGGAGGCCAGGGTCAGGCTCTTCTCAAAGGGATCGATGCCCGTGTCCATCAGGAATATCTCGCGAAACACACCACAACACCGACGCAAGACATCCACATCGCTCTTACAGTAGGTCAAAATTTCCTGGCGAAAATCAAAGACGTCGTGACTGTGTTGTTGGTACCACGCGTGAAACTTCTCTCGTTCCGACACGCTCATGCCATCCGGATCGTAATCGGTGTTGGGAGGATAGGCGCCCACGTAATCTTCATTCTCCGGTCTGTTAAAGTGGTGAGGGAAATAACCTTTCTTCAATTCTTGCAGGTCGAAGGTTTTGGGCATGTCCCGTAAAGCCATTGGTAAAAAGTTGAGGGAATCGATGAATTTGACCGTACCAACAGTGATAGTCATCGCTTTCCCACCACTCATTATAACTTCAGGTTGCGCCACGGAATGTTTGTGCAGCGTCTGTAAAATTAGCAGTCCGTCGTAACCTTTAAAGTTGTGAGCCACGGCGATCACGGGACTCGATTCGTGACTGTCATTTTTCCGACCATCTACCACCGTACCGTGAGCAGCGAGTTGTAAAAACCATTTGCCCACATCGTCCAGTGTGTTTGGTCCTTTAAACACAATTTCCCGTTGGTGATTCCAGTACGTGTCACAGTGCTCGCAGGGTTCTTGGTTATCGATACAAAAGTGACAGCACACTTGCAGAACACATAAGTTGGGAATGTGTTCACCTGTATCTTGCTGGCATTCAAAGTCAAAGAAGACGAAACGGGTCAACGTTGATTGCTGTTGTTTGTCGATTTGTGTCTTCCTGTCTCTGTCCATGTCGATGGGTGATTTTAACGGTTGAATGTAGCAAAACTGTTTTGCGGCCGTGTGCCACTCACGACAGATGGAGCATTTGTATTCACCGCATCGATGTTCTTCTAAATTTCGCTTGGCTCCGATGACGTCCCATTCCTTCTGACATTTTACGCATTTCTTCCACCGATGACATATACTACCATTGGCTCTGGAACGGGTGGCGAGATGGTTATCGAAACATTGCCGGCTCACAAACACACGATGACAACAGTAACACGTCTTTGTGTTGGGGTCGGGTAGACAGGGTGGACCCACTTTCTTGCAGCCTTGACACATGACGTGACACGAATGTTTCTCGGCATGATCGTATCCCACTTGACAGGTCTCACAAAAATACGACCTTTCCGCAAAGGCGGGCATGGAAGTAATAACGTCATAATGTCTGCTGTGTAAATACAGGTTCAGCTGTTTTGGTGTTCCGGTGACGTGTTTTGTTCCTCGATAGATGGCCTTACCAAAGATGGCTTGAGAAAAAATGTTGAGTTGGTATCCTTGTCCTCCCAAATACTTGGCGTACAGTTCCCACGTTTCCATCCCCGTACAAGCTTCCTTGGTTCCACCGGCGGCATCGATGAGTGCTTCTGTTTTCTTCGTCTGCCACGAATGGGGTCCTGTCCTGAATAATCTCCTCCTCTCCCTTTGCCACTCAGGTGTGTCCTGTTTGTTCGCATAGTGACGAGCGACGACAATGGCTCGCTGGAAACACAAGTCATCGGTATTCTTTATGGTGACGAGGCATTGCTTTTTCTTTAAATACTCGTCAAAATTGGCGCTGTGTCTCTTCTTGACGTTTGTTCCGCTACCTCTACCATCGGGAGGGGACACGTGACAAATATTCATGGACATGCGTTGATCGAGTCGAAATTCCTCGTTGCTCTGTAAGACGGCAGCCACTTTCTGTAAAATATCTTCAGCTTTTAACAGACGATACTCTCGAAACGGTAACCAAATAGGTGTTTTGAGTCCCGGGTGACTAATGGCAATTCGTACGTAGTCACTTTCGCTGGCGTTCAAAGTTCGGCGAATTTCCTCAATAATGGCCTCAACGGTGTTGTGTAGTTGCTGAGGCACATCAGCGGCTGGAACGTGGGACCAATCTTCCAAAAAGTCTATGTCTACACATAGCGACTCGGTTCTAAATAAGCGACTGTATCTTCTATCGACGGGGCGTAATGTAAAACTCATCTTTCTTCGTTCGGTGATAGCGTGAAAATGCCAGAACCGCTCCCGTCGCTCGCTTTTATCCCTGTCCGACACCCCACGTGATATAACGTTGCACATACGTTGTATAACGTTGCATTACATTTCTATTTAGTCTCCAACGTACACCCTACGATGCATAACGTTGCATCACATCTATATTTAGCCTTCAACGTACACCCTACGATGCACAACGTTGCATAACGTTATCCTAAGCGCTCTAACGCCACGCTATGAATGGACTCGTCCGTGACGTCATATCAAATGGATTCGTCCTAACGGTTATAAAACGACACAATTCATCTCTCTTTGTCACAATGGCAAACGGTGCTCCGATCATTCGCCTCGGTGAAAACCCCAATTCGGACACCTTGATGTATCTCAGGGGTGATACTCTTGCCATCATCACCCCAGACGATATCTTTGTCTTACCTGACGAGGTATTAAAAACACCTCCCAGGAAAAGACCTCCTCCCGAATTAGTGGAGGCTATTAGACGCAACCGACATAAAGTGCGGCGTACTCTCCAATTCTAGTGAGGACAAACGGCCCTTTTCAGGGCCAACTTAATCAATGGAAAAGAGTTCTTCCCCCTTCTCCCCTCTTCTTCCCTCTTCTCTCTCTCTCTCTCTCTCTCTCTCTCTCTCTCTCTCTCTCCCTCTTTCTTCCGCGCGCGCCCTCTCTTTCTGCACGTGCAAGGTCACGTCCAAGGGGTCATCAAGGGGTCAAACACGTGCTAGGGGTCACACACGTGCAAGGGGTCATCAAGGTCAAACACGTGCAAGGTCATGTGCATGCACGTGCATGCGTCTGCGCATGCACGCACGAGCGTAGTCAGACAGACGCCCTAACTACTGTTATGTCACTTGACAATTTAACGCTGATGCTATTGCGACGTCATCAACTGTCCCTAATATTGCATTCAATCATTCTTCCATAAGTAAATTATCGATGATACAATATACGCATATGACAAAATACAAACACTAGTATGAGCATAGCCTCGCTAAACTTTTAGATACAGAAAATTGAACGGATTTGTAGACTCAGATATTTTTTTACAGATTATTGAGATTGTTTCGAACGCACCTTAACCTTAGGATAATACTTATCCGATATCATAGTCACCTGTCCAAGTTTATATAGTTTTATAAGGCATTGAATTTTGAACAATAGATTAATCCTGGTCTTCACATTATATATAGATTAAATATCTGGATGAAAGGATGTGTTTCGCCTGTGAAAGTTGCTCTGTTGGACGCATAGATTCACTATCTGGGCAAAAGTCGCTCTGTTCATCTGGATTAGTTAATGTCTGGTCGATGGTGTGTATATATATAGGTTTTGGCCGCTAATTTCGCTCTTTTTAGGTACACACACTAAATATCTAGAAATTAGGCTGTGTAAACGTGGCTTTGTTCAACTGATACAGTAAATGTCTAGAGGAAAGGATGGGTTTGGGCTGTAAAAGTTGCTCTGTTAGATGAACACATTAAACATCTATGGGAAAGGGAGGGTTTGGCCTGTAAAGGTCGCTCTGATAGATGAACACATTAAACATCTAAACGAAATCATGGGTTTGTGCTGTAAAAATCGCTCTTTAGATGCGCACATTAAACATCTAGACAAAATCATGGATTTGTGCTGTAAAAGTCGCTCTGTGGATGCGCATATTAAATATCCAGAGGAAAGGATGGGTTTTAGCTGTAAAAGTCGGTCTTTTACTTTCACACATTGAATATCTGAGAAAAAGTCGCGATATATAACTGTTACAGTAAATGTCTGGTCGGAGGGGTGGGTTTTGACTCTAAATATCGCTCTGTTAGATGTACACATTAAATATATCTAGAAGGACGGGTGGTTTTGGGCTGTAAAAGTCGCTCTGTTAGATGTACACAATAACATCTAGAGGAAAGGAATGGGTTTGGGCTGTAAAAGTCACTCTGTTGATGCACATAATAAATATCTAAAAGGAAAGGATTAGTTTGGACTATAAAAGTCGCTCTGTTTAGATGAGCACATTAAACAACAAGAGGAAAGCATGGGTTTCGGCTGTAAAAGTTGCCCTGTTACAATCAAACATTGAATATCTGAGAAAAGGTAGCTCGGTTCAACTGATACAGTAAATGTCTAGTCGGGGGGATAGGTTTTGGCTCTAAATATAGCTCTGTTAGATGCGCACGTTAAATATCTAGGGGAAAAGACGGGTTTGGACTGTAAAAGTCGCTTTGTTAGATGAACACATTAAACATCTGGACGAAATCATGGGTTTATGCTGTAAATGTCGCTCTATTAGATGCGCACATTACATATCTAGAGGAAAAGGATGGGTTTGGACTGAAAAAGTCGCTCTGCTAGATGAACACCGAAAATATGCAACTGTCTTTATCACAACCTACGCTTCACCCAAATACAAAAACTCCAAACCTTACAAAACTCTGCTACCCGATTAGTTACAAGACAAGGCAAGTTTGTTCCATCAGCCCCTATACTACGTGAACTCCACTGGCTTCCAGTAGCCCAAAGATCAATATTCAAAATCATTCTATTAACTTTCAAAATTATCCACGGTTCAGCACCTATGTACCTGAACTGAACGAACTTGTCACTGTTAAAAATACAACTCAAAACACCCGGTTCGCTCAAGGTAGTTGTCTGCAATACCCCCCAAAACCTACCAAAACCAAATTTTATGGGTCGCGAGCTTTTAAGCACTCTGCTCCTGAACTCTGGAACTCTCTCCCAATACACCCCCCTAAAATCGCAGAAATTGCTCCATTTAAACGCTGTTTAAAAACACATTTGTTCAAACACAGCTACTCGTGAACATGTTTGTATGTATGTGCATGTATATGAATATGTAAATATGTCTGTATGTGAATATGTGAGTATGCACTCCTGTTTGTATTGATTGTATTAATTGCTCTTATATATTTTTGTTCTTTTCAAATGTACCTATTTTATATGTTATGCCCTGTACAGCACATTGAAACTATGCGTAATGCGCTATATAAAATAAATTATTATTTTATTATTATAAATAGAAAAAATGTCGAAGCGATTCGGGCAATTTTAAAAAAAGTTATTAAGGTTTTTCGGGTGAAAAAACGCGACTTTGGAAATATCGTTACGGGCCCCCTGGAATAACGCTCGCCCTGACCCTCTAGGAATCACGATCAAGTTCAAATGTATTTCATTTTGGGCAGGTAGCCAAGGGCTAGGGCCAAATTCGGGACCGATCGGGACCATATGAGGTTAATACGGGCCCTTTTGCGGATGAAAACTGGTCAAAAAACGCCAAAAAAATGAAAATATTCGCGCGCGGATGCATCTCACACCCTTCGATTCATGCGCACACACTCGGAACTTACTTAGGTACCTCCACCATGGTCCCAGTCACAATGTTCCTCTAAAATGTTTGGGCCATGACCCATATGGGCCGAACGGGGGCCATTTTCCCGGGGGCATATAGGGAGTCAACTTTCAAATAGAGGTGGAACATGGTGTTCGATTTTAATTTTGAGACCAGATTCGGATGCGCAATTGTCGAAAATAGGGGGGGGGGGGGTAGCCAAAAAAGCTAAGAACTTCTTATATGTGTTAGCTAACATCCAAAGGTACAATCTCTAAAAAATGAAGAAATTCCGACAACCCTAACCCCTGCTAAAACGCGCTCGCGCAAATTTGCCTTTTTTTGGCCAATTTTTCGACTTTATTAGACTAACAAGTCTTTTTTTAAGCGCTACGTTTGCGGCCCTATTTCTCGGCCCCTATGGGTTCGAATCCAGATGTTGTGGACGGTATCGATAGCCCGGACAACTCCCTCTATTGGAGTCCCTTACCCTAACCTCGTGCACGTGGTAGGGGGCCAAACATGGCTTCCCAAACCTCTGCACCAAAAGTCACTTTTTTAAGTTTAGGCCTGCGCTACGTTTGCGGCCCTATATCGTGGCTCCTATTGGTCCGATTATAGATGTTTTGGACGGGATCGATTTTCATCGTATCAAAAACTTAGGGCCCCATTCTCTAAAATCGGGCACGTGGCAGGGTGTCAAACATGGTTTCCAAAAACGAGGGGTCATGTTTGCGGCCGTATATCTCGGCCCCTATGGGTTTGAATCCAGATGTTTGGGGCGGGATCAATAGCACAGAAAACTCCCTCCATCGTATTAAAAGTTGGAGCCCCTCTCTCCCAAATCGGGCACGTAGCAGGGTGGCAATCATGGCTTTCCGGATTTCTGCACCCACAACTCTTCTCACAGCGGCTCAATTTTGAACGATTTTTCTGAAAATTTAATGCGAACTGCGCATCCCCCACGCGCAGGTTGTATTAAAATTTCAGAACAATCGTCCAAAAATGGAATATTGTTTCGAATTTTGACCAACTTCCGGTAGCCGCAGAAAAAATCCGAGATCCTGACGTGACGCGGAAGGGTTTGAAGTTGACCTTTGAACTATGTCGGAGAGGTCAGACTAGGTCATAACCTTGACCCACCAGGACGTCCCGGTCTACGGGCCTTTGAGTCATGAGCTCAACCGTGACCTCTCTGCCGAATTTCTGGATGGTACCTAAAGTTTTGGGAATTTTTCGACCTCAAGGTCAAATGTCAGATCAAAGGTCAAGGTATGACATGAAAGGTCATTGATGTGTTCATCCATGGCTCTTAAAGGTCAAGGTTAAGGTCAAACGTTACTTAATGGGGCCGTTTCGCCCGCTTCCGGTCGCCGAACGCCCATTTTGAAGTGACCCAGCGACTTGTCGGGGTAGATATACCTATCGAATACCAAGCCTCAAAACCTCGGTGAAATTGCTCCAAGTCCGGTGAGATTAAAGGTGATTTTTTATTCTATGTCCCCTGGGGGAGCACTAAGTCAGCCAGGGTCATGACCTTGACCCAACGGGACGGCTCAGTCAAAGTCCTTGGGGTCGTGACCTTGACGTTGACCTTGACCTATCTTCGGAATTTCTGGACGGCACCTAAAGTTTTGAGGTATTTTGTACCCGAAGGTCAAACGTAAGATCAAAGGTCAAGGTCTCATATGAAAGGTCATTGATGTGTTCATCCAAGGTCATGACCTTCGACATGCCACGTGGCCCTGTGATCGAAACATAGGCCCCGGAACACGCGCGTATGTAGTTTTTTGTATGACCGTGACCCTTTCAGATGACCATGACCTTTTGGGGTCATGTAGGTCACGACGGAAGGTCGACAGGTCAAGACCCGAGGGTTCTATCTTAATTATTTTGGCCTCCAGGGGGCAAAAACCGTACAACTTCCGGCGCCCCTAGCGGGTCAAGGTCACGAATTTTGACTGGCGATTTTTAAAAATGAAGAACAAATAGGGGGGTGTTCTACCCGGCCACGCACTTTTGGGCCGATCGGAAGACCATTTGGGAGAAAAAATCTCTCAGAAAGTCAATTCGATCATGAAAAATGCCTGTGGGCAAAGGGGAGATAACTCTTTCGTCCATAATGGAATCTGACGACCTTGAGGTCGCGGCCTTATAAACTAAATCGACCCCTTGGAGTCGCGTGGTGACCTTGGTTTGACCCTCAGAGGTCAAGGTCAAGGTCAAGTCAACATCGTGATGCCATCTGACCCACTTCCGGTGGTCGCAGATAATTGTCAAGGGTACCACGCGACTACCAGGGGTCGATTTCGGGTATAGCCGCGAGGAATAGTTCCGCAAAAAAGCTAATATTTTTAAAAAAAATTATAGCTGAAAAATGAACATGTGCCCCCCCCCCCCCCCCGAACCCGAAGCGACCGAAAATCCCGGATTTTTACACCGGATCCTGGGTCGGGACATCGGTCTGGTTCACCACGCCAATTTTCAGACCTCTAAAGCTTCCGGTATGGATTTCCGAAAAAATTCTACACCCCTGCAACTGCTTTTTATGTGTTAAATCTCCGGACATTGCGAATCAGGAAATCAGGCAAAGTGCGCCTTTGAGGCCTTTTAGTTAAAAAAGCCGCGATTTCAACCACTTCCGGTTCCAGGGGGGGGGGATCTGAGAGTAAAAAACGACTCCCCTGGGGTGATATACTTTATGAATACCTACCCCCCCCCCCCGGGGTGCATCTGGGTGTTTACAGGTGAAAATTGGTGTTTTCGGGTAAACATATTTGGACTCTGAACGGAACGAGGGGTCATGTTTGCGACCCTATATCTCGGCCTCTATGGATCAGATCCGAAAGGGTTGAGGGTGGGATCGATAGCGTGGGCTATAAGGACCATCGTATTAAAAGATGAGACCTTAACATGGCTTCTCGAATCGTCCACAGCTTCGCCCTCGGAGGCCAAGATGTCAAATTGCGAAAAAAAAAATATACATGTAGTTCGCATGCGCGAAAAAATGTCCCACCCCACCCCCTCCCGGGGCCATCCCCGCAGAACTTGATTTTAGCGTTTCCAGGGGGCAGGGGCCTTTGACCTATATAAGGTATACTTATTATTTGACCTTATTTGTAGCCTACAAATTTTCAATATTTTGTTGACGCATGATTTTTAATTGTGGTCTTCTCTCTTCTCGAAGGGGGGGGGGGGGGGTGTTAACGTCGAAACCTGTTCTAATTAATAATAAGAACGTTTAAAGTTTATCTTCAGGTGGTCTTAACACCGAACCTTTTGAAACCGGTTTCAAAAATACGTAAAAATTGTCGAATCAAAATATCTCTGAATTAATTTTACAACGAATGCTATGCATAATAATACTAGTTTTCTGAAAAAACAATTGAATAGTTTCATGGTGTGACTCCAGTCTGTAGGCCACGTCACAAAGCCTTCAAACATTTCCCCAGTAACATTTACCAATACGACATTTATATCCCATGAGCTATTATGTACAATGCATCCGTCCGGTTTTATCTGTGTTCATGTTCCGGCGAAATTCATGAAAACTCATAAAAAAATTGCAAACATTTAATCTCGTCGTAAAATACGCGTTTTCGGGTCACAGATTAAAGTCGGTTTTCTCAGATTTGGATTCGCGGAAATCCACGCGGCCTGCGGACAACAATCCAACCATGGAACCATTCAATTGTTTTTCGGGCAGCTAGTTTCATTATGTAGGCTATAGGCTAACATTCCATGTTAAACTTAATTTGGGAGATTTTGATTTGATAGTTTTTGCGTATTTTTTGCAAGATCTTTTTCGACGTTCCAAAGTAAATGTACGGTGCTAAGACCACCAAAACATAAGTTAAATTGTTCCTACTATTAATTAGAACAGCTTTCGATTTAGTTTTTATATTCTACGCTAACATTTTGCTTTAAATCTTCCTAGTGCAAAATCGGAAAATTTCACCTTTTGACCTCGGGGGGTCTCAAAGACTAAAGGTGAATTTAGCAAGTTCACAATTTTTATTGAAAGGGTGATAACTTTCGATTATCTCAGCATATTTTTATGATACAAGGGTGGTTGTGCATTCACTTTTGTCAGTCATTATGGCGGCGAGTAGCAGGCGAGTAGCAGGGGGTGGCACGGGAGGGGGGGGCAACTGCTCTCCCAATACTGAGTCTTGCCCCCCAATATCACAAGAAAACTGGCCTTTACCGCAATATTAATGCAGATGCCCATGCTAGTTGGCCCTCCCGAAAACATCTTTGCCCCCCCCCCCCAAAAAAAAAAAAACAACTTCCTGGCTACGGGCCTGGCGAGTAGTACCGAAGACGAAGGTCAGATGACGTCAAATGGAGAAAATGGCGGGAAATGTTTTGGAAAGATAACTCTATGTAAACAGCGTCTTGTAAACTGCGTCTATAGCAAACGCCCCGTGATGGCCTTTATACTTTATGTCCCCTTTGAAGGGGGTCATAAATTTACCGTACGGTAAAAACGGCATGCCGTTTACCCGCTTATAGGCCGATTTATTACGTTGTTATTAGCCGCTTCTAAGCGGTAATAATATTGGAACGGGTGTCCGTTTGCACGAGGGAAGGCATTTTTAATCATGATACTTAGCCTACTGTCAAATATTACTTTTAAAAATGCTACAACAGCTTTTGTGGACGTTTTACGTTTGTCAGGTTAAAGGTTTTTTTACTGCAATAGTTGTAGTATATCTGCAATAAAGCCTGTAAAGAACTCGCTTTAACTTTTTTTGGTTATATTTATATTGTGATAATTTTTTAATTTACCGACCTTTAGTTTCGACTGAGATAAACGTTTTTCCTTTGGACGCCATTAAGATAGACTTAGACACACTGTGCTTCCTTTCTGACATTTTAAATTTCGCATATTTTAATTTTGGTGATAAGTCACTAAAGGTCGGTAAATTGAAAAGTTAACGTTCGATTCGGCTGAAATTTTGTGTGGGGTTATCGCTAGTCCCCCCGAACATCCCCGGAACTGGTAGAGGTTCGAATGTACAATAAAGCCGAATTAACTTATGCCAAAGAAGAATGGCTTAAACAGTTTTATATTCTAGGTCTGAACAATTAACACATCCGTTCAATATAACAATTAACACACATGTGAAATGTTTTATCCAATTAATGAGCCTGATTTATGAGCAGTGTAATAACAATAGTGTAATGTGTGGAGGTGGGCTCCGCCATCATCGTAAGGATGGGCTCCAGACGACGAATCATGATCTCCAACATTCCAGTGTTTTGAACTCTCATACACACCCATACCATATACTTCTTGACATGCCCGGGTATATTTCAACATAACAAATTGTTTTTCCGTTGGTAACATAATTCGTTCGGTTGGTAAAGCATCATTTCTGAAAGTATTCACCATTAAAAAAAATCAGTACGAATGTTGATAAGTCGTCCCCCCCTCCCCCTGTCTATTGCATTAGCCCAGTCGATGCGGCAAATGGCGTTACACCATATTTATGTTCAGTAACTAATTGAGAGATATAAACTGAAAATACACTACCTTCTACAGAAATATGTGTTATTCTGGCATTTACAATGGTCGAATTAACACGTGAACTGCTATTATATTTACAATAAATGACTTAACTAGTGATATTTTATTGGTATTTAAAATAGATGACTTACCTGGCGATATCGTTCAGGTATTTACAAAAGATGACTTACCTAGTGATATTGAATTGGTATACACAATAGATGAATTGTGGTATCGTATTGGTATTAACAATAGATTACTAACCTCGTGATATTGTATTGGTATTTACAAAAGATGACTTACCTAGTGATATTGAATTGGTATACACAATAGATGAATTGTGGTATCGTATTGGTATTAACAATAGATTACTAACCTCGTGATATTGTATTGGTATTTACAATAGGCGACTTACCTGGTGGTATTGTATTGATATTTACAATAGGTGACTTGTGATATTGTATTGGTATTTACAATAGAGTACTTACCTAGTGATATTGTATTGGTTTTTACAATAAATGACTTACCTGGTGGTATCGTATTGGTATTTCGATAGATGACTTACCTGGTGGTATCGTATTGGTATTTCGATAGATGACTTTCCTGGTGGTATCGTATTGGTATTTAAAATAGATGACTTACTTGGTGGTATCGTATTGGTAATTACAATAGATGACTTATGATGATATCGCATTGGTATTTACAATAGACGACTTAGCCGGTGATATCGTATTGATATTTACAATAGACGACTTACCTGGTAATATTGTATTGGTATTTACAATTGACGAACTACCAATTGTTTTGAGCATATTTTTACAATAGATGAATTAGGGGACTAGTATTTGATGTAATACTAACCTGCAACAGTAATCTATTCTTGTATCTGCAGTGTATTGACCATCTGGCAGAACACCTTTCTTACTATTTGTATTTCCACTGTTCGGATCATCCCAATATATAGAACCTGCTTTGAAGCCTGTGGGGGAAAAAAATCAAGTTGTTTTATAGTCACTATATTTATTATCTTTCAGAAGTTCGATCGTTTTGCATTATGTTCTATGGAATAACGAATAACTCTTTATTCAGTGTTCTTAATACTTAGTTCTTACTTCATCGGCATTAAGTCTTATTTCTACAGTCTTCATTTGCGGTCGTATTTCGACAATGGTACACTAAAATTAGCATTTGCATATTTAAATCAATAGAATTTTGTTATATTAATTAGACATTTTTCATATCCTATTTATTAATTGTATCTTTGCTTGATTTAATTGCATTTGAATATAAAGATACAATTTGTATTAGAAAATAAATAATTAATTACATTTAATTTTCATCAGAAATATACAACGATAACACATCTGTAACAGTAACAACGAATATCCAAATGCAAATCTTGTAAAACATTTGTGAAATAATGTTTCTCCAAATTCATCGAACCGAAACGCTAGTGGAGAGTTGAAATCAGAGAGGGGGAATAGTATTTAAAACCAAAATACGGATCTTTATACGAAATTCCAGGTTCGTGTTCCAGCATCATCGGAATATTATTTTCATCAATCCTTGAATATACGATTATTAGTAATTTGCTGGTATATTCACAATTACATAATTTAAAAAGAGTTAAATCCCTTTTGAGCAAAGAAAGATGTCTCGACCAAAATATAACCGAATTACCGAATATAGAGTATAGAGTACTTTCATTTAATTTATTTAATGCTAGATAAGATAAGTCTGTACATGTCTATACATAGAAACATAACTCAATTGATTAGCCATGTGACACACATGATTTCACTACAGTCACGGTACTTTTTTCTTGCTTGATTCCCCATTTTTGTATGGTGACTTATTATGCCAAGTTCATTTCGGCCCACAACTAGCGTTACAGTTCGATGAATTCAGGGAAATGAATTTTGACAAATATTTTACAAGATTTGTATTTGGAGATTTGCATTAGAAAATTTGTTGTTCGTAATTCGTTTTTCGCTGTAGTTTCTAATCAGACATAAATGCAACGTTTAATAATTCTTAAAATAATGTCTATCTTTATATGAGAATGGAATTAAATTAAACAAAAATAAAATTTACAAATCTTGTATGACGGTTGTCTGGTTTGTAAATAAAATATTTATATTAAGACATAAAAAATTATTAAGTATAGAAATGCCGAAATGTGAGAACAATTGAATTAAGGACTATGAATGAAGAATTAAGAATTAAAAACATTGAATAATGAGTTGTTTGGTTGTCCATAATATTCCTTACCTTCAAGGCATACTACACAAAACAGTAATAAAGCTACAACGGCGCGGATGAAAGCGATAATGGAAAATATGGACATAAGTGACGCTTGGAGATAATATTAAGCTGGCCGATATATGGTGAGTGTCTGGTCAGTTGTTAAGTTTGGGCTAAATGTTAATATAATTGTTTTTGATTTTAACTTATACTACACCCATGTAATAATTTACCTTTAGGACAGACTCCATATTTCAGAATACAATAATCTCCAGCCGGCCAATCAGTATCAAACTGGGTGATTTTACTATCTGCCTTTATACAGAATTCTGAGTTTATATTGATGTCTATAAAATAAATGAAATAAACTATACATGGCAGTCATAAAACAAATGAAATGAAATGAAATGGGGTTTAAAGTCCTACTGTTCTGCTCCTAAGCTGGGCTAATGAAGACGGTGTGTCATAAAATAAGTAAGATATCAGTGCACCTATCTAAATAAAACATCCATGTCGCCAGTCTTCACCGTTGTCGGAATATGGATATGTTGTTTTCAATATGGGAAAAATAAGAGGATATCTGGTCTGAAGTCAAGGGTAATTTGGTTATTGTTTAAAACACGTTGAAATACGCGCTAGTGGACATTCTCTACTTACATCTTGTGGCATAATTAGTCAATCAATAAATTAAGTTGCAGAAGTATGATTCTATACAACGACTCATTCTGGGGCGTTATGTAGATTCTTTACAAATTATCGTTACTATGTCGTAGTTCAGGTGTATCAGACATACCTTATGTCTGTAGTTGTAGTTGTGGTATAGGTGTGTAGTTGTAGTATAGGTGTGTAGTTGTAGTATAGATGTGTAGTTGTGGTATAGGTGTGTATTTGTAGTATAGATGTGTAGTTGCAGTATAAGTATGTAGTTGCAGTATAGATGTGTAGTTGTGGTATAGGTGTGTAGTTGTAGTATATGTATTAATATAGTTGTAGTATAGGTGTGTAGTTTTAGTGTAGGTATGTAGTTGTAGTATATGTATGTAGTTTTAGTGTAGGTATGTAGTTGTAGTATATATGTAGGTAGTTGTAGTACATTTGTGTGTAGGTCTAGTATACATATGTTGTTGTAATGTAGGTGTGTAGTTGTAATATAGGTGTAGTTGTAGTATTATGTATGCAGATGTAATATAGGTGTGTAGTTGTAGCATACATGTAGGTGTGTGGTTGTAGTAAAGATGTGTAGTTGTAGTATGGTTGTGTAGTTGTAGTATAGATGTGTAGTTGTAGTATATGTATGTAGTTTTAGTGTGGGTATGTAGTTGGAGTATATATGTAGGTAGTTGTAGTACATTTGTGTGTAGGTCTAGTATACATATGTTGTTGTAATGTAGGTGTGTAGTTGTAATATAGGTGTAGTTGTAGTATTATGTATGCAGATGTAATATAGGTGTGTAGTTGTAGCATACATGTAGGTGTGTGGTTGTAGTAAAGATGTGTAGTTGTAGTATGGTTGTGTAGTTGTAGTATAGATGTGTAGTTGTAGTATATGTATGTAGTTTTAGTGTGGGTATGTAGTTGGAGTATATATGTAGGTAGTTGTAGTACATTTGTGTGTAGGTCTAGTATACATATGTTGTTGTAATGTAGGTGTGTAGTTGTAATATAGGTGTAGTTGTAGTATTATGTATGCAGATGTAATATAGGTGTGTAGTTGTAGCATAGGTGTGTGGTTGTAGTATAGGTATAGTTGTGTAGTTGTTGTATATATGAGTTGTAGTACATGTGTGTAGTAGTAGTAGTATATGTGTGTAGCTGTACTATGCTAGGATATGTTATGAAATTCTCACTTTAAATGTACGCTAGGATATGTTATATAAGAGACAGGTGTGCGAGGTAACGGGATGATGGGAATTACCTGGTACAACAATATGTTGGTGATGTAGGTTATGTGGGCGGGGGCCCTTGCCTCCCTGGTGTCTCGATCCTTCATGCCAAGGGAATCTTGTGGACGAGGGGCATCCAGACTGCGATTTCATAAGACCATATGTTCCAGATGGCCACGTGAGAGGGATCCGTAACTGAGGATCTAACAAAAGAAAAAGAGAACAACAAATAAATGGAAAAGTGGCCATGCGAGAAGAAAATAAAATGGGGTTTAACGTCCTACTGTTCTGCAGCCTCTGCTCCGAATTGAGCTAATGAAGACGGGCCTATGCCTTACAGTATGCTACGAGGGAAATTTTGCCAGGACAGCGGCACAACGGCCTACTCTTATATCGAATTCCAAGCGCCAGCGATATTTTACGTGCACGCCAATGTGTACACGGGACCTCGGTTTTTCGTCCCATCCGATCGACCAGACAGCTGTCCTTGTCAGGCACTCCGTCCTGTATCACTGAAAAGGGGGGAATCACGCCGGCAAATCTTGATGAACTTTCTCAGCCAATGCAGGGGTCGAACATCCGACCTCCAGGATAGCGAGTCAGTGTCTTACCCACTTGGTGACCGTAAATTAAACAATACCAATACAGATACGCAATAAAGAGAAGAGATGATGGTTCAGGAAGATATTGCGATGGCATCTGATTTAATTGAGAAGGCGATCCTATCTCCATGTCACATACGCCCACACTATGGCTCGAAACCACAGCCGCAAGCCAGAGGTGACCGGCCAGCTAAACGTCGAAGCGCGGCACTCTAGAACTTGAACTTGGTTTTAATATGCACGTTATAATGAGTTAGGATCTGATAAGTTTAAAGTTTACAGACTAACCTGTGGGTGGTGTAAATAGTTTGAATTTAGCATAACCATTCAAAGCTTGAACAATATTGTTTCGTTTTAATTGCAAATCAGACAATGAGTGACCACATGCCTCCAAAACTACCGGGCCTTGCCAGTAATCTGTATCCAGAATTTCTGCAATAGTTTTGATGACAAGGCGAACTGGTTCTGGTTGACTGGTGGTTCCAGATGTAAGAGTTGACGCTTTGGTTCCAAACTGGAGCTTATATGTACTACTTCCTTTAAAACGGCTGAAATCTACTCCGAGGGATGTTCCAAAACCCATGTAAGATCCCTTCAGCGATAATCCAACCCCTCCCTAGAATAATAACAAGGAAAATAGACGAACGTGTAAGTAGACTAACGTAGCCGAAGAACAAAAAGAAGCGCATCGTGCATCAACATAACCACAAAGAGCACATCTGATAAAAATACTGAGAAGGGGGTCGACGGTTCTAACTTCCTGTTTATCCCATAGGCTTCAAAATCAGGTCAAGAATATCAAAACTACTCTTCGAATCATGTCATACAAAACCCATAAGCAATTGGTAGAAATCAACGAATCAGGGGCGAACAATTATTAGTCGCATTCCCGTAGTCAGCTAGTTACGCTAGCTAAGCATAAACTCAATTTTACAGGATATTAATTTCTAGAAAAAGTATTTTAGTGTTGCGTGTAGAAAAGTTTGCATATCATCGTAGTAACACCTCTTGGGTCTTTGGGAAGCTGTTAAAGAGAACCGCTTCTTCTATTGAAACCATCATTCATTGTGGATATTTAAAAAAGACTCAAATAGTCAGACAAGTGGAGAGTTTCAAAGAATTGTGGCCACACACATGGTCAGGGATGGCAACAATATACTCCCACACGAATTTTGAGTGTACCACGTTATCTCAGCTGAAATTTTTTTTTTTTTAAAACGATATTTTATTCGGGTTCTCTGCATGGGATTGGGGAACAGGATTCGCCTATGTAAAACCCCTCTCCTTAAATAATGAACTAATGACTGTAAACAAAAGATGTCAACAGAGGTGGTGATTTAAGGACAGTGAGTATCACTTACATGTTTCTGTACGTGCTTAAAAAATTCTGACAAACTAGACTGATATCTGTTGATCACTTTTGTACCAAAATCAACTTCCATTATGACGTGCTGTAAGGCAAATACAATAATATTCTCATGTTTACTTTCTATGTATATCAATAAATACCATTATACGTTCATGATATAACTATAAGGTAAATACAATGATGGGTTGTACTTATACATGGATGCTTTCTTTTCATGTCAATAATTATATTTATAACTTTTTTTTTTTATTGTGCATCTACCAATTTTACAAAATGTAATAGCACCGCAGGGCAGTACTATTACTGAAACGCATCCGCTCTATAAATTCGTTATATTTTTATATTTTTATTAGTAACTGGACAAAATACGACCTAACATCCGTGACATGCCTGCGCACAGTCAGGGAACATGACAGTGGGTGTCAGTGTTAACATTCTGGTTGAGGATCTCGCTTCGGTGTCTGTGATTTTCCCAAAAGCGGCGAACGGCGAACACCAATCGAGATTCATTTAACAGGACAATTTGAATTTTTAAAAAAAAACATGACCAAAGCGAAAGGGACACAAACCAACGCCTTCCTTCCTGTAAATGCTATAATGGAAAGGAAGGCAATTGTTGCGAACATAGACTCTTTAATATATTCTTCTTAGAGTCCCCGTCTGGTGGGTTTCTTTAATACGAAGAGGATATCTCACCCCCTTTTGAAAGACTACAACACATACCGCCACAAAGTTATATTATAAACAAGTGACTGCCATTGATTTTTGAAGAAGCTGGAGTGAATAGATCGGTGTTAATCAATAGACAATTTACTCATAACCTCTAATCATATTAATAATAATAAACACCAACCGTTCCCCAGTCGTCCAGGAACTTCATGTAAGTTATAGTGTTATATTTTACAGGAAGCTGACACACAGCAGCTACGAAGTTACTGGTGACATGAAACGTATGCATTAATGAGAGTTCCTCAGAAAATCTCGCAGTTCCCAAGTTACAAATAGTTTCTTCATCGAAGTTGATATTCCCGTTTTTATTGGTCTCACTGTATGCTTTCTGATATCCTGTAAAATTTGGGTTATTATAATTATAAAAACAAGTTTACCGTAAATTGAGATTAACAACCTACTAATGTAGACGGAAACTGAGGAATCTTTAAAATGTCTTTCTGGACAGTATTCAGAGAGAGAGAGAGAGAGAGAGGGGGGGGGGGGGGGGGTGCGAGGGGTAACGTCCACTCGACACAAACTAGGTCATTTCGTGACTAACATATTTTTAAATTGTATTTCAATAGTTCGTTTGCGCGTAGCGGTATTTAGCAGTGGGAGGAGACCGGGGGACCCGCAAAAAACCAAAAACTCTACTCCTTGCCACATTCAAGTTGGGGTGCGAAACCACACCGCTTGCCTCAATAACAGACCTTAACGATTCGGCCACCCAATCCCCCGACTATCCTGAGAGGATTATGATAACGTACCTGCACCCGACCCCACGAATATACTGCTAACTTACCTGCACTTAAACTAAAAGCTGCACCGACAACCCCGTTATTGCCTTGTCCTATATCACATGATGTATAAAATTTAAAATATTAGTTTTATAGTAACATTAAAATCTGGATATTTAGATAAAATACGTATTAAGGCTTGGAGTATATTTAATATAAACTGTAATAATTGATTGTATAAACTACATGGCGTGTTCTATATCAAGGAAGAAGTGCAAACAGAACCAAGTGTCATAAGGTTGGCTAGTTGATCTAATAACCGACATATCCGTGATCAAACAATATTAGATTTGTCGAAAAGAGCAACCGGAATTATTTACCCAACTGACTGTGTCTTACGACATCAGTGCTATTGGACATAAATTAAATCATTATAATAGCTACGCGTCGTCCTCTGCACAGACATGGTCATGGGTGAATAAACTAAACAAATCATCGAATCGAAATTACCAAACATATGAAATGCACTGCACATGTTCATCGAATACTAAAATGAGAATACAACCTCAATGGATCTTCGCTTTCATAGTTAAAGTTGCCCATATACCTGAAGATTCTACACCAAGCCCGAATCTCTTCTGGTATGATTTGGTTCCATAATAAATATGTGTTGACTTCGCATATAAGCAACTATGTCTGCCCTGATACACAACTTCTTTCGGGACGGTCCCTGAAGTCAGCTGCAATATTTGCCTTACGACGTTCAATCCTGGATCCACGCCACCTGCAGCTCCAGCTCCTCCTTCAGGATTAGCTTTCAATAAATTGTAGCCAATTCCTATATAGTCTATTCCTGGACTATATCCGTGAACAAGGTGGCCGACCAGCAACCATGATGTTAGTCCAAGCAGCTAAAAAAGAAGTTGATTTCGTTTTTTGCCTTTTGATGCTGAGTGCCGAGGAAGGCATCTAAATGGTTAATTAAATCAACAATAATGCACATTGACTTTAATCATGATTTTCAGTATTGAAGACCGGATCTAAAATTGTACGATGTATCACTTACCGATCGAGCACATTCGAACTGCCCTCTCGGGTTATCAACCAATAAAAAAATGGCGGTTTGCATACATGTAAATAGAATAATTTTGCAATACTGTTCTAGGAAAACGCCGATTGTAGGTGGAGCCAGAAATTGGGCATGTAAAATCAAAGAAAAGTTGAATAAAATCACTTTAAAATATTCATATACATATATCTGTAACATAGCTGAATATCTGTTTTATACAACTTTTCCTCACAAACCCAAACACTTCACCACATTAACTAATTTCAGGCCCGTAGCCAGGAAGTTGTTTTGGGGGGGGGGGGCAAAGATGTTTTCGGGAGGGCCAACTAGCATGGGCATCTGCATGAATTTTGCGGTAAAGGCCAATTTTCTTGTGATATTGGGGGGGGGGGCAAGACTCAGTATTGGGAGGGCAGTTGCCACCCCGTGCCACCCCGTGCCACCCCCTGGCTACGGGCCTGATTAATTTATGGGTAAAAACATAATAACAAAACTTACATGCATGGTGTCAGAAAATGAAATGAAATATTCTACGAATACCACGGCTGACCAAAGACCAGATTAATTTTGAATACTACATATGTTTATCATTGATTATTTCACACAGGTCACCACGATTATTCTGCTGGTTGTTCATTCTACAATTAGTGTACGATTTAGTGTAGGTATTGACAGATAATGATGATTTGGCAAAAATGTGTCATTTAAATCGAGATTGAAGGCTTCGTTAAAAAAATAGAAAAGTACTTTCTGATTTATCCGAATGGAAACAAAACTATTGTATCTTCATTTTTCAATGACCCATTCCAACTTCAATTAATCAAATACAAATTATTCTATGTTTTGCGACGCCACGCCGTGGAACAAGTAAAGCAACCGAGTGGAAATATCACTTAAAAGCAAAATTTGCAACAAGGCAAAAAAAAGAAGCCAGACAGAGAACTACGCAAACAAACTATATTATACGCTTGTACGAATAATTAGCACGTGTGCATCATATCATAAGGTCCGTCATTGAGTCAACTGGCGTGGTTTCTATTCCCTGGTTGTGCGTGACCCCTACGCGCAAGCGAATTATTGAAATATAATTGAACCAAGTGTTAGTCCCGAAATCACCTAGTTTGTATCGAGTGGACGAAACCCAATCTCTCTCTCTCTCTCTCTCTCTCTCTCTCTCTCTTTGCCTTTGGTTCTACGCAAATTCGCGATTTTAGTTTGTGAAACTTCTTTAATATCATAATCGAAAAAAACGCTCCTAGTTGAGTGATGCATGTAATACCGAGGTTGTGGACCTTCTCGTGGGGTCACAATTGTAGTTCGATTCAGATGTGGACGTATATTGTCGTCGCCCCGTCCGTCCACAATTTGATTGTGTACACTCTACAGGGCACAGTTTTTATTCGATTTTGACGAAACTTAAAATATAGGTCTATCTACCAAAGATCTCGGTTCTTATCGATATTGGCATATGGATTATGGACCCTGAGCGTACGACTATCCACGTTTTAGCTCGTGGAACTCTGCAAGTCACAATTTTCGTCTGATTTTGATAAAACTTGAAATGCCTGTTTATAACCAAACGATATTTGTTCCTTTCAATATTTGCGCAAATCGGATTGTATGTATGGCCCCTGATTGTACAAAAATAAATAGCATTTTTAGCTTTTGGTCCCGCTTGAGATCACAATTATTATCCGGTTTAAAAACCGTTCAAATATATCACCGTTACACAGTAACGACGCCTGAAATCGAAATTGCCATTTTGCTGGCCATTTTGAAAAACAAGATGGAAGATACATTCCGGTCGACCCCTGATGCTTCAACGTTTGTATCAAGTGCCTAATAAAGCATCTAAAATGACATTTCACCAGACAGCTACAAATATACGGCGAAAAATAAAATGTCATTTTTGTCGCCATTTTGATAAAACAAAATGGTCGATATTGTCGGATAAAATTTTACTTCTACGATTATAAATTACTGTCTCCATTTTAAAAAAAAATGGGGACTATTATCGGATTAACACTTATACTGCATTATTTTTTTTCTACTGTAGCATCCCTCAAAACCCATACAATGCCATTAATAAACACATAACTTGTGAAAACTCGAAAACTTGTCATTTTGGCGTCCATTTTGGAAAGAAAATAGCGAAAATTGTCGGATCAAATTTTCGTCTTAAGCACCCCTGAAACCCTCTAAAAACCATATTCAACAACAAAACAGCAACTAAATGGCCTGGTTGCTATAGGAGTATTAGTAAATTGAGATAATGGTAAGTTTAGGGTCGTTAGAGTCTTTAACAGACAGGCACGCGCTTAGATATCTCAGGCATCAATTGGCAGCGATGGATGTAGAAAAAAAGCCACACTGGGTTAAGGACCGAGAGCCTTTCGGGTTAAGACTTCGTACAGACAATATAAGGTAGGCACCATTTATGTCGCCAGGCCTAGAAGCCTGCCAGGGGGATATTGTCTTTGGCCATCATAAAAAGTCCCCCACAGCCGACATAACGTCGTCTCTACTAGGACAATGACGACTATCTATTTCCTTTTTCAACAATGGGCCAATTTAACCAACAAATTATCAGGATCTACTTCAAAACGGCGCAGATTGTCAGGGATTGGCAATTCTGGTTGTTACCACACAAGCACCTTGGATTGGAATTTAAATATTATGCTTTCGAAAGACAATTGATTTAGGTAAATGAAAAAGGGTTTAAACGGTTTTATTTTCAAAGTTTAAACAATTGTTATGTTCATTTCGTACTTCGTGAAACAATTCATCCTATTAATGATGTACCTGATTTAGAATAATAACAAAAATGTAATTTGTGGTAGTGGCGTCCACCATCATCATAAGGATGAGCTCCTGTTACTTTGTCGTGATTTGATTCATACTCATTTTCCCATAGAATATATTCTTCAGTCACTGACATACCATTTACTTGTTGACATGGTCGTTTATATCTCATTAGAAAAAAGGGGGTTTCTGTTGGTAGAAGAATTTTGTGTTCTGGTACACCATCCTCTCTGAAAATGGTAAAGATAAGAATCAATATCAAGACCACTGTACTATTGGTTCCAAGTTGAAACCCACTACCTTATTACAATATACCGGAGACTGATTGTTTGAGTGTCCATCTTGAAGTATTTTATCTTTTATTTATAATAGAGGAATGGTTATGTTCTAGTATGGATGGTGAGATACTAACCTACAACAGAAATCTATTCTTGTATCCGCATCGTATTTACCATCTGGTAATGAACCGTGATAGCTATCTGAATTCTTCCAATTTGAATCATCCCATAAAATAGAACCTGTTTGGAAGCCTGTAGGTAAAATAAACCAAGTAGAAATATAACAGTTTTGTGTATTCTGCTAATTGCTGTGAATCAATAGATTAGTTATGGTACTGAAGTTGGGGGACACGAGAAATATGTTTGCAACATGCTTATTAAAGCTAAATACTATTTCACATTCTGGGATGATATGTTATCAAGAGATTAATTTTATTTTTAGATGAACGTGAAATCTCGTTCACCTTCCATTGGTCTTAAAAAAAACGAACATTAACACTAGGTTACAGATCGTATTATATCTCCATACAAGTACATAATACAAACGATCTTTTATTTAAAATCAAGTAGTATGGATGGTTCCTCATTAAATACTTTAGTAAATTTATAAATGATAAATATTCATCAAATAACACACTATTTATGGAATAACAATTACTCTAGTTTATTTCACTGCGACGTTTCAACAAGATTTCACAAGTCGTTATCAAGCATATAACACAAATAAATACAATTACAAGAATATGGTTATATATATACAAGAGCAGTGCGAACCATCCAATGAGAAACTAAGTCAGCAAGCATGAGCAACAACACCAAGCCATTAAGTAAACAAGTGTACATAGATAGGTGTAAACTGTAATTGGTATAGATAGGAACACGAATAAAAGATGAAAGAATAATTAAAGAGGTATAATGAGCCATGATCAATATATCCTGTCAGTGAGTACATAATATGTATACACAGTAATTAGTGTTGTTGTTGATGAAAGTAAGAGTAAAGATGAAGCCAGATATATACATGTAGAGGTGAACTGAAGCCACGCACATTAATCCAACAGTAGAAACAAGATGCATTAAACATAATTATGTAAATTATTTGCGAAAAAATAATATACAAATTTAAATAAAAATGTTCAATGTAAGGTTAATCCTTATGATTTGTTCTAGAATAGTGTAAATTACAGTAAATTACATTTTAATAATGCGATCATACGCTCTTGGAATGTAAACTCCTGGATCCCTGTTTAATTTTGGTTCGTGTCTGCGTATGTTAATGGCTTCATGAGTTCTACGGTAACGTTTGTTGTGGCAGTTGACTGTTAACTTTTTGACGTTAGTCCAATTCACTCGGTGGCGCGGGTTTTCAATAAGGTGTTCAGCAATAGCAGATTGGTTGGTGGGGGTTTTCGACATGTGTTCTTTAATTCTGAGTTCTAGAGGCCTTTTCGATTCTCCAATGTAAGAATCCCCACAGCTGCAGCTAACTTGGTAAACACAACCTTTAGGGGAGATGGGTTTTGTGGGGGTAATCTTCCCATTCGCTTTTATGAATTCTTTGATTGTCCTGCCTTTGAGATATGTGGTTTCGATGTGTGCCTCTTGTTTTAACAATCTTCTAATTTGGTGGGAGATGTTCCCGTGGAAAGGTATAAATACTCGTATGGGGGCTTTATCAGTGTTTTGTTTATCGGGTTTCGGCAGGTCAGATAGTGTGGAATTAATTATCTTTTTTACCATCTGTGGCGGATAGCCGTTGTGCTTAATAAAAACATCTGTCAGGTGTTGTACTTCGTCAGGGAGGAGTTCAGGGTCACAAATGTTTTTGGCTCTTTTTGTTAGGGTGGTGATGATGGCTGCTTTTGTGCTGTTAGGGTGGTCTGATTTGTAATGAATATACTGGTCCGTGTGGGTTGGCTTTCTATAAACTGAGGTGACTATTTTGGAGACCGTTCTTGTGACTAATATGTCTAAGAAAGGGAGGCTGTTGTTGGTTTCATTCTCCATGGTGAACTTGATCCTTGGGTGTTGGTTGTTCAGGTGGTGTAGTAGGGTGACAGCATCATCTTCTTCTTTTATCATCACAAAAACGTCGTCAACCTTCATGATGAAAATCTGAAAGAAACAGTTTTTAAATAATACCGCGTTCCCTTATCTGTAAATTATTTATCACACCATAATTAGTCCTGCAATTATTATTTGAACCGAAATTGAAGTGAAATAAACCATAGTAAATAAATAGAATTTTACAATTTAATATTATTCGTAGCTCTAGTATTTACACTTAGGCTTTATAACATAAAGTTGCACTGTTTATACAGTTGATTGATCAAAGTCGGCACTTTATAGACATTGGAAGATCAAAATCAAATAGTATGGAATGACCTTCATAATATACTTTTTGACCTAATGACAATTTAGCATGTTTATAAATTATAAATGTTCGTGTTGGAAATCTGAAAGAAACATTTTTTTTAAATCATATTGTATTCTCTTTTTTGTAAATGATTTAACAGACTAATTAGACGATAAGTGAAGTGAAAGAAGTCATATAGTTGAGAATAATGATCACTTGTATGATTTAATGACAAATACAATGTACTAAGTCGTTTCCGCCTGACAAAAGACGTAGGCGATTTGTGGAGATTGTACAAAAATAGAGTCTTTTAATTGTCATCCTGCTTTATATAGTGCGTGTAATAATTTACCTTTAGGACAGTTTCCAAATTTCAGAATACAATAATCACCAGCTGGCCAATCACCATCAAACTCAGTGAATTTAGCTTCTCCCTTTATGCAGAACCAAAGGGTGATATCGTTGTTTTGGATCACTGAAACAAATGGTTCTATCAAACATCCAATTAGTAGTCATGTAATAAACGATATACATGTATACTAATGCAGTACTAGATTAATGCCAGTATTAATATTAGTAGTAGTATGTACAGGGTTGATGAAAATTACCCGCTATATGTAAATAATATAGATGTGTGGGGTGGTGAAGATTACCTGATATATGGTTAGGATTAGACACCGCGTTATGGTTCTTTAACTCTCCATAGATCTTTAAATGATTGCGCTTAAGGGGAGCGTAGCCATCTTGATGTCTCCATCCTACACGCCAAGTAACTCTACCACCGGGACATCCAGATCTGGTTTTTATAAGACCATATGTTCCAGATGGCCACGTGAGAGGAATCTGTAGCCGGGGATCTAACAACAGAAAACAAAAAAATACAGATGTAGTCTCCATACGACCGTCAATATTACAATAAATACATGTAAGATGATAATAACACGCAATCCTAAAATTATTTACATATTGATCTTTTAGAAAATGCTCATCATCAAGCCCAGTTGAGAATTAGATGCAGTGAAACTACATACCAAGTTCCAGTACTCTCCTTCAATTAGAATAAATATCTACATTAGTCTACAGTGATCATTCTAATCATAGTAAAGATAGTTATTGTTTTCCATCGTCTAGACCAACCAATAGAAGTGTTTACTTAGTCTTGTCCGATAATCATCAACATCATCTATCTTTACCAAGACATTAATGTAATGAAACTATGAGCGCCACGGTCTCAAATTATTTGTTTCACTGCTTATCATGATAATGACTTTGTTAAAGTATTGATGTAATGAAACTATGATTACATTTCATCAACATAATTAATGAGAATGAAAGTTATCTTCTTCAAAAACATCGCCCAATCAAAATGCGTATTATAATAACCCAATAAAAACCAAAATCAGTTCTGAGCATTCTAGCTGAATAAGAAGCAGAGTTAGTGTGTCACAAAAGTGTGACAGGTAAACCAAGTTATGATTATAGTTCACTACTTTCTACGATGGATAGGCTCATTCTATTAGTCTTCGAATGGCGGGGGACCATGTTGTTTGATGATGGCCATTTGGCCATGTCTCCTGAATTAAATTATCTGGATTTCAAATTTATATGGAATAATTAAAGTTTAAGACTAACCCGTGGGTGGTGTAAATAGTTTGAATTTAGCATAACCATTTAATGCCTTGATCAGGTTGTTTTGTGTTTGTGTAAACCACATCTGATTTAAATAATTCAATGGGTTTCTACAGGCCTTGAAGATGTCCATTCCACCCCAATAATCGCGATTGAGAAATTCTGCAATAGTCTTGATGGTCAGACCAATTGGTTCTGGTTGACTGTTACTACCAGCTTTAAGAGTTGTCTGATAGGTTCCAAACTGAAGCTTATAGGCACTACTTTCTTTAAAAGTGTGGAAATCTACACTTAGAAATCCACCAAGCTTTAATCCAAATCCTCCCTAAAAAACGTAACAATACAAATAGAGAGAGAGAGGGGGGGGGTATCACGTCCTATTGACACAAACTAGGTCATTTTGGGACCAATATATGTTATAATTTTATTTCAATAATTATCTTGCACGTAGGGGTCTTTAGCAGTGGAGAAACACCGAGTGACCCGGAGAAAACCCACGATATTGGTCAGCCGACCCTACTCCTTGCCAGTGACACCCTTGTGATTTCACTCGCACACGGGAAACTACTAGACCACCCAATCACTAAACAAGAAAAATTAAAGATAAAGTTTGAAATTTGCTTTAAATGAAATTTATATTTTTGAACGGACTTAGCGGAAGCGAATTCTAAAGAGTTTCTCGAGCAAATCAGTGAAACCAGAGGGCCTGGATGAAAAAGTATCCTGTAGATAGAAAGGAGCAATTTCTGTCACAGTTTAAAATAGTTAAAGAGCACATTACATTATATCCGTTCCAGAATTCTAAGCCATTTTTCAGGCCTGGGATGTGTGAGAATCTAAATTTTGTTGAATTTGCTTAAAAGGAGTTCCTTCTAGTCATATTTCCGTCATCATGTCTTAACAGCGTACGAGGGGGTTGGCGACATCCCTTGTAATTAGGCGCCTTGTCGTCCGTGGCATCGTACAGGGATGGTGGCGGCATCCCACGTAATTAGGCGCGTTATTGATCGTGGCGTCAGACAGAGATGGTTGCGGCACCCCACGAAATTAGGCGCTTTATCGATCGTATCTCTCGTTGGTGATAGCGTGGCATCATGATACGGGGTCGCATTTAAATTTTCCAGCAACACTTGTTGTTTAAGGTACGAATAGGGATCAAAATTTGCCCAACAGTTTCCACAGGAAATTGGTGGTGGGGGTCCGGGAAGGTGGATCATCTTACGTTCAACTATTTTCGAAATTTCAAATAAGTACACGGTTCTGATTCTTGTCTTAAACATGGCAGTTGGAGCATTCGTCTTATAGTGTATTGGTCAACAGATTATTGTAGGTTCCGATTTTCAATCGTTTCACTGTTCACTGCAGTTAAAGATTTTATTACGAATTGGGTGTGAAACTGGACGAAATCTTAGGAATTTTATCGGGTATAGATTTAATTAACCGATCGTTCTCTACAGATTCTGTTCAATCTCTAAAAGGACTTTACCTAACTGGACGGATGGAATTTGTCTTTTAGTTGTACAAAATGTGCTTGTAAAAATTCTCTATTAATTAAATCGATTATAAAATCATAATACCAAGGTAGAAAGTTACACCATACCAACCTTACAGTCTTACATGCAGCATGTTTTAAACATAGATCTTGATTGTAAAAGAAAACGTTGAGTAACCCCGCTAATCCACTTACACTTTTCTGCACGTGCTTTATAAATTCTGACATAGTAGATTGATATCTTTTAGTCACTTTTGTACCAAAATCAACTCCCAGTACCACGTGCTGTAAGATAAATGCAATATTATATAATAGCACGTGCTGTAAAATAAATATCATAATAGCGCGTGCTGTAAGATGAATACATATATATATATATATAAGCACGTGCTGTATGATGAATACAATATTATAACATCACGCGCTGTAAGATGAATACAATATTATATAACATCACGCGCTGTAAGATGAATACAATATTATATAATAGCATGTGCTGTAAGATGAATACAATATTATATAATAGCATGTGCTGTAAGATGAATACAATATTATATAACAGCACGAGCTGTAAGATGAATACAATATTATATAACAGCGCGTGTTGTAAGATAAATACAATATTATATTGCGCATGCATACTGTATGCTTTCTATTTATTTCCCGGTATATACTGGTATATACACAATAATTACTTGAATTAATCTTTTTTCAAAGCTTCGAGCAATTCCGTCACCAATGGTACCTCAGCTAGTAACTTACTTGTCGCTACTGGGTCAGAACATGCAATGATCAAAATCGCATGTAACAAAGACATTTACTCAGTGAACATTTACGCCGAGTTTAAACATTTTAAACTCCATTAGAAGTATGGGTTATTATGTTCTAAAAGGCATAACCTGAATACAGGCAATGGATGAAACCCATGATTTCTCTCGCAAGACAGGTGAATAATGAATAATCTAAGTCTTTTATAATTAATTTATACGCTTATAATGCAACTTATTCACGGTGTTCTTCTTGTTGCTTCACGTCAAAATATATATCAATATTTACATGTAATGCATATGTGAAGGATACATGCCGGCTACTTACAGATCGGGATTATAAACTATGACTGATGTGGGTGACGTCATATTTGTTATGGTGTATTTCTGGTGGTTAGCGCCTGATCAACAATATATATAATGGCGACTAATTTACTAGAATATTGGAACTAGTCTTCGACACGAACACATCTACATAATATAAAATCTACTTGTCTTCTACAGGAACACATCTACATTATACAACATTTACTATTCTGCCCCTCTGCCAAGGCAGCGGCTGGACTCGGGTGAGTCCCTACACTCTTACAAGCCTTCCTTCTCCCTCGGCACCTCGCTTTCTAACTGTCAGGGAACTCCTCAATATATACCCGTTGCACACATGGTCATATCTGCAATTGTCTCTTTTATCTCGTCACGGCATGTTCATAAACATTTGAAGTCGTGTGGATCTTGTACACAGATCATGTACAGCTGGTAATGGACATATTGAATTAATTATAGATTTAATAAAATCGTGACTGGACAACAGTTTAATATGAGGTGAAAGTCAAAATCATCTATTGTCAAAACTAGCAGAGTTCAATAAGTTCAATGCACCAAAATCATAAATGATATCCCTTTGTTACAATATATAAAAATCATAAATGACTAGACTAACAGGATATCTAAACGTCATTAATTGCTAGATTACCAGAATATCTAAACATCATTAATGACTAGATTACCAGGATATCTAAACATCATTAATGACTAGATTACCAGAATATCTAAACATCATTAATGACTAGATTACCAGAATATCTAAACATCATTAATGACTAGATTACCAGGATATCTAAACATCATTAATGACTAGATTACCAGAATATCTAAACATCATTAATGTTTAGATTACCATATGACATCTAAACATATAATAATAAAAGAATACCAACCGTTCCCCAGTCATCCAGAAACTTCATGTACACTGCAGTTTTATATGTAGCAGGAAGCCTACAGACAGCAGCTACAAAGTTGAGGGTTACATGAAAGGTGTGCGTTGATGAGAGTTCCTCTGCGAATCTGGCTGTTCCCAAGTTACAAATAGTTTCGTCATCATAGATCACATTTCCGTTTTTATTGGTTTCACTGTATGCTTTCTTATATCCTTTTACAAAAAAGTAATACAGCGTTCTTTTGTTAAAATTCAATAAACCATTAAAATCATTTTATGCATAAGTTTAGATAAACATTTAGTAACATCTCTAAAATTCTGAAATATCTTTGTTAGGCAATAATGGGGGGGGGGGTACCTGCTAACTTACCTGCACTTAAACTGAATGCAGCCCCTAGAATTCCACCATTTCCCTGTCCTACATCGGATGATAAAACTAAATATTAGCTTCTGAATATGTAGATAAAAGGGAAAATTATTTAAATACTAGATCCATGAAAACAACACAGTATTAAGTCATACTTATTGATTTCTTAAATCTATTAACCTAGATATGTAAATTAAGTGCAGCCAGTGTAAATTATTTATATAAATGAATACAGTGCCATCAGTCATCCGAAATTTATAAATACGTGTTGACAGAGTAGATACCGTCAGCTGCTTAAAGGACGTAAATCGAAATTAAAACACAAATAAGATTTCCAATATTGGTCAATACGCGAGCTACAATGATGTTGTTTAAAGGGGCTAAATCTCATCACAGTATATCGGATCCGAATATTTCATACTTAAAGGCCCAATAACACTCTTGTTGTAATTGAATAATACGTCCCAATCATTATTTTGATCAACAAATTGTACTATTTTACAATATTCCAATTAATTTATGATACATTTTAAAAAAATGGAAAAATTCAACTACATGGTTTTAAATGTAACTGAAATGTAATTGATTAAATCATAAATGGCGCCCCATGTGGAGATTATTAACTGTTACGTTGACGACATCAGTTAGATCGTGACTAAATGATAGAGTGTACTTAGCGAGGCCGCTGTTGAGCGATTCCACATGCCATTGTAAACGTTACTTGATAATCGAGATTATATAGGTGGAGTTAACGCATGTCAATCAAACGATAGGCCACGGTGAAAATACATTTCAAAAATTACAACGATGATAACTTTTTTCAGAATAAACTAATTTGACTGAAATTCATCATCTACTTTTGAACTCTCTATAAAAAATCTCCAAAAATGTATCTTCAAGGACACAATTAATATATTATAATCAATGCACGTGTCGTGTATTCTAGGGTTTCGGTGCCGTTTTGTAATAGTAAAGGCTGATACACAACGGTACAATATTAATTTTTTTTAAAAAAATGCCTAAACGACTAAGCAGGCGCGAACGTTTTCACCGAACACAATTGATTAGTAATTAGAACATTTGTTTTTATAAACTTGAATATTAATTACTTTGCATACAATTCATATTACATTAAAATCCCCTTTTGGAACCATTTACGTTTATTTCAAGGTTCAAAAAATAGAGCCATACACCGTTAAGTATGAAAAACAAATTGTACCTCGGACACGTTTATTTCAAGGTTAAAAAAATAGAGCCATACACCCTTAAGTATAAAAAACAAATTGTACCTCGGACACGTTTGATATTATTTCAATAAAGGCTCTCTCCAAATGTACGAAACAATACGAAGCAATCCCCAATTAATCATCGCTTTTAATAATTGAAGTTCCCAATATACCTGAAGATTTCAAACCGAATCCAAATCTCGACTGGTATGATTTGGTTCCATAATAAACATGTGATGTCTTCTCCTGTAAACAACTATGTCTGCTCTTATAAACAACTTCTTTTGGTATGGTCCCTGGAGACAGCTGCAATACCTTTCTAACGATGTTAGTATGTGCCAAATTTAGGCTTTGAATATTTCCTCCGTGAGTTGCATTGGTGTCTATAGATACTAGCAGGCGTTTTTTTTATATATATATAAGCCCGGATTTCCATGCAGACGTAATACAATTGTCGTCGGTCCATAATTTGTTTGTGGACACTATACAGGTCACAATTTTTATACAATTTTGACGGAACTTAAAATATAGGTTTATTTCAAGGTTCAAAAAATAGAGCCATACACCGTTAAGTATGAAAAACAAATTGTACCTCGGACACGTTTATTTCAAGGTTAAAAAAATAGAGCCATACACCCTTAAGTATAAAAAACAAATTGTACCTCGGACACGTTTGATATTATTTCAATAAAGGCTCTCTCCAAATGTACGAAACAATACGAAGCAATCCCCAATTAATCATCGCTTTTAATAATTGAAGTTCCCAATATACCTGAAGATTTCAAACCGAATCCAAATCTCGACTGGTATGATTTGGTTCCATAATAAACATGTGATGTCTTCTCCTGTAAACAACTATGTCTGCTCTTATAAACAACTTCTTTTGGTATGGTCCCTGGAGACAGCTGCAATACCTTTCTAACGATGTTCAGTCCCGGATCCACGCCACCCGCACTTCCAGCTCCTCCTTCAGGATTAGCTTTCAATAAATTGTAGCCAATTCCAATATAGTCTATTCCTGGACTATATCCACGAACAAGGTGTCCGACCAGCACATATAACGTTAGTCCCAAGATCTAAAATGGAGACAGTCTGGTGCATACAAAATATAAGTGAAACTTGTATTTAGCAATAACCCTCATGTGGTTTCTCCGGGTTCCTCCGACTTCTAAAGACCCTACACGAATTGAATTATTGAAATAAAATGAAACTATATGTTAGTTCAGGATTAACATTTATCAACAAACTGGCAAAGCAATATTTGTATATATTATACGTACTCTAAAACATTATGAATATACCCCTCAATCCCTATCCCCTTAACCAAACTCACAAAACAAGAACTCACCTGAATGGTGCCAAACCAAAACGTATTCTATAATTAAAACGAACCCGATTAAATTTGTGTACTCAACATAATTTTGAACCTGCCACCTGTTTATCAGTGATTTGTACACACAGTGTGGCACGTTTTGTATGCTACGTGTATTATTGTAATAAAGTAGAAGAAGCACCACACTCCACAAGACAAGATCCACCAACAACCTAGTCACTACAAACAATAAACAAACGCATGTATGAAACCAAATGAATGGATCCGAGGGTCAGCTAGTTTATGTGATTAGAAAAAAAATGATAGAATTTGTGAGATCTTTACAAGGTTTACGTGTGGCCTCATTCCACAATAATCTAAATCTGTAAAATAGATCTAATAAAATCAAAAGGTTACTGTTCGGTCGAGTTTTCTCCTGAAAATTAGCAATACCGGGAAATGTTACGGTGGAAATGTCAACATTTAGCATATATGTCACCTTACGGGGGGGGGGGCTCAGTTTCTCCAGTTTCGCGTCGGCAGTTCAGCCAGTTACACGTCGGCAGTTTCTCCAGTTTGCTGTGGCAGTTTCTCCAGTTTCGTCCTGCGGCAGTTTCTCCAGCTGGTATAATGAGTTAACAATGAATGTCTAAGAGCTTGATGAAATATCCCTAAATGTTTTTAAGGTTCCCAGTGAGTAGGGGTGAACGCCAGGGTATTTTTGTGGACAAAAATCATTTCGTTTATAATTGAGCTCAAAAGGATATACCGTTATCGTGTTCGTTTAAAATATTAAATTCCTTATGGTACTGTTCAAGAGATCTGGAAATTTAAATCAAAAACACAGTAACTCAGAGATATGTTTAGTTATTAGTTTATTATTAGTCTTTATCAGAAGATTCAAAATCAAAAGTTCATATGCGCGAGATAATTATTTCTTGGTAGCTGGCCAACAGCTCGCATATCCTTTGGATGTGCTTATTGTAAATCTTCATTCCAGCCATGCAGCAAAAGACCACGTTTACGACAAGATGGTAATAAAGACAGGTTTGTTATTTTTTCAGCCAGAAAATCTTTTTTCTAGCGTCATCTACTGATGTAAGTCGCCTTTCGCGCTTTTTTTTACCTTTGCCCATCTCATTACCGATCAAAATTTGTATATTTGAATCATCGTTTACTAAGAGAATGATTAGGATGTCTATTTCGCCCGAGCTAGAACGCAAAATACAATTTGTTTCAGCACCTCCATTATTTTGCAATGCGAAAAGGAGTAGGTAAGATATGCTGGTGTCCTTGTTGTTGGTTGTCACTTCTAGGAAAGTCTCGACACTTTCAATACTAATCTTCATATGTTTTGATCTAATCGAGATTAGTATTGAAAGTGTCGAGAATATCTCGGCCTACGGTACATGCTTACAGTGGTAATGACTATCTGTTTTTCTTTTTCAGGATGGAATTTTAATTGTGATGAAAATATCGATACTTTCTTTCTTGTCTGAGTAGTCTTTTGCTACACATTTAACGCAATAATAATGTTGCAACAAAATAGAGACATTCTGCAAAACCAATGATCAAACAAGGTGACTCTGTGATACAACGCTGGAATGAAGATTTACAATGTGAATGGGTATCTAAAGCATATCCAAAGGATATGTTATTATATAAGTATCACTCCTATCCATCTTCCCTGTTTGTTAGACGCTATATAAGCAGGCGTTTACTGGCAGTAAGTGAGACTTTGATAGAGCTCCCGCCAAATTACGTCTATTTCATGTTCTTAAAGGTCTAATCAATTATGCTGATATTCTGTTATCTGTAGTGAAAGTGGTGGAATCTTGACAATTGGTTGAATCTCGGTCTCATCAAACTGGTATACAATAATCAAACAAATAATATAGATCGCCTAAGTCAGCTTTTGTTGCCGAAAATATTTTTAGGAACACTGTAGAAGCTATAGTTATCATCTGGTAGACTTTATAAGGTGCAATGGTGCAAAGGAACCTACAATGTATTTATTTCTTGATTACTTCGCAAAATTCTGGTGGCCAACTTGTTCATATTAAGTCTCTATCAACAAATTCTGACATTACAAGTATCAGAGTTATTGCCCTTTGAAACATTGTTTGGGCGTCGAAGAAGATGTCTCTTAAATGACTTAACTTGTGCGTTGCGTTAACGCATTTTAATAGTAAATGCAGGAGGACTGCACTACACGCAAAACAAAAAATCTACAAGATAAACCTGCGGACAAGACAGAAAATAGACATTGCAAAAACTAAACAATTATCAAATCAAGTGAATGGATCCAGTAATTATGTCATGTAAATGTTTCTGCAACCAATAAAATAACCATCGTTGACATTTAAAATAGGCACGGTTTGACGAGGACATAACATGAAGCATGTACATACTTACAGGTAAATCATACAGTTTATCAGGATCATCACCATAAAATGTATTAGAGAAGATACTTATAGATTTACATGTCAGATACGATACCTCATAGTAATATACCTACAGTTTAACAAGGGCAGTAACTCAATATTTACAGCAGTATTATCTACTTGTCAACAATCATCATCTGATATAAAAAAAATTACATGTCGACCTTCGCCATCTGATACCAGATATCGACGTGGTTGTATCACATCAACTGATGCTGGAACCTGGATCTGTAAAGAATTCTTTTTAAATGACCCTGTTAATTGTAAGTCTTTATCTCATCGTAGGCTAAACATAGATAATTGATTTCAAACAGTCGGCTTTCCAAAATTAACGCCCATTAACGGTGGCAAAAAGTTTGGCTCGGAAACCATTAGAGTCCTGCTATAACTGACAAAGTTCTCCGCAAATTTATGGCGTTATTCAACCATGTAAGTAGAGCTGGACGGGTTGCCTGGCAAGAGTCAACACATAGACGTTCCTGTTCGACGTGAAACCGAGGTATGTACAAATCGACGTGCACAAAGAAAATATTTATCTTGCTCATATGAACTTTTGATTTTGAATCGTCTGATGAAGACTAATAATAAACTAATAACTAAACATATCTCTGAGTTACTGTGATTTTGATTTACATTTCCAGATCTCTTGAACAGTACCATTATAATTTAATATTTTGAACCAAAACGCTAACGAGATACCACTTTAAAGATGGGTTCCCAGTAATGTATTTATCGGGTGGTCATTTCCAATAAAAGTATGGCAAATGTGGTATATATGGAAAGTATAGACACCCAATCTTACTAGAAAAATACTGGATTACGCGAAAAACGCCTTGCTCTAATTTTTAGGCGATTTTGGGAACATTGAGGGTTGTCAATGTACAAACAACTCTGCAATTAAACAGCAGAAAAAATAAAATTAAGAATTTACTAAGTATGGTAAATGTACAGTAAGTAATGATAGATACATTCTGAAAAATGGACCCTCCCACAATGAAGCTAAGTTGGCAAACATTGCGTCTAACAACAGCTTACTTATAGCTTTAGGTATCCACGGTGAAAACAGAGTATTGAAAGGGAATTGAAGCAAATTTTTGATAAATTGGTTACTTTGAATATGGTTTCAGTACAAATATATCATCAAATCACAAAGTTTGTACCCGGGAATGCATCTTTAAGCTCAATTATGAAAGAAATGATTTCTGCCCACTAAAAATATCCTGGCGTTCACCCCTACTTATAAACCCCCACCCTACCTCCCCACAAATCAAAACAGTTGTCAAGGGGCATCATAAACACTTATTTAAAGATGGGAAGTCCTAGAAATTTATGTTTTATTAATATATTATGTCAACATAAACCCCCCCCCCAACCTATTGTAGACATTAAAACTCCTGTATCTCAAATCCGCCCCCTCAAACACCTTTTTACCACCCATATTCGGAATCTACACAAAAAACGTGATTATCATAGGAGATTTTAGATACCGCAGCTCCGCTTTTTGACAACATTTCTCTCATAGGACATTGTACGCGTATGCCAATATTCCTCAGACTGGTCGATGAAGAAAAGTAAGAATATGATTCGAATATATAGAAAACTAAAATATGTGGTTGTCTACCTTTGTATGTTCACTGTTTTTATGCAATCGAGTTCCCAATTATGTGAAAATGCAATGGTGTCATATCTGCTTCAACTGGAATTAGTATGTGCCAAATTTAGGCTTTGAATATTTCCTCCGTGAGTTGCATTGGTGTCTATAGATACTAGCAGGCGTTTTTTTTATATATATATAAGCCCGGATTTCCATGCAGACGTAATACAATTGTCGTCGGTCCATAATTTGTTTGTGGACACTATACAGGTCACAATTTTTATACAATTTTGACGGAACTTAAAATATAGGTCTATTTTCCAAAGATCCAATCTATTTAAAATACATATCAATTTTTTGTCCGTCTGTCTGTCTGTCCACCCGTCTGTCTGTCTGTCCGTCTGTCCACCCGTCTGTCCGTCACACTCTTTGGGACACAATAACTCTCTTTCTAATTAAGCTAGAATGTTTAAACTTGATATAGGTGTTTATTGGGCCAATGCCTTGATATGGTCAAAGATTAGCATTTTCTGTTAAGGGTAAGCAGAGATAAGCAATTTGATTTGTTGATGCTTTGGGACACGATAACTTTAGTTCTAATTAAGTGAGATTGACGAAACTTGGTGTTTCGTGGGTAAGCAGACCGATAAGCAATTTGATTGGCCGCGTCTTCTCATTGAGGTTGAATTTTCAAACTTGGTGTAGACGTTCATGAGGGGAATGTCATGATGGAGTTCGATGATGAACATTGTCTGATTACATTAAGTAGAGATAAGTAATCTGATTGGTTGATGCTTTGGGGCACAATAACTTTGGTTAAAATGAAGTGACAACGATGGAACTCCGAATATAGATTCATTGGATCTCCACCTTTACTAGGTTCGGTGGTAAGAATTTCTGCTTAGACTGAGGATGAATAAGCAATTTGATTCGTCAAGACTTTGGAACATAACAATTCTGACTTCGATGATTAACATTTCGAGCTAAAGTTAAGCTATTTCATTGGTTGATGCTTTGGGACAAGATAACTTTGATTCTATCTGATAAAACTTAGTGTATAGTTGATGATCAGTTCGATTGCTCGATACATTTTGGTAAAAAAAAACAACAATGTGCGATTAATTAATGTGTTTCAGCTATTCATTTTGGGATTTTTGCGGGGACATCAGCTTTACTGTTTGCTTGTTTACGCCAGGGGTCAAACGAGTGACTTTTTCCCTACGACGCCATTGATTAATCAATCAAAGTTGACGTTTCTAGTGGTTTACCCGCAGTTCCCTGCTTCAAGAACCTATAGAGGTAACAATTTTTATCCGATTGAAAAGAAACGTTTGAATATATCACTGTTACATCCTATTAATGGTTGAGTTCGAATCTCTTGAAGATCGGACCAAAACTGCCACACAAAATGGCGAAAGAAAGTCTAATTTATTTTCTATTCGAGTTCTTCATAATCAGGTTTGTCTGAATCTCCGATTTAAAAAAAAAATACCACATACGGAAAAATGGCGAAGTTCTTAAATTTACATTAAAAGGGAATATTTATTCAATTAACCCGGTGCAATAACAATATTACAGTGAATGGAATTACATGAAATCACATTGTGGATGTTCGGGAGCGCCATTTTCTTTCCGCTAAATTGCGCAATGATTGTCTTATTTGTAATTTGGCGGCAACAGCCGGTCTTTGCATTATCCAAGTTAATTTTTCTCTCTTTTTATGAACTATTTTTATTTGTCTGTATAATGTATGGAATGCTTCTTCGACACTTGCTACGTCCTCACTAGCAGACACCTCACACATGTTACAGTTGTGTTCTGTTGTCCAGTTTTCTGATTCTTCCAGTGAAACTTGGCGCATGTGAATCAGATCGTTCTTGTTGCCAACTACAACGATTGGAATGCGGTCGTCTTCCCTGGATAATCGAAGACTTTCAACTAATTCTTGAACAGAAATAAAACTATCCCTATCTGTGACTGAATAAACTAATAAAAAACCGTCTGCCCACGTGATCGGGTCTTCTTTATATTGGTGATGGGAATGCTGAAAATAGAGATTAAATAATAGAATAATAAAAAGTTAATTGGTGGGGCCAGTATGAATGAATGAAATGGGTTTTAATGTCCTACGAATCTGCACCTAACCTGGGCTGATTGAAGACGGGCATACGCCATACAGTGTGCTATGAGGGAAATCGAGATGAACTTTCTCGTCCAATGCAGGGATCGAACACCCGACCTCCTGGCTAGCGAGTCAGCACCCTACTCACTTAGCCACGTGATCCCCTCACGGACCTGTAGCCACGCGGGAGGGGGGGGGCTAAAAAATCGAATCCGCACCCCCAATATTTCGCCAGCAATAATGATTTCTTAGGAGCGTTCTTAGGTGTCCACATTTTCAGCCACATCCACCATCTCAAAAAAATCTGTAGCCCCACCAAAATATATGAACTGATGATATAAATAATTCGTCGTTCAGATACCATGTCTTGAAAGAAAATTAAACTTGGCTGGAAATGAAATTTGGTTTGACGTCTTGCTGTTCTCCGAGAACATGCGCATACACCATGAAGTTTTGTCCGGACAGTGGCACTGTGGTCTACTCTTATTTGGAATACCAGCTGTCAAGAGTTCGATAACGTGCATGCCAACGTATACACGGGACGAAAAAGATCCCTTGTCAGTTGGAATTCGACATAAGAGTAGGCCAAAGCGCCGCTGTCCGGGCAAACATTCCCTCATAGCACACTTTATGACGTATGCCCGTCTAGATTAGCTAGTCGTAGCAGAACAGTAGGACGTTAAACCCCATTTTATTTACTAACTGGACTAGGGGGCGGGGCATATTGCTCAGGAAAGCAAAACCAGGCATGGAGAGAACACTTTAAATAGTTTTGGTGCCTTTCTTTTGGACAAGAATGTCGTGTTATAATTAATTTGGTGTGCTGCATTCGGGTTATGCGATAATGCCCTTTATTGTTGTCCAAAAAGCACCTTTCCTTACCGTGTAACTCCAAACTGTGTCCATAATATGTATAGTAACTTGTTTACCATCTATGGTTGTGGTATGTTTAAATATATCATCTGCAAAAAGTCAGTCAAAATAATCAAGATTTCTAGGCAATGTAACATATAAGTCGTGAAGTGTAAAATCTAATACTTATAAATGGCAAATGGAAATGTAAGAAGCCATGATGTGTAGCAAGCTGACAGTGTTTCCAGGCAGAGGTAATAGCACTACAAAAGGAGCTTGCTCAATTGAAACAGAATCTCAAAAGCTCTGATTTGCGGGTTGCACAAAATTATCAAACCCCGGTATGCGATGGTAAGCTTTCGATGCCAGACACAATAGCAACTACTGTGAATTCAGATAAGGTTCGTGATTATACAGGTTTGCAAACTGTCCGAAACATTGGCGAACTAGCAATGAAATTTGCACTGTAACTAATCTATCTTGATATAATACCCGGGAACGTGCTCCTGTGAAGTGATATTTTCTTAACACGACAACTAAATGTTCAGGAAAGGTGAATACACTCTCTGAAATGCATTAATAACGTTCTGTCCAAGTATAAATACACTATGGCATCATCCATTAAGCATTCTTTCTCGAATGGGGGTGCCATATTTGTTAACTATGATTGATATCGGATACAACGATTCACAAATATGACTGGCGCATGTCTATTGATATTACTTGTTAATTAAAGATGATTAAAGCTGTGACAATATTATACTCTAGTAGATGAATTCATCTTAAACGTGGTTTTAGATTAAAGTGGAAAATCAATATGTAAAGAAAGGAACGTATTACTAGAAAATTCCCCCGTCTCCTATGATATGTACGAAACTAATCAGTCTAGCTATTGATACAAGGTGCGCGTGTGTCAAAGTTGATGAAAAATATTCAATAGAGAAGCATGAACCTATCTCAATTTTGACAACGCTTAATCTGTAGAGGCATGTTTCTCCAAAGGTTTATGAAAGTAAACTTGGTGGGTGGCATTACACTTCAGATTGGTGGTCGAGAAATTTCACTCGATGACATCGCGCCTGGTACGTTCGTGCATTTTTTATGCGCGAACTCTTAGTTTTTCTATTACTGGCACGCGCACGGGCACTATTTTTATTGTTTTACATGTACCAAAATCTGGGATTTCGCGCGTAGCTTCTTTTGAGGTATTATATAGGTCTGTTTAGCATAACACTTGCCACTGTACCTGTGTATCGCTAATTATAAACCGAATGTTTGAAGACCGTTCATATTTATTACGCACAGAATTTTCAGTACAGTGTTGATTCATGCTCAAATTGTTACTAGGCAAACCAACGGGATTATTTTCTCAACAGTGTATGAACTTATTCATAGCCATAATATCCTTACACCGAGAGAAAGTATCTAGTCTCGGTGAATAGAACCATGGTTGTCTGGTAGAAAATTACTTTTGTATTTTTTGGAACGGTAAACAGTGTTTTTAGAAGCAAACTAACCTGCCGCACATGACGAAGTCATTACACTAATAATAAAAAGACGAGAACTCTTTTTGCAGTGGAGGCTTATTCACTGAGTAATAGGTCAATGTTAAAACATATAGTACGCGCATCGCGGTGGTTTGATGTTTTTTATCGTGCAATTCCATGAATTACCGAGTGAATATCGAGTGACATGATACGACTGACAGAGCAGCCCGGATTCGAACAATCGCCGCCCGAGCTGTCTTCGCCAGCTAGTTTCAGAATGGCGTACAACCAGTGCAAGTGGGAAAAGACGACAATAAAATCAGAAATATGTTATTTATTATTGTCGGACTTATTACATCCCTCCTGTCTAACAAATCATAAAGCTGTGGTGTTACGGTGGCGGCATAGTATTTCACCGTCACACCACAGCCACTCTAACCATTCATAATACATCTAACTATCACTCCCTACACATTTACCCTCGTCTACAATCCCAAACGTCAACAACACATACATCCATTTCGCTGATTAATCCTTGTACCATGTCTACTGGATTTTGTACGAACGGGTGATGTCAAAGTCATTTTATTGTTACGTTCTTGGTCATTAGATTCGAAGTTCAGCTGTAAAATTGTACTCACCCATTTCTGGATCATAATCTCCAATAAATCTTTTGGTGAGATAACGTACAATTAATGCTGAAAAACAGGAAATGTTGAATTTAAGATAGAAATATTATTTCTAATTCTAACGATAGCTGTTCATGATGTTCGATCCCAACTTTTCGATCATCTTTGAACTTAGTAGACTCCTTTGATCTTGACATCTCGGCCCGTGGACCGTGAGAGGTGTGTATGGGGGGGATACTTCTGCAAGGGCACAGAGCATGGGGTCACGGAGATATGCCAAGTAATGTTTTTAAGAAAAATTGCTGGAATAAATTTAATTTTGAAAAAAAAACTTTACTTGATCGTAAAGAAGAAGATGACCGGGGACTGTTCTGAATGAAGGTAGGTCTACTTATTGGCGTGGGAAGGATTAGAATCACATTCTGTCAGTCCACTTTTTCAGTCAGGTTTCATTGGTGAATTAAAAGCCGTGGGTCCCCGGTCCGTACTCGTTCCGTTTGAGACTCTCGTCACCTTCGGGGTGTGCGGGTCCCCCCGGCAGGTAATCAGGGCATAGTCCGAGCCTGTAGAACGTTACAATGATTGTGAGTGCGCTCTGCCATCAGTGATCATGTACGCTGTTGACGATTGCACTAGGTGGGCTGACTGGCATCGGGTCATTAAAAACGAAACCGAAAGCGACACTTTTACTTTCGTCTTCGTTGCGTTAGGCGCTAAAAATTTCGTTGCTTTTCTATATTTGTTCCAACTGCCGACCTTTTTCCGGCCAATGATAGCGTAGTTTTGGAGTTTTTTCCATTGTATTTTTTTGCACAAAATGTCATTTCAAAATCGTACACATCTAATTGTTATCAGTAAAACTAAAACGGGGTGGGCTACTTGGCGTATTTGGTATGCCATAATGTTGTTTTGTTAAAATCTCAGTTTCTGCGTTTTAGAAAAGTGAACCCAACTATACGCCAAAATGACGAGAGCATGTATCTTTCAAAAATGTTTGAGTCTACAACGAGAGGGGGAGATGCCCCCACCCCCTCGTCGAGTTGCTTGTCCCAGGGTCCGCTGGGCCTTATCGCAGGCCCTGATTGGCCTAGTTAGTCAGGTTCTCTGTGTGTATCTGTTGTTTTGTTTGGAAGACGAGACTTCCTTCATCTTCTTATACCATAGATAATTCCAGTATAATACATTTTATTCTATTTTACTCGTCTAGAGGGTTCCAAAATATGTTTAAATCTAATTTGCATTTGAAAGTGGTTTACGTAAAGTTTTTCAAACCATGTAGTTGAATTTTTCCAAATTTTTAAATTCGGTGTGTTATGATGAAATTTGTATCGTCGATTAATTGGAATATTGTAAAATAGTACAATTTGTTGACAAGAATAATGATTGGGGCATATTATTCAGTTACAGCAAGAGTGGTATCGGGGCTTAAATATGAATTTATGCACAATCTAATTAAAACATAGATCTATATTTCGTTTCGTTTTTCATACTTTCGATGGCCTACCCAAGGGCAGTAAAGACAAGTAAAAACGAAATTCTGAACTATAAAAAAACAAACGAAATTGGATCTGTGTTTTAATCAGATTGATTGAATTGTTGCATGAATGATAATTGCTAAATGATAAAAACAGATAAGCCCTTAGGCCTATATCCTTATTCGCATGTCACAATTGTTGATCCTGATTTTTTCCATCATAGCTCACTGCATGGCGTCTGTTCGTCTTCATTGCCTCAATAGGTACAGAAATCAGCTATATTAAGACAAAAAATAAACTTTCAACAAACAATATAGTCAATGTTAGCGTTATTTGATTCTCGAGTAACAGATTTTAGAGAAGAAAAAATGTGCCATGCAGAACATTTGCCATTATTCATTGATTTAATTTTTGTCCTGAACAAGTACGTGTCACATTTGTAACTCGGGGTCAGTAAAGGTCAAATGAAAGTTAGCGCTTTGATATCACGTTCATTGATGTCTGAGAAGTCCGACACCTACCGGATATCCTTGTTCCAAAACACCCCTTAAAGTTCTTGGGTGCCATCTTTGAATTAAACTTTTTGTTTCAAGGTCGGGTTATTATACCGAAATATTAAACTTTGGTTAAAAAATTATAGGGCTAGTGCCTATGGTCCTGCCTAATTAAGTGTGCCACGAAATTTTGAACGACACACTAAGAAAACCACATGATCCTAATTGCGTATTTACTGTGTCTTTTCTTTTTTTTTTGGCCATTCTGTTTCTCTGCCTACGGTTGTATGCCGTCTATGATATTTTATTTGGCAAAATTTAAATATTTGTCATATTTAGCCAGGTGTGCCGCTATTGTTTTATGCGTTCCAAGGTGTGCCGTTGGCAAAAGGGGGGGGGGGTGAAGACCACTGCCCTAGGCATAGATTGACTAGTAACGGTATGTATGGTTCGATGCCGATTTATCGAGATTTTCAAACCTGGTTTCCTCTTGTCAGTGGTATAGGGTGGAGTACATGTACTCGTAAAAGACCTCTTCGAATTCAAAGAAGAATAGGGGTAAGTGCCGGTGCGGCTATCCGATCAACTTTTTTATTTAGTAAACTGCCTGGCGTATTCCTATCTCCGTTAGCTCGTTTGGTGCAAATCAATATGTATTAAACCCCATTTGATTTCCCATTAAGTACAATCATTACTGCATTTATACAATCAGCTTTGTCCATCCCTCGTCTGTCTTTGTGACATATAAAACCTGCTTATTATGTAACATCTCCCACCGGATGATCGGGAATTACTGGCAACCCTCCATGAAATGAATGTACGGTCGGTTGTATATATAACATTTGGATCTGGTGTCACGTTGTTTGTGGTAATTATTAACTTGTTTTGTCTGATATGTTCTCTAGAGATTGTTATAGTCTGATAGCGTATTTTCATTAACACCTAATAGACCAAGACATACACACACAAGGGGCGTTTTAATAAGGGAAGGGACGAAATATACCACAGGAAACGACAATCCCATAATGAAAGAACTAAATTGGAGATTGAAGGTTATCTAACAACTCAGACTAAAATTACTGACAAATGAATAATTAAACGCTTTAATTATACACCGGACAAATTGTCCTCAGTTCGAGTACAATGCTATTGTAATCGGCGACTTATTTATAGTGCATCATTTCCTCCTAAAATAGCTTCACACGAAATTAATTTACATTAATTCTGGTTTCAAATGTTATTTCAACATTACTCACATGACACGCAAAAAATCATGGCGAAGATTAAAACGGATGAAAGGATGATCGATATTTAATGATTTCATTTAAAAATGGTGAATCGAGGCTAAACTCGAATAACATGTATCTTTGTTACGATAATAAATATGATACATATCGTCAAAACTTTAAACAGTGATTACTTCGCTCAGAATAAAGTAATTGAATTAAAATTTCAATAATACCCAATTTGCCTTATCTATAAGGCGCTATATCCACTATACGTGCTCCTGGCTTCTTGAATCTTACACAATACATCTTTAATATGATAACATAATAAACAAGATATTCACCTAATAAACATATTATACACCAAGCTCGAACTTTCTTTCTCAATCTGAAGCAGGGTTTTAGGTTCCTAAGCACAAAATGCTGACCATCAAGCTTGGTTTTTAACCTGGGTATAAATGCTGATTATCGAACCTAGTCAAGGTGTTGATGTAATGAAACTATACATTAAGTTTCATCGCTCTCACTCAATAAAAGTCATAGTGTCCCAAAGCACCAACCAATCAAATTGCTTTTCCCGATCTGCTTAGCCTATATATACAGAAAATGCTTACCATCGAACTTCGACAAAGCATTCACCTAATTAATAACTACAATAAATTTGTACATTCTACCTCAATCAAGAGTTATTGTGTCCAAAAGAGTGTGACAGACAGACAGACAGATATTGGTGAATTGTTTTCTGAGTTTCCATCAGAGTCGCAGCGTGTGCATGGGGCTTTAGAAGAGATTTGACGATTTCCGAATCAGGGGGCCGTTAATTTGTTTTGCTATATACGTGTCAAATTGACCTAGACAAAATAATATGTCCACCAGAGTAGTTTGACATTTTTCATTTTAATTGATTTCCGAGATAAATTTGTGATATCCGCTATTTGATAACATATTTCCGTTTCACAAGCTACAAGTGGTATATTTTGCGAGATAGAATGTCATTAAGGCTGGACAAAACATTCATTACATAGCTTCCATTATTGACATTATACATCATGAGTTTGTAAACAAAAAGATTATTAAGTTTCTTGGAAATCGTTCTGATATTAATTAGTCGAGAAATGGGGTTTACCGGCCACTTGACACAAACTGGGTCATTTCGGCACTAACATTTCAATAATTCGCTTCCTTAGTGGGGGGGGGGGGGACCAGGGGACCCACAGTAAACCACACCACTTGACTCAATGCCAGACCTTATCCCACCAAACCCGCTAATCATTACAGACACAATTTGGTAGTCCATTATTAAGGAGATAAACACTTACTGTTTGGCATTTAGAGGATGTTATTGTCCAATAGACATGTCCTGGGATCATTAGGACCCAAGGCGCGTAGCGACTTTGTAACACGCTATTTAGGGTTTTAAAAGAAATTACTTAACAGAGGGGTGTTATTGTCCAATAGACAGTGTTTAATTGGCCAATCAAAACGCGAGGTTCACTCTTAAGCATGTTACAATCTGTGATCATATCCCATGTTTCAATTGTTACCTTATCTACTCAGAATTGAAAATTATTCCCATTCAATTCGAAAGGTATAAATATATAAACTTCTGGCTCAGTAAGTGCATAAGACTTTCTGATAACCTTACAGGTGGTTCATATATTTAAAGTCAAAAATTTGCACTAATTTAACACAAACATTGTTTTTTGGTGTCTTATTAAGCACATCCGAGTTTAAAAGAATAAAGTACACAGCTTATAGCATATTTATTACTATTACTATGTCAAAGTTAAATAAAGATCGTGGTGTTAATCAAAGAAAGCACGTAAACGTAAAATGGTCGTATTGCTTGGAATAAAATGTTATTTTCTTAAACAAAAACTACGTTCGTTTGGGAATGGTATTAACTCTAAGAAGAAAATGAGGAAAGATGACAGTCGATAATAATGCTACACATTGATTTTCTGAATAAGTTATACCTAATCGGAAATGAAATGAATTGAAATAAGTCTTAACATCCTACGTCTTTGCTTCGTCGAGGCTAAAAGAGGCAGCCATACGCCAGGATGTGTGCAATGATGGAAAGTGTGCCTTGACAGCGGCGATACGACATAAGTCTTATTTAGAATTCCAACGGACAAATGATCTATTACGTGCACGCCAATGTGTACACGATTTTTCATACTATCCGAACTGCTGACAAGAGGGAACATCGCCGGAAAATCCCGATAAACAATCTCGGCCAATTCAGTGATCGAATACGCGACATCTGGGTTAGCGAACCAAAGTCCTACTCACTGTGCCACTGTGGTAGCGAGTCTATAAACCACAGATACTGATATGGTAAAATACTTTAAAGGCGACGGATGTACCAATATTGAACCAAATTTAATAACAATACCTAATCTATCATCCCACCCCTTCCAAACCTCTTCCCCGTAACACACACACCCCCGCCGAACCCCCTCCTTGTGATAAAGAAAGGTTTCGTTTTATAATGTATAATATAACGGATCATGGTTTTATAGAAACATATATTTCCCATCCATACATTACGCCGTTTCTTTATAGTAAAGATAATCTGGCACTGGCAGCAGGATACGCCCACATTTTCGAGATATGGGTAGAGATCAAGCAATGCCGAAAGTGATTTTTCCAACAATCAAAGGTCATTATTCATGGAGTTACAATATCGAAAGTAATCAAGAGCTTTGAGTTATAAACAAGCATTTCAAGTTTCATCAAAATCGAATTCAAATTGTGACCTCTACAAGGTCCACAACTGTGATATACCATATTTTTTACACTATTCGCGTACAAACGGCGGCCATTTTGTCTGGCAATTCGAACTCAACCTTCCGTGGGGTGTAACGGTGATACAGTCAAAGGTTTTTTTTTTTAAATCAGATAATAGTTGTGACCTCTGGATGGACCACAAGCTAAAATAGGCGATTTTTCGGACAATCAGGGGCCATAATTCAGGAAGTTATCATCCGATATTATCAAATATCGAAAGGACCTAAGATCTTAAGGTTATAAACATGGATTTCAAGTTTCGTTAAAATCGGATTAAAATTGTGACCTCGACAGGGTCCACAACTTTGATATACAATATTTTTACACTATTCATGTACAAACGACGGCCATTTTGTTTTTTAAATCGGATAATAATTTTGACCTCCAGAGGGACCATTTTTCAGACAATCAGACAGTTAAGTAAAGATGGGCGCAATTGTCGAAAGGAACCAAGGTCTTTGGGTTATAAACATGCATGTTAAGTTTCATCAAATCGTTTCAAAATTGTGACCTCTATAGGGTCCACAAGCTTAAAACGTGATTTTTCGTACAATCAGTAGTCAAAATCCATAAAGTTTCGATACATGTCAATATCGAAGCAGCCGAGATATTTTGGGGATAAACCTATATTTCAGTTTCGTCTAAATCGGATAAGAATTGTGACCTGTATAGAGTCCACAAACAATTGTGGACGGCCGGACGGACGGCCGGATTTCCGGACGGACATGGGCGACGGATTAATACGTCCACATGAAAATGTCGGCATATAAAATTAATGAAATGAAATGAGCAGGCCCGTAGTCAGGAGGGGGCACGGGGGGAGGGGCAACATCCCTCCCAATACTGAGTCTTGCCTCCCCCCCCCCCCCCAATATTCTACGCTCCAATTGGCCTTTACCGCAAATACCAGTAGCTGCGAAAAAATTCATGCAGATGCCCATGCTAGTTTGCCCTCCCGAAAACATCTTTGCCCCCCCCCCCCCAAAAAAAAACAAACTTCCTGGCTACGGGCCTGAAATAAAGTGGGGTTTAATGTCCTACTGTTCTGCACAGACTGCGTTAAAGAAGATGGATATAGATAGAGAGAAATGGGGTTTAACGTCCACTCGACACAAACTAGGTCATTTCGGGACTAAAACATTTCAATAATTCGCTTGCGCGTAGGGGTCTTTAGCAGTCGGGGGAAACGGAGAAAACCCACGAAGTTGGACAGGCTATGCTATTCCTTGTTACGTACAAACGGGGAATCGAAACCACGCCATTTGACTCACTGTCAGACCTTATGATACAGCGGACACATGCTAACCATTCGGCTTTATTTTATGCACTCCCGGAAAGAAAATAGGGATAAGCATAATAACGTTATGATGGTTCAGCACAAATGCTAGCCATTCATTGAAATATTGCTGTATTATCTCAGAGAGTTACAGAAATGATTTATTTTACCCCGTGCTGAAATAATTAAAGTCATAGATAGCATGTTGATTACTATCATATGTTTTTGTTTATTATTCTATATATGTGAAGATCTCATATGACAATCTAGTTTACAGTCAGAAAACATTTTCATATCGACAATGATGAACGTACGTAAAATAAATGTCAAGGCAATAGATAGGGGTGGAGAAAGGGGGTTTAATTCCCCTGCAACGCATATTTGGATATATGGTGCTATGCGCTTCAAATAAATCGCTTATGGATCTTTAGAAGTGGGGGAAAACCGGCAGAACCGGTCGAAACCCACTAGGAGAGGCACGTATGGATCGAAACCATTACATTTGACTCAATGACAGACCATCCAGCCCCTCGTCAAGTCGTTAAAGTTGATGTATGACCGTGTTGACTATTATGCAAAAACACGTCTGATGAACAGACTATAAATCAACCAGATAATCCCTTCTGTTCTATTTTTCGCCTGTTTACCCCATTAGATTCCGCCTAAAAACAAGAATTGTTAGACTAGTGGCAAACATAGACTACCGTACGTCCAAAACGTCATCTACTTAAACCGCATCTACTGGCTCTGTTAAAAGCGTTACAAGTCAGGCGTTCACATAATATTATCTCAAAGGTCAAAACTTTGAATAAGTCTAATGTAAAGGCTGTTGTTATTATATAATTAAGCAAATCGGGGTACAATAATAAAACTTCATATAGAATGGGTTTTGTTGCTTTATTCATCTTATAAGATAGGCTACTCAAGGATTGCGTTGTGAAATCAATTTTGAATAGTATCAATGTAAAGCTAAAAGGCTATAAGTTACGGTGTAAATTTGTGGTCCAAACTGTCTTTAATAAACGTACCTTTGATTGTGCATTGTCTCAATTGAAATGGAATAAGGATCAACCTCCTACTCTTCTGTCCGGGTAGCGGCGTTTCAGCCTGCAGTTCCTCCAATTCTAACGACTGGCAGCTGTTTCTTACTAGACACTCCATCCTGAGGGATTGTTTTCGATCAAAGTGTCTTCGTTGGTAAAACTATGTTTTTCTATATGACTCTATATGTATAGACTATAGCTTTTAATCGATATTTTCATTATGATATTATATTAGTTTGACCGATAAGATTAGTGCCGAAATGACAGGGTTAGTGGCGAGTGGTTGTTTTATATGCTAAATGATTTTTATATCATGACAAACTGATAACAAGATCGTATTTCAGTTTCTTAAAAGCGCTTTAAGGAGACTTAGTGTATAAGTTGTGAATCATTGAACCTATCGATATGAAAACGTATATAAACCACGTGTTTTATATCAGAAACTGACATAAGTTATCATAATGATGGCTAAAGGCTACGGGAAATTACTTTTTTAAAGCAGGAACATAAAGGCATCTTTGATTCTACATGAAGTCAATGTTTATATATGTAATCACATGATTAAACTTTTTTTTTCCTAAACAATATTGTTTCACAGAAGCTGGATTGAAGCCTATAGACCCCCTCTCCATAAAACATTTAAAATACAAGACAGTGAATAAACATGAAATAGCCGTTGCCAAGAATAATATTGTTTGTACTTGGTTTTATTTTATAGTTCCAGCGTACTATATATAATTCAAGAACGGAAAAAGACGTCATCGCTCTAATGTTCCATTTACTTGAATTGGCGGAGCATTATACTTTTTTTTTAAAGAGATCGCCCCTAGAATAACAACAAAGTGCAGGCGACCTGTTCCTGGTTTCAAAATGAAATGAAATATTGTTAACGTACGGCTGCTCTGCACCGACTAGGCTAATGCAGACGGGAATTTTGTCCGGGCAGCAACACTACGGCTATACTTTTATATTGAATTCCAGCTGTCAAGGGTTGTTAGCAAGACAGAAGCATAATCAACTATTGATGCCATCGGATGGCTCCGATTTTAAGTAGATTAGAACAGTTCGGCCGATTAATGATTTAATTTAAAATAGTGGAGAGAGGCTAAGACTCGAATAACCAGCACCGTGGTTACAATAATAAACAACCAATGCACACAGCTTGTCAAAACTAAAAACAGTGTCAACTTCGCTCTGAATATAGTTATTTGAATGAAATTTTAAATATATTCAGTTTGCATTATCTTTAAGTATGAAATGAAATGATGTTTAACGTCCTTATGTTATGCACAGGCTGGGTTAAAGAAGACGGATATAGATAGAGAGACATGGGGTTAAACGTCCACTCGACACAAACCAGGTCATTTCGGGACTAATATATTTATTGTCCCATTTTATTCCAATAATTCACTTGCGCTTAGGGGTCTTTAGCTGTGGGAAGAAACTGAAGGAGTCGGTTAAAACCTACGAGTTTGTACAGGCCACCTTACTCCTTATCACGTACAATCGGGGAATCAAAACCACACCCATTGACAGACCTTATGGTACGACGCGCACGCACTAACTCCCGAAGACGGACATACATCATACAGTGTGTTATAAGGGGAATTTGTCCCGGCCAGGGGCCATACGGACTACTCATATTTCAAATTCCAATGGGTACACGGGACCTCGGTTTTTGTCCCTTCGAACGACTATACTTTGTTCCTTGCAACTGAAGTATGAGTTCGAATTTGAGATATTTCTTGCTTTAAATTATATTGTTTAGAATTGTGCCTTTAAATGGTGTGATAGATTAATAAAGTATTTATTACTGTTTCACGGATCTCACATCAGTTATTGTGTCATATTGATCCCTCATATTACAAATCAATAGGAACAAGGTTCAACTCGGGTAAATCACTAGTTTTACTATGCAGTCAAATTGATTTATATCAAGGTTTTCAAGCCCGTGTCAAACCATATTGAATAGCGACCTATCGTCATTTTTCATATCATTAATCCCAGCGACTTGTGAAACACCGGTTTCATAAATCATAATTATTACACTTCCACTCGACCATACGCTTTCGTCACTGCTAAACGAAGTTAATGAAATAAAATGAATCTTTTCATTCACTTCTCGTTAACACAATACGTCGTCAATTCTGATACAGGTTTTTTTTATTATCCAATTGCATTCATGGGAAAACATTTTGCAAGGTAGAAAATGGTTTGTTAGCTCAATCGGAAATGGGTTTATGTTCCTTTTCGAACATCTTCGTTAACTCAGCATGTTATACCCGGTTATAACCTGACAAATATAAGCCAGGTTCTGAAAATGGCTAAGATTCAACTCACTCCACTCCAGGATTGAAACTTGGAGTATCCTAGTCTTAAAGGGGCATTATGTAAGATTTAGATAAAAGCTGACCGTTCTCGCTACAATATTTCAAAAAAGATAATGCAAAATGAATATATTGAAAACTTCATTTAAATTAATTTATCTCGAGTGAAGTCATTAATGGTTATACTTTTGACAAGATATGTACATTGATTGTAACGACCATTATACTGGTCATTCGAGTCTCGACCCCACTTCTCCCTCTTATTAGATATTAAATGACCGAACCGTTCTAATCTACTTGAAATTGGAGCCACCCGATGACATCGAGGGTTGATTATGTTCTTGTCGCGTTAATAAATGTCTAATTAATAATTTATATAACATGTAAGGCCCAAAGAGAGACCTGCAATAGGCAGACTAAGCTCTGACATAATGTCTGTTTAAATGTTGTGTTTTAACCACACTAATACATTCAATACATTATTCGATCTTTAAAACGGTACAGGCAATTTTTTGATCTGATTTTTAAAAAAAATCAAATTATCGCAATTTATAAGTTGGTTTATTTTTCTTCGTGCTTCGAGATTTAATCGACTGCTAAAAAAATATTTTGACCTGAATCAAAGAGGTTTAGACCCTTTAAACAACAATATTGTGATAGTTTTCTAATCAATATCACTGGTTCAGTACAAACCGATAATAGTAGTATGCAGATAGATGACAATAATCGTACGCTGTCTAGTGTCTAATTAGAACGTTTACACCTTACAGGTGGTAAATATGGAGTCATTCTTATCGCAAACCCTGGTCTTTCTTGCAGAAAAATACCGTTACTCTAGACAATAAATGATTGAAGATAGGGCTAGAAACTTCAGGTGAACAATAACATGCAATTAACTGACATAAAATAACAACAGGTGATGATATAATAGGCAGGATGGTTAAACTGGCATACCTAACACATTCTGTAAACACATAATATTACATTGTTGTACAGGTAAATTACTCATTCAAAAATCACTATCAAAGGAATTCTCCTTTGATTAAAAACGCATTATGTAAGAGCTAAATCTGCATATTGCAGGTCTTTATCTAAATCTTACATAATGCATCTTTCAACATGAAATTTCTATTTCCATATTTATCAAATTGTTCTGTTCAATGGTAAATAAATTCAACATACTCACGGTAGGATAACAGAAATGTTGATATAAATTGACCAATATGGAGTGTTTGCAACGTCGAAGACCTTGGATGATATTGAGTTAAAAATGCGAAAGTTTTCTCAAATTTTTATTTATTATTTTTAGTTATTCAAGAGTGTGCTGGCCCACTTCGACTTCAGCGAATAGTGATATTAGACCTTTAAAGAGTGCATACAATCAGTTCCTGGTGTCGGGCTCTCTATGGTCTCGAGCGACATTTGTAATGAACAAAGCAAAACACATCTCACAAGTCCATACGGACGTAATTAAACTGGCTGATCCACAAAAAAAAGAGAGGGTAAACTTGTAGACTGGCCTTAAAAGGCGGAAACCACTGCCGTTTAATTTGGACTGCTCAAGTATTTCGCCGAACAAAACTGTAAATAATTTGAAAAAAAAAATGAATGTAAATCTGTTTATGCAGAACAGATTCTGCTGTCGAGTCGGACACGTTTCCGTCTGTTATGTGGTTCAAGCGTCTGGAGTCTGGAGGTATACACCCTTTAAAAACAATCTGAACTTCAAACAATGCCACCATACACAATTATACAGGAATCAGATAATACAACGTGAATTGTTTACGATCATTTGTCAGTTCCTAAGTGTCTAGCTATACATATATTTATGAACATCCTGAACGTAACACGATGCAAATGTACCGAATCAAATAAAATAACATGAGAGAAACATTTATAATGTAACATAATGAACGAAAAGCTATTTCTTATATAATTACTTACAACATACTTTAGTTGTTTACGGTCATTTATTGCTATTGTTGCCAACGTTGCTATTTCTATATTTTATTTTCATGGATGGTTTTAGAATACTGTTTATATTTACAACATATCTTCTATAGCATCCTCGGTTACCCAGTGTACACATTCCGTTCTACTCCACTATACCCTGGGTTAATCCATAGGGATTCCACGATTTCAAAATATCAGAATGTAGTTAAACTGTACGAGCCAATCAAAGAACAGTTTACAAATAAGTCTTCAGAAGACCCTTTAGCGACGTTTTTTACGTCATACAACTTGTTTACATATTTGCAAAGTGTGCAAGAACGAACTTCGGCAGCCATGTTGGGGTATTCTTTGTTGAAAAAAGATGAGAGTTACTTCCCTTCGTTTATTTCCCTTCCAAGTAACGCTTTCTGGGATTGGACGATAAAAATATCACAATCAACCAGGGCAGATAATTTGAAATCGTGGAATCCCTATGGATTAACCCAGGGTATAGTGGAGTAGAACGGAATGTGTACACTGGGTAACCGAGGATGCTTCTATAGGGACCTTGTCTATAACTTGTTAATGAGCTAGTTGTCGAGTTCTATTTTTACTTTAATTGCCATGTTGTTTATTTATGCGGTAACCTGGGGTTTCTTTGTGTCATTTGTATTAACAACCTTGTTGAGTACATGATTGCCGCTGATCTTTTTCTTACACTGCAACAGTGCTTGTTCATGACAATAAATTAATAAATCGAAACACAGGTTGCCAGACAAAGAGCCATGCGTCGACAAGCCGCGACATCGTTCTGGTCGCCACTAAAAGAAAGAATGGGATTAAACGTTCACTCGACACAAACTGGCCATTTCAGGACTAACATCGGGTATAGTTATATTTCATCGTGCGTAGAGGTCTTTAGCAGTGAGAGGATTCGAAACCTCATTGAAACACACGAAGTGTGTCACTCGACCAGATCAAATGCACGCCACATATATACCTTTATTGCGCTCGAGTTATAGACCACAAGACTAATCACACCATGGATTAAATGTTACCCATTAAATGTACTCAAAAGGTTTGGTTTATGTTTTGAGTACCCAATGCACCTCTAAATCTCGATACCAAACTTAAACAAAAACTGAAAATGACCTCATTGTCTGTTTTCAGGCATGTGATTCTAAGATGAACTTTTAAATATTGAGTCTTTAGCCTAAAATTTTATTTTCTGCGTAACTGAAAAATCATTAAATATATATAGTTTGTCTGAATATATAATTGAATGAATGTCAATTTTTGATATGATTGCAAATAACTATTATTACATAAATATTATAAACTTATTTGTGTCAAACGTTTATTTAGATTATTGTAAATGGTGGTGATGACGAAATATATATGGCGAACCAGTATACTCAGTTTAAACAATATTTTATTCAATAAGAGGAAATAGACTCGTGTACAATCCCTCTTAATCGAAATCCAATGAACAATATTCGTCGATTACTCGCTTCACGATAGACATGTAACGATTTCTAGTCAAAATGAAAGATTAAATTAAGAGCCCCAGTTGTCAGATTAATAATGGCCGTGGTTAGATAAATACACTAGTCATACATCACGATACAGATTGTTAGTGGCACAATCTTGAATCATCATCCGTCGCTTAACTTAGTTTGTATTCACATTTAACTATTTTATTTCTTGTATAGGTCGTCACGAAGTCTCGCATCTCCCGCAGTTAATATCATATTTTTGTTCATATTTATTCTGCATAATCGAAGCATTTTTATTTAAACAACCACGTTAAGAAATAATCCAATCGCTGAAGCACCTCACTTTAAGGTCACTGTGGTGTCTGAAAGTACGGGAATAGTGGTATCATTATACAAAGATAGCCCACACAGCAGCTTCGTCTCAATTACGGCTTATCAGACAAAAAAACTTGAATGTTGAGCAAATTTGATAAGGATCCACGATCCTTTAAGAAATCTTCTCTCTTTTGTAAAAAGAAAATCTGTCATAACCTATAGCATATATCGCATTCACAAGGTTTGATGCAAAGGGGGGTAATTCTGAAACAGAAGACTGCAGTTACAGCAGTAGTGAAAACTCTCTGTGACCTAATATCAATGTAGCAACGATGTCATTTTTCTAAAAGATGATCGCTATTCGCCAAAACAGGAATAGCGCATCCCATGATGGCACAGCGACCATAGGTTCCGGGAGAATAGTTTTGGGGGTTTAAATCTTGACAATAGGTTATTTATAGCCTATTTTATTTCCAAAATTCGCTAGCGTACAGGTTTGTTTTTAGACGTTTGAAGAATTTGGAGTACTTGAAGAACTAATCATTTTGAAAATCTGTTTACTGTTACGTTTTATATAAGTTTATTGTATTTTAAAAATAAAGACTGGTAAATTTAAGATTATTAAGTTTTCCTGGGAAATCTTTCTGATATTAGTCGGAATCTGCGTGTTAGGCTTGTGTGTAAAACCTTGCTCTGGTACTTTAAATATGTAATCATTACAACACAAATTGCTAATTCATTATGCTGTAATTATATTCCATGTTTGCAATTGTCATCTTATCTGTGTTTACTTTAAAGGACCTAAGTCCGTAACTCAAAATCCTCCAAAATCGTCGACATCGAAAACACGAATTATTGGTCAATTTAAATCAACATTGCTGATGTAAACTTACCGGGAAAAGATGAGCTTCTGATATCCGATATTTAAGATAAAATATTTTTTTAACATTGGTACACGAATCGTGTACCATAATACGCTTCAGCTCCAGTTGTATTGAGAGACTCGAGGGACGAGGCTAGACACATTGCAGTAAGTCAGACGGAGTTAGTAGACTGGAATAACTAGACGCTCGACTTTTGCACATGATTGACATTGTTGGCTTATTTCGCCAAACATAACTGATTTGAAATTGGAGTAAACACGGAAACCATTGAATGTAAATCAGTTTATATACATTCATATTACAGTATTATATGCGTTGCGAATCACTTTTATGAATTTCTAGGCCCAAAATGTTAGCGATTTAGCTCCTTTAAAATTCTTCCCAACAAAGAATTTCTAGCATACCTTATATATCTAGAGATAATCGCGGGTGGTTTATATATTGTTAAAATGTACACTATTTTAAGCTAACATTGTTTTTTACTTATCTAATTAAAGCGGCATTTGGTAAGATTAGAAAACGTGCTGGCAATTCTCGCTATAATAGTTAAAAATAGCTACTGAAAATATAAAAAAGTTGAAAATTCCAGTCAAATTACTTCAAGTTGCTTTAAATAAAATTTTATTTTCTAAAACCGACAGTACTTTCGATTGTGATAGATCTAAATTAGAACGAATATTATGACTTCCAATTAATTTTCTGGATAAGTTATACCTAATCGGAAATGAAGAGAATTGAAATAAGTCTTTTTCGCCCGGAAAGCGCAGGAACGTAAGATCTTAATACGCCATGATGTGTGCTATGACCGAAATTGTGACTCGACAGCGGCCATACGACATACTCTAATTTCGAATTCCAACTGACAAAGTATCTTTTACGTGCACGCCAATGTGTACACGAGACCACACTTTTAAATTCAAACCAAGCGACAAGACCCATTTTTGGGCAACAATATGTTTGAATTGGTAAGAAGTAAAATTGGTATAAAGTCTGAAATGATGTAGGGTGATATCGCAGACAATAAAAGACAAGTGGTGTTGGATGTCTCAGATATCGGCAGAGAAAACATATCTGGTAGTTTGTGTGCCAAAAAATGGGTGGCACAGGTGCAATAAAATACACGTATATTAAAACAACATAATGTAAAGTTAAATGTACATCAGTGATAAATTTAATTAACTTTAATTAACAAGTCAGTTTACAAACATTCACCTGTCAAAAACTAGGGCAACTAACTCATATTTCTTCATGAAATGAACGTTTTTCTATATCTGACAAAAGTTGGTTTTCAGGAACACGTTTATTATACATGTATATGTAATTAACCCAGTTAACACTTACAATAATCTACCTTTGAAACTAAAAAGAAGCGGGACGTGATATGGGTGGAATTACATGTATATTCAATCCTTTAAATCGTGTATGATATTTGCGAAGAAGTCTTTGAAAATAAATCTCTGAGATCTATGCGTGTTCCTCGCATGTTTTTATTACTGTTCAATGTAACCGGGTGATTGTAATGAAATGGTTTATTTATGTATCGTAAAATCAACGATTAACAGAATACACCAGAGGAAATATTTGGTCAGACCATTCCTACATACTGTAAGACATGTAAGCAACTGCCCTGTCCAATCTGAGGGCGTTATTGCTGGTAAAATCCTTAAGTTCTAGGTCTGTTCTCTTTCAGTAAGTTGCGATTACCACCCAACACCGCTCTGTCACCTATAACAACTGGAAGTGGATATACGTCAGTGTGAACAAACTTTGGTGAAATATAAGTACCAAAAACATTATGTTTTACCTGATTTTCCCACATTTCTCATCCCTAATACAGCAATATTAACATCTTTATTTATCCCATTAGGATGTTTAGGGTGTGCTTTATCATCCATATTGCTCTAAACTACAATATCAGCTAACTTCAACCACGCACATGTGTGTGCTTCATAAGAGCGATATCCAAACAGTACATGTATGAGGCATGTCCACCATAATAGATCACTGACACTGGTTTTATTCAGCCTGGATATTCCTTGCTAACCATTAGCTAATGCCATATAACACAAATAGGTTAAGGCTGTAAATTATTTTTATATAAATGTTCACTAGTAGTTTATATAGAATGGCATTTAAGTTTTAATAGCACCGATTATCTGCTACTAAAAAGGTGATTAATATAGGCCAGCTAATTAATTTTACTAATTTTGCACAATTATATCGCATATTGTACAACTTGGAACATTCAATTCTGCCTGACACAAGAATAACGGTAAATAAATTTCAAACATTCGATACCGCAGTCACATAAAATAGCTAGTGTTTATAAAATTCACAATTCTCAATGAATGTGTTTATACAGAATCGCCATGATCGGAGAACTTGAGACCGAACACTTAATACAATCCAACATCTGCATAAATATTTAAAAACTCTTGTAATATGAATGTGAATATAGAGGAACTTATTTGAATATCCACAGACTGGTAGACGATTTTCTAAATGAATACAGTTGAATACTGGCCAACGGGAAGAACTTGTCACAAGGAGTGATTAGTAACAGTACTTGCAGTCAAATATCCACTTCAATTATATCCCAATATGCCGTAGGTCTGTGATTAATTGGTGATCACACGCATTGACTAATCAAACTAGTAGTACAAACTACTGCAACACGACGGGTGTAATGTCATATTGATTGTACAGTTAAAGTGTATACTAGATAGTGGAGTTAATGTTAACTATATTATACCGTACTAGTAGTATCACTGATACTGATAATAGAATCACCTCACTGTGAAAGCGTTCTTCCATCATTTGGCATCTGAGTGATGAGTTTGTATAACCTGTAATATGCGTTGTGTACAGGTAACGTCTACAGGTGCCACTTTAAAGACGAGCGTATATTTCAAGGGCGTATAACTCTATTCTTTGAAACCTTAAATAGACGACAATTATATAATATGAATACTTATTTATTTTCGGTGAAATACGCGAGCAATCAAAATTGAATGACAATCGTTTTCGCCTAGTACAGTCTACACATTTATCTTTTTTTGAAATTTTGTCGTACGTGGATTAGCCATTTTAATTACCCCTGCATTGACTCGTGGGACATGTTTTGCTTTGTGCATTACAAATGTCGCTCTAGACCACAGAGAAATCGACTTCGAACACAGATTTTATAATGCTCACAGTCAGCTGTGTCTTAAATAATGGATACCAGGACTATATATTATCATGATAAGTTAACAACACCAATATTGATTGAAATGGACCAATATTGAATTATATTCGTGTTTTTAAAGACGTAATAAATTATGGATACTGTCAGGGCCATGGGGCGCTCAGAGGGCCACCAACCCCAATTGGTAAAAACATAATTTGCCATATATTTTTTCAAAATAGATTGAAATTCTTCTTCGCATCAATTGAGAAATATATTGGCCTTTGTTCGATGAGACAGTTTGTGTGCGGGACAGGTGAATTAAGCTACCGTGATGGTAGCCAAAGAAAACCAGTTGGTCTCAGGGAATAGTACTGCCCAATACGCCTGTGGATTATTTTGAGTTAGACCTCTTTAATGAATAAATATCATTTTGAACAAGACAACAATTGTAATTCATTTTATATAATATCCTATTGGAAATAACTCTACATTAACCAAATTATCGAAAATCCAAGAACATAGTCTCCCCTGATAATTAATTTGTACCGCGGGTAATGAATATTTAAGCGATTATATCTCGTCCATGGATTGATTGCCAGACTGTCTTAGGTCTTCTAAATAATATAATTAGAACAACATCAACATAACTGCAGTCAGTCAAATTACCGTTTGTTTTGTTTACGGACCTGCAAAAACCTCCAACTATTAGAGCATCTTAGGTCTACATAATATTCAGCCCCTTTAATTTAAAAGATGACCAATGCTTTGTCAACACACTATTTGTGCCTTTCTTGGGACTAACACGTTGTTATTTATTGCATATGATTAGGGTGCAGTGCAGTGGGATTTGCAGGATAATACCTGAATGCAACAGTCTGTAAAATCGGTCTTAAAAGCAAGCATCGTTGTAAAAGAAAACCATGGAATAGGTTATGAAGTCAACCAATAAATACTGGTAATGTCAGATACATCAGAAACACGCCCGAATATTAACAATAGTTTTTTAATTAGTCTCGTATTTATTCATCCTACATAGCACCTATGACCTAACACCTAACGGTCTCGCATCAATTCGGCTTTAATTTTGCGGATGGAATTTTGTCTGGTAAATTATAATGTATTAGTATAGCCTTCTTTTTTTTGTCTCGCTAAATAGACGTACGGTTTCAGGTTTATCCCAAAGGGATAACCGAATGATTGAGGAGTCGAACAAATGAGATCAATTTTATATTCAGTTCTAATGACATCATCTGTATTAAAAAAAACTTACCACTTGCTGTTTTCTGAAGACACGACATTAAAATTATACTTAAAATCAATATTTTCCATTTAAATGTTGACGTTGGTTGACGTTACAAAAATTGACGTTGAACGTCAATCAATATATCCAAGAATGAATTATATAGAGATAAGAGATCTCATAAGAATTCGAATGACTTACTTGTCGACTTGACAATGCATTTTTCTCTCAATACGTTTAACACATATAACTGGGGGGGGGGGGCATCATCACGGATAGTTTTAATAATTTTGAACCTTTTAATCAGATATTGCCAGAAAGGCAATTACTTATGTATGCCATTTTCTAATAGCTAACGCGTACTAGAACATGCAATGCGATTTTGTTATCAAGGGACAAACCTCTGGTAGTAACCGTCGAACGTTAATTATAGGGTTCTCCCCTTTACCAATCAGAGAAGTTGTTACATCTGTTAACACTGTTCATCAGGTGCATATTGTTTGCGGATAGTCCAATGGCCATTTACGCTATTTTGCCGAGATTTCGCCAAATGGTTTGGATGCAGTGTCGTTGGTGGCGATGACAGGGTAAGCTTACTCTCTCGGGCACCTGTTACCACTGCTTGCCAGTCCATTTGCTGATTGATTACACTGTATTTCGCTTATACCGTTTTTTGTAGGATTTCGAATTTTGTCTAATGGTTTTCGGTTTGGACTGTTCGAACACGATTTTATTTTATTTTATCCATGTCGATCCACGGCTAATTAAGGCTCATAGAGTTTTATCAAGGTTCCTCAATCCCGTATTTATAGTTGGAAATCATTGAAAATCAATAGGCATCTTCTCTTTACTATGATGTCCCGTTTATTTGTTCATTTTTGTGATTTTTAAAAATGAATGTATTTTTTTAAATGAAAAAAATAATGAAATTGTGTGGCTCATCCATTATTGTTGCGCTTTCACGAGATTTTGTGGACGGGCGAGCGCACCAAAATGGTAACAACCATAATAATATGATAATGAGAGAGTGGGAATCGATAAATTATTCATCCACGACATGATGGAGACAAAACAATGTGGGAGATGCCTGATAACGCTGAGAAAACCCTCACCTAAACGTTCCATATCATGTTATTGAAACAAAACATTCTTTGTGAAAATAAACTTATTTAAAGATACATTATGTACGATTTATAAAGAGCTGACAGTTCTCGCTATAATAGTTAAAAACTAGACGACCAAACGGGAATATCTTGAAAATATCCGTGAATTACTTCAGTCTGAGCGACGTTAGGGCTGTTTGGAGAATAGCGGAGTCTCGATTGTCATTGCTACCGTTGTTACGATAATTACAGTCTTGAATATCCATTTTTAATTACATCATTAACCACCAATTATGTTTAAATCCGTTGAAAATCAAGAGGATCCGACGACATAGAGAGTTAATTATGGTCTTGGCAAATTTAGCCAGATTTAGTTTCAGAATAATACATCTTCTTAATTCCATAAATTGGTGCAAATAAAGTTAATTTCGTTGACAATTTGGCGCTCATTTCAAATCCTTCTATTTGGTCGACGTTTTCAGTTTACTCTCAAACCTTTAAAATAAGCCCGATGAAGAGTTCGTATGTAAGCACCGTGTCTAAATATAGAATAATATAATAAAAAATATATTTATGTAGTAAGTGTGATCTATCATGTATGATGTTGTTTTCATAGACTCTCTTGGTTCCATTCCCAAACATCCATATAAACGATTGATGTCGGCTTAGACACTTAACAACATAGATAAAAAGACACAATGTGATTTATTGTGCATGTGGTTGGCTTATACACAGAGGTTTGAAACATGTCTGCGGTTTGGGATGGGGGAGGGGGCAGGCCCGTAGCTACGGGGAAGGGGGGGGGGCACGTCGAGATCAGCGAGATTCCCAACCGATGTCACTTGAAACTTTAATTATTAAAACACTATGTCTACGTAAATTTTTTATTTATTATATACACGTTTATCAAAACATTACACTCCATGAAATGTTTATATGTTTGTAACTATGTCCACCATTGTTTAATGTAAACAAAAGATTAAACTATTTTATATGTAACTTATATAGGTCTGTGCCTGTTGTTCAATCCATTTCAGTTTATTGAATAAAATATTGTTTAAACTAATGTCACTTGGTTCTATGGACACCTCGCCAAAAATATCAATATATGGTGAGGCGTCTAATAATACCCCCACAACCACACCCATCCCCTGGAATAAAAAGGGTGCTCTTTCCATTGGACGCAATACGAAGCCAACGACCAACGTGCCCATATCAGTATCGGCGCCCCATCAAGCCGTGTGATATTGCTTGGACGCCTCGCCAACCATGTTATATTCCTAGACGTCTCATAATAAATCACATGATTAATAAAAACTTGTTTGATGGGACGCGCAAAACGGCTTGATCTGTGGGGTGACTTATCTCAGAGGAGCACCCATAATGACAGTATATGATTGTCAGGCCGCACATAATGCTTAATGCCGAGTGAGATTGGTCGGGCGACAACGACTTAATCAATGGGGCGCCCAAAACGGCATGATTGGTGATGTGCCCTATCCTGGGATCATCAACGCCCATAATATAATGGACCTGGGCGCCTATAATGCCGAGTGCGATTGGTTAGACGCCGACGTATACCTTCCTTCAAAAATGTATATCAAAATATCATAATACGCCAAAATCCCCATTTCAGCCTCAAAATTGAAAATTTCCGTCATTTTTTATAGTTCCTCTCCCCAGGTGCGAACCTTTTTTCCCAAAATTGCCGGGGGGGGGGCGTGATCCGCCAAGTGAGTTGAGCTTGTTTCTGGATGACCTCGCGCCTGGTACGTTCGTGCATTTTTGTGCGCGAACTCTTAGTTTTTATATTACTGGCACGCGCACGGGCACTATTTTGCGGCGGGGGCTTATCACTGAGTAATAGGTCAAGGTTAAAACATACGTTTGCCTTATAAAAATCTAGCAAAATGGTAAATACCTACGGATCACGATAAAAAAAATAACATTCGGATTATAACTCTAGATAAGGTGTGTTAATTAACAAGGGTGTAAATGGAATATTATAATATGTATAGGAAGCCTAGTGACGAGTGTAGTAAGTAGGCTATAGACTATAGTTTTAAGTCGAGATTACTCGCTTTCAGTTTACTCTGTTTTAAAAGTTGTACGCGAACTAAATGCGTTTGTTAGATACTGACAGAGCAGCCCGAAGTCGAACAATCGCCTCCCGAGCTGTCTTCGTCAGCTAGTTTCAAAATGGCGTACAACCAGTGCAAGTGGGAAAAGACGACAATAAAATCAGAAATATGTTATTTATTATTGTCGGACTTATTACATCACGCCTGTCTAACAAATCATAAAGCTGTGGTGTTACGGTGGCGGCATAGTATTTCACCGTAACACCACAGCCACTCTAACCATTCATAATACATCTAACTATCACTCCCTACACATTTCCCCTCTTCTACTTTCCCAAACATCTCATACATCCATTTCGCTGATTAACCCTTGTACCATGTCTACTGGATTTTTTGTGGGTTTTGGAAGGTAAATTCTTTCACTTATGTTATTGTAGTAATTTAAATGAACTTTCCAATATATTCATTTTGTATTATCTATTTTTGAACTATTAAGCAAGAACGGCCAGTCAGTCTGAGAATAATATTACAAGAATAAAATAATGCCAATTTATTGGAAGGATAGCAGCAACTAATTTTTGTCATGAACTAAAGAAATATACTGACGTCTTATTGACAGCAAGTGTGTGGGTTTTGCAATTAATGTTTTTTGAAGTTGTTTTAAAGTGTTATATGAGTGGTCAATATAAACAGATGTTCTGTTAGATTGTATAAATCTGTCATCAGCTATATCGTGTGCTGTTGCCATGTTATATTGAATAATATCTCTACCTTACACTTCATTCATTATAACAAATATACCTATAGATAAAATTATTGATTACCCTGCAAACTTAATAATGTTTATCTCTGTACTGAGATAGATAGCCGAGAATAAAAGTCGATTTCTTATACAACCTTTTCCTGTTATTGTTTGCTCATTAAGTTTGTTTGATGGTTTGAGCATGGCAGCAAAGTTAGGAAACGAAAATAGCTGGAATTAAATCTAGGCAAATTGAATATCGTCTTTTATGAGCCATCACCAATAAAACACATCTCCACAAAAGCGTACAGCATAGCCGTAAAAGAATAAATAGTAAAACCTGAAAAGGGGTTGGTTTATGATTGAAGAAGATTGGTCGTGAACTTGGTGGTCCCAACTATTCTGTCAATAGAAAACATAAAATTGTGGTTTTAACCTTGTAATACTGGTGACCTTGTCCGATTAGTGAGATGGCATCTCGTGCATTCAGTCACCATGAAAGCACTGAAACCAGTTCAACGACATAGTACAAAACCCAAGAACATATTGTCTATGGCTGCTTACTTCACATGGTGACAATGCAGGGAGCCTGGAATCCTAGAGTTCAATTCTACAATAAATGTTATAAGACTATCATTCCGCGGTACAGCACCATTCATGAATGTGTCCTAGCGTAGCTGCAGAACTGCACCATTACAACAATGCCTTGTGTCTGCCGTTAGTCCAAAGCTCTACATAGAGCAATTAGGTGAACTGGCTGCTTTGTTTGATTACTGTGGATACAAGGATTGATCATCCCTCAAGTTTGATTACGGTGGATACGAGGATTGATCATCCCTCAACTTTCAGTATGGCTGGTAGCAAATATGATACTAATCTTGATCTACGATAAACCCCATACTGTGGCAACCAAGATAATACTACTGTATATTGTAAATCACAAGAATGTATAACGAGCTACCTTGTACTATACTAAAGAGCAGAACATTAAGCCAGGTAATTAAGTAAACGTATATATAATAGCAGTAGGGTGTGTGGGTTTACCTGTAAGTATACTATCATCAATAAATCAACACTATACATTATTAACTTCAACTGTATATTGTCAATCAGAGCAAAGGCATGTTAAAATGGCCAAATAAAACGGTTCGGTTATAGTATCACATTAGATGATCCAAGATATATCCGACCAGCCTGCGTGGAACAGTTATCTGCGGTATCAACATTGTGGTAGCAATCGTTAAAAGACCAGTCAATCCCAGTGTGGAATCTAGCGCCAATCCACCATAGTACATGAAAGGTAATTACGGATGTTAAATTATGGAAGTGGACGTTAATTTCAAAATGTGCAATTTAAATGACAGATAGTTTGAAAACATCATTATGATAGCTGTATGAAATAGGCTACTGTGGAGTTTAATGTCTCATTTACTCGATAAGTCGGTTATTTTGAAATGACAATATGGAAACTTTTATTTCTCATATAAGTATACGGGTTGGTGACTTGCAATACACTACGCCGGTTTTTATTATTGATGGTTAGTCAATGACGTTCATTTGAACAGTTGGATTCACATAACTCATTGTCTACCCAGTAGCTTTATAAGGAATGATGACAGGTATCGTATATGTCGCAGGACATACATAATCCTTCTATATAGAAGATCTGGGGGAGTTCATCTACGTAAAAAGAAATAGCACCAAAATGGCATAGCTTGTATCCAGTGGTCGTTAAACTCAATTTATCACCCAATAATACATTTGACAGTAGATATCGCTTGTATGATAAATTACATAATCTACTGTGATATATACACAGTGGTGATATCGCTTTACATAAATTTGATTGGTCAATCAAAAAGGAACTACTTTCTTTTATTTTAAAGAAACCACTTAGTTTAAGTAAAGATAGACTTTTTTTGAAAAAAAAAGAAACTGCTTTTATTTAATTGATCTTGAAGGAAAAAACTGGGTCAGTATATAGGACAATACAATAGCTAAACACTGCTGTCAAAAAATGATGTATCACTACGCTGTCATGTAATTAGGTTCCTTAAAAGTGAAATCTATACCAAAGAATTATATTTATTTATTTGTGCATGTAAGAAAGGATTGGTTGATAAATAAAATCTCCAACTCGTGTTTTTTGATACCAAAAAATATCAAAAAACACTCGTAGGAGATTCTCTATGTATCTATAGGTAGCAAGCAGTTTTGTTTTTTGTACTTCTGTAATCCAGCTATAGAATAACACCCAGATGTATATTGTTGTTGCCGTGATACTCTATATGTTTGTAAATTTGCCTGTAGGGGAATAAATCGTTTTCATATCACCAGAAACTTCTTTTATTTTAAGAAATGTATTTGATAAAGAGTAATTGAATCTATCATCTATCATGAACCTGCTTCCTACAAGATATACCTACATAGAGTGTACTTTACTTTGATGTTCAGGTGATATTAGACAGATACCTGCCAGCTAAAACCTGTTGCAACGTATGTGCTTGTCAGTTTACTTATAGGTGAATATGTAGAAAACATTATAATTATCTTTATCAATCGTATTTTACATAGGCTGCTCTTTAATATCTGCCAAAGAAAAGCTAAACAAGTTTATTCAACTTTATACTTACAGGATCTTACTAATTTGTATGAAAAATAAATTTATATTATGGGCTTATCAATTTTGGGAAGGGGTGTTTGTTTCTTCGTTAACATAAAAACACCAATTTAGTTAACAAACCTTCATTATATAGATGTTCGGTTGTCTACCGAAATAAAATGTAATGCATAGACCTACTTCCGCCTACGACTAAGGGAGGGGGTCTTAATTACTAATAAAAGCAGTAAGATACTATGGCTGGCTGAAAAGTTCTAAGTTTGAAAAGGATAGATCAATTGGATTGGAACATCCTTTTGCCACCAACAAGTACAATCATTGAATGAATCATATAGACATATGAATAGTAACTGAGGTGGCATTATTGTCTTCGTACCAGACCACCTTGTGAACCTACCTATTGAAATAACCAGAAATGGACAAAGGTACCGGCAACTGAATAGACTAACCCCAACACAGGTACATGCCGACATGGTCTCCGCTTTAATGGATGAATGCCCTTCCTTTTACACATGAAAGAAGAGGACTGCGGAATCTAAGCGTGACAGAGAGAACCTTGACGATGACCGGTGTCCTAGGCCATCAACAGCAACCTTTCAAGAAAACATTACCTGGGTGCATGACTTGGTAATGGGTGAAAGATGGGTGCCATAGCTCTTGACAGCGGATCAGAAATATGTCAGATTCCTGACATCCCGTTACCATCTCCGTCGTTTTGAGGCAGATCCCGATTTGGCCTCGTAAGCATCCGCCTATTTCTAAAAAATGAAAAGGGAACTAGTCGGTCGTCATTTTCCTAGTAATGATGATGAGGTCAGTTGTCACGGCATCCAGGTCTTGCAACATGGTTGGTTGGAGTGAGTACATCTCTAAGGGGACTACGTACAAAAATGAATGTAAAAACAACGATTTTGTACAGGTCTTTCACACATAAGCCTAGACATTTTTAGCAAGCCCTCGTATATCTTAGGTAAGCAGAATGTAACTGCAATTATATTTTTAAGTCTTGTAGTCACAACAGCTATAGAGCAACTCTTTCCAAAGTAGGGTATCATTATAATAAGACATGCATCAATAACAAATGAAATACAAAATTCTTCTGTTTATTTGTGAAGAATCTGTATTGTTCTTGGATTATAGTTATAAATGGGGTTTAGTTGTTCGGGTAGAATGAAAACCCGACTGTCCAGGCCCGTATCTAGCCCAAAAATGTTAGGGGGGCAAGGGCTGCTGGGGGCGCCGATTGGGCTTCTGGGGGCGCCGGTGTATCTACAGTTGACGGTCCACGGAAAAGGGTCTAGCCCCCCCCCCCCTAGGCGCCCGAAAAGTTTAGAAAATGTGGTTTGCACCTGAGGAACTATGGAAATGTCGGAATTTTAATATGCGATATTGGCGTATTATGAACAATATCAAAATTTGAAGGAAGGAATACGACTTCAGCGTACCTATATTAATTTATGAGAAAAACGAAAAGTTTGGTTAGAGTGCGACTTGTTTGAATTTTGAAGATTATCACTCCTGGCGCGGGCTTGAATCAATGTCATCACCATCGGGAATTTAACCTGAACATTTCCTACAATGTGGTCGTTTAGTCGCGTTTCCGTCATTGTAGATATCTGCCGCCACACTGCCCGACTTCTTTTTCGGGGGCATGTCTTCACACTGTTTAGTATCGCACGTTATACAATATCGATGCTGTATGTATCGGGAACCGTTATATACTTGAGAATAATAAAAAGTTTAACTCCTGCTACTTTACACTTAACGACAGATTCTGGGCAGAAAAATAAACGCGAATTCTAAAAATTCCGCGGAGAACGGGTAAGGACTCGTTGGGTTCTAGTCTAAAGTAAGTTTTATAATATCTGAAATACTAATACGAAAGGGGCACTTAAAATCTAGAAAAGGGGGCGCGCTGAATCTATACGTGAAACAAGGCGCCCAGGTTTGCGGCAGTATCTGACACCTTTGAAAAAGATTGAGCGCAACCCTGCAAGATCTATTGTCTAATGCGATATAAACGTCAACAAGTACGGTGTGTACCTTGAACGAGTTAAATATCTAGAATAATGTTTGTAATGAATTCACTAATATACGAAGGATGCCAGTGGAATATTAATAACTGGTGAGATTCGCTAATAATTTGAGTGGCAGACCATAAACAGCCCCTGCTGACCTATGATACTAGCTGAGCAATACAAAGCGACTTCAAGTCTATAAACACAAGATAAAATGAATTGTTCCCAATGATCATGCGGGGGGTGCGCTGTATAACGGGCGCATATAACACAAGCCCTTCCAGGGGCGCCCAATCATGCTGTATTGGGCGCCCCATTTACCAAGTCGTGAGCGCCAAACCATTCTCGATCGACATTATTTATTATGTTCGAACCGACAAACATACATTGTCATTATAATGCGCCCCACCAATCATGTCATTATTGGCGCCCCTCCGGGATAAGTAACACCAAAGCTCACACAGTTTTGGACCCCTACCCTTAAGTTAGGTGTTAATCGTGTGATTCATTATGAGGCGCCTCATCATTTGGGTGGTGGGGCGCCTCATATAACGACATGAATAGAAGTGACATTGGTTAGGAGCCCCATTAATCTAGTAGTAGGCGCCTAACCAAAGTCACTCGGCTTTAAAGGGCGCCCATACTGAATATGGACTCGTTAGTCGCTGGCTTCGTATTGCGTCCAATAGAAAGGGCGCCCATTACATTTTTCTCGCAATGGATAAAGGCATTATGCATTAGATGCGACCAAACAATCATATATTGTCATAATAAGGCGCCCCACCAATCATGTCATTATGGAAGGTCCTCTGGGATAAGGTGCACACAGATCACACCGTTTTTGACGCCCCATCAAGTTGTGATGTTCATCGTGTGACACATTGTGAGGCGCCCCGGCATTTGAGGCGCGCCTCATATATAGCGACATGATTGATGACGCTTCCATAAAACCAAGTGACATTTGTTGGGCGCCCTGTCACTCGGCTTTATGGGGCGCCCATACTGATATGGGCATGTCAATCGATGGCCTCGTATTGTGTTCAATGGAAAGGGCGCCTTCGGCGCCCATTAGGGGCGCCCGCTTTTTCGCGGTGGGGCGCCGATATTTCCCAGGGGGGGCAGCTGCCCCCTTGCCCCCCCGCTAAATACGGGCCTGCTGTCCTGTGTATTCAATCGAATGCACGTTATCGATTAATTGACAGTTAAAACAAGACTGGGTCTTATCCCCGTTGTCCGGGCACGATTTTTGTCTTCATTAGGTGTTTTTGTTGACATGGAAATAAAGTTGTTCAGGTGTCAGATTTCGCTGTCAACCAAGATTTTAGAATGTCAAACTTGTTTGGGTTCTGGTCATCTATTTATGATCGAATGGGGATAGTTTAGTTGGTTTCTCCTGGCTTACGTTTTCTTAGTGTGTTACTATACATGGAACGTAATAATGTCAAATCCACAAATCGTAGGGCTACAATTTATCGATGAATGACAAACTTCTTCCGGCGATGTCAGCCCGTGGATTGGTCAAAAGGAGGTCAGTATTCTATGGTTTGAGATCCAAGGTGTTTGAACACAAACTGATCCCGCAGTGAATATTCGTACGTAATTCTCTGTAAAACAGATTGGTTTGAACATTGTAAGTGGCTATGTTAAAGGATTTATTATCATTAAAACCAAAGTTTGTAGTTTTCTTTTTAAAAATAAGTCTATTAAGAAACAAAGTTACAATTCGTCATATAATGCCGCTGTCGTGCAAATTCTAATATATAAAGAATGGTGCTCAGATAACCTGTATTTTATCACAACATATTATGACGAAATGTTTATTTGCATCAACTCACAAATTGGTTGCAGTTAAACTGTCATCTGAAACGATTGAATCGTTCGCTAGCCTTATCTTATGGTAATTTTGATGGATGTCAAAGACAAACGGAATGTGTAAAAGACATAATTTAAGCAATTTAATCTCGTTTTCCGCTCGGCACTTTGACTTTTCTCTTCCCCTACGTATCAGTGGAGGTGTGTCCAGTCTATCGCCCCATTTCATTTTCGTTGCTGAATATGTTTACGAAAATAAAGTTATTAAAAATTCTCTATATCAACCGTTTGCCGATTAAAGGGTATTATACAATTCAGCTATGTTAACTTCATCTGACTAATATATTTTCGCCAAGACTGACTTCAATTGCCAATTAACGGTAATTATTTTGTCGTTTACATAAACTATGAACTCTCCGAATAACCTTTTCTCTATCAAGCAGGGTGTATTTATTGAATTGAGGAGTCATAAATAATTATCAACAATATTTATTAACCTGTCTTGGAAATTTGCATAATTCTTTACTACGGGTGCTTTAAGTACAAGTGATAGACAGGTTCAAAATCTCTGTGTTTTTGTAGATGCTATAAGCATTAAATTTGCTTCGTTTATTGCGTCTACGTCATAGAAAATAACTCGACTAATGTGACCTTTTGATGAACTTGTCAAATTATTATAGTTGGTATGGCATCTCTGAAGTGTGATAATAGCATACACAAATAATACATTGCAAGAAACGTTTTGTTCCTAAAGTGTCAGACATTAATAGAAATTCTGGAACGGGCCTTTGGAACCAACTTGTCTATACGGGTAATGGTAACTCGGTGGATATACCGCTTGATCAATCACCAGGTTAGATCCCGTCTCTCACTGGTTTAAAACATAATCTAAATCTACATTCGCACGTTTCCAACAGCCAGGAATAAAACTAAATAATCAATACTGATAAATATATTTAAATAAAACTAAACCTGTTATTAAATTACCAAGAAGGGAAATAAATGAATGGATAATAGATGCATTTTTCAATCTGTAATGTTTTTTGCCCATTTTCTCTCTATAATTGTAGCCAACTTAAAGGAGCTAAATCGCTAATATTAGGGACCTACAAATTGACACAAATCGGACGCAACGCATACAAAGATGTAATAAATTATGAATGTATAGAAACTAATATACATGTACATCCAATCGTTTCCTTTTTTTAATTCCGATTTCAAATCAGTTATGTTCGGCGAAATTCGCCAAAAGTCTCAATCGATTGGCAATCTCTAGCGTCTGGTTATTCCAATCTACACCGACAGCACATAATGCGCATGCTATCCAGATAAGAATATGGGTCACCGTTGGGCATGCCTAGTGGAATATGTCTAACCTTGTTTTTCGAGTCCCTTGTTACAAATGGCGCTGAAACCCATTATGGTACATGATTCGAGTACCAATGGTAAAATGTTTATTTTGTCTTAAATATTGGATATCAGAAGCCCATATTTTTCCGGTAAGATCACAACATCAATGTCTATTGAAATTTACAAAAAATTCGTGTTTTCAATGTCGAAGACTTTGGATGATATTGAGTTAGAGATGTAGTAGCTGCTTTAATCCAATTAAGTAGGAAATGGCCGTGTATAAAATACGGTTTATAATGCACTATTATTGAATATATCTGTTCTAGGGAGCGCCTTGGGGATCGTGTCAACTGAATATTCACCAATGGAATCAGCCTTAATGGCACAGAGACTAACGTTCATTATACGATTATATTAAAATGTATGTAATGTATTTTGTCAGGATCGGTACGATGCATGTACGTTTACCGGTTATAGAGCACTTGGTACCACCTATATTTTGAGAAGAGGCGGTGGGGGTGTATAAATAAATAATTATGTGGGAACCAGAGACGACACTATATATAAAAAAAAGTCTATAATAAATGTATATATAGGTATGTATAACGCTTATGGAGTAATTCAACTTTTCCTGCTTTCAAATCAGCGATTAAGACACATCTTTTCAGTCTAGCATATACTTTGTAATTTAATCTATAACTTCAATTTGTAAGTTTAATCTGTAATTTCTAATTTGTAATTCTATTCCGTAATTTCAAGTAGTAATCTCTATTATAATGGACTGGAACATTTTTATTTTTTATTATCTTGTATTTTATTTTTGTATAGTAGTTGTACTTATTGTTAATTGCTGTTCAGCGCTTTGAGATATGGAAGCGCTCTACAAATAAAATGTATTATTATTATTATTATTTATTAAGAGCGGGTTAAACATATTCCAAATATACTTTTAACGCAGAGATCATTGCTTCGGTAGCTGAGTTATACACGTTACCCGAATCAGCATTGACTTGGCGATAAGGAAAACACGAGCGACTGCTCTATATAACTGACTGAAGCGACGATTGATAACAGATACACGGCCAAATTTCTGTTCACTAATAATTCCTTTGAATGAATGAATGAAATGGGGTTTAACGTCCTACGCTTAAGCACCTAACCTGGGCTAATTGAAGACGGGCATACGCCATACAGTGTACTATGAGGGAAATTTTTCCCGGGCAGCGGCGCTACGGCCTACTCTTATATCGAAATCCAACTGCCAAGGGATCTTTTACGTGCACTCCAATTTGTACACGGGACCTCGGTTTTTCGTCCCATCCGAACGACTAGGCAGCTGTCCTTGTCAGGCCCTCCTTCTGCATTAATTCCTTTGAAGATCAACAGTTGTTATACGGGACTGTAGAGGATATCTGACACTTCAATAAAGTAATTGAATGTCATTAGATAAGAGAACACGAAAAGAACAACACAGAAAAAGTCCGTGCATTACCATGTTTTATAAGGTATAGAAAGAATATAAACAAGGGAATGTACGGACTATTTCTGTTTTTCTTGTGTTCTCTTATCTAAGTATATTTGGAATGTGTTTAACCAGCTCTATTACATATGTGATAATGACTGGCACCAATATTGTCCTTTAAACATTTGAATAACCTTAAATACACAATATCGGTTAATTAACGATTTATTTGTTTTAAACCTTGCACCTTATAATTTGTATTCTTTGGCATCTACAGAGCTAGCCATTTGGCAGTGTTTACTGTTATAGGTCCATCATGCCAGAATAGTAATTAAACAAGAGATATCTATATTTACACCCACTGACCACAATACAACAAAACATTGGTCCAACCACCGATCAGTACGTGACTGATGTAAGACACCTGTTTTGTATTCTTCTGTTCGTGAATTTTGGCGGTTGTTCTACATGGAAGATTAACTCAACAGCCAAATTTTACAGTCCCAGGAATGTCATTATAAGTTGCCAACACTAAACGAAAGTTTGAAAATCATTGTGCCGCCACTAATCGCAGGGTGCAATGTGGCGATGCGTTTCTCGGTGCTACACTACGTTACCAAATCGACCCAATTACTCACAGGCCATTGACTCACCAAAGTTGGAAATAAAATTGTCATTAATAGATCTTACTTTTATTATGCCAACAAAAATTAGGCTAACTAATTACTATCGTGTCGGTAATCTTATTTGAGAAATTGACCATGACAGAACTTTACAGTAAGATATAAATCAACCAATATACTGTGTTTATATCCATATGTGGACTGTATCAGTAATGCGTTCCATAATTCCCCACTGTATACTTAATTAGTCTACCCAGATACAGGATTCAAGTCGAATATATTAATTTTCCATTGATGCCGCGATGACCGTGTTATTAGGACCGAGATGAACATTTGGAGTCTTTTAAGCCCGGTTAGATCAACTAATCCTTCAGGGCTAACACGGAAATTTTGTCCTGTAATTCGCATGGCACCAGAAATAAAAATAGGTTGTTTTTAAAGATTGGTAGAAATATGTGAATAGGGGAAAACGCACAAGTAACAATAGGATGAAATATCGTAAATTAATCTCATTATGTAGAGGGTATCAACGAGACGTTAAACCCCAGTCCATATTTACGATACGTTACGTAGTCATAATTTTGAAACTCAGTTATATACAACACTCTCGAGAATTATTTAAACTTTTTAATCATTGTTCTGAAATTGTTTTTCGTCGTAAAAACATAAGGTGGATATGGAATTAAAACTCGTAATTATTTATTAAGCCTGCGGATGAATACCCTGATAAAAGTTAAGAAAAACAATGCTGAATCTTCTAGTCAGTTCGTATTCCCAAAAAAAATAACCCACCTCGGCACGTGTCTATACATTCAAGTATATTATATTATGTATATTTTTATTTTGCTATCGGTGAAGATAGAAAAAAATAAAACAATACAAATAGATAACATCTAATAATAAACTATTAATGTTATTGTTGTTGGCTGTAAGTGAATGGCCAAGTATAACTGTTATTTAATTTACTTTATCGTGTGTAAAGATTGCCAAAAGAGCTGTATTCTTTATAGATAACAAGTGAAAATACATCAATATTAGTCAGAATGTCAGTTAATCTCAGTGAAGAGTGGTTTAAATAAACGCAGAGATAACAAAACGTTGAAAGTGAATGGAAAGCGCTGATGTCAAACCATGTGTTCCTTTACGTTATCGTGTGTAAAGATTGCCAAAAGAGCTGTATTCTTTATAGATAACAAGTGAAAATACATCAATATTAGTCAGAATGTCAGTTAATCTCAGTGAAGAGTGGTTTAAATAAACGCAGAGATAACAAAACGTTGAAAGTGAATGGAAAGCGCTGATGTCAAACCATGTGTTCCTTTACGTACACGCCAATGTGTACGCAGATGTGTGATGTGCCAAGTTTTGCGTCCCAGCCGAGCGGCTTAGCTTACTTCGATTTCCAACTTTGAGGTCCATAGGGATTCGAACCAAGAATCAAGTTCTATGACCGCTATGCTACCTCAATTAAGATAAAGGTAATTTCTGTGTTTTTCTAAGAATCTTGCACTGCAACACCCAAAGGATGAACCCAATTGAAAAATAATATCGTAAGCATTATTGACAATCGTCACATTGCTGTGATTGTCTCTAGCATTATTTCCCATGCTCTAGTCTAACCCTTCGAGCTCTTGGATTTTCTGGCAAACATGACAACGAGACAACGGGAACATCCTTGTGTTTAATACTGCATGCAGGCCCGAAGCCAGAAACCAAAATTTAGCCGACATAGGGGAGCGAGGAAGATAAATTTCCGACGACAAAAAATCAATAAACGAAGGTCACCGCCGACTGCCGTAAGCAGGGGGAGGGGAGAGCACGAAAATTAGATGCCGAGAGGGTGTATTTAGGCCTCTATGACATGCAGGTGGCGAATGTGTCGGAAAATTAAGAGTTTCCAGCCGACATTATCTATCTCTCGGCCGAATTTGAGAGGATATGTCGTACTAAAACTCCCTCCCGGCGAAAATGCGAGATAGCTAACCAGTGATTTTTTTCCGACGCAGACAGAAATATTCCGACAGGAACGGCCATGGGGGGGGGGGGGGGGCTACCCCCCCCCCCCCAGCCCCTCCCCCCACTAGCCTCGGGCCTGACTGCATGGCTATTTTATTTTTTCGCAAAAGTACTAGTGAATTTTTATGAATTTTCCCTATATTGCTGCAGCCGAGGTGTAACATTATCAGATAATCTAATAACTGTGGATTGGACTTCTTTAATTCAACAAGACGGTAACAAACATTAAACTACGCTACACGTACAACAACCAATACATATTATACTATTGTAATCTTTACGGCCATCGTCTTCATTCACGTCTGCTTCTATGGTTCTATTTTGAGCTGTCCACTCCACTCAACTCAACTAACCGAACTGGGATCAAAAAGACCCTTCTCGGGCGAGCTTTCAAGCCCCACTCACTATTACATACACACCCTCAGCTAATTTATACTAAAGTTATATCACGGTTATATATAATTAAAATATGCATTTACACATATTATTGATATAAAATAAAAAGAATTATGACAACAGCTGAATACTAATAAATAAATTAAAGGTCGACTGGTTCTCTGACATGACCATTTCAATATGGCAGTAGCCTATCTTAACAATAATCATATGATCTTGGTAACAGCGGATATGTCAAAAGGACAGCGGAGATTTCACCCTTTGTTACATGGGTGATGGTCTTATTCGACGAATAAAAGCGTGTAATATGGTGTTAGCGTCCAACACATGGTTTGCTATGAGAGACATACATATTCGAGGACACTGACTTTATTATTGTCAATGCTAAACGTATTTCAGTATCTTGACAAATATTTTAGACCTTTCCGTAATTGAGTTTCCAAGAACCCTCGTCACTGTAAATGTCACCGAACACGAATCCATATTTTCCTGTAAAAAAACGGGGGAAAATTACCATGTTTTAGCAGATTTAAACAATTTGTAACTCGGAGAAAATAATCATCGACATAAGAAACTGTAAATGTCAAATGGCAACTGGTCAGGATTAATCTCGAGGCTATAATTCAGTTAGTTAAATTGTGAACCAAGATATTTTTCCAACACCTTCGAGTCAAATTATTGAATTCTATTATATTTTTGTTCAAAGACGCTAGCTGTGGCGCCAAACAAATTAAGAACGAAATTCGTCAAGATGAACCCCTGGCACGATGGAAATGAAGTCTCCGTATGTGTTTCTGATCCGGCATACACATCTTCTAGTAAGAGAGAGAGAGAGAGAGAGAGAGAGAGAGAGAGAGAGAGAGAGAGAGATATGGGTTTAACGTCCACTCAACACAACTATAGGTCATTTCGGGACTAACATATGGTTTTTAATTTTATTTCAATAATTCGCTTGCGCGTGGGGGTCTTTAGCAGGGGGGGGGTAATCCGGAGGAAACCCACGAGGTTGAGAAGGTGACCCTGTCTCCATGCCACATACACTGACACCAGGGCTCGAAACCACAGCCGCAAGTCAGAGGTGGCCGGCCAGCTAGAGGTCGAAGCGCGGCACTCTAGACCACCAGGCCATCGCACCCACCCACCCTCTTCTAGTGAGGAAATTCAATGGTTGGAGTGCGCTTTTTCGAAAGCGTTTTTTCGTGAGAGACTGATATTTTGTTCAGTACTAGTCGATTTCTACAAAAACTACAAAATATAACAAAAACCAGAACAGTCCGACGTCCGTTTCGAAGACCACTTTATATAGTTAACTCTGGAAGATTTCTTAGGACTGTTTTCTTTCCACTGAATTGTAGCACTTTTTAATTTTTGAAATATTTTTAAAAATAATTTCTTACCAATGGCGCCTATAATATGAATATTATGCAGCGTCGAAATATATATATCCAATTTAATTTTTAATTGTTAATGTGAAAATTATCCACCGAGATGCAAAGCTTCTCTTATTTTCACAATGTTGGTACTAAATTTATAACGACGCGTGTTCTTACGTTGCCGTTGTTCATTTATAAGCGACTTTAGAATGGGGTTTAACGTCGACTCGACACAAACTAGGTCATTTCTGGACTAACATATGGTTCAACTTTATATCAGTTTTATTTCAATAATTCTCTTACGAGTAGGGGTCTTTATCAATTATAAACCGGAGAACCCACGAGATAGCACAGGCGACCCTACTCCTTGTCATGTACAACCGGAATATGGAAACCACGCTAGTTCACTCAATGACAGACCTTCTGATCAGCGCACATGCTAATCATTTAGCCCCCCCCCCCCCTGCCCTATTTGGACAGGGTTATCCGGTAGTTTTCAGGGGGGGGGGGTGCAATATATTACACGTGTGTGAGTTCTTGTACCGTAACGTTTGGTCTTACCCGAACTAATTCAATAACCGATGGCGACCCTGCTAGAGAAAGAAGCGTGGGCATTATTGTTTTTACATCGAAGGAACATCTATTACTACTAAAAAAAAATACAGTGAATAGTAGAACTAGAAAGGAGTAAATGCTATTCGTATCCCGTCATGCTTGGTTTGAAATTGGTATTAAAGAAAGAATGGTAAAGTATATGTTCAATAACACGAGAACCTTTATAGTGTTTCTCACAAAACTAAATCAAAGAAACCAAAATACCAACTAAGACAAATATGTTGACTTTAGAATTGTTCTTAACGGTAATAATATTATGTTAACTCTTTTGTACTTCCTAGGACTGTCGGTGATCTGTATTCAGTAAATTAGATACTAGGTCCAATTTCTTTGTTTTGACTGGTACCATCATTACATTTTATAGTGATTCGTAATGGCAGCTTCCTGATACCTTGTACGTAGTCTTGTTTACTGCCTTTTTATACGCCTGCATTTCAGTGTGAACGTATAATATGTCGTCATGTGTCCGTCCGTCACAATTGACTGGAGTCCTGAACGAAATAATGCTTACAGGGATTTTTTTAATGTTAAAAACTATAGCCCCTGTCACGTTCACCAGGTTCTCCTAAAACGTGGCATAAAGTAGCTAAGTCTCAAGCTCAATATCATCCAAAACACGAATTCTCAACATTGATGTTGTGATCTTACCGGAATAAGATGGGCTTCGGATGGACTTCTGATGACATTTTACGATTGGTAGTACAGGAATCAGGCACGGATCCAGGGGAGGGGGGAGCAGGGGGCCGTGCCCCCCCCCTCAGCACCAGCGAGACTGGTGTATCTACTTTTTAATTGATGACATAAACATGATTTACGCATTGTCTATGCCCAGGCAATGCGTCAAGGCTCTGGGGATTACACCTAACCAATAATGTATGCGGCACTCTGATGATTACCATTTGTTACAATGTATGGGCCCCCCCCCCCTCGAAAAAATCCTGGATCCTGGCCTGAGGAATTGTGTACCATAATGTGTTTCAGCGCCAATAGTAACAAGCGACTTGACTAACGAGGTTAGACATATTTCACAAAGCATGTGAAGCGGTAACGCAATATTCTTATCTGGAGAGCATGCGCAATAAATACTATCGGGATAGACTGGAATAACCAGATGCTTGAGTTAGCCATTCGATAAGACTTCTGGCGTATTTCCCTGAACATGACTGCTTTGAAATTAGAATAAAAACGAAAATGATTGAATGTTTATCAGTTTATATATATTCATATTACATTATTATATACGTGGCGTCCAAACTCTGTCAATTTGCAGGTACCAAATATATTAGCAATTTAGCTCCTTTAACTCTGCATCGGAATGCCCTGGTAAGAAGAATATCGATGACACATTTCACATTTAATTACACATTTATCTTTTCCGAGAACCTGGTGAACATGACAGGGGCTATAGTTTTTTACATTAACTTATTCAAACGGGGCAGGAAGCAATAGGGTCATGAAAAGGGGAACCCTATCAATATTTAGTGTCGTGTGACCCCCTGCTTTCACGAAAAAATGTGAACATAATAGGTTAAAAATTTTGGGGTTTTATTTTTCAAATTGATATGAGTCATTTGGGGAATGAGAGGATGGGATTTACAAAAAAATTAGGCAAAATAAACAAGCCAACAACCCCTACATAAATAGATGACACATTGCACATTGAATTGCACATTTATGTAAAAGTATTGAGCAATCCAACTTATTATCTATACTTAATCTAAGAATAAAATGTTCAGGATCAAACTTAATCAAGATTTTGAAGTACCTGGTAGTGAAACTATAACCTACACAAAGTTTCATCCCTCTCCATCAGTTAGGATCAAATTTATCTTGTCCCAAAGCCAATGAAGTTGCTTATCTCTGAGCCATTCACCTAATGAACATTAAGTTTAAACATTCTTCTTCATTAAAAAGAATAGTTATTATATTCCAAGCCCGATCTGATTAAAATACAGATCTTTTGTTTGTTTTCTTTTTTTTTTTATACTTTCAATGGCCTACACTACAAGAATTTGTTGTAACAGATCGTTTCATTAGGTAATACCTCATGTCAACTAGAATAGAATGCCTGTTATATATCAATGAAGTTTTGAACAATAAAAAAACAAAATGAAATAGGATCTGTGTTTTAGTCAGATTGGTTCCAAGGCTACACAAATCAAAATTGCTTATCGCTACTTAGCCTAAGCAGAATATGCTCATTATCAAACTTAGTCAAGGTATTGATGTAATAAAACTATACACCCAGTTTCATCTATCTCACATTATTCGAACTAAGTTGCTTATCTCTGCTTACCCTAAGCAAAAAATGCTAATCTTTACACTCAATCAAGGTATTCACCAAATAAACACCTACATCAAATTTGAACATTCTAGCTCAATTAGAGTTATTGTATCCTAAAAAGTGTGTAAGACAACACACAACTTTTTTGCTCTATTATAAAGTTTCCTTTCACCAACCACGATGTAGTTGAGAAATATAATATTATTATAATAGAATTATATAATATAACTTTAAATAATAAATAATTTATTTATACAACATACAATAATACACAACAAATAAATACAATAAATAATAAAAAAAATATAAAAATAAATATCATATCAAGATCAATCTCTTGTAAATAATATCAGTTTACATACCCTGAATAAATATTGCAGCAATTCAAATCTCAAATCTAAAAATAGAATTTACCAAGGCTTTTGAAATGGAAAATCTTTTTTAAATACTATTTACATACTGACCAAGTGTAAAGTTTCAGATAAAAGAAAAGTTATTTACCCCTGAATTAAACTCATCTCCCTTATATATGTATGACTATGGGCGTACCTGATTGAACATTCCGGAATTGAATTCTCTCAATTCCGAAAAAGTTTCAATCGAGCGAAAAGAGAATTTCAGAGTACAACGCATAAAAAATATCTCAACCAATCATGACAGCTGAGACATATTTGTTACTTAAAATACGTCACAATTCTACTCACACCACCTCGGCTGTCAGGACTGATAGAACTGTGAAATGACTGAATTCTGTGTCACTCGATTGCAATTCTGTCAATTTGGGACGCTCTGGACTGTGAATCGAGCATCCCCTATCATTTTTAAAAGAGATTTTCCATTCCACAAGTGCCTGTATATATATAACAGCTGATCATGGACACACAATTTAAGACCTTAGTGTTTCAACAATTACAAAAGCAGTTAATAGACTCAAATCACACACGACAGTAATAGGTTCAAATCCAGGTGTGAGCCAAGCGGAACCAATTATTTCACACTTTTCCAAAATACAATACAGGTATAAATTAGCAGTGTACATAAACGATCTTGTATATTTACAAATTAAAATATTTCAACATTTAAATGTTGTGAGAAAAATGTTCACCCAAGGATCAAATAAATTCAAGCATTAAAATAATAAAAATGTCAGTATTATAATGTACAATAAAATACAAAATTATATAAAATAAAGCTTTAAACATTAGTACATCATGTATACTTTGAGCTTAATAAATAGCACTTGAGCATATAGTTTATGTTTATAAAAAAAACATGGACAATAGAAGTTTATCACATGGAAGCCATCAACTAAATATACTACTATCATAGTACAAATTAATATATTTCTGGTTCAATTGTAATAACAGCTACTATTCTCTGGTAACTTTGAGTGATAATGAGAACATTCATTTCTTCCTGATGGTTTCATTAGTCAGAGCACACCCAAAATGTTCATCACTACAAAAACATTGCATCAGACATAGGACACTGTTAGCACATCACACAGTTTTTCATCACTATCTGAGAATATCACAATTTTTCATCAAATTTTAATCATAATTTGAGAACATCACCTTTTATCATAATGTGTTCACACACCAAAATATTTTTCATCACTATAAAAACACATCACACAAAGTTTTCATCACTATGTGAACACATTACGAATGAGTCCATTAACTTGGGCGTTATTAATTGTTTAACATCTAATGTAGCCATACTATCATTACCACATGTCATACATACTTTACGTAAAGCAGCCTACAATAAATAAACAACAATTTTTTAATATAATAGAGGATTGGAATAGAACAGAACAGGGGAAAGAATCATTTCAGACTAATTTTCGGTTCATTTTAATAGGTATGTTTGCAATGGAAAAGTGAGAATTTTGTCTTGACAGTGAAGTATGCGTCTACCCTTCATCATGTTACAACTTCAAAAAGTTCTTTTTCCATACACACCGAGGTTCACATGGGTGGAGATGTGTTTTTCGTCTGATAAGTGACAACAGGGCTTGAAATAATCCTGCATATTAAAGTGAGAAAACATAAAATAAAGAGGTAATGAGAATAAATACATACCAGACTGGCCACTAAAACAGCATCACTATGACAACGTTCCTCAGCAGTACGACATAATTCAACTAATCTAGGTACACCTATAATAGAAATAACAACATTCAACTTTATAATGTACTAACAGTCATTCTATTAACATAACTCGGGCCTCTACCAAAATAATTCAACAATTTACATTTCCTATTGGTCAAGAGCTGAAATCTGCACAATACTAATAGTGTTCTGCCAATGAATCATCAGCATTTTCAAATTATATCTGTTTCTGAATATAAATCACATATGCAGCAGTTTTTAATTGTAGGATATATTTCCATGTTAATCAATATTTAAAATGCTTGGATATAAGGAGTGTACATCTATATATAATCTTTTAGTGGCATTTAGCGATCGGGCAACACATTAACAGAACACCCTTTTTATGGGATACAATCACTAGTTTTATTCTAAAAGCATGACGTTTCGACAAGTATCCTCTTATCGTTATCAAGCACAATGACATTTAGTAAACTTAAGGTCCTCTTTTTAGAATATAACTAGTGATTGTATCCCATAAAAACTGTGTTCTGTTCCATGTATATAATTTACCTTTTAATCTCAGTATCTCTTGTGCATTTTTTTCTTCACGACATAATCTGGTTAATGCTATAGCTGCTTTCTGTAAAACCCGTTCACAGGCAGCTATTTCTGTCTCAGTGTCGTATAAAGATGGTGATATATGTAAGAAATCTATAAGAAGATTGATTCCACCAGGCCGTGTAATAGAAAGATGAAAATCATCAGATGCAGCCATATTAGCTAAAATAGTTGCTATCTGTAAATAAATAAATATATTATTAACTCTGTGCTCCACTGTCAGTGTATATATACTGTATACTTTAGCATTGATGAACGTCCGTATTACAGGAGTTATTTCCCTTTGATCTTCACAACTAGAAGTGAACAGCATGACTTGTAATATTACACATCAATTTGAGACTGACAGTGACCTTGCCATATTTTCTCAGTATCTCCGCCAGAATCAAAACTCCCTACCAATTGGATTTATGCATGTCAGTAGTCAAGAAAGAATTCATTTTCCTTTATAAAGAATTATGGTATTGTTTCTTAATTTGATCACATTAATCCAATGGTTAGTTTACAGTGTTAAATCAGCTGATACGTAGTTTACAGTGGTAAATCAGCTGATACATAGTTTACAGTGGTAAATCAGCTGATACGTAGTTTACAGTGGTAAATCAGCTGATGTGTAGTTTACAGTGGTAAATCAGCTGATACGTAGTTTACAGTGGTAAATCAGCTGATGTGTAGTTTACAGTGGTAAATCAGCTAATGTGTAGTTTACAGTGGTAAATCAGCTGATGTGTAGTTTACAGTGGCAAATCAGCTAATGTGTAGTTTACAGTGGTAAATGAGTTGATGTGTACATGTAGTTTACACATGTAGTTTACGGTGGTAAGACATGTAGTTTACAGTGGTAAATGAGTTGATGTGTAGTTTACAGTGGTAACTAAATGAGTTGATGTGTAGTTTAAAGTGGTAAGACATGTAGTTTACAGTGGTAAATGAGTTGATGTGTAGTTTACAGTGGTAAACGAGTAGATGTGGAGTATACAGTGGTAAGACATGTAGTTTAAAGTGGTAAGACATGTAGTTTACATTGGTAAGACATGTAGTTTAAAGTGGTAAGACATGTAGTTTACAGTGGTAAATGAGTTGATGTGTAGTTTACAGTGGTAAACGAGTAGATGTGGAGTATACAGTGGTAAGACATGTAGTTTAAAGTGGTAAGACATGTAGTTTACAGTGGTAAGACATGTAGTTTACAGTGGTAAGACATGTAGTTTACAGTGGTAAGACATGTAGTTTAAAGTGGTAAGACATGTAGTTTACATTGGTAAGACATGTAATTTAAAGTGGTAAGACATGTAGTTTACAGTGGTAAATGAGTTGATGTGTAGTTTACAGTGGTAAACGAGTAGATGTGGAGTATACAGTGGTAAGACATGTAGTTTAAAGTGGTAAGACATGTAGTTTACATTGGTAAGACATGTAGTTTAAAGTGGTAAGACATGTAGTTTACAGTGGTAAATGAGTTGATGTGTAGTTTACAGTGGTAAACGAGTAGATGTGGAGTATACAGTGGTAAGACATGTAGTTTAAAGTGGTAAGACATGTAGTTTACATTGGTAAGACATGTAGTTTAAAGTGGTAAGACATGTAGTTTACAGTGGTAAGACATGTAGTTTAAAGTGGTAAGACATGTAGTTTACATTGGTAAGACATGTAGTTTAAAGTGGTAAGACATGTAGTTTACAGTGGTAAATGAGTTGATGTGTAGCTTACAGTGGTAAACAAGTAGATGTGGAGTATACAGTGGTAAGACATGTAGTTTAAAGTGGTAAGACATGTAGTTTACATTGGTAAGACATGTAGTTTAAAGTGGTAAGACATGTAGTTTACAGTGGTAAATGAGTTGATGTGTAGTTTACAGTGGTAAATGAGTAGATGTGGATTATACAGTGGTAAGACATGTAGTTTACAGTGGTAAATGAGTTGATGTGTAGTTTACAGTGGTAAATGAGTTGATGTGTAGTTACAGTGGTAAATGAGTTGATGTGTAGTCTACAGTGGTAAATAAGTTGATGTGTAGTTTACAGTGGTAAATGAGTTGATGTGTAGTTTACAGTGGTAAATGAGTTGATGTGTAGTTTACAGTGGTAAGACATGTAGTTTACAGTGGTAATTTAGATGACAAGAAATCCCTTGTTAAAAAAATGAATGTGTTCAATATAAAATAACATAACTATAACTGACCTGATCTTTAGAGAATAAAGATTGTGATTTATATGTTGAGGTAGATGATACTAATATATCAGGAGCACATATACCAGCTAAATATTCACAAGCCATAGAATCTATAAAGGTTAAATTAGCCACCGCAGCAGTTGATAAGAGAAATATTTCTTGACTTTCTGTTTGACAACATAATCCTGAAATATTCATATTGCAAGCTTACATATTAAGATTGTCAGCAACAACTCAAAATAAATAAACATTCAAAAATCTGTAGAGTGATCTAAAGTAGTGAAAAACAAAATTTAATTACTAATGAAATGAAATGGGGTTTAACATCATACTTTTTGATCTGCTCCATCCTGGCTAATGAAGACAGTTTGCTATGATGAACATTTTGCCCAGACAGCAACGGTTTCGAGTTCAAATGTCAAGGGTTCTTTAAAGTACACATCAATGTGTGTGTATAGGGGACCTCATTTTGTATTCCATGTGAATGACTAGACACTGTTCTTTGCGATGTCTTCCGATGTCTTGATGAACTTTCTCAGCCAACACTTGGAATAAACCGGAGACAACCAGGTTAATAAACCAAATCATTTTTCACTGAGCCACTGTATCTCCCTAATTACTGATGTAAATACTGAAGTAGGTACATTTATGTAAACAAAAAGAGTTATTAATAAAATTAATATTAAACCATGTATAGGCTACTCACCCATCAGAGAATTCACCAAATCTTGTAGATTATCCATTAATCCACCTATAAAATGATTATGTTCTATAGCAGGGGAGGTAATCTGAGCCAATACTCCCGCTGCTTCACCTTTCACACATTCTGGTTGTAAATCATCACATAATATATCTAATAATACACATAAACCACCTTCCTGTAAATATACAATATATAATACACATATACCACCTTCTTGTAAATATACAATATATAATACACATAAACCTCCCTCCTGTAAATATACAATATATAATACACATAAACCTCCCTCCTGTAAATATACAATATATAATACACATGAACCATCTTTCTGTAAATATACAAGATAACAGATGAAAGAGCTTTTGGTTTGCTAGATCTCTGTGTTTCTAGTTTTAACTATTTATATATCTATATATATACCGGACACTGAGTATTTGAAAATATTTTAATACAATATATAATATACATAAACCACCCTCTTGTAAATATACAAGTTATTTAAGATAAGTATATAGTTTAACCTTACCTTTTCTAATTGAGCTATAATTTCTGGTAAACAACAAATTGATGACAAAGCTCGTAATGATTGGACATGAGCAAACTTGACAGATTCACATACACATACATTAAGTAATGACTTTACACCACCGGCCTGTAATATAAATATGTCATAATTATAAAAAACTGTTTGGTATTATATACAGGGTTGTCTGCAATACCACTAAGGTGGAAGCAGACGTTAAATAAAGCTATTTCACACAATATATAAGATAAAGAAGACAGGGAAGCATTTCTAAAACTTTCAATACTTGAAGCAAATATTACTAAAGTACTTGTATCTTAAATATGAAATAATGTAGACATTTTCATTCAGAAAAAAATTGATGAGAATTTTTCGAACAATAATAATAAATATATAGACTTACATGAGATATTAACTGACACCAGTTTTCACCTTCTAATGATAAACTAATAATACTACTCATAGAATTTTGTAAATTTATTGCACTATTTCTTTCTACTTGTAGATCTTTTACCATTAACTGAAAATAAAAAAAAACAAATTTCACTTAAACAGATAGTACGAAATATTGCCATATGTAAAGATAAACAAATGATTCTACACTGATGTAAATATAAACAGTTAATATTAAATACCGGATATGTAAACATAAGCAGTTAATATTAAATACCGGTATATGTAAACATAAGCAGTTAATATTAAATACTGGTATATGTAAACATAAACAGTTAATATTAAACACTTTTACCTTTTAAAATAAATAGACAATACATGTACTAAATATTGGTAGAGGTTGCTCACAGTCAAGCAAAAATCTGTGTTTTTCATGCAATTTTGGCAAAACAAACACAAATATTGACAACACTGCATAATTTACATGAAGAAACGTTGATAGTATCAAAATGATTAGTTTGTGTTTAGATAACCAATAAAATTATTCTATTTATATCTTTGTTGTACATGTATTTTGTTTACTACAGCATAATATTTAATATAAGACTTTGAATGAGATAGTACACAGATAAGCTGTTTACAATCAACCAATCAAATATTGGCTTTCAAAGAGATACAGTTTGCTCTTTACTTCCTGTCGAACGGAAGATTGAAATGACTATGTGTCTTCTATCATCAACCATATGCAGTCATTCTCTACCTTGGACATGAAAATGTCAAATGTAATGGAATATTTGAACCACATTTCTATCAAAGTTTATAGATACAATATGGGAGATGAGGTAACGAGTTGGCAGCCCTCACTATAATAGTTAAAAACTACATATTATGTAAAGGCAATTTGCTGAAAATTTCAGTCAAATTGATCCACTATGAACCGTGAACCATATTCAAATGAAAGTTCCGCTTAGCCTCGATCATCATTACTGAAGTTGGTAAGGCGAAACTAATAATCTCGATTATCCATTTATTTGTTTAATCACGAAGGAAATTTTCTTGAAAATCCGACAACAATCCAACAAATATTGCAGTCTAGCTTTACCATCGAGTTAGTTAATGTCTAATTTATAATTTCTATAACATCTGAAGCCTAAATTAAGACTTGCAGTAATCAGATTTAGCTCTTGAATAATGTAACTTTAACTTCATCTGTTATAATTTGGAAATATCTTGGTATTATTATCAACTTGTTTAATGTATTATTACCTTGATTAAATGAGTGATAATGAGGTGTATAAGATGTGTAAAGGACTGTTCTAAGCATGTCATCTGATTTATTAAAGGCACCTTACATAATCTTGAATTAAAACTGCAAAGAAATTGATAAAAATAATTCAATAACAAACATTTAAACAATGTAGTTGACAAACAATTAAAATGGAGGTATGAAATAACAAAAGGCAATGGTCATTATTTATGCAGGTCTGGAATTTAGGGCAATAAGAAAAGAGTATTACTATTTGATTTAAAATTTAAAATATTTACAGTCCAACCAGTTTATTGCATCGAGGGGTTGAGTGGCAGAATAGTTCAAAATATGCAAATTATATCATAATGTCTTTCATTGAGACAAGTGACCTGATTTTGATTCCCAAATTGTATGTGACAAGGAGAAGAGTCACCTATCCAACCTTGTGGTTTTTCAACGGGTCCTCTAATTTTATCCCACTGCTAAAAACCCCTATGCACAATGATTTATTGAAATAAAATTGAACCATGTGTTAGTCTGAAATGACCTAGTTTGTGTCGAGTGAATGTTAAATCCCATTTCTCTCTTTCTCTCCCCCCCCCCCTTTTTATTGTATCTTTAAAAGTCGGAGTTAGATATTCTAATCTGGTTTTCCCTTTTATTGTATCTTTAAAAGTCGGAGTTAGATATTTTAATCTGGTTTTCCCTTTTATTGTACCTTTAAAAGTCGGAGTTAGATATTTTAATCTGGTTTAAAACTTCATACACCTGTTTATTTACATAACAAATATTTAGATGTATAACTTTTACAGGATCGGAATTCAAACCAAAATATTTGTTACACAATAACGTGGACATACATTGCAGCATGATAAAAATCAATATCTGTACAACAAAGTTACTAGATCTTTTGTAAATAATTGAATCTAAAAATATTTAAATATATAATGTAAATATCAAACATGTATCAAAGAATTATATCTCCACGAGTTTTAACAGTTAAAATAATGTGCAGCCAAAACAAACTATTTGAATGGTATTTGGCAGATTGAGAAAGACCAATGTTTGTTTAGTTAAAGCCTTATCGGCAGGAAATAGCATTACTTTACTACTTCCAATATTTCTCTGTGCCAAATTCAAACAACTGTTTCCAGGTTAAAACCGGACTGACCTTAAGTTAATGCAACAATACTCGCTAATATACTCACCTTTCAACTTTTTGTGCTAGTTTAGCACATTCTCCTATCACTTGTTCTTGTTGCTACAAAAAATCAATCAATCTTAAAGTAAGTTGAATAAGTTACTTTATATTGTACAAGTTGAATTTGTAATAGGAGTATCAGTCCAAAATGGGTAAAAAAATCAACTGAAATTTCTTTAATCTATATATGCTGCTTCTTATGTAAACAAGCCCAATGTCATCTTCATATTGTCTGGGGATTTGAGATAAGTATCTAGCATTACTATTTACATCTTGTTTCCTCAACTAGCCATTAGAAGAATTCAACTGTGAGAAATTTTATATTTTCGAAAAAACGCAAATCATGCACAGTTACTTTCATAAACAGGTATAAATCTTACTTACTGCTCAATCTAGTTTCCTTAAAAGGTTGAGCCAAGAGAGAGAGAGAGAGAAAAATGGAGTTTTATGTCCACTCGATACCCCACGAGGTTGGACAGGCAACCCTACTCCTTGTCACGTACCACCAGGAACTCAATGACAGACTTTGCAATACAGTAAAAAAATGCAAGCATTCGGCCATCTAACCCGCCCACGTAGAGCCAAGATTCCCTGGCTTTAACAAAGTGTCAAAGAATGACTACAGCGTTAAGTAGTGACAGCAAGAGCAAATATGGAAATTACAAGTTGTCAATACAGTACCTGTACCTCCAAATAGGCACTTAGGGGGTAATATATCCTTAGGAACCAGGATACCTCATCATGATTTATAGTTATTCAGTGTATAAACTACCCTAACATTATCTCTGTTAGATTTTACGGGTTTTTCCCAATGTATATAATATATACCTGAAGAATAGAAAGTGTTGACTGTGGAATTGCTTGTTGAGATGATTGAATCAATGTTCTTATTTGACAAGTCACATGACCTGATAACTGATGAAGCTCCTCCCATCTTTCATCCTCTGAACACCTTAAAAATAAAATAGTCACAAAATTATGTAGATTGATTATTAAAAAGGTGTTAAGAAAAATCTGTTTTAGCATTTTTCCAAGAAACTGAACCAAAACTTAGGCTCAATAACCAGATGGTTCCAAGTTTGATCCCAGTATTGGGTGAGAAGATTGTTTACGAATTTCCAAACAGCTTTCCCCATTTCAACTTTGCAAGATGGAGGATTTGCCAAGGAAACAAAACCTAGTCCCTCAGATTGTACAAAAAAGGGGTCCTGTCCAACCATATTAACATTGGCATTCAAGTAAATGAACCATTTTGACAGATGGAATTCAATGAAGAGATGACAACACGTCCCTCATAGCACACCGCATGGTGTATAAATGTCTTCATAAGCCTGGTTGTTGCAGAAAAGTAAGGCAACAATTTCCTTTCGAAGTTGGAAATTAAAACTGGAATATGGTATAGTCATCGGAGACATACATGTATTTTGGTAACTTATTTAACTGTTTCAGTTACATTTTATCAATTATAAAGGACACTTAAAATACCACTAAGTTTGAATTTAAAAGAAACTTACTTAAACAACAAATCAAATTCTTCTGTTATTGAAACAGCTTGCTTTGATATTTCATCTATTCCTCCTACAAAAAAAACAACAAATAATATTTTTCATTGACCTAAAAACAAATAATATTTTTCTTTGAACTAAATTTTAATCGAATACATGTCCATAGATAAGAATAGAGAAATTCTAAAATCATAAACTGTTCATTTTTATCTGATTTTGACTATTTTGAAAGTTTGGGAATTAATTGAATGTGTAATATTTATGGGTACAATCAGAATGAAATAAGATCCCAAAATTTATTTTCATATAATGAGCATAGGAAACTTATTCATAAAATTTTACACTAAAATAAGGATAAGTTTCCTTAAATTTCATTCTCTTCAATTTCAACTTTCACTCCGATAAATAAAATGTAATAAGATATTGGGTCTTTCAAATTGTGACAGGTTAAACTTGTTTTTTATTCTAAAATCATAAGACAAGATAAGAATATTTCTTTGATTTGATAATTGGAAGCTGAATTTATAAATACCATTAACTATAGTAAAACATCAAAATGAATCTGCCATTATTAATAAGCTTAAAATAGATCAGAGACTATCTTCATTGACTATGATTATATTTTTAGATCCTGCAGTCATTTCATATACATTGTAAATAATCCCCTGTAGTATGTACATGTAGTGTGTTAGAAAAAGGGGCTAATCTCAATAAATAACAGTCTTAAACGCACTGTTAACTCTGAGATATTTAATACTAATAGATAATCTGTTAATCCCATTCACATGAGTAAGCATTTAATTGATTACCAGTAGTTAATGACTTTATATTGTAATCTTGCATCACTGGTTAATCTATATCATATTACAACTAAATCACCATCTAGAAATATTGCTTTATCTATTTAGTACAGGGAATTGGTTTATAAATAAACAAATTTAAAACTATCCATTAATCCCATTAAATGAGTAAGCATTTAATTGAATTATTGGCTTAAAAAAATTTAAGTAATGACTTTATAGTTTAACATTAAATCAGATGTGTATCTGTATCAGTACATAGCAGACTAATTCAAAATATTATTATTACAAATAAATAATGTTTTATCCATATAGTTATAAAATGTACTTAATTTCAAATTAACAGATTTAAACTATCTGTAATCACATAAATTCTCTTCCATTAAACATTTATCGTTAGGATGAATTAAGAAAATGTAAATATTGTCTGGGGCTACACTGACTTTATGTATTCAGACAGTGTCTCTAGAACTGTGTGACAAGTTTACTGAAAATCCACTTAAAACATGTAAAGCTAACATATTGAATAAACTGACCCGCTGACATTTGCAATAAACATGATGACATTATTTCTTGTACATGTACAATTTTTTTAAATTCAAAAACAACAAGCAACAACAGTGTTTGACCTTTAAAAAGACTGAGAAGGAAATCTGGTTTAAAACTAAATAAACTCACTAAACAATTACCAATAAGAAACTGTACCAAATAATATAGATCACCAAATAAATATACAATCTTACCTTTCCAGTTAACGGACTGTGTTGTTTTAAAATTGTTTCTTCCATTAGTATGTAAAGGCTTTCCCTGTAGAACACTCATACATTCTGTTTCTGTTCTGTCTTCTAAATCAACCAACCATTGTTGAACTGAATCAAATTCCATTTTTATCATTGATCTTACACCTGGGGAAATTAATCTTAAAATAAAATCCTGATACCAGCACTGTTTTAAAAGATAAAAACATCCATAATTTAATAATATAGTCCAGGGACATTAGAAATTATGACAAAGTTTAAACTAAAAAAACCTTCGACATCTTTGGCCTATCATGAATGAAAATAGTCATGAAATCTTAACTGTCACTACACACATCATATTCATAGACATCACTTTATACCTGTTGTCCTATAACAGTGTACAATTAAAAAATTTCCACCTGTATTAAGTGTCCTGTAAAACTAAACATATAGACAGTCGCCTTCTGAATGATACAAATAGCCGTATGCCTGCCAGCTTCTCCTGTTTATGTAGCCTAATGAAAATCAATGCTTGTTACACACTATTATACGCTTTGTCCAGATTCATTGGCTATTTGCCATTAAACTTTGTAAACTCTTCCAATTAATACATTCCTTTACAGTATCAATATTATGTTGAGGTCCAGAGGAAGTTGATCATTCAGCTGGGGAATGTAACACTGTAATAAATTGCCCATCATATCATATATCTCAGAAATGATAATACTACATATGTACCTTGTTTCTGTTTCATCAACAAGGTAGTGTTATAACACTATTAGAAATCTGGTATAGTCAATGTGAATCACTCAGGAAGTGGAACATTTGCTATTTGACATTATTTGCAACAATAGTCGACTAAATATAATTATAGTACCAGGTATTAACTATCTCTGTGTTTTAAAATTTAATCTCTTAGCAGCCCCAGTCACATATTTCAAAGAGAAAAAAAAGTTACACAGCGCAACACATATCAGATAAAGACCAGTGCTTTTACAGTAGCAAGTTCTCATACCTAATCATGTACACATACTCCTATGTTATAGTTACTTTGAATTGATAAACAATAAATTACTATCACTAACAGTTCAATTTTCATATTTATAACAACTTGATATTTTTTATGCCTGTTAATTCCAATACAATTAAACTAAATCAATTTATTCCGATTCTATTTTCTAACCTGGGACTATGACTATAGGTAGGCTTCTCGAGACTCTAGAGAATGAATGAATGGATACTTTCAAGCTCTCTTCAGGCCTTCTACTTCTATCTAAATGAATGGAATTATAAATATGTTGTTTTGCGATCTCAAATCTCTACACCGAACTGTCACTTTCTGTTACCATCAGCCACAAGTGACAGCGACTGTCAGTGACTAATAGTAATAGAGTGTGAACCTTTACTTCACGAAAATAAATGCAACAACAAACTACTCGAGTATGCATTCCTTTAATAATTATTTTCTACTTGTTTTTGGCGCAACGTAAATAATTAATGCTTACCGCTATCTTGTACAATAAAACACAAACACCCGATCACCTTTTAAAAACATTCGTAAGACAATATTCTTCCAAGGGGTCCATTATGTCAACAATCTACTAATCCGTAATCTCTTCACGTCCAAACACAATTTGATTTGTTTACATCTGTGGACAACCGGAAGGAAAGTGGTAATACCAAAATGTTGATTGTTTAAAAAAAGAAGAGGGAAACGAAATTGTAGCTATGATACCGTTTTACGCCACCTCTGTTCTAAAGATAATTTGGAATCCTTGCCTTAAAAAAAAGTCACACAAATAATAAAAAAATTTAAAGGTCAATCAGAAATGATAAAAAATATCAAGTAACATTTTAATCGAATTTAAGCCCAATAGCAAAATCAACGAAAACATGGGCTAAAAAAACGGGGTTTTTTGCCCGTTATTAAGACCATGGGCTAAATGACGGGTGGGCTTAAATACTTGCAGTCCCGGTATATTAGTAAAATATCCTCCCATTCTATTTTACTCCAGATATTTTTTAATTTTAATGTTTTTGGGTGGACAACTTAAGTATTTTGTGTACCGTAATTATCTTCTATTATAGGCTATAAAATAGTCTTAAGGACTATTATAGTAGGATATTCAGATTTATACTGTAGGTATTTGATCTAATTTATGAGGCAATCATACATCATAAAAAAAACAAGCGGTTGCCATGGCAAGATATGCCAACATTTTCCAAGAGATGGAAAGAGAACAAGCAAATGAAATATCAGAAGCGACCAAGATCTTTAGGTTATATAGCCTAAACATTTATTTCAAGTTTCATCAAAATCTGATCAAAATGTCACTTCTATGAGTGTCCCCAAGCTAAAAACGTGATTTTTCAGGGACCATATCCACAAATTTACCGTCCAATACATGCCAATATCGAAAGGAACCAAGATCTTTGGGATTTAAAGCTTAATTTTCAATTTTCGTTAAAATCGGATAAAAAATGTGACCTGTAGTGTGTCCACAACAAATGTGGTCAAAATTTTCATGTAGACATATAAACCTCCCAAGTTGAAATTTCAGACAAGCTATTTGGGTTTGTTCTTCATATTTTGGCTCTTAATTTGCATATTTTCACTCACCTTTATCAACATGTAGCCATTGTTATCCGGGACAGCTCCTTTAATCAAAATTTGATCACTATGTTATTATGTGATGAAGGGACATAAATGGGGTTCAGCATCAATTCCATATAATTAAGTGAACGCAGTTTGTGGTTAATTTTCCTAAGCGCAGTGGAAAGCAACCAGAACAAAAAAGCCCACCAGATTGTCACATACAACCTTGGATCAATCAGACTACTTGTATAATATGACTGTACTTGCATAAACAACTGGGCCACCTAACCATGTTCTGATGAAGCAGTGTCATTGTAGAGACCTGGGAGCCACAGTGGCTCAGCGGGTAGAACATTGGCTTGCTAACCTGGAGGTCGGGTGTTTGATCCCTGCATTGTCCGGAAAAGTTCATCAGGGTTTTCCGCCATGGTTCCACCTTGTCAGTGGTGCAAAATTGAGGGCCTGGCAGGGGCAACTTCTTGTTGTTAGGATGGGATGAAAACCGAGGTTCCATGTACATACTGGCATGCAAGCAAAAGATCACTTGGCAGTTAGAATTCGATATAAGAGTAAGCCGAAGTTGGAGCAGAGCAGTAGGATGTAAAACCATATTTAATTTCGTTAAGACAACTGTAACCCACCCTTTTCAACTGCTGAGTTATCATACATGTAGGTCTATTGCAAGCTATGTATCTACCATGCATTACATCATTTCGAAAACTCATTATCTGCATTGTGTTTTTAAACTCCATAACAAGAATCAATCCTTGAATTCATATCAACTGATGGATTAAACCAGATAAAAGGCAGCCTCTTCAGACCAAAATTTATCCATAGCTATACTGATGCAACATAAGGAACAGTTGTTTGAGCAAACCCAAGGGACCCAGAGATTTAATCAGACACAAAACCCCAACCCATTCTCCAGAGTCTGCAGCCAGAACCCATAACCCAAACCCTGGACATAAATGCAATTCAACCATCTAAACCTTCAATTCAATTATATATTTTGACCTACAAAGAAACAAAGTCATGAAAGCAAATCTTTATATAATATAAGTTTATTTTTCGTAGCTGCAAATACTTTGTACATTAGTCTGGGTATACAATAAAGAATTTATACCTCAGACATTTTTGCATTCAAGAATCAACAGTGTTGTAGATCACCATTTCTGTATTCCCATTAAGGCCATAGTGAACCCACAACCAGAGTAAAGAGACGATCAACAAGCAAAAATATATAATACAATTCTTTCGCCATATTTGGCTGACGCCTTATACAATATATAATATAATATAATATATATTAATGTATGTACAATAATTGATAATAATTATATTATTATACTTTATAGTGACTAGTGATAGGGTGATCGCTAATAAAGTGAACACAATCTATTTTATAAAAAATATTTCCTATCTTACTAAATATAAGATGTCGTCAGGTGTCTTTGCTATGAAATAAAATAAATACGTTTACTATCAATTTAAGAATTAATGCTGTGTCTTTTACATCTACAAGTAAGACAATGCCCTGATCACAAATATTAACAATACATATTGATCATAATATATTATTATATACTCTGTAATTAAAATGATACCTATATATGTATCTATACACCTAAAGGTATCTTAATCATTAACACTAACAATAAGATAAATCATTTAAAGCTCTCGGTTTCATGTAGATTTAAAGGTATTTTATGAAGAGGTTTAAAACTAAGTAGTGTGTGTCACTTTAAAAAGCTTTCACCCAAACAAATAATAGGATATATATTACATGTTTAGATTGCTGCTTGTCATGCAAGAAAAATAAAAATATTTTCTTAAACAAAAATGATAAATTGACCTCATAATAAAAATATTTCCCCTTTTTCCCACCTAGGGAGAATACTAAGAATATATACAAAAACAACAAAATTTAAAACCACTTTCAGTCAACCTATCAGACATGAATATTTTGACATCTGGGTAAAGTCTGAACATTAGCACATTGGTTGGTTATCTCCCTTTAAAATAATCAACAACAAGAACAATATGGGAGTTTTCTGTAACTTAAAGAGGTTTATGATAAAATGATATGATAAAAAACGAGAAAAAAAAAATGTCCTCAGTATTTAAAGACAACAAAGAATAATTTAGATAAATTTATGGCCTTAATGAAATAATCATTTTAATGCTTTTATATCATTATAAATATATTAGTGTATGATGGTTTGTTCCTTAGTGCAATGGTATTAAATATACGTAGTTATGTTAATATGAATACAGTCTATAATTTATTTTATATAATTTACAGTTATCACAATGAGTATTAGCTATGTATTAATTGGCTATCATTGACAAGAGAGATAGGAAAATATGAATTGATAACATCATCAATTAAAATATGAATCCAATTTTTGTTTTTTCATTTACCATGCAAAGTGAGCAAATATGCAAGCTTGATAATGATTGGTCCTCTAAATATATAAATGAAAGTTAAAGAGACTGGATAATGATAAATTATGTAACCACCACCAATGAGACAATGTAACAAATGCATGGGTAAATGCACAGCTATGGCTGTCTATCTTTCTCTAGGCTGTTTCAATATCAACAGTAAGATTTCCACCAGCTTTAACTGAAAGGATATCCCCTGGTGCTACTGCGATATCGGGATGCATCGTCGCTTGGTAATCCTGGCTATAGGTGGCTGTTTCATTCTTTTTGCCAATCTCAACTTCTTTAGTCATAGTAACCACGTTTGGGGCAGAAGGTCCTAGATTAGCACTGTCTCTTAGTTCTTGGGCCTGAAAGTCTTTATCAGATTCCGGTCGGACTTCGCGATCAGCTAATTTACTTATATCTTCGTTTGCTGCACACCAAATCTGTCTTTCCCATAATACCGACGGAATCAAGTCATCTACCCCATCTTCATTTTCATCTTTTAACGACATTAATACTCTGGATTTCACTGATAAAAAGAGAGAACATTTTTTTTTATTAACCTATACATTTATAAATTGTCAGAAATAATGATCATATAATTCATTTAAACTCTATGTGCAAGTTTTACAAGTTATGTGATAATTGTGATGTGTGACAGGATAAAACAAAAATCTAATAATTACTAAGACATTTACATGTATCAAATTTTAAGGCTTTTATTTTAAAAAAAATACCAATCTTAGTTTATAATATGATCTAAGTATATTATAGTTTGTTAGACAACAAATAACTAATCTACATTAAAAACCAGTGACCATCATTGTAAGTATACAGATTTTAAACCTGAAGATAGGAGAATCTTGTAATAGATTCTATAAGACCAACATAACATTTACCGTTTTAGAAATAGTTTAATGGTGGATGAAGTCGATTAATAAATTCTATAAGCATTACTATGCAATTAATTTAGACAATATCTTAAAGTAATGCATGTAACAGTGATCGCTTTAACTGTAAATGTACAATTCTCTTTTTTCTCTTAATTTATAAATAATTCAAAATGGATTTTGTTGCAGTAGTTAATGAATAACAAGTCTTCTTCAGGTTTAAATATGTGAACACTAAGCGATGATCACAAGTTGATATACCAAGTGCTCCACACTTACAGTTCGGCGTAGAATAATCATCTACTTGAGCCTTAGCTATAGATGGTTTCATGGCTGGTGATGGTACCACAATACTTGGTTTGGCCAAGAAGGAAGGAACGTGTGGACCCAAAGAGTAACCCACATTCAATGATGTAGATGACCAACCGCCAAGGAAGACGGCAAAACACAATACAAGGACCTGCAGCATACGAAGAAAATTTCTACCATTTTGTCTAATGTAACTAAACATTTTATAGGCCTACTTATATTTCAAATTTAACTTATTAAATTTAAATGTCAATTAGCTCTGTTCTGTTTATAGACTTTTTAAAAAAAGATATTGATCAGATGCTTACAATATGACAATCCAAAGTAGGTATTTAATGGGAAGAGAAAAAGCAAATAAAACTAATCCCACATTTTGATAAAAGAAAAAAAATCCTCATCAAACAAAAAAAAGAAGACTGTTTTGTATATCTCATTTTATAAATTAAAATTCTATATCAAAATAGCCCTAAAATCAAATTTAGAAAAAATTATTTTCAATTTGCTTATGCAATTAAAACTAAGCAAGGATAAAAATATGTTTGTTAGGTTTTTATAAAAAAAAAAATTATTTGTCCAGATCTAATAGATTTTGTTTGCATTAGAACTAAATGTAAGCTTTATTTATTCACTTAAAGATTACAATTTTATAACATATAAATAGATCAATTTGATATTTCTTAATTCATGAAATTATAAAATGAGTAAATGGATTGTCATATATAAGAATCAGAATATAGACATGCACCTAGTAAATAGTATATTATGTATGATGATGATAATTTTGTTAAGTATGATAAATGTAAATATGGCTGTAGGGATTGTTTCATAAGCTGCAGTTCCTAGGATATAGATAGGTCTGTCACCATGTAAATTTGTCAATGAAAATAAATTAGGTTTCAAAAAAATTCAAAATGAAATACTATAAATAACTGTTATAATTTCAGTTTATTTCAGCATTCTTCATTGAAATGTGAACATGTTTTATTTTTTATTTTGAATATTTTTTTATAAAGAATAGTGATTTATTTTTAAACAGAATAATTTGATGTTAGCCATAAAAATGATTAGAGGTTTGTAAGAAATAGAATAACTCCCACCAATGATATGAAGTAACCAAATAAATTGTGAAGTGCATTAAATGATATAGGTGCAGACTGTGAACCGAAAGTTAAGTGAGAAAAGGAAATTGTAGAATTATAAGACCTACCATTAGCACTGTTCCAGTTTGTGTTGCGGAGGTTTTGCCAACTAAGGCCTGTAGTTTGTGTAATTGACTTAATAACGATCTGTTATTATTTTCTAATGAATCCATCTTTCGTTTTAAATCTGTGTTTTCTTGGTTATAGGCTTCAACTCTACAAAAAAAAATCAAAAAGACCATCAATATGAATATATGAAAAATATGCCCGTAGAAAGAAAACATGATTTATCTTGTATAAAATGAAATTGTGAACAGATAATATCATACCTTTTTTCTAAAGTTTCTAAATATTCTTTCTTTTTTCTTCTACTTTCTTGAGCTGAAATCTAAAATAAAATACACATTGAAGATTACATGTCTTAGATTTAAATTGGAGTTCTATCCCTTTATTAGATAACTCTGTGACATGACCTCCTCTCACAATGTCATTCTCCACGCAAGTCTAAGGGAAGACAACTCTGTTTGGGAGATTGTCACAATGTTACTCTAGAATTTACATCTGCTGGCTACACAAACAAATATTCTGGTTCTCAGAGAAACCGTTGAAAAAATCAAATAATTACTTAATTCGTGTGGCTGTGACTTAGGACAACATCACCTTCGAAATTCTACATTTATCTTATCTTTTTTTTAATTTGTAGAAATTCATTTACATAATTACTAATTCCTGTGCTATATATCTCAACTTTATGCTAATCTGAAAACAAATTTAATTCCAAGCAATAACTTATCAGCTCGGTCTACGAATGACAATTCAAATTATTTTAGTTCTTATGTGAATGCTACTCTTAGTCAGTGCATCTCAATAGATCATAAGTTGTATAAAGAGATCTTCAATATTCATGAAGACAAATATGCATCATTCCTTATAACAAGGTTGCCAATTTTTGATTGTAAACAACATTTTGCAGGGATAACTGAGCCAAACAGAGACTTCAGAATTCCGTTGGAACCAATTAATAGAGCTTTCAGTCTTTAACAAAGGAAATATGAATGCAAGATTATAAATGAGGTTATTTTGATATTTTAAGTGATGAGACAGTTTATGGACATACTAATTTTACATCTGTAATGCAAATAAAGGAATTTACCTTGTTTTTTATTTTTCGACGGATTTTTTTCAGATTCTTTTCCTCTTGTTTTGTAAGTGGCAATTTTCCGGGGATGGGGTAACCCTCTGATATTAAGGTTCTCTTTTCTTCTTCAGAGAGTAATAGCACTCCAGATTGTGGGATCTGTAATAGGGTAAGATGCTAAAATAAATTCCAAGGTAAAAAGGTTATTAATATAATTTATGCAGATGAGAATTGTAATATAAACTATTATATTAATGTAATTAGTAATGTATGTCTGTTGCAACTTTATGCTATTAATTTAGAAGAAATATTAGTGAAATGAAATATAAGTGTTTGATTTGACTGACAGATTAACATGTTTTTAATGAGTCAATATCTCACATGTCGCCATGCCCCAGAGGCAAGGGAGATTATTCTCAACCTATCTCACCAATTCTCTCATTCAAATTTCTGATAGGAAATATAAAACACAAGCCTGAGGTCAAAAGATATCAATCACATAAAGTCAAAGAAACTTCACAAACACAAAACACCACAACAATGTCATAATATTATAGAGTGATGCAGTGAGGACCAGACAATTAAGTATCTTTTTATTACAAAGTCAAATGCCTGAAGGAATGGGCAGTTCATAAAGTACAGCAAGGGTATTGTTCTTTGAGAAAACATTGCATTATACTGTATCAAGGTCAAGTACACTTTCTAAAGAAACTGTATTAAGTTATGTACATGTACTTTCATGCATTCATTGACTTTATTTATGTATCTCATGCTTTATAAAACTTTGATGCGTTTCTTGTCAAAGATATTAATATTAATAGATGGTTTACAAAATGAACTTCATGCCATGCTTTTTTTTTTACCTTTACCAAGTAAGGTATATATTTGATCATCTTACCGGATTAAGAAATAAAGGTTGGGTGAAAGTTTTAGATTCGGAGGTGGTGATTGTCTGATGATGATGTCGAAGTGGTGTTTGTCGTATGGGACTGGAAGGTGCTGATCTTTGTGGACTCAGACTGCCTTCACTATCACTGCTAGCACTACTAGGCGGGGTTGGAGGCAGATTTACAGGGTCGTAACTGATAGCTGAAAATAAAATAAAATACATTTAATTCCACTATATAACAATAAAATAAATAACAGACAGTGCAATTTTTATGATTTTCTTTACATCAAGAACAATACTGCATGTAATTGTATAAATTTAGGCAAGATGAGATGAGATGACAGTTAAAATTTATCTAAACCTAATAAAATCTCAACCAAATTTTCACACCCTTTAATAATAAAACCATAAAAATTTCATTGTCTTAGAACATTATCCCTGCACTTTCTTTATGGCTACTAAGCGTGTCTACTTGAAGGATAAATGTCTAACAAACAAAAAGCCCTCAAGCTATGCAACTAACAATTGAGTGGTCATATCAAAACCCTTCAATTCAAATCCCCTTAAAACCCTATTCTTGACATTTTATGTAATGGTCTGCACCATAAATTTTAAACTGAAGTAGTAAAATAAATGATGTCTTTATTTGTCACCACTGTCACCGATATTGAAAGGATTCATTTCACAAAAACTGACTATAACTGGCATTAAAATGGCCACTTATGGTGTCTGAAATAAATGTACTGTTGTATGGCTAAAAAAAACACCACCTAAATCATAGGGTTTTGATAACAATTTGACAAGAATTTGGAACAGAAATATACCCACACAATAGTGGCCTACACACCCTTTCTAATGCTGCTCTGATTCTAAATGAAGTTTGGACATCGCACCTTGTTAAACTTGCATGGTTTTAGCTAATCGATACATGTACAAGAAGTGACAATCTAGTGCATAAGACAGGTTATGCATAATCCTAGGCAGTTTATATTCTGCCCTGTCTATTTATCCAATAGATAATATATACTATAACACATACTTATGGAAGAACAATTACTGATATATTTAGGCAACGTTTCCAAGAGTATTCTCTCAAGGTTTTCAAGCAAGTACAGTAACAAATGTTGTTATTGCTTATCTTTATATAATTGCCCTACACATTTGCATAAGTATGTGTTATAGTTTATTGCTTTATCCAGTTACTAAATGCCTCTAAAAGATCAAGATAATATATAGACCATTGTGTCAAGTCTCAACATGTATATTCTTTATTGATTTAATTGTTAAGAAATATATTTTATTGACTTTCACTTCATTACCCATAAATCATGGCTTTTATTGCAACTTGAAGAAAAGATCCAAGACAAGGCAGGGGTACTTGGTTTAGAGGTGAATTTAACAATGTTATTGTAGACATAAACATAAAACAATGCTCCACTCTTCATGGACATGCTCCAATGATTTTGATTGACTGATATAATGAAGTATGGGTGAACTGCATGACTGAAGGCATTTTCAACACCATGCAATGATCAATGCAAAGATAAGTGCCCAAAGGGTGACCAAAATGTCTATTATGTTATGGTTCACACTGCACAATCATAATTAATATCTAGTAGGCTTGCATAGCATACATAATTATGTACTAAAACATATTTGATAATAAAAATAGCTCTCTAGGCATGTGGGCATTAATACTTTTGTTTGTATCTAAACCAAATCACTGTTTTCATGTTCCAGAAAATTGTCATTTTTTGACTTGGGTCTAAATCATAGTATTTTTTAGACCAAGTCAGTTATTGTGTGTAAAATCGTGGAATGTTACCTGACGGACTCATGTCTATAGAATCCTCACACACATCTACTGGTTCTTGTTTTATACAGATTTGTGAATAATCAGGAGTGGTATCAACTAATGTCTGCTGAGATTGGGGTGCCAATATTATGGTTGGTTGACATGTTACGGCAGCCATTGAAACTGGTACAAGTAATGGGTCTTTTTCTTGAATGGGTTCCGTTTTGAATGTGATGCTTTCATTTTCTTGTTTGAATGATATATCGCTTGCATTTGATGAACATGTACCAAAAATATCTGTTCCAATGTCTGGAAATATATAAATCATATAATTTGGCAATGCTACAGTAGGTATTAATATAATTATTTTGAAAGAGTTTATGCTAATACTCTATTTACTGCAGACATGTATTCTTTCTTTGCCATAAATTACTGAATAAATGATATGGGGATTAATATCCTTCATGTCTGAACATATACTGGGGCTAATGAAGATAAGCCATAAATTATGCATTTCTTACCATCGCTAACATTTAAATCGTCATTAGAATTGTCATTTATTGAGTAGCTATGTTCTGATTTGATGCAAGGAGGTTGTGCAGCATCAGTAATCATACGGTCGTTCAAAACAGGATCATCAAATAAACTGTTAAACCAATCATTGTCCATATAAGCATCAGGCTCCTGAAGTGAACAAAATTTAACAATTCTCATAAGAAAAAACATTCAATATTTAAATAGCCATCTATTTTTCTCTACTATTGTTATTTCATATCTATTAAACCTTTTCATTTTTTTGGATTCCCCCATTTAATTTAAATAATCCTCAATGCAAACAGTGTTATATGGGATTAAGGTTTACACTTAAACCAAATATGTATTAAGTCTGTTTTCACTGTTTGTCCCCCAAAGGGCTATAAAATAAATATATAATCTTGTTAGGAAATAGATAAACAATGATATCACTGAAAGGGAAAATAGTTCTAGAACTTAAACCATTTATTTATCCAAAGATTCAACAAATATCAATTCAATGATTTTTTTCTCTATAATATTTATTGTGGTTTTAAATAATAAGAGCATGTAAAAAAGATAAGAATGGAATCAACAAGTAGTAAATATTATGTACCGTAGATAGATAGATAGATTATGATAAGATATGACTGTACATGTGACAGTATACTGTATTTTCTCACACTTGTTTCAAGTAATATGATATATAAACACATCTGTTGACATAATTAAGTGATTTTAAGAATTTTCAAACTGAGAAATATGTCTTGTGGTGTATTCTTAAACTAAAATTATTGTTTTCTTTGTATTTTAAAGGAACAATTGAATTTACCATTTTTATTTTAGCATTCTATAAGTATATGGACAAAATGTTTAAACAGTATTAATCAAAGACAATACCCTTCATGGAAATCTGTTTGGTTTTGGATATGTAGGTGTATATAATTAATGTTTCCCAAAAAGGTACACATTCCAAAATTAACAGAAACTACATGTATGTACCACAGAAATGAAAATACTTCATTCCATACAATATATATGTCAATATAGCATTAGCGTAGAGATGTTGAGCTTGAATTTTCAAAATTGGAGGAAATATTCTATTCATAACTTTCTTTGATCAAGTTGATGGATGCTAAGTAGTAGATACATTGTATGACAATTTTGAAAGTGTAACTGAATTCTAAAATCTTTTCATATTGAAATATATGTATACATGTATATGTAAAACCTACACTTGTAAACATAAATCTTTATATGATGAACCCGTATCGCCTCTTATGTCAATACAAATTCAATGAGAAATCGTGAGGTTTATGTACTTAATCGTAAAAGTTGTTCTGTCCTTTATAACAAAGATTGTCACCTTCTACAGGATGATAAAATTTGACATAACTGTGTCAGTACTGGGTACAATATTTTCTTATGTTATAAACTTGAACAAACGATATAAAGATGCTTTCCACGTCTGCACATTGTGTGAATAAATCGTTTTACAAGCCAGGTCAAGCCAAGGGTTAAAAACTGCACCCAATGAATGATAACATCTGAATTTCCTAATAGTCTGTACATATAATACATGTATATGTAGGCCTATCCTGTTTATGTAAAAGTAAAACTGTCTTCCTTTATAAGATGAATTCATAGGAAATTGGTAGCAAGAGTATTTCCCTCTTTTAAACATAATTTACAAGTTAACACGCCCAAAGAAAAGTGGTTGTTATTTCCAATATGTAAATTATTATTTGTAATCACAGTGTTTACAAATACACATTATCTTGCAAAAAAACCTACTGTGGTTACCAATAACCCTTTCCCCAAAATGTGTTTGTATTCCGTATTAAATCTGTTTTATCCTATAATGATATATTAAAAAAACAGCAATCTAGACATACATGTATACAGTCAGTGTTCATTGACCCCAGTAGTCTACATGTATACTTACATGTCTATAAATAACATATGGTAATCATTGTAAGTTTCCCCCCATCAAAATTTCTTAAACACTTGGCATGTCTATTTTAGTTTATTAAGAGTAACATTTTTCCTGTTAACTTCCATGGTGGACATATAAATTCATTCCATACTGTAAGGATTTTTTTTATTCTATTGTCTGCGAATTGGTTAAAAAGACGCCTACAATAGTTTGGTTAAATATACAAAAACGACCAGTTAATGATGTGCGTAGGTTTATCAATATTTCATTACAATTAACTTTACCATAATTACAATGGTATATTATAGTATTAACATAATATAACATAATGTCCCTGTCCTATACTTTATCCTTCTCAGTTTAAGGAGCTGCCCAAACCATTTTACAACAAATGATGAATCTAAAATGTTGACAATAATACTTTATCTAAATTATGAGGATGAAAATAGATGAAGCAATTCTCAAAAGATAAATATATTAAATTGTAATAAATGTTAGTTGTGGTTGAGCAGGTCCATTGTTTGAAAAATATTAAAAATTTTGGTAGTCTCAGCATACCATGCAATGTTGACATTATTGAATTAAACATCAACAGAATGAAGTAGATTGTATACATAATAGCACACATGGGTGTACCTATATATATTCATGTAAAGAAATAAGTTGATAGTTCTTCTGTGTATTTAAATGTTTCACATGTGGAACTCTACTTCTGAGTTACACCCTGTCGAAAATATGCTTACAAAAATGTTTACTAAAAGAACTATTTATAAAGTACACTTTCATGTTTTTGCTACACTAAAAGTTAAGCTTCAGTGGCATACAATTATTCAGTGGAAAGACCATTGGGTCATTATTAGCGATGCACAATAAATATCCTTATTTAAAAAACCATTTAACAACAATTGTGCCCCCAACTTTCAACACCCTTGAGCACAGTTGATTCTAACCAGCAGTCAAAATACAAAGTCCAAAATTCAATAGATCCCAATAATACAAAGTGGCATAATATACATACATGTATAACAGTAAATTGTAACAGATATTAGATTAGATTGTATGGTAGTTTAAAAGTCAAAGACCTATTAACAAAACCTGCTGTATAAACCTTATAGTCAATTCTATGAAATATGTTATACAAAATAACACAGCTTTATGGATTCATTACTACTTGATTTATTACATACAACTTTTTGATACCCTTACAGGTAGTTTTTATCAAGCAATAATCTGTAATGAATACATTCCATACATCATCTATAGTACATCCATGAGTATGGCAAGTTAATAGTAATAATACTCTTTGTCTATTCTCTTTAGATCATTGTTTAATTATTCATGTTGACTTCATTATTAGATGTAGGTTCTTCACCTAGTTAATTATAGCAGGGAACTTCTTAAGGTCATAGAGAATTTAGCTGTGTATACTATAAAAATCATGGGTTTATTTACCAAGATTAGAACAAACAATATCCACATGTAAGTCTAATAAATTATGGACTGTCCACCCAATCTTATGTTTTTGAGGATATCAGAAACAGCAGCAAAAACCAAATACTGTGCTCTGTAAATAAATCTAATATAAAAGGGTCAAGCTAGGTCATGAGAGTTCAGGGGTTAATATAAATCACTGGAACTGTGTTAGGTGGCCTGTTTTTCTAATCTCTTTGAGTGAGAATCTGTGAAGATATATAGAGGTTTTGATGCCTGTAAAACCATTCCATTCTTAGAGCTATTCACAATGTCCCTATCTTTGTCGCACTATACATTGATACATGTACATGTACCACCATAATAGATAAACAAGATACCAATGGTCAAAGTAAACAGAGAGTAGTTAACCAAAGTCCAAACTATGATCTACTTTTTACATACTAGTGGATCTGTTTACAAGTGGTTCACATATCAGATTACATACTATAAAGTAAATAATGATAGTATATACATGTACCATTTGTTCTTAAGTCAACATGTACAAACAGGAAAATGTACCACAGTGGGTGCTGGTGAGAATCACAGAAAACTCTGTGGAATCCTCTGTGGAATATATATACATGTATACACTAGTCCACTGGACTCATTTCTCTTGAATACAGTTTATGGAGGGGGGTCCACATGAAAATCAAATACATAAATGTCTGTGATCCTAGTTATTAAGTTGGGGGAATTGCTGTTTAGAATAACTATCAAAGTTTAGTTGTCAATGATGCTGTTTTCAAGCTACATGTAACTGACACTATGCCTGCATTTACATGTATTATCTTCGAAGAGTGGGACCTCATATTTAATTTCTGACAAATTTCAATATATTATTAATAAAATTCTCTGCCAAAATATTTCATTTTAACACAGATAAAACATTTTGGGACAGTTTTTTAAAACATATATTTTGACAAATATTGTACTGTAGGTCCGTTCCCCTGTTAGTGTTGAACAAATAGTTAAAATTAAACCATCATGTATTACAAAACAATAAGTATCAGGCACAGATATGATATAAATAATGTATATCTGGTTGTGAAGGATAATCATTACAAATATATAGTTATATGATACTTATGTTGTTCTTGAGCAATCAGATAAACACAGGTAATAACCATGGAGTAAAATCATGTACCAACATGACCATCATTCGATCACAACATTATTTTGAAATATTAATCATATAAGTTTTGCCGTTTAATCACATGTGGTTTCGCCATGCCATAAATTTTATTTTTTAATCATTCTTAAATTCGGTTATTAAAAGTTTTAATAACTGATCATATAAATAGCATTTTATGTCTGACTTATAGACAAGGAAGGAAAGGCAAAATGCCAAATATAATCTTTTACCCAATCTGCTGGAATAATTATCTCTTAATAATCAGAGGGTACATGTTGTTTTATTTCTCCAGCTGTTAGCATGTCCATAGTAGTAATACAGTTGACCCTTGGGTACAGCCTGTACATTTAGAAATTGGCATCCATTTGAATTATCCACTGTGGTCAGCTGTTGTAGTTATAATAGCAGTGGGATAAAGTATAAAGTATTGGTCAAGCTGTTGACAACCTCTGACCATTGTTTACACACTTAAAGAAATCATAATCTCATTTAGTCATTCATTCAGCCATTACTACTTTAATACATGTATACAACCATCCTGGGTTGTTAAAGGAGAATATAATAGTTGTTTCTCCAATTAAATTCTAATAAACTATATTTACATCTATGTATAGTAATCGTTAAATGGATCTCTAATTCCCCTTTAAAAAACATGCTGTACACAAAGATCCATCTACTTCATACTTTGAGAATAGATCTCTTCCCTAAATGTCTTCCATATCCAAAAAATGGTATACGTTTTGTAATGCGGTTCTACTCGGTTTCATATATGCACACAAAGACTAAATGAACATTTAAAATTTTATTAAACGGAAAGGAAGCAGAATAAAAAGGCCTACTTAACAAAACTTCTTGAAGTGAACTTTGTGTTGAACAATATTATCCTCCAAACATATTTACATGTACATGTATCATTAAATAAGAGAGGGAAGGGATCACTTTTTCAAATAATTCATCAAAATTGATCATTTTGACAAAAGACTGAGTTTTGCTAAATTGCTATGCACTGTCTCTTTATTATGTGATACCTTGATACCCGTATAGGAATTTACCTTGGTTAAAACAAAATGGTAGCTATTTCTTTGGTATATAATAAAGTTTATATATCAATCAATATTCTTCCAGTTCCAGCTGTCAACCAAATTCTTTTTTATAGGTTGGTCTTAATATATTCTCAAGCTGTCGCACATTTATTCCAGTTGAAATTCAGAAAGTTGGGAGTTTATGAGAAATCATTTCACAATTATTCAAGCACAGACATTTCAATTGTATTTAAAAAGGTCAACACCATGTCAAAAGAAAATTTCTATTAAATTTCTCTTTATTTCAAAGAGAAAGTTATCAATATTGTTCTTCTATTGAAAGCAACAATACAATTACTGGGATTCAGATTGTTTCTATCAAGTCCTGTAGGTTAAAACATTGTTTCAAATAAAGTTCTGTCTTGTATCCTAATTCTAATCTTGAACTCTGGGATAATGGTATGGGTTTACAATCCATGCTGTTAAGGGGCTCTCCTAACGTTGGCCAAAACATTTATCAAGATTTTCCATTCTGGTTGACTATTGCCTATATCCAATGTTGCTAGGTGGTAGACCTGTCAATTATAAGCATCTAGTTATGTGGATGGTACAAAAAAGAGGTCATGTAAGCTTGCATGTTAAAGAACCCCTGTAAAATGGTCATAGCATTGCTGTCTGGACAAGCTTTCCCCAAGATCAGACTGCTTTACCTATAAATGCCAATCGTAATTAGCTTGGTTGGTGAAGATGTTACACTCCATTTCATTTAAAGGAGGATGTACCTGTACATGTAAAATTACCAGTATTGAAATATTTCCTAAACTTTCCTTTAAAATACATACACTGTACACGTTTACAGAAAGTGTAATCGAACTATTAAAACATTATATATAACTAATTACAGATATCTAGATGCACTAATTGACTGAAAACTCGACCTCTGAACTCTCACCAGCCTATTAAAATGTCAATGATGACACTTGTAACAGTATGCCACCACTACTAATTGATAATATATTGAAGGTTTTTAAAAGATTGTTTTAAATATCAGATAGAAACATGGTGTTTAAATGTAATCAATGCTGGTCACCTATTAAATATTAACAAAGTCCACTACAAATCAAAGGTCAATATCCTTCATTTGAGTATATGCATCATTAAAATAGGTTAAAGGTTCATTTTATTAGGATCTATCTGAAATTAGGCAACTGATAAAATCTGATGACTATTATAATAATCTATCACGGAAATTTTTCTAATATAGGCCCCTACAGCACCATATTGACTACCGCAAAAACGGAGAGAATTCAAATGGGGCAAAAATGATCAGGGGTAATGATACATGTATATGCGACATTATTATTCTGATTAACTGTTAAACTGTAAGAAGATAGATCTTATACTTGAAGCCTATGGTCATGTTCATATCATATTAGACCTGTGTATTGACAAGCTAGGGATTGTCTTATTACAAAGTAATCAAATCTTCATAAAATATTCATTATCTCCACAGACTTTCCTTCCATTAAAATTCTTTTTTCAAATACTGCACACCATGGAAATATCTGAGGGGTAAAATATACTGGTTACAAACACCAATTCTTCAAAATTTTAGGAAATGGGAACCAAACGAAGTGAGTGGAATGCACGTGCTTTCATACAGCTCGCCTCGTCAACAAACTGAGGGTCAAGACAGTGCAGAACTAGCAATGCATGTAATTCCAAATTCCACTGTTATTGGTTTATCTTCTTTGATGGCTAGTCACATAGTTGATTTTACCTCTAGATAGTGATGCATTGTAATTGAACCTACATGAATATAGTACATTTAATCCATGAGCAAATTTCTTACCTTGATAAAATTGTCCATAAAACTAAAATTAATTTCTTCATTTGTATCCTCCATTATATGCACCTAATTTAATGATGAAAACTCTGAATTTAGGCTGATATTCCAAAGATGTACAAACAGGCTTAGTCCAAAAACAAATTCAGTGGATTCTAATAAACATGTTCAGTTGAAAATTCAAGTAATTATGATCTGTAATCGGACAATTTCTTCACTTATAGAACTGCCACCATCACTGTCTTAATGCTATGTAACACACTTTCTTCCAAGGTGAAACAATAAATAAAAAAGAACAATTGATTTTTTCTATCTACCTGATTGGTAGCCTTGATTACTGAAGAATAGGAAAAGCTCAATGATCAACAATACGGCTTCTTTAATCAAAACAATAGTCCCCATCAATCAGACATTCCATATACCACATGTACAGAAGCAGTTGCCATAATAAGCCAATGAGAGCCAGGTATTCTTTTTTTCACACTTTCTTTTCTTGACACAGTAATTACCTGGTCATTTATTATTACACCTACTGGAATCTCCCATCTTGATTACTGTAGACTAGATTGTCACAACATGCCAATCAATGTAATACAACAGTTTTATGATGTTATTCAACAGTGATTTTATCATATATATTTTTTATTGTATCTACTATGACATAGATGTTATAATCCTTCTTGACAAATATAAACATTGACATAACATTGTTATCTACAGGTACATAAAAGATCACTTTCTATAATAACTTAGATGTTACAAGTATATCTCAAGATCATAATTTACAAGAACCAACCGAACCATATAATAATCATTTAAATAAATGACCCTTTACGCCTAATTAATTCACCAACTCATGAAAATCGTTTTTACCGAAAGTATATTTTAATAAATTAAAAGACTTAAAGTGCATGGACCAGTTTAATAGGAGAATGTTAAGATGCATGTCTTACAATCTGAGTGAGTCATTCATAGTAACTCCATTTTAACATTTATTTTATGTAAAATGTGTCTGTTTGGAAATATGTTCTAACAAAATGACAATTCCAGATATAATCAATTCTCCAATAACTAATACTGATAGTAATACTTTCAATAGATCAGGTAGGTCAAGGGTGTGTCTTATTTGAACTGAAACTATGTGAATGGAACAATATATCATTCATCCCTTTGTATTCTAACAGAAAAGAATCTAATATTAGAACAGATTACACTATAAAAGATATGTAGCACCATTTAATACATTAATTTGTATAGAATAAAAGACACCAAGAATACATATGAGATGCTGATCATATGAAAATTATTTTAACATCAACCATATACAACAATGTTATAATAAACTTATGTTAATCAAACAACTTTAAAAAATCTTGTTTACTATACACATTAGATGAATAATAAAGACTTGTGTGCTGTAGTAAATAGACATATACTTGACAGATTTACATACATGTAATGAAAGACTATTGTTTACTATTTACATCCAGATTATTTACTGACTGACTGTGTGCCATTGTTGACAAAACCTCTGGACTAATTTAGAAAAAAAACACTTAGTTTTTTTTTACTCTTAATTAAATCTGATGAAAGAGAAAGTATTTACAACTTAATGGTTTTATTTATGTGTGATAATGTCAAGGCTGTTTATTAACAAGTAAGTCAGGATTTTGGAAGAGACAGAAGTCTTTGAATGTCAATCACAAGTAATGTACAGTAGTGGGAATCTTCTCCCAGTCTAATATCTGTATGTTGACAGATATTGGTCTGGGATAGAAGTCAGCAATACTTTGTATGATGTGGGGGTGGATTTCCAATTCATTAACAGCTCAGGGAATCTTGTAGTTAGTGGTAATTTTATTCTTGTATACTTCAGATTATCTGGAAGATCTATCACTACAAGGAAAAATCTGTGGTTCCAAATATCTGTGCAGGTTTTGTTTAATAAATAGCCCTGGGTACCTGCGTCTTTCAAAATGAAAATGACTAGCGGATGACCTGGTGCTGCACATTCAAAAGCAAATGTCACAATCATTAAACTTTTATACACAATGCTGAACAATAAAATCTGTAGTGGCTTATCAATTTTATATACTGAAATCATAAAATTAATTCAAATATCTGTATTCAGCAATCTCAGCTGAAAGTTCATAATTCATATACATGCATGTAAATGTATAAACCAGGGTAGACCTAATATAGGTCATTCATTACAGAAAGTTGAAGTAGAACAGTAGGACTTTAAACCCGATTTCATTTCATTACAGTAATATACTAATTATAGGGGTTTAAAGGACCTAAGTCCGTAACTCAAAATCCTCCAAAATCTTCGACATCGAAAACACGAATTATTGGTCAATTTAAATCAACATTGATGATGTAAACTTACCAGGAAAAGATGAGCTTCTGATATCCGATATTTAAGATAAAATAATTTTTCTAACATTGGTACACGAATCGTGTACCATATTGCGCTCCGGTCCTAGTTTTATTGAGAGACTCAAGGGACGAGGCTAGACACATTGCACTGTATCACACTGCATTTGTGGACTGGAATAACCAGGCGCTAAAAAAAAATGCACTGGGTTGAGACTGAATGGCTTGTTTCGCCGAACAGAACTGATTTGAAATTGGAGTAAAACGGAAAGCATTTAATGTAAATCAGTTTATATACATTCATATTACAGTAGGCCTATTATATGAGTTTCGACCCACTTTTGTCAATTTCTGGATCCCAAATGTTAGCGATTTAGCTCCTTTAATATGCTTTTTACTAACTTTCAAGATCATCCTTTAGTTTGGGGGTGATTTTTTTAATAGATGAAAACCTGAACTTTATTCATGCACTTATAATTTTCATGTTCTCTTTATGCTTTTTTATGTTCAGTTTGAAGAGATAAAAAAGCTAATTATTATCTAGTACACAGGATATATATGCCAATAAACCCAGTTGTTTACAGTGCCAGTGGCTTTACAAAGACTCACTAGTACACCTATGATATATTCATGTAAACTGGTATATAAAACCCTTACTTTATATCCTTGGTATAGTATAAAATCTATATACATGTACACACTACAAACTGCTATAGACATGTGTATTTGCACAGTCAATATACATTGTACATTCCTTTTAATCTTTACATATTATCATATAATTGGATACTAGCTGAAAGGCTGAACTACATGTACCAGTATAATATTTTTCTATGATCTATTATTAATATATTTCATTTTAAATATTGTCTATATTTTATAATGTCATGAGATATTTTTATAACCTAGTTTGATATAGATTATTAGATTATAACTTTTTTTTTAAAAGTTTATGCTTATTTTGGGCATTATGTACAATAAATAAATCAATATCCACCCCCCCCCCCCAGTTTTAACTTATGCATGTTTTGAGATCCCTACACTAAAGAATTAGAAATATTACAAAAGGCAGTTTAAAACTTGATCCATCACTGCTGGATTTACTCTCATAAATTTGTCAACACTAAATACTGGTACTGGTAGGCCCCACTCATTAACATTATTGTAAATTTGGTTAATAAACTTAAAGGAGCCAAGTCTTTATGTGTCATTCACCCTTCGATATTGCAAACATGACTTATTGGTCAATTTAAATCAACATAGAATAACGAATTAGCTCTTTTGTAGTGAATAGGTTTGCATGTACCTATGATGAATTATACATTGTTGAGTAACTAGAATACATTTGACAGTGTGTTGTGTAACTAGAATACATTTGACTGTGACAGTGAAATATTTTTTAAAGTTGTTTTCCTTTGGTTGTCGGAAAATAATGAATTTCCTGTTCTTTATAATAATGACAGGATGAGAATGTTTTTAAACATTAAGATCCTGTTCCATAACTCAACAGGATATCCTATTCACATAGGTGAATATTAAACAGTCTTTTTAATATAACTGTAAACAAGTCTTTTTAATAGAACTGTAAACAACATTGTGATCAATATATACATGTAGTCATAGTATTAAATAGCATTTCTTAATACCATGTGTTTACTACAAAATGTATCTTCTAGATCTGTATCCCTAACAATCAACAAATTAAGTTACAAACTATAATTTATAAAAGTAAGGAAACAAACATTTATTGATGCACACCTTTGTGGAAAACAAAAAACTTTATTATGATATAAGTTTAAGACTAATGACAATAGATAACTTTACCGGAAGAAAAAACTAGGCTTGTTATTCAAAATATATCAAAACATTATTTACCCTGTACGTCATTAAACTAATATGGCTTCCTTTAAACTGTCATGTATAAATAGAATTAAACAGCCATGCTTTTTGTAACTCTTACCCCTTCTTTTTGAATATGCAACCCATATAAACAATATGTGTGTACAATAAAAGACTAAAATTTGTTAATTCCTCAAAAATTTCTTATGTGTATAATAGTTGATGTGTAACAATTGTACTTGAGCACCAAAATGATTAATTAAAATATTTTATGGTTAGAAAAAACACCACAATATGTTGGCCTAATTACTGGGTACATCATATATATGTATACAAACATGTGGTTGTTGCGACATTGTTTCAAGTCTGTGAATAACTTAGATTAGAAAACAAAATAAATGTGTGATATCAAATGTATGGGTATCTAATATTAAATTCTTTTTAAAAAAATACTATTGATGAAAGAAATTTTTATGCCTTAATTTATAACTTTGAGTGTATTATATTGTATTCACAGTATTATAAGTATATTATACTCAATGTATTCATTTGTAAGCATGGGAGATAATTGGAATAGACAACACCCTAAAACCCTGAAAAGAAAGGTGCCGCTTAAGTGATTCTTAAAAGAATATATTTGGGGGAGAAGAGGACAAGCCACTCAACATGATGAGTGAAAATGGGCGTGTCCTCTACGAGTTTTCATGCCGCTGTCACATGTTCATAAAAATTTTGATCATGATCTAAATGAAATTATGCTTGGGAGTAAAAATATAACCAAAAGTCAATAAAATGAAAAGTAAATAAATATAATGTTGAAAAAACGGAAATAATTATCAACGAACATATGGTATATTAGCAGGTTGGTGTGGGCCGAATAGGGGGTTTCATCATATCAACTTACCATGTTTGTTGAATGGAACATGTCGTTTTCCAAGATATCTGACATACATGGTTCATCCATGTCTCCAAGTTTTCGATCGTGTCCATAAAGAATGTCCATGGTCGGATGTCCCGGGAGGTTTCCAATTGGAATGTCCTCGGGGGATGGTCAGATTGCCGTAGGGAAGAGGTGGTTTCGTTCGTACAAACGCTCCGTCTCGCCAAGTGGAGATCCTCCGTCTAAACCAAATAACACCTTTACTAAGTATACATCCGCGCTACAAAAAATGTTACTCCCTTCACATTTAGCTATTTCGGTGTGTCAGCTTGCAAAATAGCCATAAAAATTGATCCAACCGTTAGTGGAACTCACGTCAATGCACAGAAAATCTTATCCTTTGAAAATACAATATTCACTGAATAACTTGTTGATCGATTCCCAATATCAATCCACCAAAATACTACAGACACGTCTTATTACCCACTTTTTTGGCCAATCAAATAGAAGCATTTCTCGAAATTATTTAAATAAGACTGCCATGTGACCTAAAATCTATTTCTAGATATAAACATTGGCGTATATTATCCAATCAGAAATGATTATTAAACCTAACGGAATCCCCAGGGTTTGTTGAGGGTTATTTTAATTTTGCTGATGAGATAGTTTTGTTAGGGGCTTTACATTATTTTCACCGATAGTGTGGAAGTTTCACAGGAACTTCAGAAGCTTCAATTAATCATACACAGGAAAACAATGCAATAACTATCATTTTCGGGGAAGTACATTTAATTTTTTATCCCCTGGGAGGATGCACTAGAAAATTCATATAAAATAATGACAGCCAATAATTCATCATTTTTAATGACAAATTTGGGAAGCTAAATATTATTAGAATATGTGTAGGATACTTTATCATTTATTTATATTTTTTTTTGTTGAAAAACCCAAAAGATTATTATATTACTTGGTCAGTTGGTCAATATGGATTGTCTGATGCAATGCCGAGTGATGTATTTTTTTTATTATCTATTTTGTAAATTTCTGCAAATGTCTGTATAACCTCCAAAGGAAATCAGAACCACCTTATCGTCACGAGAAGGCATGCAGTAATGTCATAGACAGACATGCACAAAGAATATATCTCACGCTCTAGATACATATATTATACATGTATGCCTGTACAGATATTTCAAGATTCTCACAGATTTTTAACTTAACTGACACACTTACAATTGGCGCATAGCTTTTGAGAACGTCTATAATATTTAAAAAAAAAAGGGAAATTAAATGGGGTTTAACATCCTACTGTTCTGCACCGAACTGGGCTAATCAAAACGGGCATACGCCATGTGTGCGTTATGAGGGAAACTGCACGGACAGCGGCATTACTCATATCAAGTTCCAACTGCCAAGGGATCTTTTACGTGCATGTCAATGTGTACACGGGACCTCGGTTTTTTATCCCACCCGAACGACTAGACAGCCGTCCTTGTCAGGCCTTGCATCCTGTGTCACTGACAATTTTAAGGGGTAACCACGTGTATGGACGAAACTTCTCGGCCAATGCTAGGATCGAACACGACCGGCTTCCTAGCTAGCGAGCCACCGTGCCCCCCCCCCCACCATCAGGGCTTTTATAGCCTTCAACACTAACCGCGGTTTCATTTCGGTGCGTTATATCGATTGACGCATTATCCACATAAAGTTATGTCATCCCAAGGGGTGTATTTAGAAGGATACGTGGGTCTTCTTACTTCCATTTGACCATCGTATTTCGTCTTTCTTTTTTTTACTAGAAACCGACCCCAGATACCTTTCTTTAATACTACTTCATGTAATTTAAATATTGTGTGGCGCCGTTGTTTTCAACTAGTAATTTAAATATTTTGTGGCGCGGTTGTTTTCAAGTTATAATTGTGATTTTTTGATCAATTATTACTTCATCAAACATCTTCCACCAGCTTATCCCTAGAAATTGGTGATAACTTCAATTATTAGCATATTATTGTCGGTGACTATCAGACAATCAAAGAAAGATAACAAGATTTGCCCTGTAGGGGATACGTCATTATGACCTCATGATTCTTGTGATGTAGAGACGACGTCACGGTTGCATGAGAATTATTATAACACCCACCCACTAGAAAATAACACTATATAAAGTTTTACGATCGTTTAAGTAGTATTAGGCTATTGTAAAATAGGTTAAATTAAAAGGAAGATTCCATCGGTTTTATGAGCCTCGATGAGAGGCAAACAATTATGTGATATATTATATAGCACCCTACATAATTAACTGCTGGTGGACCGTTACACCCAAAAAATAAAAACCAGAGGCTTACAGGTTTACGATATGTGTTATCTGGTTTGGAGACATAAAATAATGTCGAAATCTCAACCTATATTTATTTATTTTCCATTCTCAAATTGAGCAATCCATACAATATATCCTGTAATGAAATATAATACCATTTGATCAAATGATATTATCATGTTTAATAATAGTTTATGCTGAGCATGTATAATGTTAAGCTTTTATAGATATTTGTAGATATGACAAGGCTGTTTTAAACGAAAGTCATACTTGAGTAAATTTGTTATAGAATAGAACAGACTAGTATTTATTGCACCGAAATCGTCTGCTTCTACAAAAGTGATATCACAGGCAAGATCTTTCGGAGAACCTAAGCTTGCTCATGTATATCAGGCCCGGCGGAGTAGGGGGACTAAAGGGTTATTGCGGCCCCTGGACCCTCGCCTATAGGGACTTAGGATGGAAGCCCCGCCCCCATTGCTTACGCCGGCCCTGTATATAACTCCCATTAGTCCTCCATTTTATTGAAAAGTGTATTCTGTATTTTAACACCGTGATATTGGTATTGTTGAAACAATGGAAATTGCAAATTATAAAACTAAAATGCGTATTTTGAACTACTGATATTATTATTTATAGTTTGTACCGTGGACACTGAAATAATCAAAAATGCCAACGTTATACATACCCCCCCCCCCCGCCTTTGCTCCTTTTGGTGCGAATACTTCAATTAAACCCCATTTTTTAAAATTCCGCCATTCAAATATATAAATACATACACTGATAAAGATATACTAGATCTATATAATTTGTATAGCTCCTTTCATAAAATAGTCACGACCTTACACAATACAGGTATACATGACGTCACGGCATGACACATTTTGAAAAAGTGATATATGACGTTCTATTTGCAGTGAAGCCTTGATAAACACCGTTGTCATTCATACGCGATCAGCCATTGGTATCAGCATATTAGGCTCTTCATTAAAGTGAGTGTGAAGCCAATGGAAAACTTGATAAACTATTCATTCAAACACATGGGTGTATGCGTCATTATGACATTATGTTCTGATGTACTATTATATACTCAAGGATATACGTACTATTCTGAGAATCTATACAATTTAAAACTATAAACAGCATACATTATTGGTATCTATTATGTTACATGAGTAGATTGTGAAATTTGAAAATTAATATGGACACACCTACTGATGAAAATATGATAGCCTACAATATTAATTATCTGTAAATTTCTTCACACCTTCACCATTACGTATATCTATTCAACAATAATCCCCGAGGTACCGGTTTAAAGGATTTATTCATGTACATATATAATTAAAGTTGAATAGGCCTATTATTTATTAAAATGCTTATAGAAAATATGTTTACACACAGGGTAAATCTCTTACTAGGATAATGGTGAAGGGTATACACCAGGTGGACGGTGAACATTGGTTTCCATCCACCGGATCTTATTATGGAGATTGTGGGTCAGAATAAGGGTTAGGGCTATACTGTCTACATCTCGAGACTCTGACGAAATCTTAAGGCCTCAACCCTTACCCTAGTCCACAATCGCCATATGACGTCATAACATCAGACTCCGGTGGAGGGAAACAATGTTTACCGGGGTGGAAACCCATAGAACTCTGCTTAGCGAGCGCATGCACACCATCGTTATCCCGGTTGGTACCGGAAGTTAGTACGTTTAACCCCATATTATTCATATTCGTTGAGTGTGGAGTTTGCAAAACCCTCTAGATCCCCCAACCACTACATCAAATATCTATATATAAAATACCTAAGAGAGAGAGAGAAAGAGAGAGAGATGGGGTTTAACGTCCAATCAACACAACTTGGTCATTTCGGGACTAACATATGGTTTAATTTTTTTTCAATAATTAACTTGCGCGTAGGGGTCTTTAGCAGTGGGATGCAACCAGAGGAAACCCACGTGATTGAGAAGGCGCCCCTATCTCTATGCCACATACGCTCACACCAGGGTCGAAACCACAGCCGCAAGCCAGAGGTGGCCGGCCAGCTAGAGGTCGAGGCGCGACACTCTAGACCACTAGGCCATCCCAAAGTGTCACGCTTCAAATCACGACCGGAGTGCCCCCCCCACACCATCTCTGATTATAGTCACTGGACATTGATAAATAATTAAATACCGATAGGTTAACTACATGTTGCATAATATACTCACAATGACGCTGCCAAAATGTAACAGAGTTGGGTCGTAAGAAAAAATCTCGTCCACGTCAAACGATCCGAAGCTTTCCGTCGGTCCTAACATTATTAATTCTCCTGTTGAATAATCCAATGTTAGAAAAATACATAAATCCTTCAATTTCAAATGATAGTTCCAATTTCTCCAAATATGTTAATATTTGAGTATATTCAGAATCTATTATGTGTTATTATATCCAGAGTTAAGGGGGTAATGTTTTGACAGATCATCGGTTCTGATATGTCACACAAAACTAGACCTAAGTCACATCAAAATTAACTAAATTTTAAACAGTTTCCCGTCACACTCTATGCATTTAAAGGTACCGAAATATACTTCTTGAAAAAACAATACACAATTTGATAGAATTAGTCCCCTTTGAATTCCTGTTAAGTGCATATTTAGCAATACGTTGTATAGTAAGTAAGTAAACAAAGGTTTAATGGCATAGACTTAAGACAGTGTATGTGTCAGAAAGAATCAATGAAACTCAAAACCAAAGCTGATGAAATTTTTACCGATATACTGCTTCGTGTAACTTTTGACGTGGACATTGCGTGAGATTTGTTATCAAGAAGAGACTATAGCTACGGTCTACTTTCAGACTTTAGACTTTATTTAAACAAATGCCACTGGCATAGGGGTCATTTCGTCGTGTCAAAATGAACCACAACCCATCCGATTTTGCTGAAATTTTCATTTGAAGGTTTATTTTGACTAGAAAAGCTGATCTTATATGCCGATATGTGGGTTTATCGGATTAAAAGTTCCTGGGATTTGGGCGATTTCGGCAAACATGGGCGTGGCCCCTAATATTAAAATTAACATAGCTGTGTAACCGATTGGTCAAGATAGGTATTGATGGAAAAGTAATTCCACAAGGCATCCGAATCTGCTATTATTTTTATCATTTGAAATGCAAATCTCCATTTCCATTTATCAAGGGGTTCTTTAACGTTAACGCAAACCAATACACGGGTGGTCCTTTGATTTTTTTCTGCCTGCCAAAGACCCATAGCAAATTATTGAAATACAATTGAACTATGTGTTGGTTTATGTCGAGCGGACGTTAAACCCAATTTCCCCCTCTCTCATCGGGTTTTCAGAACTTTCTTGATCAAAATCGGGATCGAATCAGGTGTTGGTCGAGAAAGTTCTTCGCAAGTTTTCAGTCTGGTTTCCTATTGGTAGATTGGCAGTGATACTGGATGGAGAGCCTGACAAGAACAAAGATTAGTTATATTAGCTTGCCTTACACTTTACCGAACCACCATGGTTCGACACGAGGTAGGGTATGCTTGCTTATTCCAAATCACCCGACACTATTTCCACTGTTTCATTAATGGTAGGTTTACATATTCTTATAAATTATAGGCACTTAAATATTTTGTTTTAGTCGCCATGGAACATCCACATTTCATTTCACAAAAGCCATTCTCATCTATCCTACCTAATCAAATATCACAAGACATAAACACATCCAAATAGCATACGTTATGAAGTATCAACAAATCCAGATATCATGCACGAACCATCAGCGACTCACCAAATCCGGATATCACCAACTATCACAACTCAACAAATACCGATATCGCCGACCATCAGCGACTCAACAAATCCAGATATAATCCAGCCATTAGCAACTCAACAAACCTACATATCACCAATCATCAGCAACTCAACAAATCCATATATCAAGAACCATTAACAACAAAACAAATCCAGATATCATGCACGAACCATCAGCAACTCAACAAATTCAGATATCACCAACTATTAGCAACTCATGAAATCCAACATCACCAACCATCAGCAACTCAAAGTACCCAGATATCATGACCCATCAACACCCCAACGTATCCAGATATCGACGATATTATCGTTAACTAAAATAACACCTCAACTGAACTATATATATATCGCCAAATATCAACTATCCAACTCCCAACTCACCTGGATACCGCAAACTACCAACACCCCAAATCCCAACTCATCCCGAATATAAAACACCAAATATCAACACACGGACCTTTACATATATAAAAATTGTTTCTATGGAGCTCAGTAATAAATCAGTAATTGTTCCAAAGAATTGTTACCTGTATATTTAAATATGTAATATCGCTGACCTAATTTGAGATTTGAGAAATATGGCGGTTTGTAAGATTCGAAGAGTATGTAGATGATCATATATAGTATTTTGTAACTCCTTGCATTGGCGGGACGTGGTAGCAAAATATTTCAGTTTTGATGGGCAAACAATATTGTTATCATCACGTCTGAATAAGTCTGATTCGTAACCAATCATTAATTAGACCGGGTGTAAGTTGTTTTAGAAAGTCTCCAGATTCTGAGAAAAAAACAACACTAACAAATAATCACCACCTTTACATCAATATGTACAGTTGTTCAAAAGATATGAAATATTGAAATTAAAGTCCTGTTATTGATTATCGATATTGCATGTTCTGGTATATTATGATCGTCCATCATATCCTGGAACATTTGATTAGCTTTATAAATATAAATAGGTAATTATTTTCTCATATATATAAAAGAGCTGAACATCTAGCACCGACACGCTAGAATTATAGAAACTATAGATTGGATCAAAAAAAACTTAATGAACTATGTGCCATATCCTGTTGAGTCTGAAAACATCTGCTCTAGGAACAATATTCATTTTTTTACGCTAAAAATGACCATAGGATTGTGCAAGCTATACATCCATAAATTAGATTACCGCGAGAATTGATTCAGAAATATTAAAGTAAAAAATCAGTCAAAAAACAAATTGATCTTAAGCATTTTTTCATGTAATTGATTATCGGGGGTATCCAGTTACTAGTACTTTAATAATATCGGTGACTAGAATAAGAGAGCAAAAGCGAACAACATTCAATAAGGGGGTTGGCTTAAACATGCATTATTCAAGAGCTAAGTCTGCCTAGTGCAGGTCTTTATTTGGGCATGAAATGTTTTCTAAAGTATTAATTAGACATTAATTAACTGTTCCAGGCCTTAATCAACTTTGGATGGCATCAGACTGCCCCGATATTAAACAGATTAAAACGTTTCAGCGGTAAATCAAATATGGCGCGGCTAGACGCTTCGAGTCGTAGCTTTGATCAACCAGGACCGTGGTTGAAATTATTGCACAGGTCGGTCAAATCTTTAAATGCCTATTTCTTCGCTTGCAATAGAGTAATTTGAATGAAATTTTCAAATTATTCATTTTACATCATCTACTTTCGAACTAGTATAGCAAGAGTGGCTAGTTCTTATCTTGAATAATGTAACTTTAAATAAAATTTCGATCAACATCTCTATGATTGTGACAAACTTGTAACGTTAGAGGTTAGTTAATGGTGTCTTGGTTTTTATATTATAATTATAGCTTGGACACCTGTGTCGGCAACATATATTATAATTTCACGTAATCAATAATGTTTTTGTCATAAGAGTTTCCAAAGATTATGATACGCATATTCCGCCTACCAGACGAAATAATTACCATTCATTATAAATACGCGGTAGATCACGTTAAACCTCATTTCGAAAAAATGAATGAATGGAGGAAATGGGGTTGCCAACTGGTTTAATGAAGACGGACATACGTCATGCAGTACCTCTAAGGGAAACTCTGCCCGGAGACCTACTGAATTCTAATTATCAAGGGTTATTCACGTGCACCACGGGGTGTGCAAGGGGTCCCGTTTTTTTTGGCCCAGTCGAAAGACTAAAACCTTTCCCTAGCCAGGCAATTTGTCCGGGAAATGAGGGTGAAACTTTTTCGGCGAACACTGGGTTCAAGCCCATGGTCTGACCCCCTGGTTATTGGGAGAGCGCCTTACTCACTGACCTAGTTCGGTTCTAATATCGAATCAAGAAAATATCGTTCATAATTAACTAAGAAAATCGCATTTTAGTTAGTAACATATTTCAACAAGTCTTTAGAAATTAAACCTTATTAATTGGATTACGGCCCTCAGTTAAAGTGTTGATTGCCAGGAAACAAGTTGTCGGATACAAATAAAGTACTCTTTTGTATAATTGGAGCATATACAGCACATCATGTATTGGTAATCAGGTGATAACTCACTAGGATTCTTCGTCTCACGAACGTCGTGTTATGAATTCAAAGTCAACCGCATAATAACTTTAGCCTCCAGGGCGTCCATCAGATTTTTTTCAAATTGATCAAGTAATTATAATAAAATATTGAATATCAACAGGAGTCTTCGTCCCACGAACAATAACACCATGCATGTACAAATATTAAGTAAATCGGACGATAGTGACATAAATATACGACCACATTTCAAAGTGGGCTTGTAAATATGTAATCATAAATTGAGTTATGCCTTTAATTAAACTTAAAAATTAAAAAGTTATGATAGTTCAGCTTCGCGTGCTGTTGGTTGTATTCCTACACACAGAAAATTGATTACATCAATACGCTGGAATCGATAGACCCCTTTACTTATAGTATATATATTATTCCAGCTGTTTTATTGTCAATATATTGATATGCTACATTTATTAAGTCTTGGTAACATCTGTTGTAAAACTGAATAACAATCATATACCAATATTTCAACGAAAATATAATTTTATTTAAATGTAATATGAGAGAGGGGCAATGCCCTCCCCCAACCAAGGGTTATTAAGGGTGGTTACCAATCCTATGCCACTGGCTACATTCCTTGGGAGTAACCCCCGCCCATCCTCCTCGCAGTGTTCCGTTTGATTAGTAGGGATTTCTCGGGCCATCGCTTCAAGAATATGCCCCCGCCCAAGTATATGTCGTTAAGAGGTTCGGGTGGAACAGAAATAAAAATGGGTTGTGTGTGGAAGATGTGAGAGCCGATCGAGTTGGAAACAGACTTTGTTTCCACAGGTAGCTATTCAAGACTTGACATACAAATTCAAGGGTCCGGAAAAAGTTAACCCAAGGGCAAAAGCCCTTTACGCACGTGCGCACATCCCTTCGTAAAATACCAAAATTTTGTCATGGACCTTTGAGGCAATCTGTTTCACACTGATGCCATCGATGTATGCAGGAAATAATAATTTTTTTTATGATGATTAGATATGCTTTACGACTTTTCAATTTTATTATTCGTTTTAGAATTTTTCAGCAAAATGACATTTTTGATTGAATACATTTAACAAACTGCAATCACTCTTTAACCAATGCTACAAATATGGTATGCTTCAATTACCTGGTTGAATTGTAACTGAAGATGTCAACTATATGGTCATTCATCCGATTATAAAACGTTATGGCCGACTGGACACTGACCGATATTATAGTTTGACATTTGTGTGACAGACATGTTATAATTCATGAATATAAAACATCGACTGTACGGTTCAAAGACTACGGGAGATTTGACAAACTTGACCATTTCATTGACTGGTTTTAATAAGTCATGATGATGGTTCAGACATATTTTACTACTAGTAGTATAGGCTACTACTACCGATACAAACGTACGACAAAAAATATAACAACTCTTTCAAATCAAATGAGTATTGGTTCAGGCCACTTATGACATGTACAATTAGACTGTATAATCTCCCTCCGGTATATTAGGAATATTTTGTTCTCTGTCATGTCACAGTTACATGACTACCTTTTATGCAAGTACAGGGATTAAAGTCGAGATCTGGTCAAAAATATTGGCCATTGCAAAAGTAAATACCGGTAACCTCTTTTCAAGGGCTTGAATACACAAATTATGTTAATAAGAAACTCAAGGATGTTAATCATTTTGGAAAGACATGATTTCTGCTCATTGTCTCCAGTCTAAAGACAATCAAATTAGTACCAGATCATGAAATGGTGGTAAGACCAGGCAACAATATAATTTAATGGAGCAATAGGTTGGATTTGGTTTTCAAAAGACGAAGCTCCTGGGTAGCATTTTATGAGATATTGATGCCCTCATCCAATTTAGAAATTGTTAGTAATCACCACCAGCCAAACAATCCATGTACTGCAGGTTTGATTAACATAATTCCCTAAAACATTGACCATAAGGGTTTATAAGGTTTTGATGAATTGTGTTTAAAGATGCATTATATAACATAGGCATTAGTGTAAAATCTGAGTCTTGATTATCCAGTTTATCGTTTATTTTTAAAATCTCGAGGGTGTTATAATCCATTTGAATCTTGGTTATCTGATGCTCTAGAGGGTTGATTCAAGGCTTGTCATACAAATAAATGTCTAAATAATAATATATAATATTTGTAGCCAAATTAAAGAATGCATCTTTAAGGGAGTTACTATATGGAACTCTGAACATCACTAATTTTCCTTCTTATGACTAGCCAAACAAATCTAAAACTTGTATTTTGACACAAGCAATGAAATGACTCTGTATACGGTTTCATGGCCAAATGGATCAAAATTGTGCCAACTGACATGGATACGATTCCCAGCTTGTATGTGACAAAGAGTAGGGTTGTTTGTCCAATCTTGCAGGTTTCTTTGGGTCCTTGGTTCCACCCCATTTTTACAAATTTGGGGCTTTTTTCATGAACCATTATGTTTTTCATCCCAGATTGTAGGTCTAAGCTTGTATTTTCCATATTTTTTATCGGTCTAGAGGCTGGTGAATTAACTTTTAACGCACTACTTTTATAGTCAAACACTTGACAAAAAGTCTTTTGTGTTCTGGTCACATAATATGTAAATAAAAAATAGACACAAATTAAGTTATAAACAAAAAAATTATAATTTAATTAAATATCACAGATAATATAATAAATAATATATAGTAAATAATATATCTTATTGTTTGTATTGAAAAAGTGGATGGAATTGATAATTTTAATACTTATGTTAATGTAAATTGCACTAATAAAACTAAAAGAATGCAATTTGATTGGAATTAAAACTTAAATATCCAAAACATAAAATTTCTCTCTGTACAAATTTTTGTAAATAATGCTGTAATTTAGACTTGAAAACACTCCAATCCTAAAGATATGTGCTAAAAACAACACCTGGATAAGGAAGTATGAAATAATTACATCAAAAAATAATTTAAGACAAGAAAAGAATGCTGAACTGACATTAGTTTCACTGGTACAAAATAACATTTAAATAATTAATGTAGTTTGTATTAAGATTTAATAATTAAGAGCACACAGCATGGCCACACCTCGTTTTATCCAGTGTTTTTGAGCTTCATCTGTTGCTATTTCTACACCAAACACAAAGTTAGTAGAATGACCAGTTGTTGAAAGAGTACCTGGAAATAGATAAACATTAATAAATTAAAAACTTTATAAGTATAAGATAAGGAGCTTGTATATCGAGTTCAAACTGGATATGAATGAGGGTAGTGATGCGTGTTTCGATTGTAAGTTTGGAATGTTCTGAATTAGCGGAATTGCAGTCGAGTGACACCACATTTAGTCCTGTACGGTAATTGGATATGGTGTGAGCAGAATTGTGACAAAATCAAAGATGGTATAATATTCTTAGCCATGAATTGCATTGATAGATAGGTCTTGCATTAGCCCACTCAGTCACCCAACCAATCAGACTTAATACAAATTATTGAATAAACAAGTGCAACACAATAAAAAATTAATAAATTCTGACTGAAAAGTACAGGGCAAGAAACAACATTGTAAATATCCTCAGTACTGTCATTTATAGTATAGAATACCTATATAAATTTTAATATATAGAACATTATCTACATGATTTATAGTTTATATGTTACTGTGAGTCTCTAGTAAATTATGTTGTTTACTATATTGCGGTAAAGACAGTTAATAAGAAGATTAATATTATAAAATTCAGCCTGGGGGGAGCAAGAACATAAACTTGTTGAACCAGCCAAAAAACTGTATGTGTTCAATTTAACAGATAATAATATTTACTTGTACCAGAGGAGATATCATACTTTATTATAAACTATTTACAATAATTAAATATCCTTAGCAACAGCCATATGCAATTTCTAAAAAAATGTCTATAATCTCACATTTGGGTAACTAATACATTGCAAATTTTAATGATGAAAAATTATGGAGAAATTTCCGTACTTTCAGATCCCTGTGAACTTTTGCATTATTAATCAATTTATGAGTACTGATCAAGCTTGTCTATTGTGGTGATTTATGAGTAAGTGTACCCGTATATGAGATTATTATGAGTGGTTTTAGGTCTATTTTTTTTTAATACACTATAAATATAAACCTTTTCTCGGTATAAATATATAATGTTGTTTAGGGTACAAAGGAGTGTAGTTGAAATCGGATTAATAAAATTGTCTTAAACTGTCATTTTAATTGGTTGCAAAGAAATAATTTAACATTGCTTCTCTATAGGCTCTAAATCTAATGACAAAATCTTGAATTTATCATATTAAAAACAGAAATAAACGACGCGAAGCATAGGGACTAGCCATAACGAATGTCAGTTTGGTGAAAAAGCCTTACACGGCCAGATTCAGGGACACTAGCCAACAGTCCTACCCTGATTAAAACATTTTGTTGTTTAAGTGATTATTGTGCCCTTTCTGCTCTAGTCAGGTAGGTTCATTTTTCAGGAGCTGCCTTACTTTACAGACAATTATTATACAGCCCCACACCCTCACTAGGGGAAATCGGCTCCTACAACTATAGTTCACAGAATTTTGAGCAGGTGCTTAATCAATTGATGTTTCAAATTATTTTTTTTTAAAAAAAGGGAGGATTGGTGATGGGCCATCATCTAAATCTTTCAATGATCTTTTCGTTGGGTTTTCGTATTGAGGTTTATAAAGTGCTTTTTATATTGGATATAATTGACCAAATTCATGAAATGGAAAATTGTTTGACAAAAATCTATAACATCTGTGCAGTCAGTATTAAATTTTATCTTGAAATAAGACTCTGTCTTTTCTCATTCTTTTACTGAAACAAAATTTTATTATGTTGAAAATTAGTTCTGAAAACAATGAAACAAGCAACATGACAGAAGTCGAATCAAAAAATTTCATTAAATTTAATTATATTGACAAAAATGGACTAAAGATATTGTTTACTAAAACAAACAAATCAAGCCTAGTCAATAGAGTGTTCATAAGATTCAACGTACAGTATATTGAAGTTATAAATTGAAATTGATGAAATTCAGTAGGATTCTTTGTTTTACTAATTTAAATAAAATGTAACACACAGATCAGAGATGACTTTTGTAGTTAAATAATCTTCTTAGTCTTACTAATGTAAACAATACATATCAATTTCAGACTGATCAAATTTAGTCTGTAAAGTGTTCAAAAGAATAGGTACAGTACTACAACCAGCATAAAATCGTTTTAGATCATGCTCATAATTTTGATGAATTTAATTATTCATATCTAGCAAACCGATGCATAATGAATTAAAATAACCAACTTAGTAACACATAAATGCATTTTATAGTTTTAAAATTTGTAGTCTTAGTTATAAATCATATAAATTGCTGTTTGTGTCAAATTCTAATATTATCTATATCTTGTATGATAATATTTACTATAGAATATGATGTTTGTATTTATATTTTAAATTAAAATTATTTAACGAATAATAACAGAGAAATGGTGACAAATATCATCTCCATAAACTACCATACATAAAATTTGGATAAATTACTAAACTTATGGTATATATTTTTTTTAGAAATTTGTTTTGGAGAAAACACATTACAAGGGTTAGCAAAAAATCCAAAGTTGTAAATATATGGGTGACAGATTAAAGATATGCAAAGCAGCGCTTTAATTTTAACCATAGGGCTACTAAAATATAAGCAGTTTAATAAAGGCACCTTCAGATAAGAAAGTAATCTGTTGGGGGTTAGAGGGATTAAGGAGAAAGAGAGATATATAGAGAGAGCTTAATGTCCACTCCACACTAGGTCATTTCAAGACTAACATAACATGGTTCAATTTTTTAATAAATCAACTGCCCATAGGGGTCTTTAGCAGTGGGAGGAAACCAGTCAACCAGGAGAAAACCCACGAGGTTGGAAAAGGTATTAAGAGTTAATATCTTTGTTTAAAACTAAATGAGAATGTTGATTAGAGTGATGAAACTTGGTTTCATTACATCAATAATCAATACCTTGATTAAGTTTGATGTTGAGCATCCTATGTTTAGATTAAGCAGAGTGATACATGTAAATAATTTGAATCCTTAATGCTTTATGAAAAGATAAACGTACAAGTAATGAGTGTCATCTATTTATTTTGGTATTGAGTTTGAGGAGGGCAACAACAGTTGCATGTATTATCCTATTTGAAATCATGGATTTTTGCGTATTCGATTTTAGCGTTATTAGGTCACTGCTAATATGCGATTTTAAAATGTGCTAAGCTTTCACAACCTCCACCCTTTTCTATTTTCATGTATGACTATTTTATGTTGATGGTATGCAATAGTATTATTATATATAAGTTTATAAAAAAGGAAACCCCATCATGATACAGAATGAGTTTTGGTATAATGTCCTTTTAAAACCAAGGTGATGTCTCTCTATAGCTGTTATTATTAGATGTTACTTACTATTATATATAGATAGAAATATTGATTATAATAAAGAAGTACCACCATCTGGTATAATATAAACATTATTCTAATTCTATAGACCATGTTTTATTGATCTATTTCTATTATAAACACCTACTTAAAACAATTCATAGAAAATTAACTCATTACAGAAAGAGGGAAACTTATTCAAAGATAGTAAGCTGGCACTGCCCGGCAGGATATGCCCACATTTGAGAGATGGATAGATAACAAGCAATTCTGAAAGTGATTTTTCCTACAATCAAAGGCCATAATTCATTAAGTTACAATTTGATATGCGCAAATATCGAAAAGAATCCAGATCTTTAGGTTATAAACATGCATTTCAAGTTTCATTAAAATCGAATTACAATTGTGACCTCTACAGGGCCCACAACTTTAATATACCATATTTTTTACACTGTTCGCGTACAAACAGCGGCCATTTTGTCTGGCAATTATGGTCGATATTCAAGAAGTTCGAACTCAACCTTCCGTAGGGTGTAATGGTGATAGAGTCAAACGTCTTTTTAAATTGGATATTAATCGTGACCTCCAGAGGGACCATAGGGGACTTTTCGGACAATCAGGGGCCATAATTCAGGAGTTAAGATCCGATATGCACAAAAATATGAAAAGGAACCAAGATCTTTGGGTTATAACCATGCATCATCAAAATCGAATTAAAATTGTGACCTCTACAGGGTGCACAACCTTGATATACCATTTTTTAACAGTATTCGCGTACAAACGACGGCCATTTTGTATAGCAATTTTGGTTCGATTTGCCCAAAATTCGAACTCAACCTTCCTTTGGGTGTAACGGTGACATAATCAAACGTTTTTTCAAATCGGATTATAATTGTGACCTCCACAGGGACCACAAGCTTAACAAAGGCGATTTTGCGTATAAACAGGGGCCATAATTCAGGAAGTTACGATCCGATATGCGCAAATATCAAAAGGAACCAAGCTCTTTGGGTTATAACCATGCATTTCAAGTTTCATTAAAATCGAATTAAAATTGTGACCTCTACAGGGTCCACAACCTTGATATACCATTTATACAGTATTCGCGTACAAACGGCGGCCATTTCGTATGGCAATTTTGGTCCGATTTTCCCAAAATTCGAACTGAACTCCTTAGGGTGTAACGGTGATATAATCGAACAGTTTTTCAAATTGGATAATAATTGTGACCTCCAGAGGTACCACAAGCTAAAATAGGTGATTTTTCTGACAATCAGGGGCCATAATTCAGGAAATTACGTTCCGATAGGCGCAAATATCAAAAGGTACCAAGATCTTTTGGTTATAAACATGCACGTCAAGTTTCATCAAAATCAGCTCAAAATTGTGACCTCTATAAGGTCCACAAGCTAAAAACGTGATATTTCGTACAATCAGGGGCCATAATCCATGAAGTTTCGATCCGATACATGCCAATATCTAAAAGCAGCCGAGATCTTTTGGTGATAAAGCTATATTTCAAGTTTCGTCAAAATCGGACAAGAATTGTGACATGTAGAGGGTCCACAAACAATTGTGGACGGACAGGGGCGACGACATAATACGTCCACATGAAAATGTGGGCGTATAAAAATTAACAATTTTGATCTTCGTTATTCACTAAAATTATTCAGAAATTAACAATTATGATCTTCATTATTCATTGAAATTAGAAATTTTTTGTTGTTAATATGTACCAAAGAAGTTCATTAGCACAATTTTTTTTTTTTTAATATTTTCAATCAAAACCCTTGGACAATACATAATTGTTGTAAATTGAATTCATAATGTTTGTCTCCTACTGAATCAAATTACATTATAACTATAATTATACTTGATTAACATTAGAAATATGAATACTGTCATTTTATAACTAGCCAGTAATATATATATGAAATGTGATATTATTAATTATATTCATGTAATATAAGTGTTTAAATATATATATACTGTAGTGTACCTGGTAGCGTTAACCAGATACTATGGTATATCTCAATGAATGAATCAAATGTCCTACTCTATAGAACCAACTGGACTCAAGAAGACAGCATATGCTATGCAATATGATTTAAAGGAAATCCAATTCAATTAAGCAATGCAGATTATTTTAAAACTAAAAGTTCTCTTTCTATTTGAAGCATTAAATAATAAAGTCAATCATGCATTTACAGCCCCATATTATTACTGAAGCAATGGCCCGAGAAATCCCTCTCTGGCCATTCCTGGATTGGCTTCTGATACTTGAGCTTTCGAGGAAATGTGTCTATTCTTCCAATTCAATCAAATCTATCCCATGTACAGCAACATATGAAAGACCTTTGTTTAATCGGTGAAAGTATTGCTATGCACTGGTTAATTGGTGCTCTGTTTAAAGCGTTATGATATTGTTATTGGTTGTAAATCAGACTATTGACCAGTCATAGTTTGGAACAGAAATTTTCTTCCATTACAGCAGTGTTAAGTGGGATTAGCTCTATTCAAACAAAACACTATGAGGAGTATGACAGAGCCCATGAAATAAAACGCGGTGTGATTAATTTTGAATGTCAACAAATAATAATGCATACAAAGGATCTCAAATAAAATATCCCAAGGATATTTGTTAATTGGGCTAAAAAAGTAAAAACTCAAAATAAACTATGAACATGTTCTCTACAAATTTTACAATATGGATATATTTATAAAAGTGACAGATACAGTGAAAATATTTTGGTGAATATATAATTAAAATGGTCAGTAAAAGTATAACTGAAAGGATGCCTATTGATACAGCTTAACAGCAATCATAATGTAATCTGTACCACATGAGCTCGAATATTTAATGGGGTTGTGGGGTTTTACTACCCATATTTTGAGGATAAAGTACCAGATCTACAAACAAGCAGCATCTTAAAACAATATAATTATATAATCCAGTGGCTGCCAGGCAGGATAGGCCGACATTTTGGAGACAGATGGAGAACAAGCTAAAATGAAAGTGATTTTTCCTACAATCAAGGGTAGAGGTTACAATTCGATATCGCAAATATCCAAAGGAAACAAGGTATTTGGGTTATAAACATGCATTTAAAGTTTCATCAAAATCAGATTATAATTGTGCCCTTTACAGTGTTCACAAGCTAAAACATGATCGAAAGGAACCGAGATCTCATGGTGATAAACCTATATTTCAAGTTTCATTGAAATTGGATAAAAATTGTGACCTGTAGAGTGTTCACAAACAATTGTGGACAGACAGGGGCGAAGACAGTATACGTACACCTGAAAATGTGGGCATATAAAAATTAAAAAGAAAATACATACCAGCTCTTGTAAGAGTTTTATATACAGGACATTCATAGATTCCAGATTCAGGTGCTTTACGATTAGCAGCTGGAATTAACCATAAAGCTGGCATATCGGTATATAATTCTTTAGCTTTTGACTCAGCTAACATTCCCTTGTCGTAATCCCATCTAGCTCCCTCCAAAAACAGACCATTTATATAACAACCATGTTCTGGTGTTTCCTTTAAATCTGTGGCATTCTCAGTCAAAACCTGTATAATGGAGTGATAAATAATGAGGTTTAAAAAATCCAACGGCTGCCAGGCAGAATACACCCAAATACGAGAGATGGATAGAGAACTAGCTAAAAAGAAAGTGATTTTCCCTACAATCAAGGTCAATAATTCATGAAGTTACAATTCGATATGCGCAAATATCGATAGGAACAAATATCTTTGGGTTATTAACATGCATTTCAAATTACATCAATACCAGATTAAAATTGTGACCCCTACAGGTTCCACAACCTTGATATACCATATTTTTTTTTACACTATTCACATACAAGCGGTGGCCATTTAGTCCCGCAGTTTTAGTTTGATTTTCAGGAAATTCAAACTCAACCTTCCTTACGTCGTAATGGTGATATAATCAAACGTTTTTTAAATCGGATAATAATTGTGATCTCCAGAGGGTCCACAAGCTAAAATAGGCGATTTTAATTACAATCAGGGACCATAATTCAGGAAGTTATGATCCGATATGCACAAATATCGACAGGAACCAAGATCTTTGAGATGTAAACATGTATTTAAAGTTTCATCAAAATTGGATTAAAATTGTGACCTTTAAAGGGACAATAACACTCTTGCTGGCTTGACAGGTTCCGAAAAAAAAATTAGCCTTAATCTAACTACTAGATGTTTAAGTGTCCTCCCTGTTGTGTAAATTATCCATTATAACCTATCTTACTTGTCCAGGGGGTTCGAAAATATGTTTCAATCCAAGTTGCATTTGAAAGTGCTTACGTAAGGCTTTTCAAACCATGTTACGGCATGTAGTTGAATTTTTTGAATTTTTAAAATTAGGTGTGTTAAGATGAAATTTGTATTATTTATTAATAGTACAATTTGTTGACCAGAATAAAGATTGGGACATATTATTCTGTTACAACACGAGTGTTATTGGGGCTTTAAAGGGTCCACAACCTTGACATACCCCTTTTACTTGGCGTACAAGCGGTGGCCAATTTGTTTGGCAATTGTGTGGTCCAATGTTCACGAAATTTGAACTGAACCTTCTTACACTACAGTGTAACGGTGATATAATCAAACAGTTTTGTTAATCGGATAATAATTGTGAATTTCAGAGGGACCACAAGCTAAAAATGGTGATTTTCATATTATCAGTGGCCATAATTCAGGAAGTTACGCTCCGACATGCGCAGATATCAAAAGAAACAAAGATCTTTAGGTTATAAACATGAATTTAAAGTTTTCATCAAAATCAGATTAAAATTGTGACCTCTACAGGGTCCACATCTTTTTTACACTATTCGCGTTCAAATGGCGCCTATTTTATCTGGCAGTTTTGGTCGGATTTTCACGAAATTCAAACTCAACCTTCATTAAGGTGTAACAGTGATATAATCAAACGTTTTTTTATAAATCAGATAATAACCACAAGCTAAAAATGGCGATTTTTCGTATAATCAGGGATGATAATTCCGGAAGTTACAAACCGATATGCGCAAATATCGAAAGGAGCCCAGTTCCTTTGGTTATAAACATGCAGTTTAAGTTTCATTAAAATCAGTTCAAAATTGTGACCTCTACAGGGTGTTCACAGACTTAAATTGTGATTTTATGAACAATCAGGTGCCATTATCAGTGAAGTTATTGTCCAATACAGGGATAGAAACTAACGCTCGCCCGCTCGCCCATGGCGGGTAAAAGTCGGTACGGGCGAATGAAATTCAAAATCAATTAGCCCGTGTGGCGACCTGATATTTTCCAAAAGTAGTTCTAATAATTGATAATTTGTACGTAATGAACACTGTCATCATAACTGAACACGATCTATGCGGTCATGAAACTAATTTCCGAAAATCGTTGCCATTATTATTTACGTGTTTTTAATCTTTGGCTTCTTTTCGCACTACCGGTATGAAATCTGAACAAGCGAGCTTGCCGATGGTTGAAATTGTATGATAACGAGGGAGGCTTACGGAACAGCCTCTGTTTACAGTTTACACCTCGAAGAATTGTGTAGCGAAAGTCATATTTCAGGTTAATTATCATAAATCGCCTACCGGTAACATAATTGTTGATACACGATGAAGCAATTGTGCGAAGAACATGGATGTTAAAAGGTTTTATAACAGCGATATATTTCGACAATGAAGTCATTGAAGATGCTCGTAGTCGTAAATACACGTGCTCTGCTACACATAACTTCATCACTCGAGTGACAACTTATGGACTTGTCGTATGATATTAAATTTTAAGGACATTACATCATATTATTTTGCATCTCACAACTGAATTTATAAAAATATGAAATGAAATGAGCCAAATTGAATTTAAATATATGTCTTCATGACTGATTAATGAATTCATTATTTGATGAAAAAAAATTAAATACAGAGGCAACAATGAACAAAGTCCATTTTTGTTGTATTATTTAATGTGCCAAAATAAATTAAAGTGCATGTATTTTGGTGTTTTTGATTGATTAATGATAAACAAAACAACAGTTTCTTTTTGGGCTAGTAGAATGTTGGCTGGGCTAGTAAGATCTGAAAGCTACTAGTCCAAATGGCTAGTGACCATTTTAGGTTAGTTTCTACCCCTGCAATTTATGCCAATATCGAAAGGAACAAAGATCTCTGGGATATAGACTGTTAACAAACAATTGTGGACGAACGGATGAACAGGGGCGACAACAATATACGCCCACATCAAAATGTGGGCGTATAAAAATAATTCAATAAACACAAATAGCTGGTTTTTAGACTGACATCATTAACATAGTTAATGTACAGGAGTCAACTGGACATCATACTACTCATACAATCGTGTAACCCATGACGATCAGCAGCACAAGGCTTTAAACCATTCATCCTCACAAATCACGAAATATACAAATAAAATATTCAAACTGAATCACTAGAATATTCAATGAATAAAAATTTACATAAAAAGTTGTCACTTACTTTAAAATCAAAGCTGATAGTGTCAATAGAAATTTTCATCTTTCTAGCATAATTTTGTAAGGTTCCAGTCAAGAAAGCTTGAGGGAAGAAAAATCCTGATATCCAGAACACCTAAATATTAAACATTATCTTATTTAAAATAAATCAAAATAATAACTTTTATCATAAATCTCAAAATGTGGTCTAAGGGGAGATAACATTGCACAAACGACAAAATCAAAGAGTTACTTCCCTTTAAACACCCAGTATTGGGATTAGCAGCAGATAGCAACGGCTTTTGAATAAAACCCCAGTAAATACATGTAGTAGGCTATTTGGGAGATAGTCAGGTGGTTTTAAGATTAGTCAGGTGGTTTTAAGATAAATAACCAATCTCGAATATTCTTGTTAGAAATTATTTGTGATTAAAATGTAAGTGACTTACAGGAGGTATGCCATTATCAATCCAATCATGGATAAATTTCATCCGTGCTACTAAATCTTCAACCCATGAAGCAAGGGGTTTCAGTGATGGATAAGCCTAATAAAAAATAAATAAAATACATCTTTAAGTTTAAGGGGGCATTATGTAACATTAGAAAAAGAGCTGACAGTTCTCATAATAAAAAGATAAAGAAAAGGGAATATGTTGAAAATTTCAGTCAAATTACTTCACAAACAGTGTAGCCTCAATTGTCATTGCTACTGTTATTACAATAATAACTGAAGTCTTGATTATCTCTTGCATAATGCGTGTTTAATTTTTACATAGATTCTCCTAGAAACAAAACAAGCAGATATCTGAACATTTATTACTACAACTGCAAGATAAAAATAGATGTAAGTTTCACCAACCTTGCCAGACCACATATCTGGAACTACATTATTAAATAAACTATTGGCCATTTTCTCCAATTCCTGAGACATGACAACCAAACCCTTCAATGCTTTTAATAAATCATGTAGACTCTGATGTATGGTCTTTAATAGACGATTATATCTGAAATAAATTTTTGTATGTTTAGATAACGGAAAGATTATTGTGGCCCAGATGTAAACTGAAACCCAAAACAAATACAAATAGATAAAGTCTAAGGGTAACTGGAGGGGGACCACACTACAGACAAAAAATATATGACTAACATAGACCCAATAAACAGACAAAATAAATTGAAGTAAAATACCTGATAACTTCTTGTGTTAATACTGTATTCATTGATTGTTCATATAAAACAGGATATTTCTTCATAACATTACCAATATCTATAGGTTGTGGTACTTGTTCTAATATAGCTTTCGCAGCATCTTCCATGACCTAAACAAAAAAGATACATATTAAGATGTCTGACATTTACAAGAAAAGATAATGGATGTAGAGAACGGAAGGGTTATGTTATGGGTACTACTAATTTTCTCTCTTTAACACCTTTGTCTGGATGTCTGTCAAATGTCTACCATAATAAAGTACTGTACCTCTTCTCGTGATTTTCCACCACCAGCTGCAGTCTTAGGTTGTAGTTGAAGTAAACCAGTCAAGTTAAATACTGTTTCATTCTGTGCGAAGGTGATATTGGCGTTTTCATGTAAACCAAATATTTCCGGTGTATCGTTTATAGGTAAACTCTTGATATAAGCTATATAGCCCTGTATATAAAAAACAACACATTTATATATAATTAATATTTTACTATTGGTAAATTGTACTTTAAAAATTGATCAAATTCAAAATTACTGGATCAAAAACATTTTGCAACTTTATTTCTAAGAACACCAAATAGCCCTTGCTCTATTCGAAAGACAAAGACACAATAATCTCCTTCAAATAAATCAAATTTAAAATAGGCCGAATTGTATATTTGATGAATGTAAAGCCCCAATATTCCATTATATGAACGTACATTATGGTCCATAGATGGATTGATTTGTCTGTATATTCCTGATGGAGAATAAACATGTTCTTCACTAAGTACATCAGGGACATAGAAATCCTGTAAAATACTCATCAAACATCTTCTATCCCAGTCATCAGTTACACGTCCACCATAATTAATATGACCAGCAGTATATATCAACACCTAGAAACAACAATAAAAAATAAACAAATAAAATCTATTAAATAAAAAGAGAGCATGTCTGTGGACAAATGTCTAATTAACATAGCAAAGGCATTTTGAAATTTAAAATACAGTATTTAGGGCAAGATTTAGAGCAAAAACAGTATAACTCTTAACCGTAGGACTGCAGGTCCACGAAAAAGACATTTTATCCTAGTGTTCCATTCTACCCACTGGTTGGATGATGTTTGAAATTACACAAAACACAGTTGGGCCCTTTGGACAGCATAGCTTATGAGTATTATGTATGACTCTTGTTTGGTTTAACAAGCTCAAGAGAACTTAGTTTCTTACTATAGAAAGAGAATATTGTAAAACAGAGAAGTCCACCAGGTAAGGTACCCAAATTATACATAAACATATGGGGTTCGGCTGTTGTGGTATTGATTTAATGGTTTACAGACAGGTCTATGATCTAGTACAATATTATTCCACCTTAACCCCAAAGTAAAATCGATCTCTGGGGTAGGAAGATAATGTTTAAATATGCAGTAAATAGTGACTAACCTTATAAGCGATATCCTCATATTCACTGAGGAACATTTTTAACTGACTAACACAGATACGTAAATCTCCATCTGTAAATTCATAGGGTATATTAAACCCTAGAGCTCCAAATTTACGTCTTTCTAAACTAACACCATGGAATAAACACAGTGATAGTAGTAGATGTTTAAATACAGGGGTCTGAAAAATAATAACAAAATAATTATTATAAGGTTACACCAACCTGAACATTCTACACACAGTGATCCACGTAGTTCATACTTCGAGATTGGATCTCTGTCCTAAATGGCCGACATATCCAAAAATGAGAATACTGTTTTGTAATGTGGTTCTACTCTGTTTCACATCTGCCATACACACAAATAATAAATTAACAATTCCAACTATATTAAAAGTGAGCAGAATAAATTATCTAAAAAAATTATCAAAATGTACTTAGTGTTTTTGACTAAAATATCGGTCATTTATCTTAGTGTCTGTTCTCAAGCGGTGCTAACTGTTTATGTTCATTTGTTTGTGATTTCTGTGTATTGAGTTTGGTTCGTAGATTTGTTTTTGATTAAATTACATGGTTGCTCAATTTTAAATTAGAAACTGTTAAACATAACATTGTTTACAAGATTTTAGTGGCTATTTATTTATCAAGGCCCTTAAGTTCTAAAAGTTAAATTGCTTTTGTATTTTTATTTTATTATAAAATTCAGTCCAAGCTTCTATTATTTTTGTATAATTATAGAGTTTTAAGATAAAATAACCTTTATTAAAATAAGTTAAATCACAATGTTTCATGTACAGTGTGATTTGTAACTAAATGTAAAAAATAAAATTTTAATATCTTACCCTTTCACCACATGAATTGAGGAAATCATCAGTAAAGCCACTATAAGATTTTAACAAATTGGCTTTGATTCCTTTGGGTGGTTCCACTGTCATTTTGGAACCATTTTGTAGAATATAAACTGGGAATTTATCACTTGGCATACTGGTTAACCAAAGACGGAAATCACGATGTACCTATAAATAAATCAATTAATATTTATCTGTTATTGACATATCAGGCACAATGTGGTACCACTAGTACCATTGTTCAGTTCCTAGTATTATGAATACATTATATCAGTTACTTTTTTTGCAAGAAATAACTACAAGTGCTAATGATTTCCTGACTTTATTGTCTGATTGGATTTTACTATTGAGATATTTGTAAAGTTATCAGTACCTTATCTAGATCAATCTGTTCAATCAATCTTTCTAATGAAGGCATCCAACTGGGTGATAGATGACAATTCTGGAAGAACACCCATTTACCTCTCTCCATGGCACTTCTCATCAAAGCTTCAGCTCTCGGACCCTGAATTAAAAATATAAATCAGATATCAGTCATTATTTGATTGTATGACGGATCATCCATACTCCCTTTTTCATACTGAAGAATGTGGTAGGTTCACATTCCCTAATGTGCAAGAAGACCGTTTGTCATTTGTTGCAGTCACCGATCCCTATTACACATTTTTCGAACATCTCATTTTTACAGATTAATCCAAGTTAAAATATACTTAACTCTATTATTTAGTACTTTGAATTGATATTTCAATGTATGGAAGTTCATAAGGGATTCAAAATCCTTAACATGACAATCAGAGCCTTTAAAATCCGATTAGTGACTGCTTTTTTTCTTTATTCATCAACATGAAATACATGTAATGATAACCGAGTAAATTATTGTTAAAATTAACCAGACAGACAGGAAAGACAATTTACTAACCTGTCCTTGACCAAGTGAAATGGCATTGAGTTTTTTTGCGAATCTCATTTCTTCAGCGAATTTATATAAATCAGCAGCTGGATCTGTACCTTGTGACAAGACGAAGATAAGGGGTGTGGTTGGTGATGAATCTTTGTAGACTAAATGTAGATCAGCAGTCTAAAAAATAAACCATTAAAACATTTTATAATATTAATGTACATTTAGAAGTTAGTTTCCGTTTATGTTAAACACAATGTCCTGGTGAAAAACTATATTAAATTTTCATACTTATTTACTTTAATTAATTCTTACCTGAGGTTCAATGAACCTTTGTCCTAGATTTCTTGCAACATAATCTTGCATAGCATTTGTTATTTTATCAGGACGAAGACATTTTAATACAATTATCTTCTGGAAATCATCCAGTTCTGTATTCCAGGAACCAGGAAGGTCTTCTCTGAAATAATATATAATAGAATTGTTTACACCCAGTTTGAACATTCTACATGAATTAGAAGTATAGTCATACTCAGACAAATACGATTCAATAGTCGATGCTTTCTCCAAAAGTGTCTAGTGAAAAGTCTGTATAATTGAAAGAAAGAGAGGAATCTTACCGATGAGGTTCTGCACTGTCAAATATTTTTTTGAAACCCTCCATATGGTTCTTGAAATCTGCAGCAAAGTTTTCAAACTTAGGTAAAGCTGCTAATGTGAGGAAATCATTCCAGGATCTATCTGTTATCCAATCAGGGAAAGGATTATCTAATTCTTTAGGTTTACTTATTCCACCAGCTATCAAATATCTCCATTCATCCTATAATAATATATCATTATTTAATACATTTATTTAATACCCTTCAAAGGAAGGTAGGAAGCCATGCTCCATCATTGTTCAAGAATTCAATTCTTTGAAATATAAGTTCTTAATTTTGTGCAATAAGAATTGCACCAACCGTATATGATCCCATGTCGATTCTGCTTTCATCTCTTCTATTTTCAAGATTGGCAGAGCTGTGACAGGACAAAATTCTTTGTAACCCAATTGAAATTAAGCTAATATCGAACTTCTGGATGTAACCCTTTCATTTCTAAGATCCAAATTATATATAATCAGAAAGTCTGTTTGGATGGGTGGCTAAATGGTAGTTTAAGGTGTGCACATAAGATCACAATTGGTAATTCAATCAGTGTGGTTTTGAATCTCCTCTTGGGTGACAATCAGTAAGGTCATCTGTTCAAGCGAATTATTGCAATAAAATTGAACCATATATCAGTCCCAAAATGACCCAGTTTGTGTTGAGTAGACTTAAACCCCTTTTTTTTCTCTCTCTCTCTTATGTGTGTAGGTAATTTAAATTTAAGTTATCTTACCATATTTATCAAACCTTTATGCATTCTAATTCTAGAGGTGAGTAAGAAAGCAAACAATAGTTTGTGTTTCTCAAACAAACTTCTACAAACATTACTATATAGACTAAAGGTGAAGAAATTATTAATGTTCTCTATTCTCTGTGTTATATTATCTGAAAAACAAAGAAATATCTTCTTTTATTATAGTTAATCAGATGAGACAACATGGATGGTATTCTCAACATCAGCATTTAAAAACTTTGGAATTTTTTAGGTCTGCACAGGCCAAGCAAAGTTCAGTATGAAATTGGATGTATACGGACAAAGAATTTCGGTAGATGATATCATGGTCACATAAAATAACTTCTAGCTGGGACTGATACAAGCTTAGGGCAGTCACTGGAGATTGGGTGTGAACAAACAGAAATGCGTTAGGTTATCAAAATACATATTTCATTCATTTTAATTGTTTCATAATTTAATGTTTTAGATTAAATTGGCCCATGTTAATAATACAATTATCAAAGCTTAATCTTAAATGTTAACACCCCTATTATGGTAAATTGCAGATGTTGGGGTCCTTGTAGATTTGTAAATTGTTCCAAGGTGTCAAAGTATCAGTGGAAAAAGTTGGGAACCACAGCTCAATATATGATTGAATATTGGTGTCAGATTGTTACTTTCATAATACTACAACATACAGAGAGAGATAAAACAATTTGACAACATCATCTCAATGTATTAATATTTACTTACCAGCTCTTTCAGCATTGGCAATACCATTAAGATAAATATTAATAAACCATTCTAAAGAGTACTGGTACATAGGGTCTATATTAGCCATATCAGCAACACAGAAGAAAAGAATCTGGGTGTTCACTGCTACTGGTATATATTGACTTCTGGTTTGATCAATATCTTTTTCTGTTTTTTCGGCCGTTATCACTTTAGCCTAGAAAAAATAAGAAGACATGATTTTAGTCTACATCTTCACTGTGGAGAACAATCTTGTTTCAGAATTCAGAATCCTACTTTTCTGCACCAACCCTGCAAATGAAAACTAAAGATGGTCATGCGCCATGCATTGGCTATGAGGAAACTTTTACCTAAAGAGCTCACTTATGTATTACAAACTATTTTGAATTCTAAATGTCAAGGGTTCTTGAAAAGAAAAAAGGATCTACAATAGTGAGTCGTCGATCAGCATCTTACTGAGTCACAATAGCTCCGTTGATGATTAGAACAAGCTCGTTGTAGGTACATTCCGTGCAGTATTATTATTTTACTAAAGAAATATTTGAAAAATACAGTTATTTGATGTAGATCTACTGTATATTTTTATAACTATAGAATTACTACATGATTTCAAATAGATATTATTGTTCTTACCTGAATTTCTTGAGATTTTATTTTTGATGCAGCCAATGTCTGAATCAAATCAATATCATCAACTGGGCTTCCTTCAGAACTACTAAGGCGCTGCAGGATCCTATCCTCAATTTCTTTTAGTTCCTGCTTCATCTTGGCATTACTGATAATGAGTTGGTTCTTAGCTTCCTCTAAATCAGGTCGTTCTTCTGCTACAACTGTACCCAGTAACTGATCTTCTAAACCACTAGAATTTACAAAATATCATTTTTAGAAACAATACAATTTGATTTTGTACTTAAATGTTGTAAACAATGCTTTTACTTTCTAGAACACCTGATGCCACTCCTAATATTCTTTACTCCTAATTCTACTGTAATTTTTGTATCTTTTACCTATACTTAAAGATTTCTACGATAAAAGCACTTGCCATAATAGTACAAAAAAGTAGTGAAGTTCGGGTCATTTTAACTTAAAGCTGCATATAGTCATTTGCCTTTTGTAAACATTTTGAACCAGATTTTCATTCCTTAATGCAGGCTAAATCTGTTTGAATGAATTATTTCACCAAACCAAGATATGAATAGTAGTAGATAATCTCCTGCCTTGGAATCAAATATTTAAAAGAGGAATATCAGTTGTGTTGGTCTGTTAATACAGAATGGATTTGAACTATTTTTGAACTAATTTCTTTTTAGAGATTCAACTTTCACAATATTGTAGTTTGCAAGGAGTTCAAAATCCTGCAAATGATGAACATTAGCTTTGATCAACAGAGCAAAGTATAAAATTTACCTTGGTGATAGTGTAAAGTTAACTATAGTAACTTTAGTAGAAACTTCAGGTGTATAATGTGGATTAGGTAATTTAGTAGTTATATAAAACTTAAAGTCATCATGATATGGTATAACAGCATCTCCGAGTTTTATTACAGTACTACCTTGTTGTTTAAATGTCTGAAACAAGCAAAAGATTTAATTATAATAGTTTTAATTCTATAATGAAAAAGGAATATATTTAAAATTTCAATCAAATTACTTCATTCTGAGCAAAGTTATGACTGAAGAATAGTGTTGTTTTGATTTTTGTGGCTACTATTGTTGCAGTAGTAAACAAAGTCTTGATTCTCCATTCTTAAATTAAATCATTAAATTTAAATGGTACTATCAGGATCAGTCTTAAAAACATTGGTGGAAAAAAGGAACTGTCACAGACTTTGTCAAACACAAATTATCACATAATGTATAATAATAAAAACTTTGTTGTGTCTGACAAAATCTGACAGGTGCCTTTTGTCCAGTCTTGCTTAAAATAGGTCAATTATTTTTATTGCAACATTTCTAGTTGTGTTTCCTTCGAAATTAAAAAATGTATTGCAACTGATTTCAGTCTGTTATGTTATAAAATAGATATCTATTTAGCAAACTTGTCCGTTAAATATATTATTAGGTGTAAAAAATACATGTTAATATTTACCTGTCTAAGTAAGATTGGTTCCAGAGCTGGATCTAACTCAACACCAACATTCTCTAATAAACATGGTTTACCAAATCTTACAGCATTCTCTAAACTTCTCAAAAAATCACGATCAGATAATTTGATCACATCTAAACCATTATCTTTTTCCTGTTTCAAATAAATGTTGTGATAGTAAGAGTTGACCACAATAATATTTCAGTTCTGGGTATTTTACTGAATACACCTTCAAAGGAATGCTAATATATAAAAACTTGTTTTTGCACCATCCAAAGAACTGGGACAAACAATCTGTATATCAACACAAACTAAGACATGAAATTTCAATTTCCACTTGGCTTTTATTATGGTATTTGAAATTATGAATTTTTGAGTTGGAATCAATTTTGTTGAAAAAGATTTATTTTAATCTTATAAACAAACATACCATATTTTTAACCCATTTATTAGCTTGGCCTTGAGGATCAATAAAGAGAGGCCATCTTCTGGAGAACTGTATTATTACACCATTTTCTACTGATAAACTATCTTTAGGTAGGCCCGCTATCTGCCAAGCCCGTATTTTAACAGGATCACTCATGGTACTAGTTAAATTAGGATCTTCAGTACGAGGTACTTTATGTTCATCTAATGACACCACCCATTCACCCTGCATTCTTATTCGATATTCACCCTGAAAAAAACAACCAACGCATCAAGAAAACATAAAATTGAATAAATTTGAAATTTTACAATTTCGTATTAAGTCACATTAGTTGCCCAACAAGGTTTATTAGAAGTTTTAATTCTCTAGAATATCTGTGTGCATTTACTATGTCCAAGACAGACAGCAGATAGACATATTATTATATTACAATACACTATTACATATACATGAAATTGTATATGACGTAGATAAGCTATATAACTTACCGTAAAAGGACCTAGATAAGCTATATAAGCTGATGATATTAATACATCTCCTACTATATTATCTACAATCTTCTCTAATCTATCCACAGATTCTCTCCATCTATCTTTCTCATCTGCTAAACCACCAATCAACTGTAGTAGAAATTAAAACATTCATGAAACTGATCTTTGCAGTTATGTAGTTATTTTTATGAAGTCTGTGTCCAATTGCACAAGATTGACTTTATAAAACATTTCTATTGAACTTTGAACTTACATGTATGTATCATTATGTACGTTTTTTGGAGACAGTCCGATTCTTTAAAAATAAGTGCTATTAAAATGGACAAAATGTCACTGGTGGTGGAGGGATTATAAATAATATAAACATGAAATGGGTTTAATTTAATATGGAAGGAAATGAAATCAGGTTTAAAGTCCTACCTGATCAGCTCGACCTAGACGACCTTCACATTGTTCACATTTATTCTCCAGTTCTTCCTTCTTGCGAACACAGTCTTCATATTTAGCTTGTAACGTTGCGATACCTTCTTCTACTTCCTGCAATCTACCTTTAGCTTCATCTAGCATTCTCTGTGTTTCCTCTAAATCAGCTGTGGCTATTCTAAGTTTTTCACGTTTAGGTGCCACACCTTTAGCGATAAAGTGATATTTGTGCATAGCTCGACACCACTGACAGATAGATGTACAAGCTTTAGATACCTGTAATATAAACAGATTAACCAGATTAACCATCAGATATTCTTCACATACTGGAATAGAGTAGGACTCGTCAACCCATGTGCAATACAAGAACAGATTTTTCTTGGACAGCAGTGTTTCTTATTATTGTTCTTTCATTTCAACTTTTGTTTTTTGCTCAAACAGACCAACTAAATATTTTATTTACAAAAAGTTAACACAGGGCTGGAAAAATCAGTTGTTTTTTTTAAATTTTCAATTAATTTATTCTTCATATCTATGGACAAAAGTAACATGGAAATCTTACCTTGGCAATATTTTCTGTCATAAAAGCATCATTATCAATATATGGTTGAATTTTCTTGATGACTTCATCAGGTATATTGTCTTTATCAAATTTAAACAGAGATTCCAAGAATTTGATTGGATCCTGAATAGCGGCTTTACCAACATCCCAGTAATCATCAACCTTCTGACCAGGCTATAAATAGACACAAATTGTGATGAAGCAAGGGTAATAACTCGGTTGATGAGCTCCATATGTTGTATATATATTTTAAGTTCTTATGCTGTTTCGTTAAAAATGTCTTTTTGTTTGATTGTTTCACTAAATGTATTTGCGTAAATTGTCTGCCTTGAGTGCCGATCCTGTGATACCGACAATGAATGACCTACTGTACTGAATTTTCTCAAGCAGTTTATTTATGTTCATACTTAGCACTAACGTTGCAGGAAACTTTTATTTACAATACTGATCTTTATCATTTGTTTTGGTAACTGCACTAAGCTGCATATTGGATAATTTGGACTTGCAGTACTATTTTCTTATACCAACTGACAGTGATTTGCCTTAGTACGTGATCAAGGTACCGGCGGTATTGTTTTCTCAAATTTACTGATTTATCAATAAAATTAGTTGTGATACTTTTATCCAAATAAAGTATTTAAATCCAAAATATAATGAATCGCACTTTGAATGCAATTTATGGCTAATAAATAAAATTATTCTATCGCTTTTACCGTGATTTGAATCGCTTTACCGCTTAATACCGCTTAAATTGAACCCTGGGACTAATGTGATTCTATTAACCAGTGAACATCTAAATTACCTTTTCTCCTGCTATTTTCTTTGGTTTGATTCCCTTCATGATACAAACAGCTTCTATTACTAGACGTACACCTTCTGGTGGTCTCTGTAGAGCTCTAACTTCAACAATATCATTCTTATTCAACGATTTTAAACTTGTCAAAGCAGCATCCTAGAAATAATTACAAGGAAACAAATTTAAGGGTATGTTGAAGTTGGACAACACAGAGAAAAGTAGACCGTCTACAGTTTAACTATCGTTAAGACTCTGTTCTATTTTCTGACAGAACGACCATTGTTGCTTCTTGCACCTAGATCCTATCTAAACTTGAATCATGGAACCATTCATTATTGGTCAGGTCTTTCCAGATATTTATATTTTTGATTTAGGTTACTGTACATCAGCTGATCCAACAAAACAAGTAGCCTACATCATGGTGTAATAGGCAGTGTTATCTATTGAATATCAGCCAATCCACATGATCAGTCAATAATATATGAGATTTAAAGTTTGAACATTCCGAAATTGTATATTTAAAAGTAAATATTTGTAAGAAACAGCTAGGTTAAGAGTTAAATAGTACCAGAGCAGGTAAAGCTTCATTGAGATCTTTTTGAGCATCATCAGCTATTGTTTTTGTTTCTTCAGCTTTAATAGTTGCAGCTGCTTCTTCTTTCTGTACAATAGATTTAGTTTCTTCTGCAACAACCTATTGATAAATACAAATAACATACGATTATTTATATAATACATTCATCTATTCAAGCTGGTAGTTTGATTGATCTTATGACAGTACCTGCCAAACATGTTTCTATATTGTTTACCTCTTTTAGTAGTACATTGTATTGTGTTTTCAGGTTTAATTCTTTGAAATAACCATTTCAAAGCCAATCAATATGAACCGAAGTAGGGTCTTGGTGGATACCTAAAAAAGCATTTCACTTCAATTTTTTGTGAATATCAAATGATTTATGAATAAGTTTACCGTATCAACAGAAATTTTCTCCATTGTAGTAATTGATTCTTTAACAGCTTCTTCTAATAATGGTCTCATTGTGGCCAGTTCTTCTTGTAATTTCTTTACTTCATCAGCTGTTGTCAATAACTAGGAAACAAACACTTAATAATATTATTAATCTAAATCTACCAATTATAGAGAACATACTAAACAAGAGAGAAAGAGAAATGGGGTTTAATGTCTACTCGACACAAATTAGGTAATTTTGGGACTAACATATGGTTTCATTTTATTTCAATAATTCGCTTGCACATATGGATCTTTAGCAGTGGGAGGAAACCTGAGGACCCGGAGAAAACCCACGAGGCTGGACAGGCGACCCTATTCCTTGCCACGTACAAACGTGGATTCGAAACCATGCCAGTTGACTCAATGACAGGCTTTATGATAAAGCACACACATGCGATTCATTCGGCCATCCGACCCCCAATACTAAATAAAAAGATCAACCTCAAATACCAATCTTGTTCATGTGGATTCAATCAATGCTAAGAAGTAAAGATAATCTAATATGCTTCTCATTACTTGGCAGAAATGAAAAATTTAATCATGTATGTATCCAAATTACACATACATACGATAAACAAAGTTTAATACTTTATTTTGTCCTAAATCAAATCATTTTGGTTTTAAATTATATAATTGCGAAACATATATTCTATATTACCTTATCTAGACCCGTTTTAAGTCTGTTTCTTGCCAGATTTAATTCAGATTTCTTCATTCCAACAAGATTAGAGAAAATACCCAGTAACTCCAGATAACTTGTTGGTGTTACATAATTATGTCGAGATAACTCTGCAAGGAAGCGTTCAGAATTTCTAGCGACCGATTGGTGAATAGCTTGACACATATTGACCTGAACAAAAAAACAAATAAAAGAAAAATATAAACATGTATTATTAGTTTGATTCCCCATCGGAGGAATAAAGACAGAATTCTGGTTTCTTTATCAAAATCATATTAAATTGCTTAATAACAAAACAACATATTGATCTTTTTAAATAATTTTTGCCCAATAAAACCCTAGAAGACTTTAGTCGATATCAACTTAATAATATACATACCAAACCAGTCATGACTTCATCAGATGCATCTAAATCAGTAATATCATTGAGGAATCTCATTGCTACCGATTGAAGAGCATCTTTAGGCCATTCACTGAACCAATCTATAGTACAACAATTAACTAAAGCTGGAAACTGACGTAATCTGGCACGGAATACTTCTCCTATAGGACTGAAATATAAATGTAAATATCTGTATTTTCAATTCAAATCCATAATATTAGTAATAGATTATTTAAAATCAATCAATATTATCAGCTATTAAAGAAAACAGGATTGGATATATTCTATAAATAGAACACATTTTAGCAATCTGTTTAAAATACAGATCTATTTGTTTATTTCTTTTTACTTTCGATGGCCTACACTACATGAAGATCTGACCAGTTGTACTGGTAGGTCGCGTTAGGGGTTCTACGGGCAGTTTTTGATCCTATGACATCAAACATTGATTAATCCATCAGCGTTAAAGTATCTAGTGGTTTACCCACAATGGCTAATCCCTCACGAAATAGGATCAATGTTTAAATCAGATTGCATTTCTAAAGAATTGTGGAAGGTTTTGAGCCACACGTAGATAATAAGAATACTTCACACAATTACCTCATAGTTATAACTGTATGTAAATTACTACGAACTCTCTTTGTATAAGCTGAGAATAAATTAGTTTTAGTAGCTTGTAGACCAGAATCCATTACAATGGGTTTCATAGCTGTATAAATCTGATCTAATTCATCAAAACCATATATATTAGGTACATCACCAGAGTTTAATATATTGTTGATATCTTCTAAGAAGGAGTCTGCCTTTATCTAAAAATAGAACAGAAAATTTAACTTCACTCAAAAACTTAGAGGGGAGACAGAGAAAAAGAGCAATGAGGTTTAACATCCACTCATCAATGTATCAAACTGGGAAAGAAATTGTTAATTTTGAACATAACAGAGAGAGAGAGAGAGAGAGAGAGAGAGGAGAAAGAGGGAAAAAGAGCAATGTATCGGAATGTTTGAATTGTCAACAATCTGGGAAAGAAATACTCGGTAATAACCATATTCTCGGGCATACTTTTCATTATTAATATTACTACATACCTGAGTATCACTAAATAAAAACACCATTGGTTTACTTTCTAACCCAGCTTTCATCATAACATTCTTTAAATCTTCTCTCCATTCAGCTACACCATAATTCTTAGACAGTTCAATTTGAAAACAATCAAATTCAGACCTGATAAAATACATTGATTTACTTTTAGGAAACTTTGTTGTCAGGTAAATAACATTGATTTCAATTTTTTAAATTAAATGGAATTGAGTGAGGTTTTATGTCCTACTTCTCTGAACCAGCAAGGCTATTAAGATGTGCAGCAACCATTCAGTGTGCAATGTGAATGAGGATAATTTCATGCCCACAACAGTGCTATTGGTTCCACTTATATTGATTTCCGACCGTCAAAGGATCTTAAACATTCTCCCAAAGACATATATGAGGCCTCAGGTTTCATATTATTAGACAAGTTGATTAAAGATCCTGAGGAACTTTCTCACCCATCAAAAGGAACATACTAAAAGGGAATCACTTGAGCTGACCCAACGAGTCAAATACAAGTAAACAACTTACATGTGTGCTGCTAATCTGGTTAAACTCTGACGTCCACTGCCTCCCATACCAAGCAATAGAGCATTACCAAGTGGCTGACGTATAACTCGACTAATACGACAAACATGTTTAACAGCATCCATAAATAATACCAGTTTCATCTGAGCTGTGGTAATCTGATTATAATCTTCAAGGTAATCGTCTAACACCTTCACCAACTTTTCATGATCTTCAATTTCCAAGTAAGGTCTGATATCTGATGAAGTTATCATAAAATCGCCAAACAAAATAGGTTGAGTTTTGACAACATCTTCGAACTCCATGTCAAAATTACTTTTCATCTTCTCTTTCAGAAGACCTTCAAACCAAAGACGATCTTCATCATTTACTAAACGATCTTGGAAAATGCGACAATTTTCATGGTACCACAATCTTAATAGATCTGGTAATGTCTGAAAAAAGAGAGAGAGAGAAATTGGGTTTAACGTCCACTCATCACAACTATGGTTTGATTTTATTTAAATAATAAGCTTGCGCATAGGGGTCTTTAGCATTGGGAGGAAACCAGAGTGCCCGGAGGAAACCCACGAGGTTGAGAAGGCGCCCCTATCTCCATGCCACATCCGCTCACAACCAGGGCTCAAAATCACAGCCGCAAGCCAGAGGTGGCCGGCCAGCTAGAGGGTTGAAGCGTGGCACTCTAGACCACTAGGTCATTCCGACCCCCCCTGTCTGAAAATATGAAAGTCTTGGGTCAGATATTCATATTTTTATAATCACACATACATACATAACATCAACAGTGCTGATATTTTATTTTACTGATTATACTCTGAACACAATCTAGCTACTTGAATCAAATAATACAGCTTCTGATGTCCATGTATACTATCTTGGGATTCAGTAGGTTTGCTGTGAACCACATAGAAAGCCAAGCCTAAGGATTTTTCAGCAAGTTTTTCCCTTGTCAGTGATAGCTTAGCAAGAGACAGTGTTTAGTCTTTTTGATGGGATGAAAAAATATATGTCCCAGGTACATGGTGGTGTCCACATACAAGAAACCTTGGCAGTGGGAATTTGATGGAGAGTAGCACACTGCATGGTATATGCACACTCATCTCCATTAGCTTGGTTGGTATACAAATGTAGTTTGTTAAAAGCAGATTTTATTTCTTTACAATAACTAGGTGATTTATTTAACTGTGTTTATCTTACCTCAGTTTTACTTGGTTCACCCATCAATATACCTTGAAATACTTTAGATAAATCTCTCAAATTAAATGTATAATGACTTTTAGCTGGTGTAGGTAATAGTTGTGTTGTTATAGTATTATATACAGATATACATGTTTCTACCATTTTATTACAGTGTTCTTTTAAATTACTATTCTGATCTGTAATACAAAATAGTCAATTACACTTTATAATACACAAAGTCATAACAGGTTTTGTGCATGAGCAGGGTATGATTACTTTTTCTTAATATATGTGGTAATTTTGGAACTTTGCCATTGGGCATTTTGGATTGATAGTGCTGCTTGGTGTTTTTATTAAATTGTTGTTTGGCTTTTAAATAGCTGAGAAAGTATTGCTTTTTGAATTGAATAACCATTACCAAATCTGAGCTGTTTTGTTCATGTTTATTTAACAATCTGGTAGGAATCAATTCTTACCTATCCAGGATTTTAAAATGGCACCGAAAATGGTTTTCTTGCTTGAATCTTCCATTTCTGTGAATGTGACAAAGTTAAAGTGTCGCAGAAGTCGAGCTGTAACTGGATTTCTTCCACCACCAGGTGGTCCCATGGCACAAACAAAATTAACATCCACCAACTGACGGAAATCTCCTGTAAGGGTAAAACAAAAGGTTCAATTCCATGCATGTTATTTGATATTTAAAGAAATTTTTGGAAGAGATCTGTCCAAATCCTCTATATAGATATTTAAAGGTCATTTCATTTTCAGTAACTTAAAATTGAGTTAAATTTCTTGTTGCTTTTTTCTCAAGTTCTGCTTAGATTTACATTGACGAATGATGAAGTCAACTTAGCATCATTTCTTAGAAAAAAATTGATGGTTGGTAGCAGATGGAATTACTTACCTATAGCTTTTCTGTCATACCATCCCTTAAAGTCTGTCCATTGACGTATAAGTTCTATTGGTGGTTGAGCACCATACACTTCAAGAGCCGGCATGTTCAGATCATCAATAAAGAATATGAAATATTTGCCAAGCGGTGGTCCAAATACACCTTTACGTCTGTAAAAGAAAACAAAGTAGATATTAAAATTAAATTACATACAAGTTAAGAAATTAATTTATGAGGTGCAAAGATACAAAACTGTGATGGGTGTTTATTTTGATTCTTATTCCTTCATGACTAATTGCTTTAGATTATTAGAATCAATACATTACCTTTTATCTAGTTTACCATCAATAAGATCCTGTGTCTGGTTGGCGCTAGTTTTAGCGGAGAAAACAATCAGATCAGGAATATATTCTTTTGGCATGTTCCTAGATAATTTATCTGCTATAGTCAGGGTTTTACCAGTACCAGTTGGACCAATACTTAGAACCTAAAAGATAAAACATTAAGCAATACCAAAAAATGATTCAAACATCTGATAGCAAACAGTTTGGAGAAATAAACCAATTAGTCCATTAAAGTAAACCATAGTACTATCTAAACCATATTTGTGATTCTTAAACGGTTTTTATCAACTATCAAACGATCTTTTGAAAGTAACTATGTGCCTACTTTTTCACGGTTAAAACTCCTAGTTATACGCTATCAATCTTACAGTGTGAAGTTCTATTCAGAAAGTCCAATTAAAAATCCTTTATCAGGAATTCAAATATTTAACTGTTGATATGTTAAAAGCAAGGGTATGTTTAACTTGTATAAATTTGATTCAGTATAAAAAATATCTTTGATAAATACAATAATTCTGAAGTTAAAAGAAAGAATTTATTTTTTTTAAGATTATTTTTGTACCTGTTTTTTATTGGTAAGTAATAATTCTAGTATATAAGCACTTCTAATAGTATCTATTGTAGGTACAATAATGTCAGAATATCTCATATCAGGACTGATAGAATACTCTGGCTGTCCATGAAACCAACTTCTCCATCTAACCTGAATCAAAAAACAAAAACCCATCACTGTATATTCAATTTTTCTAACATATAAAATATAGAATTTTGTTATCTTCACAGCATCAGGTAGGTCTAACAAAAGTACAATACACATTATTGACTTCTGGGAGATTAACATCTCCAGAACACCAACCACTGAATGTATGTTTTTGTCAAATAATAATAGAAATTTAACTTACTTCTTTAGAACCGGCATCATCTTCTTCCATATCATCAGTACTAGTAGAACTGATACCAGCATCATCTAATACATAATCATATACTAGACCAGCGGCAGGAAACTGCATCTGAACCTGTATAATATATTAAATAAATTATTAAAGAATTATCATTATACTACACATGATACCTTAAAGCCACGACCGGTAATTGTCTATCTGAAAGTGAATCAAAGGTCACTTTCTACTATTATCGATTGCACTATGCTGAATGTAACAAACTTTTTTAATTCATCATATCTTTGCAAAAACTTAATAGAAAATATCTATTTTTAGACTGATATTCCTTTTTGATATTTAACTTTCACATTTGTAAGACGTTTGAAATTCATCAAATGACGATTAAATGATTTATAGAGCACTGATTGATCAACATATTAACTTGTTGAGTCGTATGATTTAAGTAGGATCCTATCAATTTTAAATGCTAAATAAACCCATTGTTACCTTTTCTTCAGACATTTTTTCCCTTAGCCAAACAGAGAACTTGGATCGGCTAGAGTTATCTCCTGTTGCCCCAATACTCCAAACCAGCGAGAAGAAAAACCAGGGTTCAATAAGTTCAGCAATTCTAGCTAATTGCTCTTCAGGTATTGGTTTCTCTCCCTGGATAAATTATGGTAGTTATGATTGAATGAAATATAGTTTTAACAATATTACTTATATCTTATCATTTCAGCAAAAATAAAGTGACAATAATACCAAATAAATACTTGTTTAATATCCATTCAGTACAATTATTTATGGCAAATGGCTGTTACAAATTTAAAACCAAAGCAATACAGTATTACAGTAGGTAATTTTTCACATGAAAAGTTTTGACAATATGTATAAGAAATTAAAAGAAATAAAACTATACTATAGGTGAGTCTAGGTTATGTATATAATCTAATAGATAGCTACTTACCATGCCACCTTCTTCAGCTAAACCACCCTATATCATAGAGAGAGGGAAGGAAAGAAAGACAGGATAGAGTGATGGTAAAATAAACTACAGTACAAGCATGAGACAGAATAATACCTTGTTTACACAACTAACTCTTACATTTTGATAGAATTTTTTTCATGCTCTTGAACCAGAGTAAAATATAAAGTTTTCTCGTTAAATAGATTGCGAACTCTAGGTTTGTGTGAACAAGGTATACTCCTAAGATGCAAAAATAAAGTACAAAGCAAAGAATTTTCTATACAGCCCAGGTCCTAATATAATCTAGCAAATAACCTTTTAAGTTAAAGTCTAATGTCCATAGCCAATCATTTTACTGTTTTGGATTTGAGGAGTTGACTGTCAGATGATGACTTAAAATTTCTGGTAGGGACATAAACTTTTAAGAAAATTTGATGAAGATAGGGCGGGGCAATGCCATTGAGACATTTGTAGACTAGTAATAGTATAGTATTAGTAACAATATTTAAATGCAGTACAAGATAGGGAGCCAATGTAAGTCGATAGCCGTGGCGATAGAGATGCGGCTTCTCACCAATGCAACGAGGGTTCAATCCCAGCTCAGGGCATGAAATTTATCGTTGTAAGTGAGAGGGATATTCGGTCTCCCGTCCGATCAGGCAGGTTTCCCCCCGAGTTCTTCGGTTTCTTCCTGCAGTAATGATCGAAATCATTCGCACGATCTGTGCCAAGGGCCAAATTGGAAACAGGCCTCAGGCCTAATTTGCTACCCTTGTAAAATGACGCGATTATTATTATTATTATTATTATTAAATAGTATAGATGTGTTCATATTTATTGGTTCTGGATTTTAGCTGGGCTGAAGAGTTCTGAACTATTTGTAATTTTATGTATATAGTTGCAAGATTATGCCTGGCTGTTATTATCTAGCTCATATTGGTGTACCAACAACCCATAGATTAAGAAATAAAATACTAATAGATGCACTATAAATAAATAAAGATTTAAATTTATCATTTCATAATTTGCCAACTATTTCTGCCTTTTTATACATCTCATCACCAGAGATGAACTAATTTCATTTGATTTCTACAACAAATACGGTTAGCAAAATATGAAATATCTGTATAAGTATAACCCTATAACATAATATATATATCTATCTTTCATTAGTCTTACCACACGACGCCTTGTCGCCTGTTAAATACACATAAATTATATTCAAAAAGCTAAGCAACTAAAAACATTAATAGAGCAACACACATTAAAAGTTTCATTATATTTGGTGCAAAGATAATGATTGAAGTGCAAAAATGAATTTGTAAAAATTATTGTAGTTAAATTCACAACACTTCTAAAGGCAAAGTCACACAAGCGAAAGTCTAAAAGGATAAATCCTATAGGTTTTTGTGGTCATACAGTAAAATCTTATAATTGTCAATTCATAGGACAAATTCTACGTGAGTAGGACTTGTTCTAAACCTAAGGATTTCCTCATAGGCCCAGAAAATCTATAATCCATAGGACAAATTTTCTCGTTCACATGAAATGATTTAGCTTATGGATATAAAACCTCAGGATAATTCAGTAGTGTGGCTTAGTCATAAGAAAGCGTTAAATCAATTCACAACAGGTATAATATATTATAATTGAGATGTCATTATTTTGTGATGTATATTATGTACGAAGATATCACATTGTTTAATGTTTGTGAAAGATATGTATCTTACCTCTTTAGGAATAAATGGAGAAAAGAAACATTCCACCATTTTTAATAAACTAAATGTTAAATTAGCATCAACAGTTTCCACTATTTCTTTAACATGACTTCGTACAAACTCTATTGAAGGCTAAAAACATAAAAGAACATGTCATTATGATTCTATTTCATGTTGAACAAGAACAACCATTAAAGAAACATTAATTGAACTTTTCAACTAAACTTTAACATCCATTTGGTTTATTTTGTATTAACATCACAGTAAAAAGCAGTTGCCATGCAAGATTTCAAGTTTCGTCAAGACTGTAGAGTGCCCACAAACAAAATGTGAACAGATGTCTGTATGGACTGGGGATATTAAAATATTCATCAACACAAATATGTGGGGGTATAAAAATGCACCATGTCGTAAATAAGCCGCAAAACCCCAATAAACTATTCTGGTTCTCAAACAGACCTTTATAAAAAGTGATGAGGTGGGGGTGTTTTTATTTTGTTGTTAAATGACGTATCACAAACATCACATTTCAAAAATCTACATTTATCTCCTCTGTTTACTCAGTGACATGGCAGTATCAGAGAACCAGAATATTTTCAATATGGCTTAATCAACGGTATTCAAATCTATATTTCTAATTAAAATATACTGACCTCCATATATGTATCATACAATGTCTTTAATTGATCTTTATACTCATATATAGTATCAGGTAGTTTCTTTAACCAACAATCAACTAATGGTTCTAATCCTATATAACTAGGTTCTAAATATACCATACCACATCTACTAACAGTAGCTGGTGATGCTACAGCTAAATCAGCTACTTCAAACATCATAGTCATATACTGAAATATAAACAGTCATATACTGCAATATAAACAATCAGTCATATTCAACGATATAGACAATAATACCATAACCATAATCATATATACTACAATCAAAATATAGTAATTATTAGATGAATAACAGGTAATTACTACAATATAGAATATACCACTATATACAAAAACAGTCACAGCATTTATTGTATTGTATGCTGTTCCCAGTAGATGATTTGCTACAATAAAATCTTATTTTATATACTCCTCAAAAAAAGAAACGCAGTGACATTTCGTCTTCTGTACACCCTCACTCTACCATCGCCTCATTACAACTGGAACCACAACTCGTCGCTGTGGCCATACCCTATGTGTTTGAACCCACTGAACTCAGGGTATTTCAAAACACTGGGATGTCTGGCTCGTAATACAGCTTTGTTTCGGCGGTTGTGGAATGGCTGGTCTGAGATCCTATGCTGTCCAGGAATGGCTGCTGTAGTAGAGGTCACTGTTGTGAATCGTTTCCGCAAATGAGGTAACCAGAGGCCAAGATCCTGGGAATTTGTGGCCACTCAAGGTCGACCTGAGCATTGGCAGTCACGTGCTGAAACTCACTGTCGGTTCATATCCCAAAGGCGAGAGATGGATGGTACTCCTGGAAACATTGAGCAGCCCGGTTTTATCTGTCTGAAATTCACCTGCTTGTAAACAACTGATTTCCATCATCATTTAACTAAATTAACATTCTATAATGTACTTACGTCTGTCAATTTGATAATTTCACCAGAACTGAGGCACAATTTCTTATTGTCATCTAATACAGTGTTCATGTTTTCAATCCAAACGGCATCTACAGGTCCATCAAACACATACCAACGTTTATCACTATCAATAGCTGAACAACCACCTCGTATCAATGTCGACAAAATACCATCAGTCCTGAAATTCAACAATTTTAAATCTTTGAAAGAAATGAAATGGAGTTTAACGTCTCACTATTCTGCACCTAACCTGGGCTAATTGAAGACTGGCATACGCCATACAGTGTGCTATAAGGGAACTTTTTGCCCAGGCAGCAGCGCTAGCGCTACGGCCTACTCTTTTATCGAATTTCAACTACCAAGGGATCTTTAACGTGAACGCCATTTTGTACACAGGACCTCTGTTTTTGTCCTATGTAAATCGCAATGAACTTTCTCTGCCCATGTAAGAATCGAACACCCAACCTCTGGGCTAGCGAGCCAGCGATTTACCCACGTTATCCCCCATCTTTAAAACACTGAAAAGTTTTTACAGTCGAATAAAATCACTGTTTTGCTATTGAGATTTTTTATTCATTCTTATTTATATAAGAATTTTATTTTTTATTCTATTTCTCCAAATAAAAGGGTGAACTTACCATTCATGAGTGAGTGCATCAAATTCACCATAAAGTTGTCCCATGGTGATAGATTTTGGATTAAGTACGTAGGAATGTACTGGTACAAATTCTTCTCCTGATGGTGACATTTGACCTTTCAGGGCACTTGTAGCATGTTGTAAAACTTCATAACACTGAAAGATAAAATAGATATCAGTATGTTTATAAACCTTAGATTCTGAGCGGATTTGTAGTTCTGCTTCAGTTTATAAATGGTTTGTAGATGTTTTATATTTCCCCACAGTAAAAGAGCTCATGGTCAAAATTGAACTAGTTAAGATGTCCTTCGGAAAATGAACTATATGTGTTGAGCAGATATAAACCCCATTTCACTTTTTCACACCATTGGCACCACTTTTCCCGACCAGAAACAATTTGAGGCAGCTTTGTAATTAAGGTTTTTTTATCTAATTTTACTCCATACCTTTGTTTTGCCAGATGCAGTTGGTCCTACCAACATAAGACCATGTCGTACAACTGTGGTTTCATATAACTGAATACATTTCTTGATAAATCCGGGTACATCTTTAATACCAAGTTTAAGACAGGTTTTTCGTAATGATGTATCTAATGCTCCATAATCAATAGGTTGTTCTCTGATAAAATTAAATATTTCAAAATAAATATTCCATGTAAATCATTCTATATCCAACACATGCTTCAAAACATCAATTAATTAAAGCCACTATTCTGAATCCCTACCAAACTAATATATGGTTGTAGTTGAATCTAAAAAGAGTATCAATCCAAAACGGTTTCTATTCTGTTCAGTATTTATAAAGATACAATACATTAAAAATCTCGCAGCATGCAGCCATTGCTATAAAAAAGGCATCGCAACTTACACTAGTTTTGTCCCAAATATGTGAATGAAGATCACAGCTTGAAATATGGCTTGATAATTTGGTCAGTAAAGTATTTTTGCTGAGTGAAACTAGTGAAATTATTGAAGGAATAAAGAGTAAACTTACTTAGTATCCGGGAACAGATCAGACACAATACCATTAAATAGTTTCAAATCATCTATCAAAAATTTAGGTACATTAACATCACGGATAGCTCTCAGAGCAATCAGTTCCTGAAAACATTAACAATTCATACTTATCCCCAAAACAAAGTGTATTTCTATCTTTATTACCAAACAACAAGTTTGTATGTGAATATGAAAGAAAGGCTCGTTCCAAGTTTGCTAACATTCAGACCATCAACTTTATATATGTTTCGAAATAGTTAGCATTTTTGCAGAAGACTGTTTTTGGCAGTTTAGTTCCGTTTTAATATAGTCCAGTTTCAAATCTTCACAAATTCAGATCAAGGGTTTTATTCTCTTACCTCATCCATATCGGGATATTGTCTCTTTAAATTACCAGCAGCTGAGATAACACTTTTCACAGCTCTCATACCAAAATCGTAATGATCCTAAAATGATAAAAAATATAATACAGAAGTTTATAACATAATTTCAACTACATCCCTATTGTATACTAAAAAGAAAGGTGAAAATTTAGATGATTCATTAAAGTGCACATAAGACGACATATTGAAACTCGGCGTAGTGATGGACAGTGGTTATTATATGCACATTACGGAAAGTTAACATCAATCTGATTAAAAATAAATCAGCTATCTTCACTCAAAGTCGCAAATATAGACCTCCCGTAAAAACGACTTGGCCAATTATCGAAAACACTCTTAATCCCCTCCGTCTCTAGTGACGTCACAGTGTACAAATGCATATTCGGAATGTTTATTCCTTAATTACCTATATACAGCCGGCGTGTGTATTCATTAACGCCTGACTGGTTCCTTAATCCCCTAATTAAGTACAACAACTGACTACGGAATAATCTGTTTTTTAATTTAGAATTTGTTTTATAAAGCCGATTGCTGTAGCAATGTCTTTTTAATCAGAATAAGCCGACCGTAAACTAACAATTGGCTTCTGATTGAAACACGATTGGTGTAGAATTGTTATAGCCGGCGCTACGGACATCTATTAAGCCAATTGAAATAATTAATTGTCGGCATTTAAGAAACGAAATGGTTTTAAGTAGTAATCATATAAATAAATCATTAACACGTGTTATTGGTCATTCTATCATACACCGAGAGAATGGAGGCAGAATATTTGGAGTTATCCTGTAGCAGTAGTTCTTTTAGCTCTGACAATGTATCGGATACAGATACGCCTCGAGAAAATATAACTATAGCGCCATATATGTTTGAGCCGTATCTATCTGACTGTAGCTCCATAGAGGATGGCGATGTAGATGATATTGGTTCTAATGATGAAAATCATCCAATTGTTGCGAGACTAGATTCTCTTGAATGGTACGTACCGGAATATGTATTGTTTTATACACCTATTTTTTGTTCTAATTAGTCGAAAGACAATTTTAAGATTGTAGTAATTCATAATATCTATTAAAAATAGTTTTTTGTATACTATATGTGTATCATTGCATAATATCTTCTATTCGGTCACAGGTGTCAGTGTGAAAAGTGTAGTGTAATGCCCACGGAAGACGAGTCTGTATGCTGCATTGAAATACAACGTATCAAAGAGAAAATGGCCGCTTTCGAAGAGATGCAGTACCCCATACGTTGCATAACAGACCACCCCGGATTCCAGTCTAACTGCCTTGATATATACGTCTTGGAAACTGCTTACTATCATTATAGACAAGAGAATAGACCACAAAGACAATACACGGATAACCAGTTAGTATTATTTATATTTTATATCATAAATTAAATAATAACTTCAACGATATATAAACGATATAAAAATAATAAAATAAAATCAAGTACGAAGAATCCAAGTAAATTAGAAATGTTATTTCACCAGAATACCACGGTCAATTTCTATATGGATATTCTTTCAGGCGGAACAGGTATACAGCTTACAGACAATTAACAAGATGGTGCTGGTTTTTTTTAGGGAAACGAATAAGAGTTCCTCTACCGTCGTGTGCAGTACACAAGATTCGTGCTACATTTCCGTCAGAAGAGTATTGTGGTTTTAATTTCCCGGAATAAAAGAGTACATTGGTAAAATAGTAGAAAGGATGTGGTCATGGACAAAAAGATTATATCATCATACATTTCAAACATGATTAAAACGCGATTTTAATTGGTTGACGGCTTCTATTTTATCGGGATGTGGATATTCAGAACATAAAGGTGGTGGACATGGTTGTATTATTTGGGCAATGTTGTCCTCTGCAATATCAGAAGTTCTTCTGAGAAGTTTATCAACATAATCTGAAATTAGACAAAAACAAGGAATTATGTCATGTTATTGAAATAATAATTATCCGAATTTTTACAGTGCGTTTTTCTTGTCGTGACATCTGAAATTGTATAAATAAAACTTACCGTAAGAGCATTCTGTTTTCCTTTCCCGTATAGTGGGTTGTCCTTTCTTAAATTTGGGGAAATGGATTGAATATTGTTTCTCCCCATTACTGGTAACTGCCTGCTTTCGACAACTATTCTCATTAAAATGCATAGCAGCTAGAGTCAACCTAGAATACACAATATGGATAATCAGCATTGTGACAGAGAGAGAGGGGGACGTTGGCTCAACTTTATTTCAACAATTCGCCAGCGGGTAAGGGTTTAGCAGTGGGGGGGACTGGAGGCCCCGGAGAAAACCCGCGAGGCTGGAATGGACAGGCGACCCTACTCCTTGTTACGTACAGCCGGGGATTCAAAAGCACGCCAGTTGACTCAATGACATGGACATGGCGAATTATACAGCGCGCACATACTAAACATTCGGCCATCAAACGCCCCAGAACATAGGGAATTTTACGCTTGAAGCATAACAACTGTCTACTGCCTTGTCTGCAGGGGTAATAATTCGTACTACGACTGGTTTAGATAACAATTACATACCTGCTAAGCATTCCATTATAAGAAAACCCGATCATTTTCGGGGCAAAGTGGTTGAGCACACTGTGGTATGCTTCTACCGCTGATGTCTGGTGCATAGGTGACAACTTCTTGATGTCATTTTGTAATCTTGTGTTCGTGAGGACTTTCTCCAATTTTACCATTGCTTGAGACCCTGTGATAACACAAAAAAATATATTCAATCGATAGCACACCTATATATAGTGGCTTGGTTTCGATTCCCGCTTGTACGTGACAATGAGTATGATTGCCTGTCAAATCTCGTGGGTTTTCTCAGGGCACTGCTTAATACCCGTATGCCAAGCGAAATAAAATTGAACAAGGTTAGTCCCAGGAGCCGGGGGGCAATAATTTTTAAAAGTGAAAAATAAAATGTCTCCAAAAGCTCAAAAAAGCGAAAAAAGGTAATGGGAGGGGGTGTATGGGTGTGGTGCTTAGTGGGGGTGGCCACATTGCGTGAGTTATTGTCAGTAGCCCCCACCCCCCGGAATCAGTGCCTAGTCCTGAATTTATCTAGTTTGTATCGATAAGATATAAATTTAATTCAGTTTCCGCATAAGTGATGTTTTACCTGGTTCAAGCCATTTCTTCTTCCTCTCTTTTCCTTCTAAGGAGTCGTGTTGACACGCTGAGGCATCCCTTGTTTCGTTGTGGTCATTCTGTATGTGGTTGACAACACTGTTCCACTTCTTTAGCACCTGCTTCGACTCGTCTCCGTCTCTGGATGCAGCACACCAATAAAGGTGGTTTGTTATACTTCGAATCCAGGGATTGATGCTGTCACATTCCTTTTCTTTTCCGACAGCTACCATTTTTTTCTTCAAACCTGGAAGAATGAATGAATGAAATGGGGTTTAACGTCCTACTATATGCACCTAACCTGGGCTAATTGAAGACGGGCATACACCATACAGTGTGCTATGAAGGAAATTTTGCCCGGGCAGCGGCGCTACGGCCTACTCTTAAATCGAATTCCAACTGCCAAGGGATCTTTTCCGTGAACTCCAATGTGTACACGGGACCTCGGTTTTTCGTCCCATCCGAATGACTAGGCAGCTGCCTTGTCAGGCCCTCCTTCGGCATCACTGACACGGGGAAATCACGCCGGAAAATCGAGATGAACTTCTCCGGCCAATGCAGGGATCGAACACTCGACCTCCAGAGTAGCGAACCAGCGCCTTATCCACTTAGCCACCGTAGCAGGAATAACTAAACTTAATTTCATTTTATTCCCTTTTCCAAAATACACGAATAATCTAACAATTCTCTGATCTACTTTGATATGTCAATGTATGTTTTATGAAGAATCCAATTTGATCAAATGATATGTCAATGTATGTTTTATGAAGAATCCAATTTGATCAAATGATTGCTCTAAATGACAAGGAGTTTGATTCAACGTAGCCTCCACCCAAAACAGTACAAATTTACCTTTAGCTACGTGCCAGACATCGAAAAAATGTTTAGTATTTTCAAGATTCTCCCGGATCCATTTGCCGATCTGTAAGTGTCGATCTGTAATAAGGGTGGCCAACTGGATTTCGTTTTCTTGGAGCCACCGTACGGCGCGAATGAGACCTTCTTTTTCCATGTTGTTGCTTGATTTTACTTCATTACTCTGAAACAGACCGTAAAAAGTGAAATAGGAAAAAATATCTCACTACGTTAGAATTAACAGTACAGCTAAATTTTGGGTAATTAATTTTGTGGTTGTGCCGTTAATCTCTCTAATTAATCAATCCTACTAAGGTTGCACAGGTGGGTTATAATTGAAATAACACCTCGGTGTTAGCAGTGAGTGTTGATGGGAATAAGAATGCTGATTAGGTAATTATCTTTTTATACGCTGACCACATCGAAGATATGGGTTTACAAAAAACCTGTAACATCTATCCGTTATTTGACTTTAGCAATGTGATATATACGAATTAAGACTAACCTGGACTAACTGAATATCAAAAATAACAGATTTCTCGACGTCTAACATTGTATAGGAGCCAAACTTAGCGTTGTGGCCAGGTGTATCTGCCCTACCGTCTCCTCCAACTGTTATTCCTTTCTCATTCAGTCGAACACTGGCGATGTATTCGGTTTGGAATTCTTTCCATTGCAAGTTAATTGCTGGGTGTAACAAAGTTCTCTGGTGATGCATGTATGTCTCCACGGTCGTGTGGGGTATATTCATAAAAGTAAATGCCTTCATAACCTTCGAGGGAAGAGAACCTGAAAATAGAATAGCGGAGGACAACGCAAGGTTTCCCGCGGGAATTGATCCTACCAGTTGCTGACTGCTCCATACAAAACGTTCTTCACACAACTCACATACTCCCTCAACACGTACCATAGTCCCTATCATACAAACAATTCTGGTCTTACAAACAGAGCTACAATTCCGGCAAACAAAAAGTTCCATTAAACAAGCCTCACTGACAATAAACTTCCTCTCCATTAGTGCCGATCCAATTTCCCTGGAATAAAAAAGATAAAATCTCGTACACATTCCTACATAAAATGGTAAACAATATTATATTTGTCCATAAAAATGGATATTGGTGTGCAGTCACGTCGAGGTTTGTGTAGATAAGCGAGTTGGCGATACTTGTCAAATATTACGAATTCGGTATGCTATTACCATCCCAAATTTCTTCACATTACCAATTCGTATGCTATACCCCCCCCCATTTTTTTTATATGATTAATTACCTGCTGACATTAGTATGAGTCGATAAAGAACTTTCATGCGAAAGCTGATTTGGTTCATAAGAAGGATCATAACTTGAGCTACGGGTTGTTGCAGTGTCACTTGAGTCATCGCTTATGTAATCCATTTTGTTCAACTCTGGCTCTACGTCTTCCTTTGGAGGATCATACTGAGTGCCTACACTTCTATAGCTGGGTCTCATCTGTGACGCTGGAATATATAATTGAATTTTGTTTGTACTAGTGGCTGGGATCCACTCTCGTTTCAAGTATAACAGAGTAACAAATAACGTATTACCATATTCTAGCTTCTATAGAAATTATATATGGCTTAACCTCCTAATGTTCTGTTCCATATTAGCTTATGAAGACAGACGTACGTTATTTCGAATTCCAACTGTCAATGGTTATTTTACGTGCACACGAATGAGTACACGGAGCCTCGGGTTTTCGCGCAGACCCTGTCAGGTCCGACCATTCTACATCCCTGGCGAGGGAAAACCACACCGATAAATTCCCGACCAACTTTCTCGGCCAACGCAGGTTAGCAAGCCAAAATCCTACTAACTGAGTGAGTCACCATGACTGCCAACTGAAAAGAGTAAAAAAATCATAATCTCAAGTAATAATCTCACCTTGGTCTTTCTTTAAAACACGTGTCTGAACACCTTTACTTCTCTTTGGCACCTTCAGTGAGCTCGTCTGTGACGATACTGACACAGTGCAGTTTTTAGTTGTGACTGGTGTGTTGTTTCCCTATAAAAAAATCCACAAATGCAAATAGATTTGTATTACAACATGTGATTATACTTGCAATGCCATATAGGGAGGGAAGAGTGGGAATGTACGTACAGGAGATGCATATGTTTATACATAATATGCAATGTACGAGAGTGCAATTAAACAAAATTTACCTCTGTAATCTGTTCTGGGTTTTGTATTAAACTGTTATGAAATCCAAACTCATCATCGACATCCATGGTATGCATTGCGTTGTTCATATCTATCTTAGGCATAACCTGTAAACAAATATTTTTTTTTTATCATTGTTGTATGCCTAATTCGTATATACTTTTAGCATACGAATAAAACTGTTTATGGTTACTAAATTTTATACAGGCTTTATCTGAGAAATATGTATTATCATTATAATATATGTATGGCTCATGGATTTGTCAAAATTTGAAAATAACCAGCCGTTTTAGGGACTAGCTCACCAAACTATGAAGCTAGTGTTGATAAAGAATGTTCCTCGAAATTCTTTTTCGAGTCACGTTTTCACGTTTGTGACTCATGTCATTTGGGACTCACGACATTTGGGACCCAGTTGACGACAGTTGTGACTCAATTTAAACGACCAGCAATATAAATTTGATTAAATTAATTCCTTGTGTAATCAATTAGCTGAAAATTAGCTTGTTTCCATAAATGTGTTTGAAAGAAATTAAAATAGAGAAGAAACATAATTAAACCAAATCCAACGGCTGCGCTAAATTTATAAAAAATTGTTGCCGAACGAGCTTTAACTACGATGATCTAATAACAAAAAGCGAATTCTATGCAAATTACATGAATATGAAACATTTAAATCATATACCACAGTCTTTTTTGAAAAGAACAGTTATTTTCTATAAAAATGGCAGCCGAGCGAGAATTAGCTAGATGAATTAATAACAAATAACAAACTGTATTCATTGAAAAAAATAATAGAAATTATCGTATTGATATTACACTGCCTGCCTAAAAGTAAGGCAATGAATACAGTTTGCTTTTTGGTATTAAATCATCGTATCTAATTTTTATAGAAAATAATTGTTCTTTTCAATATTTTAACAAGCTGTGGTATATGATTTAAATATTTCATATTCATGTAATTATCAATGTCAACAATCGCTTTTTGATATTAAATCATGTAGCTAAAGCTCGTCCGGTAGCCATTTTTATAAATTTTATAAATTGTTTCGCCTTTTATTTCAGTTTCTTTTAATCTGATTTTAATTTCCGGTCGTTATCAATAACCCCACGGTAAATATATTATTCGATGCTTACCTTTCGTCTTTTGGAGACTGGTGAGGTGCTAATAAATGCTGTATTGAGATCTGATTCATATTCTTCAATAATGGATGGCAACCGTTGACTATCTATCCGGCGAATCGTAGGGATGGAACCCGGGAAAAGTTTTTGTCTCTGTTTGCGTATACCGAAAACTTCGATTAATTTAGGCCGCAGCCCATAACAATCGTTCGCAAAATGTTCACTGCATATCACTGTTGAGGCTGTAGGTTGCCAATCCGGAATTAAATTGTTGACAAACGCAATCCACTCTTTCCGCAATGTTTCGTCCTTGGGAAATTTATGAAATGTCGGTACATTATTCCCCTTTTCTCTGCTGGAATTTTCACAACTCTCAATAATACAACGAAAATTCGGCATCTTGAAATACACTCGGAAATATTCTAGTCACAAATAAAATCTATTACAATTCAAGACGAGAAAGGTCTGCGTTTGAAAATGCTTTGAATTATATAGTGATATGTAGCTTACATAATTACGAGCTAATGATTACCGACAATACACACTTGTTAACTGATGGTGTGTATACAGTGATATATTATACAGGCAGTGATATATTGGATAGATAATGTGTATAGTATGTGTAGTGCCTGTGACGTCATCAGCCAATCAACCGGATTAAGGTCGTTTATGAAAATTTGAAAACCGTTTTTGGCTGTCCCATACTAAAACGTAAATAGCTCAGTTAATTTTAATCAGATTGATTTTAACTATCCGTAATATGGATTTAGTAATCATTGTTTATTATAATATGTAATAGAAAATTATGATCTTATGTGCACTTTAATATTAAACATAACTGCTGCTAATGTTTTATTTAAATACAAATCCCAAGTATTTAAATTATCGTCTAACTTTTTTGAAAGCACATCGTGGAGAGTTCGATGAAATCTCTCTACTTTAGCATTGCTCTGTGGGTGGTAAAATGAAGTTGTGACATGACTTATATTCAAAGTCGCTAGAGTTTCCTTCAGGACTCTATTTTCATTTTCTGTACCATCATATTCAATACAGAACTACACAATGTTGATACAATAATCATCATTGATGTTGGGTCATGTTTTTGTTTAACTTGAACTCTCTCGCCCTGTGACAATTGACCTCCCTAACTCTGTAACAATTCTTACATTCAATAACAGGGGGGGGGGGGGGGGGAATATGGGAGATACTTCAATGTAGAGAATTTTTTTTACCTGGGAACTTAGCTGTTCAGATGATAGTTTGAATGTTGTGACAATTTTCTTAGCTAATTTTTTAGCATCCGAAAATCCAAAAGAGAATAAACTGATTTCTGCAATCAAGGCATAATCTGGTACCATCATAGCAACTGGACGGAACAAGGCCTGAAAAAAACAAGATCATATGATTAATTAGTCAAAATATTGGTAATTCTGTATTTGATTTTCATTTATTTATCATTTTCTGGACAGATTGAGACATAATTTTTCAATTCAATTTCTGTGCGATATTGTCGTAGGAGTAATGATATTACCTTGAGATTATCAGGTAATTCTGTACGTCCAGCATAACCAGGGTTCATGGTAATAAATACAGCACATGATGGTTTTAGATTTAATTCAACACCTTCAAATATAAATCTATCAACCTGAAAAAAATTAACATATAATAAAAAAAACCCAACAAGAGCTCTTTATTATACCAGAATAAACTAGCAACATGCTAAATTTTAAAAATCTTAAGGATAATAAATTAATCGCTAGAATAAAAAACAGAATGTATTTAATATATTTTAGGCACAACATACAATTTAATAACGATATCTCTAAATCTAATTAAATATGTATAGTCTTTGTCATTAACTAAATATAAATGAAAATAAAATGAAGTAAAAGCAGAGCATACCCCTTCTAACATGGCCTTGTTAATTGTCATAATTTGCATAGCCACTACAGAGAGTACTTCAATATCAATTCTATTGAACTCGTCAAAACAAGCCCAGGCTCCAGTACTAAGGGAGGAAAGAAGTTATACATAAAGATAGAAATACATAGACAAGGAAATAAGGTATTAAAGCTTTGCTAATCCAAGTGTAATCTGAATCTACTAGATAGTAATTCTTGATTTAACAGTCACTTTATTTCAGGGTAAGGTCGAAAAAAAGTTGTAAAAGTTAATTTGTTCTCGTTTGATTTTTGTAAAACAAAAATGTAATTTCCAAACTACCTTTAAATCTATATTTGATAAGAGACCAAAGAAACTTTTACAAGTTTACACAGAAATAGGTTTATAACTGGACTAATTATACTATATATCTAGCTCAATTAGTAAATAAACAATAAACTAGGATGGTAATTAGAAGGCTTACATAAGGCTATTCATAAATATTAATATAATAATATATATGACTTACAAGTACATTTAACATTGACTAATGTGAGAAAACTGTATCACTAACTATATACACAGACAAATCTATGGAATACTATTATTGGTTTTTTTTCTGAGTGACGTTTTGACAAGGATTTTATGATGTTTATCAAGTTAACATACAGTAATTGTATTCATAGAATGGTGTCTAGTGTATTTTCAGTTATTAATATATGCGAAACAGTATGACTAACTAACTAAAGTATATCAGATATAAGCTACAGTCAGAGAAAGACAGGCGATTCATCTAAAGATTACTAAATCTATAAGGAATTCAGTAGGAAATAGTATAATATAATATAAGGAAATAATGCTAAATGCTATTATAAAAGGAGGTCTGCTACAATTTCTTCTATGTCTCACCCTATTTTGTTGGGCTTTTTGTATAGTAGTAATTTGCTGAGCCACAACTGACAACACCTCAATATCAATACGATTAAACTCATCGAAACATGCCCATGCTCCAGAGCTAAAAATAGGATTGAAGACATTATTATTGAGATTACAATTTATCTTTATTTCAAATTTAACAAAAGATAAAGAAAAACAGCAATTTTTACCTGGCAAGACCCTTCAAAAACTTTCCCATGGCCATGAAATCCAGTTGATCTGAACAATTAAACACAACACATTGAATGGCCATAGCTTTAGCCAAATCCTGAAAAAGATTAAATTAGCAGCTTTGAAATAATCTTTAGTAATTATGTGGATATAACGTATAATAATTTGTCACGATTCTCGCGAACCGTCGAATCTGATATATATTTAAGTATTGAGAAATTTATACAATGTTGTTATCTCTGTGGCCATAACGTTTAAATGACGTCCAGTGTCCTGACGTATATGTATGAAATAATACATCATAAATAAATATTGGTATTTGATTACCACAAACAGAACATAGTATAAATTTCTCAATACAAATTCTCAATACTTAAATATATATCAGATTCGACGGTTCGCGAGAAACGTGACTAATTATGCGGAGATAATGTATAATAATTTCAAAGAAATAATTATGCAGAGATAATGTATAATAATTATAAAGAAAGAAATAATGTATAGTAAATTATAGAAATAATATATATAGAAATTATGTTGACATAGTATATAACAATTATGTAAAAATAAGGTATACTAATAATGTAGAAATTACATTATGAATGTTTAAGTTCCAATATATAGTTTTGACCTCAGGTATTTCAGTACTTTTATTCTAGTTAATTTAGTTTTTCATAAAATAAGATTTTTGAAATGAGTAAAGCACCAATTTGTTTACCTTTGTAGTCTCTGTTTTTCCAGTACCAGCAGGTCCAGCAGGTGCACCACCAAATTTAAGATGAAGAGCACCAGTTAATGTAAGATAACATCTATCTGTTAATGGTGTTATAACCAATCTACTAGTATTACCTAGATATTCATAACCATACCTAAACTCGGCATTTACAGCACGGGTATATAGATGCTCATCTTCTAACCAGTAATATCTAAAAAGAAATATGTACGTATGTAAGTTTACGAATCTGAGAATTTCTATTTTCCTTTGCATTCTAAAGAGGCGATCAAAGTTTTGTAAATGTATGGAAATTTAAACAATAATAAAATGTCAACAAATCATTTTAAAATGATAAGGATTAATTCGTGAAACCTACCTCAATTGACTGATCCATTCAAAATCATTGGCACCAGAGACTTCCTCTGCCACCATCTTATTAACTACATCTCTAGCGTGTACTTCCACTACAATTAAAGCAGACAATGTCATTCTTCCAATTCTACTAATATCCTGACGAACCAAATTTCGTAAATCATCTAATTGAGACAATAAATGCTGGAACAATTCCTTGAGATTGTTTTCTTCCAAAGCTTTTGTAACTTCTGTACTCCAGTGAGTCTGACATCCAGCAATGACCACCTGACCAGGCCAGTTGAGAACCCATTCTGTTCTAGGAATCTAAAAATTACAAAAACAAATATATCATCGAAGAAATAAACATTGATGAAAGAACTTTTGAATTTAAAAAGTTACTTGCATAGATGAATATATCTGTACATGATCTCAACAGTTTTGACCACATATATAGCCACAAGTTGTGACAGTGGTGTAACAGGAGGAAGTGTATGCTGATACTACTTGATAACTGTGAGAGTGGTGCAATTATGTGGAGGATCCTTCATTTTTTCCCATATTCATGCAACACAATTATTTTTATTTTTCTACATTTCCTGGGGCATTTTATATCTTAAATATTCTAATTTCTACTGAAAAATTAAAAAAACACAACTTACTTCTGTATAGTTAACTAAAGCTTCCTTGATAATCAATCTTAAACTTTCTCTCATGATACGTTCAATTTCCAACATCCAGTCTTCTACGTTACCAGTTGGATATAGTTTCTCACGTAATTCAACATCTTCCCCTTCCCCAGAAAACATCTTACTGATTCGTAAATCATCCTCAAATTTAAGCTGAAAAGTGAACATTAACATTTTAAAAAGTAAATGTCAAATATCCATTGGTTATCGATTTTCAGGTCTAGAAATAAATATTTATTAAGAAAAAGTCCTAATGGATTCTTACAAAAAGGAGAAAATCTTTTCGGCCATCATTTGAAATATATCGAAATTATAATACATACCTTAGCAATGTTTTCAAAGCATTTTTTAAGATGGGGTTGTACAGCTGTAGGATCTTTAGTCTGGGATAGGATTTCTAATAGTTCATCATCAGACAAGAAGTAGAATCGTGGGAAAGAGTTACGTTTTGTTTCCAGGTATTCACTCAATCCCTTCTGTACTTGTTCTAATAACTTATTACATTCTCGTAAATTATCCAATAGTCGATTATCAGGACATAAGGAGATGACCTATTGTAGAAAAAAAATAAAACAATTGTATATTCATTTTATTTCAAATAAAAAAAAAATATAAAAAGTTAACTTTTATTTCCCCTTATCACACTACACTCTTTATTCTTTGATGATAGAAATCTTGAATTAGGACAGTAACTATTAAAATAAGTTACGAATGATGGAAAGGATCATCGTGGATCCATACCCATGTGTTTAAAACGACTTCAGAATGCATAAAATGTCAGCAGTTGACTGTTGTCTGGCAGAGTTCATCATCTCACCTGTGGATTTTCTTTAGCTGTTTTCATGATTTTTCTCCAGATCCTCTCCATAGTTTGATAACGTTTACTCTCTACGGGTAGTTGTCGATTAATGTCTTCGGAACTGAAAATAGGTTCCAGGTACAGCCATGCTCTCTGGCACTGTAGCCATTCATCCAACACATCCTATAATAAAATGGGACAATTTTCAACATTACTTTTGAGTACATAATCATTACAATAAATCAAATTGTGGCTAATACTGATGCATTAGTTACTGGTTGTGATTATTCAACACCCAATATTACCATTATGAGATCACATGAAGCCATCAAACTATTCTCTACTCTAATGCAAATTTTGATTTAAATTTAAGAAGAAGAGACTGTATCAAACCAGATTTAACAGATGATTACCAAACTATGTTTCATCATCTGTCCCAATAAATGAATATTTATTTAGAGGAGATATTTCCAAACGTTTGGAAGATATTGACAGGTCCAATGGAGCAGTGAAGAATGAATGAATGAATGAAATGGGGTTTAACGTCCTACGCTTAAGCACCTAACCTGGGCTAATTGAAGACAGGCATACGCCATACAGTGTGCTATGAGGGAAATTTTGCCGGGGCAGCAACTGAATTCCAACTGCCAAGGGTTCTTTTACGTGCACGCCAATGTGTACACAGGACCTCAGTTTTTCGTCCCATCCGAACGACTAGGCAGCTGTCCTTGTCAAGCAGTGAAGAAAGCTATGCCTATATGTTTTGACCTCAATCAAACCCTTGATTTTACTATCCTGCTGATTAAAGTACCAGTAATGTAACAAACCTGAGTTGTTCGTAATTTACTCTCCCAGCTACTGATTCTCTCTTCAAAAGGTTTTTTATATGGAGAGAAAGACATACTCTGTGTCATTACAATATGATCATCCAATAGCTGTGATGTATCTTCTGAGCTACGTAAAATAAACGTTCCTGTATCTTTATATGGCATAATCTCAAAACTAACAGGTTCCCATTCTTTCTCCATTTTATCTAAAGCCTATAAAAGACAATAAATGATTAGTTCTATAACAGCTGTAAGGAAGAAGAACAATGTGTCGCAGTTATTAAACAAATTGCCACAAAAACATCTTAATTATCTAAACACAAAAAATAGATTCCAGAGAGATACTTACATTTTCAATAGAATATTCTTTTCCTGCCACTTCTGCTACCTTTGCTATGACAGTGATATGATCCTGTAGTTTCATCTCTAGACATTTGGAAAATGTCAGATTAGCTTTTGGTCTTACTGGGAATCCGAGATCATCTGATAGCTATATTAGAAAAAAATATTTAATTTCATTTACACAAAATAAAGATAAATCAAGAGTAAACTTCACCTATCAGAAAATTATATTAAGAAACAAATATATATTCAAGTCCCCAAATAATTTTTAGAGTAAAAAAATGAAGGGGATTCTAAAGATTTGTTAGATTGTCTGAAAATTGGTAGGCCTATTGCATAATAATATAATGTAATAAATTATTCTGCCACGTTATATCTTCTTTAAGGTGAGTTTGGTACTATATAAAACAATCTACCTGTTCCCAATGTCTGTTTCTCATACCAGGATTACGTAGACCTTGAATCAGTGGTATAAATGGTTTAAATTCTTCTATAGATTGTTTTATCTCTGTAGGAACTAGTTGAACACCTAAAATATATCACAAAGAAAATAAATAACAATCAAGTAAATCCAACAATATGACATTAAAATACTGGGCTTCAACTCTGCACTGGAAAAATAACCTGGGCCATACTCTAGTATGTATGCAAGATATTCATTCAAATGTAACCTTAAAATCCTTTCAAGATCATTTTAGAACAGCCCATCTCTCATGTCTATTAAAACGGTATTGCTAAATAAAAAACAGTCATTTTGGCCACTTTTAAGTGATGCATCGGTATCACCTGAAAAGTTTTTAAAAAAAAACAAAAAAAAACAGTAATCCATCATAAAGGTATAAAAATAAACCTACTGGGAATGTCTTGGAAGATCTTCACAGATTTGTGCATCGTTTTATAGGATTCATTCACATTCTTCTCTACTTCTTCAGCATTAATAGCAGACAGTGGATCATTCATCCAGCTTTCATGCCAACGTTGCCATTCAGATACAGTGATCCAAAGATTCCGGAAAGGCTCAAAGTCCTTGGCAAGTCTTGACAGTTTATCATACTAAAAAATCAAAATGTCTTCCCCATATACTATATAGTGTGCAAAAAGCTGGCTACAATTATCTAATAATATATTATAGGTTTCACACAGTATTATAGTATACATACACTCAATTCTACAAATCGTAAAGTATAGCCTATAGGTTTGGAATTAGTAACACATCTGAATATTAAAAAACCCAAACAAATTGTTTTGTGGAGCTATGACTTTTAAATTTGTTTTGAAAAGGATCAAAATAAAATCTCAAATGATTCAAAATGTGTAATTTTAAAAAGAATACCAAAAGCCCCACCTATACTTTACGACACTATAACAGACGTAGATAGATATTAAAGCAACACACAATAAATAACAATATAAGATATTTATATACCATCTACATAATACCACACATCTAAAATAAACAGCTAAATTATAGAGAAAGCCTATGTTCACATCAGTTGTAAAAAAAATCCTAAATAAAAGAGTCACATGCCAGAGCTAATGTAAAGAGTTTCAATGCAAATGCAGTCTACATGTATGTCATTCCTACCATAAAATGTAAATTTGTGCATTTAGATATATTAACATGATTTAAAAATTAGGGATTTTAATTTGTCTGTAATTAAGATGATAAAATGGATCTGCTGCACTTTCCATTTAAACTCTTTATGTGGGGTACAAAGATTAAAAGAACATCGCCCATTTAAAAACATTAAAATAAAAGATGGAATGCCACACAATCTGTACAGACATCCTGCATTGAACAAGGTTGAAACTGAAATCTGATCCAGTAGTCATTCTTTCAACTCAATTTTGTTTCTGGAGCAGTATGTTGATGATTGGGCCTTCTTTTTTAAAACCTTATTTCAGTGGATTGATATTATGAGAATGTGTGTAATGCGGATTATTTCAGATCGAAAAATTTACATCCAGATTCAAAGAGTCAGTTATGAAGCCTGGATATAAGGCACCTGTCACAGATAATGTCAGGCAAAGATTCAGACCTTGTCAGGCACAAAAACCTCTCGTGCCTTTTACTTTGTAGGCACAAAACCTCCTGTGCGTGTCATTGAAATTTTTAATACATGTCCGACACTAAGTTGAAAATGTCAGGTACATTTAAAACTGTTATTTTCAGGCCTGCAGTTATAAATACTACAAACACTCTTTATAACTGCTACACACTTGTGGCATTTACTAAAACATGTTGTGCCATTGACTAAAACATGTTGTGTCAATGACTAAAACATGTTGTACATTGTGTCATTGACTAAAACATATACATTGTGCAATTTACTAAATAATAACCAATACTACATCACATCTAGAAAAATTCAAAATATCTTAATCTATCACGCATTGCATTGTCAACTTGCTAAAATAATACACATACTGTTTGAACATTAACATGGTGTAAAAATTGTTATGTTAATGATAAAACAATATTCGAATTATGTGGTGCAGTCTATTATCTACCATGCAGTGTGCTTTATATCTGAGGAAGTTTTCTTTCTTTAAATATGATAATTTGGCAAACTTGACGAGAACGACCAAGTAATCAAAATGAAGTCCAAGGATCTGTGATCACTGTCCTCTGGTTGTGAGTGAATGGTGATTGTTGTAAAACTAATATAAACAGTAAAAACAAAAACTGCAAAAAAAAAATCTTCAAAAAACAATTAGTGAGCATGATAAAATTATCAAAACATGTCGCCATAATTAACTAAGAACTAGATTAACACCAGATCTGAAATTAAATGTTAACAATCACAAAAATTAAAATGCCACCATTCTGAAATAGAATTGAGAAAATATTCTTATGTTGACTTACATTTGAAGTTGGCAAGCCAAATAATCTTTCCCGATTATTATAAACAGAAGACATAGTTTGGGCTTCCTTCAGTTGCTTATGTACTCGTCGTACCTCATTGGCTATTTCAGTAGCCTTGGTTATATCAGTGTAGGCAGCCATACCAGCCACAACCATCTGAAACATACAAATATTATAATGAAACATACATAAAATCGCAAAATCTAAAGTTATCACATGACATTAAATCGTTGTGTCATGATGTTTGAAATAATTTCTTGACTAGTTATCTTTGAAATAATCATTCCTTGAAATATTTATAGACTAATTAATCCTTGAGATAATTTCTAGACTAGTTATTTATTAAAAAATATCCAGACTAATTAATACTTGAAATAATTTCTAGACTAGTGACTCCATGAATTAATTTCAGGGCCAGTTATCTTTGAAGTAAGTTCTAGATTGGTTTTCTTTCAAACAATTTCTAGACGGGTAATCTTTGAAGTAATTTCTTCACTAGATCAGATGATATTTGTACCTGAAGGTTGTCCATCCTATCTTCAAAGTTAGTTTGATCTGAGGATTGTAATTTACGGAATCGTTCTTCATCTGCTTCTAGTTGGAGATAGGTTTGTTCCATTTGACGTTCAATCTTATGAGGCCATCCAACAGTTGTCCATCTAAAAATATATATCACATATTCTAATCAATATATCCACCTTTACTCTACAGCAGTGATTACCAACATTAGGCAAATTGGATTTATAAAAGATCAAATTATGTATAAGAACAAACTTTTCTGAACCCATAAATGTCAACGAGGAATTCCTGCAATCGCTAAATAAGTAAATTATTTAATAACACATCTGGTAAATGTTCTGAACATATCATCTAAGGATTGTACTGCTCTATTGCAGTTTTATTGAAGTATTTATATTTTATAGTTTTCAGAATTAAATTGCCTTTTATGCCAATACAGGCATTGGAGATTCTATCGGGAAAATATATTATTATTGACTGTTACTCTGTATCCTCGATGTTCTCTCAGGTGATTATATACAATGAAGATTTAAATTTGCATAACAACTGGTCAGTGAATCCATCAATGTATGATATAGTTATTATTTCAATACCTATCAGTTTTTGGAATTTATACAGTGTGGAAGATGAGTGATACTTAGAACATTCCCCTTGTGAGCAATATATGGTAATAATTCAAAAGTATCTGTCTTAATAAATGAAAAGTATAAAGTATTTACTTGGCATTAAAGTCATCTGTTGGCAAGTTATAATAAAATTCTTCAATCAGTTCATAATCACTCATAGCTTTATCAATTAATTCCTGAAATACAAATACATTCTATTATCAGTTGAAAATACAATAATCAAGGTACATGTATGGATGGAGAAACACTCTCTTTACAAATTAACAAGAAAAATGTGATGTCAAAAAGCTTAAAACATAAAACCATGCTGTTATAATTCCTCTGCTATATAGAACTGTTCTTTAACATTATAAGTAAAAATACCAGATTCTTAGGTTATATGATAAGAATACTATTAATGTTGTTATCTGATTTTATTTTTTAACAAATGAATTACCGTATGTTCTTTAAGTTTCTCTGGGATTCCTTTCATCCATTCCCTAATTTCAGACAATTCTTCAATACAGTTGGGTTTTTCATACAGTTTTCGACTTATGGCTTTAAATTCTTCACATGCCTAGAATTGAAATTGTGAAGAATAAATAAGTAGCAAAAAACGACAAAAGGTCACTTGATACTGCTTCAAACAATACCCAGCTAGTGATGACATAAAATTGTAGAAGTAAAAATATAACTAACATCATCATCATCAGCTGGTTTACATAGCTATCTAGCTAATAAACCAGCTAATTGTGATAAAAAATGCAATTGTAGAAGCATAAATATAACTTACATCATCAGCTTGTTTACGTAGCTGTCTAGCTAATAATTCCAATACAGCATTAGCTAGTGCTTTACGCTTCTTAGCTAGGGCCTGACGAATAGTATCAGTATTGATTTCAAATGGTCCTATAGATATACGACTTGGTAAGGCGTGTTCTATTTTCTCTTTTTCTTCAAGATGCATCTCTACCTCACTTTTAACTTCAGCAGCTGAATGATTCTGGGCTTCATAGTTTCTACAACAACAAAAATCATAAGCATCCTCCAAAATATGTCATATTTTATATGAAGTGTTGCACATCATAAACTATGTATTAGATTATCATCAACATTTACCATTACAAAATACAAACAAAAACGTATAAATTCAGAAATTTGGGTTTTGAGAAAAATCCCTCAACTTTTCTAATATTAAAATGAGTAACATACTTGACATAGACATTTATATCCAGATTCATTAGTTCCAGGTACTTTTCATATTCTCTAGCATAAGCTTTCATGGGTATAAGAGCTTGTCTAATAGATGATCGTACTGTATCTCGTAATATTTCTATAGGTGGTTCATGTTCTCCAACAGATTCTAATAATGGTGTACCAGACCAGAAAATATCTTCTAATATATACTGAAAGTAAATAAATATAATTTATGTTTTTATGTGTCAGCATTTTGAATTGCTTACTGGTTTTTTTTTTAAAGAGAGACAATGAACAATAACGTTCAACTATGTCCACCTGGAGGTAAATACATGCCTGCAGGTAAATACATGTTTGACTAAGCACAAACCAAGCAGTTCTGAAGTTGGTAAGCTTATTAACATATAAGAAACATTCATCTACAATAAAACCGTTATAGGTTTATCTGATATCTAAATAATAATGTTTGTCAAATCTTGACTGTTCGAGATATCTGAGTAGAGCCAAATAAGTAGTACATACCTTTTCTAACTGTGGTACATTCTGTGTTGAATGTATACCTTTATCAAACAATGATACAAGAGTTATTTCAAATGAATTTAAGTTTGTACTATAATGTACACCCTGGTTGTCCATAGTTAAATCTACTAAAAACAAAGCATTCTTCTTTGGTCTGAAATATAAAATATTTTTTTTCTACTAGTTTGTAATGAAATAAACGGGTTATCTTCAATTTAAAACTTATGTTCAATAGTCTATTCTGAATGAGAGCAAGCCACATACAGACTGAAACTTTTACAATATCAGTAGCAAGGTGTGTGTGTAAATACTAATTAACTTTCATGCAATATTTATTACCAAGAGCTTTTTGATTAATGAATTGAGAAAAATAACTTTATTCTGGAAAATACATAAAATAATGCACCTGTAAACACTCTTCATGACATCATTTCCCCAAACAAAATCATCTTGTAGTTGTAAAGTTGAGTGACAGGCATCAATTACCATCTGAGTAAAACTCTGTACAGAATCTTGAACTAAAAACCTCAATGTATCCTATAAATTATAGTATAATATAGAAAAAAATTAATTTAGTATGTGAAGACTACCTCACATCAATCTTAGGTGTATACAAAAATATACAGCCACACAGTCAATTGGTGATGCACATTTGGCTGAGTGTGCAGCAATGTCGTCTGCTGTGTTATCAAACCAAAACCATTGGTCTGATAAAGAGCTAGAAATTTTCTGAATCTACTGTATCCTTGTTGTTGTTCTTAGTGTTTAGCGCATGCAGGGGTCTTTCCTGTGGGAGGAAACCGGAGTACCGGGAGGAAACCCACGCTGTTGAGAAGACACCCCTATCTCCATGCCACAAATACTCATTCCAGGGATCGAAACCACATCTGCAAGCCAGAGGTGACCGACCAGCTGGAGGTCGAAGTGCGGCACTCTTGACCACTAGGCCATCCCAACCCCCTTACTGTACCCTATAAACCACTTTATAGTTCTTGAGGATGCCACAGCTATTCATGTGACTAGGTCAGTCCAAGTGTTAGAGGATTAACACTATCAATTTAGCAGAGAGAGAAATGGGGTTTCATGTCCACTCAACACAAACTAGGTTATTTTGGGACTAACATGGTTTAATTTTATTTCAATAATTCGCTTGTGCGTAGCTAGGTGTCTTTAGCAGTGGGAGGAAACCAGGGGGAACCGACGATATTGGACAGGCGACCACACTCCTTGTCACGTACAACCGGGGAATCAAAACCACACAAGTTAACCTCATTAACAGACCTTAAGTGCGCACAAGCTTACCATTCAGCCCCCCCCCTCCAATCAACTTAGTAAAGATAGCAAAAGAAATATGTTTACCTGCATAATAAACTTCACCATTTCCATAAATTTCTTTAATTTAGATATTTGATAAACTTCCCAGTTTGTTTCATGAATATTAAACCATCCTTTAACAACATCACGTAATGCAGTTCTAATGTGATTTCTTAGATTAGTTATCCAACTATCTTTTAGGAATAGTGATACCTGTTAAAAAAATAAAATATATTTAAACTCCTTTATTCATCCTTTAAACAATCTGAAATCAAGGCCTAAAAGTAGACCCAAAACCCTGGAATTGAATTAAAAAATTGAAGTAAAAATGCACCAACTGAACATGATAGTGAAAGTATTGATTACATCATGATTGTGATCGCACCACTGCCTTTCAAACTGTCAGAACTGTGGCAAGACTATATTTTGCTTCACTCAATCAGGGCCATATCTAGCGGGGGTGCATGGCATCCTCTACAATGCCCCCCCCCTCCACCCAAAAATTTGACAGTCTTTGAATTATAAAATGATACACTTGATTATGATAAATATCAGTAACTTGGGTATTATTGGCACCCCACCAGTCTGTTGCACCCCCAATTTTAAAATCATACATACGACCCTGCACTAAATTGCTATTCCAGCACTTCGAAACCATCTGAAATTGAACACATGTTCTGGAAATAAATATTGAATCCTCTAGATTTAGTAAAGGAATTATTTCTTTAAAACATTAATACCTGTGAAGTAGCTTGAGATTGTGTTTGTTCAAATTCTTCTAATCTCATAGCCTTAGCTGTAGGTATGTGAAATAATGACATTCCAGATACTTTATTACAATCTGTTCGTACTCTCTCGGTAGCTTGTATACTCTCTTCTCGTGTTAATATAGAATTAAACGCAAAACTGTCATACTGTTCATCAAACGTATATTCTGGTACATCCATACAACATGCTATAAAAAAGAAACAAGTTATATTTATTTATCTAATTAAAGGTTAAAGTTCAATAAGTCATAATTAATTTAAAAGTTATATCTCAGCACTGATTATAACAGTAAACAAAGTTGGCCAGGTTCTGGAATTTTTTGCACAGGCATTAATGACACATACGTTTCGGCAAGTTTCATGGGGAGTTGTAAAAGTGTGCATAGTAAGCCCGTGAATTTTTTTTTATTGGAACTTCTCAGAAAATTCAACCCGTAACTTATGTGTTAATCTAAACTCAAAAACATTCCCCTTTATAAAACCCGAAACTGTAAAAATTAAGTGAATATAAACACCAACAACACCTTAGAAACTGTTTTCTTCAGTATTAATGTGCTTTAAAAATGACGATATTAATATTATTATTATTACATGCACCTAATAATACGAAAATGGAATTTAAATAGAACTACACGAATAAGCATACTCTGCCTCCAGTTAGGGGTTTCACGTCACGTGACTTTAGGTTGAAATCGGGACAGCCAGCAGCTGAAATATAGCCCACTTCAATCTACGATTCTGAATTACTAATTGATGTAAATGCATTCCTAACAATTGTATTGCAATAGTTTAATATCAATCTCAATATCTGCAAAGATTCGGGCTAAAAAAGTATCGATATGTTAGCGAAATTACCGTTTGTTTACAGGAGACGCGAGCGGGAAAATACCGCTCTGACGTCACGCGGCCAGTAAATTTCCACTGACAGCATTGCTACGGCCCACTTCATTGGTGATTCCGATTGTTAGTTTTCAGGGGATTTTCATGTAGAACCAATCAAACGATAGATAACATTTTTGTGATTATTATTGTACGTGATACCTCGAGATCGGACAATTAGAGCCGTAGAAAATGGAATTTATCTGTTTTGATGACTGAAAATTGCTAAATTTCGACTAAATATAAAAAAAATTTCTTGAGGTATCATACAGATTATAAATATTTGACATATTATCATTCAAATTATTACGATTTTAATAAGTCTTAGCTGACAATAACGATCGGATTTCAGTTTTAAAATTAGTACTAGCGATTCTGAAGGGGAAATACCGCTTACGACGTCACTCAAATATGACTGAAAAGCACTCAGTTTGGTGCCGTGCTACGCATTGACGGGTATAGAGCAGTTTGATTACATTATTGACGTCGATCTCGGATTTTAAAATTCCATAACTTTGGATCTAATTAGAATATTTTGATGAAATAAAAAATATTGGGTAGCATTTTATGTATATTTTCAAAATATATTTAAAATAATTTTTTTTCTCTCATTTGAAACTTTGACCTGAAACCCCTACTCCAGTCTAATAATTACCTAATAAGTAATAAGTTGCTTACCTTTTTCTGGAACTTCTAGTATATCTGGTGGAGGTACACTGACAAATGCAAATGTCTCGGGATCTTGATCTATGGTAAGTTCAAATATTATTCTGTTCATTGAACGACAGAAATCTATGTTCACTTCTTTCTCTAACACTTGAACATAATCTTCAAGACTGAAAGATAAATTCATATTTCTATTTTATTGCAAAAAATTAGTACATATATTAAAAATAACCCTCAACTTTAACAATCTCTTACAAGGTGAATATTAATTAATCATCTATCTCTTCATTAGTCGATCGATTTAAACCTGCTCATATTATAAAACATTAGAATGAAAGCTAGATTTTCAGTTTAGTTTTTGATCACAGCTACTAATAAAGGTCCCTTATTTATAATATACCATACTATTCTTAATTTTTGTATATTCAATTTGAGAAATGATTAAATATAAATCCATGAGAGAATACTTAGTTGCACAAAAAGTAATCTTGAAGATTATTATGCATAAAATTTAGAAATTACATGTAAGATAGGAAAAAATCATATTGAGAGAGAGAGAGAGAAATGAGGTTTAACGCCCACTTGACACAAACTAAAACTAGGTCATTCGGGACTAACATATGGTTAAATTTTATTTCAATAATTAGCTTGCGTGTAGGGGTCTTTAGCAGTGGGAGGAAACCAGAGGACCCGGAACTAATATTGATCCAGTGGGATATTGAGGTTACATATACCTACTTTTTGTCCTTAGATAACCCTGGTGCACCTTTAGCCCATTCTATCATTCGTTTTAGTGAGGCTTGATCCAATTCTCCTACACCATCCATAGGCATACAATCTATATACAGATTATATCGCAATTCTGCTTCACATTTCTTACGTTCTTCAAATGCAGTAGCTACACGTCTGGCAAATAACCGTGGATCTTCCGCACTGAACACCAAGCGGATTTTTGGAATCCATGCCTGATTATTTGCAAGAGGTCTCTCACCTATAAATTACAACAAAAAAAATCTGTGCAAAGACTCTTATTATGGAATTATCCATGTCTAATAAAACTTAGAGATTAATGGGCTGGATTGAATAATTTTGTTTAACCATATTATCTAAAATAAAATTGATATTGAAGACTGCCGTTCAAATCAATTTGTAACTGGAACTAAAGAATATGGGTGGAAGAATCTCTGTACAGTGCAAACAAGATCAAAGCTCAGTGATACAGTTGGGGATAAAGAGCAAAATCATGTCTGTGATGAACAATATTACTCTTCTTGAAATCGTCTGGCGGACTAGACAAGACGTGTGTGCAGCTTGCTCCGTGTTTTAGTAATTATATGTAAAAATATATGATGAAGCTAATTATATAGAAGTATTCGATAGTTTATTGCTTGAGAATATATATAACCTATGCAATAACTGTGTCATGCATTACATACCAACTTGGTTATATATACCATTTTGCAGATAAAATCTAGTACAACTGTGTTCACCAGTGTTTTTTTGTTAAAAAACCCCAAAAACATGTAAACAAATCTTTAAAAATTGAAACTTTCAAACTACTTACCCTTTTCTGGCGTCGCGACTGTATTTGAGACACGGCCATCAGTATCCAGTTTTTGTACCAGGTATTGTTTAGTTTTTAAGTCATAATCTAATACACCTACTTTAAACCAGTCATACACAATAGATGGATCAGTCGGATCTTCTACAAATAAAACATCAAAATTCTCCCATGAAAACCCCCTAGATCTTTAACAGATTAAAATTCCACCTTTTTATTTTAAAAAAATATTCATCAGTAATATTTTGTACCGTATCTAATCATCAATAATATGTTGTGTCTAATCTGTACCAAGTACCTTAAATCTTTTAAGTCTGACTCAAGTTTTACCTAAATTTCATTTCCATGTCGATGACGCTCAAAGATACAGATAATTTTAAAAAAAACTATTTCATTTATTAGTTACAAATTTCACAAATTACTCTATTCATTACCCAAAATTATATCAAATCACCATCATAATTTTAGATGACTTACTTTTTGCATCACTGTCCAATGTTGGTAATAGTGCCTTTCCTGGGACAGGTTTTCTTGTTCCATTAGTTTGTCCAAGTTTAATCCATTCATCTGGTGTTCTACAATCATATTCTTCATCATCAAATATGTCTAGAGGTAAATAGGGTGGAAATGGTGCTGCGTCACCTTCTTCTTGATTTAAAATGACATTGTTGTTTACTATTTGTCTTGGCATTAACTGCTCTGTGGAAATATTCAGTTCTTCTAATAGTTCTTTCAAATCAAGTTGGGCATAATGGCGTCTTCTCCTGCAATAAAGTAATTAAGATTTCAACGATCAAAATTAAAGTACTATTGGCTATTAGATACTTAACTATTTCTAAATAGAGTTTAAACTGGGGGTCTAAACGCATTTTCATGAGAAAAATATTACCGAACGGCCACTTATGTTTTACATACCTTTCAATCTCTATTTTACGTGGACAATCACCAGGTTGAGTGTAAAAAGGGAGCTGGACTTTTGGCTCGGAAGCTTTTAATGAGAAATCCTACAACAAAAATTACAAACATAAGATAACAGTGTTAAAATATCCCAAAAGCAAACAGGCCATTAATCAAAATTATCAGGAAGAAAATTATATGCTCTAGAACTATTGATATATTTGTTTTTTTCTGTATTGAGCAGATGTAAATGACTTGTATACACATCCAATCCCAGCATTGGGTTGTCATGAACTTTCTTAGCTCTAAAATGACTCTGCTCTCCACCCACCTTTTCAACCAATTTGTTTATGCAGGGCCGACGGAAGCAATTCTTGATTGGGGGACTTCCATTATAGGTCCTTATAAACAAAGGGTCCAGGGGCCGTCATAACCTTGAGAAAAGAGTACTTGCGGCAAAATTATTGGCCTAGCCCCTCTACTCGGCCGGGCCGGTTATGGACTTCAATTAGCCATATGATTAAGCACTGATTACACAGAACATGAAAGTTACAATCAATTAGTGCTACAAATTAAATAGATAATGTCATGATAAAAATAACTTACAGTTACAGTAGTTAACTCTGTACTCGGTCCATATACATGTTCTTCTAATTCTTTCTCCAAAACTTCTGTTGTCGGAACTTTAAATGTTGTTACTAAAAATTTTAAGCATATAAGCTTATATACGAAATGAAATTAAATGGGGTTTAACGTCGTACTGTTCTGCTCCAACTGGGCTGAAGATGGGCAAACGCCAGTACAGTGTGCTATGAATGAGGGATATTTTGCCCCGACAGCAGCACTATGGCCTAATGTCTATATCGAATTCTAACTGCCAAGGGATCTTTTACATGCACACCAATGTGTATCTGGTTCCTTGTTTTTAATGTACCAACTATGCTTGTCAGGCTCTCTGACAGGGGAAGTCACACCAGGAAATAGCGTCTTACTCACTTAGCCACTATAATCAAGAATGAAAATCACTTCACAGCAATATTATAGAGGATGTCTCAAGTGGATTGCTTTTTCCTCCATAATAATATACCAGTTATTAAACATTATGATTCAGCAATTTTAAATTATCTTACCTAAAGGAGTGTGTTTCTCTGTTTTAACTTTCCATAGTGTACCCTGTAAAGTCTCAGGACCACTTAAAATGTCCTGAAAAAAATAAATTAAAATACCAAAAAAATCCACAGAAATAAACAATTCTAAAATCAAATGGCAGGTTTAGTCCTTGTAATCATAATCTTTAAAGTAATAACATCTAATATACATATAGCTCCCTCTGTATTTATTTTAAAATGTGAATATTAATAATAAACTAAATTCAGTGTTAAGAGCAAGAATGTATAAAGTTTATAATAATTTATATGGTAAAAAAAAGAAAAAAAGTCTGCACCTCCAATCTTTCTGGTGGATCTTCACTACTTATAATATCAGAATAATATCCCCTCTGTTTAATGACTGGATACATTTGACCATTCCGGTTTGAATTAGCTGCTGTACTTCCATTACTTCGATTGGCTGAAAATGACCTCCCACGGGAAGTATTTGGAAGTGGTCTGGAAGCCATATTGACTTTTTATTGATGTTTATATCTTAGCCTACTGAAAACAATTATAATAAGGTAATCAAAATTAGGGTAATCATCCAATCCAGTTTCTGTGAATAAATATTGTTTAAAAAAAAAAAAAAATGACAATTTTAAACAAGCCAACAGTGAGGCTGATGTCCCCCGCCGAAATACCAAAATAAATAGATGACACATATTAATTAATTGCATATTTATTTTTTTCAAAAGTATTGAGCAATCAAACTATACACTAAGTTTCATCACTATCTATCAGACAGAATCGGACAATGATCATCATCGAACTCCATCAAGGCATTCACCTAATGAATGCCTACACTTAGTTCGAACATTCTACCTGAATTAGAAGGAGAATTATTGTGTTCCAAAGTCTAAACCTATCAAATTGCTTATCGCTCTGCTTACCCTCAGCAGAAAATGTTCATTATTGAACTTAGTCAAGGTATTGATGAAATAAAACTATATACCAAGTTTCATCACTCTCACTTAATTACAACTAAAGTTATTGCGTCCCAAAGCATCAACCAATCAAATTGCTTATCTCTGCTTACCCTAAATAGAAAATGCTCATCTTCGAACACCATCAAGGTATTGACCTAATAAACATCTACATCAAGTTTGAATATCCTAGCTCAATTAGAAGGAAAGTTATTATGTTCCTAAGTTTCAGCCAATCAAATTGCTTATCGCTCTGCTTACCCTGAGCAGAAAATGTGCATTAGTGAACTTAGCCAAGGTATTGATAAAATGAAACTAAATACCAAGTTTCATCACTCTAACTTAATTACAACCCAAGTTATCGCGCCCCAAAGCATCAACCAATCAAATTGCTAATCTCTACTTACCCTAAGCGGTAAATGCTCATCTTCGAATTTCATCAAGGTATTTACCTACTAAACACCTACACCAAGTTTGAATATCCTAGCTCAATTAGAAGGAGAGATATTATGTTCCAAAGTGTCGGCCAATCAAATTGCTGATCACTCTGCTTACCCTGAGCAGAAAATGCTCATTATCAAACTTAGTCAAGGTATTGATGAAATAAAACTATACACCAAGTTTCATCACTCTCACTTAATTACAACGTAAGTTATCGTGTCCCAAAGCATCAACCAATCAAATTGCTTATCTCTGCTTACCCTAAGCGGAAAATGCTCATCTTCGAACTCAATCAAGGTAATGACCTAATGAACACCTACAATTAGAAAGAGAGTTATTGTGTCCCAAAAAGTGTGACAGACGGACAGACAGACAGACAGACGGACGAACCCATTTTAATAGTCCCCTGCTTTCTTCGAAAGGCGGGGGACAATAAAACATAGACCAGTATATAAACTAATTCATTTGTGATTCACCTGGATATAAAAATATATCCTTTTTATTTTTTACTATTAAAGTTACATTATTCAAGACATAGATAAGAACTAGCCATTCATGCTATACTAGTTCGAAAGTAGATGATGTAAAATGAATAATTTGAAAATTTCATTCAAATTACTCTATTGCAAGCGAAGAAATAGGCATTTAAAGATTTGACCGACCTGTGCAATAATTTCAACCACGGTCCTGGTTGATCAAAGCTACGACTCGAAGCGTCTAGCCGCGCCATATTTGATTTACCGCTGAAACGTTTTAATCTGTTTAATATCGGAGCAATCTGATGCCATCCAAAGTTGATTAAGGCCTGGATCAGTTAATTAATGTCTAATTAATACTTTAGAAAACATTTCATGCCCAAATAAAGACCTGCACTAGGCAGATTTAGCTCTTGAATAAGTAGTTATGATATATGTTTAGCCGTGATCTTGTTCATTATATCGCTTCATACAAATGGCCTAGTGTTGTGTTCCAATTTTAAAATATTCATTTTGTCTTTTACTTTTAAGTTACAAATAAATAGGCCTAGCCTATGCTATTCGATGTCAGGACAGCAGCATCAATGATGATTTAAAAATTGATCAATATTGAATATAATATAAGTTGTGTTTACAAATACAATGTCGAAAAACTTTGGATGATATTAAGATTGAGTTAAAAACTTGGCTCCTTTCAGGGCTAACTGTTGACGTTTAAAGGAGCTAAATCGCTAACATTTGGGACCTAGAAATTTACAAAAGTGGGTTGCAACGCATATACTGTAATATGAATGTATATAAACTGACTTTACATTCAATGCCAATGCCTTATAACTGGATCTTCAAAATTTAATCATAGAACACCAATATTATTCAACCTCCACTGGCTACCTATTACTTACAGAATTGACTATAAAATCCTACTATTAACCTTTAAATGTCTAAATGATTTGGCTCCTGTATACCTATCTCAGTTATTATATCAATATAAACCCAACCGTCAACTTCGCTCCAGTAGTGATAACTGGTTACTTTGTGAATCCAACGCCAAGTCATCAGTGGGAGAAAAGTCGTTCGCTATTAAAGCTCCAAAACTATGGAATAAATTACCATTGACAGTAAGAAGCTGTCAATCACTTCGGACTTTTAAATCCAATCTAAAAACTTTTTTATTTACTAAAGCATTTTATTGAACTTTACTACAGATTTTATAACTTTAACTTTTATTTCTTTTACGCTATTATTATAATTCTTTTAATGTGTGCCAATTTATTGTTTCTTTTTTATGATTCCAATTATTTTTTTTATCATATTTGTCTTTAATTTATGCATTTTTATAATTTTATTGAATTGTAAAGCGCATCTGAGCACTTTGTGAAAGATGCGCTATAGAAATACACCAAAATAATAATAATAATAAATCAGTTATGTTCGACAAAATAAGCCAGCAATCGCAATCAAGTACACATTATTCCAGTCTACATAACTCAGTTTAGTTTGGTGCAATGTGTCTAGCCTCGTCGTCGATTCTCTCAATACAACTTGGGCTGAAGCGCATTATTATGGTACACGAGTACACGATTCGTGTACCAATGTAAATGTTAAGAAAAACTATTATCGGATATTAGAATAGAAGCTCATCTTTTCCCGGTAAGTTTACATCATCAATGTTGATTTAAATTGACGAATAATTCGTGTTTTCGATGTCGAAGATTTTGAGTTACGGACTAAGGTCCTTTAATATTAATAGGTAACTATTTAGTTAGTTATAATAATAGTCGATTAAGACAGTGAGAGTCTTGTGACTACCCGGGGAAATCCAACAACAAATTTCTATAACCTAACTCTACGTACACGGTATGTAGTACAAGTTATAACATAACATTTCATTTCTACTTTGCACAGAAATAGATTCAATTACGGTTAATCAACAACTTACGTTTTTAGAACTCATATTCTTAAGATGAATTACTATTCTACACACAGCAAAATTGATAAATAAACCGGACCTTAATTTTGCCAAGATTGTTAGTTTACAAACCAACATGGCGTCTTACCATGGCAACAATAAATGTCAAAGGTCAATGTCTAATGTCATTATCCTACGGTTCAATGTCGCTTATATCGTCGAAACTTGTTTCGGTCATCCTTAAATTTTAAAGGGACAATAACACTCTTGCTAGCTTGACAGGTCCAGAATTTTTTTTAGTCTTATTCTAACTACTAGATGTTTAAGTGTCCTACCTGTTGTGTAAACTACCCATTACAACCTACCGGTATCTTACTTGTCCAGAGGGTTCGAAAATATGTTTAAATCCAAGTTGCATTTGAATGAATGAATGAATGAAATGGGGTTTAACGTCCTACGCTTAAGCACCGTACCTGGGCTAATTGAAGACGGGCATACGCCACAGTGTGCAATGAGGGAAATTTTGCCCGGGCAGCGGCGCTACGGCCTACTCTTATATCGAATTCCAACTGCCAAGGGATCTTTTACGTGCACTCCAATTTGTACACGGGACCTCGGTTTTCGTCCCATCCGAACGACTAGGCAGCTGTCCTTGTCAGGCCCTCCTTCTGCATCACTGACAAGGGGAAATCACGCCGGAAAATCGAGATGAACTTTCTCGGCCAATGCAGGGATCGAACACTCAACCTCCAGGCTAGCGAACCAGCGCCTTATCCACTTAGCCACCGTGATCCCCCAAGTTGCATTTGAAAGTGTTTACGTAAAGCTTTTCAAACCATGTTACGGCATGTACCGATAGTTGAATTTTTCCAATTTTTAAAATTAGGTTTAAGATGAAATTTGTATCATTTATTATTGGAATATGGTAAAACAGTAGCCTACAATTTGTTTACCAGAATAAAGATTGGGACATATTATTCAGTTACAACAAGAATGGTATTGGGGCTTTAAGGCTCTAGATTATAATATAGTGGGATTGAATATTTTGACGTAGACTACTCCTTTACACCACCCCCCTTCGCCATAATAAAAAAAGGGAATTGTAGAAATAATTCGTCACTATGAATTCTGCCATGCTATTCTGACTCAGTGTTACAGACTGTATTCATGAGATCCCTCATCTTCCATTAGCCCAGGTTAGGTCAGTGCTGGATCTAGGGGAGGCAAAGTGGGACAAATGTCCCGGGCCCCCCCACAATTCTGGCTCATGCTAATATTTTATCCCGGGCGGAGCTAACCAGTACCTGGGCTGAGGGGGCGAGGATTAGGGCCCTAGACAGTAAGGATATTGTGGGCCAGAGATCGGTTGGGCCCTAAAATTAACTAAATTACATAATTTAGAGGTTCTATCAATCAAAATATCCTAACCAGTTCCAGGGACCACATCCCGCGGTGTGATTGCTGGGGCCCAACCAGTCCCGGGAAATTAACGTAATCATAGTTTAGTAGTTCAGCCAACAGAGTTTAATGTTTTATGTCATCTAAAATAATTTCACTAAAATAAAGTAAATGAAAACATCATGAGAGAAAGGTTAAAAATACTCAAATTGTCAACGAGTTCTAAACGTCAATGAAATCGCTGCCTAAATTGTCTCAGATGCACTAAATTTAACCTTTTTTTTAAACAAATAAACTCTGGAGGAAAACGACTCAGGCACTCAAGGGGGCGGAGTACATACTGGTACGATCCACGGTCAGTACAGACAATTTGAAATGGGGCCCCGCACAGTTGGTTTGTCCCGAGCCCCCCACAAGGTTAATCCGGCCCCGGGTTAGGTGCATAATAGTAGGACGTTAAACCCCATTTCATTTATTCCTGAGACGGCGACAGGATGTACGAAGGACATGCCAAGGGATCATGCTGTCCAAGGAGCTTTAATGATGCTGTCAGCTATATGACAAGTCATGACTGAGGGGAATTTAGCCAGATATGCAATCCAAAACCAGACAGGAAAATCCTGAAGAGCTTTCTCAGCAACACCAGGTTCAAACCTGGGCCTCAGTGGTTATTGTGAACTTATTGAGCCAGCGCTATATTTAGGCACGTCTGCTGTGTGCAAAATGGGAATTTATTGGGCTGAAATATGTGTAGATTCTACCAAATTCAAACTGCCCAGGGCTATTAATAGTATTAAATAACCCATGCAGCACCTGATCAATTCTTGAGCTCGCACCTCTTTAAGAAGTTTAACTGACTTCATTCCATTTTGTTTTGTAACAAAAACATGTGTACTAAATTCATTAGAAGTAGGTCTATACCGGTATCTTTTTTTCTTCAGGTGTGAGCTGCACTGGCCGTGGATATGCCCAACAAATGCAATGACAGAAAAGTAAAAATTAGTATTTTAACACCATCGGTTCAATATATTTAGTACAAAAGGGCTCTTCATAAACATAAAAACTTTTAATAACTTAATACATGTAGTTATTACATTCAAGGATAATATTTCAAAAATTATATTATTAATTTCATGGTACTGTTAGTAATGCAACAACTAATAGATATTTTCATTTTTTAAATAAATAAAACTGTTATTTTTTCTGAAGAATGTTATAAAGTTTTAAAGAAGCAAAGGCATCAATAGCTGCATATTTTTGCTGTTCCTCCGAAAGGGGGAAGTTGGCCCAATTTCCGCAACGGATACTGCCTTCTTTATTTAATTTCATCCTTAATACATTTTTAACTAGTCCATCTAAACTCCAATTTTCACTTGATTTTAATTTTGTGTTAGCCAATGTCTTTAATTCTAACATAGAATGAGAAATTATAGACATAGCATTAATGTCACAATCTTTGTCAAGTTTCCAAAAATCATTTTCAATGTTTAACCCAATTTTCTTTATTTTGGGATTTTCAATTAGGTTCTTGAGTATTTTAGGAAATTCCGGCATTGCTGCAACATGAAACAAAAAACACTTTTGTTCACTAACACAAATTTGTATCAGGGCAACTTTTCCTGGGTTGCCTTTTTGATATGTTACTGGCCATTCAATATCAAATCCAACAAAGACATCTTCATCTGGGTTGAGAGATTCTAACAGGTCATCGCACAATAAACAGCAATCATTGATATTATATGAATAAATAATAGAACCTTTAAACTCCATATAAGGTAAAGATTTTGATATTATGTCATCAATTGTTTCAGTTGGTTCAAACGATTTAAGACTAGCACATGTTTTTCCCTTTTGTTGTTGAAATGTGTGCTTATTATTTTGAGTTTCAGGATTACATGCAGGCTTGTTATCAGACAACCTTTCAGGTTCTTTTTGACATTTTGGATTATCAACATACACAGCGCCCATCCATGCTGGTAATTTCCTTTTCTTTTTCTGACCACATTTAGGATTATCCATGTTGATTTTTTATAATATCCTCGGTTTATGCCATAAGTAACACTTTCCTAAACAATTTTATTTCCATGAAAGTGAATAGGCATTATATTATGAATCATCAAACATTTGCAAGAGTACATGTATTCATATCCTCCACCACCCTCAGCTCAGGAAGATTGTTAAGGGGAGACTACTCTAAGTTGGTCAACAGTTAACTCCCTTGTATCAACAAATTCTAACACAAAACAATAAATGAAAAAATAAATTGATAAATTTATTTATAATACAGTACAACTGAAAAATTATCACATTTCTGTTAATTTTCTTTCAACACGTTGTAATAATGATTGTAAGTGTTGGTTTTTAATGTTTATTATTTGTGTTATCATTGGTCGGATTGAATTGGCTTTCACTTTTATTTCTAATATGCAACATAAATCCACCAATTTCTGTTGACATTGTTGAATTCCCTGGAAACACACAAAAGTTTATAAAGACATTACTGGTGTATAGAACACTGACATTTTTTTTTAAAACTGTAAAATTATTTCTTATTTCTGTTAATATTTATTTTAAAGAAAAGGCCTTTACCATGCAATTATTCCTCTAATACACAAAGACATTCAACATCTATCTGTATTATAAAATGGATTATTCACACTTAGAAACACTAGATCCAAAATTGCAGCTCACGATTTATTGGTCAAATGCAATCAACATTGATGTGATCTTACCGGAAAAATATGGGCTTCTGATATCCAATATTTAAGACAAAATAAAAGTCTTACCATTGGTACACGAATCGTGTACCAAAATGGGCTTCAGCCCCAGTTGTAACAAGGGATGAGGCTAGTCACATTGCACAAAATCGAACGGCGTATGTAGACTGGTATAACCAGACGCTAGAAATTTGCATTCAATTAAGATTGCTCGCTTATTTCGCCGAACATAACTGACTTGAAATTAAGAGTAAAAACGGAAACCATTGAATCTAAATCAGTTCATATACATTCATATTACAGTATTATATGCGTTGCAACCCACTTTTGTCAATTTCTAGGTCCCAGGCCTTCACGTTTACGAAATGGTACGGGAGCCACAAAAAAAGTCCTGCCAATTTTAAAAATGCGAAAAAAGCTCCCGTAAAAAACTCTTTTAAATTATTTTGCAAGAGTAATGCTACAATTTCTTGAATAAGGGAAGCCAAATTGTATTTATGCTTTTAGTCTTGTTTAATGTACAATGTACAGGTACACGATTTTTGTTATTTTTATGACTTTCACTTTGTCGGCGTGCTTAGCGCACAACTTGCACCACAATAATTTTATGAGTCCATTTTTGTCGGCCTCTGCCGCTATTTGCACTTTAAAAATGTTCAATACTTCACAGTTTTTTTCCCATCTTCAGACATAACGACACAAATAGCAAAAGCGGTACATTTAAAAACAAGTTTAACAATGTATGTTAGAAATGTCAATCTCTATCAACACCCTGCGACATGATATAGGCTGTCTGTCATGTACCACCGTATTCTATTGGCTGATGTCATACTTCTATCCAATCAAAACGAGCTTTACATTTATTCAATATCAGAATGAAAATAAGGTTTGATATTGCCCAGGAATTACCATAAACACGCTCGAAGGACGGGGTCACTGTACCCAAATGCATGCAGTTTAAAAATAAACAAAAACACTGAAAGTACTGTAGTTTATTAATTTCAGTGTGTAGAAGAGCGATTTAGCTCATTTGTGGACGTCTACAATGACTCCCCCGAAGTTGAGTCGAGGTGCGTCAAGGGGCGCAGGAGCGAAAGCGCACCTTAAACGTGAAGGCCTGAGGTCCCAAATGTTAGTGATTTAGCTCCTTTAATACTTTAACATTACAGGGATTAAATTTCAGAATGCTTGTTACATCATAAACATCTTAATGCTTCAGTCAGTCTGTGCCTATTAATAATCAAATTTCAAAATAATATTTAGATATAGCGATTTTGAGAAAAGAACAATTTACAAACCTCTAATAGAACATCTTTTATAGAAGAATCTGTTCTAGCTTGCTTCCTCATTATCTAATTGAAAAGAAATTTAATTAATAGTTTAAATCAATTTGTGAACTATGTTTTCTTCTTAATTATGTGTAAAATCTAGCGTTCTATGTGTATTATAATTTTATGTGGATGTACCTATGGTAAAACAGAAGCTGTTTCCTCTCCATTCTCTTTCCAATATAAAAATATTGTTTTTACTTTAAAATTTACATTAGTAAGAATTCTTTTTAAATGAATACTTACAATACTATCTCCAGCAGAAAACCCAATCAATCCTGTTAAAACCTGAAAATGCATTGTACTTAATCAATAATATGGTCCATTGTCATATACTATTGTTACTTGGTCATTAAGTTTCAATGTAGGTGACTGTGTCAACTTGAACAATTATGTAGTTGGTTCTTTATGGCAGTTCTTGTTTGGGTTTTCACCATTTCATATGATGAAAGGCTATGAGAGGTGAGCAGGAGCCCAGCGGGCCAAGCTAGCTGAAAATTGTACCAATTTTCATCTATAGGGCCTACAGTAACAATGCATGTATATCTGGTATCATCAAAATGTAAGTCTGCCGGATATCTGGTGGTGGGTGTGGCTGTGAGGACTGTGATTGCGAGTCGGAATTCCTGAGCTAAATTACCTGATATACAGTACATCTTCAAGTATTACAAAAAACACTGACAGATATTTCCAGCGGTAGGGTATCCATGACAGAGTAATGTAATTGCCAGACCACAGCTAGGATAGATTAGCTGAAATCTATACCACTTAAAACTGCTTGTAAGAAATTCGGCACCACCACAGGAATCAAGAATGATCACTGCCAGACAATTTGTGCGGTGAAGTACACCCCTAACGCACATCCCAGAAATGCCAGCCTACTTCCCCTGCCCAACTAGACTAGATTAGCTGAAGCCTGTAAGCCTATTTCCTAAAACTGCTTCTAGAGAGAAATTAAGACATTTTAGTAAGTAATAGTGTGCCTTCGATTTAATAGGACTGATCTTTTGTCTACATGACATCATAATTTAAAACCAGTGAATCTAATGCTCTACGATGAGGTTATTTAAAATTAAATTGTCATGATTGTTGTGAGCAGACCAGAAGTGATGTAAATCTTTACCAAGCATGAAAATTGACCATAATTATGTTAATTTCTAACTGCTCTTTGAATACATTATATTTTTATATAGCCGAGGGCATTGTTGATCAATTAGCAGTTCAAAACTTTTGAATTTAGAAACTGTGATGTTCCCATTTTCCCAAGAAAATTTTGTGAAAAATTGTTATTTCTTGGAATTTTGAGATTTTAATTTGAATTATATAAGCTTATATATGGATGATACCAGCAATATGAGATTTGTTGTAAACTCTATTTTTCACTTTCCTTCTATTGTTATGTCATACGATAAACATATAAATATCTTTGTCTTGTCTGCTACCGTAAAGCTTAGGCAGTATGAAAGCCTTAAGCATTGCATACAATTCTAGTTTGTTTTATTGTTCTTTCCACAAAAAGTATCAATTAAATAATTTTGCTGTTTATATTTCCAATTCTAAGATGGATATCATCTCATTTTCAAAAAACTTCTTTGCAGATAAACATACTGTACCGTATTAGAAAGATCAACATCCATGGCCATACTACCATCATTTATTTTACATGATAATGTCCATGCTTCACCTTGACCACTTGTCAGTTTACTAGATAGTGTGGAAATATAGGCCTAAATCAAAAGAAAATATTGTATTATATACCTAATTTAAAGCGAGAATTTCATATTTTCAAAGTAAGATAAAACAAAATTATTTCTATGTCTTTTGCTATATTATACGATCATAGGCATTATTTCCCACACTTAAAAATCATTGACACCGGAAATAATAACACAATTACCTCCCTTATTTTTCTAACCCCATCCCCACCATAAAATAGCGGTCTTCAACTTTGAATCTGAAGTTAAAAATTATATTTTTGCCAATTTCTTAACTGGCAATAGTGAATTATAGGATTAATAGGATTATTCTTTAACAAGGTAGGACTGTTTATAGATACCATCTTTTTTTACCCTTTGAACACTGACTATACATGCATGGGGTTTTGCACGTCCCTCCCTGGATTTACAGGACGTCATATGAATTATGACGTCAACGTAATTGGAGCTCAACACGCCCCAAGCCACAAAACCGACATTTCAGGTATGTGTGATATAACATCAAGCCGTTTTTTGCGGCATTTCAGGTTTGGGTTAAGACTTTATTTTACTACATTTTAAAATATAACTTAAAAATATGAAATTGTAGCTTTTAACAACAAATGTGAAATAAAAGCTAAGAACATAAACAATTCACTTTAATAATTAGTAAGAAAACGAAGAAAACATACCTTTATTTTAAAACACCTTTCCTCCATAAAAGGCATCTGAGATGATATGCATGATATATAAGTAAAGGGTTCAATTTCTTCAACTGGAAAAAGATAGGTTGCCAGGCATGAAACATATGCCCAAAGCAGCTAAATCATGCGTGCAGACGATAAGGATTGTCGCATATTTTTTCTTTAGTAGGTAATTGAGGGCATTTACAAGACAATTTCATACAGACTAGATTATAATTTCAATCGTTCAGGGGGGTTCACAAGGTTCTACAAACTGAAACAAGGACCATAGCTCTGGATATACCGTAATTTACAGTAATTGTTTAAATTCATCTGTCTTTTTCTTTTTATTAATTCAAATAATGCATATAAATTTCATACAGATAGGATTATAACTTTTGACATTCGAAAGTTCACAAGGTTCACAAAGTAAAACAAAATCTAGAAGTAACCGACAGAAATTGCTGAAATTAAATAGACTTCTTTGTTTTACTAATCTATTTAAAGGAGCTAAATCGCTAACATTTGGGATCCAGAAATTGACAAAAGTGGGTCGAAACTCATATAATACTGTAATATGAATGTATATAAACTGATTTACATTAAATGCTTTCCGTTTTACTCCAATTTCAAATCAGTTATGTTCGGCGAAACAAGCCATTCAGTCTCAACCCAGTGCATTTTTTTTAGCGCCTGGTTATTCCAGTCCACATATGCAGTGTGATACAGTGCAATGTGTCTAGCCTCGTCCCTCGAGTCTCTCAATAAAACTAGGACCGGAGCGCAATATGGTACACGATTCGTGTACCAATGTTAGAAAAATTATTTTATCTTAAATATCGGATATCAGAAGCTCATCTTTTCCTGGTAAGTTTACATCATCGATGTTGATTTAAATTGACCAATCATTCGTGTTTTCGATGTCGAAGATTTTGGAGGATTTTGAGTTACGGACTTAGGTCCTTTAACGTATAAATAAATATGTGAATCAAGATTTTAATGACATAATTGAACAATTTCAGCAAAGAAATGCTTAAAAGTGCAACAGAGGCGAAAAAAGCTTTAAATAATAATACTACATATGCCACATTATTTTATTAACCAAACGTTCACAACCATTTTGAAATAAAATAAAATAATTATGACAGATATATAACCAAATAATTACCTGTATTCTCAACACTGGGTTCAATAATATTGATCGAGTTCTGTCTGTGGCACGAAGAATTAAATGGATGAATCACAGCTTTCGGCACTTCTGCTTTGACAGCACTAACATTAACATCAGGTAGATCAAAATCATCCACATTCAGACAGTCAAAATCATCATCAAATTGTTCAAAATGGTCATCATTCTCAGCGAAAGCACTTTGATGATTATCGTTAAAATTGAAACTCTTTGTAGGTGCAGGTTTTGTGACATGTACTTCACGTTTAACAGACGTAAATATATTCTCCATTTTTTGTTGTTTTTCAACTTTTTGTCTTTTATTTCGTGATTGAGGAGTGCCTGTGGATTCACGCTGGCATTTGGTACCTTGAGTTCTTTCAGAAAAAGTCTGACCACTACCATTATTAAAAATTGTTTGTTGAACAGAATGAGATGAGGTGCCAGTGGAATCAATTTTACTGCGATTAAAAGAAATGGTTTCGTTTTGTTGATTAGAATTTATAGCAGTTCTATTTGTCATATCAGAAGTAGACCGTGAAGGATTTGAAGGTGGGTAAACAGGAGGTGTTTCAATGGACAGTAAAATATTATCATCGATATCATCCATAAACATATCATCTTCAAAATCATCAGCCCACTTTCATGAAAAATAAAATTTCAGTTTAAAATTATGTTTTACATCTGACATGAAATATTCAGATATATTGCTCAATGATTGGCACTCTGGCAGAATTTACCTCTAGTCATTCAATTTACATGCAAAATTTCAAATAATTTAAGCTTAAAACACAATAAATACAGATACTAGTTTTGATATGATAAAACAAATGTTTTGATATGATAAAACAAATGTTTTGATATGATAAAACAAATGTTTTGATATGATAAAACAAAGAATAAAAACATACCCCAGAATCCAACAGGTTCTGCGTTTGCTGCACAACATGTGGTTCTATAAGTAAACATAATAAAGTTACATTTGAAACAACAAGCCAAGAATATTTTCAAATGTTTTTGTAATTCATTTGTGAAGAACATGTTCAAACGTATCAAACTTTGGATTCAACTGGAGAAAAATTAAATTGAATTGCAGATAAGAATCTACACTAGACTCTGTCACATCTGTCATCTGAATACTATGATATTCTGTGAAATCCGACATCATTTTCATGCCCCGATTTATTTCCAACTGTCATTCGGCCGAATTTCTAATCGGCCGAACGATTCGCCCGAATCAAACATGTTTGATATATTCGCCTGGTGTGTCCACTTCGCCAAAGCATTCGGCCGAATGTAGAATTCATTAGCCAATCAGCACTCATATCGAGAAGTCATGTGATTGTTTGAAGACATAGACGCCGCCGTTTTTAATCATGTGACGTGAAAAGTGATGCAATCGACTGGTGAATCGGGCGAAACATTCGGCTGGTGTGTCCACCTATTCGGCCGAATAAAATTTGGCGCCGATTGATTCGGCCGAATCATTCGGCTAGTGTGTCCACCGCTTTATTACTTCAGCCAAAAAAGGTTAGAGTAATCCGTAATCTGAATATTCTGAATAACGACATCAATCATCCCTCCCGTCACACAATTTCCACTGAATCAACATTGTATAATCCAGCCTTCAATTGGTGGGTGTAAAGCCACAAAAGATTAACAAGCGATCACCAATCAATTATTGATGAGATTAAAACTCGCTTGCATAGGTCTTAGCTGATTACTTTGATAATTTTATAATCAGTAAACAAAGAATCCTTGGTGTTTTAAAGGTGTGGGCAAGAACAACCTGCCAGTCAAATGGTCGGCCAAGGCTTGGATGACAAGTGGTATTTATTCTGATTGGCCTGAACAACTCAACCGTCAAATGAGGCGTCAATGTGTATCACCTAAAGACAAAGAGAAAAATATACCACTTGCTAGACTCATGAAGTTCTTGGTGGCCGAAACAAAGGCTACCGAAAACAATTTGATCAATTTTGACAATGGAATTCTGACATAGTGTGAAGACGACCTGGACACAGAACGAAAGATTATCAATGAACACATTTGAGAAAACTGAGAATTACTTGTTGTAACGATCCCGTACGATGTCGGATTTGACAGAGTCCACTGTATTTTAAAACAAAGTACCTTTGTTAATATACCCTTGTATATCAATATAAAAGAAATATAAGTTGTGCATTACACATAAGTACAGTATATAAACACAAAATAAAGTACATGGTAACTGCACTAAATACAATATGTCAAAGTGAATTCAGGATGTGACCTTACCACATTACATGTACATCAGATAGAGAAGTCACATCTTCTCGAAATATAAAGCTTATTCTACTAGGGAAAGAAAGATATCAGACAATCCACTAGAACTCTTACTTGGTTGATTTTGAAGTCTTGATGATTGTTGGTTAATATAAGATGTTTGTGATCTAGAACTGGTATTGTTCCTTAGCTCTGATGAATTGGTTGTTGTTGTTTCTAATTTAATAGATGGATTAATTCTGCTAGATTCTTGTTTTATTTGACTGAATTGTGAATTTGACTGATTTCTGCTGGTTGAACATTTTGACTGACTTTCTTTTTTCTTCAACGAATTATCTCCCCTTTCAATAAACTTTCCAGAAAATTGTCTGGAATCTCCTTTACCAGTATGCTGCATATTTTCCTCTCTGAAAAAGATAAAGGTGCTAAAATAATATCTGGAATTTCATGTATAATTATTCCACAAACTTAAATTTTATTGTTACTGAGATAATTGACAAGAAAAGTCCTACCATGATTTTTACTTTTTATTTTGATTTCTACTAACTGCTCAATCATATGTTTAGCATAATATGTATTGTATTTCAACTGAATTCCCAATTGTCAATCCACTTACAAAGCTTGTTGAAGAAGATGTTCTGGTGGGTTTTCTTCTATCAATGTATCAACTTCTCCACCATAAACATGAGTATTATCAGATGTTAATAATAAAACACCTCTTCTACATATAACATCACCATGCACTAACACCTTCAAATACAAATGCAATAATTAATACATTTGCATGAGTTTCTATAATAAATATGGACACTGTAATAGGTCTTATTTCAAAATATACATAACAATTAAACACTGTCTGATAATCAGTACCGACTTAAAGGTGCTAAATCGCTAACATCTGGGACCTAGAAATTCACAAAAGTGGGTCGCAACGCATATAATACTGTAATATGAATGTATATAAACTGATTTACATTGTATGGTTTCCGTTTTTACTCCAATTTCAAATCAGTTATGTTCGACGAAATACGCCAGCAGTCGCAAACAAGTGCACATTTATAGCGTTTAGTTATTGCAGTCTACATTACTACATTTGGTTTGATGCAGTGTGTTTAGCCTCGTCCCCCAAGTCTCTCAATACAACTGCGGCTGAAGCGCATTATGGTACACGTTATGGTACATGTTAAAAAAATTATTTTATCTAAAATATCGGATTTTAGAAGCTCATCTTCTCCCGGTAAGTTTACATCATTAATGTTGATTTAAATTGACCAATAATTCGTGTTTTCGATGTCGAAAATTTTGGAGGATTTTGAGTTACGGACTTAGGTCCTTTAAGTGTTCAAATCAGCATTCAAGAATACATGGGCTATTGTTCAAAATAGTTTTCTTTTATTCCTAAAAGAAAACTGTCTTGTTTCAAAACTCTCTGAATTGCATAATCCATTGGGCTTTTCTGGTCAAGCGGTCAAACATGTGAGCTCTAGACAATAAGGTCCATACCCAATATAAGTGTTGAGCTTTCGCACCAACAATAGCAAATTATTGAAATAAAATAGAAAATATGTAACTATATCTAATCTTCAAAAATGGAAGATTAAATCCATCAATAAAATTTCTGATACCAGTACTTCTTTTCCAGAAATGAATTCGCAAAAGGAGCCCAATTATTTTTAACCTTTCCAAATTCATATCTTAATGCAGGGTTTAATAAAGGCTATGCCAGCTCCCCAATCCCTATTCAGATACAAATCTGAACAAAAATATTGCTGATAAAAAAAAAATTAAATATATAAACAGGAACACTTACTTTTGTACCTAGAGCCGTATCAATACCTATAGAGGAAATAGGTTTATATTCCATTGCCTGTATGTCATTGGTACCATCAGTTAGTTTGAAATACAACATTTTACTTGGTTTGGGCTCCCACTGTAAAATATATGTTAAAGAAAGTTTTTAAAAAGCTTGTTGTAATAGGACTATTTAAAATTAATTGATTAAAGTCATTATTACGTTGATAGAATTGTAATTAATAATTGACGCCAGAGGGAATTATATGGGCTTCTGAATAAATATTGTTCATAAAAAAATATTAATAATTCAAAGGTAGTCATTAACCCTTGTGCAATCACGTTGCACGAAAAACGTTGTCAGCAACAAGGGGTTATTTAAGACCCCAGACAAAAATAGGTTTTTGGATACATAATAATTTTATTCCAATACCTATCAAATTACATCTCCATATCAAGACTGAATAATAATCAATCAGAGTGAACAAAATATTTTTGAGGTATTACTATTAACAGTGTTGATATGAATTATAAGGTAATTTTGAAACCATACAAATCTACACATAACTAAATTGTCATTCCATGTAGAATCCATCTTTTGATGGGGTTGGTAGAGTACCTAGATTTGCTTCAAATCTAGATTACTAGAATGACCAAAACAACATCATCAGTAAGAAAGATTCCAAATACAAAGCTAGCACCGAGCACAGAATAGATTCTTGTAACCAGAAAAAAATGAAATAAAAGGGGAGGGGTTCCACAAGACCCCTTGTGTACGATAATTTAATACTCAGTTTCTTGTCAAATGATGAATGTTGCCACTGCCTCACATCCATTCTATTTGCAGCATAATACTCGACATTACGTAGCTGACAATGTATAAAATTCTCGCTAGACAATTGTGAACCAGTTTCTCACAATATGGTCGTGGGGTCCCAAAATACCCCTTGTATACGCACAAGGTTTAACAGTTTTGATTTATTATCACATACCGGTACTATCAATTTACTTACATAACCAGGCTGTATTGTAGTATCAGCTGACACCCCAACATTAGCATTTTCTGTACCCTTTACTTTCTGTAGTTGCGAATAGCATGACGATCCTACATCTATTATTGACTCAATCTATACATAAACATAGTAAAGATTATTGTACCAAACCATGAATATTTAGGCGAATCAGAACGTATCTCAGTTCTGTTTGTATGTATCCAAAATCATTTGCTGTTATTGTTAAGCTGTTTGTCTCAAAATATAAGCTTTCGAGTATGAAACGATATCTTCTTACCTGTAATGGAAAACTTCCAGAAATAGTAGATTTGATATTTTCGTGCAAGTTATCTGGGAGACTACAATTATGAAGTTCTCGCAGATCTGACATCAACCATTGCTCGAACACTAAATTTTTCACACTGTCAGTATTGTTAACAGTATTACTTTCCTACAAAATAAAATTATCAGTACTGATATATAATTATTTTGGACACAATCTATTGGAATATGTTCAAATACACATAAACATAGGTTATTAGGCAACAAAACACCCACCCACCATCAGCAAAATCTTTCGCACAGTCATGATATAAACAACAACACATAACAATTTCAAAAAGATCAGATCATAATTAAATATGTGTGCTGCCAAGGTTTAGTAATAATGGGAAACAGCTCTGAAAGTTATCACTGAAAATTGTTGTAAGTCAATAAAGAGAGAGAAATGGAGTTTAACGAGATCGTAAGCAGAGAGTGAGTGTGATAATATAAGAGATAAAGTGTCTTTGAAGACCTGTTTATCCCGAAGATCAGTGACTAGTTTCGTTCGTATTGAACTCACGTGTTGGGCGTTTTTATTTATACCCCGGTAGGGTTTCTATGGTTACTATTGGCGACGATACCAGGGTAATATAAATCTTCATTCTATACACTGTATTCAGGGCATCAGTTTTATAAATGAGTATTAGCACTTTCTTTCTCTTGTATTTAAATAAACAATTTTTGTAAAAATAGCTCCTGGAATATGTTGTTTGTCTATTGCAATTAGTTTACAACTATGCTCTACCGTACTCATATATTAATGTCAAGAAACAATCTGAAAATGTCAAATTAATTTATTTAAACATTAAAATACAAAACATGCATGGTAGATGACAGCACTATACTGTACCTGTTGTTCTTCTTGTATCCAGTCTAAGCAAGCTTGCAACCAATCATTTTGTACTTCTATTCTGTGAGTCTGTAACATCCATGCTTTAATACAATCTTTTTGGCCAGCAATCATTGTGTCTAGAAATATACAGAAATCAAAGAATCTTGAAAGATACAATTTAATAGCATATCTTTATATATACATATCAACATGTAGCTGTGTTTTCTATCACATAGATTCATCCGTAGTTCCTAAGATAAGTCTATATAGGTGCATATAGGTGCATCTAGCCTTAAACCTGAAAACTGTCAACTTATATAATAAGTAGTACCTGCTAGGAAATTAAATGAAATTTAACATCCTACTGTTCTAATTCGCCTGGGCTAACAAAGACAGTACCTGTTGGGAGTGTTATATCCAAAATGCTAGGCACTATGATAAACTAAACATCTACATTCAGCAGAATTAAGGATTTTGTCGCTACTTGAGTCAGTGATAACGCCTGTACCCCGTAATACTACATTATGATGTAAATTAATTTTAATTCAAATTTGGGTTACAACTGGGTAATTCCATGCCAAGTGGGTCAATTTTTCAGAAATTTGAGGAATAAACCCCCTCAATAAAAGCTGAAAAAATATGTTATTGTACAACTACATGTTCAAACTAGAAACTGTGCAAAATTTCTGTAGTTTGAAAATTGACTGAGATACAGGCATATAAGATTCATGTATCAATAATTTACTTAGTATTACATGTATTACGGTACCTTTCTAGTGAAGATAAGATCTACAGCTGGAATTTAGTAGTGTTATAGAACTTTTTGTGTTGATTATGAATCTGCAATCAGATTACAGGTGAGTGGTAGGGTTTGCATGCTTCTTGGCCATGCCCCCCCCCCCCCAAATTAAAATTGCAGTAATTGTATTTTTCTGGATTTAAAAGTGTTCCAGGAGCTACAAAGTAATAGATACATGTACAGTATAGACACAAAGGCAATTTTCGAGTTGAAAGTAACCAGTAGATGAGCACCTAAAAATCTGTCACATGCTAATCTTGATATTTTTTTCATTTTGGACCTAGAAATTGACACAAATTGGTCGCAACCAACAATAATGTAATATGAATGTATATATACTGATTTACATTCTATTGTTTTGGTTTTTACTGTAATTTCTAATCAGTGATTGTGATGATCCGTGAAATATGCCAGGAGACGAGAACCCAAGAAGTCTCAATCGAATGGCAATCTCTAGCGCCTGGTTATTCCAGTCTACACCAATAGTATTTATTGCGCATGCACTCCAGTTAAGAATATGAGGTCACTGTTGGGATGAGTTGTCTTATATCTCAACCCAGTTTTAAAGTTGGGATGAGTTTCTGGTGTTTCTTATTCTTCTACCCTTGCCGTACTTATAGGAACTAATTCGCGAACATTTTGGACCTAGAAATTGACCCAAATGGGTCGCAACACATCTAAAAATGTTATCTGATTGTATATATATGAACCTATTTACATTCAATTGTTTCTGTTTTTACTCTAATTTCAAATCAGTTATGTCCTGCAAAATACGGCATGAGTCTCAAACGAATACAAATTTCTAGTGTCTGGTTTTTCTACCTAGTACATGCGCTGTTCAGTGGCGGATTAAGCTCCACCAAGGCCTGAGGCGGCAGTTGCTGGAGGGCCTTTTTAAAATGTCGAGGGCCTAATAAATTTCAGGTCAGGGCCCATGTTGATTCCCGTTTGGCCTAAACCCCACCCCCTAACATTCATTGTTTATGCGTTTTTAATCTTTGGGCCTGAGGCTGCAGCCTCAATGATAATCCGCTACTGACGCTGTTGGATTTGGTGCAATATGTCTAGCCTTGTTCCTCGAGTCTCTTGCTAGAACTTGTTCTGAAACACATTATGGTACAGGATTCATGTACCAATTGGCAACAGTAAAATGCTTATTAATATTTTGTCTTTATTGGATATCAGAAGCAGCTCTTTTTCCCGGTAAGATCACAGCATCAATGTTGATTTAAATTGACAAATACTTCGGGTTTTCAATGTTGAAGATTTTGGATGATATTGAGTTAAGAGACTTAGCAGATCTAGAGCTCCTTTAATTTTAATATTATTTTATTTTTGATTATTAATAACCGTAGTTACGAGAACGTTCAACGTACATAACATGACATCTGACATGACTGTAAGTAATTGTTAATTCAATAATTGTAGCTAAAAACGTTGAGATACCGTACCTCCTTCGATTTTGTTGAAATTTAGTTCTTGGACAAATCTGTGAGAAAGGTATTTACTGTATTTTCATTTTCTGTAAACCAACGTCAGTTACGGCACCTAAAAATTACGGATCTATCATAGATATTGTTTGGTTTTTTTATTCAGACAAAACTGAAATTTTCTCTACTTCCACTTTGAGTCATTTCCCGCCATTTTTAGGAGTAATTAGTAACCAATACAATTACGTATAATGAATTTTTTTTTTTTTACGATCAATCAATGTAAATTTCTGGTTTGGACAATATGATATTGTTATTAGCTGATGGACGCGCTGGTTGGTTTATTCGTTTGATCGCCCTTGTTTCAGGACTCATTGAATTATGATGAAACATAAAAATATCTCCCCAATCTTACCGGATGTGACGTCACTAGCAGACGCTTCCGTGTTGATATTTTGTCACAGATTTGACCGATCATGTCGATCTGGAGATGTTTCATCTATTTATGACATCCTTTCCTCTTAAAACCGTATAAATTACTTGATTTGTAAAAATGTCAAGTGGAAAAAAGATGTTATCGGCGCGAAAAATGGCACCATTCCAAGGGTCTGTATCGCTAGAGAAGACGAAGGCTGACTTCGGTTGTGAGCAATAAATTTCAAAATCAAATTCATTAGGCCACCCCACCCCCAAAAAACAAAACAACAAACGACTAATACATTGCTGTGTTTTAGTTCACTGTGTTGTTTTTTTTAGTTGAAACCATTTTTAATATTGAATTAACTGAATAACACTCTTCCTGAATGCTGGTCCAGAAAAAAAATAGCCTTTTTTTATAGTCCACTCCAGGCAAGATTAAGATAACATAAGTGCGGGCAGTTGCTGCAATAGAAATGCCAACAACGGTTTATGGTAGGTCTAGACGTATATTATCACCAAAAAAAAGTCCCAGTCCGAAATCCGTGCCCAAATGGGTCAAATTGGCCAAAATCCCAAATGGCGGCAAATGGCCGCCAGTTTTGGAGGTAAATATGTGATCGAGTTTGGTATCAAAATATATGTTTTCGGGGCTGCTGAATCCATTTCCATAACAAATTTCGTGATTAGTGATACCCATTAGTCTATATGACAAAAAATTCAAGATGGCGGCCAGTTTGAGTGGGAAAATTCGAATTTTATAAAAGGATCAAGTTTGGTGTCGATATATACGTTTTCGGGGAAGCTGAATCCACTACATCATATATTTATAGATTGGGACGACCCACACTGTTATACGAACAAAATTAACTATATAACATTCATCAAAAGGGTCACAAATACAGCACCACCTTAAGTCCGGTAGCCAAACCCAATTTTTCGAGTGAACCTGGAAATTATATACAAAGATTTTTTTTGTGATTGATTTAAGTAGCCTAGGGTGTCCTCTTTCAGAATCTGTTGGGTGAACCTCGGTCACCCTTGAGCGTTTTGAGAAATTCAAGATGGCGTCCAATGTGGCCACTACATCCAATAATCCCATATAGCTTCCATAGTATTTATTCTAGGATGATAATATCGGTGTCTAACCGTATGTTTCTTGGGTCAAGGAATACACTGAACTTATTTATCGTATGATAGTAAAATCAAACATGCCAGACAATATGGCCCTTTCACTTTATTAGTGGCTGTTGGGGGCATCTATTTCACCATACCAAACTATATCTAGAGACAAATTATATATTTCTGGACAAAGAAGCGTATGAGTGATAGGATAACACCACATACATCCCTATCAGGGGCTTCAGGTCCACATGGATCGGTCCTGAAAAATGAGGCACAAACTGATTGTTGATAACTTAAAAGAGCAAATTCTACCCGCAAAACAGGAACATAACCTTAACAAAACTAGGTAATATCCATGTTTAATCCTTTAGTCATGTTTCTTGCCGCAACATGTGACAGCACAAGCGCAAAGTACCGTATATTCTAATAGTTAGTGCAGGGGGACTGCCCCACATATGATTTACATAAAGGACAAATAAAACAAGATATCATACTCCGAAACAACAAACAAACAAACAAACAATTCAAAAAAGAGAAAAGAGAGTTCACCTAGTGCAGCTAAAAGCACAAGTGCCACATAGGCTGTCAGCCTGTCACTATTGGATCCACGTCTGATGAGCCACATGACAGACCCCAGAGAAAGTTGTCCGGTTGTAATGTTCTCAATTTGGTACCCTTCTCCCAGCAATACTATTATTATATACCACTTTCACTAAATGCCATTCAAAGATACTATACGTCATCATTATGGAGATGTGGCAGTCAAACAGATCAATCAACTTGTTAAATCAGAAGAGAAGTATACAAGGGTATGCAATAATCTTACTTTTTTGTTAATTAGTTTATTGTTAACTGTTTGTATATAACCTTCTGTAACATGTTGATTGTATCATTGCTTGATAACGGTGAGAGTGTCCTCATTGAAACGTTGCAGTTAATAAACCTAGTGAATGTTATCCATAAAGCTGTTTGTTATTATATACCACTTTCACTAAATGCCATTCAAAGATACTATACGTCATCATTATGGAGATGTGGCAGTTAAACAGATCAATCAACTTGTTAAATCAGAAGAGAAGTATACAAGGGTGTGCAATAATCTTACTTTTTTGTTAATTAGTTTATTGTTAACTGTTTGTATATTACCTTCTGTAACATGTTGATTGTATCATTGCTTGATAACGGTGAGAGTGTCCACATTGAAACGTTGCAGTTAATAAACCTAGTGAATGTTATCCATAAAGCTGTTTGTTATTATATACCACCAGGGGCCGCGGAGCCGGGGGGGCTAGGGGGGCTTTAGCCCCGGCAATAATTTTTAATAGTGAAAATAAAATGTCGCCAAAAGCTCAAAAAAGCGAAAAAAAGGTTATGGGGGGAGGGGGGTATGGTCAGTAGCCCCCCCGAAATCGTGCCCACTCCGCGGCCCCTGACCACTTTCACTAAATGCCATTCAAAGATACAATACTATTCCAGTTCAAGTTCCGGTGGATTCTGTTCTTCCAATGAACGCAAATCGATGACTGAAACATGCTGGAAGGTATAGGCATCCAAAACAGGAAATGTATCGACATCATCCCCACATATATAGTTTGTCTCTAGATTTAGTTTGGTTTGGTGAAACAGTAAAATTAAACATGCCAGACAATGTGGCTCTTTACTCGTTAGCGGCAGTTGGGGGATTATTTCACCTAACCAAACTAAATCTAGAGATAACTCATATATTTCTGGACAAAGGAGCGTATGAGTAATAGGATAACACCACATACATCGCTATCAGTGGCTTTGGGGCCACATGGGTCGGTCCTGAAAAGGGAGGCACAAACTGATTGTTGATAATTTAAAAGAACAAATTCTACCCGCAAAACAGGAACATAGCCTTCACAAAACTAGGTAATATCCAGTTTTATCCTTTATTCGTGTTTCTGGCCACAACTTCTGCCATCACAAGCGCAGAATACCGTATATTCTAAGTCATCCCTAGGGCTGCTACAAGCACAAGTACCACATGAGCTGTCACTATTGCATCCACGTCTGATGAGCCACATGACAGACTCCGGAGTAAGTTGGCCGGTTGTAATATTCTCAATTTGGTATCCTTATCCCAGCATTATATAGGTGGGGATGATGTCAATACAGTTCCAGTTTTGGATGCCTATACCTTCTAGGCGGTTGGGGCGATTATTTCACTGAACCAAACTAAATCTAGAGATGATGTCGATACATTTCCAGTTTTGGATGCCTTTACCTTCTTCCAGCGTGTTTCAGTCATCGATTTGCAAGAGCTCTTTCCAAAACAAGCTTACAATCAAACACAGATCACTGTATTTGTGGTAGCTTGTTATGGACAGTGTTTTAAAAATCTATGTCTTAAATACGCTGGAGGGCGTGGACATCTAAAACTGGAAATGTATCGCCATTATTCCCCACCCGAACCATGTAATCTTGCTCAACCAATGATACATTTGCAGAGAATATAAAAAGAGCTCATCACCAAGCTATTGCGTGGCGTTCACTGGAAGATTGGAATCTATCTGAACTTGAACTGGAATAGTATTGCTGAGAGAAGAATACCAAATTGAAAATATTACAACCGGCAAAATTGTTCCAGAGTCTGTCATGTGGCTCATCAGGCGTGGATGCAATAGTGACAGCTCATATGTGGTAACTGTGCTTGTAGCAGCACTAGGGCGGACTTAGAATATACGGTACTTTGCGCTTGTGATGTCACAGGTTGCGGCCAGAAACACGACTAAAGGATTAAACTGGATATTACCTAGTTTTGTGAAGGTTATGTTCCTGTTTTGCGGGTAGAATTTGTTTTTGTAAATTATCAACCATCAGTTTGTGCCTCCTTTTTCAGGACCGATCCATGTGGCCCTGAAGCACCTGATAGGGACGTATGTGGTGCTATCCTATCACTCATACGCTTCTTCGTCCAGAAATATATAGTTTGTCTCTAGATATAGTTTAGTTCGGTGAAATAGATGCCCCCAACAGTTACTAATTAGTTAAAGGGCCATATTATCTGGCATGTTTGATTTTACTATCATCTAATCATCTCACAATCAACTATCATACGATAAATGAGTTCAGTGTATTCCTTGTCCCCACAAACATACGGTTAGACATCAAAATTATCATCCTAGAATAAATACTATAGAAGCTATAATATGGGATCATTTGATGTGGCAACCATCTTGGATGCCATCTTGAATTTCTCAAAACGCTTAAAAGTGACCAAGGTTCACCCGGCAGATTCTGAACGAGGAGACACCCTAGGCTACTAAAATCAATCACAAAAAAAACTTTGTATATGTTTTCCAGGTTCACCCGAAAAAATTGGGTTTGGCTACCGCACTTAAAGTGGTGCTGTATTTGTGACCCTTTTGATGAATGTTATATTGTTTTTTTTGTTCGTATAACAGTGTGGGTCGTCCCAATCCATGAATATGTGATGTAGTGGATTCAGCTTCCCCGAAAACGTATATATCGACACAAACTTGATCCTTTTATAAAATTTAAATTTTTCCCTATCAAACTGACCGCCATCTTGAATTTTTTTTGTCATATAAACTCATGGGTATCACCAATCACCAAATTGGTTATGGAAATGGATTCAGCAACCCCGAAAACATATATTTTGATACCAAACTTGATCATATTATGATAATTGGTGAAAACTAGATTTTTACCTCCAAAACTGGCGGCCATTTTGGATTTTGGACAATTTGACCCATTTGGGCACGGATTTCGGACTGGGAGTTTTTTTGCTGGTAATATACTTCTTGATGAGCCATAAACCGTGGTCGACATTTCTATTGCAGCAACTGCCCGATATGGTGCAAAATTGAGCTAAAATGCATGGCCTAATAAAGGCTTATAGCCCTTATATTTAGCCTAATTATTCATTCTAACTAACTTAAACTAGCCATAGGCAGATCATTTAATTTAATTTAATTAAGTGTCAAACCTGTTGTGTAAATTATCCATCACATCCCATTTTACTAATTTACTTGTCCAGAGGATTCTAAAATATTTTAAAATCTAAGTTACATTTGAAAAGGTTTACGAATTTTTCCAATTTTTAAAATTTGGTGTGTTAAGATGAAATTTGTATCATCAATTAATTACGAAAAATAGTACAATTTGTTGACCAGAATAATGATTGGGACATATTATTCAGTTACAACAAGAGTGTTATTGATTGGGCCTTTTAAGTATTAGTGTTTACAAGCTTATATTTATATATTATTAATAATCAGTGATTGTGATCTAGATATTTTTATTACCGTAGCAAAAACAAAGTGGCTTTTTTTATGGAACTGTAGGCCTTTGTAAAGTATCCTAAATGTTTTTTTTACGGCACCTACTGTCCTGCCAGCACATTTGGAAAATATTCGACAGTCGCTTGACTATGAATATGATATGTCTAGCTAGTAATAGTATATTATTGTATTTTATCACAGTTGTCATTGGATGTACATCACTACGAGTTTATGTGAGTCCCGTAGAAGAAAATCTATTGTTATGGCAGTACTATGAAGACAAAAATCTGTGGCTGTTTGCGGGGTTAGGGACAGTTAGCTTCCAATAGTTTTTGTGAGGTCAAAAGAGTCTTAAATCTATTACTTTAAAGCAATTGGAAGCTAAGAAGAATAAGACTCATTTAATTTGTGTCAATTTATAGGTCCCAAATATTAGCGACTTAGCTCCTTTTAACCAATCACTTGTTATTTAAGGGGGGGGGGGGGTGAATGGTTAGAAGCACGTTGTATCATAAGGTCTTTCATTAGGGTCACTTGTCCAACCTTGTGGTTTTTCTCCAGGTCCTTCGGTTTCCTCCCATTGCTAAAAAAAAAACCTATGTGCACTCAAATTATTGAAATATAATTAAACCATCTATTCCCAAAATGACCTAGTTTGTGTCAAGTGGACGTTTAACCCCATTTCTCTCTCTCTCGATCTCTATTTGGCGGATTTGGGACCTGGGGCCCCGACATTCACATTCTGGATCAGATACTCAATTCTGAAATTATCATTTTTGTTTTCAGACATGAATGGAGATATGGTAAAGAAATTTTTGATGAAAAATCCGGCTGTTCTTGAACAATTTCTAATAGAAGAGATACCTACAGAAAAACTCAAGGAAATTCTGAACAGAAAAATAGAAAAAGAGGCTGGAACAAAAGGTACAGCATTTTAACATTATGTCATGACTCACTATTTTAATATGCCCAATTAACCAATGCATAGCAGAATTTGCAGAAAAACTAATTACGTGACAAACGAGAATATCAACAGTATTCAACACGGATACAATGTAAACAATACTGTATGGGGACGAACAAGACTTTCATAATTTTTAAAACCATAAATTTAAATCATTGTCCGAAGTTTTAGGGAAGACCCCAGATTAAATGATAAGGTCTCGCATGTTGCTGTACTTGGGATAGATTTGATGGAATTGAAAGAATAGACACTCCCTCAAAAGATCAAGTATCAGAAGCCAATCCAGCAATGGCCAGAGAGGGATTTCTCGGGCCATTGCTTCAAAAATATGATATTTGTTGTTATCTAGAAACCTGTTTTTATTACTTTTCATTTATTATAGCTTTAAGCTGGTGCACAAGTCCAAAAGATATGCCTATTGTGGATAAAAGGGTAAGATTCATAAACCAGTTGCAATATTAGACTTAAAAAACATGAGAAAAGAGTTTTATTATATTTTATTGAAGATCATTAATTCCAATTGCATAGTTCTAATGTCTTTCGAATAAAAACATAACAAACAATTTATTGCCTTGTCCATATTCAATTTGGTTAGTATCTGGATTGTGAAATAATGTAGCATGAAATATTTATGGCCCAAAACATGTATACAGTCATACAATTTTATATTCTAAGTCTTGATCTGAAATCATGCACAAAAACTATGTTTAATTGTGGTTCATATGTGGTCAAGTCATGATCATAGCAGTGTAAAATATTTGAAATATTGGTATTTTTTCATAAGAAAACATAGTAATAATAGTAATATTGATATTATTAGTTTTTTTTAAAATAGATTATAACTTTAACATAATAATTTGCTTGATTGTATTTTATTTTATTACCTTACCATTACAGTATAAAGGTGATAATATTCAGCTCATAGTTGATAAGTACCTGAATGAATTCTCAAAACTAACATGTCCTTTTACTCTGTTGAGACAAGCTGTTCAGACTGTGGCAAATGGTAATGTACAAATTAGTTTTCGATAATGGTGCTACAGATTTGAATTGATATCATCCATTCCCATATGGTGAAAAATGAATTGTTTAAAGTCAAACAATTTTGCTCACATTCTAATTAAAACATGTCAGAAACTAAACGAATGGGCATTTAATATGTCATACTTTTCTGCATCATAAGCTGCTGAGCTAATGAAAACAGGCATACACCATCAAATTCAAACTGTCAAGTTTTCTTTTACATGCATGCCAACGAGTACATGTTTTTTCATCCCACCTGAATGACTACAATTTTCTTTTCAAAACTGGTATTGTACCTAGAATCATCTGACTAGTCAGCCAAGGTCATCCCCACGGAGCTACGTGGCTCCTTTTAACATGTCAGTGATAAATGTGATCTATAATGAAGTCAAAATGGCCATAAAAAAATGTGTGCAATTTGGTAAAACAAATTTAGTAAATGATTCAGTATTTCAATAATTCACAAAAGAACTCAGAACATTTGAATAATTTGATTAAGAATGAATGAAAATGTGGGAATATCTACTCTATACAAAGGTTGTGTATACCAATAATATTTTTCTTCTATTTTAGTATTGGGTGCTGATGGGTTTACCCTTTATGTTCCAACCCACAATGATAAGGTAAGAAGAGAAACTCAGTATGTATGAATGCAAGAGGCGAAACATAATATTATTAATATCTTTTTGTTTAGTTGGGTTTACCCATTGTCAGAATTAATTTCTTCAAATTGGGGTCTTTTTGAACGAGACTTAGGTGAACATTCCACCAAAAATTATAAAGTTGATTATAATAAGCAACTATATGTAGATCCCACTAGCCTCATATTTTGCATGCAATGAAATGTACGTAATCAAATAAGTTAATAAATAAGAATTTATTTCTTAAATGAAGATTACATTTATTCAGCTTTCATAAATTGCAGCACTTCAGTTAAACATTTCGCAAGAGCTAAATCTGCCTATTGCAGGTTTACCTTTAGATTAGAGTCTAAAATGTTATATAAACTATTAATTAGACATTTATTAACATGAAAAGACCTTAATCAACTCTCGATGTCATCTTAATTGTCGGATTGTCACTGGATTTGAATCCGATCTGCTGCTCAACGCCCATTGATGATTAAATCAAAAAATGGATAATTGAGACTATGTTTTTTATCATGCCGACTTTAGTAATGAGGACTGAGGCTAGGCCGAATATCTCAGTTCAGAGTGGAGCAATTTTCAGCATTTTCCCTTTACATTATCTTATATAACAGTAACACAGAAACCACAAGTAACAATACTTGTCAATATATGTGGGTCATCAAAGATTAGATTCAGTTGAATTACTAATAATTTGGCAGTTACTAAATAAGTAGTATTAATTTGATTATCTAGGATCTGGATATTTTTGAAGCAGATAAGACAAAGTATTTTTGTTAGGCCATATATAAAAAAGATTCTGGTTCTCAGAGAATCAAGCATCACTTCAAAAGGGCCACATGAAATTTTTGATTTCAAAAAATAATAATGGTCTCATTAATGATTAATTACTGCACATAAATATTAATATATTTTACCCCAGTTAAAGGAAGTATATCTGTAAAAAAGAATTAATGAATGCATCGGCTCATTTATGAAGTACCCCATGGTAATAAGTATTAATATCCATCTTAAGTGATCCTGGATATTCATACATTTCTATAAACATCATTGTGAGATAAATGTAGTGCCTTGAAATTTGATGTGTATGAGAAATCATATTACTAAGTAGTAATCCTACACAAAAATAAAACCCCCTCCTTTATTCAATTTTTGGTAAGGATTGTCAGAGAACCAGAATATTGTTTTGTATCGCCTTATATTCGGCATGTTTTAAACATGTTGTTTATTAATTGATATAAATTACTGTATGATTTTCTTTTTCAAAAATTTGTTTTTGACACAGTTTGTGTGTTTTTTGGATTTGTTTGTTGTAGTTATTGACGTATGTTTATTATACTAAACACATGAATATAATATGAAATATTTAAAATAATTTCAGTGTTTGAATAAAATAATAAAGTGTTAGTTTTACATTCATTGACACAGTGTTCATTTTTACACAGAAAATTAATCAAGAATGAGTCCAATCAGTCTGAAGAGTTCAAAAAGATAAGATAAGACAAGATAAGATGTTTATTGCATCAAAATGTCCATTAAGGACAGCATACGAAGAAATTAATCACCGATACACAGGATAACCAGGCCCCGAGTTCACAAAGCATTCTCAGACTTAAGTCTGAGAATGCCTTGTGATCTCGGAGCCTGGTCTTAAAAACCAATTTAACTCTTATAATTTTATCTCTTATAACATAATTATTATATGCATTTCAATATTTTTAGAAAGCCATATGGACCAATAGGATACCGTATGACAGTAGCAGCACATGCAGCTGTTGAACAAAAGAGTTTACTTATTAAAAATATTGTACAGGTATGAACTATAATGATTGAATTGGAAATTGGAAGCTCATTGCGCTCAGAGTCAAACAGTATTTGTGATCCTATATTTCTCTGAAATATTGGAAGATGCGGTGAAGTTTTTACTTCCATCATATTGTTCAGTAAATAGTTAGGCTTATATGTAAGGTATCATGGATTGGAAACTGCAATTCTGCTCAATCTAAAAACCTAAATCAATTGATCATTATTATATTGCACCCACAGAAAATTAAAAAAAAAAATAGTGGAAAAAAAACCAAAAAGCATGTAATTATAAGTAAGCTTATATTATTACTTACAGAGATGTAAAACCAAACTTTCTTTTTTATTCCCTCACATTTTCATGTGAATGTATATTGTCTTCTCCCCTGTCCGTCGGTTCACATTTTGTTTGTGGAAATTCTACAGTTTACAATTTTTATTCGATTTTGACGAAACTTTAATATATGTTTATATTCTCCCAAAGATCTCAGTTCCTTTCTATATTTGTGCATAAAGGACCAAATCTTAATGGATTTGTGGCCCCTAATTGAAAACATGTTTTTAGCCTGTGGGCACTACTAGAGATCACAATGTTTTATCTGATGTTAAAAAACGTTGAAATATGTCACTGTTACTCCATAAGAATGGTTGAGTACTGGTATCAGTTTTGTGATATAATGGGACCGAAACTTCTCGTCAAAATGGGCACTCCCCTTTACCGAATAGTGTTACTTTAATGTAATTATTAGTACCAATGTTTCTGATTTTTGATGAAACTTAAATTGCCTTTTATATTTCAAAGATGTTGGACTGTAATATCCAGGATTATGGCCCCTTAACATCTACAGTTATGACCCTTTTTTCGCTTTGTTGAATCTTGTGAACATTAATCTGTATTACCTACAAAAACATAAATATGTGACAGACAACCCTTGTCAACTGCTCAGAAGATTTATATGCAGCCAAATGCAATCTTTACACTTGTTCCATGTCCATCTTTTGCAAAATGTGGGCGTATCTTGCATGGCAACCACTTGTTTACTTTATATATAGGATACTCGTTTTCCTAAAGGAATCAAGCCTGGTAATGAAATCTACACTGTGATATGTATCCCATTGGTTCTACCTCAAGGAGATCTTATTGGTTAGTGAATAATTCCTTTAGAGATAAAATCTCTAACATAGATATTTAAAAAATCATCAGGACTCAGGTATTACTGTCTGAAAATAGGGAAAAAAAGATCATTTTAATAAATATATCTGGAACCAGATTTTGGTTGTAATTGAATGAAAGTCTTGAATAAGCACATTTATTTTTAAGTCGTTTTCTTTGGGTGTTATGCTTAAAAACATTTACATACTATAAAATCTGAAGAGTTCCTTTTGCTAAATTAAGTGTATTTTTTTTCCAGCTATTGGTGAAATCTATAGAGATGGTTTCAAGGATCCATTTAATGAAAATGAGTTTCAGGTTAAGATTACTTTGAATACGTTAGTTTTACAGTTTTACATGGATGCGGACAGTCTAACAGTATGATCTTTTAAAGGCAGAAATTAAACTACACAATCAGTGTAACTTACATTTTTTTTTTTAATACCTTTATTATGTCATTGCAAACATTTAGATGAAAAAAAATACCTATATAATATTAACTATAATATTATTAATATTTAAAAATATTGTCAATTCTAGATTGCCAATGCAATGTTAACCTGGAACTTGTGTTCTCTTCATCTTAGTCAGGTAAGCTTTTAACTAATTGTTCTTGACATAGTTGGATGATGATCCTTTTCTGTAGAGATAAGCACTTTGTCTTTGATTTATTGATGCTTTGGGACAAGATAACTCTGATTCTAATTCAGTGAAAGTGTAAGTGATAAAATTTGGTGTATAGCTTCATTGCATCAATACTGTGACTAAGTAGACTGGTGGCCAGTCTCCTCCACACACCAAAAATTGGCCAGTCCTCTCCAAAAAAAAAACCGAAAAAAAACCGTAATCTCTAGAGATTGGGCATCATTCTCATCTAGTAGGTCAACCTGCATTATGTAGGCCGTGTGACGTCGTGCACGTGATCACGACATATCTAACAACAACGTGACGTCAACCCTCAGACGGTCTAAGCATGACTGCTTTGCACTCCAGTCGAGACGCATGATTCATGTCACGTGACTCGGGGCTTGCTTGATAACTGTCAATCATTCCAAATAAGGAACAACGTAAAACATGACAGGAACGCCCATTTTATTGTGAAGCTCGCAAATTGTCCAGTCTCTGGTGCTGGTTACAGGTTTACTCAAAAAAATTTTTTTATACAAATGGAAACGAAAGTGTTGGTTTACTAAAAATTAATACTTTTATATAAATCGAAATGTAAAATAAATAGAAGAGACTGGGCCAGTCTAATAATGAGCATTTGCTGCTCAGGTTAAGCAGAATGATGGGCAGTTTACAATTGATTGCTTGATGCTTTGTAATTAGAAGATAAATGCTCAAAAAATTTATGAGTGTCATCTATTTTGGGGGATCGAGACATCAGCCTCACTATATCGGCTTGTTTTCTTTCAGATGAACAAGTGTCTTGAAACACAGCAAGAAATGAACGATTTCCTTTTAGAGACAACAAAGTAAATTATTAGCCTATAATTATTATTCATATTTTGATCAATTATTGTTCAGAGACAGGTGTACCAAACTATTAACAATACTATTAAAAAAAAATAATGTGTAGGTGAAATTATCAGGTACACCACATGGGTCATTCACTGTATTGACCTCTTAAAAGGAACAGAAATCGATTATCAGTTCACCCAATGAAAAATAATTGACCTGAAATCTTAAAAGCGTTAAGTGTCCGCGTCCAGACAAGCCATTTGGCGTTCACGTCCAAAAGACTCATATTTTGAGGTGAAATTTTAAGACAGGCGCATATATAATATAGGTACTCAGACTAATGATTTATTCAAATTGGAATAGTCACTTTAAGACAACCCAAGCTGGCAAATTATTAATTTTAATATATTTTAATGTAGGATATTGTTTGATGATGTTATCAGTATTGATACACTATTACAGAATATTATGGTGAGAAAAATTATTTTAATAATTTGTTTCTTTATAAGTTTATATCTTATTAATAATAATATTATAAAATGGATGCGTTTTATTATTTTTTGATCAAAAATCAAGTTTAAGCAATATTCAAGATTATATAAATTCTTATAATGAATATGAGATATTTTCGTAGAGAATTCTTGGGAAAAGTTGGGGGGTGAGTCATGGGGTGCACACTGCATACATCTATTCTCTATAGTCTATAACACATTTGTGCAAATATAGGTCTCACCGGAACACGTTGATTTGTATTGAATTTATGTATTAGTAGACTATAATTATAATAATATGTTTGATATTTAATAGTTTCATACTAAGGATTTAGTAAGTGCAGAGCGTTGTGCTTTGTTTCTTATTGATCATGATAAAAAAGAATTGTTAGCTGATTTTTTTGATGAAGGCACCATTAAAGATGGTAAACAAGTCTTTACAAAGACACAACTAAGGTAAATTCATAATATGAAAAAAAAAACCTGTTGTATTTTGTTCTGGAATAGATTCTCATCTTAAGACAATGTGTTTTTCACTTTTTTATATGCGCACATTATATAAATGTTGTTTAGATTAGTGAGACAAGGAAGCTTATTAAATTTCTGTGATTTCAGATAACTTCCAAACTAATTATCCTTGATTCTTTTGTAGAATCTTGTAATTTTTCAAATGACTACAGTTATCATTCGAATTCGATCTGCTTGAAATGTTAATGCAATGTTTACATAAGTTATTGCCCTTGCTATGAATAACGACTGCAACAATTTCTCATAATTATAGATGGGGATCACGGTGGCTAAGTGGATAAGGCGCTGGTTCGCTAGCCTAGAGGTCGAGAGTTCGATCCCTGCATAGGCCGAGAAAGTTCATCTCGATTTTCCGGCGTGATTTCCCCTTGTCAGTGATGCAGATGGAGGGCCTGACAAGGACAGCTGCCTAGTTGTTCGGATGGAACGAAAAACTGAGGTCCCGTGTACACATTGGAGTAGGCCGTAGCGCCGCTGCCCGGGCAAAAATTTCCCTCATAGCACACTGTATGGCGTATGCCCGTCTTCAATTAGCCCAGGTAAGGTGCTTAAGCGTAGGACGTTAAACCCCATTTCATTCATTCATTATTATAGCGTTATTGACCTTTACTATGCCTTAGAATCTTGTCAGTGGGCAATTGATGTTATACCTTATAAAGATTTTTCTGTTTTATTGCCTGGCGAAGTATATTTTTCTAAATGTATATTTCCTGTTTTTATTGACAGGATTCCCTATGATGAAGGAATAGTTAGTTTGGTTGCTAAGACAGGAGTTGTTGTTAATGTTACTGATGCCCAAAGAGATGATAGATTTAATAGGTATAATATTAATAACACTTATTTTTGGATTATAATGTTTTAAAAGATACAATTTATTATCATGACAGAGAAATAAATCTGATCAAAACATGCGATCTACTTGAAATATTAGAATTGACCATTGAATATTTATAATTATATTATAGGAATGTAGATAAAGAAACTGGTTACACAACTAGAAATATACTTTGTATGCCAATCATTGGTAAAAATAAGGTTATTGGTGTAGTAGAATTAATCAACAGTTTGGCTTTTGATCATTTCACTAAAGCAGGTAGATACCCTATAAATACTCAAAGGCTCTATAATAATAATAATAATCTCGTCATTTTACAAGGGTAGCAAATTAAGCCTGAGGCTTGTTTTCAATTTGGCCCTTGGCACAGATCGTGCAAATGATTTCGATCATTACTGCAGGAAGAACTCGGGGGGGGAAACCTGCCTAATCACTTACAACGATAAAGTTCTTGCCCTGAGCTGGAGTTGAATCCTCAATGCATTGGTGAGAAGCCGCCTCTCTATCGCCGCGGCTATCCGACCAGGGCATATTTCCAAAATTGTTTGTAATCCTTATATATACATTCCCACTACAAACTGGGAGATTTGATGATATATTTGGACTAAAAACATATTCGAACTTATATCATAATTTTACTTCAAATCCTTCTTAAAACATTGCAATTGTGCTGGAATACCCTTGCTATAAAAAATGGATCAAAAGTGGTCATGTTTGTGTCCACGGGACTTACCTCTCTCGGTACCTAGCAATGTTGACAAATACGGGGGAGAATTCATTGCATACACAAGACGATGTTGTTTTTAATCACCAACTATTACAAATATCGAAGCCTAATTAAATTCTTAGATTATACATTGCCCGCGTCTTTTTCCGTGATTTTTATCCCAGAAAGTGTTGTACGTCTAACTTTTCATAAAGTTGATCAAAATGTACATCAAGCGCTCAATCTCCATGTGCAACTGTTGACGTCACACTTGCAGACACTCCTAATCGTTGGACTGTCGTTTAGGGAAACCCTTACATTTTTGTCCTGTATGCGCTCCATGGGTGTTTTTCAGGGAGTCCAGTATTTTTCTTGTAAGATTGGATGTTTCTACTTTCCATATACCATTACATGTATACCAAAATTGCCATACTTTTACTGGAAAAAAACACCCAAAATAACCATACTTTTCTGTGAACTTATCTTTAAAATCTATGAAAACATTTCTTCTTATCTTCTTTTTCAGATGAAAATGCATTTAAAATGTTTGCTGTTTATTGTGCACTGGCTCTTCATTATTCAAAGGTAAATAGATCAAATTTAAAAATGCTTTACATCTACTTATTATACACATAGAGGAATTTGATATAAAAGACAGATCACAAACGTAATTAATCATGCAATGTTCATTCTACCATCTATTTTAACAGTTATATACTTTATTACAATCGTCGCAAGATCAATATAAAGTGGCTATGGAAGTTCTACATTATCATATTCTAGCCAGTGATGAAGAAATTGAAGAAGCCATAAAACACCCATTACCTACTATACAACAGATACCCAAGGAACTTCACATGTAAGTCTGTATCCAAGGCTAGATTATAAAACAGGCCCAGAGTTCACAAAGCATTCTCTCATTTAAGTTAAGAATGCTTTGTGAACTTGGGGCCAGGTCTTTTGTAATGGCTGAAAACTGCACATTTGCCTGTTCTGGAGTAGCACCAACCATACCAAAATTGGTTGAAATCGATCAATTGGTTTAGGAGATGAAATTTGAATATTTAAAAAGTTATGAAACAGACGAATGGACAACAGACAGACTACGGACACCTACCTTTTGGTCTTTGGACTAAAAAACAAGAATTACTGATATTTCAACGTACAATGCTCACTTTGTTTTTTAAATTTGTTTTCTAGGTTTGATTTCTACGGAGGTTCGTACATGGATTTGTTACCAAAATTCTTTCTTCATATGATAGAAGATCTATTTGGATTTTCAATGTAAGTTTTAATAAGTGCAATCTTTTATTTAAAGAGGCATCACTCTTACCAAAAAGACTCTCCTTATTTAGAACAAACTCTAGCACTGGCAAATAAGATATTACATTTTATCAATGATTTGGCAGATTTGTCTCTAATTTTCAGATTCAATTCATCTAATTTGAACATGCTGAAGTAACTGTATAGTTTAACTTAGTAGCATATAAAAACTTTTTTCCTCTATCAGCAAAGACCACCAAAGTGCTTATGCCTCTTTTCTCATGTTATACATGTAATTAATGGTTTCATTTTTAAAGCAAGAGCTCTGACAAGTATTGTATCTAACATCAATATATACAGCATGTATATAACCCTTATTTTATACGATTAAAACCTTTGTCAAGAAGGAAGAGCTGAATGTTCAATATAATAATTCTTGCTAGACTTTGTAAATGTATGAAAAGTTCTTCCAAACGTGTGCATTATTTTACTTATAGGTTTGATGTAAACAAACTGGTGCATTTTATATTGACAGTAAGAAAGAATTATAGACATATTATGTATCATAACTGGAAACATGGCTTCCATGTAGCTCACTCACTCTATATGATGGTTAAAACATCTGATGGACTATTTACTACAAATGAGGTACCTTATTTATATTTATTTTTCAAGTGTAGGCTTTGTGAAAAATGGTGAAAATTTACACTACAATGTTAATGTTCATTCATACATGTACCTGTAGTTGAACTGAAATAGAAATTATCAGAATTCATAAGAAGTTAACTACACCGTTTTTGTTTTTTTTACAACTTATGGATTTGATTTATTTCAGGCTATGGCCTTAGTATTAGCGGGAATATGTCATGATCTGGATCATAGAGGATTTAATAACGCCTATTTCCAAAAACTTCATCTTCCTTTAGCTGGTTTATATTCCACATCAGTGATGGAACAACATCATTATAAACAAACAGTCATGATTCTACAGGTATTGTTTATTTTACATTGCTCAGTACAAATTACCTAATTTGGCTTGTTTAGGAGGTGATGACAGTAGATCTGCATAAAATGCAAGTTATCAAAGTCAATAATATCATCTCCCTAAACAAGCCAAATTATTCGTTTTATATCTATGCACATTGACATTTTACAATGTGATTTAGATGTAGTAGAAAGTCAGTTGACCAGTATTAACACTACTCTTTAGAACTGATGTATACAGTATATTATACCATACCTGATTAATAATAAAATATGACTGTGTGACACTTACAATCCACCATGATGGTATCATTTATTGTATTTTACTATTCTGTCTTCAGAGTAAAGATCATGATATTTTGTCGTTTTTGAGAGCTGATGAATATAAAGAGATGTTAGAGTCAATACGACAGTGTATAATAGCTACAGATTTAGCACTATATTTCTCAATCCAGAAACAAATGGCAGGTTCAATTGAAGGGGAGACATTTGATATCACAGACCCTAAAATGAGGCAAGTTATTTTTGTAAAATCAGTTTACAACTTTGAACCATCAGACATGTCTTCTTTTCTGTTAAAGGTAGTTTTCCAAATTATCATCTAATCCAGAACTGGATTCCAACATTTAATTTAATATAACCTTCTGAACAAGTTATTATTAAAGTCGTCTTTTAGTACTTAAGAAATATGAAAAAAAATTATTTAGTAGAGAAATAAGCAAAAAATGGTCAATTTTGGAACTAAATTTGGATGATCTGCCATTAATTGATTTTGGCAGCAAAAATTCAGGGCATTAGTACCAGTACTTGATGGACCACCGATCAGACACTGAGTTTGAAGTTTCTACAGCTAATAATACGTTTGTACTGGCCAGATACCCAACACTCTCCATACATGCCAACTGTCACGCATTTGGCGTGAGACTCGAGTATTTTGACCTGTGATCACGCTCACACGCCTAACACACTTTTTCTCACGCATGTCAAATATTTGTTTTTAAAAAAAACCCGCCGCATTCGAAAAGCGTTATTTAGAATTCCATAAGAAGCTCATTTCCATGTTTTTCGCGAATGCACAATGCATCGAGAGCTTCCATTGGCTATCTTCAGCCAATCGTTACAGTTTTTTCATCAATGCGGACGACAATACAAGGTTTAGTGTCAGAATCATAGATATCCTATTAAGCCTTTATAGGATATCTATGGTCAGAATACAATGATAAAATGAGTTCGGGGGAAGATGAATGGAATTGTTGTTTTTCACTGACTGAATGTTCTCAATAAGTAGTATTGAATGGAATTGTTGTTTTTCCAATGACTTTGGTTCACTTAATTCAAATAAGTGAAGAGAAATTGAGCCTAAATCATGTGAATGTTCTCAATAAGCAAAAATGAATGGAATTAGTAAGTAATAATGAATGAAATTGAAGAAGAGAACTCGAGCCTGAATGTACTAATATTGAAACATTTTATTTTTGTCATGTTGACATGCTTTTCACTGACTACTTTAAACTATTAAAATCTGTGTTAACTGTTGATTCTTTCATATTTTTTCACCTTTTTAGTAAGAAATTCAATCAACCTAATACCTCTAAATTTAGTAAAACATTATGTTTGTGGACACTTTACAGAACCCAATATGCACAAGATCTCGGTTCTATTTGATATTGGCATGTAGCAGACCATAACTTCATGGATGATGCAAAATTATGGTCCCTGATTGTATGAAAAATCATGTTTTGAGCTTGCGGACACTTAAAAGATCGGTCTCTTCCGATATTAGCACATATTGTACCGTGAATTCCTGGAGTATGGGCCCTAATCCTATGAAAAATTGCGTTTTTAGCTTGTAGACTTAAGGTTACATTTTTTATCTGATTTTAAAAAACATTCAAATTTATCGCTATTAATCCATAATGACAGTTGAGTTTGAATTTTGTGAAAACCTGACCAAAAATGCCTGAAAAAATTGCCACTCTACATACACCGGTCACAATTTTGATCAAACTTAAAACACATGTTAACATCCCAAAGATCTTGGTTCCTTTTGATTGTCATAGGTCACAACTTAGTATATGCATATCCTCATTAACTTATTTGGTGCCCCCATTCTATATCAATAATATTCAATATATTTTATTAAAGATCCCAACTGTTGTCCTTAATGATGACAGGGGCTGATTTATGTGCTGTGGCTAAACCATGGAACACTCAACACGAAACTGCTGCTGAAATTTATGAAGAGTTTTATTGTCAGGTATGTTATCAATTTTAGCATCTGATATCATTTAAAATGTTCCAATTAATCGTTATTTTACTAACAATTACTAGACTTAGTATTCTACAATGATATATTATTATCATTATTATAAATTTGACAGGGTGACGAGGAGAAGAAACAAGGATTAGTTCCTATTCCTATGATGGATCGTGATAAAAAAGATGAAATACCTCAACAACAAGTAAATACAAAATTTATATTTTTAAATTTAGATGTTTAATTCAGTCAGGTTTGCTAATAACAGAAGTGGTCACGTGGTGTGGTGTCTATTCCCTGTTTTATGTGACAAGGAGATTTGTGTCCAACCTCATGGGTTTTCTCGGGGTCCACTTAATATCCCAATGCGCAACTGAAGTTTTAACATAAATTGAACCATATGTAATGGTTCCTAAATGACCTAGTTTGTGTCAAGTGGATGTTAAACCCCATTCCCCCCCCCCTCTCTCTCTATTTGTCATGTTTTCAGTAATAGAAATTGGACACATCTTGAAAAATACTATATAAATGATACTATAGTTTAATCTGTCCATCATCCATGTCATAGTAATACAGTAATACAGTAATACATGTGGTATTTTATAATGTTATATACTTTGCATTTTAAGGTTGGATTTATAAGATTTATCTGTGTACCATTATATACTACACTCAGTAAAATATTACCTGCTACATCATGTCTACTGGAAGGGGCATTGTAAGTACTTGCATTGTTTATTTGAAATTCAATTTGGTTTAAATGAGGATAATGGTACTCAGCCAGAGGTTTTGTACATCTTGGTTAACAGGGATACCAGCGGAATTGTAATTTTAATTCTTGTGTCAGATTATGCATTTATTGTTGAAATTACATACAATCAATAAAGGAGTGGGTGGTTTTCTTGTATCAAGTGATATGGATGCCTTTTAGAGACTTGGTAAAGTGTTGTTATAGAAACCCAATTATCTTCTGTTTATTACTAGATTAAAGTTTCGAATGTGAAATTTTGAAGGAGAACAATGATGAATGAATATTTTATTTGTTTTGCAATAAAGATATCTTTTACTCTAAATTCAATAGTAATTAGTAGGAACTAAGAGGCCTATTTCTGTACCGTTATACTTTAGTTTTATTTTTAATGGCTGGGTTGTACTGTCATTACTCAAATAATTATAAAAAAGACTTAAGAGAGTCTTATGTTAAATATAATGTTAATATAATATTTTAAAAGGTCTAACGCTACTAATTGGCAAGAACTGGCAGATAAAACAAAAGAAGAGAAGGCTGCTCTTGATCAAGATGGAGAAAGTGAAAAGTAGATATTATGGAGCTTTTTAACTTATACATATTTATACTATTACACTGTGATATTTAGTTGTGATATTAATTTTCATCTTCAATAAATTATTTTAACAAAACCAAATTTTTAATGTTTAGGCGAACATGCTACACTACGGGGACAAATTAATCACTAACATTCAGAAAACGGCCTGTGATACTTGTGTTGTCAAGACTTTCACGCTGTGTCTAAATAAAGAACTATTTCAATAATCAATTATGAATTAACTCTGGAACTATGTTTATATATGAAATACAGGAAACTAGGCGTTATCACAATATCTACAGTCTAAGTTTAACAAGCCTAATGGCTTAACACTACATAATGTCTCTATCCCGGCCTCCATCTAGAGGCTGAGAGTACGTCTTAAGAACCCTGCATGATGTTGGTATCCCTGTCTGTAAGCTGAGACAGTATATCTCTGTAGGAAGCTTACATGATGGCCGACACAACTGAGTGGTAACAAAACATGCACCACCTACACAACAGCTCAACTTGTTTCACATTGTTTAGATGTTATTTTTATTTTTAATGCGAACAATGCATTAAATGAAAGGTGTATTTGTTTTATCAAGAATGGTCACCATTCTTACCAAAGACTTCAGATAATAATGATAATTCATGTATATACTGGTACTTTTATTATGCACGACAATATTCTAGGGGGCACTAGTTTAGCTAGCTGTGAAATTGTCTGTCATTAGTTCATTAGCTATTCGGTATTAGGATTTAACGTCACAATTCTGCAGTGGGTTATTCGGTTAGGGATGGTCTAAAACCGATAAATATGAGAAATATGCCACGGATAATTATATATTTCTCTTCATTCCGCTCTTTATTTGCTTTGAACCAAGAAGAAATATCCATAATAAAAGTTATTTAAATAGCCAAAGATGGGTTAACAGGCAATGAAATATACGCCCACAACAGCTAAATTGTCTGAGCAGGGTTACTGAAAATTTATTCTTTGTAGGTAAACTTACAAACAACTTTATTCTCTACCAATAATCAACAATATTTGATAAAATATATACTTAAAAGTCAATCATATTAAATTAACAATGAAATTGTTTAATTTCCATGTTACCCAATTGAGAAAAAATACCAGTCATTTCTGAAAAGGGCTCAATACACAGATTTGAAATTTTTACACACAGGGTAACATAATGTATATTTAAACCTATTTTAATAAATGCATACTCTGTCATAACATACTCAACCCCATTTTGAAAAATACATACTCTGAAATCATACTTAAACCCATTTGAATAAATACATAGGCCTATTCTGAAAGCATACTTAACCCATTTTAATGAATACATAGGCCTAATCTAAAAGCATACTTAACCGATTTTAATGAATACATAATGTATTCTCTGTGAAACCTGGAACGACTCCTTTTAATTTATTAAAACTTGTACACTAAAGTTTAAATATACTAAAATAAACATAACATATCTTAATGAATACATAATGAATACATAATGTATTCTCTGTGAAACCTGGAACGACTCCTTTTAATTTATTAAAACTTGTACACTAAAGTGTAAATATACTAAAATAAACATAACATATCTTCTCATATCGAGACAAAATAGCCACTAAACTATCTTGCGCATATTAAAATAAATATAACAAGGAAAAAAATCGAAGAGTATTGGCTACTTAACCTGAATTAATTTTAACAGAAAAACAATACAAAATACATTTTCACTGCGTGAAACATAAAATCTATTATATTTGTTTTCCATATTAATATTAGTGTTTGTCTTGAAACTCCCTCAAATCTATTTATTATTTAGCTGTGTACTCATTCATGTCTTAAATTACCAAATCACAGATGCCCATCCATATATTAATAATGTTATTACCTAAATTTAACTATCATCATGATTTAGATTTTTCTCTGTCTAAATTCCAATATTCTTCTGTTTGCATCTCTGTTAGTCTAGATATCGTTCTTTCAAAGGCAAATAACTCTTCATCCCCAGTAAACTCCCTCAAATCTATTTATTATTTAGCTGTGTACTCATTCATGTCTTAAATTACCAAATCACAGATGCCCATCCATATATTAATAATGTTATTACCTAAATTTAACTATCATCATGATTTAGATTTTTCTCTGTCTAAATTCCAATATTCTTCTGTTTGCATCTCTGTTAGTCTAGATATCGTTCTTTCAAAGGCAAATAACTCTTCATCCCCAGTAAATACACTTGCTGTAGCAGTCTCCTAAATTACATAATATTCACATTTTATTTAAAGTTTTAAAAATTCTATTCATTCCTAAACCCATTTTACCATCTTTAGAGACAAGATATGCTCCTTGCTTGGTCACATTTTATAATTACAAACACTAATTTAATTCATTTTATATTTATACCAAATTTCATTTAAATATAATGTCTACTTACTGGTGTTATTCCTAAATCATCCATTAAGGCTCTGTTGTTTTGTTCATCCTTGTGACTAATTGAACCAGTAGAAAATAATAGTTTAGGTTGATCATCAGCTGAACATACAAGTTTAACCTGGTATTCAAATGTAATAATTTCATTTTTAATTATGATCTCATTGCAAGTCATCATTCAGATTTTATGTCTGGCCAACAGTGAGACAGTCTCATAAGCATATTGATCTTGTGCAATCAAATTATCACTTGAGCACAAAATATTCATTATCATATTTAGTCAAGGTATTGATGTAATGAAACTAAGAATTGGTTTTCCCTCTTTAACCTAAACATAAAATGCTCATAAAATCAATCACCTCAATTGGAATCTTAGTTTTTGTGCTCCAAGACATGCAGGGGACAAATAATAAGTCAACAATAATGAAAAATGAAATGGCATTACGGCCTACTCTTTAATCTTATATTGAATTCCAACTGCCATGCGATCTTTTACGTGCACGCCAATGTGTACACAGGACCTTGGTTTTTTGTCCCATTCAAAACAACTAGACAGTTTTCCTTGTCAAGCCCTCGATCCTGCATCAATGATAAGGGGATACAATCAAACCCAGGCCTTGCCGTTTGAAAAATGTTGGAGAGCCATAAACAGTCCTCCTGAAATTCCTGAGGAATTGATTCACTCTCCTGGAATTTTAACTACTTAAAATTGAATGTATTTTGAGTGTAGGCCTATCTTTAATGGTGCAACTATGATGTATTTTATTTTTCCAAAAAGTCCAAATAAAATAATCTACTTCAAATTCTATCAAGTTTATATTTGTTTAATATCTTAAGTAAGACACAAAATTATCATAAACATACTGAACATATAGAATCAAAACTGACTAGTCTTCCATATATAGATCATGCATGATGGAAACAAAACTTAAAATATAACAATAAAAATACGTCTGCTAAATGCATCCATTTTGCTGTGGCGAAAGACGATCCGGTTGGCGAGGTTGGATGAGGTTATGATAGATGAAGTTGTCAACTCAAAGGTATTTTCATCAAGAAGATGATAAATTTGTCATTCATGGAAAAAAGATTTACCAAATAATGGCGATTCCTGTTCGCAAGTTAGATGAGATAACACTAGTATCGAAGATCGGTCATATTACGTGATATTGATATAAGCGGCCCAGTTATTCAACATAATGTCATAAAATGGCGCCATGTGATCGACCGTCTTCAAACGAGTGTTCTCCACGGAGATCAAATAAAAAGAGTTCATTGTTTTTTGATGACTCTCAGATTCGAAAGGAGCGTGAATATGAACGCTCTTGACACAAAATTTAGGTGCGTGATGGAGCAAAAAGCAATGCCTGCAAACCTAGAGTACAGTTTCCACAATCAAAAATTAAATATAAGATATTAATTAGTGAATCATATACATACCTTATTATCATAAAGGGTATCTATTAAAGTAATAAATCTTCTAGCTTCAGTTTTTCTACTTAAATTCATAGTTGGTATATCTCTAATTATAACTACATCAAACTCTTTACTTATCTCTAGATAATCTACAGCACCTAAAGCCTGGTTTCAATCAAATAATACATATATTAGATTAGTATTACTGGTAATAATATCAAACATATAAATAAAATAAAATCGGCTATAACATCCTACTGTTTTCCTCAAACTGGACTGAGGTATCAATTCTTTAAATGGCATCTAGACACATCGTTAACTATTTATAACAAAACACAACACAAGGTATATACGGATACCACTACTCATTGGTCAATAAAAATAGCATATTATATTTATCAATTCTCCACCCCCCTCCCTTCAATGAACCCAGGGGTGGAGGTTGGGGTTTGGGGGTGGAGTAGAACATAACAATGCAAATGTAAATACTAAGGATGAATAAGTAAAACAAACACACAAGTGGACATAATTTTTCAATGTTATTCAAGGCATCAAAATATCTATACATAATGTACTATAGCGGATGGCCATTCAGGTTAGCACAGTGTATAATTTCTCTGTTAGTTGAAATTAATCCACTTTCAGAATATGGGGCTTGAAGAAATCTGTAGAGGTCCATCTAAAGCAACATTCTCACAAAATTTTGTTGAAATCCTTCAACAAGTCGACTTGACAACAGACCTCGTGATCTAAACTATGCAACCATCCGCACCCCCACTGGTGTGAAATGCTCAGTTAAATAATAAAAGTAATAGTATTATTACCTGCATACATAAATCAGAAAATGTTGCATCTAAAACTTTACCACATGTAACTGGAAGTTTCAACGATCTTCCTAATATAATTAATTCTCTTGATACTACATCTGAAAATATACAGTTTCGAAAAATCTTTGTTAATTTACTCACTTTCATTGGTCGTTGCAAACCACATCAGTTAATGCATAATAAACTACAGGTTCATACATACATGTCTATTAATTCATTACATGCTAATTTCACATTATTTGAGATGTATCAAGTTTTAATAAAGGTAACTGTATATGTCTTGCTTACCCTGCTTCTGATTAGTACAGTATTCATTAAATAATCTATCTAATTCTTTACTACTATCACAATCACTAGATCTGTAAATATAATTGTTTCTTTACTTTCATCTTGAATTGTAATCAAATAATAAACAAAAAATAAACTTCACAATGGACTTTTAAATATTATTTTGTAAGTTGTCTGTAGCTGTTCATTCTATTTTATAATTAAAGTATTTTACTTTTGCGACATCATTTTTTAAAAAATTGCTTATTAAACCAGCTGTAGATTTCAACATTGACATAAAACTCACCAGTAAGTCATTGAATGATATGAAATGAAATTGGGTTTAACATCCCACTGTGCTAATGAAGACGGGTGTACGCCATATAGTGTGCTATGTGCAGCATCATGGCCTAGCCTTACGTGCACACCAATGTATACACAGTATTACACATGGCCTCAGTTTTTCATACCATCCGAACAGGTGAAAAAACGTTGGAAAATCCTGATGAACTTTCTTGGACAATGTAGAGATCGAACATGTGACCTCCAGGCTAGTGAGCCATCATCTTACCCACTTAGCCATCATGTCTTCCAACAGGAAACAGATGAGTATTTCATGGATTTGCAAAAACCTGCTTTTCTGTTGGTTATTTATCAATTTTACGATTCTTTCAAATCTTGTATAATAAACCAGTGATTGTTTTCCCATATATTTGTGTTAGTTCTGATATTTCTCCAATCGCTAAATGCCACTAAAAGATTATCTTTCAAATCTGTTTCAGAACTTGAAAGTGGAGACAGTTCATTAATTCATAAATGTGAGTTCCCTTCACCGGTAGGGGCTGAACCATAGTTTCTAAAGCAATTATTAAATTTACTTACACAAAATATACTTTTCCTTCTGATGGTAATGTTCTCATTCTATAATCTATACCAGAATCTAAACATATACTTTTACAATATTTCTGAAACAGTCAAAATATAACGGTTACAATTATTATACAGTAATGAAATTACATGTATATAAGGGATAAATATAGGTTGATTACAGATTCTATTATTTTTTATATTTAAAATTATATACCAATGTTTTACTGAACTATAATTACCTTAAGAATTGGTATAAATGGAACAAAATTTCCTCTCTGAAGACCATTTTTATATAGATCTGAAAATCATTTTAATAATGAATTATAAAGTTTAATTATAGGTCTTACTTTACAGGACAGGTATAAGAACAATCTGAACGACAGACTCACCCTACCTGAAGAGGAGTGACTCTGACACAGTGAATAGCCATGAAATCCACATGACGTTGTCTAAACGTCACAGGTCGCAAGGTCAACACACAGAACTCAGCTTGTAAACAATTGAACGAAAGTAAAATGACTTTGATGAACAGAAAACATGCTTCGTATCAGGGTTGTCTGTTCAATAACACGGACACAACTCGAGATTGAATAATAAATCAACGGAAGAAAATGGGATTTTAACAGAATTAGAAAGTTTAACGGACATTTGACACACGCGGGGACCGCAGTATTGGCACTATTTTGTGCTTCGGTCGGGTCTATTTCACATATACACAATCAATTCTGCTAATGTTTTTAGCGTGGGGATTCACTAATAGTTAATTTATTTCAGTTCTAAATAAAAATTTAAAACTTTAACGCAATTTTGAAAAATAGCCATTCACTGGCCTCGGATTAATGAGCAAAATGGCCATTCACTGTATACGTGCAAAAAAAAGCCAGCTACCATTTAATTTTCATACGTTAGTTACGTATGGTCTAAGCAAGACTAAAATGTGGACTTTAATTTAGTCCATTTAATACAAAGAGAATGGGGTTTCTGATTATTGTGTGGGATCATTTGTCATCCTAAAGTTATATCTATGTCCACAAAATTTGTAAATTTGTATTTACTTGTATCTCAAAGTAAAAAGACCCAAATTATGTTTATGATTATGATATAATTATTTAAAGGCCTGATTGGCCACTTTCATTTTCGCATGACGTAATACTGTGAATATACTGTACATGCTTAATATCTGCTCAGTTTGACAATTTAACATTTACCAGAAAACAAAATCAAAACACCAACACTAGATAACCTCATGACTTGGATTCAATCTGATGTAAACTAGGTACATCAGGTTTCTCTGGTACCAATAAAAGATGGTGGCATCTTGTTACGCTCAAGCAGCATAGATCAATGTAAATATAATTTATCATAACATTGCAAATACTGAATCATTTTTTGACTGATATTCCTATTAGAGATTAAATATTCACAATGGTGTAGTTTGCTAGAGATTTCTAGTATCGAGGTTAAATTAGAATATTATACTATATGAAAATAATTATTCATATTACCGTCTGGGGACCTATTGGATGTGGCTACAACTATAACACCATTTTCAAATAATTCTGTAAAGAGTTTTCTCAAAATAACTGCATCAGCAATATCAGTAACCTTTAAGATATAAAAACATCTATGTGTAGGTTGAAATATATGTTTCAAAATCCTGGAAATACTATATTGTCTGTATGTTTGTACCCATAACTTATGGTTTGTATTTTTTTCTATTACAATGTAAACAGTAACACCCAGTGATATATATCATCTAAAATATCCATACATGTCTATTTCTCATTTCTCTTCCTTGTATTCTTGTATTAAGTGCAGGAGGACATTACACACATATATATATATATACACACACAGCTATAATAAGTAAAATTTAACAAATGTATCTAAAATCAGGGAATGTGTGTCATTGTAATACTGTAGTTAAGTATTACATCCTGTCCAAATAGTTGGTTTATGTACTGGTGGTATATATTTTAAATTTGGGGTCCACTGATAAAACTCATATATTAGAGCGAGTTCAAACTCCATCAAGGCATTGACCTAATAAACACCAACACCAAGTTTAAACATTCAAGCTCAATTAGAAGGACAGTTATTATGTACCAAAAGTGTGATGGACAGACAGAGAGAGAAATGGGGTTTAACGTCCACTCGACACAAACTAGGTCATTTTGGGACTAACATGGGTTTTAAAATTTTATTTCAATAATTCGCTTGCACATAGGGGTCTTTAGCAGTGGGAAGAAACCGGAGGACACAGAGAAAACCCATGAGGTTGGACAGGGGACAAAAATAACATTTACATACCTGAAATTCATCAAAACAGAGTAACCAGGCTTCTTCGCTTATTTCCTGAGCAACTGGTGGGATTGGGTCAAATGCATTAGATTTTCTTACATTGGTAACTTTAGGTGCTTTTTTCTTTAGAGCATGTATTCCTGCATGGATAGATTTTACATCAAATAATTGTTACCGGTACAAAAATGATCACATAAACAGACGATTGTTTTGGAAGCAATGCACACTGTACAAAATGTATTCTGGGTTCAAATTAAATTGTTCACTTATTTTTTAGACAAAACACTAACATTTGGGCCCTAGAAATTGACACAAGTGGGTCGCAAACTCATATTATACTGTAATATGAATGTAAGGTATATAAACTGATTTACATTCAATGGTTTCCGTTTTTAGTCTAATTTCAAATCAGTTATGTTCTGTGAAATAAGCCAGCAATCTCAATCGAATGTAAATTTCTAGCGTCTGGTTATTCCCGTCTACATACGCTGTTTGGTTTGGTGCAATATGTCCAGTCTCGTTCCCTGGGTCTCTGGCAAGAACTGGGGCTGAAATGTTTATTTTGCCTTAAATATTGGATATCAGAATCCCATGTTTTCTCGGTAAGATCACAACATCAATGTTGATTTAAATTGACAAATAATTTGTGTTTTCAATGTTGAAGATTTGGCATGATATTGAGTAAAGACCAATGGTAAAATGTTTATTTTGCCTTAAATATTGGATATCAGAATCCCATGTTTTCTCGGTAAGATCACAACATCAATGTTGATTTAAATTGACAAATAATTCGTGTTTTCAATGTTGAAGATTTGGCATGATATTGAGTAAAGACTTAGGTATTCTGTTGTAGACACATAGTATTTTAATAGTTGTAGTTAACTGATGTTGACAACAATTTATACATTGAAAATAATTTAAACTGCTTGTTCAAATTATGAACTACACTGTAGCCTTTTGATTAAAGAGCATGTTTTGGTTATTTGTCTCTATAATTTTGCACATATTGTATAGAGGACAACAAAATAATAATAAGGAAAAACAAATTTGCATTACCTCTAAATTATAATTGTTTTACTCAAATTGTGTTCAGTGCATTTATGGTTAATTACTATTTCATTGTGTTCAGTGCATTTATGGTTAATTACTATTTCATGCCAATGAATCTAACAGGTTATTCTAACATACATTCTGCAGACCATAGATCTTTTAACTAGTGTAACAAACCCATTTTATTTATCCTTCACTGTCCACGATGAGATAATGCTGACAAAGTTATCAAGGTTGGGTCCCCCCTTTCCAATTTGAGATAAAGAATAGTTTTAGAAATAATGTTTAATGCTGAGGATACTTACTTTTATGTACATCTAACATAAATTTGTTAAAATGAACTCGTTGTTTCTTTTCCATGTGACAATTTTCATGAAACATGTCCATAAGCATAGTTTTTCCACAACCTGCATGTACATGTATTAAAGAAAAAACATTATTTTTGATGGGGATAAACATTGAGATAAATACTTCTATAGATTCTTCTGTGGCAACTTGTTCAAAGATTCCTATTTTATATTTCATACCTTAAAAATAGTCGATTCAATCTGTTTTTGTCTAGTAAAAACCTTTACAGCTTAGTGAAAGATATTTAGAATAATTTATTGAATTATAAAAGTTTAAAAGGTACACTGACGATCCTGCATCTAAACATTGCTGTATAATTATTTTGTGAAAGAAAATTACAAAACAATTGCTAACCAACACTTCCATATAAATAGAGACCCTGAGGTGGCTGAGTTTCTGAATTCCTTCCCCCACCAAAAGCCTGAAAATAATATAAAATATATATACATATAAGGTAGAAGTTATTTGAACCTAGGACAAATCATGTACATGTGAGAATTAAAACTTTCTAAAAGAAGGTAAAAACAGTCTCAACAACTCTCAAATGACATCCCATTAAACTTGCTTTCTGTTTTTAAAATTCAACTACATGTAATTTGGACAGTGAAATTATACAAATTTTCAACCTGAGAAAGCCATGATGTTTGTGATTGTGAACGTGGTTTGTAATTTATTAACTCTTCATTTAGCCTCTCTAAATCTTCGACAATTTCTCTTTGATGTTTATCTTCATGAAGCTCTTTGCTATTTATTTTTTTGTTGTAAGCTTCCAGTGGTCCATTAATATCTACTTGAACTAACTCTTGTTGAATATAAGATTTTTGACAAAGCACTCCTGAAAGATAATTAGTACATGTAGATGGGGTAAAATGCGTCATGAGAGAGAGAAATGGGGTTTAACGTCCACTCAACACAACTAGGTCATTTCAGGACTAACATACAGTTTAATTCTATTTCAATAATTCGCTTGCGCGTGGCGGTCTTAAGCAGTGGGAGGAAACCAACAAGGTTGAGAAGGCGCCCCCATTTCCATGCCACATACACTCACACAGGACTCAAAACCATCCAAATTTAACGGCCGTCATTTGCCACTGCTTAGTTATTATTTTGTCGTTTGTGAATCATACATGTACAGCTTTCATTATTTTCGAATTGTCTTCTGGGATATGTTTCATTACTTAAATTGAGGTCAAAATCATCATGTCCATAGAATACATGACCTTGTTTACTGATTTTAAAATGTTCATTGTGTCTTAAATATTGCATATTATATATAAAGCCTACACTGTAAGATTGTTTGAAATGGGCCAATATTGAATTTGAATTCATGTTTTTAATTTCGAATATTATTGATAATATTATGTCTGAGGTTTATCCTCCTACAGTGGAGAGGTTGGGTGAACTACCATTTTTTTCAAGGGAGATGTAAAAGTTATACTCAAACTAGACCAGAGTGTTTCTGAGTGTTGAACTAATGGTAGCTACGAGAATACAGCTAAAAAAGGTTGCGATATACTGATGTGCTACAATTGGGTGAATCTCTAGTTTAACCTGGCAAACTTTATTTCATTACTAATGCATGTAAGTTAATTTTATACTAATAGTATATTATAACTTATTACCCCACTCTAGTGAAACAACTTTGGTTTATCTGCTAATATTGTCTATAAATTAAATCAAGGGTTGTTTTTATCAAAATTAATCTGGACATTTATAATAATTACGGTGTATTATTCCTGCTGAAATCATATCAGTACTTTGATTAACTGTTGTACACAATGCCCCACTTTATTATATTCTTCCTGCAATCTTACTATATAATATGTACCTTAATACTCCATGTATATTGATAATTATAACATGTTATGTTTATTTATGTTTGTATCTTGCTTTTGGGTTGTTTCGGTATCCCGTGAATAAAATATTGTTTAAAAAAAAAAATGCCCCACCTTTGTGGTGCCAAAGTTGTCACTTGTCAGGCTATTATCGCTTCGATTGAAAAAAGACATGATTTGTACCTATGTCAGGTAAGATTATATGCTTAATAAAATAGTTGCAGTTGAAACTTGAATGGGGCAGAAATGTTATGAAAAACAACATTTCTGCCCCATGAAAAATGTTGTCTGTTTCGCCGAGGTCCGATGTGATACCCGTCTCAGCCGTCTGGGTTTGAAAGGTAGAATATATAAGAACATCTCTAATATATACAGTATAATACAGTAATGATCTAATCTAACTACTAACTAAAACTAGGCCTATTACTAATACTGTTTATGAAGTAATGGTAATAATAATGTCATAATCAAATCTTGTTGAAAGATAAGGTTTTTTTTAGTCTAGCACTTTTACTTTACTTTAGCAGTAGTCTAGCTATGCAGGGATCATAAAACAAAATTTATACCTGATCTCCAAGACACCGTCGAAAACTTAGAATTTATAAATATTGGGTTCGAAATATATTTTGAAAGCAATAGAACTATTTTTTGCATTTTTTCGTCTCATCACAGTTCAATGTCAAGTCTATATATGACGTCAATGGTCAAGTTTGTTGACAAAATAAAAAATAGTCTGTTAGAGTTATCTTCCCATGTAATAACTAATTTTATTTTCAAAATTAAAAATCTTATCAAGGGAGGTAATGACTATTAATTTTTTTCTACAGTTTATCTTCCCTACTTTGCCTCAACGTTAAGCCCATCAGGCATGACATTCTTGTTCTATAACATTTCTGAATATTCCCATTTCTGAAGATCCTAATATTTACATAGACAAGAGCCCAACATTAATCTAAATATGGAAGGTGATTGGTAATTGGCTGATTGGGACCATGGCTGATTGGGACCTGGCTGATTGGGACCAGATTCTTGGCCGACTGGGACCAGATTTGTTACTGATTGGGACCAGATTCTTGGCTGACTGGGACCAGATTTGTGGCTGATTGGGACCACGACAAGGCTCGTTGGGACCATTACTTAAATGACGCTATTTTTGCATATTTTTGATAATAAGACAACAATGACAATAAATAATGTAATTAGTTACAAATAATAGTGTAATAAGTGATTGACGGCTTCAAAACAAATGAGCTAAATTACAGAGAAGATGCTTCACATTCTTGACTGATTGGGACCAATGACGAGAGTGTTGATAAAGTTTGCATGACAATAAATACCACCCAGTATTAATATTGTAACCCAATATAAAATAGCCTCATAACAGTAAAATTACTGCAACGAATGGACAGAAAAATTGTTCTTTGTATAATATTTTGTATCATTTTATTTCATATACCGGTAACGAGACATTTGGTGATTCAATTCCTTTACAAACCAAAATTTTATTTCATATAACAAGAAATTGGTTGACAAACGTGTAATTTTCTTAGCAATATACACAAATACACATTAAACGAATACCAGACAACTCATCCCAAAGACAACTCATTCCAGACAACTCATCCCAATAAAAGACAACTCATCCCACTTTTAAAGACAATTCATCCCAAGTCAAAAGACAATTCATCCCAAGTTAAAAGACAATTCATCCACAAATTAATCACTAATATATGAATTTATTACATCAACAATTTATTAAATTATACATTTATGTATGAATTTATTATATAAACTAATACATTAAACAACTTTATTATATAAACTAATACATTAAACAACTTTATTATATAAACTAATACATTTATCAACTTTATTATAAAAACTAATATATTTGTCAATTTTATTATATAAACTATTTTATTATTTAACTAATTGATTTTTTTTCCTATTGAGATATTACACTTGATTATTTAATCTGTCAGTTTGTCGTTCAGTCAGTCGGTCCATATATTCCTCCACATCTTTTCAACAGCTGGTTGGTGCTAATTTCCTCGTTCGTGTATAAGTTCCAAAGTTCAAATAGTTTACTTTGTGTCGTCCTGGTAAGTTTTTTCTGATGTCTTCTCAATTTGCCTTCCGAAACCATTTTCATTTGTATAGGTAGTTGTGCAGCTTCTTTATATAATAATGTTATGAGGAGATAGAACTGTAGATTTCCTTTTCTGGCCTTTTGATTTATACGGTTGTGCCAACCTTCAACATCGTTGTTGGTTCTAATTGATCTGCCAAACACACTCCATGTTGGGATGGTCCATACATTGCTTGTCAGCCAATTATCCTGAATGTAATTCATTACTGCTCTAATTTTTTCGGTATTCACTTTCTCATTTAACTTATTGAACGTTGGTAAAATATGCTCAGCTGGTAGAAACTGTAGGGCGAGTACTTTTCTTAAAAACTTGTACACAGCATCTTTCTGGCTGTAGGCAGTCTACAAAAATATGAAAAATAAACTATTTGTTAAAGGACCTAAGTCCGTAACTCAAAATCCTCCAAAATCTTCGACATCGAAAACACGAATTATTGGTCAATTCAAATCAACATTGATGTTGTGATCTTACCTGGAAACGGTAGGCCTCTGATATCCAATATTTAAAACAAACTAAACAGTTTATCATTGGTACACGAATCGTGTACCATAGAGCGTTTCGGCGTCACTTGTAACAAGTGACTAGAAAGAACGAGGCTAGACTCATTCCACAACTCCTGTCAAACGATGAGACTATTAGTCTCTATATGAGACTATAATTATTTCATCTGGTGGGCATGCCCAGTAGACTAGAATAACCAGACACTACAAATACTTAATACGGTTGAGACCCATGCCGTATTTCGCTTGACATAACGGATTTGAAATTAGAGTCAAAACGGAAACAATTTAATGTAAACCAGTGTATATACAATCAGATTATATTATTATATGCGTTGCGAGCCATTAGGGTCAATTTCCAGGTCCCAAGTATTAGCGATTTAGCTCCTTTAATAAAACATAAACAAATAATATGGTTTTAAATTAAAATACTCAATTATTTCAAAAATTGTGAATAATATCAAATAATATCAAATCAATCAATTGTTAACTATTCTGAAAGTACCATCGATATACCATGTCTTAGCTTTTCCAAGTAGTTCAATCTGCTTCTATGTGGCGAAAAGTAGGTGTCGGCCATCTTTTGTCTGAATATCTTTCTGTAAAAACGCCTCCGGAATAGCTGTTGCCATAAACTCTTCATTGATCAAGAAAAAAATAATTATCATTATTGCTTATTATATTGAATATTATTATTATTGCTTATTATTTTGAATATTATTATTATTGCTTATTATTATTGAATATAATATGAAAACATTTTATTACTTATTACCTCAAAATCAAGGTCTCTTGGGTCAGCTGGTCTCTCTCTTTGCCGGAACCGATTACAATATTTGCCTCTGGTTCTCTGTTATCCGCGTGTTCATTTAGGATATTATCAACAATACTCTGTGCTGGCTCGAAGAGTGTCAAAGGTGCCTTTACTTTCAACTAAAAAAGTAATATATGATTATAAGCGTTATTGTTATGAAATGTTTACCTCAGTCTGGATCAAATTATAATATAATGAATCAAATAGGATTATAAGCGTTATTGTTATGAAATGTTACCTCAGTCTGGATCTTGACCGCTGTCATTATTCCTGGTTTGGCAGCGTGGCAGTGCTCTGTGTTGGCGTTGTACGCCCCAGCTCTTTCCTTTATAATAACGGGGCAGAGGGTCGTTTTGTTCCGGATACTGCAACGCCATTCAGTACTTCCCTTGTTCTGTCTTCTCATGGTAAAAGTGTGTCCGTCACTAGACACAAGCTTCCTTTTACCTCGTTCAGTACCATTATCCACGACCTTGTATGTCACAATTGCTTCTGTTGTTGTTAAATCTTCATCTAGGGACTCGTCCGTCAATGAACTGTTGATAATAAAAATACACTAAAAACTGAATGTTAACAATAATAAAAAAAACACATAGACTATATATGATAAGGATAATACTAAAACACATAGACTATATATGATAAGGGTAACCAATGCATGTGCTTACTTTTCCTGAATATTTTCTGGCATTCCGACATCAGGGCAAACTGTCAAATGGAAGGTAGTCTGGTCTACCGGTAAAGACAGTCTTGTACTTTCTGCCCTCGGTGATGTAAAACTAGTAAAACTTGTGGTTTCATCGGGTGCTGTGCATTCAATACATTTGAAGGCCACCATTGTCAAATCTTTTACCATCCTGCGGTACTGAGCTCTAGATATATCTGAAAGATACAATAGTGTTGGGTTTTGAATTTAGCATTGAATTTAATACAATAGCGTTGAGTTTAATACAATAGCATTGAATTTAATACAATAGCATTGAATTTAATACAATAGCATTGAATTTAATACAATAGCATTGAATTTAATACAATAGCATTGAATTTAATACAATAGCATTGAATTTAATACAATAGCATTGAATTTAATACAATAGCATTGAATTTAATACAAAGGTAGTTAAAAAATAACATTAAAGTCTTACCAGTATTACATGTTCGATGCTGCCATCGTTCACAGCCGTCACACTGAACAGCCTCCTGTCTTGGACGAACCATGGACTCACAAACTATGCAGCTATCAGACATTTTGAAAAATGATACAGAAATATTTGAGTGCAGTATTTTTATACAAAACCCCAGCTTTGAGACTTACTCAAACCATTTAAATTAATTGTCTTTGAAGTGCTTCACCAATTTAATTAGTTTGTAATAGGGGTAAATACTACAACTCAGTTTAGTTAATCCTTGTTTTGTTAATTGATTTTGTGTGAAATGCTTCATGATGAAAAAATAAAAGAAACATTTCTACTAATCTATTAAAACAACAAAGTACTAAAACAGTAATACAAACAGGTAATCATCAATTTATTACAACAACAATATCAATTTGATTTAAACAAACAGTAATCACCAATTTGATTAAAACAACAATATCAATCTGATTAAAATAACAATATCAATTTTGTTTTGGTCTGAGTGGTCTTCAAAGATTGTAACTCAACTGTTTTGAAACAAACAAATATCACTTATATTTGTTGGGATGAGTTGTCTTATAACCTGAGTCTCTCTCTACCAATAAAGTTGGGATGAATTGTCTTTTGATTTGGGATGAGTTGTCTTTTGACGTGGGATGAGTTGTCTTTTATTGGGATGAGTTGTCTTGGGATGAGTTGTCTTTGGGATGAGTTGTCTGGATACCCATTAAACAAAGTTAATTAAATCACACTTCATAATATAAAACTCAGGTAGCAATATACAAGATCCTAATCACAGTACACACCTTGATAGCCTAATAATCCAATAAACAATCAGATCCAATCACACAAATTACCTGTTGTGGCTGCCAGTAAGATCTGAGTAATTTTCATGTACATGTAGTTATAATATAGGCTAGTACACTTTCCTAGATACCACCACCCTGTTTACTTGTGTTAAAATTGTATCTATAAATCTATTACGTCTTTTTCTGTATAAGGTAGGATATACATTTTGACTGCTTTTATATACATTATATTTGAAATAACCGATTTCCATTGCTACTATATTGCTGGTATTAGTTTTCAAAAATTTGGTTTAAACATTTTTTTTTATAACATAATTACTCAAAATTAATGTATAATGTTTTTGGATTTCCGTATAATCTCTGTTTATATAGTGTAACTGTAAAAATGGAATATAAACATGAATAATGTAGCCTACATAAAAGCACATAAGTTTTAGTCACGCTATAGCATCCTATAGCCTATATAAAATTCCTTTAAATTTAATTCAATATCAGAACCTAAGTTCTAGTATTTTTTTATCGTGTGGTCCCAATCAGCCAAGAATTTGGTCCCAATCAGCCATGGTCCCAATCAGCTTGCATTCAGGTGATTAACCCAGTCCTTTTTTTTTTGCTATGCCTTTTTTGCTAGACAGTGCATGATGTAATTTCCCTAATTCATGTCAGTTTACTTCTTGATTCTTCCACCTCAAAATCATAAACATTCACCAAAACCTGACTGAAAAAGTAAATTCAAATAGTCTTCTTCAAATTCTGGACTAAAAAGTCAACAAATATTGCCATGCAGTGAAAGGGAGAAAAGAGAGAATTGCTTGAGTGAGAGAGTTCAATAATGGCTTGCATGTGGGTTATCAGGAGGAACACATGAGGTTAGGCGACACTACTGCTTTATGATCTAAAGTGCATGTGTTAAATAAAATTTATCAGTCTTTGTAACAAAATGAGATAGAATTTGCTAAGTTTATGTTGGGGTGATTCAAATTAAATTGTCATATAGAAATATAACTATTTGATTAGCTTCCTCTCCTGTCCGTGACACTGAAAAAATCCTGGTTGATAACAACTTTACAATTTATGGATCAATGCCAATGCCACAAATAAAATCATAATTGCATGGCACACATATCTCACCCATTTCAATTTTAAAACAATGTTCTCCATTAAATCTGCCTTTGCCTGAAATGTTATCTAAATCCTTAATTAGACATTAACTTATCCTGACCATAATCAACTCTCGATGTCAACGCTAGCCTGTGATGTTTACTGGATTATGATCCCATTTGCTGCTCAACTTCCATTCAAGATTTTATCATGAAATGGATAATCGAGACTATGTTTTTTATCGTACCGACTTTAGTAATGTTGATCGTGGGTAGGCAAAAAATTTCATCGCTAAAATCTTGTTTCAGGGTGGATCAATTTGACTAAAACTTTCAGCAAATTGCCTTTACATAGGCCTATCTTGTTTTTAGCTATAATAGTGAGAGCTGCCTGCTCTTTATCTAATCTCCCATTATGTATCTTTAACTACAGTTTCTGTTTCTAGCACACATTGTGTTTGGAGAATTTGCTTTTAGTTCACTCTCAATTGTTAAATAATAATAAAAATTATTTCAAGGATACATATACATTTATTAAATATTAAGCAATGATCGACATACAGTCAAGACAGAACCTAAGGTACATTAGATACACTCTAAAACTTGTTATCAATATCCCTTAACTGACTTCAATCTAATCATTACATTAATTATGAACTTCATTTATATTTATATTCATTCATACTAATGTACATGTATATTATTCTATTGTAGGATTTGCTACATTTAGCCTACAGTGCCATACAGTTGACTTTTAAAACATAAAGCATCCTTTGTCTTTGTTCTGCAGTCCATATTATAAACCGAAATTTCCCTAATATTTAGATTAAAGAAATAACACACATTAATAATTAACAATAAAAAAAATACACAACCAAATAAACACCCATGTTATCTGAATAGCATAAATAATTATCATTCATTCAATTAGTCCTAATATTACGCTGGGCTACATTTTACTCCATGACATGGCTATATGAGACAAAGGATCAATACAACAAATCGAACATAATTTCAAATGCAAGAGCAATAGAGAAAAATAATTTGATCAAGTGGTTGAATTTTCATTAGGTGTATTTATGGATGTGTGCTTATTTGGTTGAATATATATCTATACAGCAACAAAACAGTAGATAATTTCATTCTTACTGTATTTTGGAGCCAACCTGATCCTAATAACTTAAGTCTGCCAATTCTACAAATTTATTAATTCTTTCATAAGGTTTTATATATATTTTTGCCAGAAAATATGTGAAAGCCAATTAAATAACTAATGTCCTGTTTATTGAAATATGTTTTACCACTTTGGTGACTTAAATATTTAACTGTCCAATAAAATAATTCATCAAAAGAACTTAAATAATGAATGAGCATTATATTCATTGTAATTCATTAATGAAAGCCTGTAATGAAAATACATTCAATACTACACAACATATATAACTACATGTACATAAAAAAAATAATTAAATTGTGTAAAAATATTTTCTTCAAACCTCATATTATCAATATAATATTACTTTTGCTTTACACTCCAATACATTTTTTTTAATTTACTGTTTTTATTCTAAATATTGATGGTTCCAATATGCATGTAAACAAATTGGTTCTCTACTACATGTATATAAATAATTGAAGCATGCCATACACATTAACAAGAACAAAATACATTTGATTTATCGCCACTAAATAAATAAATCATTTTTAACCATTTGTCATTTTGAGGAATTTAGATTCTTAGAAATTGAGCTTTATCTGTGTTTTTGTGACAGTAATACACAGAAGAATCCAAGTCAGAATTTAAAGTTTAAATGATTGAACATTCAAAACCATAATAACAAATACGTACAAATTAATACGTAGCAAGTTTTTTTTTCAAAGTCCAAGGGCAGTTTCAAAATGGATGTTCCACAATGGAAATGTGCCCCCAAATCCCCCAAAAGAGATTTCAATTTATTAAACAAGCATGAATATGGGTCTTGCTATATGAAAAAAATCATTGAAACTGAGAATATATATATATACACATCTATATAATATAGGTGGGTGTGTTAGTGAATAGGGCAAGGGAACTCAATATTATTATTTTGCTGTCTGACCCAGAGATGAATTAATGGGAAGAGAACAACTGACACATAAACTCTTAGTCTTTTAAAGAAGTTTTGGATTAAAAGATCAATAGCATCTGTTTGATCCTAATATACACTCCGATTTTGTATAGCTACAGAAGAATATTTATGATTAAGAAAAATATAAAACAACAAATATTAACAATTTACAGACAGATTATTAAAACTTAAAAAAGAAGATTATTCAACCTTTAAATTATTCCCTTGTCGTTTGGTTACAGGTATTTGAATAGTATTTACAATTTTGTTGTTGATTACAAACTATAAAATGTTAATAAATGAAATCTAAAGCATATTTTTGTTTGAGTTTAAGTCATTAATGATATATAATATACACACAATTAATATTAATATATTTATTATTCACTGAGAATTTGGGGATTTAGTTTGTTTTTGAGTAAGAAAAGTTACAAGACAAGAAAGAAGGTTTTGACTTTTATTTTCCAAGTTGTTATCCAGAAACAGATGAGGAACAATGACGATCTCATTACATCACCTGACACAGATATTATTATAAATAATTTCCATAAGTAAAACCATATTGTAATGTGCAAGCATATCAAAGATGACGGGACAGTCTAAGTTGTTCGGATTTTGCCAGGTACATAGTTTTTATCAATCACAGGTTCTTGTAGAAACATATGTAAGCATTTCTCATTTTGGGCCAAAGGATGTCCAGCAACTCTGAAAGGTAAAATGTCAAGATGTAATGACAGACTTAAACAACATCAAACATTTAAATACCACAACATCAAACAGACTGATCTTATGTAGACCACGAGGCCCGTCAAAGGAACCATACCGTATAGAAAAGCTTATTAAGTTGGTAAAGGTCTATTCTTGTAATTTAATGTAAAAGGATACAAGTTTGCTCGTGCTAAATAAATGCATCATTCCTGGTGTTTTATATATATGCTTATTCTTAGTAAAAGAGAGGGAGTAGGAATAACATAGTTCAATTTTATTTCCATAGGGTTCTTTAGCAGCGGGTTATCAAAACCATGCCACTCAATACAGATCTTATGATGTAAAGCCCATGTGTTAAGCCATCCGGACACCCAACCCCGCCTTAATCTTAGCAAACAATCCAACTTACTTGTTAACAAATTGTTCCAAACCCTTTTGTCTGTCTACTATAAACTCTTTTTCAAATATTCCATCATCTCCTCGGAAAGGCAATTGTCTCTTTAGAGCTTTACCAGGAAGAGGTGGCACAACAATCTAAAAATAATGTAACAAAATCTTTCAACAAATCTTGATGTACCTGGTAGTCATAAAATATAGCACCATGGGTAATTTATTAAATGCATTGGATTGAATAGGCTAAATCAGAGGCCCACAAAAATAAATTCATAAAATTAGTTATTACGAACTGTCAACAACTATTTGGCTGCTTGAATATTAGTGCATCTTATAATCCTGCAAATATCTTAATATGCCTTGAGTTGCAAGAAATAGGGATGGGCCTAACATATTGATTTACTCAGCAGTTTTAATAATATAAACTGTATTTTCTAATTAATTAAACATAAGATATCCACTGCCAAGGAAATATATCTTTACAAGAGCTAAACTTTTTAATGTTTGAATTGGATTGATCTGATGTGTTTTTTTGGTGAGTGATGGGCATCGGGCTCTATGCTTATAAAGTTAAACTAAGTCCACTTAGTTTGAATTTTGACCTACTCTGTCAACAGTGGAATTACAAAGCCGGTTATAACTTATATCTCAAAACTTAATTTATTCACATAAAATTTTAGAATAAGACAGATTGTCGTGCCACAAATGAAACCATAAAATCAAATTTTTTACCAATATCAAGGTCTAACAGTCTAGTCATGTATTAAGAAACTGATCCACAGATTTTACTATACTAAGCATACCTTGCTGTCTCTTTCTAACTCATTTCGTAACCATTCAAAATCACTGTATCTTCTTCTTGTTATAGATTCTTTCAACTTAAAAACTGGTAAATTTGTCTATTCAAAAGAAAAATAATACAATGTCAACGTTATTACATAATCAAAAAGATGTAGATAGGGCCTACACTACATGTATTTGTGCTTTTATAAATAATGTTTCACTTTTTTGTGTTGTTCAGGTAGGTGTAAGTCATAGAAAAGGGGTTTTAAAGGGAAGGTTTCAAATGGTAGAGATTTCTACTGCTCTTATATGTGAATATTATTTTAGTACTAGTAGGCCTATAAATAAATCAGGGGATCACGGTGGCTAAGTGGATAAGGCGCTGGTTCACTAGACTGGAGGTCAGGTTGTCGATCCCTGCATTGGCCGAGAAATTTCATCTCAATTTACAGGCATGATTTCCCCTTGTCAGTGAAGCAGAAGGAGGGCCTGACAAGGACAGCTGCCTAGCTGTTTGGATAGGACGATAAACCGAGGTCCCATGTACACATTGGAGTGCATGTAAAAGATCCCTTGGCAGTTGGAATTCGATGTATGTTAGAATAGGCGGTAGCGCGCTGACCGGGCAAAATTTCCATCATAACACTGTATGGTGTATGCCCGTCTTCCATTAGCCCAGGTTAGGTGCATAATAGTAGGACGTTAAACCCCATTTCATTCATTATTTTATAAATAAATCAGCTTTATAACAAAGGTTAGATACTTTAAAAAAATATATAAAAATTTATGGAAAAATCAAAATTACTAGGGCAATTATTACTATATTAGTGACAATGAGTCAGTAGGTTATATATTTTATTACAATATATGATTAGCCTGGCTTAATATAGTAGTTTTAGTCCGGTACAACACAATCTATCTAAGCCAAAAAGGGGGTGGAGACCTCTCACAGTTATCAGTCTCGGCCTAATCATGAAAGTATGTCATTGGCCCAGTAGTTGTTTGACATAATTAATCACATTTTAAATACTATATTTTCGAAATATATAAGTTCCATTTAGTCACAGGCATAATCATAACACAGAAAGCTTCAGAAGACATTCACTTCCGTCTGGAGTAAATACAATAACTCCTTTATTATTATTGAGTCAACATTTCAACAGTGACTACAGTCATACCCTCATTCTAACTTCGTAATCCGTGTATCTCTTCTTCCCAACGCCATGAGTTTGTGGATCGCCTACATCTATTTCTAAAAAATTAGCTGGAGGAGAGTAGGCATCCTCTAATGTTTGTTTTTTGGAAGAAATTCTGGCTGTCGCGACTCCCGAAGTCATTTGTGTCGGTTTTATTTTTCACTTTTAATGGCAACTGACAGAATTTGGAACAGGGGGAGCCAACTCTCTCAACGCTACTTTAGTCGCCGAGATCAAATTGGCCTGCAATAAGAAATCCTGCAATAAGACCCCTCGGCCTGCAATTAGGGACAATCAACTCAGCCTGCAATAAGAAATTCGCTGGATGACCATGACTTCAGTGAAACCACGTGCTCGGTATGAGCTAATCCAAGCCTTCGATAAATAAAGTAGTCTATTTTTAGTAACCTATTTCTTCGCTCAAAATAAAAATGCTTTTATCTCTTCTAAAGTATTTAATCATGAATGTGCCAGAAAAAAACAAATATATTTAAAGAGCCATAGAAACCTACTTTCCGGTGATGTATGTCACAATATCTTGAATTTCGTATTAAGACACGTATTTTTACATTAAACACTCGCCCCACCCCCACCACTATCTTTAATTCAGCAAGTGAAGGCTACGCAACTTGTATCAATTTTGATTTAAAAAGTATATATGCATTCCGTCGAAATTATAATAAATACATTTCAAGAGAGAATTAACTTTACTTTTCAGTATAGATCTACAGAATTTTGGATTAAAAATTACCCCCCCCCCCTCACACACACACTTTTCGCTTTTCAAGAAGTCAATATAAATGTGCCAGAAAATTATTTATAGACTTCAAAAAAGCAGTGAACGTGCTTTCTACTAATATGTAGCATGATATCTGGAATTTCGTAATAAGACCCGTAATTAGACATTGAATAGGCCTATCCCCCCCCCCCCAATCATTTAATAGATTTGCGTACCGTTCGTCTTTGATCACCTCTGAATGTAAGTAAATATGAATGTGCCAGAAAATTATTTATATATTTGAAAAGAACAATGAATGTGCTTTTCATGATATGTAACATGATATCTGGAATTTCGTATTAAGACCCGTATTTTTACTTAAACCCCCACCCCTATCATTTAATAGATTTTTGTACCGTTCGTCTTTGATCAAATCTGAAGTTAAGAACATATGAATGTGCCAGAAAATTATTTATATATTTCAAAAGAGCAATGAATGTGCTTTTTAGTGATATGTAACATGAAATCTGGAATTTCGTACTAAGACCCGTATTTTGGCATTAAATACCCCCTCCCCTTCACAATCATAGTAATAGAGCTTAATATCACCACACTTTGATCGCTTTTTAAGGTAAGTAAATCTTAATGTGCCAGAAAATTATTTACATATTTGAAAAGAACAATCAACAAGCTTTTCGCTGATATGTAACATTATATCTGGAATTTCGTACTAAGAACCGTATTTTGGCATTGAATACCCCTCCCCTTCATTATCATATAAATAGAGTTTAATACCACCAAAATTTGATCGCTTTTTAAGGTAAGTAAATCTTTATGTGCCAGAAAATTATTTAAATATTTGAAGAGAACATTCCGCAAGCTTTTCGCTGATATGTAACATTATATCTTGAATTTCGTACTAAGACCCGTATTTCGGCATTGAATACCCCCACCCCTTCATTATAAATAGGGTTTTTACCACACAACTTGGATCGCTTTTTAAGGTAAGTAAATATGAATGTGCCATAAAATTACTGACATATTTGAAGAGGGTAATAAACAGGCTTTTCAGTGATATGTAACATTATATCTGGAATTTCGTACTAAGACTCGTATTTTGGCATTGAATACCCCCACCCCCCTTCATTATCATAGTAATAGATTTTAGTACCACCAAACATTTATCGCTTTTTAAGGTAAGTAAATACGAATGTGCCAGAAAATTATTTACATATTTGAAAAGAACATCTAACAAGCTTTTCGCTGATATGTAACATTATATGTGGAATTTCGTACTAAGACCTGTATTGTGGCATTGACCCCCCCCCCCCCCCTTCAATATCATAGTAATAGAGCTTAATACAACACTATTTTTATCGCTATTTGAGGTAAGTAAATATGAATGTGCCATAAAATTATTTACATATTTGAAGGGAGTAATCAACAAGCTTTTCAGTGATATGTAACATTATATCTGGAATTTCGTACTAAGACTCGTATTTTGGCATTGAATACCCCCCCCCTTCATTATCATAGTAATAGAGTTTAATACCACACAACTTTGATCGATTTATAAGATAAGTAAATATGAATGTGCCATAAAATTACTGATATATTTGAAGAGGTTAATAAACAAGCTTTTCTGTGATATGTAACATTATATCTGGAATTTCGTACTAAGAACCGTATTTTGGCATTGAATACCCCCCCCCCTCTTCATTATCATAGTAATGGAGTTAAATACCACACTACTTTGATCGCTATTTAAGGTAAGTAAATATGAATGTGCCATAAAATTATTTACATATTTGAAGGGAGTAATCAACAAGCTTTTCAGTGATATGTAACATTATATCTGGAATTTCGTACTAAGACCCGTATTTTGGCATTGAATACCACCCCCCCCTTCGTTATCATAGTAATAGAGTTTAATACCACACAACTTTGATCGATTTATAAGATAAGTAAATATGAATGTGCCATAAAATTACTGACATATTTGAAGAGGGTAATAAACAGGCTTTTCGGTGATATGTAACATTATATCTGGAATTTCGTACTAAGAACCGTATTTTGGCATTGAATACCCCCTTCATAATCATAGTGTTAGAGATTAATATCACCAAACTTTGATCGCTATTTAAGGTAAGTAAATATGAATGTGCCATAAAATTATTTACATATTTGAAGGGAGTAATCAACAAGCTTTTCAGTGATATGTAACATTATATCTGGAATTTCGTACTAAGACTCGTATTTTGGCATTGAATACCCCCCCCCCTTCATTATCATAGTAATAGAGTTTAATACCATACAACTTTGATCGATTTATAAGATAAGTAAATATGAATGTGCCATAAAATTACTGACATATTTGAAGAGGTTAATAAACAAGCTTTTCTGTGATATGTAACATTATATCTGGAATTTCGTACTAAGAACCGTATTTTGGCATTGAATACCCCCCCCCCTCTTCATTATCATAGTAATGGAGTTAAATACCACACTACTTTGATCGCTATTTAAGGTAAGTAAATATGAATGTGCCATAAAATTATTTACATATTTGAAGGGAGTAATCAACAAGCTTTTCAGTGATATGTAACATTATATCTGGAATTTCGTACTAAGACCCGTATTTTGGCATTGAATACCACCCCCCCCCCTTCATTATCATAGTAATAGAGTTTAATACCACACAACTTTGATCGATTTATAAGATAAGTAAATATGAATGTGCCATAAAATTACTGACATATTTGAAGAGGGTAATAAACAGGCTTTTCGGTGATATGTAACATTATATCTGGAATTTCGTACTAAGAACCGTATTTTGGCATTGAATACCCCCTTCATAATCATAGTGTTAGAGATTAATATCACCAAACTTTGATCGCTATTTAAGGTAAGTAAATATGAATGTGCCATAAAATTATTTACATATTTGAAGGGAGTAATCAACAAGCTTTTCAGTGATATGTAATATTATATTCTGAATTTCGTACTAAGACCCGTATTTTGGCATTGAATACCACCCCCCCACCTTCATTATCATAGTAATAGAGTTTAATACCACACAACTTTGATCGATTTATAAGATAAGTAAATATGAATGTGCCATAAAATTACTGACATATTTGAAGAGGTTAATAAACAAGCTTTTCTGTGATATGTAACATTATATCTGGAATTTCGTACTAAGAACCGTATTTTGGCATTGAATACCCCCCCCCTCTTCATTATCATAGTAATGGAGTTAAATACCACACTACTTTGATCGCTATTTAAGGTAAGTAAATATGAATGTGCCATAAAATTATTTACATATTTGAAGGGAGTAATCAACAAGCTTTTCAGTGATATGTAACATTATATCTGGAATTTCGTACTAAGACTCGTATTTTGGCATTGAATACCCCCCCCCTTCATTATCATAGTAATAGAGTTTAATACCACACAAATTTGATCGATTTATAAGATAAGTAAATATGAATGTGCCATAAAATTACTGACATATTTGAAGAGGTTAATAAACAAGCTTTTCTGTGATATGTAACATTATATCTGGAATTTCGTACTAAGAACCGTATTTTGGCATTGAATACCCCCCCCCTCTTCATTATCATAGTAATGAAGTTAAATACCACACTACTTTGATCGCTATTTAAGGTAAGTAAATATGAATGTGCCATTAAATTATTTACATATTTGAAGGGAGTAATCAACAAGCTTTTCAGTGATATGTAACATTATATCTGGAATTTCGTACTAAGACCCGTATTTTGGCATTGAATACCACCCCCCTTCATTATCTTAGTAATAGAGTTTAATACCACACAACTTTGATCGATTTATAAGATAAGTAAATATGAATGTGCCATAAAATTACTGACATATTTGAAGAGGTTAATAAACAAGCTTTTCTGTGATATGTAACATTATATCTGGAATTTCGTACTAAGAACCGTATTTTGGCATTGAATACCCCCCCCTCTTCATTATCATAGTAATGGAGTTAAATACCACACTACTTTGATCGCTATTTAAGGTAAGTAAATATGAATGTGCCATAACATTATTTACATATTTGAAGGGAGTAATCAACAAGCTTTTCAGTGATATGTAACATTATATCTGGAATTTCGTACTAAGACCCGTATTTTGGCATTGAATACCACCCCCCCCCCTTCATTATCATAGTAATAGAGTTTAATACCACACAACTTTGATCGATTTATAAGATAAGTAAATATGAATGTGCCATAAAATTACTGACATATTTGAAGAGGTTAATAAACAAGCTTTTCTGTGATATGTAACATTATATCTGGAATTTCGTACTAAGAACCGTATTTTGGCATTGAATACCCCCCCCCCCTCTTCATTATCATAGTAATGGAGTTAAATACCACACTACTTTGATCGCTATTTAAGGTAAGTAAATATGAATGTGCCATAAAATTATTTACATATTTGAAGGGAGTAATCAACAAGCTTTTCAGTGATATGTAACATTATATCTGGAATTTCGTACTAAGACCCGTATTTTGGCATTGAATACCACCCCCCCCCCTTCATTATCATAGTAATAGAGTTTAATACCACACAACTTTGATCGATTTATAAGATAAGTAAATATGAATGTGCCATAAAATTACTGACATATTTGAAGAGGTTAATAAACAAGCTTTTCTGTGATATGTAACATTATATCTGGAATTTCGTACTAAGAACCGTATTTTGGCATTGAATACCCCCCCCCCCTCTTCATTATCATAGTAATGGAGTTAAATACCACACAACTTGGATCCCTTTTTAAGGTAAGTAAATATGAATGTGCCATAAAATTATTTACATATTTGAAGGGAGTGATCAACAAGCTTTTCAGTGATATGTAACATTATATCTGGAATTTCGTACTAAGACCCGTATTTTGGCATTGAATACCCCCCCCCCCTTCATTATCATATGAATAGAGTTTAATACCACACAACTTTGATCGCTTTTTAAAGAAAGTAAATATGAATGTGCCATAAAATTACTGACATATTTGAAGAGGGTAATAAACAGGCTTTTCAGTGATATGTAACATTATATTTGGAATTTCGTACTAAGAACCGTATTTTGGCATTAAATACCCCCCTCCCTCCTTCATAATCATAGTAATAGAGCTTAATATCACCAAACTTTGATTGCTTTTTAAGGTAAGTAAATATGGATGTGCCATAATATTATTACATATTTGAAGAGAACAATCAACAAGCTTTTCAGTGATATGTAACATTATATCTGGAATTTCGTACTAAGACTCGTATTTTGGCATTGAACACCCCACCCCCCTTCATTAGCATAGTAATAGATTTTAGTACCACCAAACATTTATCGCTTTTTAAGGTCAGTAAATACGAATGTGCCAGAAAATTATTTACATATTTGAAGAGAACATCTAACATGCTTTTCGCTGATATGTAACATTATATGTGGAATTTCGTACTAAGACCCGTATTTTGGCATTGAATCCCCCCACCTTCATTATCATAGTAATAGAGCTTAATACCATTAAACTTTGATCTATTTCTAAGGTAAGTAAATATGAATGGGTCATAAACATTTTTACATATGTGAAGAGAGCAATCAACAAGTATTTTAGTGATATGTAACATTATATCTGGAATTTCGTACTAAGACTCGTATTTTGGCATTGAATACCCCCCCCCCCCTCTTCATTATCATAGTAATAGATTTTAGTACCACCCAATATTGATCGTTCTGTAAGGTAAGTAAATCTTAATGTGCCAGAAAATTATTTATATATTTGAAGAAAAGAATCAACAAGCTTTTCGCTGATATTTAACATTATATCTGGAATTTCGTACTAACAACCGTATTTTGGCATTAAATACCCCCCCCCCTTCATTATCATAGTAATAGAGCTTAATACCACCAAAATGTGATCGCTTTTTAAGGTAAGTAAATCTTTATGTGCCAGAAAATTATTTAAATATTTGAAGAGAGCAATCAACAAGCTTTTCGCTGATATGTAACATTATATCTTGAATTTCGTACTAAGACCCGTATTTTGGCACTGAATCCCCCCCCCCCCCTTCATTATCATAGTAATAGAGTTTAATACCACACAACTTTGATCGATTTGTAAGATAAGTAAATATGAATGTGCCATAAAATGACTGATATTTTTGAAGAGGTTAATAAACAAGCTTTTCTGTGATATGTAACATTATATCTGGAATTTCGTACTAAGACTCGTATTTTGGCATTGAACACCCCACCCCCCTTCATTAGCATAGTAATAGATTTTAGTACCACCAAACATTTATCGCTTTTTAAGGTCAGTAAATACGAATGTGCCAGAAAATTATTTACATATTTGAAGAGAACATCTAACATGCTTTTCGCTGATATGTAACATTATATGTGGAATTTCGAACTAAGACCCGTATTTTGGCATTGAATCCCCCCACCTTCATTATCATAGTAATAGAGCTTAATACCATTAAACTTTGATCTATTTCTAAGGTAAGTAAATATGAATGTGCCATAAAAAAATTTATTTTAATTTTTAATTTTATGGCACATTCATATTTACTTACCTTAAAAAGCAATCAAAGTTTGGTGATATTAAGCTCTATTACTATGATTATGAAGGAGGGAGGGGGGTATTTAATGCCAAAATACGGTTCTTAGTACAAAATTCCAGATATAATGTTACATATCACCGAAAAGCCTGTTTATTACCCTCTTCAAATATGTCAGTAATGTTATGGCACATTCATATTTACTTTCTTTAAAAAGCGATCAAAGTTGTGTGGTATTAAACTCTATTCATATGATAATGAAGGCGGGGGGGGGGGTATTCAATGCCAAAATACGGGTCTTAGTACGAAATTCCAGATATAATGTTACATATCACTGAAAAGTTTGTTGATTACTCCTTTCAAATATGTAAATAATTTTATGGCACATTCATATTTACTTACCTTAAATAGCGATCAAATTAGTGTGGTATTTAACTCCCATTACTATGATAATGAAGAGGGGGGGGGGGTATTCAATGCCAAAATACGGTTCTTAGTACGAAATTCCAGATATAATGTTACATATCACAGATAAGCTTGTTTATTAACCTCTTCAAATATGTCAGTAATTTTATGGCACATTCATATTTACTTATCTTATAAATCGATCAAAGTTGTGTGGTATTAAACTCTATTACTATGGTAATGAAGGGGGGGGGGGGTATTCAATGCCAAAATACGGGTCTTAGTACGAAATTCCAGATATAATGTTACATATCACTGAAAAGCTTGTTTATTAACCTCTTCAAATATGTCAGTAATTTTATGGCACATTTATATTTACTTACCTTCAAAACAGATCAAAGTTTGGTGCTATTAAGCTCTATTACTATGATTATGAAGTGGGGTATTCAATGCCAAATACGGTTCTTAGTACGAAATTCCACATATAATGTTACATATCACTGAAAAGCCTGTTTATTACCCTTTTTATATATGTCAGTAATTTTATGTCACATTCATATTTACTTACTTTAAAAAGCGATCAAAGTTGTGTGGTATTAAACTCTATTCATATGATAATGAAGGGGGGGGGGTATTAAATGCCAAAATACGGGTCTTAGTACGAAATTCCAGATATAATGTTACATATCAGTAAAAAGCTGGTTAATTGTCCTTTATAAATATGTAAATACTTTTATGGCACACTTATATTTACTTACCTTAAAAAGCGATCAAAGTAGTGTGGTATTTAACTCTATTACTATGATTCTTAGTACGGTTCTTAGTACGAAATTCCAGATATAATGTTACATATCACAGAAAAGATTGTTTATTAACCTCTTCAAATATGTCAGTAATTTTATGGCACATTCATATTTACTTATCTTATAAATTGATCAAAGTTGTGTGGTATTAAACTCTATTACTATGATAATGAAGGGGGGGGGGGGTGGGGTATTCAATGCCAAAATACGAGTCTTAATACGAAATTCCAGATATAATGTTACATATCACTGAAAAGCTTGTTGATTGCTCTCTTCACATATGTAAATAATTTTATGGCACATTCATATTTACTTACCTTAAAAAGCGATCAAAGTGTGGTGATATTAAGCTCTATTACTATGATTGTGAAGGGGAGGGGGTATTTAATGCCAAAATACGGGTCTTAGTACGAAATTCCAGTTTTCATGTTACATATCACTGAAAAGCATATTGATTGCTCCCTTCAAATATGTAAATAATTTTATGGCACATTCATATTTACTTACCTTAAATAGCGATCAAAATAGTGTTGTATTAAGCTCTATTACTATGATAATGAAGGGGGGGGGGTCAATGCCAAAATACAGGTCTTAGTACGAAATTCCACATATAATGTTACATATCAGCGAAAAGCTTGTTAGATGTTCTTTTCAAATATGTAAATAATTTTCTGGCACATTCGTATTTACTTACCTTAAAAAGCGATAAATGTTTGGTGGTACTAAAATCTATTACTATGATAATGAAGGGGGTGGGGGTATTCAATGCCAAAATACGAGTCTTAGTACGAAATTCCAGATATAATGTTACATATCACTGAAAAGCTTGTTGATTGTTCTCTTCAAATATGTAAATAATATTATGGCACATCCATATTTACTTACCTTAAAAAGCAATCAAAGTTTGGTGATATTAAGCTCTATTACTATGATTATGAAGGAGGGAGGGGGGTATTTAATGCCAAAATACGGTTCTTAGTACGAAATTCCAAATATAATGTTACATATCACTGAAAAGCCTGTTTATTACCCTCTTCAAATATGTCAGTAATTTTATGGCACATTCATATTTACTTTCTTTAAAAAGCGATCAAAGTTGTGTGGTATTAAACTCTATTCATATGATAATGAAGGGGGGGGGGGTATTCAATGCCGAAATACGGGTCTTAGTACGAAATTCCAGATATAATGTTACATATCACTGAAAAGCTTGTTGATTACTCCCTTCAAATATGTAAATAATTTTATGGCACATTCATATTTACTTACCTTAAATAGCGATCAAAGTAGTGTGGTATTTAACTCCATTACTATGATAATGAAGAGGGGGGGGGGGTATTCAATGCCAAAATACGGTTCTTAGTACGAAATTCCAGATATAATGTTACATATCACAGAAAAGCTTGTTTATTAACCTCTTCAAATATGTCAGTAATTTTATGGCACATTCATATTTACTTATCTTTTAAATCGATCAAAGTTGTGTGGTATTAAACTCTATTACTATGATATTGAAGGGGGGGGGGGTGGTATTCAATGCCAAAATACGGTTCTTAGTACGAAATTCCAGATATAATGTTACATATCACTGAAAAGCTTGTTGATTACTCCCTTCAAATATGTAAATAATTTTATGGCACATTCATATTTACTTACCTTAAATAGCGATCAAAATAGTGTTGTATTAAGCTCTATTACTATGATATTGAAGGGGGGGGGGGGTCAATGCCAAAATACAGGTCTTAGTACGAAATTCCACATATAATGTTACATATCAGCGAAAAGCTTGTTAGATGGTCTTTTCAAATATGTAAATAATTTTCTGGCACATTCGTATTTACTTACCTTAAAAAGCGATAAATGTTTGGTGGTACTAAAATCTATTACTATGATATTGAAGGGGGTGGGGTATTCAATGCCAAAATACGAGTCTTAGTACGAAATTCCAGATATAATGTTACATATCACTGAAAAGCTTGTTGATTGTTCCCTTTAAATATGTAAATAATTTTATGGCACATCCATAGTTACTTACCTTAAAATGCGATCAAAGTCTGGTGATATTAAGCTCTATTACTATGATTATGAAGGAGGGAGGGGGGTATTTAATGCCAAAATACGGTTCTTAGTACGAAATTCCAAATATAATGTTACATATCACTGAAAAGCCTGTTTATTACCCTCTTCAAATATGTCAGTAATGTTATGGCACATTCATATTTACTTACCTTAAAAAGCGATCCAAGTTGTGTGGTATTAAACCCTATTTATAATGAAGGGGTGGGGGTATTCAATGTCGAAATACGGGTCTTAGTACGAAATTCAAGATATAATGTTACATATCAGCGAAAAGCTTGCGGAATGTTCTCTTTAAATATTTAAATAATTTTCTGGCACATAAAGATTTACTTACCTTAAAAAGCGATCAAATTTTGGTGGTATTAAACTCTATTTATATGATAATGAAGGGGAGGGGTATTCAATGCCAAAATACGGTTCTTAGTACGAAATTCCAGATATAATGTTACATATCAGCGAGAAGCTTGTTGATTGTTCACTTCAAATATGTAAATAATTTTCTGGCACATTAAGATTTACTTACCTTAAAAAGCGATAAATGTTTGGTGGTACTAAAATCTATTACTATGATAATGAAGGGGGTGGGGTATTCAATGCCAAAATACGAGTCTTAGTACGAAATTCCAGATATAATGTTACATATCACTGAAAAGCTTGTTGATTGTTCTCTTCAAATATGTAAATAATATTATGGCACATCCATATTTACTTACCTTAAAAAGCAATCAAAGTTTGGTGATATTAAGCTCTATTACTATGATTATGAAGGAGGGAGGGGGGTATTTAATGCCAAAATACGGTTCTTAGTACGAAATTCCAAATATAATGTTACATATCACTGAAAATCCCGTTTATTACCCTCTTCAAATATGTCAGTAATTTTATGGCACATTCATATTTACTTACCTTAAAAAGCGATCCAAGTTGTGTGGTATTAAACTCTATTTATATGATAATGAAGGGGGGGGGGGGTATTCAATGCCGAAATACAGTTCTTAGTACGAAATTCCAGATATAATGTTACATATCAGTAAAAAGCTTGTTAATTGTCCTCTTCAAATATGTAAATACTTTTATGGCACATTCATATTTACTTACCTTAAATAGCGATCAAAGTAGTCTGGTATTTAACTCTATTACTATGATAATGAAGAGGGGGGGGGAGTTCATAGCCAAAATACGGTTCTTAGTACGAAATTCAAGATATAATGTTACATATCACAGAAAAGCTTGTTCATTAACCTCTTCAAATATGTAAGTAATTTTATGGCACATTCATATTTACTTATCTTACAAATCGATCAAAGTTGTGTGGTATTAAACTCTATTACTATGATAATGAAGGGGGGGGGGGATTCAATGCCAAAATACGGGTCTTAGTAAGAAATTCAAGATATAATGTTACATATCAGCGAAAATCTTGCGGAATGTTCTCTTCAAATATTTAAATAATTTTCTGGCACATAAAGATTTACTTACCTTAAAAAGCGATCAAATTTTGGTGGTATTAAACTCTATTTATATGATAATGAAGGGGAGGGGTATTCAATGCCAAAATACGGTTCTTAGTACGAAATTCAAGATATAATGTTACATATCAGCGAAAAGCTTGTTGATTGTTCTCTTCAAATATGTAAATAATTTTCTGGCACATTAAGATTTACTTACCTTAAAAAGCGATCAAAGTGTGGTGATATTAAGCTCTATTACTATGATTGTGAAGGGGAGGGGGTATTTAATGCCAAAATACGGGTCTTAGTACGAAATTCCAGATTTCATGTTACATATCACTGAAAAGCACATTCATTGCTCTTTTGAAATATATAAATAATTTTCTGGCACATTCATATGTTCTTAACTTCAGATTTTGATCAAAGACGAACGGTACAAAAATCTATTAAATGATAGGGGTGGGGGTTTAAGTAAAAATACGGGTCTTAATACGAAATTCCAGATATCATGTTACATATCATGAAAAGCACATTCATTGTTCTTTTCAAATATCTAAATAATTTTCTGGCACATTCATATTTACTTACATTCAGAGGTGATCAAAGACGAACGGTACGCAAATCTATTAAATGATTGGGGGGGGGGGGATAGGCCTATTCAATGTCTAATTACGGGTCTTATTACGAAATTCCAGATATCATGCTACATATTAGTAGAAAGCACGTTCACTGCTTTTTTGAAGTCTATAAATAATTTTCTGGCACATTTATATTGACTTCTTGAAAAGCGAAAATTGTGTGTGTGAGGGGGGGGGGGGTAATTTTTAATCCAAAATTCTGTAGATCTATACTGAAAAGTAAAGTTAATTCTCTCTTGAAATGTATTTATTATACTTTCGACGGAATGCATATATACTTTTTAAATTAAAATTGATACAAGTTGCGTAGCCTTCACTTGCTGAATTAAAGATAGTGGTGGGGGTGGGGCGAGTGTTTAATGTAAAAATACGTGTCTTAATACGAAATTCCAGATATTGTGACATACATCACCGGAAAGTAGGTTTCTATGGCTCTTTAAATATACTTGTTATTTTCTGGCACATTCATGATTAAATACTTTAGAAGAGATAAAAGCATTTTTATTTTGAGCGAAGAAATAGGTTACTAAAAATAGACTACTTTATTTATCGAAGGCTTGGATTAGCTCATACCGAGCACGTGGTTTCACTGAAGTCATGGTCATCCAGCGAATTTCTTATTGCAGGCTGAGTTGATTGTCCCTAATTGCAGGCCGAGGGGTCTTATTGCAGGATTTCTTATTGCAGGCCAATTTGATCTCGGCACTTTAGTCATAGTTGTCAAGCATCTTTTCATGCCGTTCAAAATGTAAAGCCATCTGAAGTATAATTTATTTATTGTCTATAAAATACAAAATACCACACGAGTATTAACGAGCTCTAAATAATGGTTAAACAAATAACCAAAAAGTTTCTAATTATAAAAAAATAACTGATTATATGTAATGATTTATAAGTTGCCGTTAACAAAAGTTAGCAAGAGTCTTTTCCCTTTATTCAATGAATATGATGGACGGACTGTGACATAGCTTTTTGATCTATCCAAATAATATCTCAATTGCGTGTGCATTCTATATAAATTTTTATAACGCCCCTTCCAGTCTCGGTGATATACCTGACAGGAATGGGTCTAGCCTTGGCCATGCCTCATATCTTACAAAGCAGGCCCGGAGAAACTTTTTGAATGAGAAAAATAAATGGTAATGAAAAAATAGACGTAGCGCCCGGAATCTTTAAATCGTTGATATTGATACAGATCAACCAAGACAAAGATTTTAATCTATGGTAAAATTATATTTGGAATGTTTAACCACTTCTATCAATTGTTTAAAATAAGTGCTCCACCAACTGTGAGTTGGCCGGCGATCACCTTGTCAGTGGTGCTTGGTAGATGATCAAACGTCTAGAGTCGTTCGGATGGGACGACAAACCGAGGTCCCGTGTATACACGTTGTCTTCCACACAAAAGATCACATGGGTGCCCCCCTCCCCGCGTGAAATGCCCCCCCCCCCACGTCAGAAATTGGTAACAGTCATTAAAGTATTAAAAAAACTACGCTCCCCTAAGCAGGCATACTCCTCGCAGCGTTTCGTTTGATTAGAGGTAATCCCAATACACACTGCTATTTCGAGTGAGTGGATATTGTTGTCTTAAATTTTGATTGGTCAGTAGTCCGTCTACTGGCCAATCACTAGCTGACCTACAAAAGCTTTACATTTAAAACGAGTGCAAGTATTGGATCAAATATGTTTACATAACGTTACGTCATGGCTCACAATTTTATTATGACAAATTAACCAGTGCATAGAAGAATACTGCAGTAAAACTAATTACGTGACAAACGAGGCTATCAAGACGAATAAAATGTAAACAATACTGTTCGGAAACGAACATACTTTCATGGCTTTTAAAACGTTAAATCATTGTCCAAAGTTTTAGGAAAGACCCAGAATAAACGAAGGGCTGTCATGTTGCTGTACTTAAGTGATAGCTTTCATTGAATGGAAAGAATAGACACATTCCTGCGTAAGTTCAAGAAACAGACACCATTCCAGCAATGGCCAGAGAGGGATTTCTCGGGCCATTGCTTCAGGAATATGCTAAGCAGGAGGAGCTCAAATTTAGCGGTATTTAATTTAAAACGTTATGCTATCAGTATGCGCATATTAATCCCACAGTATCTCACTACTTTATAAACAATTTTATTTTGTACTAATCTAAAATAGTTTTAAATAAATTTTAAAAATCACGATTTTTATACGCCCACATTTTCATGTGGACGTATTATGTCGTCGCCCCTGTTTGTCCGTCTGTCTGTCAGTCCGTCCACAATTTGTTTTTTGGACACTCTACAGGTCACAATTTTGATCCGATTTCAACGAAACTTGAAATATAGCTTTACCTCCCTAAGATCTCGGTTCCGTTCAATATTGGCATGTATCGGACCGTAACTTCATGGATTATGGCCCCTGATTGTACGAAAAATCGCGTTTTTAGGCTTATGGACCCTATAGAGGTTACAATTTTGAACCGATTTTGATGAAACTTGACATGCATGTTTATAATCTAAAGATCTTGGTTTCTTTCGATATCTGCACCCGTCGTAACGTAACTTTCTGAATTATGGCCCCTGATTGTCCCAAAAGTCACAATTATTATCCGATTTGAAAAACTGTCTGATTATATCACCATTACATCGAAAGGAAAGTTGATTTCAAATTTCGTGAAAATCGGACCACAATTGACAGACAAAATGGCCGCCGTTTGAACGCGAAAAGTGTAAAAATATTGTATAGGTTGTGGACTCTCTACTCTCTGTGGTCACAATTCTTATCCAATTTTGACGAAACTTGAAATATAGGTTTATTCCGAAATGATCATGACTGCTTTCGATATTGGCATGTATCGGATCGAAACTTCAGGGATTATGAACGTACGAAAACTCACATTAGGTTGTGGACCCTGTAGAGGTCACAATTTTGAAACGATTTTGATAAAACTTGACATGCATGTTTATAACCCAAAGATCTTGATTCCTTTCGATATTTGCGCATATCAAATTGTAACTTAATAAATTATGGCCTTTGATCGTAGGAAAAATCACTTTTAATATGTTTTGTTCTCTATCCATCTCTCGAAAATTTGGGCGTATCCTGTCTGGCAATGCCAGCGTACTATCTTTCGGGTTTAACTTCCACTCGACACAAACTACTCGGTGATTCGAAACCAAGCCAGTTGACTCAATGACAGGCTTTATGATACAGCGTGCGCACGCTGACCATTCAGCCGTCCAACCCCCCTCTATACACCAGAGCATATGACGTACATCCGCATTCGCTATTCCGTTGGTGCAGAAAAGTATAGCATGTTAAACCCCATTTCATTTAGGCATTTTCACTAACTTCCAGCCACAAGGGGTCGCAATTTTGTATTTCATCAAAATTTTCGTATCATTAAAACTGCCATGTATAATACCCTTTTTATATTTTTTTTTAAATCGCAATTTTTGAAAATCACCGATGCCCGCAAAGGATAATTTAAACTATTCATAATTTAATTGTATACAAACTGATTCCTTGCGGAAACCTTATAATATACATACTGTCAACGGAAAACAATATGGGTTTAACGTCTTATTTTTCTGCACCACCCGGGATAATGAAGACGGGCATACACCACAAAATTTGCTAGGGGGTGGGCGGTTGGTGACCACACAGCGGTGCCAGGGTTCTTTTACTTGCACCTGGGGAGATGCTGTCCTTTGCCAAGTGCCCCGTCCTGCACCAGTGACAAGGGGAATCCCTTTGGAAAATCCCGAGGAATATTCTCAGGCGACACCGTGATCGATCCCCACGGAAGCTCATTGCAATAAGAAAGTATCCAATGAGATCCTGTCCACTTTAGACATATTGTCAAGTCATGGGTTTTACACATTTAAAATACTTAAACCCTTACATTTCGCCAAATGAATTATGGGAAATATGTCAAGTGATACGGACACTGATTATGATTTCGCTGAACCTTTAACCAAATGCATTATGGTTCGAATTTCCTCATCTTCAAAGTAAGATCTGAGTCGCCATATATAATTACCGTGTAGTTTGAAGAAGAACAACATCCTTTTAATCTTAATATCAATTGAAATATCTTACAGTGAATGGGATTAGGAATCACGTGTTAGAGCTTAGGACCTAGGGCCGGACTAAAGAGGATGGGTGGAGCAATGGCGTGGATTTGTCATGACTTGGGGGGGGGGGGGGTGACGAACCCTGTAACCTTTCATTACCAAATTACGAACAGTTTACCGGTGTTAGGGCATAGAACCCGAAATGCCCATGATAATTTCGGGCGAAGAAGCGGAGCTTACCTTGTATGGACCCACAGACACACACACACACACACACGCAATTTTTTTTTAAATATTTGACGGCCGCAAATGCGGTGTAATATACCCAAAGTGGTGTAATATACCCTAATTAAGGTGGCTGACTCTAATTCCAATCAACCGTTTACAGTTCACGAACGCGTTTTCCTGCTATCCAGTATCCAGCCTGTGAATACAGCAACTTCAATTTGGCCCAATATAGCCTACCTGGCAATCTGAACGACAGACTCACCCTACCTGCAGAGAAGTGACTGACACAGTGAACAGCCATGATATACACATGACGTTATCTAAACGTCACAGGTCGCGACGTCAACGCACAGAAGTCAGTTTGTAAACAAACAAACGAAAGTACAATGACTTCGACGAACAGAAAACCTGCGTCGTATCAGGTTTGTCTGTGCAAAAACACGGACACAATTCGAGATTGAATAATAATACCCGGAAGAAAATGGTATTTTATCAGAATTAGCAAGTTTAAACGGACATTTGAAACACGCGGGGGCTGCACTATTGACACTATTTTGTGCTTCGGTTGGGTCTATTTTGCATATACACAATGAATTCTGCTAATGTTTTTAGCGTGGGGATTGACTAGTAGTTAATTTATTTCAGTTCTAAACACAAATTTAAAACTTTAACGCCATTTTAAAAAAAATAGCCAAATTCTGGTTGGGATTACTGAGCAAAATGGCCATTCACTGGATACGTGCGAAAAAAAAGCCAGCTACCATAAATTTCGTCACGTTAGTTACGTACGCCTACCTGGCTGACCCGAATTCCAGACAACCAATCAATCGTAGCGGGATATTGGGGAGGGGGGGGGGTTCACCCTCCTGGGGAAATTTTAACCACCGCAAAGGTTTATTTTTAATCTAGCCTGCGTAAGCAGCTCTTTGAATTCCAACCATCCAGAATATACTTCCTTTTTATTGTTGATGCACATTCCCTGACATCTTCATTAGTATGGCATCATCCTCGGTTACCCAGTGTACTCATTCCGTTCTACTCCACTATACCCTGGGTTAATCTATGGAGGAGACACGTTTCCAAGTTATCCACCCTTGATGCTTGTGCTATTTTTATGGACCAATCCCATAAACTGTCATTTGAAAAGGAAATCGCCAAAGGGAAGTTACTCTTTTCTGACAGTGTTAGGAGTTGTTGGCCTATTCTAAAAGCGTAATTATATGTTATATTATTGAAGACCAAATGTTCATTTTATCATGTAGAGTAATAAGCTTTATTGAGAATTGTGTGTTCGTTCCGCGAATTTTACGTACACGTGATATCGTAGATAAGTAATTGGGAATTAAATTACCGAGTATACGTTCATTAATAATAAACATGACAAAACGCATATTATTATTATTATTATTTCAAACAAAGAACGAATAGTAATAATGATAACAAAAGTGAAACATATAGATGTTATACATAGTTCAAATCAACAACACATACTACAGATTTTGATAATACAATTAAATATAAATTAATTATTAATATGTACATTACTTACATAAATCAATCAGTAAATAAATGGACATGGATATGGTTATCTACCCTTATAAAAACGAAAGCGAAACGATTGGTTTGTAAACTGTTTTCTGATTGGCTCGTACAATATAGCTACATTCTAGCAATTTGAAATCGTGGAAGCCCTATAGATTAACCCAGGGTATAGTGGAGTAGAACGAAATGAGTGCACTGGGTAACCGAGGATGGTATGGCATATACTAATGACTGACAATGTGGCTAAAATAATTAATTCAACATTAACTTAACAAAAAGTATTTTTATTTCCAGTAATACAAAATAATTTAATAAGCTGCTGCACACAAGCCCATGTATCATGAATAGTTTTTTTTATGATATATCTCATGACACTGTTAATCTGTTATAATGTCTCCATAGACTTGATCGGGGGACCAGAAATCACATTGTTTGTTGAATTTTCCATATTGAATTGTCTGTTTTTGTATCGTTTGGTTTCTGCAATTCGCCTGCATTTGACAGTTATGCATAAAAGGTTTACCAGTAAGCCACATCTTTTCAATATCAGAGCAGAATGAATTAAATATATCTACATATTTTTCTGTTTTAACATTAACTGTCTTTTGAAGCTGAGTATTATACGAAACACCGGGTAATTAAATACAGAGAAATGTTATTGGCAACAAGTTTTTTTTATCACAATTATTTTTACAAATATATCAGTTTATAATCACTATGAAAACAAACTGTGTCTTCGCCCACCATCGCCATGTTCTAACACCGGTGCTAACTTTTTGTTGTTAAATATACTATTAAGTCGACTAGAGAATTTATTGACTGTTGCTGGAGACCATGTAGAATATAGCGATACTTTCACTTCTTCTTCCGGCTCTTCGGATTCAGAGTCTACCGCTTCTGTAAAGAGAATTGTGATATTACAGAAGTAGCCACGGCTATCGTAAATCGCGCACATGAAAGAAATCACATGTTTTGCGCGGCTCGGGGATACTAAATTACTTGCTGAATTTTCTGGAAGCCGACTGCACAGTTTTTTTATCACAATCAATTACAACTTTAAATACCCAAAAATCGTGGCGGTGTGGACTGAAACACCCCGCCTCTGATAGCTGCCGTTCATTGACATGTCGATAGACTGAAATCAGTAATGACAGCTCAGCTATCAGGAGCTTGATTATTTATTCTGAGAATGACTGCATGTATGCTGTCCACAATGAACGTGTTGGTGCAATAAACATCTTATCTTATCTTATAAAACATAAAGTGTATAACGTTGACCGTACAACTAATCAGCTAAATTCTGTGGACCTTTTAAAAAAAATCTGTCGAAAGATGCATTCTTGCAAGTTGTAACGATCGTGTCCACTTTGGATCAAAAGGATTGGATTGTAAATTCGAGTTACGTCCGGCTTGAGTACCCAAAGTTCATCTACTACATATAATACCTTCTCGAGACCACTCTCTCTAACATCACAATAAGGGGTGTTGCGCACAATGCGGCAACGCATTTCTGATTCAGAGACAGATCGAGTTACGTCCGACTTCGATCCCCCAAAGTTCACCGAATACCTTCTCGAGATCACCGTGTTTAACATCCCAAGTGAGAAGTCTGTTGTGCACATTGCAGCAGTGCGGGAACAGTTTTCAGAGGAGGATACGGGCACGGCAAAGGGAATGAAAATGGCTATTTATATTTTATTGGCACAAAATATATAGATAACAGGAAAATGTAGCCAATATGGGTTGAAGAACATTATGCACAACACGCTAGAGGGTTCGATACTGTGCCATAAAAGAAGGAAAAGGGTAGATAATGAATCCTACCTGTAACAACAAGGCGAGGCGTTGAGCGACTTTTAGCTTTTATTATTGGATCTGGTGAACCAGCATACAAACCACGTAGTCCTAAATAGGGTACCACGGCTATGGCCACTAGTTTTTCCAGTTTATATGTATTTTCTGTCGAGAAACTTCCATCGGGCACACTCTGAAGAACTAACAGCATCTGTTTTACGTTTGGAGGTATAAATGTCGCTGACTGCAGTGCTTCTGAAATATAGTTCCAAACATTAATAATGCCGGGATTAAAAAGAGAACGATGATGGTGTGGGGGTGGGGACCGGGGAGCACTTACATCATTACGTTACGGCTATAATTAAAATACTAGTAAGTAAATCCTGTCATTTAAAAAGATTAAGGATCTAAACGTATGATCACCATTTAGCCCCTTGTTATTAATTCCACCCTTTGACCGGCGGGGGGGGGGGGGGGGGTAATGCGTGCGTATTGCATCACTATGTTTGTCATTGAGTTAAGTAGCGTGGTTTGATTCCCCGCTTGTACGTGACAAGAAGTACGGCCGCTTGTCCAGCCTAGTGGGTTTACTCCGGGTCTCACCGTTTACCCCCACTGCTAAAGATCCCTACACGCAATCGCATTATTAAAATAAAATTGAATCTCGAGTTAGCCCTGTAATTACCTAGTTTGTGTCAAGCGGACGTTAAACCCAATGCGCCCTCTCTTTGACCCTTGGTTTAAATTATATTTATTCATAAAAGATACAACACCGAAAAGTCGACAAGAAAGGTTTAGATCTCGCAAAAAATCCGTCTTCTATAAACATTACTTATAATATTATGAACAAATAGCTTACTTGATTTTTAATTATTAAACTTCATAAACTTATTATTATTGCAATTAATTCTATCAGTTGACACGAATTTTTCCGGTGTTTCAATTTCTTCAAAGACATATCTGCTATTTAATATTCCCGACGAGTGGTATTTGGGGATTTTGTTTAAAGTAAAAATTACAGTAAAACAGAAACAATTGAATGTAAATCAGTTTATAAACAACCATATAAAATTATAATATACGTTGCGAGCCACCTGTGTCAATTTCTCGTTGCCAAAGGAATAGAAATTTAGCTCCTTTAAGATGTATTGATAGACCAGTCCTTATTTCTCCTGAGAGGTTATTCTATTGGAGATATTGGAGCACTTGGGTATGTATGGTGTGTTATATAACTTAGATCTACATTGGGGGATTATAATATAGATATAGGATGTAATGTGTATAAGCTAATGTAGTACGAAATGAGGCTATGTATACCAATTCCCAATAATTTGTTTAATTATCAAGATGACTTAACCGTAGACCAATCATTATACGGAAGGTCATTTGTGTCAATCAAATGAAAAATAAATCTGATGATCTCGTAATTTCGACATCATTATCGCGTACATGTAATTGTGACATAAGTATATTATGAGATACGGAAAGAGTCGGCTTTATTTAACTTACATTGTCAATATCTCCAGAAATGTAAATAATCTTGTGGATAATTGTATATATTATGTATCTGATGAGTCGTTGAACTTTGAGCAATAAGCAGTCCTGCCATAAATAAACCCAATCTGATTAATATACAGATCTATATTTCGTTTCGTTTTTTTTGTACTTTCGATGGTCTACACTACATGAAGATCTGACCTGATGTTCTGGAAGATCACGTCAGCGGTCGTACGAGCGACTTTTGGCCCCATGACTTCAGATCTATATTTCGTTTCGTTTTTTTATACTTTCGATGGTCTAAACACTACATGAAAGATCTGACCGGATGTACTGGGAGGTCGCTTAAGGGGTCGTACGGGCGAATTCCGGCCCAATGACTTTAGATATTGATTAATCAATCAGTGTTGACGTTTCTAAAGTGGTTTGCCCAGAGTTCCGTAAATCACACGCCAAAAACTCGTCGTAACAGGCAGTTTCATTTTCTAATCCCACACTTCATCCAGAACACCAGTAATATAACAACTCTCACAGATCCTAGTGTAGCAGAGACAATTAAAACGAAATTTTGAACTATAAGAAACGAAACGAAATAGGGTCTGTGTTTTAATGAGATTGAGATAAATCATTCTTGTCAGGCATTAGGATTCGCTATCTTCATACTCCCTCATTCGTAACACCCATCACCTGTCATCGAGACTGTTTCTTTGAAAGATGGCTGGTTGATGTAAGTTCTTGCCTGGTAATACGATATTATATTGTAAATTGTCTATATCTTTCAATTTTAAGTTTTGCCTGTTGGATTACACGACGCTATAATAAATAGATTATTTTAGGGGGTACTTACCATGCACACTAACCTTTAATAAAACAATATTTCTAAATTCCAATAAAGTGACATCTCGAATAGACATTTCCGTATTCTGAAGTAAACAAAAAATAATGTCGATGTGTATGGATGAAAGTAAGATGCTCAAAATTTTCAACAAAGATACTTTATTTCTTGAAATAATAATTTATCTAAGGTGTATGAATCGGATTTGATTTAAGTATAAATGTCTACATATGAATAAAGTTAAACCTCCAGGGGATTTTAAAGGAAGACATGCCGATCAATGTCTATATCAAAACCTGTACTTAATTCCTCTAGGATTCATACATGACACACGCAGACTTGTTTTGATTAAGTACAACTAATATTTCTGTTTATAAGATGTTTTTCTATATCAAAATTACGGCGTTATTTACTGACGACTGGTATTAAATTATACTTCAGCAGTTTCAGGGTGTTTAATACCTTATTCAATATCCAGGATTAAAGTAAAGATCCCCCCACCCCAGCAACACCAAACAAATGTTTATATCCAAACTTGATGTTTGTTTGATGTGTAAGCTTTCAAAAAAACTTAGCTCGTAGTGGTATTTGAATAGGGGTGGGGTAGGGTGAGTGGATTGACGATGGGAATTGGTGTAAAACTGGTATGCATTTTCCCAAAAATTCGGCTTGCAACCGCTGATAATAAACCAGCTATTCGAGATATATACACAGATAGTTAACAGGTATTTAGTGAGTGCCCTGTTTATATGGCTCTGGGCCCTGTTTCTCGGAATCTTAACTAAAGATAAAATCCAAATTTTAGTAGAAACTAGCGCTTTCTTCTTGTCCTCTCTAGAAAAGATGATGAGATTTCTGGTCTTTATATAACATAATACATAATAAGCAGGGTTACTATCAGCGTGATGTTGTCTGGCGTTTTTTGTGCATGCTGGAGTTAATAATTTAACGTTTAAATTTCATGTCATTTGGCGTGCTTATTACTGTTAGTATGTTTGTGCACACTGACCCCCAGTGCGTCTTATGCGATCACACACGGTGTGCTAATTCGTTAAGCAATGACTTGCACAGACTTGAAACTATACTAGACAGGAATAAAATATAAACAAATCTGCAACAATATATCAAAAACAAATAACAGAATGATTATATGAGCAACTTTTGACATATACACTTTCCAAAACACATTGATCTAAAAGGGAAGAAACCACACTCCGCCCTCACTCCTAGCCGATGAAAATACATTGATGGTGTACCTTTAATGGATGAAGAATAGCTTGTAGATATGGTAGCATTTCTTTGAAAAAACCTTCCCATGTATCTCCTAGCAACCGTAATAAATCAGCACCTGTAAGTGTAAATTATGACAATGGTCATATTAAATACCCAGCAATGTAATCACAGGCAACTGTGTACAACATGTCCCTTCGATTTTTTTATAAGTTCAACGAACATCCACCCACTTTGCATAGGCGTACGAGGCGGGGGGGGGGGCTAGGCTAGCCCCGCCCCCCCAAATATTTTCATGAAAAACAATTAGACATTTAAAAAGCTCAGATCGGTCATTATTCGAGGAGTTTTTAAAAATGAGGTGGGGTAGGGTTTTGAATATTTTTAATAAAGAAAGCAGGCTAGTCAATGAAGAACACGTACGCCATCTGAATAAAACTAACACGTACACGTCATGACCTTTCTCAGTTCTTGAGTACTGTGTTCCTGTATATTGGATGACAAACTTAAAAAAGTGTCGTCGATTGATTAATGGATTCGGTTACAGTACAAGATAATTGTAAATTTTGCCCATCGTCTTAAAGTAACTCATTAATCTCATTTTCAATTTTCTATGACTTTGTTAAACTAATCAATTTCTATGAATTAAGTTCTCGCGCATTTTTTGTCAAGTTAGTTGTGTGCGGTACCGTGTTTATACAATCAAGGTCACTTGGTGAGAAAACTGTCAAAATTTGTAAAAACTGTTTGTTGTCAAAACTGTTGGGATTGAATCGAGGTAAAGTCCATATTTAATTTGTTGTCAGGGCAGACGCACCGCTTATACAACTCCAATGGTATGAGTGTACACTTTCTATTGCTGATATTTAATATCAATTCGATAAAAAAAAAACTATTTTCAGTACTGATGTAAATACTGCTAGCATATAGAAGATTACTAATGCTTTAGCAGTACTAAAATTAGTATTGAAGATTTGAAATTTTCTGCAGTACTGCCGTGAAAATTTAAGGAAACGTATCTACTATGGAGTCACAGTCAAATAACCGAAAGAAAGATCATGGCGGCAAAATACAATGTACGTCCTGCCAACAGATAATGGACAAAGGACACTTTAAATTGCATTGCAAGAGAAAGCATGGTCACAACACATCTGACATTAAATTCACTAGGATATTAGAGAGTAATCAGAAAACGTTATCATCATTATTTTCTGCCACGAAACACCCCCCGTTGAGTGCCTCACGACTATGGCGTTCGCGGGCGGACGGCTTTGCCGCCCGTGGCTCCGCGGCCGCGGACTCTAAATTAATATATTTGTCGGGAAAATATGCTGCCCCCCCCCCAAACAAGTTCGGTCCCGTACGCTTAAGCCTATTTGCTGTCAATCAATGTCTATCAAAGATTACAAACCCCTGAAGGCTGTCAAATGAAATGATAAATGATAGTATACACTGAGTTTATATGTTTATGGTGGCGTATAGTGTTAAACAAAAGTTAGGGTCGTGTAGCATTCAACCTGATTAAAATTATTCGACATATTACCGTTTTAGTATTAGACACCCGATATTTATTCAATTACAGCCTTAATCCCGTTGATTGGCTGGTGATGTCATAGGGAAATGTTTTCTTAGGGGATTCGCTCCCTATTTCCAAAGTTTGTACCACCGTGGACTAGTGAATAAGGCGCCGGCTGACTAAACATAAAGATTGTGTGTCGATTGGGTGTTGGCCGAGAAAGTTCCTCTGAATTTTCCAGTTTTGTCCTAAGTTGTCTTCCTGTTAAATGTCTACTTAAACGGATGGGACGAATTCCCCAGATACCATGTACGAATGCACGTTGACAGAATTCGTCGAAGCGTATAGTTGAAAACGCAAGATTTTCTCCATATAGCACACTTCATTGTCACGTTAGGTAGAAAATCATACAATATTACAACACCCGGGGCAGAAATTTAAACAGCAAATTGCCCCCAAAAATTCAAAATTTCCAAACCTCCACCTGGTTTACTCTCGACCTCGATATACGGTTGTTTGATTTAGCATTTCACGCGGCAGCTACCATTAAATCATTTTTAGCTAGGTTTTAATTAAGATGAAGTGAATGCTTAAAGGCTTGTTGAAAACTTATTACACGAAATGTTTTTATACCGACTTTATACTTCGAGGCTTACTCAATGATAAAGTTATTGAGTAGTAAACCGTAAAGCGAAATCAGTGCCGAATTAGATGTCAGACAGCGGCGGGACGATTTAACCAATTGATATTAAATAAAAGCTGAACATCCTTTCATAAATCTTTATTGTTTACTGATACTATCCATCAAAGACATGTATTTAATTTACAACAATTATTTGTATTTTGTTTGATACCAAAGTGTTCAAGACAATATACAATAACATGGCACAAAACATGTCAATATATTAAATATTGTATGCAAAATGTGAATTAATCAGCCGAGAAGTAAAAGAATCACAATTTTCACATATAAAAAAATGGTTTCAGGCAACCATGCACAAACAAATCTAATTTTCTACTTTTAATCCAGACTTTTAGAAAAGCTTTTAAATAGTAATTATCGGAATTTTTTCTAGAATTATTATTTTTATACCTCCTTTTAACTAAGTAAGTTTTCATAATAAACCGTAAAACGAAATAATGTCGAATAGAAAAGAATGATATTAAAGCGGAGCTGCCCTTGACAAATCTATTTTTTAGTAATAAATAATGGCTTGTATAATGCAGATGTACTTAAATATCATTCCCTGTATTTTGATAAAGACGATAGTATAAATTCAAGAGACTGGATATCAAAACAAGATACATGTACTATGAAACATGTTATATTGAAAATGGAATTAACGCATATGAAATACTTAATTTGGGTTAAAAGGCCGAATGATTTAACGTGTGCGCTTTAAATCATAAGGCTTGACATTGAGTCAAATGGCGTGGTTTCGATTCCTAGCTTGTACGTGACATGGAGTAAGGTCGCCTGTACTGTACAACCTCGTGGGTCCACCGACCCCTAAGAGTCGAGCTCTTAAAAAAGTTGACTCAACATCGGCAGTGATTACTTTAATGACCTGTTTTGTAGTACATGTATATACCATTATTATGTGAAGCACGTCAAAACAGATCACTACTATAGTTAAAACCAACAGTCAGAACAAACCCTGTAAACCCTGTTTTAAATGTTGATAATAACATCAGAAATACTCAGAGAATTACAAATATGTACATAGCTGACAATTGAAATGCACTCAAATAAAAAAAGAAATATCTGTCTAGGAAACAAATCCAAAGGCTAATTACATTAGCCTAGAAAGGAAATTAGCCTAGAAAGGAAATGGGATTTACCGTCAAACTTTTCTGCACCGGCCGGTAATTACCGCACATTATAATATAGATAGAGAGAAAATAGGATTAAAAGTTCGCTCGACACAAGCTAGGTCTTTTTGTTACTAACATATTATGGTTCAATTTTATTTCAATAATTATCTTGTGCGCAGGGTCTTTAGCAGTGTGTGTGTAGGGGCGGGGGGAGGTCCGGAGTTGGAGAAACCCCACGATGTTCGACACGCAACTCTACTCATTGTCACGTACAAGCCATGAATCCAAACCACACCACTTTACTCTATGACAGAGCTTGTGATCCAACGTACACGCGTTAATCATTCGCCCCCTCCCTCCCAGTTATAGATAGAGTGATATGGGGAGCAGGAATAAAATAGTGGTTATCACCCACCCTCTTATTTAAGATGAGTATGTAGTTCGTGTATGTGTGTGACGTGAGACTGAGAGAGACCAGCTACACCCTATACAAACTTATAAGCATCAAAATAATGTTCATAATTATCAAATTTTCGTAATGAATATCGAATATAACCATTATGGATCTTAAATAGGGAGTACACTGTAACAATAATTTGCTATATAATACCTACCCCTTTCATTCTTTATTTTCTCTCTGAGTATAACCATGCCTTTTTTTAATAGTTGATCCTATATAAACGAAAATATCGTAAATCGTGTATAGAAAAATGATTTTATTTTGAACGACAAAACCCCCTCAAAATAATATACTCAGATGATGTTAGATAATGTTCATTACGAACTCTGACTTGTATCATGTTTGCAAATTTTAAAAGTCAAAATGTAATCATTGGTTAACAGTCCAAAAAATATTGTCTAGGTTTCATCCCATTGTGAGCAACTTCACTTCGTTCTGCCCAAAGTTCTTAAACTTAGCATTGGGAAAAGTTTACATATCAACAGTTTTTCCGCCCTATGTCCCAATAAACTCACGGGACGAAAAGATAAAGCAGCGAAATATCCAATCCGAACATTTTGAAATCCAAATAAGTATGAAGAAAACAAAAACCAACCTTATAATAATCAAATATTAATGGACCAGCCTCGGTATCTGTTAAATATCTGAAATTAAATTAGGTATGATATGCTAATTTAATACTGGTAATTAGAGGAAGAACTTTGGCAAAAAGTGCTTCAATACACACGGATGCAGACCACTAACAGATTATGTGGTGAAGAGGAAGGGTCGGGGTCCCCTCCTCCCCTGGTTATTAACTCGATTATCTAAATATATTTAGATTATTAATGTGTGTTTCATTTATTGACATGGACACTTATGACGTTTTTTCAAACACTGATATGTTTTCGACTTGTTTAGTTGGAATGATTGCGTGTTTTATCTCTTTGAATAGATCGTGAACTATATAAATGTAACCTAGTCATATGTTTGTTATGGAACTAATAATAGAATGCTTTCTTCATAAGATATATCAAACATCCTTTATTATCTTAACACCTTTATAATATAGATGCGTACTAGTAGACGAAAACTTCACTTACTTGTTTATTCTAGAAGTATTTACGACAAAAAGGAAACGGCTTATTTTCGAAATGATTACCCTTTTTATCTATAATAAGTAGCAGGATGTCGTTCACACAAAAGTAACCCTACAAATTAAGTGTCCCTCGACCTGGCTCTAACGCTCTCTTCCTAGCCAATTAACCCAATTAAGACTCTAAAATCAACTCCTAGCAAATAAAGCCCACAAAGGCTTTATCCCTCGTCAATGGTCAAGATCATGTCGATAACTAATGAAACCGTCCCGATAGGGCTACTATTCCCCACTCTTCATTTCTGTTGGTTTCACTGGACAATCTATACTAATATTTGTGACTGTCGTTAGTCTGAAATTTGGTTCTTAGGGTAGCTCGGACCGGATAGTAACACAGGCTTGGTGGTGTTAGCCTAGTAACACTTCCGGTGTTGAACTTACGGGCACAGCCCAGGTAGCGCCGGGTTATCCGCTAGTAGCTAATACTTTTTACCACACTTCTGTATTATAGTATTTATTATATCTACCTGACGTTACTCTGTAGTTTCCCAAGTTCATTTTCTTTAAGAGTTTTCTTTTGGAATATTTGAACAACAGCCACTTGTATACTATAAAATAACACGATATATTAATGATATTATATTGGGGCAATGAAGGTTGGGAAGGGGGATGGCGCACATTCCGTTTCTGAGTCAGATTTTGGAGAAGACCTGTTTGTGTGTTGCATAATAAGGTCTGGCATTGAGTCAAGTGGCGTGGTATCAACTCTCCGCTTGTATGTGCCAAGGAGTAATGCCGCCTGGGTTTTCTTTGGTTCCACCGGTTTAATCCTATTGCTAAAAGACCCCTGCGCGCAATCGAATTATTGAAATTAAATTGAACCATGTTATCCCCGAAATGACCTGGTTTGTGTCGAGTGTTCGTTAAGGGGACATCAGTCCAATAGTTTCTATTTAGTTTAATGTTTACAAAGATGTTCTGAATTAAACATGTGAACTTATACGGCATCCACTGCAGGTGAAATATATGGAAGATGATCCCTTTTTAATCAGATTGAATCCACGCAATCAAGGGAACTATCTTAACTGGTCCCCAGCTTACTTGAATAACCAAACCCTTAAGGTAAGCTGCTTTTCATCGAACGAGTTGGGGTTTTGAATCAAGTCAGCACGTGTCTGGAGCAACATTCATAGAACTGTGGAGAATTTAATTCAATACCCGTACATTTACCTTTCCAGGAAGTCTTGACGTGTTGCTGCATCTGAAGAAGTCAGGGCTGGAAGAAATGTTGGTAAAGTTGAACCGCGTCTTGCACCTTTTGGTAATCTCGTTCCGATGTCGATATTAGCTAAACTGTGTCTGAAATATATACAATTAAATAATGTATTATTATGCAGTTTATCATACTTATATTCCAAAATGGATCTTATGTCTTTATATCTTGCGTCATCAAGCCACTTATGTCCGCGGATTGTAAACATCATTGACGCCGTCAAGATAGAAATGGCCGAGTTTGTAATATTTATAATAATATTGGATTGTACGATATCGGAACCAGCAATAGGAACAGTCCAGTTGATTTGGGTAAAAATAAAATTTTGAATTCGGTTCGGTCTGATACGTAATATCGATGATTAGCGGGTCGGACTAGCTTCGTTCATACAGTTCAATATTCACTCCAGTGGAGTTTACACATTCCAGTTCGTTTCTAACTTAGACTGTCGACTGTTCGATGCTAAATGGATCATTTCATTTTAGTACCCACATATGGTTATCCCCCTAAGCCAGTCTGCATAGAAATTTCAGTCTAATCAACAATTATATTTTTGACACAAATCATAGAGGGAATACACCGTTAAACAAAAGAATCTTATGTTATTATACTTGTCTGCTACCTTTTTTTATTAACTTCAACAATTTTAGCTGCTGTCGTTTTGTTTTTGTCAAGTCACAAGATATATTATACTTACAACATGTTTCCAGCCATAATTGAATTACTATAGTTAGCCCACATATTCAATATTACTTCATTGAACGGAAGTTGTATAAAATCAAGGAAAATGTCACTGGCATGGAGAAGTGAAGATCAAGTGTAGATCAGATTTAACCAGCTCCATGTATATTTAATATTATCTTTATATTTATATAGGTCACCAAATATTACATAAGACTACGTACTATTTATCGATAGTTACAAATGGGACAATGTATGGTATAGATAATCTTATTTTAATGTGGCACCCTCGATAGCAGATATAATAGACATAAGGTATCGAAGCAGGAAATAGTCACATCTTAGTTTTCCCACGCACATGCTGCTGCCTGTGGGCGTTTTTATATATGCAATAAAATTTGTCTTTTCTCATCATCTGATATATATATACTGCAACCGATCGTTATTATGGCCTACACATATTTACTTAGTTTCTTATTTTTATATGGAGGGTTCGATGGCCGAATGGTTAGTGCATGCGCGCTGTATCATAAGATCTGTCATTGAATCAGCTGGCGTGGTTTCTATTCCTCTGTTCTGGTAACAAGCGAATTATTGAAATAAAATTGAGCCATATGTTAGTCTCGAAATTACGAAATGACCAGGTTTGTGTCGGATTCCCCCCCCCCCCTTTCTCTCATTATTTTGTTTCGTTTCTATCACAAAACCGTATAGACTGTATTTTTACTCAGGGGTTAATATACCGTCCAGATTTGGTAGAAATCATGTCATCCTAAATTGTTTACTCTTCGACAACAACTAATATTTGTCTGGTCAAAATAGCACCCATTCTGCCAGTTTTGCTGTTCTGCGAATGCAGACCATGCAATGGTGTCTCGATTCGCCGGTCTGCATGCATACTTCATATTCGTTACCACTGCTAAATGAGATTGGGGACAGGGATGAATGATGTCCAAATTATCGCAGTATTTTGAAATAACTACAATTTCCTCTGACAATTATTGAATACAAAGGTTTGTGGCAAGAGCAGATTATAATCATCAGACAAAGAATGCCAAATAGACTTTCTGGCATCAATCTGTAACTTAAAGATAAGATAAACCCAAAAAGGTTTAAATCATCTATTGGCGATGACGTTGTTCTCGTTATCTTTATGTTTTCTGCAGAATGAAAAAATCCATTTACAGGAATAGCAAACTGCACTAATGATACAATTTGATAGTGTTTGATGGAATCTATATAAATCAATACCATTTTGTAGTGATAAATCATTCACAAACACAATTAGTCAGTCCAAGTAATATTTTATATAACTCAGCTTCCAGAAATAAAAAAAACATATGAGAGAAAGAGAGGGGGAAAAATTCGGTTTAACGTCCGCTCGACACAAACTAGGTCATTTCGGGACTAAGACAAAAATATAATCCGATATAAAATATATTTTGGATTTAATAAAACACTATACATATACTCACTTGTAATAAATGTATGACAAGCATGTTACATATTAGGGATGTAAACCAATTTGGGATATTTGATTTTAAAACTTGCTTAAAGATGCATTATAGAGAGTTGACCCTTTTTTTTTTGTTATAATGATAAACTAATATATTACAAATTTCAGTAAAATTACTTTATTCTGGGCGACTGTTGTCGTAACAATGGTATTTAGCAACATAAACTAAGTAACGATTATCCATTTTATCGTTAAATCTTTAAATTTCGCGCGTGTGCATATCCATTTAAAATAATAAAAATATCGGCCATCCGATGATCTTGAGAGTTGATTATAGGATTGGCATGTGAATAAATGTCTAGATTATATTTTTTTTTGATTTTGAAGCCAGAAAAAGAGTTAGCTGTATCATAAGGCATCTGTAATATTAATTGAAAATAGCGGCTGGAAATATTGTAACGTAATATTACTGTGATGAGTTGTATTTAATGTTATACCTTTACATCCCTTAACCATGCGATCAAGAAATAACATCCGCCCCCTAAGTCAAGCTGGTAGATAATAAACCTTCGGTTTGACAGTTTTAACCAGTGCTTGTCCTATGAGGTGTTTTTCGGGTAATCCAGCATTTTTCAAGTAAGATTGGGCGTCTAGACTTTCCATATACATGTATACCAAATTGCCATACTTTGATTGGAAATAATCACCCGATAAATATTTTCGTGAGAATGTATCATTAAAGACGTGCAGTATATAATATTTCTCTTTAAAAGCCAAACAGTCACATCATTTAAATCACTTGTTGAACAAATTATACGATATGTACATGTAAAACGACCAGATTGTTTATTGACATCGTACAACAAAATATATCTATATATAGGCGTATTATACCATTAGAAGTGAAATGAAATGGGGTTTAACGTCCTACTGTTCTGCTCCGAAGATGGACTTACGCCATACAGTATGCTATGAGAGAAATTTCGCAACGGACAGCGGCACTACGGCCTACTCATATATAGAATTCCAACTGGCAAGGGATCTTTTACATGCACGCCAATGTGTGCATGGGACCTCGGTTTTCGTTGCACTCGAACGACAAGACAGTTGTCCTTGTCAGGCGTCTTCCCACTTGGTCACCGTTAAGCGTTTTGATCACATATATCGATGAGTACTGAGTGAAAATCCGCCCCACCCTTCCACGGACATACCTATGTAAACCTACAAATCGGATCTCCGGACTCATTATGGTTTGCGCGGGGTGGTCGCCCTCTGAACCCCGTGTCTAATAAGCCTATATGATAAATGATAGAATAAGAAACTATTGTTAAATCGAGTAAATAATATAATGAATTAATATGGAGAAGCTTGTTAAACACCAACCTATAAATATATATTAATGTGTGACCAAACGAGTCTCTGTTTATACCGCTGTTGCTGTGCTTCGTTTGATAGATAAGATAATTATTAATGACGGGGCTCTGTGCGCTAAATTAATTTACCTTGAGGGTATAACTGATATGAGATACAGTGCTATCTATCTATATCATTTGCAACATTCTCGATATGTTGGTGTCGATCAATCACAAATCGTCGACGTGATAATTTTCTATTACGTAAACATTCCGCATATAAAACATACATCGCACATATTTATTATCTTGTCCGATATTACACAGGGTATATAGTGTATGCTTACACTTTCTAGAACGCCCGATACCACCCTTCATTTGCGCAGTTCACACAGCTAATAATTTTTTGGTTCACCTTGGATGGCTTCTGTGATACGATGTACCTGATATTGTAAAGAATTTTATACTCTAATGGTGTCTTTGATATCTTAGTGAATATTTATTGGTGAATATGATGCAGGATGCAGAGTATTATACTCCCTGAATGGTGTATCTAATATCGCGCAGAGTATTATACTCTTGGAAGATGTTTCTTGAGTATTCGGCAATATTATGCTAATTGGTCATGACTCTGATATCTTGGAAAATATTATTTATAATCTCTAACATGTCTCTGATAAGGTATAGAATACCATACTCTATAGAATACCATCCTCCATACTGTTTAAACATGTCTCTGATAAGGTATAGAATACCATACTGTTTAAACATGTCTCTGATAAGGTATAGAATACCATACTGTTTAAACATGTATTGATAAGGTAGAGGATACCATACTCTTTGAACATGTCTCTGATAAGGTATAAAATACCATAATCTTTGAACATGTCTTTGATAAGGTATAGGATACCATAATCTCTAAAAGTCTTGGATACGGTACAGAATACCATACTCTATGGGATACCATACTCGTTGAACATGTATCTGATAAGGTACAGAATACTATACTCCCTGAACATGTCTCTGATAAGGTACAGAATACCATACTCCCGAACATGTCTCTGATAAGGTACAGAATACCATACTCTATAGAATACCATATTCGTTGAACATCTCTCTGATAAGGTATAGGATACCACACTCCAAAACATGTCTCTAATAGATAAGGTATAGGATACCATACTCCCTGAACATGTCTCTGATAAGGTATAGGATACCATACTCCCTGAACATGTCTCTGATAAGGTATAGGATACCATACCCCCTGAACATGGCTCTGATAGGTATAGATTACCATACCCACTGAGCACGTCTCCGGTACCTTTATTCTATTAATATCATTATGTCTCGTACACTATCTTGGTGAGTGGTATACAATCTAAAAACGCCTCCAATTCTTGCTGCATATTATGTTTATTGAAAATGTTACTAATATTATATTATGTTTAGGACACCTATCACCCCCGTAAGTTTTCTCTTACGAAACACACAAAGCGATGTATGGAATGTATTATATTTTATATGTTCTCAATATATAATTATCACACAATTCTCTTCTGGTAGTAAGTGCATAAGAACCGCACCATGTACAAAGGAAACCCCAGAAGTTAGTGCAGTTATCAGGGTTTGTATTCTATTACTTTCATAGTTTATTTATTTTATTTATAAACTGTGAATATAGCTGAACAAAAAACGGGTCTGCATAGCAATTGCAGTAAATACAATGCAGTCACAACTATTTAAATATGATATATGCATGTGAAAGTTTTATGTGTTTCTATTATACGCTTGGTATGATAAAACTAAAGGTCCTGCTGTTTTCATTGTTGAAGGCTCATGGGTCTACCTATAGATTTGCTGAGAAATACTGATTCAGGGTGTTAGATAAAAAAAACAAAAACAATGTTGGTATATTTCATCACTATATATCAGGGACGATTTTAGACATGTTATTTGATCCATAAATCCATTAATAGCCGTAAAAAACATATAATATACATTCACCTACATACAATCTTTTTATATTGTTCAAGTGTTATAGGTGTCGTCTTTTCAACCCATATTCATTTTACTAGGTTAAATTTTTGTGATTCGTACTCTTGCCAGCAGGGCCTATTTTAACGTGCCTACAGGCACGGACGTGCTTCGGGATGAAGAATCCGTGCTTTGAAAATCTAAAATCCGTGCTCTGAAAAAAAGGTGTGTATATCTTTGTGAATCTGAGTGTGTACTTGTAAAATGTGCGATCATGCAATGCGCAAGTGCGACATCAGCAGTCATTGTGATTCACGTCATTTGACTTGTTATCCAGTCTCATTATTTTTCTTCACTTTCGCTTTCTGTTACAGAAGCATGGTTCACTGGTTGTTTCTTTCGCGGCGGTCCTTCGCATTGATTTGCGTTTTTGAAAATCGCTTCGAAAATACGGACCCAAAGCTGATTCTTTGAATACCCTAAGACGGACAGTAACAAAGAGATTTTTGAAGCGATTTCAAAAACTCAAGTCGTCTTAACGCCTCTTCTGATAGTGAGTAAGACATATTGTTCTGTTACCGCCCATTTTCATTATGCGATATATAACAGTATGTTTTATCCATATCACAAGAGAGGTAACAGACCCTTCATTTCTCCAAAATAGCATCGAAAATACGGGCCCTAGGCTGATTCTTTGAATAGACTTCGGACTTTTCTTTGAACATCCGATGCCCTGACAAGCGGTCGGATATTCATACATCTGTCAGTCAATTCTTTGGTATTAAAAGTGTAATAAGTACTGAGATAATAAATCTGGAATTAAAAAGTTTACTTCTGGTGAGTTTTATCCTATTGTTTTGTTCATAGTTCATGATCCTTTTGGTCACAATTTCTGAAAGCGAAGGAGCTACATTGAACTGATCACTTTCTACTCGGAAATGGAGGTTCTGGCGGTCGAATTTTGAAAATTTTCTCTGAGCCGGGGGGAGCCCCCCCCCCCTCAACATTGACACGGAGACCGTGCTTCGTCAAATAATCCTTAAAATAGGCCCTGCTTGCCAGGGCCGAATTAAGCGTGGGTCCCTTGACTGGGGACCTTATGTTAACAACGTGAATATTGTCTGTATAATATCGTAGATAGATAATAATATATTTATTTTGCACAATTTACAACATATGGTACAAAACTTCAAATTTGTTTTATGACGAACTTGGGGGTCCCTTGTTATATTAGAGCCCCTGGCTGCAGCCCAATAGCCTCCCCTCCCCATCCCCGCCACCCACACTTTCATACAACCCTGGCGCTCACATTGTAAATCTACGGGGTGTTAAAGGAGCTAAATGGCTAACATTTGGGACCTAGAAACTGACAAAAGTGGGTCGCAACGCATATAATACTTTAATATGAATGTAAATAAACTGATTTACATTCAAAGGTTTCCGTTTTTACTCCAATTTTAAATCAGTTATGTCCTGCGAAATAAGCCAGCAATTTGAATCGATTGCAAATTCCTAGCGTCTGGTTATTCAAGTCTACACACGCCGTTTGATTTGGTGCAATATGTCTAGCCACGTCCCTCGAGCCTTTCATCACAACTGGGACTGAAGCGCATTATGGTACACGATTCGTGTACCGAATGTTTAAAAAAAAATTATTTCATCTTAAATATCGGATATCAGAAGCTCTTCTTTCCCGGTAAGTTTACATCATCAATGTTGATTAAAATAATGGACCAATAAATCGTGTTTTCGATGTCGAAGATTTTGGGTTACGGACTAATAAGGTCCTTTAAATTATTTCATTTGTGTACAAAATGTGGGTTATAAATTATACGATCGCGAAATAAAAATGTGACCTTGTTCAATGGCGAAGCGACCTATAACCGCCGGGGCCCTCTACTCTTTATCTTTCATTTACAAGACTCAAAGTAAGCCTTACTATTTATATTTAAAAAAAAACATACTGATATTCGAACACGTTTATACTTATATATATATATACATATAAATATACACAACATTGAGTTCCTTTTTATAACATAAGGATAAAAAGGTATAAAATCAATTTTATTTCCCGCAAAGTAAGTAAACAAAACATATCAAATATATAAAAAAATGTTGGACAGATTTATCACGTCATCAGGTATTTTAAAACATTTAAGATTTTAGTTGATATAACACTATTAAATTTACCGTATTTGTCACGTTGTATCATAAAACGGGTTATACAAAATCCCAGTTTCCTCATAAATATTTATTTTATTCTGGTCTTTTATGTTCGTGGCGGGATGCATTATGTGTTCTAATATAACATTGTAGATATCGTTGAATCCGGTGTAAAACATTAAGTGGAGATAAACGAAATCCCTTTTTAGACTAACACGGAATCTTGTTAATGAAAGATAAGAGGGACCACAGTGGGTACAGTAGGTCCTCTCGCCACAAAACAAGTTCCTTTTTCATTTCGCCTGTCAAAAAAAATTATTAGCTAAGCTGTTTGATAAAAAATATAAAAATATAAACATAAATAATTCAGTTCCATGTCATAAATCAAAAAAGTGTCATCTTGTATGTCATGGTGTCAAATTTTGAAGATATATCCTGGTACAATATTTATATTTAGCAGTCAATGTGCACTGGTTGGTTGAGCAGTTATTATTGTATGCAGCCATGTCCTATATATTTGATATGTTTTACGCATAATAATGAAGACATTAAAACTAAAGTGGAAATTAATCATCTATTGAATATAAGTTTGTCACATATGTACATATAAAAATGAAACTTACCGTTTAAATTGTGAAACTCGTGGTCCTGGGGAGAGGAACGACATAATGTTTAAATAATCCAGGTGCTATATTATCAAACTGATAAGAGAAACGTTTTCAATAATGTTTACAACTATAATGATGCTATTATTGTTATTACTCCGGTTGTAAATTACACTCGTGTGCTATAGATTCCCAGTCTATTATATATACACAGCTCTAAGCAGCATACAAACGTCGACTCCGATGCGGCGATGGGTCAAAATAAATGAATGTCACCTAAGGCAACAAATAGCTAAAGTAACTTCTGTTCTTTAATATTGCTCGACTGCAGAACACGACACGATTAAACTTTTCCTAATGGCGATAAAACTAACTAATGTTGAATGACATGAAGTCATTTTCCCTAAGGTAACAGACTGATAGACTAGCGTTATAAGCAAGGCGTGCTCAGCATTTAACGACTGCCATTCATGTATATTGTTTGTGATGTTACTGATACACTACACTATCATTCAAACCTTCTCTTTAAAATATGTAAATGCGTTAAACGTAGATATATAGTATTCTGTTTATAGCCACTTTATATAAAAACAATAAATTATTGGTAAGTTGTTTATGGACGGTTGAAAATAAATTTTGTAGATTTATGATCTGATGGACTGTCAATAGCAGGTCAATAGGCTAATATAAACGCAGATGGAAGTTTGTCGTTATACTGGACCAACCCTATGGTCGTCCATATAAAAGCATTCTTAAAAAAATGACATACACAATAATTCTATCTAGTTTCAATTACTTTTTTCCGTATAATATTAGCAGGTTAATATTTATAGATGGAAATGAGAGTTTACTGGTATACATACAGTAGGCTTTGCAGTTATGAAAATATTGCCAATCTATACTGAGCGCCATGGAAAACGTATAACAAAATGATCCTGTAAGCATATCTTATTTATTTTGCTTCTTTTTGTGAACAATATTCAAATGGGAAGACATCAATGAAAACACATTTGTACACTTATGGATGTTTGTTTAATCTGTAATCAACGGTACAAAGTCAGAGGGGTCAAAACCAAAAGTACGACACGGAAGTCAGTAGCTCGTGTGTCCTCCACGGGCTCTTACGCACGTTGTGCAGCGACGTCGCATGGAATTAACCAGTGTTTGAAAGAAGCAGCTTCTAAAGCAGCAATGGTGTGCATCTATGGTCTCCGATGCAGACGGCGTCCAGTCCCATCCCAGACATTTTCTATCGGTGCCATGTCCGGAGACAATGCTGGACAGTCCAAGACAATGACGTTGTTAGCAGCAAGATAGTCTATACTAAAACGGGTGGTATGCGGACGTGCATTATCCTGTTGGAAGTGCTGAAGTTGTGGGTGCGCTCGAAACATCGGAAAAACAATTGGTTGCAGGACATCATCACGGTAGGCTACAACATCAACGTTGAAGCCTCCCCACACCGTTACACTCCCCCGTTCCCCAAGACGTATCCACACACGTTGACGGCCACCAGTCTACTCTTCTCCATGACTGGTGTCCTTGAGCCCATATCAAACGCCGCTGACGGTGATGATCCCTGAGGTAACTCCAACATAAGGTCGTCGTGCACGGAGTCCTACTTCTCTTAGACGACGTCTTACGGCGTTGGCACTCACTGGTCCTTGTCTTCGTACGACTGCTTCACCTGTTCGAGTCGCTGTCCGGAATTTGTCACGCATATGAGTGACCCGGGTGTAGCGGTCTAAGTCTTGGGCCTGGGTAGTAACGCGTTGTGGACCAGGGCGTTGAATGGGCACGTGTTGATCCAGTAACTCGAAGACGTTCCACCAACCTTACAATAGTGGACTAATGACAACTGAAGTGTCTGGCAATAGCACGTGTAGACATGCCAGTCCGGGTTATTTCTATGGCTTCATTCCATTGATTTTCACTAAGACTCGGCATCTCTAGCTCGATTCCTTCACATGTCCAACAACAAATTACGACAGATTGACGTTTCACAGTTCATGTACTGCACATTCAGTTGAAAACATGCTTTGAAAGGGCTCACACACAAAGCTACACGTGAATACTGGGATTTTCATGTGCATTTCGTCCAATTTTTTTTGTGCACACAGGCTGATATTTTTTTCCGTCTGGGAGCATTGTGTGAAACAATAGTTCATAGTATTTCATAATATTATACATACAAAACCACACAGTAATAAAATATTTGTGAAAAAAATGATGCGTTTTCCATGGCGCTCAGTATATTTACATATCGCATTCTCCTTGGGCACCTTAACACTAAGAACAGAACTTTTCACCACGGAATACACCACAGACACAGGCTTGCCAGGACCCCTAAATGCTCAAACGCATTCAATTCGTAAGCAGGGGAGTATACTTCGAGATTTTTGTTACGTATTTTATTCTGCTTCCATTTAATAAAATTGGAACACCAAGAGGGATACGGTATCACTCCCTTAATTAGTGATGAAGCTGGACAAGCTGGTAGATCTGCGTGGGCACTGGATCAAAACATGAAGCCGGCGGGGCGGAGTAGTAGAGTAAAATCAAAGGATCCCCTCCAAACAGAACCAACACTTCGGTGGAAGCGGACGTAAAATAAAGCTATTTCACACACAGAACCAACAACAGGCTTGTAGATTTTAAAGATCGTTTAATAAACCCAGCGTTTCGGGTTCAATACCCTTTATCAAGATTCTTGACAACAATAAACGTCCACGTGAAAATGTGGGCGTATAAAAAATATTCTACAAAATGTTTTGCTGCGGTTTACCATTGCTATTATGACTCTTGTAGACAATATTGTAACAAACAAGAAGTCCGACGCACTTTTAACATAACAGTTTTGATGTTTTTAACACATACTCTTTCCTATTATTATTGCGGGTATAGGACAAGAAGTTTCTTATTTTGGCGTGTTTCACATCAAAATGAGAAATAGCGCCGAAATTGAACAAGGGATCCTTTGCTAGCGACTTTGATTGCTGCTCCAAGTTCGCGGAAATTGAATTTGCGGCAATCTAACTTTTGTTTTAGTAACTTGGCGTTACATTGGCGCCCAAATACTCTGCTGAACCCCCACTTTTAAAATCCCACATACGACCCCGGGGTACGACTATACTATTTTCTATTTTATACATTGTTAGCGAAATTCAAACACTTTATCGCGGAATGGTAGCTGTGTAATCAATACGACAAATATGAATATAGACTTGAACTAATATCTGAACTAATATTTAAAGGCCGGCGGCGTCTCAAGAGGAGCGTTCACACTGGGGAATTAATCTGAATTGAATTCAGAATAAAGTCTTATTACGGATTTAGGCGCCACATCTAATTCGCTAAAAACGAACTGAATCTGAAATAACGAGGTTGAGTATTTTTTCGAATTCTATCTGGAACAAGATTTGAGTGCGGGGAGCTTGATTCAGATCAGCATGTTTACTGGAACCCAATAAATCTCCGCTCTATCGCTTGGAACAAAACGTGTGTATAGAACTGTTGATATTAATATGGCAAACAACCGAGGTACGGTTTGGGGCAAGGATTTTGGGTGCAGCTGCATGGCAAACTACAACCAGAAAGATGACTGATCGCAACCCAGGAATATGTGAGGTCGGCTGATCTGTGCCGGAATAAGCATAAGAGCCTTATGCAGGATTGGGCAAAAAAAAAGGAAAAAAAACCTGAATAAATCTTGGCCAGGCCAATTCACAATCACGGTGACGGTGGGGCACAGGCGCAGGCGGAAGATAACGAATCCCAATCTGAAGATCACCATGATGATAATGATGATAACAACGGTGTCATGAACATGAAAAACTCAGCAACCTCAAGCATTTCCGCAGGCAAATTGTTTTCCATGACATGCTGTAGTACAAGATAATCTTCAGGGTTCTCCGTACAGTCCAATGATTATTGATCTACTTAAAGTTACACCGGAATTGTGCAAAATTGGAAATATAAAAAAGTCGCGTAGCCTAGTAGCCTAGCTTGCAGAACGTGACGACAGAAAGCCTTTATCCATGTTAGGCACCCTTCATCACAGTCATAGTTGAGAAGGGAGTATGTCAAACCACTTACTCATTCTTTCAATTGCATAGTCAATGAAGCCACGGGATACAGTCCATATTATCTCATGTTCGGTCGTCACGGTAGACTATACCTATTACCATTGAATTTGGCACCGACCCTGTGAGTGAGATTTGGCACCGACAGATTAAAATCCGCTTCGCATCGTTAGTATTCGAGGAAAACAGAAACTAACCGATAAATTATGGGAACCAGGAAACTATGTTATTTAGTCTAAGTCATCAGATGTTCCAGTTTATATTGTTCGTAATGAAAATAATACTGGTAAGGATGGGACTGTACATCGCAGTTTACCACTTCCGTGTGATGAGCCTTCACTGGGTGTATAATCTGTAAAACTGCAAAAATCCATAAAATCAAGAAACGCTCACGTACTCGGGTAAAAACTGTCAGCGACACTTCTGTATAGTCAGAATTGGAGCCTGATTACCAGGATCTTGACATAGACTTTGGTAATACACCAAATAATGTGATAAAGTTACCCAATAAATCCGAGCCAATCGTAGGTCATAATTCATGAAGTTACGATTCGACATGAGCAAATATCGAAAGGAATCGAAATCAAATGGTTATAAACAAGCATGTCAAAAAACCTTGATAAACCATATTTCTTTTACACAATTCACGAAATTTGAACTCAACCTTCATTACGGTGTAACTGTAACTGTAACGGTGATATAATCAAACGGTTTTGTAAATTGAATAATAATTGTGAACTTCAGAGGGGCCACAAGCTAAAAATAGTTAGTATTCGTATTACATGTATCAGGGGCCATAATTCAGGAAGTTACGCTCCAATATGCGCAAATATCGAAGGAACTAAGATCTTTAGGTTATAAACATGCATTTAAAGTTTCATCAAATCAGATTAAAATTGTGACCTCTTCAGGGTCCACAACTTTGATATGCCATATTTTTTACGCTATTTGCGTACAAGTGACGGCCATTTTGTCCGGCAGTTTTGGTCGGATTTTCACGTAATTCGAACTTAATTTTCGAACTCAATCTTCATTACGATGTAACTGATATAGTCAACCGCCTTTTTTTTTTAAAAAATCGGATAATAATTACGACCTCCAGAGAGACCACAAGCTGAAAATGGCGATTTGTCGTATAATCAGGGGCCATAATTCAGGAAGATATTATCCGAAATTCGAACTCAATCTTCATTACGATGTATCTGTGATAGAGTCAACCGCCTTTTTTAAAAAAAAAAATCGGATAATAATTACGACCTCCAGATAGACCACAAGCTGAAAATGGCGATTTGTTCTATAATCAGGGGCCATAATTCAGGAAGATATTATCCGAAATTCGAACTCAATCTTCATTACGATGTAACTGTGATAGAGTCAACCGCCTTTTTAAAAAAAAAAAAATCGGATAATAATTACGACCTCCAGATAGACCACAAGCTGAAAATGGCGATTTGTCGTATAATCAAGGGCCATAATTCAGGAAGATATTATCCGATATGCGTAAATATATAAAGGAACCAAGATCTTTGGGTTATAAACATGCATTTCTAGTTTCATCAAAATCGATTCTAAATTGTGACCTTAAAACGTGATTTTTCGTACAATCAGGGGCCATAATCCACGAAGTTACGGTCCGAAATATGCCAACACCAAGGAACTAAGATCTTATTATTCTTAAGGTGATAAACCTATATTTCAAGTTTCATTGAAATCAGATAAAAATTGTGACCTGTAGTGTGTTCAAAAACACTAATTTGTGGACGGACGGACAGGGGCGACGACAATAAACGTCCACATGGAAATGTGGGCGATTAAAAATTAAGATGTTTGGATAGATTGGTGCATGTACGTATTGTACACGTTTGTGTGCGTGTCAAAGAACCCTTAGCAGTTATAATATTTCAAATAAGAGTATCATCACACGGCATCGGATATGCCCGTTTCCATTAGGCGGTTGGTGCTGAAGTGAATGTCAAATCTCCCAATAGGATATAATGTAGTGTGAGATAGTCACACAAAGCGTGGAATACGCCCACACAGGATATGCCTAGTCCGCCGCTACAATTGACACATTCTTCGCGACACAATTCTCAACACATAGCATAACAATTTGAATTGAAATAAATAATTCTATAAGAAATAGTATTTCGACGGACAGACAGAGGCAACGACTATGTTCGCCCATACTACGTGTGGCCGTAAAAAATAGAATCATTTATCTAATTGAACAACATAGTTCACACTTAAAGGAGCTTAATCGCTTACATTTGGGACCTAGAAATTGACACAAATTGGTCGCATAGCATATAAAACTGTAATATCAATGCATATAAACTGATTTACATTCAATCGTTTCCGTTTTTAAACTAATTTCAGATAAGTTATGTTCGGCGAATTAATCCAGCATTCTCAACCAAATGCAAATTTCTAGCGTTTGGTTATTCCAGTCTACATATGAATATGGTGACCCCTTTTGATTTTGTGTAATGTATCTAGCCTCGTTCCTCGAGTCTCTTGTTATAACTGGGACTGGTGCGCATTATGATACACGATTCGTGTACCAATGGTAAAATGTTTATTTTGTCTTAAATATTGGATATCAGAATCCCATCTTTTCCCGGTAAGATCACAGCATCAATGTTGATTTAAATTGACAAACAACTCGCTTATAATACCTTCAAATACACAGAGTTGTTATAATGAGAAAGGAACTATTAATAAAATCATTTTTACTGTCACGAGATCAGATAAAGCGAGAATCTTACCTTATTGCTAAACAAAGTTTCTTCTTCTGTAAGAACATGATATAATCTAGGATATTCTTATATTTACCACATGAATTCTAGCTGTATATTATATTTACACGATATTTCTCATTTAGGTCAATTGTTGACATAAAATTGGTTCCGTAAACAGGAACTACATTATGCACGTTTTGGTTGTAGACGAGATTTCACTAACAGGTCGCTCGGGGCGAATCTAGAATTTTAACAAAGATAGGTTGCCAGGCAACGAAGTAGCCTATACGGCCACAACAGCTAAGTCGTCCAGGACGTAAAGAAGGGTTGTTGTATATTTTTTTTTCTTTTGTCAGCAAGGAAAACGTGTACATAACATGAAAATCTAATTACAAGTATTGTAGCCCATTACGTAATTATCAGAAATGATTGGGTTGTTTCGATTGTTTGTCTCTTGGCCTTCGTGCCCAAGAAATTTCAAAGTGATCAAGGGCCATAACTTTGGCATATATCAGAAATGGTTAAAAATGTCTAGGATCTTTCGTATAATAACCAACACTTTAGGGCATCCACAAAATATCTCAAAGTGAGCAAGGCACATAACTCCGACAGTCATTATTTGAAATCGTTAAAAAATAGTAGGGTTATTAACTTTAGCCCCTAGAGCGTCTGCAATATATTTCAAAGTGATCAAGGGCAATAACTCTGGCCATATCATGGCCTTAAACACCAAGCACAGTCTGTGCACTAAGTATAAGTTAAAGTCAATCTGATATTAACTTTAGCCTCTAGGGTCTCCACAAGATTTTTCAAAGTGCTCAAGGGACATAACTCTGGTATTGATTATCGGATATCAATAGGCTTCTTCGTCTCATGTCATTTAACACTGTGTAAAAATTTAAAGTCAATCGGATATTAACTTAAGCCTCTAGCGCGTTCAGAAGAAATTGTGGACGACGGACGGTGGGGGCAATATACGACAAAATTTACAATGTGGGCGTATAAAAATTGCTTTTTTTTATTAATTCAAGGAATTGTGAAATTGAGGTCCGTCACACATAAGGAAATGAAATTGCGTAGGAGTATGAGGCGACAGGCGTTATCCTAACCATTTTAAAGGGGTGGCGGACGGAAGTTCGTACGTGTATTTGCCAAATTAAAATCGTTCATAGAAAAAAGCAAGAGTATTTAGGATGGTGACTTTATACCATGTTCCCCATTTTACTATACCTTTATAGGCAGCCCACCATTAAATGTTACGATTTGTTCCCAGTAAACTACAACCAAAATTTGTATGGAAATGTATTCAGCAACCCCAAATACGCATAGTTTGAAACCAAACTCGGTAAATATTGGCATTTTCTAACGAAGTGGCGGACATGTCCGATTCTGACAAATTTGGACACAGATTTCAGACTTTTTTTGTTCGGCATTTCTATTGCAGCAACTTCCCAGAAAGGACGTTAAATCCCTATTTCATTTCTGCCTATAGTGAAAAGTGTTTAATCCAACAAAAAGCTGGAGAAATGCTGATGACGGACTAAGATCAGAATTAACATTGAAGTCAATCGGGATATAATGGTCATCTGCCCCCTTTCTAGTGTAGTAGGGTATGTTAAATTATCTCCCTTGCCATAGATATTACAATCGCAAATCAGCATTCATTTCTATTTTACTTTTATATTTACTTCAAATAAAATTTCCTTGAATCAAAACCCATTAACATAAAAAAAACCCACGAAATCTGGCACCCTCTAAATTTTTTGTAACCAAGGGGCTTGACAACACCTTCAACTGATTGTCTTGCAGATATTTGAATGGCAACCCACATTTTTTACTTTATTTCCCTGTATACAGGGTAGGGGTCAAATGATATTGAATCTGGTCTATTTAAAAAAGTTATTATTTTTCCTTGTTGATATTTCCTCTATGTTATTTTTTTCTGACAAAATAAATTGTGCACTAAGAGATAGTGAAAAGAATGGCTGGAAAATTATAAGCAAGCTTGAACTGGGTTTGATTCACAGATATGAAAACAGTGTATGTGAATTGTATGTCTCTAATTTTCCCTTCTAGGTTTATCCACTACCACCCTCTTCTAAATCCATAAACCAACTCAGTATATTTTATTTAGTTGGGTAGGCTAGTTTATCATTTCATCAAAATAAACATGTGTACAAAAAAACAACTGAAATCCGAGTTTTATGACATAAATTTTACTTTACAGAATAACATATAAATTAGTTTTTAAGTATGTATATGAATGTACATATTATGAAATATTATGGCAATGATTGTTGCATCACTCAGGAGTCTCCTGATCTGGTTCATACTGTTGCACCTAAAATGAAAAAGATATAAGAGATACAAGTACAGCATTTCTGACAAAATTCATTTCTATATTTCCTTAAAATTATCATTCTTCAATATGGAATTATTTGGACAATTATACAACTTTTTCTTCTAAACAATATTATTTTAAGGAGCTAAAAATAAATATCAATAACTTACTTTGGCTTTTAAATCATTTACTTCTTCTTGTAACTGTTCATTTTTCTGTCGTAATTCTGTAACTTCTAGTTTCAGTGCTTCAACATCTGCCGTTTCTGGACTTGTGGCTCCTAAATGTTGGCGCAGAAAACTTTTCTAGTTAAGAAAAAGTTTGGTGAGTGCAAATAAACTTTAAAAAATCAAATAATTTGCAAAAACAATATATAATTTGCTTTGAAATGTCACAAATAAAACTATTTTAAGATTGATTATGTAACATTGTCATTTCAATAAGCAGTTGTGAGATATGATTGTGGAAAATGTGAGTGGAGGATGGGTAATATATTCAGGCTACATTGATGGCCATATCGAAATTATTAGTTACTACTGTAGTAATAATTTTTTTACTAACATTACTTAAATAAAGATGTGTCACATAATATGTCACATAATATTGTTGTGTCTAATTTGACAAAGGATACTCTAGGGCATTGTTTGGTTTTTCTGGTTCTTCATAAAGTCCCACTAAAACTGAAACAAGAAAACAAAAAATACAAATGGTTCTTTTATGTGCATCTGAAATAATTCATACTAACAGCAGGATAAAACCTGGAACTCCTGCTTAGTGAGCCAGCACCTTACTCATTGATCCAACATGGCCCCTTTAATGTAATGAAACTATACCAAATTTTATCACTCTCAGCTGTCAGTGGAATCAAAGCTATTGCGTTCCAGTCTCAAAAAAATCAAAGTGCTTATCTCTGCATAGCCCAAGCAGAAAGGGCTCATTATTGAATATCTGAATTTCAATTTACTACCCAAATTTTAAGAGTTGTTGTGTTCCAACAGTCCCCAATAAACTAATAGGCCTACAATTACCTTTAGTTAAAACATCCAAAACCCCAGCCTTTTCTAAGTATTTTCTATATTCTTCTCGTTTGGAGTCAGCTGCCTAAAATGAGAATATAATTTTGACAGTGTAATTATAATGGCTAGAGCACGACTCATAATAAGTGAATGCTGTTTGAAAAGTTTGCCTTTTTAACAAACTATAGATAGATAGATAGATGTTTATTGCATCAAAACGTCCATTAAGGACAGCATGCATACACATACACTTAGACATAAATTCAAATACAAATAATAATACATATTACATAGACTTAGACATAAATTCAAATACAAATAATAATACATATATCTGCATGAGATTGAGAATATCTTATGTATTGACAAGTCTTACATAGTTAGAAAAGTTTTTAAATTTATTTTTTGATCAAAGATTTTAATCCAATTCAAGGTGTTTCGTTTGGAAATCCTTGAATATTCTCAAAAACTGAACTAGTAATAGTGGACCCATCAATCCTAGTATTCCCTGGCAACCAACCCTCAAAATAACCATAAAAATGGCTTGGAAATAGTCCAGTCTTTCGGACCAGACTGCAGTAGCCTACAGCTGTTATGTTAAAATGGTGTAGCTGAACATAACAATAATCAATTACTCTACAAGAGTAGGCCGGGGTCGACGGAAGCAATTCTTGACTGGTGGGGGGTCCATTCTAAGGCCCTATAGGCGAGGGTCTAGGGGCCGCAATAACTTGAAGAACTTCAATTGTTATGATTTAGGACTCAGTGAGTCATACTTCATTTTATATTTATAGGCCTACTGTTCTTATTTTTAAAGGGAGGGGGGGGGGCAACATTGAACATCCATCACTGTTTTCGATATCCCCCGGGTAGAACAAGGGTAGAAGCGGACGGTAACCTCGTTACCGTTACTTAGTCAATGATACTGTTAGGTCCTATATTTAAGATTAATCTTCCATAATGAAATTTTTGTAGTGAACGAGGGTGTTCTGTACCGTCATTCACATAAATCACACCACAGACAGGCTAGACTATAAATTATTGATTCATTTCATTAAAAGTAGCATGCGTCAACACCGCACAGCGATAACTCAATCATGTTAACGTCCATACAATTGATACTAAATATTCTACAATGAGTAAAATATTTTAAATAATATGTTGCTTTTTTTCTCACCCTGTATGCTGTCATTTTGCTATTTTTATATTTCCTCTTCGTCTTTCCTTCACGACTTGTTCCTTCCTAATAAACGCTAACAGGTTGCTACAGTTATCTGCGCATGCGTTATTGTGCAAAGCTGCGGTAGTCTGCATTAACCAGGTACAGTTAGACTTATTTATCTCAAGAGAAACCCTGGCAACGTGAAAATCTCTCTAGCAACAGAGCAGATTAAGTAAACTACTGCAAGTTGCACGTGAAAACTTGTAGATGAGAGTCACATTTTATAAGCTGTTTTTTTTTAAAATACAACTGAGCAACGGGTATATCAATGCTATTTTTAAAAAATTAAAACGGGATGGCGGGGGATATGTGTGTTGCACGGTAGGCCTAATATATAGGCGTAACCTACTAATAGAGCCTAATTAACCTTTTTTTGCTTCAAATTCAAATATTTCTAATTTTTATTTAAGACTCGTTTTATAGTTAGGCGCCTACCATGTTACTCATTATGTTACATACATACGTCCACCCATCTGTAGGCTACACCATGGCGCCCCCCCCCCCCCCATAAATCTGATTTATTTTGACCCCCACCGGGCCCCCTCCCAATAATTTTCGAAAAATAGAACCCTTATTTATGTTTCGGTAATCAATACCTTCTACCATGATTAAATCCCACATTACAACTCAGTCATAGACTTAGCCTACATGTTGTCGAGTGTGTGTTGCACGGTAGGCCTAATATATAGGCGTAACCTACTAATAGAGCCTAATTAACCTTTTTTTGCTTCAAATTCAAATATTTCTAATTTTTATTTAAGACTCGTTTTATAGTTAGGCGCCTACCATGTTACTCATTATGTTACATACATACGTCCACCCATCTGTAGGCTACACCATGGCGCCCCCCCCCCATAAATCTGATTTATTTTGACCCCCACCGGGCCCCCTCCCAATAATTTTCGAAAAATAGAACCCTTATTTATGTTTCGGTAATCAATACCTTCTACCATGATTAAATCCCACATTACAACTCAGTCATAGACTTAGCCTACATGTTGTCGAGTCAGCGTGATTTCTTACCAAGCCCATCCTGTTGTAGTCTAAACCAACTATAAACTAGTATTATAAACAATAACACGTGAACCACTCGAGAAGTGCATTTATACGATCCTCAAAGTTTTGGGGTATAGGTTCAACGCGGCTAGAATATTCATTCACTTTGATACACTCACTCCGTTCGTTTGACCCCCTTTCTCTCTGTTCTAAATAGCTGGTAGTGTTGTGCGGTTTTTAAATTTTCTTTCGGTTTCGGTTTTCGGTTTTTCTGGGGCATAAAAACTCGGTTTCGGTTTCGGTTTTCGGTTTTTTTATTCATTTAAAAACTGTATAATAAATGTACTGATTTATAGTTATCTTATATATATAGCCTACTTGGAAGCCAGTAAAGATATCAAACATATTGATGTTAATTGTAAACAAGTTTTTTTTACTGTTTTTAAAGATGACTCGTAGGCCTAAATACAAAGTTACTGTAAAAAAAAAAAGAAGATTTGACAAACTTATTTTAGGTGCACCTTCAAGTTGGATGTGTTTCCGAATTCAGCAGAAATATGTTTTTCACAAAGATTGCATTATTTTTAGTACTGTCCATAGAAATGTACTTTCGTAGTGGTGAGAAAGCCATGCCCATGGACTTGGAAGACATTTGACAACCGGCTAAGGGTTGCATAAAATTTTGGATTATAAACCTAACCGAATTGAGAAAATAAATAGTCTAGGCCGTCCAGACTTATTATACTATTAAACACTCTATACATAGGGGGCCTGGTTGATCTAAAATCAAAACAAAAGTGGTGGTTACATTAAAATTTTGGAATTTCTCAAACATTTCCGAAACGAAAAACGGGTAAATTAAAATTTAGGAATTTGGAAAAATAACCGAAACGCATGGTTATTTTTTTGTTTTATCGGTTCGGTTTTCGGTTTATATGTAAAAACCGCGGTTATTCGGTTAAACCGAAAAACCGCACATCACTAATAGCTGGTGATCTGGCGACGAACAGTATATGATCAGCTCTTCTTTTTTGCTCATATTCAATCTCATATTAATTATTGCTCCACTATTTGGGACTCTTGTTCAATTAGGCCTACATCTATATCTAAACTTGAGAGACTTCAAAAAATATCCTTTAAATTAATTTACAATAGACTTATCTCCAGGCCCTGATCCAGGATTTTTTCAAGGGGGGGGGGGGCATACATTGTAATAAATGGTAATCATCGTTGTTTATATACCTATTATATCAGATTGTACATCCATAAAGGATCACCACGGCCCCCTGCCCCCCCCCCCCTGGTTCCGCGCCTGTATCTCTGATCATTCCTTTTCATCGAATTCTCAATTTTTATCTTCATCCTTAAATCTTCAAACTATTTATCAAAGACTTTTAATTAACAAATATATTTTTGTTTATAAAATTATCCATAAACTCTGTCCATCATATTTACATAATATCTTTCATTATAACACCACCGGGGGATCCCTGTATTGGCCGAGAAAGTTCATCTCGATTTTCCGACGTGATTTCACCTTGTCAGTGATGTAGTAGGAGGGCCTGACAAGGACAGCTGTCTAGTCGTTCGGATGGGACAAAAAACCGAGGTCCCGTGTACAGGGGGCTTTCGCCCCGGCAATAATTTTTAATGGTGAAAAATAAATGTCGCAAAAAGCTCAAAAAAGCGAAAAATGGTTGGGGGGGGGGGGGGTATGTGTGTGTTGCTTAGTGGGGGCGGCCACATTGCGTGAATTATTGTCAGATGCCCCCCCCCCCCCGAAATCTGTCCATCATATTTACATAAACTCTGTCCATCATATTTACATAATATCTTTCATTATAACACCACTCGGGGATCACGGTGGCTAAGTGGATAAGGCGCTGGTTCGTTAGCTTGGAAGTCGGGTGTTCGATCCCTGCATTGGCCGAGAAAGTTCATCTCGATTTTCCGACGTGATTTCACCTTGTCAGTGATGTAGAAGGAGGGCCTGACAAGGACAGCTGCCTAGTCGTTCGGATGGGACAAAAAACCGAGGTCCCATGTACAGGGGACTTTAGCCCCGGCAATAATTTTTAATAGTGAAAAATAAAATGTCACCAAAAGCTCAAAAAAGCGAAAAATGGTTGGGGGGGGGGGGTATGGGTGTGGTGCTTAGTGGGGGCGGCCACATTGCGTGAATTATTGTCAGAAGCCCCCCCCCCCCCGAAATCGGGGCCGCTCTGCGGCCCCTGATAATAGACATTCTATCTGTAGACCTAATAATGATATATTTAAATATAGTTTACAATGTAGAGGCACTGTAACACAGCGATATCATTTATTTTTTAGGTGCATAGAACTTGATGAACTCTGCTAGTTTTGACAATACATGATTTTGACGTTCCCCTGTATATAAACTGCTCTCGAGGCACGATTTATTAAACATATAATTTATTCAATATGTTCTGTGTACAAGATCCAAACGACTTCAAGGGATTATGCACATGCCGCGACGAGATAAAAGAGACAATTGCAGATACGACCATTGTAGTGCAAAGGGTACATATTGAGGAGTTCCCTGACAGTTAGTAAGCGAGGAGCCGGGGAGAAGAAAGGCTCGGATGGTGTATTGACTCACCTGAGTCCAGCCTCCGCCTTGGCAGAGGGGCAGAACAGTAAATGTATTATGTAGATGTGTTCCTGTAGATGTGTTCATTGTTTTTTCTTCTCTTTTCCTATGCAATTATCAAATTTAGTAGTACAAAAATATATGACTATATTTTTGGGGGCACCAAAAGTGTTTTTTTTTTCACAGGCGTTCACTCGTGGTTTACTCTGAAATTTAAGTCAATGCGAGTACCGTAATACCTTTTACAAAATTTTATTTTTCTGTGAGCGTCTGGATAACTTTAATTAAGCTATAATTTTTCTAGACTGGATAACCTGCTCTAAATGACGTCAGACTGATTCCTACGTCACTGAGTCGGAAAAGAAGTGACGTAGGAGCAAGTCTGACGTTTTAGAGCAGGTTATCCAGTCTATAGTTTTTTGAACGACTGGTTATTCGAGATGCTTCAAGAAAGATAACTCTTATAAACTAGGAATGGCTCGGTAAATTTTCATCAAAAGCGGCAAAATGTGAATGACAGTTCAAACCATGAATTATGGCATTACTAGCAATGCATTTTATGAATCATTTTGTTCCAACTAATTACTTCACCGTGAATATAGCTTTTTTTGTTGTTTTTTTTTCGTTGAGATGTTAACTCAACTGTACTCTGACTCTCTCTCTCAGTCTCTCCCGAGTCCTTCCATCGCCATCACGATTCACGTCTGTCAATAAGACAATACTAATAGGCCCTACATGAATCCCCCATTTGGAAAACAATGTGCATTGTGATAGAGAGCTGATAGAACTTACAGGGAGCAACCATTTGTTTGCATGGGATTTCTCTGACCAAATTTCGAAAAACGCATATTGTATGTTAATTTTAGTGATAAGTTTAGTTATATTTTATATGATGTGACAGAGACACAGATGGTTGATGCACTAAAGTTAACATAAAATCAGCGTTTTTCGAAATTTTGTGGAGTTAAGCCGTTACTAAGACCGTCTCGCCATCTTTTAAAAAGGTAAATTTTGACGGCTGTCATTGTCATCATGAATGCGGGGCTAAATATAACAGCCATAGAAATCTAGACAAAAAGGCAATTTTGGACTTGATTGTATCCGACTATCCGTCAGGATATGTTTAAAGGGGCGTGTACTAAAGGGATGTGTAGTGTTGGCGCATGCATTAATGAGTGTAGTAGTTATGAAAGAATGTTAATATCTGTCAATGTCGAACTTTAACTTTAATCACCTCTATTATTGTCATGTTTGATATGCCTCTAGGAAAAATAAATAAATTAAATAGATTTTTACCCAAAGAATCAAGGGATTCGGGGGGGGGGGGGAGATTTGTCATGTACTTTATAGTCAATATTATTCATATTTTCAGAATAATTAATGAACAGTTATAGTAAATATGTAAGGTACAGGGATCCTGTTTAAAAAAGATTATGGATTATTTATCAGATGTACATAGTTGTTGTCGTGCCTTAGATTCCGATAAAGTTACAGAAAGAAAGGTGATTATGACACCCTATGCAAGAGTATTGTTTGTTCATCCATATGCTTTGAATAAAGAATTCTAAGTTACATCATTCAGAGCATTACTTGCTGGTATTTTATGTATTGTATGCTGTTACTGCACATGCATGGATTTTTCTGACACATAGGATAGGATTCTATTTGAATTGCATAATTTGGAAATGAGACATTACCTTATTTTCAGTTCTCTATTGACATATACATGATAGTGTTGCTACTGTTGCATTAATTAAAGACTGATATGCATATGGTAATAGTAATCTCATGTACATTCAGTGAGTTCAGCATATATTATCATACAGTTGATAAGTACAGTATTAACAATCAGATTGAAGAGGAATCATTAAGCCTTGGAAGAAATTAATCTGGCAGGGCGTTTTTTTGTTTTATATTTTCAGAGAAATGCAGAAAAGTTACAAAATTTACTTAATAAATCTTCAGTGATCCAGACATTAGATAAAAACTGTGATGAAAGACACAGTAAATCATCTGGACGTCTACTCACCTGGGATTGTATATTCAAGGTTAGCAAACAATTTTTCTATTAGTTTAGAGTAAGACAATGCATGAAACTGTTCTTTAAAACACATTCAGATCCAACATTTAATGGATTTTATAGACAAACACTAAAATACAAATAAATTTAGATATTTTTTTTTCCAATGAAGTTTTTAAGTGTCAAATTAAAGGGCATTAATATTACTATCACTCTTACATGAAAATAAATATATACCAGTAATATACATTTCAAAATAATCTTGAACAGCCAAAAGATTTATATCAATTCAATTGTAAATTCAATGGATAAACATATGTGAGATTTTGCATACAACCTACTCTGAACATTCCCTGTACATACTTCAATCGTATCTACTTGAAAAATATGTTTGTTCCAACCATTGAAGATCTCCCAAACTCTTATGCCTCTTTATGTCTTTAGTTTTCATTACTAAGACCCATTTTAAACATATCCTTGTTAAAAGTGAGAAACACTTGACTTCTATATTTATAATTTACTAGGGGATCACTGTGGCTAAGTGGATAAGGCGCTGGTTCGCTAGCCAGGAGGTTGGGTGTTCGATCCCTGCATTGGCCGAGAAAGTTCATCTCGATTTTCCGGCGTGATTTCCTCTTGTCAGTGATGCAGAAGGAGGGTCTGACAAATACAGCTGACTAGTCGTTCGGATGGGACGAAAAACCGAGGTCCCGTGTACACATTGGCGTGCACATAAAAGAACCCTTGGCAGTTGGAATTCAGTTGCTGCCCGGGCAGAATTTCCCTCATAGCACACTGTATGGCGTATGCCCGTCTTCAATTAGCCCAGGTAAGGTGCTTAAGCGTACGACGTTAAACCCCATTTCATTCATTCATTATAATTTACTACCTTTGGTGGATTGCCCTAATATCATGATTTCTTATAATTACTTTAGGCTGTGATTTTGTATGTGCGAATAGAATCAAGCAATTTACAGAAAGCAAAAGAGAAAATTTCTGCCATATCCCAACAAAATAGGGAGAAGAAGAAACAGGAGATTGGTGGACTAGTCAAATTTGTTGTGAGACTAGCTGATAAGCGTATGTATTCTTGAATGTCTATGGAAAATAATAATTGTTGCTTTTAATATGACAGCATTATATTGTACACTCAGTTCGATCTTTTCTATTTGGGTGACAGGTCTCAAATCACAGGCCTGTATTATGTATATAAGCTTTGAGTTCGATCCCCTGATAATATTTGAAAACGAATGTTGGTTGTCTAACCTTATTTGCCGGTTTTCCTCACGGCTAAATAGCTTAATTGCCAATAAATGAAATGAAAATGCGAGGGACCGATATTCTCTTTTTGTTGATTGCATTTGTTCAAGACCTATTTGATGTTTAAAGTTGAGGTTTATGGTATATAAATTGTGGGTAATTTTCTCTCAGATATGTATTATCTCTTAATAGTATTTTCAACATTATGTAATACTACCCAGTCAAATTAACATTATCAATTGGAAGACCAGAGATTGTGGAATGCTTTGGGACAATAACAGCCACATATTTAGTAATGGTTTAAATCACATTTCTCTCAAACCAAACAGTAATTTCTTTTTAAAATTTGAAAGCTTGGTGTATTCTTAAAATATTTAAAGCTACTAGACATCATGATAATGCATAAGGGAAACTTTATTGAACATTGATTTTCAATTTTAGGTGGCCCAAGGCTTCGTTCATCTAGTCTGTTATCAACTATTTTAGAAGTATTAAGAGATGACTTCATGTGTTCAGCATATGGATTAGATTTTAGTAATATTTTATTAAAGAATATTCTACCTGTTAGAAAATACTGGACTGAGCTTAAATCAGATAACTGGCATGGTATGTTTCACTTTATATCATTCCTGACTTCTAAATAAATAACATATACAACACCACATCATAGTTTAATAATATTCAACATGATTCTTAGATGATAATTTTGAATAAAAATGACCATTAAGGGGTATAATTACAGTGTTTTATTAAGGGGAAATAATAATGGGAGAGGGTTTTTTACAAAGGAAAAAAGTTCCCTAATTACCAGAAATATACATTTTAGGCATGTTTGTTTACAGAATTGCTGATTCAGTATTGTAAGCTATTTGTTGATGAAGATTGTACGCTTGACAGAGTTGTCCAGTCCCGTTTGATATTTCTTTTATTATCTGGAGCATCAAAACAATGTGATCTTCATCCACAAAAAATTATCAGATTTTTTACTGAGGTGTTTAGAAATATAAGGTATGTGTTGTTTTTTCAAGTAATCAGATTTTCTGCATTCTTTAATCTTGACATGGAAGTTGCATTTGGCAAATATAAGGATGTATGATAGAGAAATAGCATTCAAACTGTTAGTATCCTGAGAGCAATATTTTTTTTTCGAAACCAGAGACTCATGTTGGAGACTCACATTGGAGATTCACATTGACTCAATACGTACCCATCTAAGTGACTCAAGTGAGATTTACCGGTCTCTTGGTGCAATTGATTAAATGAATGAAATAGGGTTTAACATCCTTTTTTTCTGAGTAATTAAGACAGGTTTTGTCAATATTTGTGTATTATATATAATTTATTTAAACAGAAAAGAAAAGGCAAGTCATGTATTGGAGTATATATTATCATCTTTAAATATATTTATAACAACTATAGCACCTTATTCACGACTACAAGTCTGTAAACTAGGAGAGAATATATTTATAAATATACTGTATTTGTGGAATAACAGACCTTCATCTAAAATGAAGGTAGGATATGCCTCTTTAATCTACGTTAAATTTGCCAATCACCTTTGGAGTCCAGAAGAATCTATCTGCACACATGCAAGAATCAAATCGCTGTAACAGACACGATGCAATTATTTTTAATCAATTCTTGTCTTCAGTATTGGAGATGAACAATGATATGATCAGTAGAAGGACATGTAGGATTTTATTTGTAGTATAGAAGAAATTACATATGCACTGTTCAGCCCTGCAGATATTTAAAAATTACCGTATAGATGTCATAAAGCTAAAAATTAATTCCTTACTAAAAGTTTGGTGAATGGAAAAAAGAATCAGTGTAGGCAAGAGGGGATCTAAGTGATACAGTTTGGGATAAAAGGAAATATCCCTCTAAAAAAAGCACACCCTTGATTACACAAATAAAAAGTCTTGTCAAATTTGTTGATGTGTGAGTTGTTATATATGGATTATAGATGGCGGATGGGAATATTTAAGAAAGCTTGTATCTTTGCAATAAATGGCATATACAGAAATTTACTATGTACTGTAATATTTTAAACCTTTCTGAAAATTCATGTGGAAAGTTTGATGTTTAACTCTTTATTTTATAGGATGAGATTGTAGCGTTTTTGAGATTACAATTACAAATACATCATCCAGGTGGTGCCAAAACAGTTCATAATGGTGCCTTCGCTTTAGACTGGGATCAGTGGATGGTAAATTTAAATTTTATTATGATCTTATGTTTTGAAATAATGGGGAATTTTGGAAGATGTATAGAAAACAAAATGAGTCGACTACATAAATAGTTAAAAAGTTCCAAGTCAAAAAGACGATGAAACCCCCACACTCAAAAAGTAGGAGGGCGGAAGATTCCCTGTGACAGTGCGAATACGTTCGGATCTGAGTGATACATCTGAGGGAGAGCGGGAACCAGTCCGTGTAAGATGAGAATATAGAGAATAATCACCCAGGAACAAACTACATTCAACACTGTGTGGTTTTTAAAAAAATATAATCTTCACCAAAACGCGTTTCGGGCTTAATAGCCCTTCATCAGTTGGTAGTACGAACAATATGATGAAAAATAATCCCAAAATTTTAATATATACAAAGTTTTAGCGCATGCGCTTTAAAATAATTTGGGATTAATTAATCCCGAGACTGGGATTAAAAATTGAAGATATTTTAAAAAATATAAAAAAATGTTAAAAAAATAATCCCTATACTGGGATTTAAAAAAAAAAAAAATAGAAATTGAATCCCTATACTGGGATTAAAAAATAGATAAAAAACGGTAGAAATATAATCCCTATACTGGGATTATAAAAATAATAATGATAAATATGGGTAAAAATGGATGTACAAACAAAATTTAATTACTTAAAAAACGAAACAAATAAATATAAATATATAAAAACGCCGATTATCATCAAGTGACTGGTCAGGTAACATCAATGGCGGTAGTTTCCTTGGAGATGAATCTGTATAGCCTCGGTCATCCGGAACCTCCTAGTCTTCAAACGTGCAGAGCAAATGACAGACTATACGTATGGAATTAGCTGCGATCGGTTTTTAGAGTATCGGTGGTGAAATAAAAGGAGTAGTTTAGTGGTTCAACCCTGGATCGTAAAATAGGTGATGTTGATAGGCGGTAGATCGTATTGCGAGAGAATAGGAAGGTTGTTGGTCACCTCTACGAATAAAAATATTCTGTAGTTTTAGAGGGCCACGAGAGAAAAATGTTCGAAGTTTTCAGAATAATACTAATAGTATTTCTAAAAATAGATGCAGTAAAAATAGACTGTCGATTTGGTTTCAATAGGTATTCCTCGATCTGGTATATATTCTTCTTACGGGTGAAGTAGGTTATTCTAAATCAAAACCAAAGTGGGTATAGATTATTCTTCTAATTTCTGTATCATTGGTATAGCGGAAATTTTAAAAATCTATTCTGCTTCAAAAGGTGAATTCGAAATATTAAATAAAGTTATTCGAATTGAATACGTGGTATCAAGTAGAGGAGAGTTCAGCATTTTGTGGTAAAGTTTACTTTGATTTAATCCTTTTAAAGTATTTTTCTGTAGATAAGTTCTCACATTTGAGTAAGTTGAAACATAATTTTCTGAAGACCCGTAGATACGGAACTAGATTGTCTGGAAGTTTCTTACTGTTGGTAAAGGTTGTAGAAAAAAAATGTTACAGGTTCGATATTGTTTCTAGGTCGTTTATTCCGATTTTCTTCTTCCATACCGGTGGATATAGGTGGTAGAGAAAGCACGCTATAGTAGCGCTTAGGTGTCTCTGGAGTGTGAGGGGATCCACAGAGGATGCTGGATCGCCCGAAAAAAGTGAGATAAAAAGTTCCAAGTCAAAAAGACGATGAAACCCCCACACTCAAAAAGTAGGAGGGCGGAAGATTCCCTGTGACAGTGCGAATACGTTCGGATCTGAGTGATACATCTGAGGGAGAGCGGGAACCAGTCCGTGTAAGATGAGAATATAGAGAATAATCACCCAGGAACAAACTACATTCAACACTGTGTGGTTTTTAAAAAAATATAATCTTCACCAAAACGCGTTTCGGGCTTAATAGCCCTTCATCAGTTGGTAGTACGAACAATATGATGAAAAATAATCCCAAAATTTTAATATATACAAAGTTTTAGCGCATGCGCTTTAAAATAATTTGGGATTAATTAATCCCGAGACTGGGATTAAAAATTGAAGATATTTTAAAAAATATAAAAAAAATGTTAAAAAAATAATCCCTATACTGGGATTTTTAAAAAAAAATAGAAATTGAATCCCTATAATACTGGGATTAAAAAATAGATAAAAAACGGTAGAAATATAATCCCTATACTGGGATTATAAAAATAATAATGATAAATATGGGTAAAAATGGATGTACAAACAAAATTTAATTACTTAAAAAACGAAACAAATAAATATAAATATATAAAAACGCCGATTATCATCAAGTGACTGGTCAGGTAACATCAATGGCGGTAGTTTCCTTGGAGATGAATCTGTATAGCCTCGGTCATCCGGAACCTCCTAGTCTTCAAACGTGCAGAGCAAATGACAGACTATACGTATGGAATTAGCTGCGATCGGTTTTTAGAGTATCGGTGGTGAAATAAAAGGAGTAGTTTAGTGGTTCAACCCTGGATCGTAAAATAGGTGATGTTGATAGGCGGTAGATCGTATTGCGAGAGAATAGGAAGGTTGTTGGTCACCTCTACGAATAAAAATATTCTGTAGTTTTAGAGGGCCACGAGAGAAAAATGTTCGAAGTTTTCAGAATAATACTAATAGTATTTCTAAAAATAGATGCAGTAAAAATAGACTGTCGATTTGGTTTCAATAGGTATTCCTCGATCTGGTATATATTCTTCTTACGGGTGAAGTAGGTTATTCTAAATCAAAACCAAAGTGGGTATAGATTATTCTTCTAATTTCTGTATCATTGGTATAGCGGAAATTTTTAAAATCTATTCTGCTTCAAAAGGTGAATTCGAAATATTAAATAAAGTTATTCGAATTGAATACGTGGTATCAAGTAGAGGAGAGTTCAGCATTTTGTGGTAAAGTTTACTTTGATTTAATCCTTTTAAAGTATTTTTCTGTAGATAAGTTCTCACATTTGAGTAAGTTGAAACATAATTTTCTGAAGACCCGTAGATACGGAACTAGATTGTCTGGAAGTTTCTTACTGTTGGTAAAGGTTGTAGAAAAAAAATGTTACAGGTTCGATATTGTTTCTAGGTCGTTTATTCCGATTTTCTTCTTCCATACCGGTGGATATAGGTGGTAGAGAAAGCACGCTATAGTAGCGCTTAGGTGTCTCTGGAGTGTGAGGGGATCCACAGAGGATGCTGGATCGCCCGAAAAAAGTGAGATAAAAAGTTCCAAGTCAAAAAGACGATGAAACCCCCACACTCAAAAAGTAGGAGGGCGGAAGATTCCCTGTGACAGTGCGAATACGTTCGGATCTGAGTGATACATCTGAGGGAGAGCGGGAACCAGGGCGTGTAAGATGAGAATATAGAGAATAATCCCCCAGGAACAAACTAGATTCAACACTGTGTGGTTTTTAAAAAAATATAATCTTCACCAAAACGCGTTTCGGGCTTAATAGCCCTTCATCAGTTGGTAGTACGAACAATATGATGAAAAATAATCCCAAAATTTTAATATATACAAAGTTTTAGCGCATGCGCTTTAAAATAATTTGGGATTAATTAATCCCGAGACTGGGATTAAAAATTGAAGATATTTTAAAAAATATAAAAAAAATGTTAAAAAAATAATCCCTATACTGGGATTTTTAAAAAAAAATAGAAATTGAATCCCTATAATACTGGGATTAAAAAATAGATAAAAAACGGTAGAAATATAATCCCTATACTGGGATTATAAAAATAATAATGATAAATATGGGTAAAAATGGATGTACAAACAAAATTTAATTACTTAAAAAACGAAACAAATAAATATTAATATATAAAAACGCCGATTATCATCAAGTGACTGGTCAGGTAACATCAATGGCGGTAGTTTCCTTGGAGATGAATCTGTATAGCCTCGGTCATCCGGAACCTCCTAGTCTTCAAACGTGCAGAGCAAATGACAGACTATACGTATGGAATTAGCTGCGATCGGTTTTTAGAGTATCGGTGGTGAAATAAAAGGAGTAGTTTAGTGGTTCAACCCTGGATCGTAAAATAGGTGATGTTGATAGGCGGTAGATCGTATTGCGAGAGAATAGGAAGGTTGTTGGTCACCTCTACGAATAAAAATATTCTGTAGTTTTAGAGGGCCACGAGAGAAAAATGTTCGAAGTTTTCAGAATAATACTAATAGTATTTCTAAAAATAGATGCAGTAAAAATAGACTGTCGATTTGGTTTCAATAGGTATTCCTCGATCTGGTATATATTTTTCTTACGGGTGAAGTAGGTTATTCTAAATCAAAACCAAAGTGGGTATAGATTATTCTTCTAATTTCTGTATCATTGGTATAGCGGAAATTTTTAAAATCTATTCTGCTTCAAAAGGTGAATTCGAAATATTAAATAAAGTTATTCGAATTGAATACGTGGTATCAAGTAGAGGAGAGTTCAGCATTTTGTGGTAAAGTTTACTTTGATTTAATCCTTTTAAAGTATTTTTCTGTAGATAAGTTCTCACATTTGAGTAAGTTGAAACGTAATTTTCTGAAGACCCGTAGATACGGAACTAGATTGTCTGGAAGTTTCTTACTGTTGGTAAAGGTTGTAGAAAAAAAATGTTACAGGTTCGATACATAAATAGTTGATGTCAGAGAAACAGGGTTAACTTCCATTTGACACAAACTAGATTATTTTTGGACAGACATTGTTCAGTTCACTTGTGCTTTGGAGTCTTAGTATAGTGGGAGGAAAGTTAAGAACCTGGATGAACTCAATGGTGTTGGACAGTTGACACACCACTTGACAGACTTTATGACACACCTTAGACCATTGGCTTAATTAATTATACAATAAAATATGACAATGACATTTAGTTGTTTATGACATGCAGATAATTGTATATAAACAAATGTATTTCAGAGTCATTTGAGAAAGCTTTATGAAGTTTTGTATAATGATTTGAAGGAAATGGGAGGACGTCATAGATTCTCTTCAAGGTATTTTGATTTTTAATGTTCAATGTTTTGACTTTTTTTTTGTAGCATATTTTATCTGTCAGATTTTCTTGGGTTTGAGAGTAAAAACTATTATTAGTTGATTTGATAGTATTCTTTTATTACAGTAAGGAAGCTGCATTAAAACCTGAATATGCAGATTTAGCAGCTAATGTTTGTCACCAGGTATATTATAAATTCTTAATTACTAATGACTATTATTGCCAATTCTGCATCCATGTCTATTTTCAAATAATAAAGGCATTCTCAGCTTTTAGTATCACCTACTTTATTTCATATAAGAATTATCCTCTGATGCTATGAAGATGAATATATTCCTTTAAATAATAGTCATCCTAGTCCAAAAGAAAGTAATGAATTTGTAACTGTTTAGTTTATTAAGAAAGAAACCCAACTTAACCAGGAAAATATTCTGTTTGAAACCTCAAATTAAAGAAGTGAGTATTATTTTATTGTATTTTTTGTTTATTTATTATAGTTATTTGATCAAACTACACACAACATAGATGTAACACAGTTACCTTCTACTAATGATGAATCTGGATTACCTGCTAAAAAACGCAGACTTGAATCTGGTTGGTCAGCATTACGTGATATCATCTATAAACTCAGCAATACGATGCAGATTATACCATGGTTGGTTATTATTTTTACACACTTTTCCCTTTATATATATGCAATTTAATAGTATTATCATCCATCTGAACGTCTGTCTACACTCTACATGTATAGATTTATATTGGGAGTCACGGTTTCTCAGTAAGGCTCACTGACTAGGATAACACATGACCTAATTATATGGAATACAAGTTACTTGAAGAATTTATTTGGCGATGTTTCAACATGGTTTCTTTATAAAGACAGGAGAAAGAACTCTCATCGAAACGTTACTTGTTATTTTCATCCAGATACTAAATGTAGGAGGTGCCAGGTTTCTATTTCCCCTGTTTTTTTCAGTGTGGTTTCCCTGTGTCAGTCGTGCAGGATGTAGGTTTTGTCAAATAACAATCTAGTAACTCTTAGTAGTTTACAGTGTCTAGTACTTCCTGTATATACATTGCCATTTATGTAAAAGAACCCTTGGCAAAATTGGAATTTGACGATGAGTAGGTAAAATCGCCCTTGTAGTAAACTGTATTTGGTATGCCTGTCTTAATTAGCTGGTTAGTTTCCGAAAATGGAGGAAGTTAAATAAACTTTCTTTGTATATTTATATAGGTTACAGTTATGAAGTCTACATGCAACCGAATTATTAAAATAAAATTGAACCATATGTTAGGTCCCGAAATGACCAAGTTTGTGTCAAGTGGACGTTAAACCCAAATTTCTCTCTTTTTCTCCTGTTGCATCTGATTAATTGTATGTGTTAGGTATGTGACAGACAGGAGTGGAGATACACAATATGTCGTGATATATTATGATCCATATTTTTGGCTTCAATATATTTTATAAATGAAATATTAAAACATCTGTTTTTTTCCGTGTGGTTTCCCTGTGTCAGTCGTGCAGGATGTAGGGCCTGTCAAATAACAATCTAGTAACTCTTGTAGTTTACAGTGTCTAGTACTTCCTGTATATACATTGCCATTTATGTAAAAGAACCCTTGCAAAATTGGAATTTGACGATGAGTAGGTAAAATCGCCCTTGTAGTAAACTGTATTTGGTATGCCTGTCTTAATTAGCTGGTTAGTTTCCGAAAATGGAGGAGTTAAATAAACTTTCTTTGTATATTTATATAGGTTACAGTTATTAAGTCGTCTAGTAGAGAAATATCCTGGCTGTATACCTGAAGATGAATTACAACCACTTTTATCCTGTCTTACACAAATTATGGAAGATGGCAAAAAGTGAGCAAATTCTTGATAACTTAATACATGGATAAAATAAAAACCAAGTACAAACAATCCAAACCATTAGACAAAATTCGAAGTACTAAAAAAAACGGTATTGGCAAAATAGTGTAATCTGGCAAAATAGTGTAATCAGCATATGGACTGTTCACCGTGTATAAATACACGATAAACAGTTGTAACAGGTGTCCGGAAGAGTAAGCTTACCCTGCTGGCATGCCATGACTGCCATAGCTGCATCCAATCTATTAGGCGAAATCTCAGTAAAGTAGCGTGATTGGCCAATGAACTATCGGTATGCAATGGTTTACAATTTAGAAAACAATGATAACTAATTGATGACAAGCGTTGACTGTGACCAATAACAATAGTTGTATAGTCATCATCAGTGTCTGCTATTGAAACACTGTTATCTGTTGAGGTTTCAATTACCAAGTTGTACGTGACTTGTAGGGTCGCCTGTCTGACCTTGTGGGGTTTCTCTGGGTCCTCTGGTATCCTCCCACTGCCAAAATACCCTACATGCAACCGAATTATTAAAATAAAATTGAACCATATGTGAAGTCCCGAAATGAACAAGTTTGTGTCAAGTGGACGTTAAACCCCTTCACCTGTTGCATCTGATTAATTGTATGTGTTAGGTATGTGACAGACAGGAGTGGAGATACACAATATGTCGTGATATATTATGATACATATTTTTGGCTTCAATATATTTTAGAAATGAAATATTAAAACATCTGATAATTTGTATAAAGAAGTTTGTTGATGGCTATCCACTCTTTGGTTATATACATACTAGTATACTAAATGACTGTAGAAAATACTGGCAGAAAATTTGGGCTTCTACATTAAGGTAATTTTTATACGCCCACATAGAAATGTGGTCGTATATTGCCGTCGCCCCCGTCCGTCCGTCTGTCGGTCCGTCCGTCCGTCCGTCCATCGTCCACAATTTCTTGTGAACGCTCTAGGGGCTAAAATTAATACCTGATTGATTTTAAATTTATACACAGTGTTTAAGATCATGAGAGGAAGACCCCTATTGATTTTCAGCGATTTCCGATAATTGCTGTCAGAGTTATGGCCCTTGATCACTTCAAAAAATCTTGTGAACGCACTAGAGGCTAAAGTTAATATCCGATTGACTTTAAATTTATACACAGTGTTAAAGGTCATCAGAGGAAGTCTCCTTTTGATTTTCAGCGATATCCGATAATTGCATCCAGAGTTATGGCCCTTGATCACTTTGAAAAATCTTGTGAACGCTCTACAGGCTAAAGTTAATATCTGATTGAATTAAGATTTATACACAGTGTTTAAGGCCATGAGACAAAAAAGCCTAGGGATTTTCACCGATATCCGATAATTACTGCCAGAGTTATGGCCCTTGATCACTTTGAAAAATCTTGTGAACGCTCTAGAGGCTAAAGGTAATATCCGATTGAATTTAAATTTATACACAGTGTTTACGGTCATGGAACGAAGAAGCATAGGGATTTTCAGCGATTCTCGATAATTACTGTTAGAGTTATGGCCCTTGATCACTTCAAAAAATCTTTTGGATGCTCTAGAGGCTAAAGTTAATATCCGATTGACTTGAAATTTATACACAGTATTGAAGGTCATGAGACGAAGAAGCCTATTGATTTTCAGAATATTAAGTGTTTCGTATACTAAACGTTAGCATGGGGGAGAACTTTATCAAAGCCAAACAAATTCAAATGATTTTCTGATAATTACATAATGAGTTGTTACTTGTTATATGATTTTAGTGTATTATAAATGTTTCATTACTGAAAAAATTTAAATATGCGACAACTCTTGTTGACTGCCCGGGCGATTTAGCTGCTGTGGGCGTATATTTTGTTGCCTGGCAACCTATCTTTATTTTATAACTTTCTCACTGAAGCAAATGGGGTTTGGTGTCTCTTCAAAGTAATACTTCTGTCATATTGAAATGAAAAAGAGAAGTTCGCTTGGACAGTACTTTTTTCGCCTACTGTAGCCTTAGTTGATTTCCATGGGTCAAGGGTTCATCTACAAACATGCAGATGGGTACTTGGTTGGACCTTGGTTCTTTTATTCCAATCAAGCACCTAGCCTGGCCGTTCTTCCATGTCATTGTGCAGTCTCTCTCTACCTCTGATAAGTGGAGGCCAGGCTTGAATAATCCTGAAGGTTTTTCTTGAACCAGACTGGGAATCAAACCCTACAGTTACTATTGTGAAGCAAGATCTGTCCCTAGAGCCCCACTGTCACAGAACACAAGCATGTCAATGAGTCAAGTGGTTTAGTTTCGATTCCCAGCTTCCCCAACCCCCCTACCACTCAAGACCCCCATGCACAAGCAAGTTATTGAAATATAATTAAACTAATTTTAGCTTTGAAATGTCCTAGATTGTGTTATATTTGGATGCTTGGATCCAGGAGTGTTACAAAGTAACATGTGGGTGAAAATAAAATTCAACCATTCTGAATGTCAGAATTCCAAAACTCCTTCTTTATTCCTCAAAAAGGCAGAAGAGCTACAGCTTAAGGGAGACAACTTGAATCTGCTTAAACATAAGGTTTCAGACCACAATGATATAGAATATAACACAATATGACAATTGTGTTAAGTGGATGTTAAACCCCAGTTCTCTCTCCACCGCCACTTATATATATAGGAGTATTATTTTAGCTATATTAATTGTCTGTTTCAAAACAGTTGGGATAATATATTTCAGATGAGTGTATATTATATTTCAGAAATGTGAGTTCTCATCGTGCCGAACTAGAAGGTTTACATACCCCAGGATTTCAACTATTGATGGCATTAGTTCAACAGAAATTAGTCACGCCTGAAAAATATGTGTGGAATTTATTTCTTCCCTCTATTTCATCACCTACAACAGCCTCAGTTAATTTCCTTTCCGTGTATTTAAGTTCATTTGACCTGCCTGAAAACTATAAACCAAGTATTCTAGGTTCTGGAGAACTGAGTAATACTGTGGGTCATCCATTGCGTTTACACCTACTGGACTGGCTTCTACCCAAACGAGAAACCAGAGAAATTTGTGATAAGAAACAATACATTTGTGATTCCAACAATCTAAGTTGTGTTTTGATTGGACTGATTTTACGGAACCCAGAAATAATAAATCAAGTCAAAAATCCAAGATCTAGAGACAGTCATCTGAATAATTTAGAAAAGATATATTTGCAAAGTAGTTTGGATTGTGAACTAGAATTTGAAATGTCTTTAACATGTGATAATTGTGAGACAAGTATAAATAGAACATGTCATATGTCCGACTTGTTGGTTATTTTATCTGAGACGTTTGAACAAGAAGTTGTATATTATGATGATGTTACAGAATTTCAGGTGAGAAAATATAACATAAAATTAACATTCTGAACTTGAATGCTTCATTTTTTTTGCTCTAATTTCTATATTATATTGACGGTGAGGAACAGCTCGACAAATGTAGTTTTCAATTTGTCAATTGTCCGCAATTCAATTAATGTGTGTTGGCAATAGATGGTATGGTATGTGAATTAAATTGACTCAAATTTTACATTATTAAAAGCATTTTGATAAAAAAACAGTCCATATGCTGATTACACTATTTCGCTAGATTACACTATTTTGCCTATACTGTTTTTTAGGACTTTGAATTTTGTTTTATGGTTTTGATTGTTCGTATTTAGTTTTTTTTATGTATCTTTTTTCTTTTCAGCTAATTGATTTGGAAAGTTTAAGCATACTGTGTTCGGTTTTATCAAAGTGTCTATATCATTTATTGACGTTAGATATTTTATCTAGTGACTCATGTCATACATCCAGTATATATACTAGTCTACATAAATTAATGAAGAAACTTTCGACATGGTTCTGTGAATTTGTTACTAAAGAAGGAATAAATAAATTAATGGGTGTAGTGAAGAATCTACAAGAAATGTTTTTTATTCTGTATAAAGATCAACATGCATTTGTTATAATGGAGATAAACCGAGCATTAACACCATCACGACTTATAGATCAACTGGTGGAAATAACTTTAGATAAGGTTTGTTTTTACATTTATTTCAGTTTATATAATACTACCAATCAGGTATTGTGTAGTTGTTGTTGTCTAAGAAGAAGTTTCTGTGTTTAATGTTAGTTTCCAACCCTTACTGGCAAATTGTTCAAATTTGTTAAGAATCGTCGAAAAATATTGGGTTCCTACTGTTGAGTAGTTTTAAATGTGTAGATTTGCTACTTTTTTCTTTCCTGAGGGTGTACAGAATAATTATCAAACTAATTTTATCAATTTGCCAACAATGGTTTAAAACTAAACATGAAATACAAAGATTCCTGCTAAAACAGCACGTCTACACGATACCAGAGTTGTTTTTTAATATTTTATGATATATAAGGTGCTGTCTTGTGTGTGTAAAATGAGTAGAGCACTGATCTTTGAATTTCTATTTTGGGGTTCTTTTTATTCTCATGTTCATTATGTTGAGATGTGTAGATTATACCTTTCAGTTGATTAAAATTGAATACCATGTCTAAAGTGTCTTTCATTTCTTACGTTAGATTTTCTTTAAAAGTAGAAAAATTGTTTTCAAGCTGTATATTTTGTTGAAATGCACTGGAACATGTTTATTAATGTGATTTCTAGTTGCCACGTACAAATAGCAACAATAAATTACCAGAAATTCGAAGGAATCGACAGTCTACTAGTAAAATACGTCCACTTGATGATTTTGAAGATCTTGGTTTTGATGATTTTCCCTCTGTAAGCTTATCTAATAAAACTAATGATAATAATGAAGATATGATGGATATTGATATGGATACAGAAATACCAGATAGTCAAGATTCTGATGATATTAAAGAACAATCAGAAGGTTTGTATTAGTTGTTTTTTTGTTGACACAATGTTGGTGACAATGTGTGGTCCTATATGATAGTTACTTTACTGATTTTCTCAATAAAAACCTCCTACTGATAATGTTAATTTATACTTGGTACGGGGGTCAAGGTGGTTAAGTGGGTAAGCTGCTGGCTAGCTAACATGGAGGCTGGGTGATCGATCCCTGCATTTGCTAAGAAAGTTCATCCAGATTTTCCAGTGTGGTCCCCCTTAGCATACTTTGCCAGCAAATTTTAGAGTGGGTTGGGGTATGCAAAAATTAGACTTACTGGTAGATGGAGTCTTGAAATATGCTAGCATATTTTACTGGCACTGTTTTAAAAAAATAAAGATCTAGGGATTTAGAGGTTAACAAATGAATATAAGTGAAATAGCCCTAATCCACTTGTTTATATTTATTTTGTAAAGCCATGTTTATCTGAAACAAATAATTTTTTATATAATTTCAGTTTGCTTGAGTCTGTTGGCTGCTGATAGTTTAACAGAATCTCAATCTTTGAGACTAGAAGTTATCCGTCTGTTATGTTTATGGTGTGGCCATGATAAAAGTATGGCACCATCAACCATATTATTCAAATCTGATGTCACAATAAACATTATTAAAGATAAATTATTCAAACTTTTGGATGAAGACATGTTTGATTCACATAGAGCTATTGATTTACAAATAGTAAGTATAGCATAATGTGTACAAAGTCACAAAAAGCAAAATATGGAATTAAACTTGGAAATTAATTTCTTCCGAATTTATCTCAAATACACCTTCTAAAGATTAACTCATGCAACATGTGCATTTTTCAATAAAATACAAGAAATTTGAGTATAGACAAGACATAAAGATATAATGAAAGATATAAGTATGAGATGTACAATGATGTTTGATATTTAATTGAATTAAATTTTTTCAGTTGAGATGTTTAATGTATGGTTTAACTACAGAAACACATAAAGTTACAGACGGAGATCTAGAAAATCTTGCTGATGGTGTTAGGTAAAAAACTTAGTGTTTCATTATCAAAATCTTTCAGGGTCTTTTTATCTGGCTACATGAACTAGTCAATGTTTGAGAACTCTTCTTGACTGTCAATTTATAGGCCAGAATATCGAGTCTAGATTGTGTTATTGAATATTTAATATAGATTTCATAATTTGAATATATTTTTTTATACAGAGAAGTGGCTAAGAACCAGAGAAGAGATCAAGAGATTTGTCATCTTTGTTTAAATATGATTAATATATTAATACCATATTGTATTGATAGTATGGCTAGTAAAATTAAACTAGATTCCAGAAATGTATTATTGTGTCTACTTACAGCTTTCTGGTAAGTTTCAACTTCTTTTACAATCTGACCATTTTATCATTCCTAATCTGTGCCTTATGTAAATGGTATTTTAATGAAGTTGTTAGATATAGTAAAAGTGATAGTCGATATTTTAGTGTGAGATTTTTATTGACAGTCTTCCTCTATGAAATAATACTATTAATAATAGTGTAAAGCTCTCTATCAATTGGCTGTAACTCATGCTGTCTGTTACCAGGGTATTTATTTATAGTTTTATGTTGAATCTTGATTTTTTGCAGGAAAATGTCTAATGAAAGTCAGTACACATCAGCTGTAAGGTTAAAATTGGTTTGTTGTATGGAAACATGCGTTAAGGTAAATAGAATTATTGTTTTGACGTTTGTTTAAAATGTGATGATTTCACATACTTCTAGAACATAAGAAAGCGTGTATTTTTCTGTCAATGATTTATTTAGTTCTAAATTCCTTAGTGCTATATGTGGGGTAATTAATCTAATTATGCATTGATAACATGGATTAAAATACAAATAATACAAACCACATGTTGTGAGATGAATCATATTAATTCACTAGATGGTTTCTAGTGGAATGCTTGATTTTCAGTGCAAATGTTTGGGGATTCATTCCTGTCAACATTTATTCCTGTCACTTTTCTATCAGTCCTGACAACTGGGGGTGTGAGAGCAGAATCGTGATGCGATTAAGCACAGCTAATATGTTCCAGCTGTCATGTTTGTTGAGATAATAGTCTTATACAGACCATGGATGCATTGTAGCTCGAAATCCACCTTTTCACTCGATTGTAACTATATCAGGGATTGAGAGAATTCTGAAATGTTCAATCGATGACTCTTCCATGATAGAAGTCAATGGTGCACAATGTATGATGATAATGCAATATTAATGATACAAGTTTACTTTTCAAAAGTACTTTTACAAACTTAACTTCTATGGAGTCTCAGTCAAATTCTGAATTTATCATGTATCATGTGATTATTGAATACCGGTAAATGATATTTTGTATTTTTGTAGTATGATCCCAAAGGTGAATGGAGTATGATGAAATCAAAAGGGAATAATAATGAAACGGAGGACATCTTGGTATCAGAAGAGTTAATCAAATGTCTAAAAGATTATAGCCACGAAGTTCGACTCTTTGTTTCTACTGCTATTCAGAGGTAATAAGATGTCTATGTTCATTTCAATTTCTATACATATCTTGCATTCAATAAAAATTGTTTTTTGTCACATACCTAGAGAATGTCTTTATAATGTTACCAAGAAATATTGAAGATGAAAGTAATCCAGTTAACAGATTTTACTGGTTTCATCGTAAAAGACTAACACAGCATTTTACAGCATTAATTTCTGCGAACAGTACTTCACCATGAGTATAATTTCTTGCTCTCTGTTTTTTTCTTGTGCAGTATCAACAGCATTTAAATGAGGGTTGATATAGTTTATTTAATTAATAAAACTGTTGACAGTTCAAAGATCATATCTCCAATTCCCTCATTTTTTTCTTCAGTATTAAAAGTAATTGTCAATACCAGGTTTGAGTACTCTAATAAACTATGAAAAAGAGCACCAGAGATTTATAATTTTACTTTAATATTAAATAGATTATTTTGGTGTGATATGACAGATATCAAAGACCCTGAAGATGATAAAATATTTGTTACTATATACCAGATATGTCATGATTTATTAGATATACCTGTAAGTAGGTTTTACTAATTACATATAAAAATATAATTAATTCCAATCATTATCTTTTCTCTAATATCAATAGTTTAACAGATGTTGTCTTGAGCTAGATTCGATAAGACAGGTTCATATTTTTCGGAAAGGTGAATTGTATTTTGGCAAGTGAATGAACGTTTTTTTTAACCAATCAAATAGCCTCATTCTGGATTGGTGAATGTGGCACTGGTTTATTAATAATGAGGCTCCAGGATTGATTCCGGTACTGACGGAGAAAGTTACTCTGGATTTTCCAGCTAGGTTTCACCTTGTCAGTGATGCAGAACAAAGGACCAGGCAAGAAAAAAGCAATTACCGGTAGTCATTCAGATAGGATGGTATTCTGCACCACACACCTTTTGTGTAGGCCTACACATTGACGTGCATGTAAAAGACCCTTGTAAGTTGTGGCTGCAAACACTGCCGAGATTAGCTGGGTTGGTGGAGAAAAATAAGATGTTAACCCCTTCATGTTCTATACATGTAAGTTAAATGTCACTCAAAGATTATGTTCAAGAGGCCTTATTATGTTAAAGGATAAAGTATCCCCCTCCTATTCTAATTTTTAATGTTAAAATGGTTTTATTACGTTACAGGATAAAGTATCAACAGATCGGAAAAATGATGAGATATTAAATAGAACATGTAGTTTATTATTAACACTAGCTACAATAGCTGTATCTAGTCAACTGTGTGAGAAAAAAGCTGTTTTTGCTTTCTGTCAGATGATAAGGGAAAAAAATCTAGACAAAAAGCTAGTCCACAAGGTAAATAATATGTTCTCTTTTGACATTCATCAGTAAAAAAATCTGCTAAACTTTGAAGCTCAGTGATAGGATGGTGGAATTGGAGACATGCTTCTTTTAGCATTTACAATGTCAGGATAAACTATCTATAACACTGATGCGCGCACACAGTAACCAATAATTAAATTGGGGGTTAAGTTTAAATAGGAACCATTCATCAATATATATACTATTCATATTTTCAGATTTTATGTAAAATTGCAATTAAACTTGGATACAAGAATGTAACATGCTTTCTGATCAGCCATCTTCCATTTATTGTCAACCAATGGCTGACATTGTTATATCCCATAGCAGAGTTTCCATATCAACTACTAGGAATAACTGACATAAAAGACTTTTATAGGTGATTTAATTATATTTTATATTTATTCTCCAATGTGATATCATAGTTGGCTTAAATTGACACATTTTCTGAATGTTGACGCTTTTAGAAGAAGAATACTTTAAAAAAAACAAATATTCTTTGACAAAACCATATTTTACATGCCCAGTGTTCTGTGCATGATGGGTAATCCAAAACACTAGCTGTTTACCCGGCACTGCATGGTTAGAGCCCTGCGATCCTTCCTGGAACTGGTAGTGCTTTGCCACCAGACTGACGTCAGTTCCCACTCAAGCTGCCCTTATTCCCGAAATTCCAGCCCCTGGTGTAGCCGCCAATCCCGAACAAACAAGCCATGGCAGCAGACAACAGTTACAAATTTACATATAATATATTCATTATAAACCATTATAAACCATAATTTCTTACTACATATGATATAATTATTGTATTATAGTTCTGTATGTCAGACTTACAAGTTTAGTAATGTTTTTATCTTGCTTATAAAAGGTTTTATATAATTTACTTTATATAATTATTTTAATTTTATCAGGACGTACAAGCATATATTAATACCAGAACTGTTTATGAAAAAAGAGATAGAAACTATAAAGACAATATGTAGTGATATAGAAGAAGATATGAAAGTTGTGATATTAGACTGTGTTCCACGTATAGTTGTTCATATATTACCATTGTTTGCTGTCTCTAGTAATAAGGAGCTACAGTCTGATACCCATGTTAGAAGACGTCTGGCTATGGCTACTACATCATATAATACATTATGTCAAATTATAACCAAAGAGGTATACCTTTTATAGATTGTTTATCAGGATCTTCTGGCTTGGTTCCCCATTGTCAGTGGTTCAGGAGGGAGGTCTGGCATGGTACAATGTATTGTCATTAGTATGGGATGAAAACCAAAGGTCCTGTGTACCCATTGCTGTGGACGTAAAGGACAACTCGATAGTTGGATATAGTGCCACTTTCCGGGCAAAATTTCTCTCGTAGCACTGTGTGTTGGTCTTCATTAGCCAAATTGGCACAGAAAAGTTAAACCCCATTTCATTTCCTTTATAGATTTATAGTAGTTTTCATATCCCAAAAAACTTGACATACTACTGTTTAAATTGCATGAGAGCCACATCAAACATACAAGTTAATGTATACGTAAAAATATATTATGAATTTGTCATTCGTGTCTTTAAGTTTTTAAAAACTGTGTTTAATTTTTTTTGTAGGAATTTAATAAAGCTATTGTTGACAATTTACATTCTATTGTTGTAAATATATTGATGTGTCTTCATGATGATGAACCAGGAAATATTAGGTATGTCAATATTTTAACGGTCATCATTTTGATAAAAAAAACCATTTATCTCTAATTAATGGTTTAACCCTATTTCTGTACGACTAGATTTAAATGTTCATTTTTAATGTGAGGAATATCATCACCTGAATCTGGCAGGCTTTCTCTACCTATATGGAAATTCCTAAATCTTTCGACAATAATTTTCTTTTTCCCCATTTTACTTTAACCATTTTATGTTTTCAGACCTGAGCCAAACCCACCTTGTTATAATCGCTATATTATTTTATCAACGTTAGATTATCTTACTACCAGTTTTTCTGGTAGTCCATCTTTAGTTACTGTTCTTATTAAAACACAAGTAAGTATACTAGATTATATTCTCCCATCTCATTCTTATTTTTAGCTGAAAATAAAATCTTCTATGGTGTAGTTCAGTCATTGGGCTAATTGGCTAGTCCTTTGGGTTTGATAAATGTCTAATTTTTGGGGTATCTTTCAAAAAAACAAGTAGCATTTCTCCCCATCAAGGTAGGTGAAATCAAGGCAGGGTACACAGATTCTTTTTTTAATAATACACAACAGCCACTTGTTATTTGAGAAAGTCAGGTTGCTTATAACTTTTTTTACTCATGATATCATTGAATGATAAAACAAACCTGCCTAACAAAAAACCTACTCTTTTTGCTATTACTGATGTTCGACTTGATATTCTTTGTTACATACAGAATGCCATACAGAGGATATTGTTAGAGTTATCACTAGCTTTATCACATGAACACAGATTACATGAGAAACAGCGAATATTAGAGATGTATCAACTATTTATAAAACTATTATTACAAGTCTTTCATCAACAATTAGGTGGTAGTTGGGTCTATGTTTTACGAGATGTTTTATTTAGACTGGTGTATACTCTCATAGATATACAAAATAACACGTTAGTACCCTTATATATCTTTATACCTTCAGTTCGAATATTATAGATAGTGTTTTAAATGTAATAGATGTTAGTGTATTTGATGTGAAGATAGGATAAAATGTAATTGATATAAAAATCAATCTGATTAAAGCACAGATCCTATTTCGTTTGGTTTTTCTAGTTCAGAATTTCGTTTTAGTCGTCTTTACTACACCAGGATCTGGAAGAGTTGTTATCAGTGACGTGTTCCGGATGAAGTTAGGTATTAGCCAATGTAACGGTTTGTTACATCAAGCTTTTGGCCTTGTGGTAAACCACTAAAAACGTCAATGCTGAGCAATTAATCATTATCTGACATCATAGGGTCAAAAGTCCCTTGTTTTATCCCTGATGTGAACTTCCACTATAACTTATACAAAAACGAAACAAAATATAGACCTTGTTTTAATCAGATTGTATGAAAATGAAATAAGATGTTGGCAGTTGTAATAATATTAATTATAATTGATATGAATTTTTACTTAAATGTATTTTTTATATATTAAAGTTAAATGTTACTGAAGTAGAATTGTTTTTGATGGCATATAGAATATGAGAAAAAAATTTGTAATGTCATTAGATATTGTTTTTAATTTGGCAGGAATATTAAAAGAGTACATGAAGTAGATGTTATATTAGAGATGTGTTTAAATCTCTTACATGATGTATGTAAAGTAGCTGTTGAACACTGTCCTCAGGTAAATACTTTCAGTTATATTTCTAATAGCTAATACAGGAGGACTGCATGATATACAATAACAAATTAAACATCGCACTAGAAAACCTTAAGACAAAACACTTTTGCCAATACAATAAAACACAAACATGGTAAGTCGTAAGAGACACGTGAAATCAAGTGAATGAATCTCGCCATAAATGTCAACTGATCTGTGTAGATTGTGCCCTATGTATGAGACATTGGCATTGTCTTATTTGTAAATATTTCATTTTATGTATTTGGCTTCGTCAGCTTTTATTATCATACATGTATATGGAGTATATTAATAATTGTTTGATTGTTTGCAGGAATTATGTAAATATTTACGTCTAATAACAAGTCATGTGATTACTTGTGTCAAGTATGGAGGTGCTATCTGTGATATAGCTAAGTCTATTTTGCAACTAGTTGTTCTAGACAACACTAACGTTATGAAGCCTGGAATTATGAGACTTGATTCTTTTCCATCTGCTGATTATTTTAAACAATTTGAAAAGAAACGAAATCAACTAAAGAATGTTAAAGAAGAAGCTGTCACTTTGCAGAAGGTACACTATCAGTCTTGATCCTTTATCAATTTTTAGTCCATCAGGCTTATGTTATACCCTTGTCCATCAACATTTTTTTTTTTCATTTCGAACAACAATTTATTGGGATGTCGACTCTTGGGTAGCTTAGCAGTTAGCAGCAAACCAATAAAAAAAGTTACTAGACCTTTAGAACTTGTAAATGGAGACATTTTCTCGTAGACAGAGAAATTATTAATATATCGATAGCCTAATCCAACCCACAGATTGGCAATTAAGCCCAGTTGGTTTCTTGGGGATGTAGATAAAGCTAACATTATTCCGAAGTAATTTTGTATTTCATCTTATAGTATTAATGACCACAGGTTTCACTTTCTGTTCATAATCAAGTGGTTGGAGACAGAGAAATTATTAATATATCGATAGCCTAATCCAACCCACAGATTGGCAATTAAGCCCAGTTGGTTTCTTGGGGATGTAGATAAAGCTAACATTATTCCGAAGTAATTTTGTATTTCATCTTATAGTATTAATGACCACAGGTTTCACTTTCTGTTCATAATCAAGTGGTCGGATGGTGATTTTCCATATTCTTATAAAAGAATGAAAAACTGTTTAAATTATTTAATCTGGAATATTTCAGTTCCACCAATATATATGTTTGAACTTCTATTTTATTCCTTTTTTTAACATGATTATTATTATGTAGTTCAATTAGTTTGCGATTATTATTTTGAAGGAGTTAGAGTTTTTTCTAGAAGTATGTGAAGAAGATAGTAATGGACCATGTAGTTATAAACAGTTATTATTACATTTATATAAACAACTTACATCTACTGATCCTTCATATCTTATTCTACAGTTAAAAAATAATATAACAGGTAAAATGTTAATATCAATAAACAAACACATTCAAATATTATTTTTTCGCTTGTGTCAACCTTAGATTAGCAAGTTTCATGACATTAATACCATGACAAAGTTTGATAGTGAGCATTAAGAAAATTGATTGCTCAATGCCTTATCTATATATGTATTTGTGACTGTTGTTTTCGGATTTGGCAGCTACGCTATGGTATTTTGGGAATAAGGGCAGCCCGGGGACAGAAGTGACTGAGACCTGATGGTGTTGCACTACCACATCCAGTTTTGAAGTTATATTACTCAAAGTTTCACAAATGTCATAGGGCTCTACCGGTGGAAAGCTAGTGAAACAACTGGTCAAAATTAAATTAGCAAGTAATAAATGAGTGTCAGCTTTTTGATTTGGGATTGAGGTGGAGGGATGTCAATATTACTGTTTGGTTGTTAATATACCTGAAATAGATGTTTCTGTTTTACATGGTTAAATAATACAGATATTTATATTCTAGACAGTGAAGTGTCCATTTTACATAGTTTAGTAAGAAGGTTGTTGGTGTTGTTACAGTCTGGTAATATAGAAGAGAAAATGGAAGCAGCCAAATGTCTAGGTGTTATTGGACCTGTTGATCTATCTGTACTAGCTCTCTCACAACAACCTGCTAGACGAGGTCTTCGTGAAGCTTTAACAGTTTATGACTTCGATCCAGATAGTGAGAAATATTGTCGCATTTTTCACCAACTTGACCAATATCTTTGTGATCCCAGGTACGTGGTATAGTACAGAAGTTTTTAGAGTCATTCTTTAAACCAAATAAATTATTCCCAGATCCCTGGCTCCTCATTTTTAACATCTCTTGCTTTTTAGACCTGACTGAAACTATGGAGATCTTGAGAGACCTAATTGATCATCCAAATGTCTGTAGATTGTGTCAATTATGTCACAAAAGATAAAAGAGATATAAAAAAAACTTATATTTATACTTCAGCATAGACATTGTTAAATGTGCTGGTGAAGTTCTCAAGAGTATGTTGGCTACTAAAACAGGAATAAATTTCTCCACAGAATATAAAGATAGAATGTCTGAGAAAGATTACCTATTTCATTATCTTCAACCATTTAGAACCAAGAAAAAGGTATGCTATATAGCTATATGTTAGTAAATATAACTTTTAATACACTAGTCATTCATCATTATAAAGATTGTGGTTTTATTATTCTTTGAAAATATATTATAACTCCTACTTTTTTTATAGCTTGTACATAATAATAAAATTGTTAATTTTTAGTTTATGGAAACTGTGTCTCCCCCAATATCAGTAGATAAGTTTGTTGCTGTTATTGATAAAGAAGATTTGTGGATTCCAGCCTCAACAGATCATGACGTATGGATTACCCATTTAACTTGTGATCTTTTAAAATCTGAATCAATTCACGATGACCTTCTATATTTACTGCATCCTCTCTGTTCATTAAAAGTAAGTACCTATTCTACATGTGTTTTCTACATCATTTCTGTAAAATGTAACTGATGTAAAATTAATGTTAGAGTAACGCTCAAATAATTGCTACTAATGCATGCCATTATTATGTCTGAATTTCCAACTAATTATTCAAGTATTGGAATATACACACACTGGTATGGTTATTTAATTCACAAGTTTTGAAAACCAGAAAAATTGTTTAGAAACCTATCTTAAAATTAACGTTTGACTTAAGAGGTATTTCTATGGTAAAAGTTGCCATAACCATTCTGGCATTGATTTAGCATTTCATATAATATAACAGTAAAATTTTCTATTATTTGAGGCTAACCTAAATCTAAAATTAGAAATCTATGAGTGGCGAGTAGCCGTCCCAGATTTCTCTCAAGAAGTTACTAGTTTCGTTCATTTTGAACTCATCAGACTTGAATGAAATTGTGCGGGTGTTCCCTTTATATAGTCGTCGGGGACCGGAGCACAAAACAGATCTCAGATGGACCTGCGCAGTGCTGTATCACCGGAGCAACTGCTTCCGTTTAATAGTGAACAGAGAGACGGCTAAAGAATTTGCCGTTTATAAAATGCTTATTTGCATAGACTCAAGGCTCCCAACCCATTTGACTTTTGTCGTTTAAAATTATATAAACAAGTGGGAATTATTTGGATAACCGGACTTGGTTATCGAATTTGTGTGATATACGTACTAAGCTTTTTTAGTGTTAGATTGCATAATTTGGAACTCCTCCAGACATGCACACTAAGTCTACAAGTAAACTTAGTTTTCAACTGCTATTTGGCAATTGTGCTGTCGAGTAATATTATCATGACGTGATAGAAATGCCTAGTTGTCTTGACTAAGTTTTGGAGTTGTCATATATATCGTGTATGTTGGCGCGGTAAAATGGACGGGTCTCTAAAATGAGGAACCGATCAACTCTGTCGTTATAGGTTCTCCGTTATAAATGCCGGGTAAGGAATATGATGTGACGATCTGTCACGTAAATCTTCTGCTGGTTTGCTAAAAACATCCAAAGTAATAGCACTAGGGTTTTCAGTGATATTATGAAGCTTAAACACCTTTCATCGCGTCGAGAATTGGTGGGCGATAGCCGCCATTGTGACGTCACGGGAATTCCCCTACCTATAGGAGTAATGGCTACGTGCGAAATATGTCGACAAGAATTGATAAATAGAGGTCCTGCAAATAAAGTGGGTTTTCAATGACTGATCTCGACTGAGACATAAATCATATGTCACGTGGCAGGATTTTCTTTGAATCTTTTTTAATCGAAATGGGTTTAAGAACGTTGCAACGGACGGCCATACAATTTTATAAGATTTAGTCCCGAAGGGTCCCCTAATACTTTATATTTATAACCTAAATCTAACTTAAATGTAGTAAACAAGTACGTTGAATTCACATCTAGTTGCTGTAAAGTTTTCCACTATTTGATGGTGTCCTATTATTATGTACATGTGTCCTTATCTTAAAGGGACAGTCCCGTATTATACAGAGGCTCAAAAATAAAAGTCTGAGAATGTATGAAAATAAAACGCCAAAATATAGGGGAATGGTGTATATACCTTGTCTCAAAATTTCAACTCAAAATATTGAGTCATTTGGACGTGAACGCCAAAATTGATTATCCGGACACTAACCCTTTTAAGATTGATGGTCATTTTTTTCATTTGGTGACCTTATAATCGATTAACGTTTCTTGAGAGGTCTATACAGTGAATGACCCATGTACTGTTCTTGATAACAAAAGGTAAATTTTAACTACATATTATTTTTATAGAAAATAGTCTGGTTTTATCCAGATACTGTATGATACAAAGGTCTCCATTTCCAGATGCAGACTGTCAGGTTTAAGTTATTTACAAGCGTATCATAAAAATCGGGTTAGTTGATCGGCCTTAGATAATGGGTTGTAAATGATTTTAACACAAAATTAAGCAGTTTTATTCCCCCAAAAGTTATCGGGATTGGCCCTTTAACATTATTGTCACACTTAAAACAGCCACATTATAAATGTCTATTTTCCATTAACTGACGCTATCCCAAATCTGACAAAAATGACGTTAAAGTGACGATAAATTCACATCAGGTTGCTATCTAGGATTCAACTGCTCGTTGTACATGTATACATATGTGTCCTCATCTTTTTCTCACACTTAACCAGCCCCATTATTAATTTGTATTTCAGCCTGACCTGTGTGATTTAGTGTTACCGTATATTATATATGATATATTATTAAATGGTAGTACCAACCACAGAGATGTTCTCTCTCATAGAATTAATTCATTCTTTAAAGCTCACTGTAAACAGAAAGGTAAAAATACCTTATTATTGGAATATCATCAATTCACATGTTCAACATCCTTGTTGAATTATTAGTAAACATAAATCTTATTTATTTGTGGTATGGATTGATTAATTAATGTGCTTGTCATACATGATAAAGAATATTGAAAGACTAATAAGAAAAACATAATATTTTCTGTTGTTTTTTATTGTTTTTAAAGGTAAAGTGCCATGTATCAGTAAAGATATGAAGTCTGTTCAAACCATGTTAGATGTTATACAGTATCTAAGACAACAAGAACGACCCAAACAAGGGTAAGCAAAATATCATTTGTTTTGAATCCCATCATGTGTTTGTCTTTCATCAAAGGGAATTAACTTTTATCATTTTTGATGAATTTTGAAACATAAACTTTCGTGTTATATGGTTGCATTTACTTGTGGATTTTTAGAAAACGTACAACTAACATATAAAATTTAAGTGAGATTGTAGGTTTACCTGACATACTTTAACAAGTTAAATCTGATTTTGAACTACCTGATTTCAAAGGACATACACCTTATTGATAGTTCAAATTACTATGTCGTGATCCTAAAAAACAAATCCTCCCTAACTATCTGTTTGAGTAGACACTGTCTATTATTGTTTTTTAATGTTAGTAATGATATTTTATCTGGCCTGTATTGGGTTCCAGTTGCTGAACTCTTTTGACAGTTTTGAAAGAAAAGAAAATCATGGTTGATGCCATATAAGAGGAGTGATGAATAATATTAATCTTATCTTACAGTCATACAGTTAAAACACCCTGGGATAATAATTTCTGGTTAGATGTTAACTATTTATATATTGCTAAATCTGCTCATTTCTGTTCGGCGCACTTTACATCTTTATTGTATGCTGAAATATGGTTTGACGTCTGCAAGTAAGTTTGTGACAGCTTTTATATAGAGTTAGATAAAGAGTTAATAAAACAATGGTATAATAAGGGGATTAATTTGAGTAATGTGTTATTGATTTGCTAGCTTAGTAAACTAAATATCACCCTTTGAAGAATGATTTCTTTGGATTTTTGAAATAAAAACCAATGCTCAAAAGGATTAATGATACCTGTTTTTTAACCTTGTTGTCTCACCAATTCTTTTGCACTCTTATTACTTAACATTTTCACAGGAGAAATGAAAGTAATATAAAAAATATGGATTTGAATTTGGCATGTAATTTTATGAATAAAATAAATTTTAGAATGCTTGTAAGATATAATATTACTGGTAAATATTTATATATATTTGTTATTTTATTAGAGAAGAATCATATGGAGGCCACTCAACTAATGGATCACAGTCTCAAGGAGAAATTAACAGTCAAGAGATAAACTATAGTATGGTAACAAGTTCAAAGATGAATGAAGATGTAGATTTACAAGATTTAATGTTAGAGACATATAGATCTATTGGTGATCCTGATGGTATATATGGTTGTGGTGCAGGCAGATTAGCTGACTCTACATCTAGGTAACTTACAAGTAGATATACCAATTAGAAAGATTAATTCCTGCATATTACATATAAAACAGTCATGTTTATCATAATTATCAAATAAATTTGAATTAAATTTTCAACAACCCAAATAGTGTAGATATTAGATTACTGTTTGCGTGTTTCTGATTGATTAGATCATTCAGAGGGTTGGATGATCGAATGGTTAGCATGTGCTTGCTGTATCATAAAGCCTGTCATTGAGTCAACTGGCGTGGTTTCGAATCAGCTGTTGTACGTGATGATGAGAAGGGTCACCTGTCCAACCTTGAGGGTTTTCTCTGGGTCCTCAAGTTTCCTCCCACTGCTAAAGACCCCAACGTGCAAGCGAATTATTGAAATAAAAAACCCTATGTTCGTCCTGACACAAACTATAGATGTTAAACCCCATTTCTCTCTCTCTCTCTCTCTCTATCTCTCTCTCATTCACACATTACCCATGTTATTACCCGTGCTCACATTTGGATATATGATCTGAAAAAAGCTAGAAATTTCCATAATTTCTGTTACTTAATTATAGCATTATGGCCCTTGCTGTCTTTGTGAACACTCTGTCGATAAAATTCATCTTCTAATCTGCTTGAAATATATGTACAAAGATTCCTGTCAATTTTGGCTGACTGCTGCTTAAGTTATTTGCTGTGGTACACTTGTTAATATCGTGTGAATAATCTGGAAAAAGAAGTATATCAGCTGACCTGATATATATAAGCATCTTTGTGCTTGTTGTCGTATCCTATATACTGTAATTCAGCTATAACAATTGTAAACATTGCAAATAAATATTGTTTAAACCATCAGCTGACCTGCATATGCTTTGTTTAGATAAGAGAGAGAAATAAACAGACTGTGACAAATTTTTTGGTTGACTCAGGAGTGACTATGCTGCTCTAAGCACATATTTTTAATTGCTTGGCAACACATCTTCAGTTCATGCATTATCACTTTTATGTACTTTTTTTTTCAGTGAACTGTATAGATTTCTATTGGATTCCTCTTATTTTTCAGGATAAAGACATATATACATGAAAATCGTTGGGATAAAGCTGTTGTTACATATAATATAGATATGGCTCTACCTAATAATACAACACAATATGGCTTCTATCAGGTATTATATCTCTTTTCTTATTGAATAATCTAGATATAATGTTAAGTGATGTAATCATGTATTTATAGAACACGTGCTGATTAATACTAATTACAGTAGATATTCTAGGCCTAATGTTGAGCAATGTAATCATGTATTTATAGAACACTCGCTTATTGGTACTATGACATTATATATTCTAGGCCTAATGTTGAGTAATGTAATCATGTATTTGTAGAATACTTGCTTATTAATACTACTAAATTAGATATTCTAGGTGTAATTTAATCATGTATTTGTAGAATACTTGCTTATTAATACTATTAAAATAGATATTCTAGGTGTAATTTAATCATGTATTTGTAGAATACTTGCTTATTAATACTATTAAAATAGATATTCTAGGTGTAATTTAATCATGTATTTGTAGAATACTTGCTTATTAATACTATTAAAATAGATATTCTAGGTGTAATGTAATCATGTATTTATAGAATACATGCTTATTAGTACTATTACATTAGATATTCTAGGTGTAACGTTAAGTATTGTAATCATGTATTTATAGAATACCTACTTATTTATACTATTGTCTGATCCTTTCATTCATTGCACACTGCATGGTGTAGTTGGTCTAGAAAAGGAAGATGTCTTTGACAGGTTGAGCAGACAAATATATAATTACTTTTGATGCAAATATTTCTTCCTGTTTTTCATAATGAATCGTTTTATTTTAGTCTGTGAAAGAATTTGGTGCCAGCTCATTATTGAATACATGTCTTCAAGGCATGGTAGCAAAAGGACTTAGTGTACCATATGACATTGAAGAGTTGCAATATGAAGCAGCATGGAAAACAGGACAGTGGAATCTTCATGCACCAGTCCGGTAATTATAGATAATTACATGAATGTTGCTTTGATAAACAATGTAGTACTTCTCACTTGTGGGTAAGGAAAGGTATATAAGTTTTTGATTTGCACAAAAAACTTAAAAGGTAGATTACAAATCATCCAGAACATCACTGCAGGAATTATAACGAGAACCACAAAGTTGTATCATCATGGTCAAAATGCCCCTGTGATGTTTGAACTTTTGACCAACTGTAAACCCAGAAGCACTGTTGTGCACCCATTCCTAAGACAGTTTGGTGATAGAAGATTTTGCATCATTGCAGCTAACCTATGTAACCAGTTAACAGTCAGCAATAGAGAATGTCATTTTTTTACCATTTTCATCTAACAGCTAAAACTTATTTGACCTCTCATGTCCCGATTACGAACTTGTCATGATTACGAACTAACTCAACTAGCTATAAATTTTCGGTTTAAAAATTTTGGAAGACTCATATATATTCCTACAGCAGGCGCAATTCAATAGATTTATCGCTGTATAATTTATTGCTGCTGCGCAACTACTGCAGCATTTTATTGAAAAGACTGCAAATCTTATGTCGGTATGTAAATATGTACATACAGGTTATATTATAGTAAAATGTCTGATCTATGTGTATAATATACTTGTACCGTCTTGGTGAGGCAGCAATTAAGTGCATAAAACAGTGAATCAACTTAAATTAAAAAAAAGAGATGAGTGTGAAATATTATTTTGTATTTATGCAGATTAGAGAATGGTATAGGTTTTCATCAAGGTTTATATTGTGGTGTGGAGGCTTTAAAACACAATCAACTATTATTGATGGAAAAGGCCATCTCATCTGCAAGGTAATGTTATAATTCTATTCATTTGGTTTTACTTATAAATTTACTGATCTTCTTCCCAGAGTCAAATATATATTACATAAAGTAAAAAAAAAATTCTGTTATATACTGTCTTTGATGTGTTGGTATTACTTAATAGAATTTTAAAGATCTGCTCAAATATTTATTACATTGACAAAGTGAGTGTCTGTAGTTAACAACTGTAGTCGTCTATGTGTCCCTTTATATTGGGCTTTCAAATTGTAAACATAAATGTCCATTGGAAACAGCTGATTTATATTATATTAAACCTTTGATGAAAACTAGGCTGTGACCTAAAATATTTCATTGTCCCCAATAAGACAAGTAGACAGTTTGTTCATAAATTGATAGTAATCTGGAAGGTGAGGATGATAACCCAACATCTGTTGACATGGTAATAATAACATTGTTTCAATGAAATGTAACTATTTATTCATAATATGAGATATGTAAATATATATTTTTTTTTCTAGATGTGAGATTGTAAATACAGTAGAATTATATGGTGAATGTTGTAATAGTATATATCCTCTATTATCTAAACTACATTGTTTACAACAACTAAATCAGCTCTATACTTTACTTACAACGTATGTATTAGACATCAGAGTTTCTTAAACTAAACACACAATCTACATGCTCCACGTTCTGTGGGGATCAGCATTCAAAATATACAGTATACAGGATACAAAAACAAAACACTACAAGTTGCTTGGGATGATTTTGCACAGATAAGAAACTCTTGTCATTTGCCATCGTCATGTTCAGATCGAGCAGCCATCTAAGAATGGTATTGGTCTGTTTTTATATGAACTTTAGGAAGACAATAGTCATGAAACAAATCATTCATTCCATATTATTTATTTTATGATTTGTTATCTATATTTCTCTAGCTGGTTGTGATTATGTTATAGTATCGGTTTTTACTTCACATAAAATCACCACAAAGGGAAACCTGAGATCAAATTACGTGAAATTTGGAGACAGGGGTTTTTCTGTTGCTGCGCCTCAACTATGGAACAGACTACCATCATATATTAAGGATGTAAAGTCATTGTGTAAATTCAAATTCTTGCTAAAAACATACCTATTCAATGCAGATGATAGGAAACAGTCGTAAATGTGACAGACTAACTTAGCTCCAGTGAGCAAATTTTTGGATACGAGGTGCTATAGAAATGCATTATTATTAATGTTATTTGTAATATATAATTACAAATCTGATATAGTTATATATAATTGTAATTTCAGTAATACAAGAGACTATAAAGAGTTAATAGATAGTTGGAATAATAGTGATGTACCAGTTAATGATTTCTCTAGTATAGAACCAATACTTATATTACGTTCGTCATCACTAAAAGTTCTCTATAATAAAGATGACAATAATCCAGTATTACAAAATGGTTTAATACAAACTTTATTACATCTATCAAAACAAGCTAGAGTAGCTGGTAAATTTCAGGTATAGTATGTTTATTAATAAATTACTATAATTCACCCACATTCCACATTTACAGAACACAATTCGTTACGTTTTTCGCAAAAGCACGAATCTTATATATTTAAAAATGGGTTCCCAGACAAGTATTTATCGGGTACTTATTTCCAATAAAAGCATGGCAATTTTAGTATATTATATGGAAAGTAGAGATATCCAATCCTACTAGAAAAATATTGGATTCCCCGAAAAACATTAATGGAGTGTATTCAGGAATTTCTGAATATGTGATGTCAAAGTTCACACACGAACAATGAGCGCTTGATGTACAAGTTGATAAACTTTATGAAGTGTTGGACGAACTAAAATTCTGAGATAAAAATGACGGAAAAAGACGCGACCAGTGGAGAATCCAAGAATTTATTTTGGATTCGATATTTGTAATAAATAGTAAGAGATTATAGACAACATTGTCTTATGTATGCAATGAATTCTTCTCAGACTTATGAGGGAGGTTAGGCATGTGACATAAACATGACCTAGTTTTATCAAATTTTTATAGCAGGGCATTCCTTTGCAGTTACAATGTTTGAGAAGGATTGGAAGCAAAATTATGACAAAATTAATTAGTTTGAATATGTTTTTAGTCCAAGTATGCCGTTTAATCACTCCGTTTGTACACAGTAATGTAACTTTAAGTATTGAGAATTATGCCTTTAAAATTTGTGCTCTGTTGTTATCTCTGTGCCCATCAAATAATAACATTTATGTAAATGGCGTTCCATTTGCTGATGTATATGTATTAACTATTAAATCCCAAATAAATGTTATTATTTGATGGCTAAATGCAGAATATAAAGTAGACATTGCATAGCCATGACAGATCAATTGTTGATGCTCTTTTTATAAAGCCTAATATAAATGTACAATTGTTTTACTGTAGGTATCTGAACAAGCTATATTTGATCTACGACATATACAACATGATGATATTGGTAGTCAACTACTCACAGACATGGAAGAGGCTAAGCTTTATTGGGCGAGATCAGAAAATGATATTGGAAAAAATCTTATAAAAAAACTCATATCGAATGCTGAAAGGGTTTGTATCAAATTAAATTAGAATTATTTGTAAACATATGGAAAAAGCTCAAATGATAAGAATTAGAGATGGAATGTGAAATGAAGTAAAGCGGTGGACACACTAGCCGAATCAGTCGTCGACGCAAATTGACTATTGTGTCCACTATCCTTCGGCTGAATGATTCACCCAAATAAACCACTTAACTTCCTATTTTTCTGTACCACCATGCTTGTAAAGACAGACATATGCCCTGCAGTGTGCTATGATGCAAATATTTCCCAGACATTAGCGTTTCTAACAACTCTTCATCAAATTTCATCAATCAATGTTTTTATACGCCCACATTTTCATGTTTTTATACGCCCCTGTCCGTCCGTCCACAATTGTTTGTGGACTCTCTACAGGTCACAATTCTTGTCCGATTTTGACGAAACTTAAAATATAGGTTTATCCCCAAAAGATCTCGGCTGCTTTCGATATTGGCATGTATCGGATCAAAACATCATGGATTATGGCCCCTGATTGTACGAAAAATCACGTTTTTAGCTTGTGGACCCTGTAGAGATCACAATTTTAATTCTATTTTGATGAAACTTGAAATGCATGGTTATAACCCAAAGATCTTGGTTCCTTTCGATATTTGCGCATATCGGATCGTAACTTCCTGAATTATGGCCCCTGATTATACGCAAAATCATCTTGGTTTAGCCTGTGGTCCCTCTGGAGGTTACAATAATTATCTGATTTAAAAAATCGTTTGATTATATCACCGTTACACCCTAAGAAAGGTTTAGTTTGAATTTCAGAAAAATGGGACCAACATTGCCGCCATTCGTACGCAAATACTGTTAAAAATTGGTATATCAAGGTTGTGGATCCTGTAGAGTTCAAAATTTTAATTCGATTTTGATGAAACTTAAAATGCATGGTTATAACCCAAAGATCTTGGTTCCTTTCAATATTTGCGCATATCGTATCGTTACTTCCAGAATTATGGCCCCTGATTATACGCAAAATCATCTTGGTTTAGTTTGTGGTCCCTCTGGAGGTTACAATAATTAACTGATTTAAAAAATCGTTTGATTATATCACCGTTACACCCTAAGGAAGGTTGAGTTCAAATTTCGGAAAAATCGGACTCAAATTACCATACAAAATGGCCGCCGTTCGTACGCGAATCCTGTTAAAAAATGGTATATCAAGGTTGTGGACCCTGTAGAGATCACAATTTTAATTCAATTTTGATGAAACTTGAAATGCACGGTTATAACCCAAAAATCTTGGTTCCTTTCGATATTTGCTCATATCGGATCGTAACTTCTTGAATTACGGCCCCTGATTATACGCAAAATCGTCTTTGTTTAGCTTGTGGTCCCTCTGGAGGTCACAATTATTATCTGATTTAAAAAATCGTTTGATTATATCATTGTTACACCCTAAGGAATGTTGAATACGAATTCGGGAAAATTCGGAACGAAATTGCCATACAAAATGGCTGCCGTTAGTACACGAATACTGTTCCTTTCGTTATTTTCACATATCAGATTATAACTTCCTGAATTATGGCCCCTGATTGTCCGAAAAATCGCCTATGGTCCCTCTGGAGATCACGATTATTATCCGATTTAAAAAACTTAACTTTATCACCGTTACACCATACGGAAGGTTGAGTTTCAATTTCAGGGAAATCGGACCATAATTGCCAGACAAAATGGCCACCGTTTGTACGCTAATAGTGTTAAAATATGGTATATCAAGGTTGTGGACCCAGTATAGGTCACAATTTTGATTCGATTTTGATGAAACTTGAAATGCATGTTTATAACCTAAAGATCTTGATTCTTTTTGATATTTGCGCATATCAAATTGTAATTTAATGAATTATAGCCTTTGATTGTAGGGAAAATCACTTTCGATTTTGCTTGTTCTCTAACCATCTCTCGAAAATGTGGGCGTATCCTGCCTGGCAGTGCCAGCTTACTATCTTTATTATATACACCCAAACGAGAATACCTGTTGAACTTTGTTTCTTGTCCTGTCCAAACGACTAATTCCCTTTTCCTTGCCAGTGCCTCCTTTTAGCAACACTGAAAATCTGAAACTTTCTTGACCAACACCAAGATTGAACCTGGTATTTCCTCCTTAGCGAGCCAGCATCACTCCGACTGGGCCATTATTGCTCCCTTCTAAAAAAAAAACACTACATGGTAAGGTAGAAAATTAAATGTTGAACTTAACTTTATTTTTATACGCCCACATTTTCATGTGGACGTATTATGTCGTCGCCCCTGTCCTTCTGTCATTCCGTCCGTCCGTCCACAATTGTTTGTGGACTCTCTACAGGTCACAATTCTTGTCGGATTTTGACGAAACTTGAAATATAGGTTTATCCCCAAAAGATCTCGGCTGCTTTCGATATTGGCATGTATCGGATCAAAACTTCATGGATTATGGCCCCTGATTGTACGAAAAATCACGTTTTTAGCTTGTGGACCCTATAGAGGTCACAATTTTGAACCGATTTTGATGAAACTTGACATGCAGGTTTATAACCCAAAGATCTTGGTTCCTTTCGATATTTGCGCTTATTGGAACGTAATTTTCTGAATTATGGCCCCTGATTGTCCGAAAAATCACCTATTTTAGCTCGTGGTACCTCTGGAGGTCACAATTATTATTCGATTTGAAAAACCGTTCGATTATATCACAGTTACACCCTAAGGAAGGTTGAGTTCAAATTTCGGAAAAATCAGACCAAAATTACCATACAAAATGGCCGCCGTTCGTACGCGAATACTGTTAAAAAATGGTATATCAAGGTTGTGGACCCTGTAGAGATCACAATTTTAATTCGATTTAAGATGAAACATGAAATGCATGGTTATAACCCAAAGATCTTGGTTCCTTTCGATATTTGCGCATATCGGATCGTAACTTTCTGAATTATTGCCCCTTATTATACGCAAAATCGCCTTTGTTTAGCTTGTGGTCCCTCTGTAGGTCACAATTATTATCTGATTAAAAAAATCGTTTGATTATATCACCGTTACGCCCTAAGGTAGGTTGAGTTCGAATTTCGGAAAAATTGGACCAAATGGCCGCCATTCGCACGCGAATACTGTTTAAAAAATGGTATATCAAGGTTGTGGACCCAGTAGAGGTCACGATTTTGATGAAACTTGAAATGCATGGTTATAACCCAAAGATCTTGGTTCCTTTCGATATTTGCGCATATCAGATTGTAACTTCCTGAATTATGGCCCCTGATTATACGCAAAATCGTCTTTGTTTAGCTTGTGGTCCCTCTGGAGGTCACAATTATTATCCGATTTAAAAAATCGTTTGATTATATCACCGTTACACCTTAAGGAAGATTGATTTCGTATTTTGGTAAAATTCAGAACAAAATTGCCATACAAAATGGCCGTCGCGTGTACGCGAATACTGTTATAAAATGGTATATCAAGGTTGTGGACCCAGTATAGGTCACAATTTTGATTCAATTTTGATGAAACTTGAAATGCATGGTTATAACCCAAAGATCTTGGTTCCTTTCGTTATTTGCACATATCAGATCATAACTTCCTGAATTATGGCCCCTGATTGTCCGAAAAATCACCTATGATCCCTCTGGAGGTCACGATTATTATCCGATTTAAAAAAACGCTTGACTCTATCACCGTTACACCATACGGAAGGTTGAGTTTGAATTCAAGGAAATCGAACCATAATTGCCAGACAAAAAGGCCGCCGTTTGTACGCTAATAGTGTTAAAATATGGTATATGAAGGTTGTGGACCCAGTATAGGTCACAATTTTAATTCGATTTTGTTGAAAGTTGAAATGCATGTTTATAACCTAATGATCTTGATTCTTTTCGATATTTGCGCATATCAAATTGTAATTTAATGAATTATAGCCTTTGATTGTAGGAAATATCACTTTCGGTTTTGCTTCTTCTCGAAAATGTGGGCGTATCCTGCCTGGCAGTGCCAGCTTACTATCTTATTGTTTATTTATCATGTAATTTTTGCAGCTTCAGAATGAAAATAATACAGCTGTAAAATTATTACCAATGGCACTAGGTACTTATGGTAACTGGTTGTCAGAGACTAGATCAGAGAATCCTACAGTCATTATGGAGAATTTTCTTGAAAGGGTAAAATATATACAATTCTCTTCTATCATAATATGTGTTTGCCAGAAGTGAACTGATACTGCAAACACTTCTGTCTCTACACTTGGTTCCAAGTGATTTGAAGATTGCAATCTGAGAACCAGCTGTGCTACAACATTGCTTTCTTGGTTTTCTCCAATATTCCACCTTGTGGTGCATGTCGTGTTAAGGGTTGTTGTAGACTGGAAGCAAGCAATTGAATGTTCTGACCTTGTTCTAGGTTTAAAATCATTTAAACCCCTTTGATTGATGCCAAAACAAGTGTTTATGTTATGTCTATCACATGTGTGGGGAGATAAGGGCTTACAGAATGGTTAGCATGTGCGTTGCGCGCTGTATCATAAAGTCTGTCATTTAATCAACTGGCATGGTTTGGATCCCCGGTTGTACGTCACAAGGAGTAGGGTTGCCTGTCCAACCTCGTGGGTTATCTCTTGGTCTTCTGGTTTTCTCCCACTGCAAAACACCCCTACGCACAAGCGAATTATTGACCAATTGTTAGTCTCAAAATGACCTAGCTTGTGTTTAGTGGACATACATTAACCCCCCTCTTTCTCTCTCTCTTGACTATATCTTAATTTATTTCAGATTTTATTATTATTCAGTGCATAGTGGGATGTAAATGATATTTGAATGGTAGGTGAGACATTAAATTTAAAATGAGAAATAAAATTATCTTTTTCAGACCGTAGAATTATTAAGTGAAACAACAGATGATGAATCAACCTGTTTAGAAGCGTTTTTATCATTAGCTAGATTTGCTGATAATCAGTATCAGAATATAGTTAATTATATGAAATCATCTACATATGAAGCTAAACAAGCTTTATTAAAAAAAGCCAAAGAAGATGCGGAACAGTATAAAACAGTTGCTACAGATAAAGAGTATGTATTTTAAGTAAAAAAAATAAAGATTCTACTTATTTTACATGCACAGGGTCACTGCTCAAACATCCCTTATTCTGGATCCAGGCGAGGAACTGTATTTAGTCATTTGAATAGGACGAAAAACTAAGGTCCTATGTACACTTTGGCGTACACAGAAAATCCTGACCCATTTACACACTGTATGGCATATGCTTGTCTTCATTAGCCCTGTCAAAGCAAAAAAGAAGGCTGGTAAACTCCATTTCATTTCAAGAAAATATATAAATTTATATCTGCAAAATTCTATGGAATTGGGATTAAGCTTTTTGGGGCAGTAGTGTAACAAATAAAACCCTGTCTTACTCCTATTTCAGTCGATATTTGAGGATTTTAGAGAAACAATCCGAAATGGATGAAAGAGAATTATCAACAATGAAAGAAGATCGAAGTAAATTCTTACTAAAAGCTCTAGAATTTTATCTACGATGTTTACGATGTGGTGATAAATATGATCTACGGATATTTAGATTAATAGCCTTGTGGTTTGATGATTGTAACTCACCAGAAGTCAATGATTTGTTGATGGTAAGGAATAGTGATTTGTTACACTGACATTTCAAATGTCAAGAACCCTCCATTTGTCTGGTTTATCTGCATTTCTAATGAAAGAAAATATATACTTCAAAAGTGATCACCATTACTGAAAAAAAAAAAATTATCTACAAATTAATTAAATACTAGAGAAACTTTAATTAATGAATGGCTTTTGTTATGAATTTCAAACACATTAACTAAAAAAATGTGTTTGATAGAAAATTGACCAGATCTTCTGTTATTTTCTGCATCATGTTAATATAATGTATTATTCAAAGCGTCTTGAATTTCTCAGACATCAATCTATCAATATGACCTTAATTTTAATGTTTATATTGCAATGTATGTAATGTATGTGTCTTTACAAACAGAAGATACATTGAGCTTTCCCAGTTAAATGAATCTTTTATCAGAAATTTGTGATTATCTTCGTAGTGCTAAGAAAGACGTGAAGAATCTGAGAATTATCCGTTTATCATTTGATCATTGAAAATTTGAGTGGTTTTGTTTTCTTTAATTAATTTCCTAATTGTATACATTTATAGAATAATATTGAAAGTATCAAGTCGTACAAGTTTTTACCATTGATGTATCAGTTAGCAGCTAGAATGGGTTCATCTAATAAAGGACTATCAACATTTCAACAAGTTTTAAATAAGGTCAGTCTGTTCAACTCATTGACTCCTAGAGCTAATTAAGTTAATTACTGCTTAATCTCCTAAGCCAATTAACCAGACTATAGCCCTTATACCTAGTGTTAATAAAAGGATTATCAATTAATCTCACCTATTGCGGATAACACAAAACAAAACAAAAACTATTACTCCAATCAAAAAAATGTTTATATTACCAAATGAAAAATTTAAAAAGGCTTTTTACAAAGATGTTTTTTTAAAACAAAAATACCAAAAAACAACAAAGTTATTCTCTATTATAAAAAGAAGAACTGCGTAAAATAATAGTATGTTTATGAATTATAAAGTTATATATTGATGCTCCATGCATCAAAGAGTAAGCACAATTGATCAATTTAGTCCACAATAAGTTTTAGGATTAGCACTGTAAATTAAGTTGTCAATTGCAAATTTCGCAGCCGTTCCTGCAATTCTTTTTTTCAAACCTCTCATTGAATTTTTCAGGGTGATATCTATTGGTTTTCTTCAGGGCAGTTTATCGTTGTGTCGCTATGTCGCCGTCCTTTATTGTATAGTATAGGGTTAGGTTATCCTAACCGCACCCTTACAGCGGCATAACGGGTACCTCCCTTCGCCGGTCACATACAAACAAATTCAGTCTAATATAATAAACTAAACAAATCAAATTTGTTCTTCTTACGTTTTAATATGTCTGGCTTGGGACCTAAAAATGCTGGGCAGGTGACGGAATTCAGTGTAACATTCCCCCCAAAAAATCCTTGTTGAAAGTTGATGCTTGAAGATTGTCCGCTATTTTAGTTCCTTCGTAATTAGCTATTTTGGAGCCTTCCTTATTTTGGAAAGTCAACGGCTTTTGTTTATAACTTTATTGATCAATAAAAAAGTACATCAAAGATGACAAAACCAGGCGTCAAGAGGGAGTCTGACTAAACACTAGTCAGTGACAGGTGGCGTAAGTCAGTGGTACTCAGTAGCTAATTAAGACGACACTTGGCGAGAGGAGGACCGAATGAGTTAAAAATTAAATAATCATGTCTGATTTAATATTTTGATAACTGGCCATAATAGTAAGTGGATCATGGTAGCAAGGTGAATTTAGAGTTTTTAACAGATTTTCTCTGTATTAATCTATGAACTTTGTATTTAGTGAAAGATATTAATTTATGAATTTTATATTTTGTAGATATTAGAAAGAACAGCTATTGATCATCCTCATCATGCATTGTCAATAATACTAGCTCTAGCTTTCGCTAATAAAGATACAGAAATGGCACAACAAGGTAGAAGTAATAAAAGAACAAGTAAAGGTGGAAAATCAGCTACTAATAATAAAGAAGAGGTATTCTATAACGTCAACTTTAAAGCACTACAATTATGTATTTAAATATGCATTCTTCAAGGGCTAAATCGCCCTACTGCAGGTCTTTCTTTTTGGCCTTAAATGTTTTATAAATTATTATTTATTAACTTGCCAAGACCGTAATCATCTCATGATTCTCATGCTTTTAAACCTATTTAAACAGGATTGGTGATTAATGATTTAATTAAAAAATTGATAATCAAATCTTTTTTACTATCGTAGCGATGACAATTGGGACTCTGCTATTCACCAAACAGCCCCTGATGTCTGAATAAAGTAATTTGACTGGAATTTTCAAGATATTCCTTTTCCATTCTCTAGTTTTAACTATTATAGCGATAACTGTCATATCTTTATCTAAATCTTACAAAATGTATCTTTAACATGTGCACGGTAGATCATAAGGTCTGTCATTAAGTCAAGTGGCATTGATTTGATTCCCCGATTGTATGTTACCAGAAGTAGGCTCGCATGTCCTGCATTGTTGTTGTTTTTTTTTCATTTTTTTCAGGGTGCCTCTGTTTCCACTCAGAGTGCATGTGAATTAAGAATAAACTAAATCATGTGTTTATCCTGAAATGACCTAGTTTGTGTTGAGTGGACTTTAAACCCCCATTTCTCTGCCTCTCCATCCTTTAAAAGTACCTGATTATAATTTATCTACGAAAGTATAGTTTGTATTGTATGGAAGGATAGAGTTGAATCCGCTATTTATATTGATGTATATTACAGGATAGAGTTGAATCAGCTAAGAATATGATTAGTAGATTAAAACGTGATGATAAGATATGTAATATATTAGGTGATATGGAGAAGATGTTTGAAGCTTATATACAGCTAGCTAATACCTCAGCTGAACAACATAGAAAAGAATCAAGTAAGTAGAAAAATAATTATTTTATATATCTAAAATGAAATCAAAATGTCGAAGGTAGGGACAATAAACATATTGTGGCTAATTAATGAAAATAATTATTTTTAAACCTCCGTGAGTAGCAATTTTCACAAAAAGGATATAATATGGTGCTATTGTAGATCATTACAAATTGTCTTTGATCTTGTTTCTATAGCTATATTATTATATTTCTCATTTATATTCCAGGAGCTATAAATTTAGCAGGTGGTTTATCCATTACTCATATGAAAGATTTAACTAATGTAGCCTTTCCAACAGTTGAAACAAGGGTATATAATATAGTTATATTATCACTTTATTTTAAGTTTATAGATTATTTTTTTTATGTTTAGATTCAGAAACACTGGCTTTGTATTATTATAGCCAAACACAATGAAATATATGCAAAATTTAGTTTTGTGGCTCATAAAACCTAAGATTGATTATCTAATTTGCAACACAATATTCAATTTTATTGCACAGCATTTTACAAATGGTCATCTACATTTGATAAAAACCCTACAATTTGTAGAGGTTGAGTGGTCGAATGATGCACTTTAGATCATAAGACCTATCATTGTCACAGTTTTGTTCTCAAGATTGAATGTGACAATGAGTAGAGTCACCTGCCCAACATTTTGGGTTTTCTTCTGGTTTCCATTAACTTTTAAAGACCCCTATGCAGGAACAAATTATTAAAATAAAATTGCACCATATGTTATCCCGAAATGGCCAAGTTTATGTCACGTGGACTTTAAATACGATTTCTTTCAGTCTCTTTTACAGTAATGTATATATTTGAATATATTACAGATTGAACCTAGTTGTAATTATGATAATATAGTATATATTAAAGGATTTGAGAAGAGTTTTAAATTAGCTGGTGGTATTAATCTACCTAAGATAATAACATGTATAGGATCAGATGGTATACCACGTAGACAACTCGTCAAGGTAACTTTTCACTTTTTTTGATTAAAGATAAAGCTTTCTTTCAGTATATAATATATCTTTAATAATGTTATTTTGATTGCCTTTAGAGAAAGATGAGTGTTGCAAAATTTTAATTTCATACCTTTGTAAATACTAAATTGAATGAACCATTTTTAGACTGATATTCCATTTAAAGATTCAACTTTAATGATAGTATAGTCTGCAAGAGATTAAAAGACACGCAAATAAATTACAATAATGTGTTGTTAGGGACGTGATGATCTACGTCAAGATGCTGTGATGCAACAAGTGTTTGGTATGGTTAATAATCTATTAAGTAAAAACACTGAAACTAGGAAAAGAAAACTTCATATAAGACAGTACAAGGTGAGATTAATTTATAGGACGTAGTTCTTATCTTCTGTGTTATCTTCTTATCTCATCTAAGCAATTTCATTGGCTGATGCTTTGGGACAAGATAACTGTGATTCTATGTGATAGAGAGTGATGAAACTTAGTGTTGATAATCAGTTTGATTGCTTGATATTTTTGAAAAAAATAAATGTGCGACATCAGCCTCACTGTTGACTTGTTGTTTTAGGTTATACCCTTATCACAACGTAGCGGTATATTAGAATGGTGTGAAGGTACTCAACCTCTAGGTGATTATTTAGTCGGTAACTCATCTGTTAAAGGTGCTCATTCTAAATATAGACCACACGATTTGGCATCTCTTGATGCTAGAAGAGCTTTAACGGTTAGTAATATATATTTAATCTACAGAATCCTTGTCGCATTTCAAACAAATGTTATACATAATATGATGTGAATAAGCAAATTTATAATAATAATTTCTACATTTATACAATACACAATTCCATCCTAGTATAAATTCTCAAGGCACTACAAAGTCTAGGTGCCATAAAAGTCTGAAAATATATGAGTTATTAATGAAGTATTTTGATAGTTTCTAGTTTGGTTGGTAGTTTAATGTTCAGGGTAATGCATTTCACAGAACAGGCACTATGTGAGCAAACAACCTGTTTCCTAATTAATGGTTTGAGTTTTTATTTTGGAATTAGAAGAAGGTGTTCTTGTTCAGATTGGAGTACAAATAGATGATAAGAGTTCCCCCCTTTACTGTTTAAACACTTAAAGGACAATATTGGTGTCTGCCATTGTCACACATGTGTTAGAACTGATTAAACATGTTCAAAATATGATTTTAACACTGATATCATTGCTACGATAGATGTGTAACAAAGATTTGAGGAAACAGAAGTTTTGAGTTGACCACTCTGGTTTCAATTTGTTAATTTACATGATATCTCTTAATGTTTAGGGCGTTTAGGCCATTTTAAGTACATGTAATGATTTGATATATGATATTCTTTTTATGTTTATAACGAGATTTCTCACTCTTCTGTTTTTTGTGCAGAATGTTCACAATAGTTCAGATGTGCGTAAGAAGTATCGAGTTTTTAAACAAGTTTGTCAAAAGTTTAAACCAGTATTTCGTCATTTCTTCATGGAGAAATTCTCACAACCTTCTGTATGGTTTGAAAGACGACTAGCCTACACTAGAAGTGTTGCTACAAATTCTATTGGTAAGGCTTACTAGCTTTTGAACTGTTATCTGAAACCTTACATATATGTAACTGAAAAATTTATGGTACTTAAGTATTCTGTTAAATAAAAAGTCGGTAACTGTGTTCCTGAGGATGATCATGTTGACCTAACTAAATAATACCACACTTGATTAAATTAAATTAATTACTGATATCGTTGTTATCGACCATACATTTATTAGACAATATCTAATTTTTCGTAGTTTAATCCATGTTAAATGTACTTAAACTGATTATTTAATTAAACAGGCATTATGTAAGAGCTAAATCTTTCTATGGGCCCTAATGTTAAAAAACTATTGAATAGACATTAGCATGACAAGACCATAATTAACTCTCGATGCCATTGGATGGCTTCCATGGCCATTCAATGATTTAATTTAAAAATGGAGAAGCGATGCTAAGACTCAAATGACCAGTACGGTGGTTATAATCAGTGCACAAATCTTGTCAAAACTACAACCATATTAACTTCGCTCAAAATTAAGTCATTTCAATGTAATTTTCAGCATATTCATTCTGCATTATCTATTTTTTGAAATATTATAACAAAACAGCCACTAACTTTATCTAAATCTTACATAATGCCCATTGAAGAAAACTAAAATATAAATGATAGATAATTACCCTGTTTGGATTCAGTCTGATCACAAAATATTTTAGTTATATTTATGCTATCTGACTTGCTTATCTCTTCGGCAGTGGATGCTAAATATTTTCAGTTCATCATATTTTTGTTCTGTAAATGAACGAACCATTTTTGGATTCCTATTCTTTTTAGATATTCAGCCTTAACAATATTTTAATTTGTAATAAAAGACTATAAGTAATTTTCTAACTTATTTATTTATTTCAGTGGGTTATATATTAGGATTAGGTGATCGTCATGTACAGAATATACTAGTAGATTGTAATACAGCTGAATTAGTTCATATTGATTTAGGTAGGTTTATTATCACTTCATAAACTTTCAATTTAGAATATTTGTTCTAGAATAACTGATAACACTTCTCATGGTTTTTTAAATTCCTGGTTAGCGAGCCAGCATCTAACTCTCTGATCCACCACGACTCAATTTATGTTGTGCTTTTGATTAACCTTGTTTATAATATTTATTTTTAAATCTTGAACTTTCTTTTTTAACAGGTATTGCATTTGAACAAGGAAAGATTTTACCAACACCTGAGACAGTATCATTTCGTTTAACTAGAGATATAGTAGATGGTATGGGACCAACTGGTGTAGAGGGTGTATTTAGACGGTAACTTTTATAAATTAGTTTTCAATATGTTGACTCGATTTCCCGGTGTGATTTTCCCTTGTCAGTGATGCAGAAGGAGGGCCTGACAAGGACAGCTGCCTAGTCGTTCGGATGGGCCGAAAAACCGAGGTCACGTGTACAAATTGGAGTGCACGTAAAAGATCCCTTGGCAGTTTGAATTCGATATAAGAGTAGGCCGTAGCGCCGCTGTCCGGGCAAAATTTCCCTCATAGCACACTGTATGGCGTATGCCCGTCTTCGATTGGCCCAGGTTAGGTGCTTAAGCGTAGGACGTTAAACCCCATTTCATTCATTCATTTATTCAATATGTTGATATTTTAGCTTGAATAGATGAAAACTGGGAGTACTTTAGATAACCCAATATACATGCTAAAGGGGTAATCAGAACGCCACTTTGTTTCCCTCATCAATTAGAGTCTTGAAAACAACACAAGTATATATGTAAATGAGGAAGAAATGTTGAAAGGGTAAAAGACTGAAATGGTTTTTTAATATTGATTATTATTACCAAAAAGGTGATAATTTTAGATTTTTATGCTACCAACTTATTGTGTCCACTGAGCAGGTCTAACATTTTGGTACTAATTTAAAGTATTCACTGACGTACAACTAATCATTAACATAAACCCTATCTAGAGTAACATATTAATTACTTAAAAGTTTTTGCCCATTAAAAACACAAAACAAATCAGTGTTTTAGATATTTTCAGAAATGCTGTGATTAGTTGATAAAACAAAACCCTACTAAAAAGTCAGTTATGTCATGTGTGTTTTTTTTACTCTATAAACACACTTTCTGATACTTTTTGAACCATATTGGTAAAAGATTTTAAGTGTAAACACTTGAAGTCAAAAAATTTTATTAGAATGTTAACAGTAGTCTCAATTGAAATCTTTTGAAGTTTTGAACTGCATTTCCGAAGAACTTAAAAGTTCTTCGAAGTTCTTCGGAAATGAAGTTCAAAACTTCAAAAAATTTCAATTAAAACTACTGTTAGGACAACTTAGCTGTTGGTAGGTGTGTGTTTTATTCCTAATTTCATATGTTATTGTGTAAATTAGATGTTGTGAGAAGACAATGGAAGTAATGCATGATAATCAGGAATCATTGATGACAATAGTACAAGTACTACTGTATGATCCGTTATATGCCTGGACATTGTCACCACAGAAAGCTCATGCCTTACAACTTCGTCAAAATCAAGATGCAGAAGATCTGAATGTTACAGCCAATAATATAGGAGATATAACAAGTAATAGTGATGATAGATCAGGTATATTAACTTGTCCTCGTATTTCAAAGTCCAAAACATAATTTGCATTATTTAAATTCTAGACTAATAACAGATAAAATTAGTCAAGTCATTAGTCTGACAATACTGTGATATAAGCCCCATCCAGTCTTTAGATGGCTAACTATGTGATATGAGCTCCATCCAGTCTTGAGCTTCATAATAATGTGATTGAGGTCCCATGCAGTCTTTAGCTCCATGTAACTGTGATATGAGACTCATCCTGTCTTTAGCTCAATGTTACTGTGATATGAGCTCATCCTGTCTTTGGATGACTAACAATGTGATATGAGCCCCATCCCGTCTTTAGATGGCTAACTATGTAATATGAGCTCCATCCAGTCTTCTAGCTTCATAATAATGTGATTGAGGTCCCATGCAGTCTTTAGCTCCATGTAACTGTGATATGAGACTCATCCTGTCTTTAGCTCAATGTTACTGTGATATGAGCTCATCCTGTCTTTAGATGGCTAACAATGTGATATGAGCCCCATCCAGTCTTTAGATGGCTAACTATGTGATATGAGCTCCATCCAGTCTTTAGCTTCATAATAATGTGATCCAGGTCCCATGCAGCCTTTAGTTCCATGTTACTGTGATATGAGCTCATTCAGTCTTTAGCTCAATGTTACTATGATATGAGCCCCACCCTGTCATTAGCCCAATGATAATGTGATACAAGTGCCATCCAGTATTTAGCTCCATGATAATGTGAGTCCAATCCAGTCACTATTTATATGTAAATCTTCCAAGCTAGATGTAAAAAGTAGTTTGTATTTAGAATTAATATTTGGATGTGTGTTTTAGATGCAAGTCAAGAACAAGTAAATAAATTAGCTGAACGAGTCTTATTAAGATTACAACAGAAATTACAAGGTATTGAAGATAGTGTTCAACTTAGTGTTCTCGGACAGGTGAATTTACTTATTGAAGAAGCTCGAGACCCTAAAAAACTCTGTCGTTTATTTCCTGGTTGGCAACCTCATCTGTGAAATGATAGCTTGATTATTTGTTATAATGAGAAGGGTTGTATTAAAATTAAAATAATGAGAATTTTATAGTTATCAAATTGTGTGAAAAAATCTAGTCAAGATATAAAAACTGAATAATGTGATGAATATATGTTGTGTGAAAACCGAGAGACATTAAAAGTTATATTGTGATGGAATTGTTGTAATTATATATCTTTAATAATGTCTGGATAACACATCTAATTAGTAACCCAGTAACTTTATTCATAAGGTTTCCAAATTGAAGGATACTGTGTTTTTATATATTGTTATTATATGCTTTTAAGATATAATTAACTGAAACTTGTGATCTAGAATAATAGATAAAATAAGAATACCTTAAATGTCAGCCACAAGGTTAGCAGTGGACTGCTCATGTGAAGCATTCCATAAGCTATAACACTACAATCACACTTGATCTATATGTAATGGTGTTTTTTTTTTAAGATGTCAATTTGAATTTGGTTTTTCTGTTCATAACTCCTAAGATATCTTGATTTTTTTAGCTTAATCAGTAATTTGAATATATTTTCCATATGATTGTCATGTGTTTCGGCTCTCTGTTGTCAAGGAAATACATTGTCAATTGCATTCCAAATTAATTAATTTTGCCACATGTATCATGTCATATTTGTAATCATTGTAAGGTTATATTAAAAGTGCTATTATAAAAAGCATTCAAATTTCTGTTGATTTCATTATTTTGGGACTCTGATTAGAATATCCCAGTGTAGGTTGAGAGGAATCTCAGTGGCTGTAATGTGATATTGGGGTGTATAGGCCACAACATGGCCTCATATGTTTATGACAATCAGAAGGGCTAATTAAAGACATCCATCTTTCATGTCACTCCATCCCAGAATTCCATCTAGGATCAGAGCCTTTTATTAATCAAGGGAAGTAACTCAATAAACACAAAGAACTCAAGAAGGTTTCAGACCACTATTCCTTAATATAATATGAATAAGTTGGTTTAGTAAAGGAGTATATTACAGTAAATATAGTAATGTTTAGTCATATGGATGTGATGGAAGACTTGGGTCTACTGGTATACCTTGCATGTAATAAAAATGTGATTAAGGGTAGAAGGAATGCTGCTGTCCAGACCATTATTAATTATTTGTGTTTCTTTCCACAAAACTACTATTTGGAGCAGATATATTTAGCAAGGTGAGAGAAATGGACTTTAATGTCCTCTCGACACCAACTAGGTAATTTTGGGACTAACATGGTTCAATTTTATTTCAATAGTTTGCTTGTACGCATATGCGTCTTTTAGCAGTGAATGAAACCCAAGTAATCCACAAGTTTGGACAGTCAACCCCACTCTGTTACCTACAAGTGGGGAATTTAAACCATGCCATCAAACACCCTTAGCAAGAATCTTAAACAAAGGAAGCGTTAAGTATACATTATGTTTGTAGACTAAGGTGAATTTTACTTCCTGCATTGTTTTGATAATAGGTAGATGTGAAAACATGAGATGAAGGCTATCATTTATGTATAACTATCCTGTATCATGTTCTCTCGCTGTGAAGTCAGAAAAAGCAGATAACAGTTCAATTTACACTCCAAAAACTTTATTTAATTCTAAAATATTAAAAAAACAAATTTGGAAATATTGTTTCTGATAAAGTAAATGCTTTGTGACCACTGACAAAGGAATACTAAAGAATTTTCAAAGGTTTGTTTGAAACCTATTTTATTATTCACATCAATATGTTACTTGAACACAATACACATAATTATATATTTCCATGGTTCTTAATGAAACAAATTATATAGTTCACAACTATTTACTGTGTTAGTATATACAAAACTTCCAAGTTAAAGATACATTCCTGCATACAAACTGGGTGATTTAATGGTATACACGGACTAAAAACACATCAAAACTAATTAATTTATCATAATTTTGCTTCAAATCCTTCTCAAAACGTTGCAATTGTTATGGAAAACCCTTGCTATAAAAAAATTTGGGCCGGAGGCAGAGACCCGCCTACACCCCAAACTCCTCAAAGATACATTGTCTCGGGTATCGGGCAAATCCTATCCTGCAAAAATTCCTTGACCTCCCTCTGATTAAATATAGAGTTTAAAGATAATACAATCAAAGCAGGCCCGGCGGAGTAGGGGGGCTAGGGGGGGCTTTAGCCCCCCCAATAATTTGGCCGCAAGTACTCTTATCTTCAGGCTATTGCGTCCCCTGTAGCCACGCCGAGCGGCACTGTTTTTTGCCGGCAAGTACCTTTTTCTTCGGGCTATTGCGTCCCCTGGGCCTTCGCCTATAGGGACTTACAGGGATGTAGCCACGCCGAGCGGCACTGTTTTTTGCCGCCCATCAAAAAGAAAATATCGAAGAAAGCCGCCTAGTCGTATTTATACCCCCTCGCCTTCGTCCTTCTCTCACTCTGTACTCCACACTCGAAATTTACCACCCCCGGCAAAGCCATGGTAACTATAAGCCCACGCAAACCATGTCTGACACGGCATTATTAATTTTTGTGTGCCGTAGTATACCCTATCATCCCAAATTAGTTTAAAGAAAGAAGTACTTGTATTATGTTTATTTAAATTTAGAAGTTGTGCGGGTCTATTCATTTCACGGACACAGACCAATTTACGGCACTTGAATGTTAAAGGTTTGGATGTCGTAAATGGTGTCGAACGTTCGGTTGTACGATCAATTTTTAATGTACGTACTCTACGGTTAATTCTACCGAATCTATATTAAATCCTAGCCTATCCACAATGTCAATGTTTCTTATTCTTTCTCAACTTCTGTCTGACCTGATTCTCATTCCACCTTAATAATAATATAAAATACTACAGACACCATTTTAAGAAAAGGCCTGTAAAAATTTGAATATAATATAAATGGAAATTGATTTGCACTGAAGCAAATAAAAGACGGCAAATGCTCTGGAAATACACAAATAATTGAATAAGGGTTGAATTTTCATAAAAGACCACGCCCCCCTCCCAAATTTTTTTGGGCTCGCTACGCTCGCCAAAGTTTTTTTTAAGACTACTCAGCAAATTCCTGGACCTAGACTGGGAGCCCCCCCAATCAAGAATTGCTTCCGCCGGCCCTGCAAAGGTATATCTATTAAAAAAATTAAATATCAAAAATCTATTCAAATCATTTGTATAATGTAAATCATACATTTATATACTTATTGGTCCATTAATCAAATCATAAATTTGGGGATTAAGGTCAATTACTAAAAAACATGAAATTGGTTTAACGTCTTTCCTTTCTAGAAGACTTGCCCACACTATGTAGAGTGCTATAAGGGAAAGTTGGCATAGAAAGTGGCATTGTGGTCTACTCTTCAATGCATTCCAACTGCCAAGGGTTCCTTTTTTTTTCATGCCAATCTATACACAGCAATTGGGTTTTTTATCCCATTATGACGTCCAGATGCTATCAATAACTTTCTATATTCGCCAAAAAGTTAAATGGTAAAGAAATGCACCCTCGAATCAAGTGCCACAATTGGTTTCTACATAGAAAGATTTTCTAGTATTGATGGCTGGGAAAAAAATTACCTCCTTCCAACATTGTTAAATGTTACTGAGGTCTATACCATAAAGAGTTTGTTTCTGAAGAAAAAAGAACACTTCGGGAATATCGAACTTTGCAAGAATATTGAATCCATTGACCAGTGAATAACAGTAATTGACACAAATGTCTATCTTTTTCACAATCAACAATCTTTTCTAAGATATAAATTCATAGAAAATATATTAATGTCTAGGTTTGAACTTTAAGTCTATAGCATGTGATGGTGCAGCGAAGGTATGATATTCTACATCAGGGTGTTTACTTCCTGGTGCTAAGGTAACTGCAAGATTCTGAATAATCTGTATAACAAATAAATAAAATAATTCATTTGATTTGATAATCAGGCATCAATAATTTGAATATATTAAGCCCATCGACACCAACATTGTAAGTGTCAACCATAAACCTGGTTTTAAAGGGGCTTTGCTAGATTATTTTAGCTAAATTTAACACAGAGGCAATATCAAAACATCTACAATACTGCTTGGAGACGAACAGTACTTTCGCCACTTTTAATACCTTAAATCACTGTCCAAAGTTTTAGGAAAGACCTCAGATTAAATGAAGTGTTGTCATGTTGCTGTACTAGGGAAATATTTGATTGAACAGGAAGAATAGACACACTCCCTCAAAAGCTCAAGTACCAAAAGTCAATCCACAGGGATTTCTCGAACCATTGCTTCAGGAATATGAAAGAATTGTTGCCTATCATTTTCTGCGAGAACTTGGTTGTCATGTCTGTAGGCCTATTGTGTATCATTCTTAGGGCTTAAATGTAAATGGGATATTACCTTTAAACTGAAATATAGTTTATAATGATTAAATATATTCATCATGTTTAAAATAGTTTAAAAGTCCATATTCAATTAAGAAGGAACTCCTTCAATTAGCAATCAAAACATTCAGAATTTTTTCATATTTTTGTTTTTTTCATATCTTACACTTACCTTAGCAACACCTAAGTAAATCTCCATCTCGGCAAATCTCCTACCTGGACAATTTCTCACACCAAAACCAAATGGTAGCAGAGCCATTGTTGGTATGTCATTCACACGTTTTCCTGATTTATCCCTCAGCCATCTTTCTGGCATGTATTTGAAAGGCTCGTTAATAACATCTTCATCTAACACGACACGTCGGTTATTCGTCAAGATTACAGTCTGGTAAATTGAAAAAAAAAATATTTTGGATACTTCACCAACACAGAAAAAGTTATCGAGCCAATCTGGTCTGTAATAGACCACAAAACACAAGAAGTCATCTTTAGATTTAGAAATAAAATGCAATGGGATTCAACATCACATTTTTCTTCACCAACCGGGATATTGAAAACGTGCATTTGCTATACATTGTGCTATTGTTATATTCCTGGGAAAGATATATTTACACCTACTCTTCTTTGAATTCCAACTATCAAGCTAGTTCCCTTCGTCACTAACAAGGAGAGGAAACCATGCAAGAAAATCCATACGAGCTTTCTTTGCCAAATTCGGAATTAAATAAAGCATTCTAAAACTTAGGTTAAGAATTTACGTAAACATACATTAAGAAAGAGCTAAATCGGCCTATTGCAGGTCTTTCTTAGGCATGAAATGTTATATAAACTATTAAAGGGTCATTATGCAAGATATAGATAAAGAACTAGCCATTCTTTATATAATAGTTCGAAAGTAGATGATGTAAAACGAATAAATTGAAAATTTCATTCAAATGACTCTATTGCAAGCGAAAATATTGGCCTTTGAAGTTTTGACAGACGTGTGCAATAATTCAACCACGGCCCTGGTTGATCGAAGCTAAGTCTCAGTTCCGCCATATTGATTAAATCAAAGTATCGCCGAACCGTTTTAATCTGTTTAATATCGGAGAAATCTGATGCCATCCAAGGTTGATTAAGGCCCGGATCAGTTAATTAATGTCTAATTAATACTTTAGAAAACATTTCAGGTCCAAAGAAAGACCTGCACTAGGCAGATTTAGCTCTTGCCTAATGCATGTTTAATTAGATATTTAGTAACAAAACAAGCCATAATCAACTCTTGGTGGATTAAGATACTCAAGATTTAAAATTAAATTCAATATACCAGTGCCCTGGTTAAAACCGTGCACACATCTTGTAAAAACTACAAACAGTGATAACTTGGCTCAGGATGAAGTAATTTGAATGAAATGTTCAATATTTTCATTTTACATTATCTATTTTTTAGCTATGACAAGAATGTTCAGCTCTTTATCTAAATCTTACACAATGTATCTTGAATTTCCAATCACTGTTTTGAAAAATATCTTTACACATAGTTTCTTATTGGTGTGTTTAATACATTTGAACAACAAGCGGTTTATAAAGTGCTATACTTTAGTTGAAATAAGGCAAACAATTTTGAGTAAATTCTTAACTCAGGGCCAGGGATATCCTGATTAGTTAGTCTAGGGCCACTGTAACTCCTATGTACATTCTTAACTCAGGACCAGGGACATCCTGATTAGTGAGTCATAGGGCCACTTTGCCACCGTAACTACTATGTACATGCACTTTAGTATGTGGGATGGGAATTAAATATAAAATACAAAGTTTTATAAATACAGGCTTTGGTAGTAGTTTTAGTCAGCTCAATAATTTGTTTTTTTTGTGTCTGTGTGCAATGTTTACTCTCCCTCCCCCATTAAGGTATTCTCTGATTTGGATATAAATTCCCATTTTCAATTTTATTAAAGAAATTTCGGTATTAGTTTGTATAACCTACCCCTTTCGGAATATTGTAACCACTGAGAATAATGTCATGGTCTAAAACTCTTGATGTACCACAGAGTGTTGGAAAAGTTAACCTATTAAAAATAATTAAAAATATAGATTTGACAGCATCCTTTGATGTTGAAATACCATTATTTCAGATAATGTATTAGCAACGTGCCAGTCTTATATCATTCATGCTAGATGACGATTTTAGTGAAATACATGTGCATGATATCGTCTCTATTTTAACTTTTGCAATGGTCTTGAGCTATTCATTACCCAATATATTGAAACAACAGTCAGATTTATTAAATGAAACACTGCAGCGTGGGTAATATTCTTAACAACAGTGTGAATACATACTGGTGTGTTAACTCTGACGAGCTCCTCAGATGAGCGAAAAAGTGATTAAACCAGTAATGAAATCAGCTTGTGTTGGGATACCATGAAGAATGGAAAGCAGCTTTAATTACTGTATATAGAATAATTACCTAAATGTTTCCTTTAGGGAAGCTTGTAAATAAGACATCTTATTAATGTGTTCAGCTTTAATTTCTGTCTCTGTACCCAGAACATTTTTAATTTCTTCATACAATCTATCTTGTTTATCTTTATTATTAGCTAAATGATACAAATTCCATGCCAGATTTTTAGCTGTCTGCAATACGAACAATTTAGTACATGTAGCCTACTAACAATTAAAGACAATCTATTATTGAAAGGTAGTATATATTTATTCTGAATGGTTAGAATAAGACATGCTGTACCATAAATTCTGTCATTGAGTCAACTGCCGTGGTTTCAATTCCCCCGTTGTATGTGACAAGGAACAGGGTCGCCTGTCCAACCACGTAGATTATCTCCGGGTCCTCTGGTTTTCTCCCACTGCTAAAGACCCCTACGCACAAGCAAATTATTGAAATAACATTGAAATGACCTAGTGTGTGTCCAGAGGCTGTTAAACTCTCTCTCTCTCTCTCTCTCTCTATTTATATCAGTGGGAACTATGGTCTCTCAGTGAGAAAGGCGATGGCTTAATATTGTGGCTGATAAAGTTCCTCATAATTTTTCTGACTGATAACCCCTTGGCAACAAACAGTGTTTAGTCATTTTAGATTGGTCAAAAAATCGAGGTCCCTCTGTACATGTTTGTGTGCATGTAATAAATCCTTGGCAGGTGGAATTTGATGAAGAAAATGCAGAAACACCGCTAACTTCTGGGCATAATTGCCCTCATTGTGTATGATGCAAATCTTCTTAAGTTTCATTTCCATAGTCCTTGTTTGACTTCATTTGCTCACTTTGCAGGACATACATATTTTTGAAGCAGTAAGAATAAACTATCTCAGTGAAATTTCACATTTGATAAAACAAGTCAGTGCTATGCAAGATATTCCCCAAATTTGTAAGAGATAGACAGAGAACAAGCTTAAACAAGCCAACAGTGAGGCTGATGTCCCCCGCCGCAATCCCAAAATAATAAGCTGACACATATTAATTAATCGAACATTTATATTTTTCAAAATATTAGCTTTAGCTCAAAATATTAATTATTGATTTAGTTAAGACATTCGCCTAATGAGTTATGTTCCAAAGTCTTGACCAATTTAAGTGCTTATCGCTCCTTAGCCAAAGCAGAAAATTTGCAACATTAAACTTAGTCAAGATAATGATAAAATGAATCTATACTCTGAGTTCTGAGTTACATTGCTATCACTTCATTACAACTAAAGTTATCGTGCCCCAAAGCATCAACCAATCAGATTTCCTATCGTTCTGCTTACCCTCAGCAGAAAAAGTTGATTAACGAACTTGGTCAATATATCGGTGTTATAAAGCTGAAGCTATACACCAAGTGTCCCCACTCTCACTTAATCAGAACCTAATAAGCATCAACCAATCAAATTGCTTATCTCTGCTTACCCTAAGCAGAAAATGTTCACCTTCGAACCCCATCAAGGTATTCACCTAATAGACACCTGTGCCAAGTGTGAACATTCTAACTCAATTAGAACGAGAGTTATTGTGTTCCAAAATCTCGACCAATCAAATTGCTTATCAGCCATCTTACCAAGAGCAGAACATGCTCATTATCAAACTCGGTCAAGGTATTGATGTAATGAAACTACACACCAAGTTTCTTTATTTCACCTAATTAGAATTAAAGTTATCGTACCCCAAAGCATCAACCAATCAAATTGCTTGCCTCTGCTTAAACTTAGCAAAAAATGCTCATCTTCAAATTCCATCGAGACATTGACCCAATAAACACTCACACTAAGTTTGAACATTCTAACTCAATTAGAATGAGAGTTATTCAGTTCCAAAGTCTCGACCAATCAAATTGCTTATCGGTCTGCTTACCCTGGGCAGAAAATGCTCATTATCGAACTTAGTCAAGGTATTGATGTAATGAAACTATACACCAAGTTTCATCACTCTCACTTAATTAGAACTAAAGTTATCGTGTCCCAAAGCATCAACCAATCAAATTGCTTATCTCTGCTTACCCTAAGCGGAAAATACTCATCTTCGAACTCCACCAAGGCATTGCCATAATTAACACCTACACTAAGTTTGAACATTCTAGCTCAATTAGAACGAGAGTTATTGTGTCCCAAAAAGTGTGACAGACGGACAGACAGACAGACAGACGGACAGACAGACGGACGGACGGACGGATGGTCGAAACAATTCTATTTACAACCAGGGGCCATAATTAAAAAAAACAAAAACTATTTTACGAGAGAGAGAAAAATGGGGTTTAACGTCCACTCGACACAAACTATGTCATTTTGGGACTAACGTATGGCTTTTTATTTTTTATTTCAATAATTTGCTTGCGCGTGGTGGTCTTTAGCAGTGGGAGGAAACCGGATTGCCCGGAGGAAACCCACGAGGTTGAGAAGGCGCTCATATCTCCGTGTCACATACGTAGACAGGGCTCGGAACCACAGCCGCAAGCCAGAGGTGACTGGCAAGCTAGAGGTCGAAGCGCGGCACTCTAGACCACTAGGAGGACATGGCACATGACGACAGACTACACACCAAAACAGCTAAACTCCGTCCGGTAACAAATGAATAACCCTGTTTGAGATTGAAAACAATTTTTCGTACAATTAGGGGCCATAATCCAGCTTTTTATGGTCCGAGATTTGTCAATATCAAGAGAAAACAAGATCTTTGGCATATAAAAATACGTTTTAAATTTCGTCAAAATTGGTTAAACAATTGTAACTTTTAGAGATCTTTGGGATAAAAACATACATTTAAAGTTTTGTCAAAATCGGATAACAATATTGTGTCCACAAGCTAAAACAAGATTTTTTGTACAATGAGGGGCGATAATCCATGAAGTTACTGTTCGATCGATACATGCTAATATATTTCAAGTTTCATCTCAATCGGATAAAAATTGTGACCTGTAGATTGTCCAAGTGTCAACAAACAAAACGTGAATGGACGTCCAGACACACGAGCGATGATATTATGTCCACTTAAAAATGTGGGTGTATAAAAATGTAGAAACATACCATAAGTGGATGTGATAATATACTATTCAAAAAAAGTAGGGGATATTTGATTTTTAAGTGTTATTAAAGTTACCTAATGAAACTGACGAAGAAAGAAATGACAAAATGAAATGAAGTTCACATTCATCGATTTATTTCAAATGATCGTTAGACTAAGTAAGGCACAGACTGACCATTAAAAGGGTAAAATGATACCAGGGGTCAAACAGCAAAGTTACCACAGCATCACAACAAAGTCAGTTATTGGTAAATCCTCCTCTGTTTGCCAAACAAGCATTGATCCCTGTGGCATACTCCTAATGAGACGTCTAAGGTCATTTTGGTCCAGATTGTCCCATTCCTGTTGCAACGCAGCAGCAAGTTCTTGGACATTGGCAGGACGTTGTTGACGTTGACGTAACCTCTGTCCAAGCATGTCCCAGACATGCTCGAGGGTCATGCTCGATGGGGGGGAGGTCGGGACTCAGTGCTGGCCAAGGTAATGTGGTGATGTTCTGTTGTTGGAGGTAACCTGTAACGATCCTGGCCCTGTGACATCTTGCGTTGTCATCCTGGAAGATGAAGCGGCGGCCATGACGTCGTGCGAACGGCACAACATGGACTACCAAGATGTTGTCCCGATAGTACTGGCCTGTAACACGTCCTGCAACAACATGTAAAGCCGTTCTTCCAGCAACAGTGATGCCTCCCCACACATAACAGAACCACCCCCAAATCGATCATGTCTGATGACGTTAACGTCTTGGAAGCGCTCGTTTCGACGACGCCACACCCTCCTACGTCTGTCCAAAAAATCAACAGTGAATCTTGGCTCATCTGAAAACACCACATTGCTCCAGCGTCGATTATCCCAGTGTTGACGACAGGCCCGTATCAAGGGGATGGCACGGGGGGGGGGGGGGCAACTGCCATCTTAATACTGAGTCTTGCCCCCCCCAATATCACAAGAAAAAAATCAAGATTTTTTCAGTATTTTCAATATTGTTTTGGCAGAGCATCTGCACACTACCTGGCACAACTGGCACATTACTAGTGTTGACAGTTGTGATCTTTGTGTAAATGTGAAAGCCGGGTACATGTATGTTGTAATGTTTGATATCTATTATACAACAATACAAGATGTTTTACATTTTGACTAAAACAAAATTTCTATTAATTTGTTAAAAATTCATATAACTAGTGTTTTAAATGTAATATTCTACGCTCCAATTGGCCTTTACCGCAAATACCAGTAGCTGCGAAAAAATTCATGCAGATGCCCATGCTAGTTTGCCCTCCCGAAAACATCTTTGCCCCCCCCCCCCAAAAAAAAAACCCCCAACAACTTCCTGGCTACGGGCCTGGTTGACGATCCCTACACCAACGAAGTCTTGCCTGAATGTGATGATCTCTCAAACAAGGGATCACGCGAGGACGTCGGGCGCGAAGGTGACCCCTATGCAGTCGATTCCGAATCGTCTGGCCACTCACTCTCACACTAGTGTGTGTTTGAAGACGAGCGCTGATCTGATTTGCTGTGATGACACGATTTCTCACGGCCAAGGTACGGATAAATCGATCCTGGGCTTGAGTTGTCGCCCTTGGTCGACCTGGGCGTGGTCTGTCCTGTCAGATTGTGTATCACGGTATCTGGACCATAGCCTGCTTATGACAGACTGAGAAACATTCATCGTCCGCGCCACAACCGCCTGTGTTGTGCCAAGGGCACGTAACCTTTCATTTTGGGTAAGCCACGCATATCAAAATTTGTTTTCTGGTCGCTAAAACAATTAAACTGATGTTTCCACCCTGGAATTTAATGCCACAATGACTGTAACATTCAAAGTCAGAGTCGTGCAAATCTTGGGTTGGACCCCCATGATGATCCCAAGCATCACCTGCATTCCATGCGGTAGCTATTGGTGCGTTTGGGCGTCACATGTAACTAGAAATGTTTCTTCTGTTAGGTTCTATAGTGACTTTTTTCGTAGTCATTTGCATATTTTAGTATTATGCTCCCAAAATCAAATATCCCCTACTTTTTTTGAATAGTATATATTTAATATACCGATTAAACCTACCGAGTCTGTTCCCCCATTGAATAGATCTAACGTTATTGAGACTATCTGTGGTATAGTTAGTCGCTTTTCTGTTATCATAGACAGCAAAAAGTTTGGTTCATTTGGATCTAATGTTCCATCTTTTTTCTTTTTTTCTATTTCAGCTAAAGCATCTTTAACATGAATCAGCCCTTCTCTGAAAATAAGTTTTTAAAACAATAATTAGAGAGATCACCCGTCTCCATCAGTATATTCCTTTGTGATAAATGCTCCAATTGATTGGAGAATATGTTTTAAAATTTTCAAGTGAGAAATTTAGAATAACGAATATTCCTTACTACTATATAAACAATCTCTGTGAATTCGAAAACAATCTGACAGAATCTTTAGTTTGCATGTGTCGACACTAGACATCCACATTGAATTTAGGCGAAATCAAAGTTGTATAATAAGTATTACATTTTATTGTTAACTTACTGATGCAATCCATTCAGAGCAGCCTCGTACTTCAGAAAAAGTTTTGTAGGATATAAGTTATAAAGGGGTAATTTTCCCATTGATCTATGAGTAAGATAGAAAGTATCATGGACATTTTGGATAAATTTGGCTGTAGCTGCTCCTCTTTCTGTTGATGGATCTTCAAAACATCCTAGTCTTTTATTGAAACACACAACACCAATAGCTGTTGTAAAATGAATTTATATATTCTATAGAAATGGAAGTAAGATTTATTTTTATTATCAATAAACTCCTAGTGATTTTGTATATTGATATCTGAAAATGCCAAATACATTCAGGTTAGAAACAAAATGTACACTATTTTCACAGATGTGAACAAGAAGATTTAAATATTCTTCTGCGTCCTACTACACCAAAAACTAAGATAAATTTGTTTCCATGGTAACACAAAGATAGATTGGCAGGCAACGAAACATACGCCCACAACAGCTAAGTAGTCCGGGCCGTCAACAAGGGTTGTCGCCGATTGATCAGCTCTTATGCAAAACCGGAGGTTCGTACACAGGATGTCAGGTTTCTCACGTGAACTGAATCAAAAGAGAACACATTTAAAGAGTTTTACTTTCTTTCTTTCGTAAGATACACAGATTAGATTAAGTGCCCGAAAAGTGCATTCGAATCCGTTCGTCTTCTTCTCACCAATGAATAAATCAGCAGAAATAAAGAACTCGTGTCAAGTTCATCAACTATCCTTACATCAACCAAGAAACAGAGCGTCTGCTTAGTGCATCAAATCCTCTATCTTTCGAATGAAACCGCGGAATCAATTAAAACTCAGGAAAAATATAAACGTTATTTGGCGCCTGCCTCAGTCCGAACTAACAATATTCGTACAAAGGGACTTAACAAATCTTACATCACCCAAACGGAAGTCTCTAATAATTCATAACTTTACAATAAAATATCATAACTTTTGTCTGCATCAGCCCGAACTTAGAATATTCGTACAAAGGGAAGCAAACAAATCTTACATCACCCAAACGGAGGCCGTAAAATAGGCTAATTAGAAACTCGAGATCATAACTGTGCAAGTACATGTAAACATCACGGCTTTATGCCTGCCTCAGCTCGAACTTCCAAAAATTCGTACAAAGGGGAAGTAAACAAATTTTACATCACCGAAACGGAACCCTTGAAATAACTAGGAACTCATAACAAGATATTTCAAAGTGATCAAGGGCCATAACTCAGTCTCTGGCAGTAATAATCGTAAATCGCGGAAATTTAATAGGATTCTTCATATCATAGCCTTAAACACTACGTAGCCTATAAATTTAAAGTCAATCGGATATTAACTTTAGCCTCTAGAGAGTCCACAAAATTTTTCAAACTGCTGATGGGTCAATACACAACTACATGTATTAGTCCTTATTGGTACTTACATTCACATGCATATTTAAAAAAATGTGTCCGTAATTCCTCAGCTGAGAAATCTTTACTTTTTAAAATCTGTACAAATTGATCTGTCACAATATTTTGGACAGGTAGATAATATGTAGCAGAAGTAGGCTTAGAAATTTTGGTCTGTATAGCACTTCGTACATCCATCCATTCTTCTCCATTTCTATATAAAAAATAAAATGAAATAGTCCGGGAAATAAATATACTGTCTTCAACTAACTCGGTTACCTGCACAGCTTGGTAGAGTTTATCTCATTAGTTGTAACATCCATAATAAGGCCATAATCATGAACGGTTAAATTCATTATGCAGTTTTTAAAATTTCCTTGCTTTCCATCTCAATGGGCACATCTTTTAGTGGATATTGTAAAACTAATCTCTATCCTGTTCCAAAGCTGGTTTGGACACGTAATATTAACAGAGTGTATCCTCTCCAACTCACAAAGCTTCACACCCAATTTGAAATAAACAGAGTTCACAGTCCTTATTATAGCAATGCTTCACACCAAACTTGAAGAAATCCATTTAAAATGTAGCCCACGTCATTGGTAGCCTCTATCACATTCACAATACTCGAAGAAAAGCGGACATAAGTCATGCTAAATATCAATAGGGTTCATCCCCTCATGACCTCAATGCTTCACACCAAATTTGAAAAAATCTATAAACAACTGTAGCCTCTATCGTTTTTAGATGGTTTATGAAAAGGGCAGGTATCTCCAAAAAGATTGTGTAATAAAGGGTGAAATCTCTGCTGTCCTTTTGACCTACCCGCTGTTACCAACATCAATATGATTATTGTTAAAGCTACTGCCATATTGAAATGGTCATGTCGGTGATCCCGCCGGCATTTAGTTTATTTATTAGTATTCACCTGTCATCATAATTCTTTTTATTCAACACCTAAACTTTACTAACTTTATCCTCACCTATGGTTTAGGTTTCTGATGAAGTCATTTCAGTTAGATGAGTTGGGTAGCTCAACACAGAACAATGGAGGCAGACGTGAATTAAGACGATGACCGTAAAGATTATAATATGTATTGGTTGTTGTACATGTAGTGTATTTTAATGTTTGTTACCGTCTTGATGAATTAAAGAAGCCCAATCCACGGTTATTAGATTATCTGATTATGTTTGTCGTGTTCACAAGCTTTTAGCTTTAAGACAAGTTACATAAAGATTCGTTAATAAAATTATCACATACATTTAATACAAACTCATTTTTCCTTTGCCAGCAGTTAACATACAAATAATGTATTTCACAATATTTATTTTAATATTTTGAATGAATAATTAAGTGAGGAAGACCAACTTACAAAACAGCCAATGTTGGTGAAACGTTTGCTTTATTCCTCTCAAAGTACTTAGCTATCATTGGAAATGTTCGCCTTACTGGATATTTGGCATCATTCTTAAAAATAGTTGTTATATCATCAATGTCTGACACCAACACTGCCCAGGATCCAAGCTGAAACCTGACAATCTTTCCATATTTATCATGAAAAGTGTCAAATAGCTTATGTAAAGTTTCAATTCTATACTTGGCTGAAATAAATAACCAGTTATTCTAATATGTAAGCAATAATAAATTCTTTAGCAGTGGACGGAAACCGGGAGAACCGGAGAAAACCAACGAGGTTAGACAGGCGACCACATAGTTAATACAAAATAATATGTAGAATATAGGATGCCAATTAGGCAACGAAACATAAATCCTAAGAGGTACTGCGATTTAAGTATAGATGTATAAGAAGATAAACCTTTTCACTGAACTTGAGTGCTCACATGAATACTGGGCAATAATTGATTATAGGAAATTGTTGCATTTCAACACACTTTATTTGTTGCAAAATTTAATAGCTTCCACTAATCTAAACAATATATGAGCAGATTGGGTGATAACCTGTTGTTATTACCACATGCACAAGATTCTATATACAGTGAACAAAAACAATGCGAAATTTCATCCGCTTCTTTATAACACTATTCTAACTGATATCTATTTTGGCTAGAACATAATTCTGAGCAAGGGCATTAACTTCTTCGGATCACTTAATCTGAACAATGTACATAAACTCACAAGCAGTTTGAACAATAAGGGCAATGATTTAACTTTCGGGCAATCTGACTTTTGGGCAGACGGGTAAAGTAAAAAAAAGAGATTATTTCATCTAGCTGGCAAAATAAAGCGCCCGAAATCTAATAAAACACTAATTTTACTTTTCTTTTAATTGAAAACCATGAATTTGTACTGAATTGGCTATGGATTAAAACATGTTGTCTGGTACGCCTCTACGTTGTGCGACATGTGAATGCAGCTTCAACAGTGTGATCGAGTGGTTGGAATTCAGGTCGGCATAGAGTGTAATTTAGGTCACAAAACCATTTATGAACCATTAACTCACGGGCTAGATAAGCAGAAAAATGCATTTGCGGTAGTTAAATTTTCTCCGGATGGGCAAGGCCCCCATACCCCGAGGCGATTTATTGGTTGTTGGGGAATTAGGTCAGCTACAGTACAAAAGGAAGACTAGATTGAACCACATTGAAGTTGCTGTATTCACTGACTGAAATAGCAGAAAAACGCGTTTGTAGCGGTTAAATTTTCTCCTGACGGTCCCTTCTCCATGGACTGTAAACGATTGATTGGTTGTCAGCCATCTTTATTTGGCTATATCAGACAACATTGAAGCTGTTGTATTCAGAGACTTGAGTAGCCGTCAACCAAGCTCCTCAGATCTCGCAGATGACCGGCTCCGCCGTCTGTAACCCGAAAATGTTTTCGACATTTCGGATTCTTCCCCACCCCCCTCAACTTACTGTCATCGAGCCAGTACGCCCTTGGTACAATATATACACACTACAAGTCTGTTGTAAAAGCTATATAGATCAAGCTGTATAACAGTACTACGGTACTTACTAAAAGGATAAAACATAAAACGACTTCCGATTTTATTCCATGACTGAATGCCTTTTGGACCAGGAATTTCTTCAAATGGTTGCCCAGAAACATTAATATTTTCAATTGTGCCAATTTTGGTGGAAGCAGCAGATGCAGTTGTTCTTTTTCTTACTAGTGACAGAAACGGGGACCTAAGATCTCTTGACGTGACACAAATAATTCTTTGGCTCAACATCGTTAGTTGTTTTGTATATATCTACTGATACTAACAGAAAGCTGAAATTAATTTAAAATTAAGAATAATATATTAACACAGAGGTCTAGTTTGATAAAATAATGAAATGGAGTTTAGCTCCTACTTTTCTTTACTAGTGAGCTAATGAAGACAGACATATGTCCAGGGATCCATTCAGGCCAGGGATCCATTCAGGGCTGATCTTTTTTAGCACATAATTTGCCCAATTCCCCTATATTGTACCCCACACAAGAAAGGGGTCCCACAGCTCGCCAGCTTAAACAAATTGTGTTTGGTGATGTCAATTAAAAAACCTTGTATTATTTTCCAGTAAACCATGTCAAATTGACAATTGTTGACAGCGCCCATCTGAACGTATGAAGGGTCTGTACATAAAGCTTCAAACATAAAATAAAATAGGTCAAGCTCAAGCACATGGTACCAATGATGCAAAAGCACAGAATATCGTACCTAAAAAAACAAAATGGCAAATTGAAAAGTTATGACTCGTCAAAGGTATTAGATTAACCAGAAATGAATGGCGTTTATCATACTACTCTTTTGTATGGACTGGGCTACTGAAGACGGGCATAAGGGACACAAGCGATGCAGCCTACTCTTATTGTTAATTCTTACTGTCAAGGGTTATTGTATGTGCATGCCAATTTGATACAGGGCCTTGATTTTTGTCCCATCCAAGCTACTAGACAAGGTTTTTTGGGAATCCATGCTTCAAAATCCTGGGGAGCTTGCTCAACCAACAATGGGATATATGCAACAAACCTCCTAGTAAGTGAGTCAACAACGTAATGACTGGGCCACCACGACCCCCTACATATATCAGAGTCAAATAAGCTGCTGTCCCAAACATTTACAATTTTATTTGTACCTGTTTCTATAATTAACTGTTGTTGAATGCCACTGCTACTAATTATGTAATGTTCAAAGTATTTGAAGTAGGGCCTACATATTTGCTTTGCTTGATAAAGACGGGAGAAGAGAAGTCCCGTCGAAACGTCGCTAAAAATAAATCCTTCAAGTAACTTATGTCATTCAAATAATTGCGTCATGTTTTATTAGGCCTATGTATATATATATTATATTGCCGGGCATACCAGTAGATAAAATGATTATTACATAAAACACCCTTTTTGGATACAAAATACTTAAAAGTGGATGATATATATATACGTTAAGAAAGTATGTACGAAATATAAATGAAACTTATGAACACATGATACTGATAGTCGCTTAGGCCATACGTGAAAAAAGAGATCTTTTATAAAATACATTTTTTAGTTGTTTTTTGGTTGATATAGAAGTGGGTACCACATCCTTTTTCTTAAAAGCAGGTTGCACAAAGCTGCGCTGTTTGTTTGCCAGATCACTGGTGGGTTAAAAATATTTGTGGAGTTTCTGATACTATTTGCACTAAATGAAGAAATGGTAGGCTTACTCTTTTACAACTTGCTGTTCGATCCCAGCCGAGAAAGTTGTGTCGTTTCGACCTGAACGTAAAAAACCGCTTATCCTAACTAGACAAGAGGGAGGAGGGGGGAATTGTCACCCGAGTTGGGGTAAAATCTGAGTTGACTTTTCTAGAGGCATTTTTCGTGAGGAATCCGAATCTGGTAGGTAATAAGCCAGGTGAGGGGGGGCGTTTCCGGAATAATCGAGATCAAAGGTCACGGAAGGCCAAAAAACTTCAGAAAAGGGCCGAAAATCATTGATAACAGCAATGAGACAATTATAATACAGTAATATAATAAAAACAATGAACAGCGATCTGTGACGTCATCGAGGTGATGATTCATGATATGTGTTGGGATGTCATAAGGGTTGACCCTGGATAATTCAATTTATTCAAAATGGTGGCCAAACTTCATGATTTTGGACAAATATATCATAAAAACACCTTCAAATATCTCTATACATAGGTTTCAGAGACCGGAAAGAACGAAAAACAACATTTCAGAATAAATTTCATCGGGACTTTTGACCTAGGATGACCTTTGACCCTAGAAAATTGAAATTATTCAAAATGGCGGCCAAATTCCAGGCTTTGTCCATGTTTTTAGTCAAATATATTATACTTAACATACGGTCTAATCCCTCTACATATAGGGGTAAGAGGGAGGAAAACAAGATAATAACATTTCAGAACAGCTGTGAAGCATCTAAGCTTTTAAACTATCAAAAACTGTGAAAGATAGTAAGCTGGCACTGCCAGGCAGGATACGCCCACATTTTCGAGAGATGGATAGAGAACAAGCAATACCAAAAGTGATTTTTCCTACAATCAAAGGCCATAATTCATTAAGTTACAATTTGATATGCGCAAATATCGAAAAGAATCAAGATCTTTAGGTTATAAACATGCATTTCAAGTTTAGGGTCCACAACTTTAATATACCATATTTTAACACTATTCGCGTACAAATGGCGGCCATATTGTCTGGCAATTATGTTCTGATTTTCTATAAATTCGAACTCAACCTTCTGTAGGGTGTAACGGTGATAGTCAAACGTTTTTTTTTAATCGGATAATAATCGTGACCTCCAGAGGGACCATAGGGGATTTTTTGGAAATCTGGGGCCATAATTCAGGAAGTTATGATCCGATATGTGCAAATAACGAAAGGAACCAAATCTTTGGGTTCTAACCATGCATTTCAAGTTTCATCAAAATCGAATCAAATTCGTGACATATACAGGGTCCACAACCTTGATATACCATTTTTAAACAGTATTCGCTTACAGACGGCGGCCATTTTGAATGGCAATTTTGGTCCAATTGTCCCGAAATTTGAACTCAACCTTCCTTTGGGTGTAACGGTGATATAATCAAACAATTTTTTTTAAATTGCATAATAATTGTGACCTCCAGAGGGACCACAAGCTAAACAAAGGCGATTTTGCGTATACTCAGGGGCCATAATTCAGGAAGTTACAATCCGATATGCGCAAATATCGACAGGAACCAAGATCCTTGGGTTATAACAATGCATTTCAAGTTTCATCAAAATCGAATTACAATTGTGACCTCTACAGGGTCCACAACCTTGATATACTATTTTTAACATTATTTGCGTACAAACGGCGGCCATTTTGTATGGCAATTTTGATCCGATTTTTCCGAAATTCGAACTCAACCTTCCGTCGGGTATAACGGTGATATATTCAAACGGTTTTTCAAATCGGATCATAATTGTCACCTCCACAGGGACAACGAGCTAAAATAGGCGATTTTTCAGACAATCAGGGACCATAACTCAAGAAATTACGTTCCGATTGGCGCAAATATCTAAAGGAACCAAGACCTTTGGGTTATAAACATGCATGTCAAGTTTCATCAAAATCGGTTCAAAATTGTGACCTCTATAGGGTCCACAACCGTGATATACCATTTTTTAACAGTGTTCGCGTACAAACGGCGGCCATTTTGTATGGCAATTTTAGTCCGATTTTCCGAATATTCGAACTCAACCTTCCTTAAGGTGTAACGGAGATATAATCAAACGGTTTTGCAAATCGGATAATAATTGTCACCTCGGACAACCAGGGGCCATAATTCAGGAAATTACATTCCGATAGGTGAAAACATCGACAGGAACCAAGATCTTTGGGTTATAAACATGCACGCAAGTTTCATTAAAATCGGTTCAAAATTGTGACCTCTATAGGGTCCACAAGCTAAAAACGTGATTTTTCGTACCAGCAGGGGCCATAATCCATGAAGTTTCGATCCGATACATGCCAATATCGAAAGCAATCGAGATCTTTTGGGGATAAACCTATATTTCAAGTTTCGGCAAAATCGGGTAAGAATTGTGACCTGTAGAGAGTCCACAAACAATTGTGGACGGACGGACAGGGGCGACGACATAATATGTCCACATGAAAATGTGGGCGTATAAAAATCATTAGAAAAGTTTCATTTTGACATTGTTTTTTTAAAACAATGCTTTCAAGATACAAACGCTTGACATGGTAAACAAAATTTCACACAACAGTTCAGTTTTTATCACCAAATACTCCTCTCAGAAGTTATAAATGTCAATACCAATGTCATTTTCTTATCTTAAAGCGTTCTTTATAGAGTTCCGTAATCCTACCAAGTTGAATTTTTTCATTTCTAAAATTGAAATGACCCGTTTCGCGGTCTTTCGCACGTTGTTGTTGTCTACTACCAGGGGCAATTGTTAGCCTTAGGTAGTCGATTTCCTATAGTAAATCCTTTTCCAGATGGACTGTCACACTGTCAAGAAGTGGAAAACTGTTAGCTGCTTGTGGTCCGTCATGCTCTTTGCAGTAATCAATGATTTGAAATGACCGTGTGTTCATTTTATCCTTTAATTGCGTCTTTTCGTCAAGACTAACATTTAGACAATTTCAAAATTAGCCATAAGTCCTTCTTCGATTTCCTTGCTGCCACTGTACTAGCGTCCGACTTGCTGTCTTCTTCACTCAGGGATGAAAGAGACCGGTTTGTTGTAAAAGACTTTTTCAAAACAAAATTGCCGGAAATGGGGAGTCACTGCCAGATGATCACAAAATTGGAAATGGTAAAGATCGTCTTATGTCCGCATTGATAGCCGAGAGCGTAGAATCCCTGTCCCTCTTCCAGCTACAGAGGATAGAGAGCTTCCTGACCCTTCCAAACTGGGTTACGCACCATAGTCGAATTTCAGCTGCGAGCGTGGTTTGACAACAGGGTCAAAATAAGTGGCGTTACATAATCTGTACAGTCCTTGAGTGAAGCCCATAAGTCGGACGCTACCAAGAAAGCTGGAGAAGTGCATTATGGCTACCCTGAAATGGTCTAAAAAGGTTAGTCTGGTGAAAAAAACGCAATTCAAGGTAATAAAAGATCACACAATTATTTCAAATCACTGATCAGTGAAAAGAATTTACTACAGGATATCATTTCAACATGAAGAAATTCAACTTGGTAGAATTACGAAACTGTGTATAGAATGCTTTAATGAAAGACAATAATGACATTTGGTGATATAAACTGAACTGTTGTGTGAAAATCTGTTAACTATGCCAAGCGTTTGAATCTGGAAAGTATTGTTTTCAATAAAATGTCAAATTTTGCTACAAAATTAGATTTATGGTAGTTTTTGATAGTTTGAAAGCTTAGATGCTTCACAACTGTTCTGAAATGTTGTTATCGTGCTTTCTCTCTTAACCCTATATGTAGAGGGATTAGACAGTATGTTTAGTATATTTGACCCAAAACATGAAAAAAGCTTGAAATTTGGCTGCCATTTTGAATAAATTGAATTTTCCAGGGTCAAAGGTCATCCTAGGTCAAAAGTTCTTATGAATTTTATTCTGAAATATGTTTTTCGTTCTTTCCCGCCTCTGAAACCTATGTATAGAGATATTCGAGGATGATTTTATGATATATTTGTCCAAAACCATGAAGTTTTGCCCGCCATTTTGAATAAATTGAATTATCCAGGGTGAAAGGTCATCCTAGGTCCAAAATGGCCATAGAAACCACAATTTATTGAATAACTGAAATAACGCATTCGGCAAACCTCGACAGATTCCGGTACTCTCCGTAACCTCCATCTAGACTCGGATGTATGATAGTCATTGATATGTACCTACGACCATACATTTGCGATGCGGCTTATCGACTACCGATTTACTCTAACAGGAAAACGTTCCGCTTTTACAAAAAAGTCCCAAAATCTGGTTAAGCTGCCCACATCCGTTGGTGGAGTCGTCCACACGACTTAGTATAATTTCTGGACACATAATGTATTTGTAAATAGTATAGTTTTTCTGCGTGGTCACCCTTTCTCTCCGTAAATAAACAACAAAGTAAAAAATTTCTGGATATTGTAATACGTTTTTTGGAGTCGTCCACACGATGTATTTTTAATTAGTATAGTTTTTTTCTGCGTGGTCACTGGTCACCCTTTCCCCCGGCAAATAATCAACAAAGTAAATCGTTTTATTCCATAAATAACAAATTCATTAACAAATTCATAAACAAATTTAGTTGTGGACGACATCACTAATAGTTGTTGACGACATCACCAATGCCTTGTGGACGACTCCACCAACGGTTGTGGACGACTTCGCTTGTGGACGACTTGACTGGCACCCATCTCCAGGGTCCTTTAAAATAGTTCCAAAATGGCGGACTACATCATACAGCCGAGTCTAGATATAGGGCACCGGAATCTGTCGAGGTTTGCCGAATGTGAAATAACGCTGTTATTTAGCCAACCCTAATGACACCCCAACACATATCATGAATCATGACCCCGATGACGTCACGGGTATGCAGGTGTCATTGCTGCTCATTGTTATTATTATATTACTGTATTATAATAGTCTTATTGATGTTATCAATGATTTTCGCCCCTTTTCTGAACAGATTTTGGATTCTATACGTTTCTTTCGTTTTCTGGCCTTCCGTGACCTTTGACCTCGATTATCTTATTACCTACCAGATTCGGATTCCTGGTGAAAAATGCCTCTAGAAAAATTAGCTCAGATTTTGCCCCCCCCCCCTCTGGTCTAAACCATAATGTAAAGTTGAATCTCTAATAGTAAGTGCAGGGAGACTGTACCACACATAATTTACACAAAAACAAATATTCGGACAAGATACAATACGCATAATAAATCACAAACAAACGAACAATTCAAACTAAGTGAATGGAGGTTGAAACTGGAACCCATTATAGCATCTATTATTTTGTTGACCTTTAAATTATTATAAAATATAATCAACTGGAAAACGTGAACAAAATTCAAAAATCCAATTCCAGCATTCAACGGCATTGGCCTGGTGTAAAAGGGTCCCGGTTTTTCGTCCTATCCAAACGAAAAGACTGTGTCCCTTGCCTTGTCCTCCTTTCTCACCACAATCCTGAGGCAATTTCTCGTTCAATGCTCGGGATCGAACCCCATACCTTAGTGAGTCAGCGCTAAGCAGCGAGTCACGCTGGCTCCTTTCTAAAAACAAAACTATGCCAAAATATATGCCTACCTCTACGCCAATCTAGGAAAACAGGCCTGTTGAATAGACATGCACATACTGTCAAGTTGGAGATGGACTACTTTACTCGAATGATAAAGGCACTATCAGTGACGTAGTAAAAATGTGTAATGACGCACAGAGGTCGCGAGTAGACCGGATCGAGGAGGGAGGCGCGGTCGGACGGGGCCGGGGAGGGGTGATACGAGCCCCTCAGCGGGTTTAAGAGTTCAAGCCCCACCCCCCTGACATTTGCTGTTGAAATTGTTTGCAATACTATCCACAGCTTTTACTGCAGTTTTGAGCCCAAATCGTTTAAAAATATTGTTTACAATTTATTTCCTAATGATATTTTGAGACTGCCCCCCCCCTCCCCGGGAAAGCTCCCCTTGAACCACGCTAAGAGCCTGGAATGGAACAACGTCTACAGCGGAGAACACTTTCTACTGTGGAGAGAAGGTTTAAACCGCAGAAAAAAAAGGTTTCATGTTTTTTTTTTATTTATCATAGTTTTTATTTCAAAACATATATTGCAGACTGAATTATACTTATATGAGGCAAATTAGAAAAGGGTATAAATTAACCGTACAGAAAAGATCTCGTCTTCATGGAATAATCGTCATTATCATGATCTTAATCGGATTCAAACGCAGATCCTATTTCGTTTTTTATAGTTTAAAATCTCTATTTATTTGTTTGTACTACAGTAGAATCTGTAAGAGTTGTTATAACCTGCGTTGTGGTTGCCATGAGGGATTAGCCAGTGAAATCATCCGTTACGGCGACTTCATGGACATTTGTGTGCGAGTGCGATGCACGGAAATGTGGGAAAACCACTAAAAACGTCAACGCCGATTGATTAATTAATGTCTGACGTCATAGGGTCAAAATCCGCTTTTAGACCCTTGACGTGATCTTCCAGTACAACTGGTCAGATCTTCATGTAGTGTAAGCCATCGAAAGTAAATAAAACGAAACGAAATATAGATCTTGAACTTATTTGACAAACAGTTTTAATTATGTAAATAATCCACGGATCCAGCTATGAGGTTTTTCCACATAACGCAAGTGGATTCATCCCCCCCCTCCCAAAGTACCAAACATCTGTCGGCGTGACCCACTGTTTTAACATGTTTTTTCATGACAAAGGGAGAAGATGACGCGCTCTCTCTTCTCACGACACCGGTTTTATATGTGTGTTTTAAATTGACTTTATATTATACAAGGACTTTTTATTTTGTGTCAACCAATTTTAAGGAGACTCTAGACATAAACGGACATCTGAATTGTATATTTTTACCAACTTTCAACCTATAAAGTGTAAATAAATTAATTAAATCAACCTTTCTATAATATCATGCTCTTGAATATTGTCAAGGTCAATATAAAGATATGGAAAATTGACGCCTGGTAAATATGGTTGTTTGATTACATTGTTTGTGAAAAGTCAGCGATAAAAACATATTTAATCTATTTGATAATAAGGGATTTTGAGGATTGGTACCTTTTCGAAATATTGAAAGAAACGAGAATAAAACAACAAAGGCATAAAAGCATTTGAAAATGTAACAAATCAAGCTACTGTAAAAACCGAAATTAAGGGATCGTTGTTGCGATAATTATAATGCAAAATAAAAGAATTTCTTCTCATTCACACAAATCAAGGAGTTCTCCACCCGTTTTAAATCATAGGAAAACGCTACTTGTCGGGGCTTTCGATAGATGTTTATATTTTTAAAAGGTTGCGACATGAAGAGTAAACCTATTTATTATATTGGAGAATTTTCGGATAGCACATTTCGAACGTGCATCGCGAAATTGTATCGTTTTACTTGTGAACCCATTGGCATTACATGCGATTGCGGAATCAAGAAAATTCAGATTTTATAATCGCAAAACGTGGAGTCACGTCCCGTTAATATTCAGGCGCGATAAAGGAATTCTTGACATATCTTTTTTTTCTGTTTTGTAGTGGAATATATTTCGACTAACAGGAAGAACACGGCGGAAATTCATAAAGTGTGTACGGCGATACAAGATATCAAGGTTTCGATTATGCTTGATAAAACTTACTAGGATTGTTCAGACTGGCGAAATACCGGTATTTTACATTATTTCGTTGTCTGATTTTGCGGTTAAAATCTGTTATCGCCCTAATATCTACACACTTAACAGATTTCAGTTTATCTTCTATTCCGGATGTTCGTAGGTTATCAAATGTGTTATCTTTTGGACGATGTGTACGTCATGGCTCTCTAAATCCTTGACTTTTTGGACCTTGAATTATGCTCTTTCAAATATACTAAAACCTCAGAAAACCGTGTTGTTCTAAATAGACCCATGAACAGTCGGATTTTTTGGACAGACGGAGACAAAAATGGGGAAATGATTTTTACGTGATAATATAACACTTTTACCTTCTTTTAACTGAATACTGCGACTTGACTATATTGATTAAACATTTTGTCTGGAACCACGGCGGGCCCGGATCCAGGATTTTTTCGAGGGGGGGGGGGATACATTGTAACAAATGGTAATCATTACAGTGCCGCATGCATTAGTGGTTTGGTGTAATCCCCAGAGCCTTAGTCGCATTGCCTGGGCAAAGGCAATGCGAAAATCAGTTTATATCATCAATTAAAAAGCAGATACACCAGTCCCACTGGGGCTGAGGATGGGGCGCAAAAGCGTTTTCTGCTATTTAAGCCGGTGAACAAAGCAGCTTCAAAGTGGCGTAATATTGCCTAATTATAAAGGTGGTTGACTCGAATTCCAATCTAACCGGATCCATTCACTTGATTTGATAATTGTTTAGTGTATGCAATGTATATTTTCTGTCTTGTCCGCAGGTTTATCTTGTAGATTTTTTTTTTGTTTTGCGTGTAGTGCAGTCCTCCTGCATTTACTATTACAGTCCTCGATGATGGGGCCGTAAGGAGAAAATTTAACTGCGTTTTTTTCTGCTAGTTCGGCCGGTGAACAAAGCAACTTCAAAGTGGTCGAATAAAACTTTATAAAGGTGGCTGACTCGAATTCCAATCAATCGTTTACAGTCCACGAAGACGGGACCGTTAAGAGAAAATTTTGAAAATGTAACTGCCGCAAACGCGTTTTCCTGCTATTCCAGTCTGTGAATACAGCAACTTCAATTTGGTCCAATATAGCCTACCTGGCTCATCTGAATTCTAAACAACCAATCAATCGTCGCGCGGTATGGAGGCCTCAACCTCCCGGAAAAAAATTTGAAAATTTTATTCTAGCCCGTGTAAGCAACTTAAAAAGTATCCAATGGTTTTGTAATTAACCTTTTGTAACCAAAGTCCCACTCTGAATTCCAACCATCCAATCAGAACACCCGATTCACAAATAATAATCGATACTCGAAAATGGCACACAAAGTACAGTGGCGCCAGACAAAATTTTTTTTTAGAGAGGCGACCCCCCCCCCAAGAAAATTTGGTATTATTTGACGGTCGCAAACGCGTTTTACTGCAAGTCCCCTCTGCCGTTTTCCGGTTTGATGCCCATTTTTCGGGCAATACCTATTTTCGGGAAATACCGTTTGGGGCGTTTTTTTCGGGCATGCAGTGGACAAGAAAAAAAACGAGAAAATACTTCTCAAAGAAATAAGTTACAGTAGGCCTAGTTATATTTTTTCTCCAAACGGCAATAGAAAAAAAAGGCCGTCGAATTTTTCATTGACCCCCCCCCTTACTACGAGTTGGATTTCAGTTAAAAAACCACATTATGCCATATCGGACCACTTCCCTGTACTGATCGACGGGCTTCAATATAGCAGCTATAAACCTAGTTCAGCTCTGAACGTAGGTCTCATTACACTCGCCTCTACATTTAGTGCTTTCCCATTGAATCACTGTCGGAAAGTAATCGACCGCCCAGTCAATTTTACTGGGCAACGTTTTACTATTAAACGGTCGTGTGTCAGTCCCTGTAAATGCTTGACAAATGTGACTGAACATCTTAGTGAGAAAATAAGACCTTGTTATACCTCGCAGGGCCGGCGGAAGCAATTCTTGATTGGGGGGGGGGCTCCAATTGTAGGTCCAGGGATGTAGCCAGGATTTGCTGAGTAGCTGTAAAAAAAACTTTGGCGAGCGTAGAGAGCGAAAATTTTTTTGGGAGGGGGGCGTGGTCTTTTATGAAAATTCAACCCTTATTTAATTAATGGTGTAGGCCTATTTCCAGAGCATTTGCTGTCTTTTGTTTGCTTCAGTGCAAATCAATATCCATTTATATTATATTCAAATTCATATAGGCCTATTCTTAAAATGGTGTATGTAGTATTTTATATTATTATTACGGTGGAATGAGAATCAGGTCAGACAGAAGTTGAGAAAGAATAAGAAACATTGACATTATGGATAGGCTAGGATTTAATATAGATTCGGTAGAATTAACCGTAGAATGCGTACATTAAAAATTGATCGTACAACCGAATGTTCGACACCATATAGGGGAAGCGCAGGTAATTTGAGCATACTAACAGAGTACCTGAATATTTATCATCCTACCAGGTCGATAGTCTTTTAAACCACACATAAAACGAAAACCATAAATATACTGTTCATTCCAGAAATTTTATTCTTCAATATTAATATTAACATATCAAAATGTGGGAAAATGTAAATTCATAAATATGCTCAAATTAGCATCATGTGTTGTTAAATTGAGCACACCTTGTATGGAATTTAAGCATGGGTTCTCCGGTTGGCCTAGTGGTTAAGATTCAAAGATGTTTGATGCTTCTACATATGTTTCTGGCAAGCCTAGTGGTGAAATTTCAATGTTTGATGCTTCTACATATGTTTCTGGCAAGCCTAGTGGTGAAATTTCAATGTTTGATGGTTCGACAGATGTTTCCGAAAGAACTAGTGATGAAGACTGCATGATATTTGATGGTTCGACAGATGTGTCTAATGGCGGGTCTGTTGCAATTGATTCACTGGTTTGTGGTGCCATCGTAATGCTTTCAGCTGTTTGCGGTGCAGTTGGAATTGAATCATTGGTATTATTATAACGATTGTAGACCTACATGTATTATATCACATGAATCAGTGAGGGGGGGGGGGTAGGCCTATTGCATAGACCTACATTTTAAATGTTATGTATGTTTGTTGGGTTATCAACACCGCCGCTACCATCATCATCATCATCATCAATAATAAAGGTAAAAGGCCTGGATCAATAGACCTACGAATCATCATTATCACTGATGCTATTTTGAGCAGGCATGCAGGACCTGCATTGCAGGTAAAATGAGCACCCTGCTCAAATTAGCAAAAAAGTGGGTGCTCACAATACCAACACTGTGTCGGGTCAGTTCTGGGCTTACCAGCGCAGGAAGTTATGTCATTACAGTTTACAACGCTGGATTTTACAACTCCTTAGAAAAAGGGGCTTCGTATGAGATCTTAACAAACCTTGTGTTATGTGTAGTAGTTACGTTATAACTTGTTATGTTAGAGCTCTATTTTACATAAGATGGAACGAATAATGAAAATCTTATTTAAAACACCCACGTGAAAAGCCTTGTTGACGATAGTTTGTCCGGCAATCAGAAATAGGAAGTAGGTCACTGTCACGGGTAAAATTTAACAAAATATTTCATTTGACGTTCTAAACACGGGGGTGCTCACTTTTCCAACATGCTCATTTTATCTGCGCTTCCCCTACGACATCCAAACCTTTAACATTGAAGTGCAGTAAATTGGCCTGGGTGACCGTGAAATGAATATACCTGCACAACTTCTAAATTTAAATAAACATAATACCAATACTTCTTTCTTTAAACTAATTTGGGATGATAGGGTATACTACGGCACACAAAAATAAATAATGCCGTGTCAGACATGGTTTGCGTGGGCTTATATAGTTACTATGGATTTGACGTTTGCCGGGGGTGGTAAATTTCGAGTGCCGAGTCTGAGTACAGAGTGAGAGAAGGACGAAGTCAAGGGGGTTTAAATACGACTGGGCGGCTTTGTTCGATTTTTTATTTGTGCTGGGCGGCAAAAAACAGTGAAGAAAAGAGTACTTGCGGCCAAATTATTCCGCCGGGCCTGTCTCGCTAGAACCAGTATGAGCGACAACGCGCTGTTAAAAAATACGTATCCGTCTGCTAACCGATTTGTCCGGCTTCATTGAAAGGGTAACGCACAAACTTACGAACTCGGGCATATACATGTAGGATGAAACATTTTAACACAGATGATTGGAGTCAACGGAAACAATAGCTTGTAAATAACTATTTTGTTTTGATTATTTTCATTATTACATTGTATGAAAGGTTTTGAAATATAAGTGTTTATGTTTTTCAATTTTGGAATTTTATTATTTAATAAAATATGTATTTTGCCGCTTTTTATTTGAAATATTTTGAAATATGTGTATGTTTTAATAAAATATTGGTTTGTAAACGAATTGAATCACTATTGCAAACGTCTCGTTATATGAAATAAAATGATATTTACTAATTAAAATATTATACAAAGAACAATTTGTCTGTCATTATTTAAACTTCATTCATTACAAAATATCGCACTCGTTGCAGTAATTATACTGATATGGGGCTATTTCATATTGGGTTACAGTTTGATAATACTGGGTAGGGTATAGTTCAGCTCTGAACGTTGGTCTCATTACACTCACCCTGGCCGTTCAGGGACTGTCCCATTCAATCAATATCGAAAATAATTGGAACCCAAGTCAATTTTATGGGCAACTTTTCACTGCCAAACGATGGGGTGTCAATCCGTGTGGGTGCCTGTACAATGTAAACGAACATCTCAGTGAGAAAATAAGACCTTGCTTACTTCGCTAGAGACAGTATGAGCGACACAACACGCTGTTTAGCAGTGAATAGTTGTTCAGTAAAATTGACTGTTCTCCAATTTTTTTTCGACATTGATTGAATGGGACAATCCCTGAACGTTCAGGGTGAGTGTAATGAGACCGACGTTCAGAGCTGAACTAGGTAGGGTAGCATTTATTGTCATGCAAACATATTGAAAATACTCTCGTCATTGGTCTGATCATGGTCCGAATCAGCCAAGAATCTGGGCCCTGTTTCACGAAATCTGAACAAAGATAAAATCTAAATTTTATAGATACTTCAATTTCAATTGGCTAAGCACTAAAATCAATCTAATAATATAATACAATCAAATTACTACAATTTGGATTTTATCTTGGTTAAAATTTTGTGAAAAAGGCCCCGGTCCCAATCAGCCAAGAATGTGAAGCCTTGTGTCGTGGTGTGGTTCCAATCAGCCGGTCCCAATCATCCATCATCATGGTCCCAATCAGCCGATTACCATATTTAATTATGCCTTTCTAACTGCAAGAATAACCACGGAATTACCGCGATAAGCAGCCATTTGCAATATGTAGCCTACACTTAGCTCTGTCGTACGGCATAGTTTCGTGTAGCACAAACTTGTAATCGCAGCAAATTTTATAACTATGAATTGTCCTCGCTCTTCGATTGTTTTCATGTTGACACTGAAGTATCTCGATGACCGGTCCAATACCCCCCCCCCTCCAATATAGGCTAACAAATAACAAATTTGTTTTTTAGACGAATTGGACAAAATTTATTTTTTATTTTTTAGTCGACCGGCCCTTTGGGCCTGATTCAAGGTAAAAATCTAGATTTACTTGGGTGTTTAGAGAATACAATTAGATAATTCTGTAGAAGACTATTTTAATAACATAAAATTAATTAATAACAAAACTAACGAGTCTATGTGTTATTTTTCCCCTATAGTTTCTTAAAATTCTTCAGGTGGCTGCATGGAATTTAAACATTGTTTTCCCGCGGAAAACACGATTGTCACATGACAGTTTTCAGCCAATCACATGCAGTATAAAAAAATACTGATCCTCAAGCGGAAAGGTAATATGGCGTATAACGAAGTAGTGTACAAAGCCTATGTGTCCCAAAAGTACAGAGTTTAAGCACCCAATTTAACGAGTATAAAATTACTTAGTAAACCAGCCATGTTTGGATGATGAAAATAATCACAGTGACAAAGTACGTTGCCATTTTATTAGCAGAAATCTCCTTTTGTGGAGGTGAAAATCGTCGTCCATCTTGATTTTCTCTCCTCTATTTTTCGAGATCGACAAGCTCTTCATCTATGAGGAGAATAATGTATGTTACATGTAAACACAACTGTTCTGCTTTTAGTTTTTAATAGTACACTAAACGAAATAAAATGGAAAACGTTTAATTTAATGGATATTATTGTAAGAAGCATTAATAGTTTGTTGTCGATGACCAACCTTGAAATTATAATGTGACCGCGGGTGGAAGGCTGGACGGGGTTGGTGGGTGGAAATTTACAACGCTTTCTCAAATTTTATGACAGTTGACTGAGTTATGAATGTGAGTTGCAAAAGTAATTCTTGGTTTGATAACAGAAATGTCCATGTATCTCTCTCAATACCGCGGGACGATACTACCCAATACCACTCCGATATCACCACATAGGCTACTGCCTAATACTAACAACATATATAATGGACCAAATGAGCATATTACTTGATTTTCTTTAAAAATAGTGAAACCGAATATGTCTTAAGAACTGTTCATTAAATGTGATTCCCGATGTCTGGCTGTTCCATTTGCCTCCCTATTTCACCTTAGAAGTCAAGCGAATAATAATCCAATACTACCAAATACTACAAAAATACTACACAAATAGTATATTATCAAAGACAAACCTAATATCGTCAGTAAAGAGCATATCAGTATAACAAATATTCGATAATTTGCGGAAAATTGAAACTTTTACTTAGTTATCTCCCTTTACAACCGTTAAATAGATTTTAGATTGCTACTCAGATTAGGGGTTTGGATGGCTGAATGGTTGGGGCGCGCGCCTTGTATAATAAGTCTGTCATCAAGTCAACTGGCATGGTTTCAAATCCCAGGTTGTACGTGGTAAGGAGTAGGGTGGCCTGTCCAACCTCGTTGGTTTTCTCCGGGTCCTCCGGTTTCCTCGGACTGTTAAAGCCCCTGACTCGCAACCAAATTATTGAAATAAAATTAAACCATTTGTTAGTCCCGAAATGACCTAGTTTGTGTTGAGTGGCCGCTTAACCCAATTTCTATCTCTCTCCGCTACTCAGATTAATAATCTTGTTGGGCTTTACTGTTTGTTTCAAAGACAACGCAGTTAAAATTATGTCTTGGGCCTACTCAAAAGTCTTCTTAATTATATTATTTTTATACGTCCAAACATTGGAACAAAATGGCCGCTGCTTGTATGCGAATAGTGTAAAAGTAAGGTATATCAAGGTGGTGGACCCTTTAGAGGTCACAATTTTTAGCCGATTTTGATGAAACTTGAAATGCATGTTTATATTTAATTGTGCAATGATTTTTATTTAACCGTAGTTGATTTCAAACACACGGGTAAGGTTATAATCACCAAAGTTAAGTAGTTTGTTTATAATCAAAGAAATCTGTTTATTAAATAGGAAGGTTCAGACAGTAGTGATTTGTCTGTTTTAGAGGACTGCATCATTGCATGTTTTATATTGTACAGTTGATTAGGGATGTATATTTAGATCTATTGACTGCTTTAGACACACATTCTTCAGACTTGATGATGAAGTCAGTCACACTGACAGTGTAGCCTACCAATTGTCCTTCTAATGGACTCACTGATAGTTTCCTATAATCTGATAGAAGAGAGCCTAGGTAGGCTAAAATATCGTTTGAAACTATTGATTATTTTGTGAGTGAACAATTGGTCTTTATGTCTTGCATTTCTGTTATTAGATGCGTGAAACACGAAACAGATCAGGAACTGATAGTACTCCAACTTCAACCACTTCTAAAAGTACTACTAGACGAACAAGAGAAGTGGAAGATGTTACTAAGACAACACCAGGGAGAGGTCGGCCTAGAAACTGTGACCAGGCTACACCTGCACAAAAAGTTAGACTGAATTCAACAAATACTGATGATGGTACATGTATATTTATTTAAAAAAAAAAAGAAGGGAACATAGCTTGCATTATCGACTAAATTTGCTTTAGCTGGTCTTTTTCTTAAAATTAATTAACTTATGAAATGACTTTAATGATATGTTTTATATAATTGTTTACTTTGGATTAATCTGGTTATACCCAATTATATGTTCTACAATGTGGAATTTTAACTATTCATCACATCACATTGCATTCTGTCAAATCGTGAATAGGAATTCAGTTATCAATCTGTTTCATAAAGAGGCTACTAGCAAAAATTAGCTTGACCAAGCTAGTTTTTACTAGTAACCCCTTTATGAATATTACAACCTATTATGATCTTTTATAATAACAATAATGATAATGAAATTTCTATTGGGGATGCTCTAAAAGCATGAAAGTGTTCACATGCATTGACTATATGGATTAAACATCCTGGTTTTCACACTTGATTTGAAGGTAGACAATGTTTCACATTTTCGAATGAAAGATAGTAGCATATTCCATAGAATTGATGCATTGTACTGAAAAGTCCATAAACAATAGTTTAGTGGATCTCAGTGACCTTTTATTTATTTAGGCGACGTTTCAAAGAGTATTCTCTCAATGTTTTGCTTGAAAAAGTTGAGAGAATACTCTTTGAAACGTCGCCTAAATAAATCAGTAATTGTTTTTCCATAAGTATGTGTCATGAGATATTTATTACTAATATTAGCATTTCATTTTATTTAAGTGTCTAGCCAGAACTCGACTTCAAGATCATTGAGGCCAGGTGTAAGTCCACCATCTTTGACTGCTATGAAAGATGATTCACAGGTTTCCCAATTAAAACCTACAAGTAAAAGAAAAAGAAATGGAAGAGATTCTGCATCACCTAATATTAGTATTGAAGGTTCCGAATCAAGTCCAGCCCAGAAAAAATCTAAATCATCTGATCCTACCCCAGTTACATCAATATCAGGGATTAGAAGTGGTACAGAGACAGATAGTGGTACAAGAACAGCATATGAAGCACCTATTGAGTTTACCAAAACCACTTCTGATAGTAACTCAAAGATATTAAAATCAACTGATAACAAAAGTAATAGTACAGGTATAAAAAAAAATAAATCGGACAGACCGAGATTGATTATTCTCAGTTAGTTTAAAAAGTAAATTTGAAACTTTTATCAATTTGTTTGGAAGTTATTTACAGAATGCTAACATGTAAACATTATGTTTTAATCTGAACAAAAATAATTCTTGTCTGTTCAGTATTTATACAGATGGTGATCATAAAAGTTACAAAATACTGTCAATTTCTTTATCCCACACCACACAGAGGGGAGGGATGCTGAAATCAAGTCTGTTTGTCTGTCCATCTGTCGGCTTGTCTTTTTTTGCAGAACTTATATGAGGAGCCACCCAAGATATCTTTACTAAACTTTGTGAACACTTCATTCTGTTATCGGTAGAGAATTCTTGGTTTAAGCATGTCTCAGAAATTATTCAATACATCAATAATGTAGAGAACATGTTTTTGCTTGTTGATTTCCAAGTACACCCAAATTTTATTTCCCAAAACATAGCTTAGGGAACTTGATGTTGAGGTTTACAAAGTCTTCTTGTTTATTTCGATCTATTGTGTGCAATTTCTATTGAATCGCTTTAGTAGTTTGGAAAATTTGATTTTCTACAAAGGGAATTCACCATGGCAGGGTAACCTGCGGAAACAATCCTACATCATGAATTTGTTGTTGTACTAGAAGTTAGTAAATCACCACAAAAACATGCAGTTGGCTCATTTGAAAAATTGCATCTTTTGTTATTTCTGAACTGATTTGTATTCAGGAGACACTGACTATGTTGAGGGATAAAGCCATCATGTTCAAGTTTTTGCAGTCCCCCTGCACTAACTATTACAGTTTTTGGGAATGCTGGATACAAATTTATGACTTACTCATAGCTGATTATATTGTATTCTATTGATTATTTAGATAACAGTAAAGATAATGACAAGGAAGAAATACCTATTTCTGGGAGCAGTGAGGAAAAGTCTACAGAATCAACTCAAGATAAAGTTCCTAGATCTAGAGGTATGGTGTATCTGTGACTACAACTGTCAAATGATATTTTCTTATTCACATGTATTAGGTTCCCTTAATAGACATTGTAGTCTAGTGGTCTTGAGTGCCGCATTTCGACCTCTAGCTGGCCGGTCACCCCTGGCTTGCGGCTGTGGTTTCAAGCCCATGGAGATAGGGGTGCCTTCTCAACCTCGTGGGTTTCCTTCGGGCACTCTGGTTTCCTCCCACTGCTAAAGATCCCTAAGCGCAAGCGAATTATTGAAAAAAAAATTGAAAACCATACTTTAGTCCCAAAATGACCTAGTTTGTGTCGAGTGGACGTTAAACCCCATTTCTCTCTCTCTGTAATACTACTTCAAATGAAAGAAACAGAACAAAAATACAATACATACAAAGGATGGTTGACAACTATAGTGTAATCTGCTACTGATGAGCAAGCACAATGATAGTTGAGGCACTGTCCTGGTATTTCATAATGAATAAGTATATTATAGCACCCATTACATACCAAATTTTATATATGTGAAGAAAAAAATTATTCCTTGAGTTTTAAAAAGTCAAATGTTTTTAATTTAAAGGTCGTCCACGAAAGTCTACTAATACTCCAGATCCCAAAATAGTACCAAAATCTAAGCCCTCACTTGATACTCCGAAGAATGAAAGCAATACTTCATCACCACGCCGAAGTAGTCGCAGTTTTGTACCTAACAGAAAATTTCAGGATTTGGATGTTGAAACACCCAAGAAGAAAAAAAAGACTCATATTGTTACAGTTAAAAAAGAACATATTCCAGAAATACAGAATACAGGTAGAAAATCTTGTGATGTTGGTAAGACAACTGTGCAGACATTCAACATTGAATTTCTAATAAATTATGTATTATTTAAGTGTTTAAACTTTAATTATAAGACATGTAGAAATAGATTTCACAAATTAAAAACACTATATCCATGTAAGTGTTGTTAATTTCTTTAAGTATATCTTTAGAGAGGCTAACAATATGTAATATGTCCATAGATACACAGCACAATAAAATGAGTAATTCCTGAGGGACTGTGAGTAAGTCCTGGTTCTGATAGACTTGTGTTCTTTTTCAGATAATCAAGAATCTTTACAGAAGGAGTTAACCGTAGAAGAGGATTCTTCTAAAGAAAAAAGTTTATCTACAAATGTCAGAGAAGAAGAAGAAGTAGAAACTCCAGTAGAAATTAAGTCTATCAGTGACATAAATATAGCTTCAGATGAAACAGTAGTAAGGAAAGTAATAGATTCTACAAAGGTAGCAAACCAAAGCAAGAAAACTGTAGAAACTGTATCTAATGCTAAGACAAATGAAACACCGCCATCAAGTGTCAAATGGTGAGATATCATTTACTTATTCAACATCTACTCTGTTATGGTAGATGATAAAATATGATGAATTCCACTTAACTTGGACTGTTTAACATTGTAAAAGTTCATTGTAAGGACACTCTTACAAAACTGTTATTTCTAAATCTTGACCCAAGTTATATTGGTGGAATGGATTTTGTATGTTCAAATATTTAGTACTGTGATATTTTGGTTGTCAATGTGGAGAAGCTTGTATATCAAGGTATGGAACTCAAAACCATAGATAAAGCAATGACTAGAATAATGGCCTCAGGTGATACTGGGTAGTATCAAATGTTAAAATTGGTATATACCTACATTGTTTTATTTTAGTTAGGAAAATAGGTGATTATAATGCAAAAAAACCCATTCTATTAAAGCAGCTATGTCTCTAACGTAATATTTTGTTTCCTTTGACAATGAAAACACAAATTATTTTTCAATTAAATCAATTTTAATGTTGCGATCTTACCGGAAAAAGATGGGCTTCTGATATCCAAAATTTAAGACAAAATAAACATTTTATCGTGCACCATAATGCATTTCAGTCCCATGTGTAACAGGGAACTCGAAGAACAAGTCAAACAGTGACGCCATTCTTATCTGGAGAGCATGCACAATAAATACTATGTAGACTGTAATTACCAGATGCGAGAAATTGCCATTCAATTGAGATTTCGTCGAACATATAAACTGATTTGAAATTTGAGTAGAAACGCAAACGATTTAATGTAAATCAGTTTATAAACATCAATATTACATTATTATACGTGTTGCAACCCATTTGTGTCAATTCTTAGGTCCCAAATATTAGCTTCTTTAAGCAGTTGTAGATTCTGTGTCATATTACTCATACAACCCACAGTGGCAAAATAATGTTATATGATTGTGCCAAATAATGTTTGTTAATTATGATTTTATGTAAAAAGTTCAATACCATATGTCATTGAAGTTTTACGATTTTTATGATGAGTGATTTTTTTAATAATGTGAATTTCTTTTAACAAAAATACCTGTTTATCTTAGATTGCAAATGATTATTTCATGATACAGGTTTGTCTGATACTAAATAATGACTAATTATTATGTGACTGTTTATTTTGTAGGACTGAAAGTCGACATGCAGTAAAATCTGTTACTTATGTAAAAGGAAGAAAAACTACTGAGGTCATGGTTTATCCACCAAATAAAGTATCAGCTCCAGCACTGTCCGATAAAGCAAATAGCACAGATATCTCATCTAAGACAAGTCAGATATCGTCTAAAATAAGTCAGATGTCGTCAAAAGCAACGGATGAGGCCTCTAAAATTGACACATCAAGTAATTTAAAAACAATTGAGACACCATTTAAAGCTGTCACAGGATCTTATAAACCATCTACAACAAGTACTATATCATCAGTTTATCAAACATCAGATACTGCTCAAAATAAATCAACAGGTTAGATATATGTTACATCGAATGAAAAATTGCTAATAATCTTATTAGAACTACATGTAATTTCATTGGAACTAATTCTGTGATAATAGTTTCAGCAATATGCTTCCCAGGGTCACCTTCTCTCAAACCAAACAGTTTCTTTAGAAATGTCGGACTCAAAGGGTCAATGAATTTATACTAAGACATTAACTGAGATCTACTGTCTGTTCCAGGTAATACTACGACTCGAAAATAACTTGTCATTTCTTCCAATTTTAATTAAAATGGCTAAAACTTCGCGAAATTCCTGGAATGGTCACCCCGTTGCTTTTTGTCTTGTGAGAAATACGTTAAGGACAAGTTTTATATCCTTCCTCCTTTGAAAAATCGAAGTTTGTTTACATTTTATTACTCGAAACAGCCATGTTTGGTCTAGCGATCTGGGCGAGCCTAAGTGGACAAGGGGTTCTGGGTTTGCTTAAAGTCGTTTCACCCTACTTCGATGTATTGGTGGTCGTATTGGTCCAGTAGAATATAACTCTTTTCATAAAATAATTATTTACTGAATTCCAGACCACGTTTGTTTGTCCCACTTACGGAATGCAACAAATTTGTGAAGTACCTGTCTACCCTAACGCGAAATGCAACTGCCTCATTTAACGCATGCGTAGTCGAATATTTATGTTCTGAGAAAGTGACTATTTGGAAATATATGAAATTTACAAGAGAATACTATATTTTATCGGACTTCTAGTCATTTTTTGTCAGGGAAGAAATCAAAGGGATGACAGTTCCAGGTATGTCACAAAGTTTTAGGCATTTTAATTAAAAATTGAAGGCATGGCAAGCCTTTTTCGAGTCGGAGTATCATCTGGAACAGACAGTAGGGAAATAACTAATAGTTCATTCCTTTAAGAAGTCTACAACCCAATTTATCCATTAATCTCATGCTACATAATTATATTTTCTTTTTGTCCCCCGCCTTTCGAAGAAAGCAGGGGACTATTAAAATGGGTTCGTCCGTCTGTCTGTCTGTCTGTCTGTCTGTCTGTCTGTCTGTCTGTCTGTCTGTCTGTCTGTCTGTCCGTCTCTCTTTCTAATTGAGCTAGAATATTCAAACTTGGTGTAGGTGTTTATTAGGTCATTACCTTGATGGAGTTCGAAGATGAGCATTTTCCGCTTAGGGTAAGCAGAGATAAGCAATTTGATTGGTTGATGCTTTGGGACACGATAACTTAAGTTGTAATTAAGTGAGAGTGATGAAACTTGGTATATAGTTTCATTACATCAATACCTTGACTAAGAGCGATAATGGGCAAATTTCTGCTCAGGGTAAGCAGAGCGATAAGCAATTTGATTGGCTGAGACTTTGAAACATAATAACTCTCCTTTTAATTGAGCTAGGATATTCAAACTTGGTGTAGGTGTTTATTAGGTCAATACCGTGATGAAATTCGAAGATGAGCATTTACCGCTTAGGGTAAGCAGAGATAAGCAATTTGATTGGTTGATGCTTTGGGACGCGATAACTTGAGTTGTAATTAGTTTAGAGTGATGAAACTTGGTATATAGTTTCATTTCATCAATACCTTCACCGAGTTCAATAATGCGCATTTTCTGCTCAGGGTAAGCAGAGCGATAAGCAATATGATTGGCCGAGACTTTGGAACATAATAACTCTCCTTCAAATTGAGCTAGGATATTCAAACTTGATGTAGGTGTTTATTAGGTCAATACCTTGATGGAGTTCGAAGATGGGCATTTTCTGCTTAGGGTAATCAGAGATAAGCAATTTGATTGGTTGATGCTTTGGGACGCAATAACTTTAGTTGTAATTAAGTGAGAGTGATGAAACTTGGTATATAGTTTTATTTCATCGATACCTTGACTAAGTTCAATAATGAACATTTTCTGTTGAGGGTAAGCAGAGCGATAAGCAACTGATAGGTCTAGACTTTGAAACACAAAAATTCTCCTTCTAATTAAGGTAGAATGTTAAACTAGGTGTAGGCGTACATTAGGTGAATGCCTTGATTGAGTTCGATGATGAACATTGTCTGATTCTAAGTGGTAGAGACTAGAGATGCGTGGGCCATTACATTGCCAATGTAATTAATTACATTACCATTACCATTACTTTTTAAATGTAATCATTACAATTACTTTCTCATTTTAAGCAATGTAATTAATTACCATTACCCATTACATTGAAAGTAATTAATTACCATTACCCATTACTTTATGAGTATATAAATAAAAGACAGCCTTATTTTCTGCCGTGATGCACCTTCAAAATGACTCAAAATAATCCTTGATTGACAATTATAGATATTTGTGTATGAATTGTTATTTCTATATACAATGACATCAAGGCAAAGTTTCAAGTCGCACGCAGTGGTGACAAAAACTGATGTTTCCACTGTATGACTTGAAAAAGGAATTGAAAGTATAATTAACTGTATTTCTTTAAAAGTAATTTAACAAAAGACTTAATCTATCCTAATATTTTGTCTATAATAATTGTGTTACTAATGAATTATTTAGCATGACTAACTCTAAAATAATATATATATTTGTTTTATATTAAATAACTATAAAAGGATGATATTCCTATGGCCGTTGTTTGATTTGTCACTTATTTAATTACCTTGAGATTAAGATTTAAGTGTAGTTAGACTATTGTCTTTTAATCTAACTGATTGACTGAATGATTGACTGTAAATTAGCACTAATCTGTAATTCCAATATATACATCTTTTCAGAAATCAATTTTTCAGGTTACATGTCTAAAAAGGATCTTATAAAAAAATGTAATACAAGAAAATGTTTAATACCTTCTTATTCCTATTATAATTTATTAAAACTAATTTAAACCTGTGTTTTAAAAAAGAATTGATTTGGATTTGTGTCAGATAGACTTAATTTACTTCTTTGGTGCTTAAAATTTGAGGCTAGTTATATTGGACAGATTTAAATGTACCATAAAATGTAATTGAAAAGTAATTGAAATGTAATTGACCATTACATGATTTTTGGAATGTAATTAATTACATTTCCATTACTCATTACTTTTGAAATCTTCCATTACTCATTACATGGCCATTACTTAAAAAATGTAATGATTACTTTCAATTACCATTACCCATTACCATTACCCCAGCCCTGGTAGAGAGTGATGAAACTTAGTGTATAGTTTGATTGCTCAATACTTTTGAAAAAAATAAATGTGCGATTAAATAATATGTGTCATCTATTTATTTTGGGATTTCGGCGAGGGGACATCAGCCTCACTGTTGGCTTGTTAACATAATTGATTGTCAGAATTATGTATGTTATCATTCAGTGGATATAAACAAAAAAAGTCATATTATGTTGATAATCTATGTTTCATAATCGCTAAGTAATAGTGTAATATTAATATTGCACACAAATAAAACTAATTTGTTCAAAAACATGTATTGCAGATTCCGCGAAAGGTAATTCAAAGCTAAAGAGAGCTTTGTTAGACAATGAGCCAGAGAAAATAAACAAGATTAAAGAAGTTGACAGTGAGGCAAAATATGTTGGTATGCCATCTAAAGATGTTGCCATGCTGTCTAAAGATGTTGCTATGCTGTCTGAAGAAGTTCCTGTCACCTCTAAAGAAGTTGCTATCACCTCTAAAGAAGTTGCTATCACCTCTAAAGAAGTTGCTATCACCTCTAAAGAAGTTGCTATCACCTTAAAAGAAGTTGGTGTCTCATCTCAAGAAGTTGCCATCACCTCTAAAGAAACCATCACTTCTACAGAACTTGCTAATGAAACAAAAGTTGATTTCAAAGCAGACGCTGCAGAGTGTGATGCAAAAAATGATGAGGGTAATATGATTACTATTAAAAGTGATGAAAATAATGTTGAGAATGATATGAAAATTACTGGAAGTGATGAGAAAGAAGTTAGCAATGAAGAGAGGGATGGTACTGGAACATTGATTAAACAATCATTAGCTTTATTAGATACAAGTGAAGATGAAAATATAATTATCGATACACCTGTATGTACACCTAGTACTTCATCAGATTCAAAACCATTTAAACCAGGTAATATATTATACTTGTAGTCCTAATAACATTGTGTTTATTCCTTACCGGGGTAATATACAAAAAAAGAAGTTGGACAATTGTAATTATTCGATATACTAGTCCCGATATACTTAAATTAGATGTCTTAAACAACATTTCTCCCAGGCCGGTAAATGTCCAAGAGAGCAGTTGTCCCAGGTGTTTTTTTGTTAGGTGTCATATCTATTATCTTGCATATAAGTGAGTCAGGGTTTCGTACGTGTAAGTGTCTGTTATTGTGGTTTCCATTGTCCTAGATATCGTTTGTCCAGTTCCCAAAAGTGTTATGCTGTAAATTACATGTATAATATATATTATTATACATTTGACATCCAAAATTGCTTGTGGACGCTCTGGAGTCTACAGTTATCATCCAATTGACTTCAAATTTACGAAGGAGGCTAATGATTTGAGGGAACCATGGTGGCTTAGTGAGTAAGATGTTAGCTAGCTAACTGGGGGGTCCCATGATCAATCACTGCATTGACCAAGAAAGTTAATTGGAATATCCGGATTGGTTCCACCGTGTTAGTGGTACCTGACTTGGGTCTGTCATGGGACACCGTATAGTCGTTCGGATTACACAAAAATCTGAGATCCCGTACACACATTGGCATGCCTGTTAAAGATCCCTTGGCAGTTGGAATTAAATGTAAGAGTAGGACTAAGCACTGCAGTCCAGTCAATATTTCCCTCATAACCCACAGTATGGTGTATGCCCGTCTTCATTAGCCCAGTAGGAGTAGGACATTCATCATTTTATTTTTATTGATTTGGAATAATTTCTGATGATTGTTATCAGTCTTGTTTTTTATTTAAGGTAAAATTGTGCGACCGGTTACTTCTGTAGATCGCACTATCTGTGTTAGTGTTGCTGGTAAATCTGACAAAAATAACGACACCCTTCGAAACGTAATGGTGAAAATACCAGGTGAATGTTCAGCATCACCTCTACAACAGGCATCAGAAGACATTAGTTCTGCAGTGAAGTTTTACCAAAAGCAGCCTGCTAGTCCTATTAAACCAATTAAAATATCTTATAAGCAGATACCTATCAAGACTATTATGCCACCACCTACAGGTACTTGTCAAAAGTTTCTTCCATCTCCCATGGAAGAAGGAGTTAAACCAACTGATCACACAATGCAAACTGTGATAGTAGATTCCATTGAAACAAATACCTCAGTTGACACACAGTCGGTCGATAATATGGCTAATCTACAGTCTAAGGTAATTATTGAAACATCAAACCAAACCATTCAACCAACATTTGGTAGCTTTGATCCAGGATCGAATATAATCAAAGTAGAGTATGATACTGATAAAACCCATGTGTCCGCTGAAACTCAAACACCCACTTGTAATGTGGGAAAAAAGGAGAATAAATACAAGAAAGTTTTCCGTGAGATAGGAAGTAAAAAGATAATAGATGTTGATAGTGTGGCTGATAATCAGAATGTACAAGGTGAAGAAGTTATAATGGTAGAACTGCCTGAAGGTGCCGAGATTAAGAGAGAAATAGTTACAGAAGAAAAACCAGAAGTAAGTTGCTTGATTGTTTAGGTCATATATCTCAGTACCTCACAAACGAAAGAGAATAGTCTGCAAAGATGATTGTCCAATGTTTTGTCTGTCTACTGATCAGAGTTTTTACAACATTGTTTTTTAAACTTTCTGTTGTTGTTTGACTCAACCTGATTAAAATACAGATTTCATTTTGTTTTTAATACTTTCGATGGCCTACACTACATGAAGATCTGACCAGTTGTAGTGGAAGGTCACATCAGAGCTCTGTACTTGTCAGAACTATCAAATTGCTGCTGTTGGGTGGATACTTGTTGGCTAGCATAAGCTTTTTCGTCTTTTACTCACCATTTAATTATTATATGATAATACCTTTACATCCATGAACATCGAGTCCCAAGATTGCATCAAATGTAATTCTTCTGTTGTAATCACCCAAATTATTTTCAAAAGAACACTTTGCAGTTCTTTACTTTTGTTCCATTTAAATAAGGGAAATATTTATTGGCGGTCGGATGCATTATAGCTTTAAAAAAAATTTTTTTTCTTCAGCATCCAGAATTTGTTACAATAGATGAACATGGTTTATATCAGTGTAAATTTTGTTCTTATGCTACATACAAGAAATCTAATTGGTACAAGCATAAAAGTAAACATTTAGGTAATAATGCCATTTGTCTTCAATCTTCAATACTGACAATATGTTTTCAAATAATAGATCAGATACTACGATTTAGTAAAAAATTGTTAGCAGCACTCGGAAGTCACATTACATCATAGATAAAAATTTAATTGTATAGAAAAATTACCACTGGACTTGTTATTGATTGAATCTGATAGTGTTAATTCTATGTACTGGTACAGTTAAACTTTCTTGTTATATATACACTTCAGCTTTATACAGTTAAACTTTTTTATATGAAAATTCAAGAGTTCAGGCATTTTATTCAATAGAACTTAGAAGCATGATTTTCTTGAAATCAAAATAATTTCTGCCATCTTTTTGTTCCTGCAGGAATTCATTTGTGGCTCTTTTAAACTGTTACATATATAAATCTTCTAGCTATAAATCGATGCAGAGACAAGCCAGCCATTAACCATTCGCTAGATCAGTGGTTCCCAACCTTTCGTGTACCATGCTCCAACTCAACATCAAAAATTATTTTCTGCCCCCCTTTGATATGAAAACAAATTGAGTTTTGTAAACGTTTATAATAAAATTAAATCCTTCAAATAAGATATTGATTCCTTCCAATAAAATAAAATTATTCAAATAAAACAATAAAGAATCAGAAAATAATAATTTTATATAGTAATTAGTTTTTAAAAAATCAGTTTAGTGAGATCCTTGTACTTAATTTTTACTGCATAGTGTTTTAATACAAGTCACTAACAGCACTTAAATCACATATTAACCATATAAGAGAATGGGAATGGTAACAGTAGTTTTCTTGCCAAACAACTAACTAGTTGAAATTCGGTATTTTGTCTCTGCCCCATCACAGAGCCACATCATAGTTCCTTTTTATTGAAGTGAGTTTTAACAGACTCATTATTTTGTATTTCTGACAGTTCTTCTTGATACCGTTGATGTAAGTAATAATGAAACCTGTGAAGTTTTAGTTTATAATGATTTTTTTCCAGCAATGAGAAGTCATCAGTGTCCTCATTGTTCATACCGTGCTGCTACCAGTAGTAATTTGAAACGTCATGTAGCCATACATTCTGATGTAAGAGACTTTCATTGTAATATATGTCAACTAAACTTTCGACAGAAGATACATCTAGAAAGACATCTCAAATATAAACACCAGGTAAGTGTTCAATAATAAATAAAACTGATTGATTCTGTGTAAAAGTCTTTAAATAAGCTTTTAGCATTGTCCTGTGCAAATATCTGAAGTTTTGTGATACTTTTTCAAAGAAATACAAACTATCAGTTCCGGGTGTGGGGTTGTTTACAAATATCAAATTATTACTTACTCCAGGCTTACTTGACCAGGATCCCCGAGTATGTTTTGACATGCTACGTTGGAACGGGTAATCGAACGGCAAGGTGTTTTCTTTGGGTATCAAAATGGGAGATAAACACAGCAAAACAATTATGCTCAGTGTTCTGATAAATAACGACGAGCTGGGGCCTGTTTCACGAAATTTTAATTAAGATAAAATCCAAATTTTAGTAATTTGATTGGATAATATTAGATTGATTTAGTGCTTAGCCAATAAAAATTAAAGTATCTACTAAAATTTGAATTTTATCTTTAGTTAAGATTTCGAGAAACAGGGCCCAGACAAAATACTGACTTTTTCATTGGCATGTTATTGGAACTATTAAATCTGGAGAAGCGAAATAAAGCCCCAAGGATAGAATATTATGCATAATAGAAGACTTTAATTCCCTCTTTCTAATGAAAACAAGCATCAAGAAATTTATAACTGTTTTAATGTTGAATATTGTAAATTTCCCGGAACAATCGGAGCTGTCCAGTTAAAGCGCCCATGGTCTTGGTGTATACATGGCGCTGGGGTTTTGAAGAATTCTTGTATTTTCCTTCAACTAGATACCAAATTTCAAGAGGGGGAGTTCCTACTCCACACAATGATTTAGGAAATTGACAAGTAATAAAAAAATAATTAATAAACAGTTAATCAGTTCTACGATAAAACGTGCATTTGGGCAATTGAAAGGACGCTGAGTGGTTCATTTCTAACTCCTAGAATCGTTGCACCAAGATGTGGAATAACTGAAATAAAAACAAAAATACTGTGAAATTGAAACACGATATTTTAATCAGAGAAAAGTATCAACATTAATTATTCCGTTGACTAAACTTAAACTGCAAATATAACTTTGATCAAAAAATTTATTTGCTGCCATATTGAATAATTGGATTATGGGATACTTCCTGAAGTAACCGGCTCCTTGGGCTGGTTACTCGGGCCTGGCGTGAGTAAGCCGTTTAAATGACGTCATTGTAGTGATCATTTCTGAATGGCTAAATAGGTGACAGGCTACTTCTTCACATTTTAGCAATTTTTATACGCCCACATTTTCATGTGGACGTATTATGTCGTCACCCCTGTCCGTCACAATTCTTTTCTGATTTTAGCGAAACTTTAAATATAGGTTTATCCTCAAAAGATCTCGGCTGCTTTCGATATTGGCATGTATCGGATCAATAGAGGTCACAATTTTGAACCGATTTTGATGAAACTTGACATGCATGTTTATAACCCAAACACCCTACGGAAGGTTGAGTTTGAATTTTTAGAAAATCGGAACATAATTGCCATACAAAATGGCCGCTGTTTGTACACGAATAGTGTAAAAATATGGTATATCAAAGACCCTATAGAGGTCACAATTTTGATTTGATTTTGATGAAACTTGAAATGCATGTTTATAACCTAAAGATCTTGATCCTTTTCGATATTTGCGCAAATCAAATTGTAACTTTATGAATTATGGCCTTTGATTGTAGAAAATCACTTTCGGTTTTGCTTGTTCTCTATCCATCTCTCGAAAATGTGGGTGTATCCTGCCTGGCAGTGCCAGCTTACTATCTTTTTTGTACTTGGTACTACCCCTTTAAGTGTTTATTACTATCGTTTTTGGTACTACACAAGGATAACAGATGAATATGTAAAATTCTAATCACAATTTATATATGTAGCAAATAACTACACATTCCCATCCAACTGGAAAAAATTCTATAACTATATAACAATAGATATAAACCATATGACAAATATCCATAATTTCACTTTTTCAGGAGAAAACTGTACAGTGTCCATTGTGTCCATATGTATGTGCAAATGAAAATCCTGATCTAAAAGTACATATTAGAAGACGGCATATGCCTATGGAATCAATGAATGCTTACACATGTGAAGAATGTGGTCTAGTTACAGTCAGTAAAAAAGATCTACGTCAACACATGAAGTTTCACAGAAAGGGACCTGAATTAAAACTCTTCTGTGAACACTGTAGCTTTGTCACTGATTGTGAGAGTCGACTTAGACGCCATCTTTTTATTCACACAAAAGAGAAACCCTTTCAGTGTGGTCTATGTGAATATAAAGGTTCACAGAAGGAACATGTTTTACGTCACATGAAATCACAACACAACATTGAAATAGAAAGAGAGAGATCCTATCGTCGATCACCCAGTTCATCATTTGAAACCGATTCCACTCAGGAAGTGGTTATAAGTAATTCTAATGAGAAAGCCGACTATTCAAGTGAAGAGAAAATATTCGCATGTAATCACTGTACTATGAAATTTTCAAAACTGATCAATTTGTATAAACATCTTCATACTCAACATAGAGGTGTGATGCCTGATTGTAGTGAGGAGTTTACTTGTGTTGTTTGTGATTTTAGGACCAATAACAAGAAAAACTTGTTAGTTCATATGCGTAAACACAATACTCAAGACCAAAGTCCACCATCACATGTTTATTCCTGTGTTCTTTGTCGCTATATAAATCCTAGAAGACGAAACTTATTCCAACATATGAAGAAGAAACACCATATTGAGATTGTAATGAAAGATGATGGTTCAACAAATTGTTTCGTAGCCGATTCGACAAATGTTAGGGAGGATAGCAATCAACAAATGATTGGCGGGATTGCTGCAAGTGGTTCACAAAATGCTGAAATAGAGATCATCTCTGATGGTGATGGTTCCCTGAATCTTCATAATGTTATATCATTAGAAGATATTGCGATGGTTGTTAGCAATCCGTTATCTAATTCTATCAATACAGATCCAATAAGTGTAACTAACATAACGTCAGCACCGTCGACAGTCACATCAATAACGGAACATGAAGCAGCAGAAGCTATAGAAGGTTTACAGGCTTTAGCTGAACAGGCGGGTTTAGTTGAAACATTAGTTGATAATGTTATAGAAGAACCAGTACAAGATATGGCTATTACAGACGACAATCAATTATTGATAGATGAGAGCATCACGGATACCATAGTTAAACAGGAAGTATCAAATGACCAATCAGATCAAGGTATTCAATTGAGTTCGGACCAGCTATTGAATTTGACGTCTGGTGATTATGTGGAAATAAATGGAGAAATGTACAAAGTTGAAATATCTTCAGAAGAGAGGAATGCTTCCAAAGAGGCTAATTTAATTCTTACTGAATAAATGAATAATGTATTAAATAATTGAATAATTTTTAGGCTAGTTTTCAACATTGAATATATTCTATAATGTAATATAGCATTTATTAATATTGAATTTGTATTTTGTTAAAATTTGTAGTTTATATAAACAGGGCCGACGGAACCAATTTTTGATTGGGGGGTCTTGCATTATAGGTCCTTAAAGGCATGGTTCAAGCGGCCGCAATAACCTGGAGAAAAGAGTAAATGTACTTGCGGCCAAATTATTGGGGGGATTTAGCCCCCCCCCCCCCTACTACGTCGAGCCGGTATAAGTTATTTATTATTACATCAACTGTTAAATTGTATATTCCATATATAATATTAGCTTCATTTGTTGACTCTCATGCTTAAAATTAATTGAGTTTGCCTCATTCCTTTTTACTGCTAAAACATGATTTTATATGTAGACTTCTATTACTATTAGAAAGTGATAGTAGAAATTTAGCAAATTTATTTTCAGCATATTACAAAAACTGTTAAATTAAGGGCGTTGAGTAGTCTAAGATACGCACTAACTTTTCAACACCAATCTTATTCAGACTTTGCACACGTGTTCCATATGTAAAATAACCCAGAGGACACGTGACAGTCCGACCGTTTGATGTGTAATAATCGAGCTACAAGCCGAGAAAGAAAAACTATTTATAGCAAACGAGAAGGTTTTCCCCGACCTAGATCAGTTCTTGAATAAATTATGACGTCGTTTACACCATTCACGTCATCAACTGTAAACAATCATGGCCGTGTCCAGTAGCAGTTTGACACTGGATCATTCACGCCTATCTAGGTATGACGTCAGAAGGAATTCCCTCTACCGTCTATCGCGATTGGAACGTGGCTGAATTTATTTTTTTGATGGTCAAAGACTGTCATTTTTTAATGTATAAAATGATTTTTTAGAGAGGCCGAATAGTGCCTAAAGTAGATATTTACTTTATACGTCCGAATCGATGTATTTTAAAACTTGGTGTGGATGTATTCAAAGAATTAACCCAAAATCACAAAATCTCGTTTGCAGGTAAATAATGAACAATACTTTTAAAATATTTTGAGTTGGTATTTGTTAAAGTTTTTGGTGTCGAAATGTAGCTTATAACCTCTACTTTTGAACTACTGATGGGTTTATCGATAAATTTATTAAGCTTGTACTTATAGAATTTCCAAGAAAACCCATCGTTTTTTTGCGTTTCCATGGATACCAGACAAACCACAACCTATAGCCAAAAATTGATCAGTGTTTCATTGGGACTTGTCATAAGCATTATTCATGCCAAATTTGATAAAAAATATATGCAGGCATAACTGAGAAAAGTCTACTTCTGTTGTTATCAATACCCCTTTTATCATGCTTTTGGGCTAAGTTTGGAACATAGTTGATAAATAAATTTTGTATTTATTTGGTGATTAATATTTAGTTTATCACCCCAAATAACAAAAAATGTCATATCTTATCAACAAAAATTACAGTGCTAGCCTTAAAATGTGCATTTTAGACTGCCCAACGCCCTTAATGCTTTCTTATTGGTGTGAAAACTAAACATTAACACTTATAATCAAAGATAAATACTACAATTACCAAAAGGATTTCCTTTTTCTAAAAATATCTAAAACGAAAAATGGTTCCTGGTACAATCCACTTCTTTTTGCTATTTGTAAATTGCTTCCTGTTTGATGCATTATGAAAAAAGTCATCACATTTATAGTTAAAGTATTTATATTTCATACCATTTCAAGAATTAATTCATAAAGTAGATTTGTTCTTTAATAGTTCTCTATTTTATTGACTTGAAAAATATGTAGTTATGAGAATGGAAAATGTTTAACCAAAAATCAGGATTCCGCTGTAAGTTCTATGAATGTACCTTAAGCATCTTGTACAGTCATTGTGTAATCTAGCTTGCAATATATTTAATCCACCATTTTGCACACAGTTGTAATATGGTGAGGATATAATTGCAGGAATCAGCTGTAGCATGGCTATGATTAGTTGGGTTATACATGTAATGACCATGTTAATACTTGTGAATGTAATTATAATTACTTTGTTAAAGAAAATGGATACATATACATTTAAGACCAGGCATTCATGTGACCTTAAAGGGTGTTGATATCAATGCATTTTGAAATTAATGTAATCTGCCATCTCAAATGACAGATGGTGGCTTCTATTACTTTTAGCAAAAAAGTGGGTGCTAATACTGATTTTTGGAATTGTAGTTGTATATTGCCGTCGCCTCTGTCGGTTTGTCCGTTATTAAGATTATTTAGACGAAGAAGCCTATTAAAATTCAGCATTCAATTGATTATTTCTAGAGTATAGCCCTTGTTTCACTTTGATGAACCCCTGTAAATGCTCTACTAATGGCAAAGTTATTATCCAATCTGTATTAACTTTAAGTGTAATATTGAGATTAGTAAAACAAAGAAGGCTATTGAATTTAAGCAATGTCTATTAATCACTTCTACCATATGGCCCTTGTTTCCTTTTGTTGAAGTTTCGATCTGTATGAAATTGACATGGTCCTTTGACCTATAAAAAGCATAAATATATGACAGCCCTTGTTGACTGCTTTGATGATTTATCTGCTGTGGGTGTATGTTTGTTGCCTGGCAACCTATCTTAAAGCCCCAATACCACTCTTGTTGTAACTGAATAATATGTTCCAATCTTTATTCTGGTCAACAATTTGTACTATTTTACAATATTTCAATTACAAAATGATACAAATTTCATCTTAACACACCTAATTTTAAAAATTGGAAAAATTCAACTACATGCCGAAACATGGTTTGAAAAGCCACACATAAGCACTTTCAAATGCAACTTGGATTTAAATATATTTTCGAACCCTCTGGACAAGTAAGATAGGTTGTAATGGATAATTTACACAACAGGTAGGACACTTAAACATCTTGTAGTTAGAATAAGGCTAATTTTTTTTTTCTGGACCTGTCAAGCCAGCAAGAGTGTTATTGTCCCTTTAATAAAAAAATGTGGCAACCACTCCACACTATATTTTGTTATTTTACAGTAAAAATGATCAGTTGTCTATAACTGATTTTACAAAAGTTGTATAAATTTTATTGATAGTCTGTTACATTTGGATCTATGTCTCAGAAACACAAAATAGGATGAAAATCATGCTCTCTTCCCAGAATACACCACACTTTTGTCTTTTAAAAAAAGAGATGTATTTTTTGTGCATTGTTCCATTCTTTTGTTAATGTTTGTATTATAAAAATTGTCAATATTTGATTATTAAATGCAAAAAACAGTTCTTGTTAGATTAATATATTATTTAATAATAATACAAATTTCTAAAAACAAATATTAGCGTATTAGAAATTATTTTTATAAATGCTTGAAGGCGGAAGGTCCAGGGCATAAATTGGTGTCCTTTTTGTGAATTCTCTATGAAAAATAAGTTTTCATTTGAGTAAAAAAATGAAGCCCGTTTAAATGGTGACATGTTGGGCTCTTCACTGATGTTGACGCAACCAAATGTTAAACGTGTGAGGAACGAATCAAATCGGAAGTTTATTCGGGTGGAGGCAGACTAATCTTTCCTTTATTGTGGTACCATGGATAGGTATTTGAGGCAAAAGGTTAGGTGGGCAGGTTACTGTGGAATAAATGTATGGCAGAGAGTTAATAGTATGATGCGGCAGATCGATGTAACTCAAACATTCCATTGTCAACCCCAACACAGCTTTCCAGCAAAATATTGCCAGTGCAGGCCAACGAAATTTATCGGAAATGTTACAGGTAAGACTATTTAGTGGTCTGCCTCGGTTTTCAAGAAAATTAAATGCTTTAGTTATTACCCTTCCACAATAAGTCTGCTCTGGTCTAAGTAAAACATACAAACGAGTATGGTTGAATCGAGAATGTAGGCACAAAAATTCCCAGTAGCCTACTTCTGTGGGTCTTCGAACAACGGTACAGAATACAATAGATTTCGAAGTAAACTCAGTGTAACATTTATTATTCACGTACATGTATGTATTGTGATGTGAGGACCGAAGTATGTATTGTGATGTGAGGACCGACAAGTTCGACTCATCCAATATCGACAATAAAGGTGGTGTGTCTATTTTTTATACGCCCACAATGTCATGTGGGCGTAGCCTATATTGTCTTCACCCGGTTGTCCGTGTGTCCTCCCGTTTACATTTTGTTTGTGGACACTCTACGGGTCACAATTTTATCTGATTTCAACGAAACATGAAATATAGGTGTACCTCCCAAAGATCTCAGTCCATGCATGTATCGGACTGTATTTTCACGATTTTCGCCCCTGGTTCTACGAACAATGACGTTTTTAGCTTGTGGAAACTCTGATGTAACTTGAAATGTATGTTCATAGCCCAAGGATTTCGGTTTCTTTCGATATTCGCACTTAGCATGTAATACCAAGCATGAAGAATGTAATACCAAGGTGTGGACCATCTAGAGTTCTCAATTATTATCCGGTTTGGATGAAACTTAAAATATATCTTTATATCCCAAATATCTCAGTCCATTTCGTTATTCGCACATATCATACCATAACTTCCTGGATTATGACCCCTGATTCGGGCCCGTAGCCATGTTGGGGGTGTCTCCATGGGGGGACTTAGCCCCCACCCCCAAAAAATCGAATCAGTCCCCCAAATATTTCGCCAACAATAATGATTTCTTAGGAGCGTTCTCAGCCGATCACATCCTCTGCCCCACCAAATTTTATGAGCTGGCCACGGCCCGCCTGTTTGAAGGAAAGATATTTTTTTTAGCTTGTTCTCTATCCATCTCGGGGGTTGGGATGGCTTCGACCTCTAGCTGACCGGTCACCCTTGGCTTGCGGCTGTGGTTTCGAGCCCTGGTGTAAGCGTATGGAGATAGGGGCGCTCCTCAACCTCGTGGGTTTCCTCCCACGGCTAAAGACTCCTATACGCGCAAGCGAATTATTGAAAATAAAAATAAAACCATATGTTAGTCCCGAAATAACCTAGTTGTGTTGAGTGGACCTTAAACCCCATTTCTCTCTCTCTCTCTCTATCCATCTCCTACAAAATTTGGACGTATCTGCCTGGCAACCACTGGTTGAAATTATTGATCGCCAATGAGTGGAAATACTCCCACACAGCAACTTTTTCTCGAATAAAAAAGCCATGCATAATACAGCAGCGTATCTGAAAGGAAAGTTTACCTTGACCAAATTTGATAAAGATCATTATGCATTCAAGAAATCCGATCTCCATCGTGATCATAGCTTGAAAAACATCCGTTGAAACCCGTAGCCTCCATCGCATTCAGTCATAGTTTTTTTTAGAAATGTGGGTGGGGAATAACTCCGGAACAGAACACTGACTATAGTTAGGGTTCGTCCTCCTCCCAAGACCCGAATAATTTCTTTCACACCAAATTTGAAAAGAAAATCGTTAACAACTAGTCTCTATCGCGTTCACATGGCTCTTGAATAAAGTATGGGTATAACTTTAGAATGGAATATCGCAAACGCTGAATATTGATATAGAGTTTGTCCTGCATAGACCCGACTGCTTCACTACTATAGTAGCTTTGCTTGAAAACAGACAGTAAACTAGTTGACTTATTTTAAGTCCTAAATCGACGGGGGAGGGGGGATGGTCAACTTGCGTGGTTTCGAATACCCGGTTGTACGTAACAAGGAGTAGGATTGCCTGTCCAACCTCTTAGGTTTTCTCCGGGTCCTCCCTTGCTTCCCACTATGTTAGTCCCGAAATGACATAGTTTGTGTCTAGTGGACGTTAAACCACACCTTTCTCTCTCCCCTAAATTGAAGAGTTTAGTCGAAAACACTAAGTATACGTCGAGAATTTTAAGAAGTATTTATTCTGCTCCCATCTATGGAATTGGAAAGGTTTATTTATTCTTTTTGTGTATGACACATGTAAAACGAAGTAGAACCACGTTACAAAACGGTATACTTATATTTAGATATGGCGACCATTCAGCGCAAAGATTGTGTGCAGAATGATTGAAAAACTAGTCTCTATCGCGTCCAGAGGGTTTATTTTAGAAAAAAGACGGACATTACTCTCATGATCACAATGTTTCACATTATATTTTTGCAAAATCCTTGACGTTCCATAAAAATCACCCCAATTCATTCTTTAAAAAATCCATTTATAAGTGTAACCTCGATCGAGTTCACAACCCAATTGTTGACGGGCTGACGCACGGACAGGGTGACGGCATGTGGACGTCTAATTGTGTGCACCGACACAAACGATACATTTTCTAACAAACGCCATACAGTGTGCCAAGGGCAGACGTGGATTTAAGTAAGTTCCCCTAATTGCCCCCCCCCCCCTATTTACACAGCCTCTATATCTGTTACTGACCTCTTATTTAGAAATCCGATTTTTTTCACATGCACGCCAACGTTTACGGAACCGCTGATGTGGGTTTTACCTTATAAGTGTTGCAAGACGGAGAGGGCCTGACAAAGAACAGTGTCTAGTCGTTCGGGTGGGTGCACGTGAACTTTTCCATTATAACACACTACATGACGCATGCTGTCTTTAGTATCCTGGTTGGATCCTTTTTTTCGGAGCAAATCCATTGTTTGCGCCGTGACAGTAAAAAAAAATTAAAAATGGAATCAGAATAACACAACACACCTTTATGGATTTTGTCGGTTATTGACTGCATTTTAGACAGATTAACGTGATGTTTTATTTCTGATAAATGCGAAAATAATGATATCAATTTCGTCAGAAATAATCTAAATAAACACAAGATTATCACCAAGACACTATGAGAAAACGGTTTAGTCTCACTTTCCCCACATTTGAATGTTTTGATAAAGGATTAAGAGGTTAGTAGACCGTGGGTGTAGGGCTATAGTCTGTTTTAATTAATTATAGTGTAACTGGTGTTAACTTCTCACTCTAATTATTGTTAATGGTGAACACTTCCCACCATCAGTAGATTGGGGAAAAAAGTGAAATCAGTTTACTAATAAATTTACATTGTGAGCTGTTTTGATGTAAAAATTAATTTGAAATAAAACTAATTAAACTACAGCTTATCAGTTGATATATATAGCTCCTCTGAATTACAAATGGTTATTCCAAAATGGCGAACGCTCTGGTTAACTTTAAATACATTGCTAATACTAAAGGTGGTCATAATTTAGTGTTGGATGGTTTTAAATTCAGAGTTAAGTCTAGACGTAATACTATCATATACTGGGAATGTTTCAAAAAGTACTGTACAGCTAGGGCTACCATTCGCGATGATTTCACAAACTTATTACAGACTATACTTTAAATCCCCTTAAACCCCCTTTGTTGTGTAATCAGTCATGGCCTAGTGGACCTTGACTCTAAACAATAGATGTGGGGAAAGTGAGACGTCCCCGAGAAAACAAAGCAATTAATTAATTATAGTTAATCAATTAGAGCTATTGATATACATCGAGGCCAATCCCAATCGTACTCTCTATCTTCTATATGTCTGTCTTCAGCCCAGTTTCAATGAAACTCGCTCATAAAAAATGTAAATTTAAGAACTCCTGACGTGCTATATCCAGTTAATTGCTCTACTTAAATGTTTATAATTAGAATACTACCTAAATAACAAAGCACCAGTTAAATTTATTAATAAACAATGGTATTTTAAAGTTCACCTCAAGGTTGGAGTTAAAATATCGACCCCAAAAATTGTCTACCAGCGAAGTTAAGTTCTAGAAATATAAAAGTCATTACCGAAGCGTTTTGTGGATACAAATATTGCACAGGGATAGGTATACTTCACTTCTTAATGGACAATATTTTACTGTCTTTCCTTCCACCTATTGGAGATGGTTTATCTGCAGGGCTTGGTGTGGCGCTCCTGCGGAACTCTTTTTTTCGCTTACTTTTCTCCATTTTGTCTAATTCGGCCTGTAATTCCAGTTTCTTCACGTTCATTTTAACCAAACAATCATGTTCTTCTTTTTCTAAACTTTCTAATCGTTTGTCTTTTCTAACGGCTGACCATTTCTCGTATCTTTCGGTTTTCCCGCCGGAATTCTGAGTTAGCCAGACACCGTGGTGATACAAATTGCCCTCCGTCATTTCTGTTAGGCGCCTTAATTGGGTCCTTTGAAGTTGTCACCTTGTTAAAGGTTGGCTAATACAAGTAAATGCAAGGATTAGATTCAGAATCTACTTCATGTACTTATGTTTAATTTAGAAACGCAGCTGACTTCTTTTAAACCAGCGGTTGTAAAAGGAGCTGGTTTAAAAGATTTGTATCTGACTGTCAGTTACCTGCAAGTATATGAAATACATTCATACGGTTAACTTCGGGAAAATTTATACTATTCCCTAAAAGATAAAATATAGGAGGAAGATTCCACTTCAAAAACTCCATAAATCTTAAAACACGTAGGCTACCATTTTGAGACATATATTTTATATGGCAGGAATGTTAGACACTATATCAGAATATAAATGCTATGAGATGAGGTCTACAAGCAAACTTGTGTGATAAAACATGTGGTGAAATAGTATTTTTAAAAATACAAACCGGTTTGTCTTTATCCCTAGAGTATAAAATTCCCCATCCAATTTATAAAAAAATCATCTTTAAAGCTATGGATTGGATTATTCCAAAATTAAAATCACATGTAGGCCTATACTATTTGGTCACTAACGAATGACATCGCGGTCAAGAAAATAACTCAGGATTTAGACATACCATTTTATCACATATAAATATTTAATCAAAATAAATAACTTTAAGTTCATTTATCCATAGTATGCTAGTGTGTTGATTAATTTGAAAAATTATTAAAATATAATTCAAATCTTACCTACCTTATTGATATCTCATACAAAATTAACCTTCATCACCGAGGGGGCCTCTCTACACTTTCACTGTAATAAATAAAGTAAATAATGTACAGAAGAATGTATATATGTTCTTTTCTTACATATCAATTCTCAAGATGTTTAGCCACTGTTCAAATATGTCTAGTTACTTAATACCACGTCTTTAGATCACACCAGTCAGATTAGCTCATTTATTAGCAAGTAAACATGGATATACAACCCCCTGAATCGTCTACCCGTAGACAAATCTCTTCTGTAACTATAGTCCGACATTTAAAAAATCTTCTTTATCGGAGTTCGAAGCTTGGGATGGATTAAAAAGAGTATTTGCCACACGAAATATTTCAATGTCCATGTATGTGAAAATGATTTATATATGAAAGATTAATAAAAGGGAAATATTTACGAGAATGTATAGGGCTACTCTGACAAACATTACGGACATACGTCGCGGTTGCGAAGTAGTTGTAAAAGTAGCCTTCTTTGAAATTCATTATTTTCCGAATGTAATGAGATTCAAAATTTTATATCAACGAATGCTCGGTCCTACCTAGTCGCGTGTGCATCGGGGAAGGGGGGGGGGGGCGGTTTTGGTCGCCTGCTTTTTCTGAACAGTATAATTATTCTCGTAATTCTTCGAAAAAAATGACGAGAAATCTTCTGTTTTAACTACTTTTTATCCAGCTTACGTTTTTTTGGGGGGACCATATAACAAATTCAATCATATACGATATAATGTCAGTATACCTCTGCCGATTTTAAATAGTCGAAAGTGCAATCTTACACATGTAGTTACGGTACATTGGTTGTACACCGACAAAACAAACAATATTCAATATTGTTTTTAAGAAAAGATTATATATAGTACGAACTTATTTTGTGTTTTTAAAATTTGGTCAGATTATTCATTGGAATATAGGCAAAAGAGACCCCCCCCCCCCCCCCCCACACACACACACGAAACTACGAAAATTAAGAATATTTTCACCCCAAAACCTGTTGATATAGGCTGGTTTTGGGTTTTGACACTTATTGCTATATGGCTGGCTTACGATATTGCCAAGCCTTGTATTTTTGTCTGTAACTTACGATAGGGTAGAATATGGGTTTTATCTTACCAAATTTCAGCTATGTAAAAATCTATAAAAGTTAATTGACATTCTTACCTTTCACTGTTTCAATGGTTTTTTTTGCAAATAAAAAAATGTGGTTAGTAGGCCTATATTTTATATGACAAACGCATTATATATCACCCGATTCAACTGATGTTAGCCGCTTCAAGAGGACTTGGGTTAGTGGTGTTAGCCGCTTCAAGAGGACCTATATTATTAATTTATCATATATATTATTAATTTGGCTTATTGAAGCGGCTAACATTAACACAGGGTATTCTCTATGGAGAAACATTGACCAATCAAATTTAATTTAAGGACAACTCTGGGAAATGATTTTTCTATGGTCACCAAGACCTTCAGATTTTACGAGAAATCGTTTTTCAATTTCTGTTCACATTTACGGCAAAAATTAGCCTCATCGGCTTCACGTAATTGTCGCATGCCCCTAGCAGCCTCTATTAAATTATTGATGTTCAAATTGTCCACGTTAATAATTCATAACTTAAATAATAATTTATTACTCTTGAAAAGGGGTTATTGAATTTCATTTGAGTTTAAGGCTTCCGTGTGCGCGGATGACCTATGTTTTACGCCAAATATATATTTTTCCGTGGCTACCTCACTATGCCCCTAATTAGGGTTAGGGTTAGATCGAGTTGTTTAGCAACGATAACCGGATTCCTCCCGATCACTGGTCGGGAGCATAGTCTCTCGACTTCGAAAACCCTAAGAGGTCCAAAACGTTGTCATGGTCGAGGTCGGCTACGGGAGGGGGATGTGGGGCAATATTTTTGGCGCATGCGCACTAAAAAAAATTCTTTCGCAATTTGACATTTTGGCCTCCGAGGGCTGTCCGGCCCAAAAATAATTAAAGGGGCATGCACCCCCCGGAAATTTTTTTATTTTTTTGTTTGATAAAAATTCGAACGTCAAAACTTTCCTTTCGTTATGGCCCTGCCGCCCCCAAAATATCTAAGGTTCACTTCCCATAGGGGCGGAGCTGTGGACTCGAAATAATTCCGAGGATTGGAGAAGCCATGTTTGCGACACTGCCACGGCCCGATATTGAAGGGTTAGGTCTCATCTTTAATATGAACGTCAAAACTTCCCTTTCGTTATGGCACTGCCGCCCCCAAAAATCTAAGGTTCACTTCCCATAGGGGCGGAGCTGTGGGTCTAAATGAATTCCAAAGATTCGAGAATCCCTGTTTGTGACACTGCCACGTGCCCGATTTTAAAGGATTAGGTCTCATCGTTTGATACAATGGTCCTTATGGCCCACGCTATCGATCCCGACCTAAACCTCTCAGATCCGACCCATAGGGGCCGAGATATAGGGTAGCAAACATGGCTCCTCGTCAAAATATGTTTGCCCCAAAACACCAATTTTCACCTGTAAACACTCAGAAGCACCCACGGGAGGGTTCCGAGGTTGGGTATTCTTAACGTATATCACCCCCGGATAAACCTTTTTTACCCTCGGATTTCACCCCCAGGGACCGAAAGTGGGTGAAGTCGCGTTTTTTTCACTAAAAGGCCTCGAAGTCCCACTTTGCCTGACAGGAAATGAATTCTGAGGCCATTTCCTCATTCGTAGTGTCCGATTCTAGGGTGTAGGTCCCTTTTCCGGATATTTAACCCAGAAAAAGCAGTTGCAGGGGTGTAGCATTTTTTGGAAATCGACACCGGAAGTGGTAGAGGTCTGGAAATTGGTGTGGTGATCCAGACCGATGCCCCGACCGAGGACTCGATGTAAAAATTCGGAATTTCCGGTCGCTTGGGGTTCGGATGGGGGCACATGTGCATTTTTAAGCTATCATTTTTTTAAAAATTATCAGCTCTTTTGCGGAGCTTTTTCTCGCGGCTAACCCCCTAAATCATCCCCTGGGAGTCGCGTGGTACCCTTGATATTTCTCTGCGACCACCGGAAGTGGGTCAGATGGCACCACGAAGTGGATTTGACCTTGACCTTGACCTCTGAGGGTCAAACCAAGGTCACCACGCGACTCCCAGGGGTCGATTTAGTTTATAAGGTCGCGACCTCAAGGTCGTCAGAATCCACTAGGGCGAAAGAGTTACCTCCCCTTTGCCCACACTTCACCATCAAATTGACTTTCTGAGTGACTTTTTCTCCATAAAGGTCCTCCGATCAGCCCAAAAGTACGTGGCCAGGTAGAACGTACCTCCATTTGTTCTTCATTTTTTAAAATCTCCAGTCAAAAGTTGCGACCTTGACCCGCTAGGGGCGCCGGAAGTTATGCGGTTTTCGGCCCCTGGAGGCCAAACTAATTAAGATAGAACCCTCGGGTCTTGACCTGTCGACCTACCGTCATGACCCACATGACATCAAAAGGCCAAGGTCATATGAAAGGGTCAAGGTCATCCAAAGAACTACATACACGCGTGTTCCGGGGCCTATGTTTCGATCCCAGGGCCACGTGGCATGTCAAAGGTCATGAACTTGGATGGACACATCAATGACCTTTTATATAAGACCTTGACTTTTGATCTGACATTTGACCTTGAGGTCGAAAAATTCCCAAAACTTTAGGTACCGTCCGGAAATTCTTTAGAGAGGTCACGGTCGAGGTCATGGTCACGACCCACAAGGACTTTGACCGGGCAGTCCAAGTTGGTCAAGGTCATGACCCTGGCTGACATAGAAAAAAAATCACCTTTAATCTCACTGAAGTTTCACCGAGGTACGCGCATCCCCGTCTGTAAACGCCTCGAGGCTTGGTAATGGATAGGTATTTCCACCCCGACAAGTCGCTGGGTCATTTCAAAATGGACGTCCGGCGATCGGAAGTAGGCGAAACGGCCCCATGAAGTGACGTTTGACCTTGACCTTTAAGGGCCACGTGGCATGGAAAGGGTTATGACATTTGATGGACACATCAATGACCTTTCATGTGAGACCTCGACCGTTGATCTGATATTTGACCTTGAGGTCGAAAAATTACCAAAACTTTAGGGACCGTCCAGAAATTCCGCAGAGAGGTCAAGGTCACGACCCATAAAGCATTTGACCGGGTCGCCCATGTGGATCTTGGCCTAAGTTTGCATACAAAAATCGGATTTTGTCTCAGCGACTCAATTTTTTTACGATTCGACTGAAAATTTAATACAACCTGCGCATGACCCCGCGCAGGCTTGTTAATTAAGACGAATCTAAAAAAATGAGCCCCTGAATACAAAATCGGGTCTCAGCGGCTGAATTATTATTCCATTCGTCTGAAAAATTAATACAACCTGCGCATCAACTACGCGCAGGTTGTATTACATTTAGGTACCTTTCAGAGATTCGGCAGAGAGGTCAAGCTCAAGGTCACGAGCCACAAGCCCGTAGACCGGGACGTCCTGGTGGGTCAAGGTCATGACCTAGTCTGACCTCCCCGATATAGTTAAAAGGTCAACTTCAAACTCCCGAACTTTGGGAATTTGACCAAACCGGAAGTTGATGACCTTGCGGTTCCCCCCCCCCCCCCCCAAATCGACCCTTGCACGTCACGTCAGGATCTCGGATTTTTTTCTGCGGTCACCGGAAGTGGGTTAAAATTCGAAACAATGTTCCGTTTTTGGACAATTTTTCTAAAAATTTGATACAACCTGCGCGTGGGTAATGCACAGTTCGTATTAAATTTTCAGAAAAATCGTCCAAAAATTGAGCCGCTGAGAGAAAATTTGAGTTTTGGGTGCATAAATTCGAGAAGCCATGATTGTCACTCTGCCACGTGCCCGATATGGGAGAGAGGGGTTCCAACTTTTAATACGACGAAGGGAGTCGTCTGCGCTATCGATTCCGCCCATAACATCTGGAATCGAACTCATAGGGGCAGAGATATATGGCCGCAAACATGGCCCCTCGTTTTAGGAAACCATGTTTGCCACCCTGCCACGTGCCCGATTTTAGATAATAGGGCCCAAAGTTTTAATACGACAGAGTACGTTGTCCGGGCTATCGATTCCGCCCAAAACATCTAAATTTGTGTCAATAGGGGTCAAGATATAGGGCCGCAAACGTAGCTCATGCCTGAACTTAAAAAAAGTGACTTTTGGTGCCGAGGTTCGGTAAGCCATGTTTGGTCGCCGACCACATCGCTAAAAAAAAAGGCTATTGACTTTCTCAGGGAATATTGCCCAAAAAATGTGTTCCGATCGATCCGGAATTTGGCGACCCGATAGATCGACCCCACATTTGTTCTTCATTTTTTTTTAAATTGTCAACCAAAAGTCGTTACCTTGACCTGGTAGGGCCCCCGGAAGTAATTCCGCCCAAAACATCTAGATTTGTGTCAATAGGGGTCAAGATATAGGGCCGCAAACGTAGCTCAGGCCTGAACTTAAAAAAGTGACTTTTGGTGCCGAGGTTCGGTAAGCCATGTTTGGTCGCCGACCACATCGCTTAAAAAAAAGGCTATTGACTTTCTCAGGGAATATTGCCCGAAAAATGTGTTCCGATCGATCCGGAATTTGGCGACCCGATAGATCGACCCCACATTTGTTCTTCATTTTTTTTTAAATTGTCAACCAAAAGTCGTTACCTTGACCTGGTAGGGCCCCCGGAAGTAATTCGGTTTTTGCAACCTAAGGGCTAATCTAATAAAGTCGTGGGTATAGATCCGGGCTGACCGTGTGGGTCACTCTGGACCCAGATTGGGGGCGTTCGTCAAGGTCGTCAGATCGGATCAGAACTCGGTGACCTGATAGACCAACACAATATTTGTTCTTCATTTTTGAAAATCGTCAATCAAAAGTCTTCATCTTGATCCGCTGTGGGCCCCGGAATTAATTTCGATTTTTGCCGCTAGCGAGCCCCAGATGAGGTCACGCCCACTAAACTTTGACCTATGAACATGACCTCTTCTCCTGCATGACCTCAGTAGGTCATCTTGAAGGTTCATGGTCATCGATTCATGGGCCGAATTTCGCACTGAAACAGGGTCTGTACATTTTGCTGGGCAAGGGGGGGGGGGGGATCGGTTGAAGTATCTGCTCTGATAATTGTGCCAATCACTCCTCTGGAATGGGTTCGGGCGTGGTCATCTTGAAGGTTCATGGTCATCGATTCATGGGCCGAATTTCGCTCTGAAACAGGGTCTGTACATTTTGATGGATCGGGCGTATCGATAATCCAGCTTAAAACCGGGTCCGTAGCCACGGGGGGGGGGGGGGTAAGCCGCCATAAAAATCAAATTAGCCCCCCCCCCAAATATTTTGCTAACAATAATTATTTCTTAGATGTGTTCTTAGCTCAGCCCCTCCCAAAAATTCTGTAGCCCCCCAAAATTTTAAAAGCTGGCTACGGGCTCGCTTAAAACAGGGCGAAAAGGGGAAAAGTCGATTTTTTTAGTTCCCTCTGGAAAAAAACCCCATATAACTCAGTCCCTATAGGTAGTAGGTGAATAAAATTTTGAGGGTTCCCGGTAGGGTTCCGTGGGAAGGTGTCCATCGAAAATGGGAACGATCGACCTAGGGGTTCTAATTTCAGTAAAAGTACCCGGCAAAACTGGAATTTAGGGTAGGTGAGTACCGGATCTACAGACGTTTTCACTCGAATATCCTTAATAACTTTTTCCATTTTGTTACCCTCTGGAAAAGCCCATAACCTAGCCCATAAGGTCGGTGAGCTGACGGTCGGGTACGTGAACATCCCTTACTCCAGATATTGAATGCTTCTGTGACAGTAGCGACTTTCCCCCTATAAATCCACCCCTTATCCCGGATATTCAATGCTTCTGTTGAAAACAGCGAATTCCCCCTATAAAACCAATCTCTTACTCCAGATATTTAATGCTTCTACTGGAAACAGCGACTTTTTCCTATACAACGCATCCCTTACTCCAGATATTGACTGCTTCTGCTGACAGTAGCGACTTTCCCCCTATAAAATCCATCCCTTACTCTGGATCAATGCTTCTGTTGAAAAGAGCGACTTTTCCCTATAAAATCCATCCCTTACTCCAGATATTGAATGCTTCTGCTGACAGTAGCGACTTTCCCCCTATAAATCCACCCCTTATCCCGGATATTCAATGCTTCTGTTGAAAACAGCGAATTCCCCCTATAAAACCAATCTCTTACTCCAGATATTTAATGCTTCTGCTGAAAACAGCGACTTTCTCCTATACAACGCATCCCTTACTCCAGATATTGAATGCTTCTGCTGACAGTAGCGACTTTCCCCCTATAAAATCCATCCCTTACTCTGGATCAATGCTTCTGTTGAAAAGAGCGACTTTTCCCTATAAAATCCATCCCTTACTCTGGATATGCAATGCTTCTGTTGAAAAGAGCGACTTTTCCCTATAAAACACATCCCTTACTCTGGATATGCAATGCTTCTGTTGAATAGAGCGACTAATTCCCCTGTAAATCCCATTCCTTGCTGACAAGAGGTACCTTACCCTATAAAACAGTAGCGACTTTCCCCCTATAAAATCCATCCCTTACTCTGGATATTTAATGCCTCTGTTGAAAAGAGCGACTTTCCCCTATGAAACACATCCCTCACTCCGGACATGCAATGCTTCTGTTGAATAGAGCGACTAACTACCCTGTAAAACCCATCCCTTGCTGACAAGAGGTACCTTCCCCTATAAAACCCACGCCTGCTTCCCGATTTGATGCTCCTATTGAAAAGACCGACTTTCCCCATGAAACACATACCTTACTCCAGATATTTAATACATGTACATCCATCCATATGAAACCCATTCATATCCCTTACTCCATATATTTAATGCTTCTGTTGAATAGAGCAACCTACTGTAGTTTTAAAATTTTAATGCTTCTGCTGAAAAGTGCGACTTTCCCCTATAAAATCCATCTCTTACTCCAGATATTTAATGTTTCTGCTGAAAAGAGAGACTTTCTCCTATACAACCCATCCCTTACTCTAGATATGGAATGCTTATGCTGACAGTAGCGACTTTCCCCCTATAAAATCCATCCCTTATCCAATGCTTCTGTTGAAAAGAGAGTCCTTCCCCTGTAAAAATCCATCCCTTTCTCCGAATATTCAATGCTTCTGTTAAAAAAAGCGACTATCCCCAGTAAAACCTATTCCGTGCGGACAAGAGGTACCGTCCCCTATAAAATGAACTGCTGCTTCCCGATATTTGATGCTCCTATTTAAAAGAGTGACATTCCCCATGAAAATGAAATGCATACCTTATTCCAGATATTTAAAACATCAATCTTATGAAACCCATCCATATCCCTGACTCCAGATATTTAATGCTTCTGTTCAAAAGAGCAAGCTACTGTAGATAGTTAATGCTCCTGCTGAGAGCGACTTTGCCCTATAAAACCCATCCCTTACGGCAGATATTGAATGCTTCTGCTGACAACAGCTACTTTCTCCTATAAAACCCATCCCTTACTCCGGGTATTGAATGCTTTTACTGACAAGAGCGACCTTTCCCAATAAAACTCATGCCTTATTACAGATATTTAATACTTCTGAGCCACTTTCCCCCCAATGAAACCCATCCCTTACTCGGGATGTTTAATGCTGACAAGAGCGACTTCCCCCTATAAAACCCCATCCCTTACTCCCGATATTGAATGATTCTGTTGAAAAGGGCGAATTTCCCCGATATAACCCATTCCTTGCTCCGAATATTGAATGCTTCTGTTAAAAAGAGCAACTCTCTCCTTACTCAGGATATTTAATGGTTCTGTTGATAAGGGTGATTTTTTTCCTGTAAAATATATCCCTTACTCAGGATATTTAATGCTTCTGTTGAAAAGAGTGACTTTCCTCTATAAAATCATCCCTTACTCCCGATATTTATTGCTTCTACTAGCAAGACCGACCTTCCCCTGTGAAACTTATCCCTTGCTTCAGATAATTTTAAAATACACCTGTTGAAAAGAGCTATTTGCCACAATAAATCTAACAGAGCATAATAAGAGCAGGATTTTGAGTCGTTGTTCTTCCTCGTCAGTGGTGCGGGACATAAGGCATACTAAGGGACAACATATAATCGTTAGGATGGGACAAAAACGAGGTTCTGTGTACATATTAACGTGCACGTTAAAGAACCCTTGACAGTTGGAATACGAAATAAGAGTAGACCATAGTGTCGCTGTTCGGGCAAAATTTAAGCTCTAACAGAGCCACTCTTACAGACAAAACCAATCCTTTTCTTTAGATATTTAATGTGTGATCTAAGAGAGCGGTATGTTTTGCTGCTAAAACCCATCTCTTCAATCACATATTTAATGTGTACATCTAACAGGTTTCTTATCCAATTTGATCTGATTTTTTGAAAATATACCACTGTGTTCATGCTGACTATTTTTTGCCTACTTACCCCTCCTCAAAGAGGTTTTACCCAGAAAATTTTGATTTATTTTACTCGAAACCCGCTTCGATAGGTTACCTTTACAATTGCTCTGATTTCACCCCCTCCACTTATAATGGAAAATGTTCAACATTCACACATTTTGCTATTTTTAGGTTCAATGATACAAAATACTAACACTCCATTTCTTTTAATAATTTATTTTTAATGTCTAGAAATATTTAAAAGATTGTGATTGAGGTGTTCTTCCTTTTTAAAGAGTCTGCAGATGGAGGAAAACCCTCCCCCCTCAGTTAGATAGAACTCATATTTTCCTCCTCCTTTTCATTATTTTCTCTACTTCATATTCTGCAAAATATAATTTTAAGATTTGATATATTTCAATCATTTTGTTTTGTACAGACCACTTTAATAACTTGACATAGTTTGTGAGGTAGGTCTAATAAGCATGGGGGAAACACTATAACGGCAAAAAACATTGACACGCCTCAATGTCTTACAAACCCCCGCCCCAAACCACCTTAAAACACTGTCTTCCACAACTATCAATATTTGATATGCATATATAAATATATAAGATATACAGAGAACAGGGAAATTCAATAGGGATAACCCTTTCATTATCCAAATGGATGTCATCAATTATGAACAAAATAATTTTAAAACTGTAGCTTCTATTAAATTCAAAAAGTATTCGGAAATATAAACATCACTTCTTCTCTTTCATATACATTTATGAGAATAGGAAATGAAGGGGCTATATGTACACTACTGACCAATACATGTTGGCCATATAAACAGCCCCCACCCCCATATAAATTCCATTCTTATAGCAGCCCCGGTTAACACAAGTAAGGAAGGGACCGTATAAGAATATTTTACCTTTGTAACTGTGCTGTTTATATCTAAGGTTTAGTCTACAAGGATGCTTTCTACACCTAAAATCATAAAGCCAATCATCAATCTCTACAACAAGCGGTTGCCATGCAAGATAGGCCCATATTTTGCAAGAGGTGGACAGAGAACAAGCTAAAAAAAAAGAAGCGATTTTTTTACAATCAGGGGCCATTATCCAGGAATTTACAGTCCGATATGCATTAATATCTACACAAACCAAGATCTTTGAGATATAAACATCTTTTAAGTTTCCTCAAAATCAGATAAGGAGCAGTCATTTAGTCTGACATTTTTGGTCATATCTTTATGAAATTCGAACTCAAACTTCATTGATGTGTAAAGGTGTTATATTAAAATATTTTTTAAAATGGAATATAAGTTGTGACTTCTACCGGGGTCCACAATCTAATGGAATGATTCTGTAAATTTGGGCATCCGGCCACAGATTGTATGCTATATGTACACTACTGACCAATAAATATTGTGGGTCATAAACATACATTTCAAGTTTAAAAGAATTGGATAAATATTGGATAAATAGTGACCACAGTCTAAAAACATGATTTTTCGTACAATCAGGGGCCATAATCCATGAAGTTACGGTCCAATACACACCAAAAACTAAAGGAACTGAGATCTTAGAATGATCAACATATATTTCATATTTCGTTGCAATCGGATGAAAATTGTGACCTGCAGAGACTTCACAAACAGCTCTGGATGTGGATGTATAAAAAGCATCCAAAACAGTGGCAGGAAACTTGACCCCACTTTTTGTCGTCCACAATGCCGGAATCGAAACAACAACGCATGATTCGATGACATACATTATGATCTAAAGCGTAGGTTTTAACATGTAAACACAGTCTCGTGAATAGACTCTGGCACTCTAATATGGGCTACTGAACAATAAATATTTCTTTTTGTATCAATACCAAGATCATGTCTTCCATTACAGTCGTCGATACAGTTTACATATATAATTTTATAAACGTTTGTAGATTATTGCAGTGTCTGCTACGCATGTCATGTTATCAAGAAATTATATTTCTAGTTTCTAATATACTTGTAGCTGATGGAAGTGTATAACAATACTGTACCTGTGATGGTAGCGATTTGTGGGTCATCATTTGTAATTCTACAAAATAAAACAGACAATGTTTATTTCCTTAGCTCAGGATATATTTTCAAACCACTCCATATTTTCAACTTACAAAACATAAAAGTGTAAACAATGGATCTTAAATATGCAAATGGCAACTTTCAAGTTTTGTGTGTGAGAGAGAGAGAGAGAGAGGGGTGTAACATCCACTCGACACACACTAGGTGATATCGGGACTAGCATGTGCTTTAATTTTATTTCAATAATTCGCTTGCGCAGGGGTCTTAGATACTACATGTAGATACTGCATGTAGATACTACAAGTAGTTACTACAAGTCGCACCATGAGAACGGGCCTTTAGCGTGTCCACAAGCTAAAACCATGATTTTTCCAACAACAAGGAGCTATCATCCATTCAGTTACGGTCCGCTACCAGCCAATATCTAAAGGAGCCAAGGTTTGGGGGATACAACCCTATATTTCAAGTTTTGTCAAAATCGGATGAAAATGGTGACTTGTTGTAGAGTGTCCACAATCAAAATGTGAAAAGATGTACAAACAGGCATGGGAGACAACAATATACGTCAAAATCAATATTGTGGACGCAAATAATAAAACCACTTTTATACATAGACTGATAACCACGATAACATGGGTCTGGGTCTGTTCAAAGAGAAAATAGGAAAAAATTCAGGCTACATTGGATTGGTTAGTTTTACATAAAACTTATGCGTACGGAAAGAAACACTGCAAAGATAGTGGGTATAACAAAATTTACTTACTATACAGCACATTAATTATGTTCTTGTGCACTTTGGCGTTGTATACTCAGGGATTTATTTGTCACGTTGACTCCATCTACTAAAAATAAAAAACCAATGCTGCTTATTAATAAAAATATATTTACATATCCAAAACCACCAAAACACTATTAACTTAAGAAGACAGTGGGTGTAACAAGTTTATAGTTATAAAATAAAATATATATACCTCACGCGCAGCAGTCAGTATATAGGTTTGAAAGGTATGCTTTGGAATTCCTTTGGGTTACCTTCTCCAAATAGAAATATATGGCATTTGGCTGATGAGGTCATGGCCCACAACCGAATCAACTCCATATTTACTTGATACTGGTTATTTTGTTATCTAAAATAGAATATTATGAAAAAATAAAATACATTATGAAAAACCGTTTGGCTTTTTTTTGGTAGCTACTTCTTTCTTCTTCATTCAATTGATTACAGGCCGGGCCCCAAGAATGCATATCCTGTAGTGTTTCTGTTTATGGAATATCAATATCATAGAATAGAAAGTAATTGATTGAATTTCAGGCATTCTTTCTGTCGCTCAAAAATATTGTATATAAAAATAAAAAAACCAAAAACATATATATGAGCTTAGTTCGTTAACACAAAAAGGAGTGTGATAGCTAGCGGTTTGCCTTTGGCCGCTTGAGACTCTGACGACTATATATTTGTCACGAACACTACTCCAATGACCCTCCCCCCATCCCGGGGCCACACTTATTATAATACAAGCCTTCTCTGCACCGCTTAACTAATTACCTGTAATAACAATTTCTAGTAGATTAATATTTGGAAATAAATTATTAGAAGTTAAGCTCTTAGAACTAAAGAATGTTTATGACATGTCCTTTCACATAATTTGATATTATTACTTGCGTGCGTGGTGCGGTGGTGCGGACGGTGGTGCGGACGTGAGAGAGAGAGAGAGAGAGAGAGAGAAATGGGGTTTAAGGTCCACTCAACACAACTAGGTCATTTCGGGACTAACATGGTTTAATTTTATTTCAATAATTCTCTTTCGCGTAGGGGTCTTTAGCAGTGGGAGGAAACCTGAGTGCCCGGAGGAAAACCACAAGGTTGAGAAGGCGCACCTATCTCCATGCTACATACGCTCACACCGCAGGGCTCGAAACAACAGCCAGAGGTCGAAGCGCGGCACTCTAGACCACTAGGCCATCCCAACCCCCTGATGCAGACCTCTTGCACTTACTAATAGAATGAAGGGAGGCATCTTTGAACTAATTTAAATTTAAGCTTTTCCAAAAATGATAATATATTAGGCCTAATAAAGGCACTAGAGTACCGTACCAACTCTTCAGGGGGGATCATGTGGCTATGTATGTCACTGTGGATTCGACGCTGGCTTGCTCTGTCTAGTCGTTCAGATGGGACAAAAAAAAAACAAGGTCCTTTGTTCACATTCGTGACATTGGATTTGGCATTTGGCGTGCGCCGTGCACGTAAAAGATCCTGCAAGTGGCAGTTTCAATTTGATATAAGACTAGGCTATAATTTTTAATAAGAGTAGCTCCGCATCCCGGGCAAAATTTCCCTCATATAATATTATATTATGTCATAGCACACTTTAGCAACAGAACAGTGGGACGTTAAACCACATTACTTCATTATGATTTAGGCCTAGCCTACGCTTCAGTGCTAAAAAAGGTACACACAGACTGAGACCATTCATTCATTCATCCATTGACTTTTCAAGAGTCTAACCATAGATAATACGGTATTATCTATGGTCTAACGAACGTGGCTCGATCATTGCACTTTTTATAATTTTGTTCTCTGCAAACCCCCTACTTACATGGAATAAGATCCACGGTTACCAATGTTCCAACTAACTAGGGTATGTCTAGGATTATTTATTAAAAGATGTCAACGGTCCTACCTAACGCATTCCCCCAAGCGCCATTTTTGGCGATTCGGAACCATTCGGTTAATTATTTTAGGTCGCAATATCTGAAGAACAAGCCCGAGCGTACAACATCAACCAGGAACTGGCCATGACGTCATTTCAAAAATCGAACTCGGTCAGTCGATGCGCATTTGTTCAAAGAAGAGGCATGCCGAATTTCAGATCGATCTTACTTAAAATGGCGGATCCTTAGTCGGTGCTTGTGTTTGGGAGCATGACTGGGGAACAGGCGAGGAGTGAAATTAACCCCATAGGCCTACTGCCAACATCCACACACGTCGCACCCTAGCTATCTTAAAACATTGATATATGGGCCTACTGAAACACGGAGGGTAGAGAGATGAGGTCTGTTATCTAATCGCACCAACCCCCACCAGGCCTCAACGGCAGTACGGAACAGTACAGTAGGCTACGTGACCGACAACAAAAACCGGACCGTCTGGTCGTGCGTGAAAACCCAACATAATGATTTTGATTGGTCAATATTTCTCCATAGAGAATACCATGTGTTAATGTTAGCCGCTTCAATAAGCCAAATTAATAATATATATGATAAATCAATAATATAGGTCCTCTTGAAGCGGCTAACACCACTAACCCAAGTCCTCTTGAAGCAGCTAACATCAGTTGAATCGGGTGTATATATGTTGTTCAGATCAAGAAAATTGTATATTAAATGTCAGTATACCTATAGTAAATAGGATCAAATAACAAAGGGTATCAGAATTATTAGATTCAACTCACTTGAAGCCTTTATATCTATATATTAAATAGTATGAAATGAAATTAGATTTTTTTTATAAACAATATAATCTGTTCTTTTATTAAATTTCTGATAGAATACTGATATAATAATATCCATGATCGATACAGGCAAGTGGCAAGTTTTAAAGTTATGTTATATTCTCGAGATTGTAGCTCAATCTTATTAGGCGAGACAAATAATACTAGGGGAAGAAAGGACTTAGTCTCGATCACTCGAGCCTATATTATTTCCCACACCGATACCCCATATAGTGTGTGCTGTGTGTACGCGTTAAAACATTCGGCCACTCATGATCAATACCCCCATTACAGAAGCTTTCGTTGAAGTTGACTAAATTATCTACCGAAAACTGCCTTTTACGCTCTTGGTTAATCTCGCATAATCTTGTCAATGTTTAGATTATGAGGTTGGTAAATTTGATCCTCAAACACAATTTAGGGCTAGTGGAAGCAATTCGTGATTAGGGGGGGGGGGGGGGGTTACAATCCTAGGTCCGTAGGCGAGGGTCCATGGGTCGCTTAGACCCCGGAAGCACCTCGGGGGTCTAGATCGCCGGAGATGCTTTCTGGACGATTTCTGGCGATTAAAACTACTCAACAATTAGGTGAAATTTTATAAAAGCATAGTCAATTGTGGTTTAATCCTGTGATGCTGGATTTGAGAAAAAAATGCTTTATAATACCAAGGTTGTTGACCGAAAGTTCTCGGTTCCTTTCGACATAGTCGCATACTGTCACCTCCTTGAGTGTTAGAACAATCACATTTTAGTTTGAGGACCTTGTAGGAGTAACAGTTTTTATTTAATTGTAAAATCCGTTGAACTGTATCAGGTCACAATTTGTATCCGACATTGACGAAAGATCTCGGTTTTGTTACTTCCGATATGGGCATAAATCGGACCATAACTGAAACTTCATGGATTATGACCTCTGATTGTATGAAACGTCACGTTTTTAGCTTACGAACACTCTAGAGGTCACAGTTGTCATCCTTTTTATATTCCCGCATATAGGATTGTAACTTCCTAGATTATAGGCCCTGGCTGTACGAAAGATCGCGTGTTTAGCTTGTGCAGGTTACCATTTTTATCCGATTTAAATGGCGTTCGAATATGTCACCCTTTTACCATAATTATGGATGAGTTCACATTTAATGAAAATCAGACTGAGCTGCCCGACAAAATGGTCGCCCCGTTAACGCATATAATATCCAATACCGCGCGAATCCTAACCCAATATCTATAGCCCCTGACCCAACCCTCGGCAACAATCACGGGCCCTATAGCACTGATTAAATCTCGTGACCATGACGGAATCTGCCCGTGGCTTTAATATTTAAATGTGACCGCAATACCCATGTTGCAGACAATCCAGCGGCTTGAATCTTATTAATCCAATTTTGATGAAACTTTGAATATATATTTAAATCCAAAGATCTTTGGTTCCTATCGATATTGGCTCGTATTAGATCGTAACTTTCTGAATTATTTCCCCGCCCCAATTGTTCGAATTATCACGTTTTTAGCTTAGGGCCCTCCAGAGGTCACAATTTGTATCTTATTATCAAAGAAATTCAAATATATCACCTTTTCACCTTGGCTTCATTATTTCGTAAAAATCGGACCCAAACCTTCCAGTCAAATAGCCAACCCTGTGTAATACCCATATTGTGGACCATCTAGAGGTCACAATTATATACTCGATTTAGATGAAACTTGAAACGGGTATCACTAATTCTTTTACATGAAAGAAGTTTGTGGATCTTTCACGATGCAACTGAAACTGTGTGTTAAGGATCAAAAGTTCTTGGATGAGTTCGACTTTGGTAGAACCAAACCTTACATTCTAGAGCTATAGCCCCTGCTTTTTACTTTTTACCTCTCCCCCCTTCCATTTCTTGCAAAATGTTGGCATATATCTTGTTTGGCAACCGCTTGTTTTAACTGTTTATAATTGATAGCACTGAATTATTTGATGGATAAAGGGACTCGTCGTTTTACTAATTACCATGTCATAGATACAACGGGCGTGAGATGGGCTTGAAAAAAAGATCGGCTTTTCAGTTATCTAATCGCGACCGTAGGTCTCTTAACCCAGTAAAAATCCAAGTTCCATTGAAGTCTCACTTCTTCTTCCATGTAAAAAATCAATCCTCTTGGTTTTTTTTAATGAATAGTACATGTAGGCAACTACGTGCGTGCATTTACCTGGAAAAAAGTAATTCCGGCTTTAGCCCCCCCCCCCTCCCAATTACATTGACCTTGAAGACAATAAAGATAATTAAAAACTACAAAATGCTTAACATCGTCAGTTGAACCCCAGCTGATTTAGTTATAAATTCAAGGATATACAATTCACTGGAGAATACATGTCTTTAAACTATGATTACGAAAACAATGTCCTTACCAAGTTAAGCTGATAATGTTAAATTAGGTAGACTAATGTTTATTGGATATATGTTATAAAACGACCACACACTAATTCCAACAATAACTCTCCTTCAACAATATATCAAGATCATGTTAATGGTGAGACATGAGCTCAATAGCAGTATCTTAATTTATTGATATGTTCTATGTTTTATTATTTGAAACAGAATTGATGTTTATCTTATCACATTAATTTATTGATATAAACTGGTGTTATTTAATATCTTTTACATTCAGGTCTCCGTTCGGTTGAAACTGTAAACATTGTATGGTTGGTTGATTCTTACGTTATATTATATACAAGCAGGTTTATACAGTACGATCGAGGACTTCCTTAACCAGAAGTTTGCAAGTAATGTTAAGACGCCAACTTGGCCAAAACCTATAAATTAAATATTAAACCGGGGCAGTATCCTTCTTTGTAAATTCTAGTAATTGATCCCGAGAAACTTTTGGGGTTAAAACCGTGAGCGAACCTGAGACTTCATGGGTAGTGAGCCAGCATCTACCCACTGAGCCACCGTGCTTCCCCCCCCCCCCGAGTCCATGTTAACGAAGACGGACACACGCCTTGCAGTGAACTCAAGTGCCGATCTGTTATATATGTATGTTTGTATCTCTATTATATCAAAAAAAACCCTCACTTTTATGGAATAACAATTACTATGGTTTATTTCACTGCGACATTTCAACAAGATTTTACAAGTCGCTATCAAGCATATATACAAAAAGGTAAAACAAATGCGAATAAAAAATATGAATATATGTATATACAAACATCAGTACGAACTATTCAATGGAATGCAAGGAGAGTGAACACAGTAGCTGTACCAAGCTACAATTGTATATGGGCTATTTTCACAAAAACGTACAAATAACGAAAAAAAACGGTTTACCCAATATATGATTTTTTTTCTTCGTAACTGTCCAAAAAACTTATATATTGTACATCAGCATGGAAGTCGCTTCTTTGGGAAAATATTTTGACATGGTTTTTAATCAAAATAAAATCAGAATATCAAATTATGTGGTCAAAATGTCCATTCCGTTAGGTGGTAAAACTTCTCATTCTCAACTTCGAACTTGAAAATCTGATTTTCAAATTGAAAGTTCAATATAACTGACAGTGCTATTCAAAAAGTCATCCAATAGAGCTGAATAAAATGTTATATTAGCTATTTAAAGAAGAAATAGAAATCAGCTATATCAAATATTATTTCTGCCAAAATTTTGAGAACAATTTGTCTTTTCCGTTAATGCTTTTTTAGTGAGTTAACCATATGCTACATTATCAAGTGTGTCACTAGGTGTCACTATTAAATCAAAGATAGTGTTACGGTCAAGCAGGAAAATGCAACATAATAGAAAGAAACAGTTTATAATAAGGAAAATACAAACAATTAAGTTGACCACACGTGGTTGTCGCACAAATAGTATGTCTCTTCTGTTAGTCTCTTCCAAGATTTAAAACACTGACTGATTAAGAGGTTTTCACTCAGAAAACCAGGGAATAAGGTATTCAAAGCACTGTGTTAATATCATGCATTTTTATGCAATGTGAATGAGTTCAGACAGTCAACAGAAAAGACTTCTTGCATTGAAATAGACAAAACAAAAGGTATTTTTAAAAAATTGTAATCCGTTATCCCTTTCTTATATCTTTCTAATAGTATTCAAACATTTATTTTGACAACAAGAGCCAAATTAATGATTTTAAATTTTTGTCTTTTCTGTTATGTCTTTACTGTTTACATGGTCTTTTAACATGGAAGTAACTGAAAAGACATTCTTACAAATTTGATTTTTGTGCCATTTTTGTTATTTGTAAGAGTCCTGCATGACTATTGCATACATCCTCTTCAGTTATAAGCTTAAAGATTACAGTGAAAATTTCCATAAAAATGCATAACTACTTTTCAAATTTTGTCTTTACCGTTATTTGTACGTTTTTGTGAAAATAGCCCATATATTTAGGATTAGCTTATTATACAATTAAAAGATGAAACAGAGAATACCCGAGAATATCAAATATTGAAACCACTACCATTATACCATAATTGAAACCAGTATAAACTACATGTAGGCCTATGATAACTAAATAAACATTCTAAAAGATCAAACAGAGTAATATTGTTATTCCATAAAAGTGTGTTTTTATATATATAAATACGTGTAAAACCCTCACTTTTATGGAATAACAATTACTATGGTTTATTTCACTGCGACATTTCAACAAGATTTTACAAGTCGCTATCAAGATATTGACATGTAAAGACAAACAATCTTATTAGAAAAAATACCAGATTCCATAGAAAACGCCAATCGGGCGCGCTCAAGACAAAATATAAGCCGATAAGTGTCCTAAACTGACAGCTCGAGTGACTTCTGTATACCTCAAAATTGGCCAAGACTGCATTTATAGTTTATAGCCTTTATGTTTGAGTTTAGACTTACCTTTGTGAACATTCACGACATAGGCCCATGTCCCTTTTATATATGCTAAGATTTAACTGTCAATTGATGAATAAAATGCCAACAGCATGCCCGTTGTTTACTTTTTTCTGTGTATTACGTCATAGCGCGTGACATCGTAGCATACGTCGTCTGTCAGTTTGTCAAAAGTCGAATTGGAGCCCACTAAGCAAGGACTACAAATTAGAATTCTGCAGCTCTCGGTGTTTTCATTGAGAGCGTTGAGCCCATGGAACACTAAAACTAAAACTTACGAAAGGTCTGACCAAATCACCGAATGAAGGTGTTCGAGGAATATTTATTGAGGGAAACTTGTAAGTATCAGTCTTTGCTGTTGTAGGCCTACTAGTCATCATATTCCTGAGCAATGGCCCGCGAAATCCCTCTTATCAAACGAAACACTGCAAGGGGCATATAGTGTATTGAAAACTAGCCTATTGAAATTTACTTTCCAAACCCCTATTTGTGATGAATGCTACATTATTGTAAGTAGGGGAACTACATGTTGTTTTCAAACGATATTTAACCATCAAGCCATTTTATAATCTTTTATGAAAGCTAAACTAGTCTCACAGTTCGTAAATCTAACTGTAGGCTTACACGGTGAACAGTTTTTCGTCGGAAAAAAGAAGTATTGAGGATCATTCATAATCACGAGCAAAATCTTTATTCGCTAATAGTAATACTAATACAGTCTACTGTGTTTAGAGAATATACAATGTCATGTATCAGTCCAACTTAGGACAGCTCTGTGCGAGTTCGTTGACTTAAAGGTAAAAGTTACGATTTTCGTTAGTTAAGAAGTTTATTGAAACGTTAATTTTTCTCAAGATTTTATAACGACAAATTCAAAAGCCGCCAATCAATGAGCTGTTGTCAAACGAACGATTATAAAAATTGATTGGGCCGTAAGCTTTTCAAAGAGCGAAAACAACAACAAGTGGAGTAGCACTTGGTCTAGTTCCTGCCCCCCACCCATCCAAACATACACAACACACCAAAACAAAAATAAAAAGATGTACTCTCAGTTTGGTATTAGAAAATTAGAAATGCGACTAAAATTAGAATCAAACCTATGCAAGAAAACTAATAATATACTACCCAAAAGAGGTTAAGGGTCAAACCTTTTTTCTACCAGGTAATTGTCTATGCACATATCAGATATATTAAAAAAAAATATTGCCGGAATCGTGTCAAAATTGGTTCACGATATCAGGACAATTTTGACAGTCTTCTTAGAATCCATAAACTGAAGTTCAAAACAAGGCTCCACAAAACTGTTTGCATCGCCCAAACGCAGTAGGGTAGGCTACGACTTTTTGGAGTTGATTATGTCCTTGCATGTGCACTATGCATTTTCCACTGTTAAAACCAGCGTGTCATTCAAATGGCCTTACGTAGGCCTTACTAATGCCAAACCTGTTCTTGAAAATGCATAGTACACCAGGCCCGTATTTAGCGGGGGGGCAAGGGGGGCAGCTGCCCCCCCTGGGAAAATCGGCGCCCCACCTCGAAAAAGCGGGCGCCCCTAATGGGCGCCGAAGGCGCCCTTTCCATTGAAAACAATACGAGGCCATCGATTTACATGCCCATATCAGTATGCGCGCCCCATAAAGCCGAGTGACAGGGCGCCCAACCAATGTCACTTGGTTTTATGGGAGCGTCATCAATAATGTCGTTATATATGAGGCGCCCTTAAATGATGGGGCGCCTCACAATGAGTCACACGATGAACATCACAACTTGATGGGGCGTCTAAACGGTGTGATCTGTGTGAACCTTATCCTAGAGGACCTTCCATAATGACATGATTGGTGGGGCGCCTTATTATGACAATATATGATTGTTTGGCCGCACATAATGCATAATGCCTTTATCCATTGCGAGAAAAATGTAATGGGCGGCCTTTCTATTGGACGCAATACGAAGCCAGCGACTAACGAGTCCATATTCAAGATTGGCGCCCTTTAAAGCCGAGTGACTTTGCTTAGGCGCCTACTACTAGATTGATGGGACCCCTAACCAATGTCACTTCTATTCATGTCGTTATATATGAGGCGTCCCACCACCCAAATGATGAGGCGCCTCATAATGAATCACACGATTAACACCTAACTTGAGGGGGCGTCTAAAACTGCGAGCTGTGGTGTTGCTTACCCCGGAGGGGCGCCAATAATGATATGATTGGTGGGGCGCATTATAATGACAATGTATGTTTGTCGGTTCGCACATAATAATGTCGAGCGGGAATGGTTGGGCGCTCACAAATTGGTCAATGGGGCGCCCAATACAGCATGGTTGAGCGCCCCTTGAAGGGCTTGTGTTATATGCGCCCGTTATACAGCGCACCTCGTGGAGAAACAATTCATTTTATCTTTAGGGAATTTTTAGAATTCGCGTTTATTTTTCTGCCCAGAATCCGCGTTAAGTTTAAAGAAGCAGGAATTAAACTTTTTATTACTGTCAAGTATATAACGCTTCCCGATACATACAGCATCGATATTGTATAACGTGCGATACTAAACAGTGTGAAGACATGCCCCCGAAAAAGAAGTCGTGCAGTGTGGCGTCAGATATCTACAATGACGGAAACGCGACTAAACGACCACACACCGACGCCCGAAGAAATCCACTATAAGAAAGCCAACTGGAGATTGTAGGAAATGTTCAGGTTAAATTCCCGATGGTGATGAGATTGATTCAAGTCCGCGCCAGGAGTGATAATCTTCAAAATTCAAACAAGTGGCACTCTAACCCTATTCAAAACTTTTCGTTTTTCTCATTAATTAATATAGGTACGCTGAAGTCGTATTCCTTCCTTCAAAATTTTATAATGTTCATAATACGCAAATATCGCAAATTAAAATGTCTGACATTTTCATAGTTCCTCAGGTGCAAACCATATTTTCTAAACTTTTCGGGTGCCTGGGGGTGGGGAGTGGCTAGACCCTTCTCCGTGGACCGTCAACTGTAGGTACACCGGCGCCCCCAGAAGCCCCGTCGGCGCCCCCAGCAGCCCTTGCCCCCCTTACATTTTTGGGCTAGATACGGGCTTGTAGTACACGTGCAAGGACATAATCAACTCCAAAAAGTCGTAGGCTACCCTACTGTGTTTGAGGGATGCAAACAGTTTTGTGGGGCCTCGTTTTGAGCTTCAGTTTATGGTTTCTAAGGAGACTGTGTCAAAATCGAATTGTTTGAAAATGACATATGCTTTGTACACAGGTTTTGTCGTCAGGATATCGTGAACCAATTTTGACACGATTTCCGCCAATAATTTTATCTGATATGTGCATAGACAATTACCTGGTAGAAAAAAAAGGTTTGACCCTTAACATCTTTTGATTAGTATATGTTTATGTTTGTAAATGTAGACATATATTATTATAGGATGTCACCGGCATCAAGACATCCTCCGTAGGATAACACATATTTATTTTCCCAGTAACTAAACATTATGTATATGACGTTTTTGGATGATTTATTTGTGGTGTATAATAGACAGTAATTGTTATGTTAATATGACATTTACAACCCATTAGTCACAAATATAACACGTCTTCCGCTCTTTACCGTTATCCGAGATACCCAACTAAAAAAGCAAACCTGTAGGAAGAAAAGGAAGTAAAATTCAAATGATATTTTTAAGTCGTGAAACTTTGTACACCAACCGGGATAATAAATACACGTGGAGCTTTAACGTGCAGTCAATGGTATGCACTGGACATTGTTTTTTCGACTAGACACTTTTACATAACATACCACAATCTGATTAAAACACATACCCTATTTCGTTTTGTTTGATAGTTAACAATTTTGTTTTTCTTGTCTTTACTTTACTACGCTAGAATCTTGGCGCGTTGTTATTATAACCCGCGTCCTCGCTGAAGTGAGGGATTATCCAATGAAACGGTCTGTTAAGGCGAGATTTTGGCGTTAGTTGCACCGAACTGTGGGTAAGCCACTAGAGACATCAACGCCGATTGGTTAAACGAATGACCGACCTTCCACTACAACCGGCCAGATCTTCGTGTAGCAGAGGCCATCGAAAGTATCAAAAACGAGCTTCTTATATCCGATATTTAAGATAAAATATTTTTGTTAACATTGGTACACGAATCGTGTACCATAATGCGTTTCAGCACCAGTTGTATTAAGAGACTCGAGGGACGAGGCTAGACACATTGCACCACCAAGTCAAATGGAGTTATGTAGACTGGAATAACTAGACGCTAGACTTTTGCACATGATTTACATTGCTGGCTTATTTCGCCAAACATAACTGATTTGGAATTGAAGTAAAAACAGAAACCATTGAATGTAAATCAGTTGATATTCATTCATATTACAGTATTATATGCGTTGCGAACTAATTTTGTGAATTTCTAGGTCCCAAATGTTAGCGATTTAGCTCCTTTAATCCTTTAGCCGCATTTAGCGATTGCAAACATAACAAAACTAACACATTTATATGGAACAACAATCATTGATCTATTACATAACCCAGGGTGGTTACCTTAGGAATGTAACCCGGCGTGTGTTTGCTCGTGGGCACTTGCGCTTGCCCGAAACTGTTGTTAACGTTAACAACGAAGCTATATCTACTTCCTGCGTTGTGAGATGGTTCCTAATCAGTGATTAGTTCAAGAAAAAGTATTACGTATTTGGTTAGGGTTTTGTCATTAATAAACATTATACTTGTTATCGTATTTTAGGGATCAGTAGTTACACAATCAACGGATCTAAGCTGATTGGCTTAAAATTGATAGTTCTATCGTCCGTGATTTATTTGGTGTTTATACGCCCACATTATGCCGTCGCCCCTGTCCGGACGTCCGTCTGCCTGTCCGTCTACAATTGTTTGTGGACTCTCCTACAGGTCACAATTCTTATCCGATTTTAACGAAACTTGAAATGTAGGTTCATTCCCAAAAGATCTCGACTACTTTCGATATTGGTATGTATCGGATCGAAACTTCATGGATTATGGCCCCTGATTGAACGAAAAATCACGTGTTTAGCTTGTTGACCCTATAGAGGATACAATTTTGAACCGATTTTGATGAAACTGTACAGGCATGTTTTTTAACCCAAAGACCTTGGTTCCTTTTGATATTTGCGCAAACCGGATATATTTGCGCATATCGGATCGTAACTTCCTGAATTATGGCCCCTGGTTTTCCGAAAAATCGCCCTTTTTAGCTTATGGTCCCTATAGAGGTAACAATTATTGTGCGATTTTATCACCGTTGATGTTTTGTAGATTAAATATTGGTCTTTATATGTTTGGGATTTCTCTGTATTATAATTATTTTAATTTTGTATGTCTTATTAAAATAGCCTGTCTTTGGTTTTGAGGTCACGTGACTTTGGCGTAAAGTCGGACAGCCAGCGGCTGATATATACTCCACTTCAATCTACGATTCTGAATAACTATATTATATTAAAATGTATTACTAGCAAGTGTGTTGTGTAGCTTAATATCAATCTCAATAATCAACAAAGATTCGAAATGTAAGCGAATTTACCGTTTATATACGAGAGAAGCTCGCGGGTAAATATCCGGAATTCCGATTGTTTTTTCCCGAATTAAAAGCGGTGCGTCACATTACAGTTTATTCGGATTAAGTTTATAATAATAAGTGTGACACTGAATGCGGAGTGAAGGTCATTCATATCCAAGATGGCAGCGCCTGAAATTGTATTGGTGGTCTTATGTTTAATAGGGGGTTGGGATGGCCTAGTGGTCTAGTGTGCCGCGCTTCGACCTCTAGCTGGCCGACCACCTCTGGCTTGCGGCTGTTGTTTCGAGCGTATGTGACATGGAGATAGGGGCGCCTTCTCAACATGGTGGGTTACCTCCGGGCACCCCGGTTTCCTTCCAATGCTAAAGACCCCTACGCGCAAGCGAATTATTGAAATAAAATTAAACCATATGTTGGTCCCGAAATGACCTAGTTGTGTTGAGTGGACGTTAAACTCCATTTCTCTCTCTCTCTTTATTCCTGTGTGTAGGTAGAGGCACTAATGCACTGCTTTTCCCATGTTCCTGAAGCAAGGACTGCGAGTTTTACAACATCTGGTCATTACTGGTTTAATTCACAATTCCCGTAATTATAGCTACGTTATTCACAGAGGGGGGGGGGGGGGGCTGAATGATTAGCGTGCGCGCTGTATCATAAAGCCTCTCCTTGAGTCAACTGGTGTGATAACGAATCCCCGGTTATGCGTGGCAAGTAGTAGGCTCGCCTGTCCAACCTCGTGGGGTTTTGCCGGGTCCTCGGGTCCCCCCACTACAAAGAAACCTACGCGCAAGCGAATTATTGAAATAAAATTAAACCATGTTAGTCCCTAAATTACCTCGTTTGTGTCGAGTGGACGTTTAATGCCATTCTCCCCCTCCCTCTCTCTCACGTTATCCGAAAACATGTTGGGGTTGGTTGGTCGAATGGTTAGCACGTACATGCTGTATCATAAAGCCTTTCATTGAGTCAACTGGCGTTGTTTCGAATCTCCGGTTGTATGTGACAAGGTATAGGGTTGCCTGTACAACCCCGTGGGTTTTCTCCTGGTCCCTCAGTTTCCCCCAACTGTTAAAAGACCCCTACGCTCAAGCGTATTTATTGAAATAAAATTTAACCACATGTTAGTCCCGAAATGACCTAGTTTGTGTCGAGTGGATGTTAAACCCACTTCCCTCTCGCTCTCTCTACAGACACGTGAACAGTAACATCCAATCAGAGATCGTAACAAAGCGAAACACCTGGTTAAACCTTGACATTGGACGAACCTCGAACTTTGTACCTCGATTATTACAGGTAGACATTTAAGCTTGAAAGCGTGAGACTTGGTATTCGTGACGAGCGCGACCGTGCCTAGATCTGTATTACGTTTAAAATTCTCGATTACGAAATTATACGTAAGTCTTCAAGCTCAACTCAGAAAAATCAAAGAAAATCCACTTTACGCTGCCACTGACTCCTCCAACTTCATTAGAACAAATCGGAATACAATATCCTATTAAGAATGAATTCGACCTGTGAGCAATATTTCTCAATTCCAAAATGGTTATCGAAAAAGAAATTGGTCAGACTTTGCAGCTGCGGTTTAAATTGAAACAGTTTTACGGGGTTCTCGGGTTCTGAACTAAGACCCTTAAAAAAAATCACCGGAAATGATAAATTTAAAAAAAACCCAAGCCAACAGTGAGGCTGATGTCCCCCGCCGAAATCCCAAAATAATAAGATGACACATATTATTAAATCAAACATTTTTTTTTTTCAAAAGCATCGAGCAATCAAACTTTACACAAAGTTTGATCACTCTCTATCAGATTATCTTGTCCCAAGCTTCGAACAATGAAATTGATTAGCTCTGCTTAGCTTTAGCTCAAAATATTAATCATTGAACTCAATCAAGACATTCGCCTAATGCCAATCTACATCAAGTTCAAAATTCTACCTCAATTAAAGCAGAGTTATGTTTCAAAGTCTTGACCAAAAAAATTGCTTATCGCTCCTTAGTCTGAGCAGAAAATATGCACCATCGAACTTAGTCAAGGTAATGATATAATGCAATGAATCTATATTCTGAGTTACATTGCTATCACTTCATTACAACCAAGGTTATCGTGCCCCAAAGCATCAACCAATCAGATTGCTTATCTCTGCTTACCCTAAGCTCATCATCGAACTCCACCAAGTCATTCACATAATGAATGCCTTCACCAAGTGTGAACATTCTACCTCAATTAGAAGGAGAGTTATTGTGTTCCAAAGTCTCGACCAATCAAATTGCTTATCGTTCTGCTTACCCTCAGCAGAAAATGTTGATTTTCGAACCTGGTCAATGTAGCGGTGTAACAGACCCGTATCTAGCCCAAAAATGTTAGGGGGGCAAGGGCTGATTGGGGCGCCGATGGGGCTTCTTGGGGCGCCGGTGTACCTACAGTTGACGGTCCAAGGAGAAGGGTCTAGCCCCCCCAGGCGCCCGAAAAGTTTAGAAAATATGGTTTGCACCTGAGAAACTATGAAAATGTCAGAAATTTTAATTTGCGATATTGGCGTATTATGATCATTATACGACTTCAGCGTACCTATATTAATTTATGAGAAAAACGAAATGTTTTGAATAGGGTTAGAGTGCGACTTGTTTAAATTTTGAAGATTATCACTCCTGGCGCGGGCTTGAATCAATCTCATCACCATCGGGAATTTAACCTGAATATTTCCTACAATCTCATGTTGGCTTTCTTATAGTGGATTTCTTCGGGCGTCGGTATGTGGTCGTTTAGTCGCGTTTCCGTCATTGTAGATATCTGCCGCCCCACTGCCCGACTTCTTTTTCGGGAGCATGTCTTCACACTGTTTAGTATCGCACGTTATACAATATCGATGCTGTATGTATCGGGAACCGTTATATACTTGACAGTAATAAAAAGTTTAATTCCTGCTACTTTACACTTAACGACAGATTCTGGGCAGAAAAATAAACGCGAATTCTAAAAATTCCCTAAAATACCGCGGAGAACGACGGGTAAGGACTCACTGGGTTCTAGTCTAAAGTAAGTTTTATAATATCTGAAATACTAATACGAAAGGGACGCTTCAAATCCGGAAAAGGGGGCGCGCTGAATCTATACTTGAAACAAGGCGCTCAGGTTTGCGGCAGTATCTGACACCTTTAAAAAAGATCGAGCGCAACACTGCCAGATCTATTGTCTAATGCGCTATAAACGGCAACAAGTACGGTGTGTACCTTGAACTAGTTCAATACCTAGAATTATTTTTGTAATGAATTCACTAATATACGAAGAATGCCAGTGAAATATTAAAGGAGCTAAATCGCTAACATTTGGAGCCTTGAAATTCATAAAAGTGGTTCGCAACGCATATAATACTGTAATATGAATGTATATAAACTGATTTACATTCAATGGTTTCCGTGTTTACTCCAATTTCAAATCAGTTATGTTTGGCGAAATAAGCCAGCAACGTCAATCATGTGCAAAAGTCGAACGTCTAGTTATTCCAGTCTACTAACTCCGTCTGACTTATTGCATTGTGTCTAGCCTCGTCCCTCGAGTCTCTCAATACAACTGGAGCTGAAGCGCATTATGGTACACGATTCGTGTACCAATGTTAAAAAAAATTTTTTTCTTAAATATCGGATATCAGAAGCTCATCTTTTCCCGGTAAGTTTACATCAGCAATGTTGATTTAAATTGACCAATAATTCGTGTTTTCGATGTCGACGATTTTGGAGGATTTTGAGTTACGGACTTAGGTCCTTTAATAACTGTTGAGATTCGCTAATAATTCGAGTGGCAGACCATAAACAGCCCCTGCTGACCTATGATACTAGCTGAGCAATACCAACCCAAGTCTATAAACACAAGATAAAATGAATTGTTTTCCCATAATCATGCGGGGGGTGCGCTGTATAACGGGCGCATATAACACAAGCCATACAAGGGGCGCCCAATCATGCTGTATTGGGCCCCTTATTGACCAAGTCGTGAGCGCCAACCATTCTCGCTCGACATTATTTATTATGTGCGAACCGACAAACATACATTGTCATTATAATGCGCCCCACCAATCATGTCAACATTGGCACCCCTCCGGGATAAGTAACACCACAGCTCACACAGTTTTGGACGCCCCCTCAAGTTAGGTGTTAATCGTGTGATTCATTATGAGGCGCCTCATCATTTGGGTGGTGGGGCGCCTCATATAATGACATGAATAGGAGTGACATTGGTTAGGGGTCCCATCAATCTAGTAGTAGGCGCCTAACCAAAGTCACTCGGCTTTAATGGGCGCTCGTGCTGAATATGGACTCGTTAGTCGCTGGCTTCGTATTGCGTCCAATAGAAAGGGCGCCCATTACATTTTTCTCGCAATGGATAAAGGCATTATGCATTATGTGCGGCCAAACAATCATATATTGTCATAATAAGGCGCACCACCAATCATGTCATTATGGAAGGTCCTCTGGGATAAGGTGCACACAGATCACACCGTTTTGACGCCCCACCAAGTTGTGATGTTCATCGTGTGACTTATTGTGGGCCGCCTCATATAACGACATGATTGATGACGCTCCCATAAAACCAAGTGACATTGGTTGGGCGCCCTGTCAGTCGTCTTTATGGGGCGCCCATACTGATATGGGCATGTAAATCCATGACCTCGTATTGTGTTCAATGGAAATGGGGCGCCTGCTTTTTCGGGGTGGGGCGCCGATTTTTCCCAGGGGGGGGGGGCAGCTGCCCCCTTGCCCCCCCCTCTAAATACGGGCCTGTGTAATAAAGCACTTAATCAGAACTTAATAAGCATAAACCAATCAAATTGCTTATCTCTGCTTACCCTAAGCAGAAAATGCTCACCTTCGAACCCCATCAAGGTATTCACCTAATAGACACATATGCCAAGTGTGAACATTCTAACTCAATTAGAATGAGAGTTATTGTGTTCCAAAGTCTCGACTAATCAAATTGCTTATCGCCTTGCTTACCATGAGCAGACCATGCTCATTATTGAACTCAGTCAAGATATTGATACAATGAAACTACACACCAAGTTTCGTCACTCTCACTTAATTAGAATTAAAGTTATCATGTCCCAAAGCATTAGCCAATTAAATTGCTTATCTCTGCTTACCCTAAGCAGAAAATGTTCACCTTCGAACTAGTTCGAACCCCATCAAGTTATTCACCTAATAGACACCTATGCCTAGTGTGAACATTATAACTCAATTAGAATGAGAGTTATTGTGTTCCATAGTCTCGGCCAATCAAATTGCTTATCTCTCTGCTTAACCGGACACCCGATCCGCCTATTATTAGCCTGCTACTAGCAGAGAGTTATTAGTCATTTTTAGATGCTAGTAGCAGTCACAAGGGCTCCCTCTGCGCCTTTGGGGGCAGTTGTTAGCCGCTACAGTAACAGCTAACAGGGGCAGCCTTTGTTATCTACTATAGTAGCAACTAACAAGGGCCGTATTATAGTTTTATTTTCTCAATAAATGTAGTCCCTATCGGGACATATCGGGACATGGAAACTACATAATTTTATTTCAATTTTCTGGTTATTGCAGGCGGAATACCGACTTTAATAAATAACCAAATTACCTGTCGATCTCAGTTACTATATATCCATATTATACGACGGCCAAAATATTTATGAATAATACTAAAATAAGGATTATAGTTTGGATTTTACTTTGTAGATTATCTTAGCCCTATCTTACTTATAGCAGGAAACTTTATGCATATTATTATTATTTTATAAACATTCAATTTCCTCCCAGAGGCCCTTAATATTCAGTCGGTTAGCCTACTCCGTAATTTACATCTAAGCCAAGTTTAATTGACTACAATCTGTTGTATTCAGTTCAATCCACAACTTTCAAATGACAATCTGTGAAAATCTGATTGGTTTAAGTTATTGTACATGTAGTTACACTTGTGTAGGTCTAATTTCGGCAATTATTGTAACAAACACTGTAGGCCTATTGCATCCACTAATAATTGTGACGAACATGTCTGATTCGCTTTTTAATCCAGTATTTTATAATTTGCTCCCTTTGTTTTGGTACAATAAAATATGATCTTATCTATCAACTCCAATCGTATTTCTGACAAATGTATAGCAATAATGCCAATAATGATTTGTATTAATTAAATAAAAAAAAACCAACAACGTATTTTTTCATTTCTCTTTAATTGTAGGCCCTATATCGAACGTTATAGTGTTATTCGTAATATTTCTTTTCAGTCCTTAAATATGAAAACATTTGTTAGACATGTAAATTCATCAAATCAAAAGTTCTAGAAAGATTTGGAATGTCCTGATTCTGTAACAAATGTAAATTTATATTTTATTTCGGTCATTTTTGAAAATAGTGAGTTAATAGGGATTAGCCCTGGTCTAGATTCCGATTTGACTTTTGATGGGGGTATTAAATCGCGACTCTAACAGACACTTCATCTTGTCAATTATTTATATCGAACGCACCTAAGTCAATTTATAATGTCATGTAATTAATTATTATCTTTAATCCAGTCAAAACCTGGAACTATTTTGCGACGTGGTTCCATTACGAGCGGTGGTCTGGTTATGCGCTGCGTTTACCCGAATAATTCACTTTCAGGATCTCATTATTCTCTTACCGATTTAATAATTATATAAATTTTAAGAAAAAAAAACTGTTTAGAATTATCTTATTTAAAGAAGAAAAGGTGTAATGAGTCGAATGTCTTGTCAACACAAATCAGAAATTAATTTGTCTATATCGTTAGATAAATTTATCGTCTCAAGGAATAATGATGAGGCTGAAAGTTTTGAAATTGAATCAATCGGGTTGAACCTTAAAAAAAAATAAAAACCGCGCTCCATGTCGCCATCCGCCTAACCTTTATGCTTTTATAAAGTTAAAGAACACGTTGATTTGTTTCACAACTTATACAGTACCCAAACCAGTAAGTATTTCATAATATTTTATTAAATTTTGCCATAGGCATACATTAACATAGCCTACTTCCTCTCACATCGCCAGATGCGGTTAATAATAGATCAATTTCTAATTCCATGCACAGGAATCTGACCTAGTTTTTTTTTATCCGTATACAATATAATGGCTTGCTAAGTTGCTGGAAACAAAACGAGTTGGAAGCGAGAGCAGGTAAAATCGAGGCCTCGACAATGTCTAAGCTTATGCATGTGTAGCCTATATAAATATCAGATTCCTGTGTTTCATGTTACAACAATTTTAATTTTATTATTCAATTTTGTTGAAGAAATGCCCTTGCTGAAAAAGAAGAAAGTGAAGCGACATTTAAATTATAGATATCATTTCTTGATTTTTACAAAATAGACAGGCCCGTAGCCAAAGGGGGGGGACTGGGAGGGCGAAGCCCCCCCCCCCCCCCCCCCGCTGACAAAAAGTTGTCAACCATATGGTCGGGGGAAAGAACCATCCAGCCCCCCCCTATCAGCCGGGCTGCCCCCCCCCCCCTCTGCCAGCACGCTGGCTTATGGGCCTGAAAAGATTAATTTAATATGGAAACAGGAGGAAAGCAAAAAGACTATTGCAGCTTTAGTACTGTATAAATACTAGTCGCGGCCTCAGTGTGTCGAGGTTTAATCCTGGTGTCGACCAATAAATTGACCCAGTGATAAGCTCCTGCACTTTTTCCAATTTAAAATTGTCAGTGGTGCAGGAAACAGTCTAGCCTTGCAAGGAACAGTGTTTGCTCTAGTCATTCAGTAGTTCCTTTCAATACGGTCTCTCACGAACAAAGTCTTCTGTCAATTCCTGTCCATCCTGTTTATTATTAGGCTGCAATATGAAAACGCAGTGGATATTTTGGCGGATCCGGTTTCACATTTTTATGACTATTTTACTGTGAATTCTCTTGCACATGTGCAGCTCTCTGATCCGTGGACTTAGCAGTTTTCGCTACCCCTACCCCTAACCACCATTCGTTCTTTGTCTAACATTACTACTTTCTCCGTTTCTTATAAAGGAACGAAATAGCCATACTTGGATTTCTACGGTAGAACCCAGAGAATTAGTTTTAAAAGAAAATAAAATAATAAATGTAAATTGTAGAAAGGGCTCATTTCTGTGGATTTTGGGTTTTAATTTGAAAGACGAAGCTACCGTTCTTGTGGAATATATCAAGAATCTAACAACTTCGCATGTCGAACGGATCAGAGAACTGCGCATGTGCAAGAGAATTCACGGTAAAATAGTCATCAAAATGTGAAATCAGATCCGGCAAAGTATCCACTTTGATATAAAAATACAGCTCTTACTATAGATTACGTAAAACCTCTCTTGGAATCCTTTCCTTCAATTTTTTTCCCTAAGGTACATTTTTGTTTGCCAAAAGGAATCATTTCCTGCCACATTTGATACATAATTATATATACTGACAATAATCCATCACTATTTTCATGTGTTTTGAATCGCAAAATCCTATTTAAAAATAGTATTATAAACTTGTCAGATGTAGTGAGACTGAGAATTACGGTCAGTATTTTCTTATTGAAGCTTCATATGGACGAGCTGGAATGGGCAAAATTTCCCTTGTACAGCACACTGCATGGCGTGGGCCCGTCTTCATTAGCCTAGTTGGAGATGAACAGTTTGATGTTAAAACCCTAATGTTTTTTCATTTCATTTCTGTCTTCATTAGCCCGAATAATCTTTTTTGGAATTTAATTCTGAAGAATCTTTTTGTTGTTTCCTATAGTGGGATTAAATGCCGAAAGTATAACATTAAACCCCATTTTATTTCTTTAGTATAAATTATCTATCTATCTATCCATGACATGCTTTTCTGCCTTTTTAGACATGGATGTGAAAACAGACGATCAAACGAAGGGAGGAGGCTTGTTTGCTACATGAGCTTACTTTATATATAAAAAAGAAATGCAGTCCCACAGACCCAATAAATATTCCTAAGTACTTCATTAAAAAGAAAGGTAACTTCTATGTTAATTTTGCAGATTTAATTTTTAAACAAATTAACTGCCACCCAGATTCATCCATAGAAAAATCTAAGCTTAATGTTACTGCACCAAATTATTAGTAGAGTATAGATTATCAGTACAAATTTACCTGCGTGCAAAGACATTTGATTTATGTTATTGCACGTTCAGACGTTGACATTGAACTGAATTTAATATCTTCTCGGCGCAAAGGCAAGTTAAATAAACCAGTTTAATAACTGAACCTGTCCTGTAGGCCTACCCGTCTTGAAAACGGTAACTCCAGCTTGCATTGGGCATGCACAGTAGGCTATAATATTCCTTTCCAAATAGCGACATGTGCCCGTGTGTAATGAACTCTAACCTTAACCGATGATGTAACAATAGTTAAACATGTTTGACTTCATTTTCAAATTTTTGTCCCCGAAGAAAGCAGGGGACTATTAAAATGGGTTCGTCCGTCTGTCACACTTTTTGGGACACAATAACTCTTGTTCTAATTGAGGTAGAATGTTCAAACTTAGTGTAGGTGTTTATTATACCTTGATGGAGTTCGATGATAAGCATTTTTCGCTTAGGGTAGGCAGAGATAAGCAATTTGATTGGTTGATGCTTTGGGACAGGATAACTTTATTTCTAATTAAGTGAGAGGGATGAAACTTGGTGTATAGTTTCATTACATCAATCAATACCTTGACTAAGTTTGATAATGAGCATTTTCTGCTCAGGGTAAGCAGAGCGATAAGCAATTTGATTGGTCGAGACTTTAGAACTGAATAACTCTCATTCTAATTGAGTTAGAATGTTCAAACTTAGTGTGAGTGTTTATTAGGTCAGTGTCTTGATGGAATTTGAAGATGAGCATTTTCTGCTTAGTTTAAGCAGAATCAAGCAATTTGATTGGTTGATGCTTTGGGGCACGATAACTTTAATTCTAATTAAGTGAAATAAAGAAACTTGGTGTGTAGTTTCATTACATCAATACCTTGACTGAGTTTGATAATGAGCATGTTCTGCCCTTGGTAAGATGGCTGATAAGCAATTTGATTGGTCGAGATTATGGAACACAATAACTCTCATTCTAATTGAGTTAGAATGTTCACACTTGGCATAGGTGTCTATTAGGTGAATACCTTGATGGGGTTCGAAGGTGAGCATTTTCTGCTTAGGGTAAGCAGAGATAAGCAATTTGATTGGTTGATGCTTATAAAGTTCTGATTAAGTGAGAGTGAGGACACTTGGTGTATAGCTTTAGCTTTATTACGCCGATATATTGACCAAGTTCGATAATCAACTTTTTCTGATGAGGGTAAGCAGAACGATAAGCAATCTGATTGGTTGATGCTTTGGGGCACGATAACTTTAGTTGTAATGAAGTGATAGCAATGTAACTCAGAGTATAGATTCATTTTATCATTACCTTGACTAAGTTCAATGGTGCAAATTTTCTGCTAAGGCTAAGCACCTTTATTGGTCAAGGCTTTGGAACATAACTCTGATTTTAATTGAGGTAGAATTTTGAAAAAAATAAATGTTCGATTAATTAATATGTGTCATCTTATTATTTTGGGATTTCGGCGGGGGACATCAGCCTCACTGTTGGCTTGTTTTTTATACTTTCTTATTATGTGTAACATTTCCAACTTAATGGTTATCACTGTACAATATACCAATATACTTGATAAACAACCCTACATGTCAGAATTTTTCACTTTGTTGACGCTCACTGCGTTCTGCATTTTTCAGATTACTGGTTAACTGAAGTGCAACAATTTCCTCAAACCAATTCTATGGCCATTACAATTGATTAGCATATCTAGTTGGGAATCAAAATCCTGGAATAAAATATATATACCGAAAACTCTAACCGTTGCTAAGATGGTAGGACGCTGGCTCGCTAGCCTGGAGGTCAGGTGTTCGATCCCTGCATTGGCCATGAAAGTTCATCCAGATTTTCCGGCGTGGTTCCCCCTTGTCAGTGATGCAGGGCTGATGGCCTGACAATGACTGCTGTTCAGTCTTTTGGATGGGATGAAAAACAGAGGTCCCCTATACGCATTGGCGTGTATGTAAAAGATCCCTTGACAGTTGGAATTAGATATAAGAGTAGGTCGCAATGTCACTGTCTGGGCAAAATTTCCCTCATAGCACACTGTATGGCGTTTGCCCTTTTCATTAGCCCAGTTTGGGCAGAAAAGTGTGACGTCAAATCCCATTTCATTCTCCATTTAGACAAAACTAGAAACATTGGTATCCTTTTATAACTAATACTAATTTTGATCTCTTATAATATGTTTTAGTGTGATGGCTTAATAGATATTTGGTTTTTAATCGGAGAAATTGGAGGAAAACCCTAAAGGAAAGAATTTCTGGTGAAAATGGGACCCACAAATTCTTCAATTCCCATTTGTAAGAGTTTGACGGAGAGTTTCAAATTTCAGGTAAATTGTACTTTATCTTCTATCTTATAATGTAAAACTGTGAAAAATGTATTACCTTCACCAAATAGTTTGTTCTTGAATTTAAAACATACCCATGGTGTCATCTCTTTGATGCTGTATTAAGTAAACTTTCCAATAAAATTGTCGGTTTTATTGCACACAATTCTGCTTCCAGATTTTGGAGAGCAATTTCTGCTTGGTTTGAACTTACATGATAAGACCATATGTTCACCGGCGCAGATCTAAGGAGGGACATAATGAGGGGAGGGACATAATATATATTGTCCCCCCCCCCCCCCATTTTTGTGTTACCATGCATCTCAAAATTCTATGCGATGGTCAGTGTCCCCCCCCCCCACTTTTGAAGAGTGATCTGCGCCCATGCATATGTTAGAATTAGAGACAATGATTACTCGAAAATATTTTGTTGTCTCCAATCCGACATGTCAACAATTTGTTCTCAAATGGTATTAATAGATAATAGGTGTATATCTTAGCTTTGCATTGTTTTAACAGTACCTTGTCACAGGAGAAATTTCCAGCTGCATGTAAGGTCATGTGGTCTATATTCACTTCCACCTGTATTGTCATTTTTAGGTTTTCATGTCATATATATTAATATTAGAGTCTTTGAGATAAACATCCTGGTCGATTTTCTGGGGATTTGTATATCATTATTTTAATTCATGCTGATCACATAATCCGGCCTACATGTTTTAGGCGCGCTCCATAGTACATCAAAATCTCAATCAAGGGGCGTTCTTTTATTGCTCTCCTCGGTCCTTCATAATCATTGTTTTATTCTTCAAATAATCAACATTACATATGATTATTTACATGTGTCATCATCTGTCCTTAAATTCCAGGAGAGCGATTTTCTTTTTTTTTTTTCCAATCCCAGGAGGTTTTTTGGGGTATTTTTTTAGCTCCCCATGATTTTTTAGACGTGAGCATAATGTGTTGGTTTGTGCACTGTATGTAACATAACTATATTATATCATTGTAGGGAATAATGAAATCTAGAGATCAGAATACCAGAAGGAAAATGGTGCAGGCGAAATTTCAAGATCTGTGGATTGAGCTTAGTAAAATGCATTCTATAAATAGAGCCGTTGAATATACCATTCATTTACAGACAATTGATGATAATGTTACAACAAAGAACTTTTTTCTTTGGATCTTGTTATTTCATTAATACAAATTTTGAATGTATACATGTAACATTTTATTTTATATTTTGAAATATGGAAAAATTGTGATAATTGTTTATTTATTTTGAAATATCTAGACTGTGATATTTGTTTTAATTCATGCATATGTAACATAATCATTATTCAATAAACATTGTGAAATATTTGTTAGTTTCTATCCGCCAACATTAAACAATATGTTTATATTCAAAAGATCTCTGTTCCTGTCGATACTTGCGCATATCGGACTATAACTTCCGGAATTAAGGCCCCTGATCATAGAAAAAATCATGTTTTAGCCTTTCGATGCTAGAGGTCATAAAGACTTATTAGTTATAATACAAATGACTTAAAACTTATACACAGTGTTAGGGTTGAAAAGGGTGAGAAAGTTTCATGGAATTTTCAGCGTTGGGAATTTTAGATCTGTTTTTAAAACTGAAAAATGCTAAAATTATAATTATTTACTGGAATTTCGTTTTTCTCTGTTACTTTCATCTATAGAAATTATTATTATTATTATAGTTTTATTCCAAATGGTAAAACTAAAAAGATAAATGTATGTAATGGGACTGTGTATCAGAAGACGTTTCGAGACGCATTTCGTCTCTGATTGGTACAACTCGTTCAACAGTTAGAAACAGATTAATAAATGAACATGTTGAAAAGTTGGTCTGTATAAGATCTAATTTGAAATTAGCCATATGATTCCCGATCAATTATAGAATGTGTAACCTGTGTATGAATAATTTAACAGAACTACATGTATCTCATTATTAGTTATTAGATTATATATGACATATCAGATAATATGTTTGTATCCTTTAGTTATTAAAATATAACTGTCACTTGCAACTCATTAATAGCGACACAGGTTCTAAATTATGACACCAAATTCAAAATTCCCAGGGATATCTGGGAATTTTGCAACCCTATGTAGTGTTATTGAGATGAAAAAATGCTATTGATTTTCAGTGATTTCCAAAAATTACTGGCAGAGGTGTATCCTTTGAACGCATTGAAAAGTCATGTGGATTCTGATCTCTACAGGCTATTTACGTAATAGGTTGTTCCTTGATCAGTTTTTGTGTCATTTAGATGTTTCCACCTATGCAACAGACCACATGGACTGCTCGGAAGACTAAGTTGCTGTGGGCGTATCTTTTAATAAACTTGGCTGGGTGTAGACCAAGTTGCATGATTTCGTTCTCAGGTTTCCCTACCCAACCAATAGCCTAGTGGGCTTTTTTGGGGGTTCTCCATAATGACTAACAGACATACATGTAACTAACTACCGGTAACATAGGTCGTACAAAAAGGTTGTGGAATATGCATTGGGAGGATTACAGAATGAAATGGGGTTTTACGTCCTACTTTTCTGCACCAATTGGGAATAACGAAATATGGAAGGATAACAAAAAGCATTGGGGCTCTACGTACACATTGGTGTGCTCGTAAAAGATCCCCTGCCAGTTGGAAATCAATATAAGGGTATAATAGGCTGTAGGGCCAAATTTCCCTCCTAGCACACTGTATAGGGTGTTCCTGTCTTCATTAGCCAAGTTCTGCATCACTGAGGATTACTTGTTCTTTAATTGATTAGCTGGCATGATACAGTGAATTTCCTATAATGATATATCTATAACAAGGTGGGGGGGGGTCTAGAGTGCCGCGCTTCGACCTCTGGCCGGCCAACTCTGGCTAGAGGTTGTGGTTTCGAGCCCTGGTGTGAGCGTATGTGGCATGGATATAGGGGCGCCCTCTTAACCTCGTGGGTTTCCTTCGGGCACTCAAGTTTTCTCCCACTGCTAACAACCCCTACGCTTAATCGAATTAATGAAATAAAATTAAACCATATGTTAGACCTAGCTGTGTTGAGTGGACGTTAAACCCCATTTCTCTCTATATATAATAAGGCCACTGGAAGCAATTGTTGATTGAGTGGGCTACCATCCTAGGTCGCCTAAGCCCAAAGCTCTTGTGGGTCTAGATCGTTGGAGATGCTTTCTAAGCGATTTCTGGCTAATAAAACTACTTAGCAATGACGTGAAATTTAAGGTAACTACCTTACCATAAATCGCGTGATGCTGAAATTGACTAAAAAAATGCATAATAATACCTTTTGATATTGGCGCATATAGGTCTGCCACTTCCTGGATTATGGTCTCTGTTTGTACGAATTATCACATTTCACCCTGTAGAAGTAACAGGTTTTTTTTTTATTGTAAAAACCGTTCAACAATATGTGGTCACAATTTGTACCCGATATTGACGAAACTTGAAATGTATATCTCCCAAAAATCTCGATGTAATACCCAGGTTAGATTTAAATATTAAAGCCATCTACAGATTTCGCCAAGGTAACGAGATGTAAACAGGGGAGAACACCAACCCTAACCCAAGTTCTAGCCCTTACCCTAACCTCCGGCAACAATCGCCTGCGATAGCCCTGATTACATCTCGTCACCTTGACGAATCTGCCGGTGGCTTTAATATTAAATCTGACCGTAAAACCCAGATTGCAGACCATCCAGCGGCTCGAATTTTTTATCCAATTTTGATAAAACTTAGAATGTATATTTATAATCCAAAGATCTGGGTTCCTTTTGATTTTGGCGCGTATTGGATCGTAACTTTCTGGAATATGAGCCCCTGGTTGTACGAATTATCACCTCTTTAGCTTATGGACCCTCTGGAGGTCACAATTTGTATCTTATTTTAAAGAATGTTCAAATATATCACCGTTACACCATAATTATTTCCTCAAAATAGCCACTCCCCTTACGAAAATAAAAGCATGTATTTGTAATACCCATGTTGTGGACCATCTAGAGGTCACAATTCTCGATTTAGATGAAACTTCAAACGAGTATCGCTAGTTTTTGGGTGAGTTCAATTTCCGTGCCTTTTACACGAATAGTTTATTTGTTGACCTTTCACGATGAAACATAAACTGTGTGCTAAGGAACAAAAGTTCTTGGATGAATTCGACTTTGGTAGCACCACACCTTACATTCTTGAGCTATAGCCCCTGCTTTTCACGCAAAACTTGAAATAAGTACGGATTTTATAGACCCTCCGGGGCGGCTGCCATTATTGTCCCATTCTGTTGAAACTTACATATGTTAAGGATCAAAAGATCTTTGATTGTTTTAACTGGTCACAACTGATAGCAGTGAATTATTTGATGGATATAGGACACGAGGAAAGAATACAAATAAAAATCTTATCTCATCGCTTTTCTAATTACATAATATGTCATCGATACAACGGACGTTAGATGGACTTGAAATAAAGACAGTAGGTCTCTTAACCCAGAGATCAGTATAGAACATGGCAGGGTTTTCTTCTTCTGAAATTCTCCGTTCTAAAGTCTCATTTCTACCCCACTTGTTAAATCAAGCCTCTTGTTTTTGTATTGAAAAGTTACGTGCGTGCAATAACCCGGAGAAAAGAGTACTAGCGGTCAAATTGTTGGTGTTGGGGCGGGAGGGAGCTAGTTTGTGCGGTTTTTCTATACCGATCTAAACCATGGGCGTAAATACATGTTACCGCATAGGGTGTGGGGCGATTATATAATAGCCTTTATAAATCAATTGTCTGCTACAACTATTTCATTTTGTGAGAATTTTCCATAAGGATCGATCTGTACTTGACATATTACTGTTCTTAGTGAAACTATTCAAATGTCGGCCATCGTAACCCTAATCCTGGGCGCAAATACATGTTATACGGGTCGGACGTGTGCCAATCATTAAATTACCATAATAAATTAATTGACTGCTACAAATATCTTAATTTGTGCGAATTTGCCATATTGATCGATCTGTAATTGGCGTATTACTGTTCTTAATGAAACAATTCGGGGCCCTTTTCCCATTGGGGAGAAAATCGGCTCCCCCAATGAGCGCCCTTTTCATTGAACGCAATACAAAGCCGACAACCAACATGCCCATATCAGTATGGGCGCCTCATAAAGCGGAGTGGCATTGGTTGGGAGCCCACGGCAAGATTGGCCAAGCAAAGTCAATTGGTTTTGGGGCGCTTCGCCAATAATGTCGTTATGAGGCGCCCCCCGAAATGGTAAGGCGCCTCATAATGACTCACACGATTAACACCACAACTTGATTGATGGGGCTCCCAAAACGGCTTGATCTGTGGGGTGCCTTTTCCTGGAGGGGCGCCCATAATGACGTGATTGGTGGGGCGCATTATAATGACAATATATGATTCTTGGGGTGGCCCCATAATGCATAATGCCGAGTAAGATGGGTTGTGGCGCCCAAAAGAAGACGAATTTCATTTTATTTTAAGCTGCCCTTGCTATAATGAATTGCGTCACCAATTTATCAAACGATACTTTTTACGAAAACCTAATATATGTAAACTAATTTTTTTTATTAAGTACAACTTCAACATCCGAAATACGAAACCTGGCCAAATTTCTCATTTCTGCAGATAAGAAAAGAACCACTCTTTTAAATGATAATTAAACTTGCCAGATTACCTGTCCTAACTAGAAGGTACCCCACCCCCCACCCGTGGATTTGACTGTTACCTGGTTATTATTATGGTAATAATGTATCCTATTTCCCCGTTTTAAAGTCATTTTAGAAGATCGGAAAGAAAATAAATTAACGGATAATTTTATGAAGGCTATAATATTTAATTATTCTTTCCGTCTTGTTTAAATTGAATTTGTGTATCCTATTGAGGCTAGTAATTTAATGCAGGTTATTTACACCATTCCCCATACTTTTTGTCTGTTTTTATTTAACTGCAATGTATATATTGTGTTTGTTTGTATTTGTTTATATATGTTACTATAATGTTTGTATATATACGTTATCTGATGAGTCAGTAGACTCAAAGAAATAAAGGATTGGATTGAATTGATTGGCGTGGGCGCCTATAATATAATTGGCGGGCGCCCACAATCAGATTGGTTAGGTGCCCATGAATGAATTGGTCTCCAAAAACGGTGTGATATTCTTCAAAATTGGTAAGGTGCCTCATCCTGGGGGGGGCGCCCATAATACTGCTATTGGTGGGTCGCCAATAATATAATTTGCGGGGTCGACCAAATCAGCGTGATAATCTTCAAAATGTAAACAAGTCGCACTCTAACCGGATTGCGAACTTTCATTTATCATAAATTATTATAGGTACAGACCGTAAATCGGCACCCCCAGAAGCCTTTACCCTTGGAATGTATTTTTGACATCAAAAACCGGCCTGCCAAAATTCAACAATAGGTGACATTGGCAAGTAAGAAAAATAAAATCTATAGAAACTTAAACCCCATTTTTTTTTCTTTACGTTTATACCCTCGCCACAACACGATAGAGTATTTGTAAAAATCATTAAAAAAAGTAAATTTCTGATAGAGAAGTAGTATCTCAGTGCTTCATGTTTGAAAATTATAGAAAAGCCATATAGATCTCTTCTAAAACTACAATTGCTGAAAATCCCCCCTCCCCCCCCCAAAAAAACCCCTCTTCTCAACCCCAACCAAATCCATTATTTAGAAGAGCTATTCATGTATTTCATACTTTGAGTATAGATAAAGCCATTTATTGTCGATTATTTCACACTACTCTCAACATAGCAACTTTTCACAATTTATGAACAATTACAACAACAAATATAATATCGACATCCTTTTATTTATTATCAATAAATTATAGATGATAAAATGAACAAATTATTCATACCATATAGTTGATAAAACAAACAATAAACTATTTACAATATAGTTAACAAAACGGCAAATAAATATTTGCACTATAGTTGATATAAAATCGCCAATAAACTATTCGCATTATAGTTCATAATAAAATAAACAATATATTTATTCCAGTACAGATGTTAAAATATGCAAAATAAATTATTTGCGCTGTAGTTGATAAATGAGCAAAGCATTATTCATTGTATAATTAATAAAATAAGCAATAAACTATTCACACTATGTATGTACATTATCTTGGGAGAGGGGTTTTAGATAGGCTAAGCATTTTCCCCAATCCCAGTCAGATTATTACAGCTTTTAAGTTAGCTGTCAGTACAAATTCCATTCATTCTTGATGTTTTATTTCTCAATCTTGCACAGTACTCTGTGACAGGTCACATATAGAATATAGACCAGTTCAAATCTGGGCCCTGTTTCACAAAAACTTAAATCTCCTTAAAATCATAGGAAACTAAAATTTCATCCTAACTTAGGATAGAAGCGTTTCACAAAACGATTTTAAGCATTGTAGCTAAAATCCACTAAAATAATATTGTAAGTTACAATTGTATCCTAACTTAAAATAGTGGCGTTTCACAAAACTATTTTAAGGACAATTTTAACTAAAATCAATTTTAACTTAGGATAGCTGTCACCCTCTCCTAACTTAAAATCACGACATTAACAAACATTGATTAGAGCTACATTGTTTGATTTATTGCGACATTCGAAATTCAAGCATTATTTCTATTTGAGACGGTTCAAAAATGCAACCGAACCATGACAGGTTAATCGAATGACCGTTTACATCCTTAATTAATGCACTCGATAAGTTAATAATACTTTATCAATACTGTCAATACGGTGATCAACAAATAATATCAATACACTCCATACATTATAGTTGATAAAATTATTCACACTATAGTGATATACAATACACTCAGTATGTTGATAAACATTTCAATTTGATAAACAGACTATTTATTAATACACTCGGTAAATGAACTATTCGCGACACACATTATATGTCTTTATCATTACCACGGTAATCTTCCTCATAACAGTCAAACAATTTTTTTTCCCCGAAATCATCCACAATAACATTTTTCCGAAAACATGTTTTAAAAATCTGCAAAAAATGACTTTTTGCATCAAACATTGTTAGACAATGTAAGGGATAAGCAGCTACTTCAGATTTCTAGTTAATTTGTCAGGTGAAGTAGCTTGACTTTTTACCAAAGTGTATCATATGTAAGAATTTATTAATGGGTGTAGACTGTAGAGAATTTTTCAAATGTATTTTTGCTGTTGAAGACTTCTCTTCTGGTATTTCTTGTTGTGTTGCTTAATACGTTTTGTGACTTTTGGTTAATACTGATTTTCTTCAGTTGCCTTTCAACTCTGATTGCAGCAGCCTTGACTCCTGTAAAAAAACAAATGGAATTTCTGAAGAAAAAGTAAAAAAATAATAACCAAGGTGCATATTAAGATGAAAAATAATGTACCAAATATATGAGAATCGAAGGGGTATTATGTACCGGTATGTGATCATTTAGCATTTCAAAGTGGGACGACAAGATTTCAACGAAACAGTAAAGATCAAGAACTTAAAATATTTAAGGAACAATGTTTAAAGTAATATATTAGTTTGTCAGTGAATTGCTCATTGATACTGTTACCAATTTAATCCATCCCTTACAGTTACTGGTCACTGTGGGGACCATACTACTCGCAGTGTTCCGTTTGATAAGAGCTAATCCCACTACTCACTGCTGGATTGAGTGGGTATTATTGTCGCTAATTATGACTGGTCAGTGGTCCCATTAACAACCAATCACCGACTTTGTTACAAAGGCACTACCTTTAAAACATGGCGTCTAGTTAGGCCAACTGTGTTTACATAGCGTTACGTCATGACTGCACGATTTTTTATGCTAAATTACCCACCGCATATCAGGATATTGCAGTAAAACTAATTGCATGACGTAAAGTAAACACTACTGTATGGAAACGAACAGACTTTCACCATTTTTAATGCCTTAAATCTTTGTCCAAAGTTTTATGGAAGACCCAAGATTAAAGAAAGGACTGTTATGTTACTGTTCATAAGTGGTAGATTTGATTGAACGAGAAGAATAGATACACTTCCTCAAAAGTTCAAGTATCAGAAGCCAATCCAGCAATGGCCAGAAAGGAATTTCTCGGGCCATTGCTTCAGGAATATGTGTTGGGACCTGCTTTGTGATACTACAGCTAGACCAATTAGCTTTTGGTCATTGTGGTCTACTGTATAATTGAATGTGGTCGTTGGCATTTGAGATTACTCATGGCTAGGAATAGGTCCAGTTACTAGACCCCACAGATAATTGTGATCTTTGTGACGACCCAATGACTGGGGCCCTATGTATTGAAAAGATTTGCAATATTGTAAGTATGGTACCTTGTATGAGACTGATGACGCTGTAAAGCATTGCTTTTCTTCCATTGATATTTTTCTTACCTCAAATCTACAATAAATACATTACAGAGTATTATGATTTAAATAATTGATCATGCACAATGATAGTGTTATGGTATTATGGACCTGACATGTAACTATATTTTGGGCTGAGTATTCAATACTGGTGCTATCTTATCACAGAATAAATTCAATTGTAATACATGTAGTTGCAAAATTCTATCTGCTGATCTTTAATACATACATCACATCCACATGTACTATTAGTAAAAAAAACTACATATTTTCAAGGAACACAAGCAATATCTGTAGTTATGATGTAGGATGAAAGGTCATAAGGATATAGTAAAGTTGTAAACACACAAAAGACAATGCAATGTGTAAAATCGTTAATTGTAAGCTAATTGAAAAAAAAAACAATTAAAGACTCCTTCAGTAAGATTTTGACCAAGGATTAATTTGAAAATGTCAGTAAAACTACTGCATTCTTTGAGACGTTATCAATGTTTGAAGAATAACGTAGTCTCGATTTCAATGCTACTCGGATATCCATTTTTAAATTATTATTAAATGATAATCCTGTTTCAATCTATTTATAATCACAACAATTCGACAGTCTATAAGGTTGATTATGGGCTTGCCATGTGAATTGTAATTAATAATTTTAATAATATTTCAGTCCAACATTAAGATTTGCAATAAACAAATTTAGCTCTTACATAATGCATCTTTAAAAGAAACCTTAAACATCGTATCTACTCCACCCGGAAGCTATCAAAATGTTGGCATAAAACATCTTCCCTGACTACTTGATAATGATTATTTTAAATGTTGCATTGAGATTTGGGAGTGTCCATTATTACCTGAAAAAATATATATATGCCATATTGTTAAAGTATTTTAAGTAATGAGTTCTATAAATTATAGAAAGATAGGTTGCCAGGCAAAGAAATGTACGCCCAAAGCAGCCTGAGCACTGCGAGCAGTCAACAAGGGTTGTCACATTTGTTTCTTATGTCTCAGTAATGAAAACATTTACAACAAATGAGTAACAATCAATAATTTAATATCAAGGATTATAACTATGACAGTACTTAGTTATTGAAAATCTTTGAAAATCAATAGGGCTCTTTGTATTCTGACCGTAAAAACTGTGTATAAAAGTTAATCAGACATTAACTTTAACCCATAGAGCTTCCAAAAGAATGGGTGAAAATTAAAAGGCTTCCTTGCCTCATGTGTATAAATTTAAAACACAGATAAAAAAATAGGTCACTTCCGGACTAACACATGGCTCAATTTTTTTAAATAAATGTTGTGTGTATGGGTCTTTAGCAGAGAAAACCTACACGGTTAGACAGACGATCCTACCCCTTGTCCCGTATAACCAGGGAAACAAAATCACACCAGTTGACTCAATGACATACCTTATGACATATAGCGTGCATGTAAAGCCAATCGGTAACTAACTTTAGCCTCTAGAGCGTCCACAAGATTTTTCAAAGTGATCAAGGGTCATAACTATCAGAAATCATTGAAAATCAATTGACTTTTTTTGTCTCATGCCCTAAAATTAAATGGAATGAGGATTAACGTCCTATGCTACTGGTCTCACTTTGTAAAAATTTAATGTCAGAGATGAGAGTGGTTTTTAAGATTGAAGACCTGGTTATCCCAAGTGTCAGTAACTAGTTGGACTCACATGGCAGGCGTTTTTATTTATTTATACTATTCCGAAACCCTGGTCACCGCCATACCAGGGGTGGTGTATCAAGCGGACATTAACTTTAGCCTTGTGGGTGTACTGTACAGACGGACACGGGCAACAACAATATAAGTCCAGGTAGGCTACACTGCTGTTATGTCAAATCAACAAATAATTAATTGACTGAATTCTGATACACCATCCAGTACAATAGGCCTAAACATTTGGAATGATATACATCTACTCGTTTGTCAGTTATCATTGAGAGAAAAGGGTGATCTATTTTAACTCTAAACTACATTCTCTGTAAAAATGAAATGATAAATGTTTCTTTGACACCAGAAGCAAGCAAAGGACTGTTTAGTTATCGACCACAACTCTTTTATGAATATGAGTACCGTATGCCTACACATTTAATATTAGGGGTCGATTCAAATTATTTTTTGACAATGCAAAAGAAAAACAAAAATGATATTACCAGGTAATGTGAACAAGAAGGTCAAAAAGTGCTATCAGATGTTCTAAAAAGAATAAGTACACCCTGCATAGGCTGCTAATTTAAATTAGTCTTAATAAAAGAGAGAGAGAGAGAAATGGGGTTTAACGTTCATTCGACACAAACAAGGTCATTTTGGGACTAACATATGGTTTTAAATCTTTTATTTCAATAATTCGCTTGCGCGTAGTCGTCCTTTTGTTGTGGGAGGAAACCGGAGTGCCCGGAGGAAACCCACAAGGTTGAGAAGGCGCCACTATCTCCATGTCACATATATGCTCACACTAGGGCTCGAAACCAGAGCCGCAAGCCAGAGGTGACCAGCCAGCTAGAGGTCTTAGCGCGGCACTCTAGACAATTAGGCCATCTCAACCCCCCCCCCAGCCTTAATAAAAAGGGACGAGCCTAAAGTTGCATCCTTTTTATAAATTATAGATCAGGTTTTTTTTCGAGGTTTTTAAAGGGACCAGCCCGAATTTCAAAGAATCTGAAAATTACACGTTTATAAACGGATGAAATTTAAACGCCAAAATATAGAGGAATAGTGTATTTACCTTGTCTGAAAATTTCAGTTCAAAATATTGAGTAGTTTGGATGTGAATGCAAAAAAAGCTTAACTGGACACTAGCTCTTTTAAGTTTTTCTTTTAAATTGTTATGATACCAATTTTTACTTAATCAAAGGAGAGCTTTAAAAGTGAGTCAATAGGGTTAGATTGAAAGCTGCACATAATATAGACTCGTTTTATCCAGACACTTCTGTGTAATGCAAACAGAACACAAGTCTTTGGCCACCGAGCTGTACCGGCGATTGGAAGTTGTTTGAAAACGTTTCACATAGCTTGAAGAAGTTGCTCGGATCTAAGTTAGAGGATATTAAGGGCTTTTCATACAAAATTAAGCAGTTTTAACCCCCAAAATGTTATCATAGACGAAATGGGCTATAATGTCTCTGGTTGAAATTTTGCATGGAAGAGTGCCTAGGTGTTTGGATGGGAATAAATTACAGTTAGAATTACAGAAAAAAGTAAGTGTACGTAGGCTACATTGGTGTCACTCAGTCACTGTCCATGCAAAATTTGCCTCATCATGACATAAGTTAAAATATTGATAGTCATATTATGATACTATTACTAATCATATTCATAGTGCGTTCTCTTCATTAGCCCAGAAAGAGATCTGCTACCTTATAATTATTACTTAGACTAGCCTACGTCAATAGTAGGCCTACTTCAAATCTAGTATGTATAGAGTATAGAGTATAGCACTATCGTATCTACTATCAGGTCCATAGCCAGCTTGCTGTCTGCTGAGGGCAGTGGTGGATCCAGGTGGGAGCCCTAGGGGCCCGGGCCCCCCTTAATTACAGTGAAAAAAATCCTAACTATTCTGTTTCTATGAAACGTCTACAACTTGTCATCACGTTTTTAAACAAAAAAACGCAGCCCCCCCGCCCTAACACTTGTAGTAGTTGTAGGATATCCTGGGATGGCCACTCGCTGAGGGGCAGTGAAGTTTTTAGGGAGGGGGGGAGCACACCCGACAGTATACAGTAGGTATTTTAGAGTTATGGTGTCGGCAAATTTTCTTGGGAGGGGAGGAGACATTTTTCAGGGGAGGGGGGGGGGGCATTGCCGCGGCTTGCTAAGGAATGAATGAATGAATGAAATGGGGTTTAACGTCCTACGCTTAAGCACCGTACCTGGGCTAATTGAAGACGGGCATACGCCACAGTGTGCAATGAGGGAAATTTTGCCCGGGCAGCGGCGCTACGGCCTACTCTTATATCGAATTCCAACTGCCAAGGGATCTTTTACGTGCACTCCAATTTGTACACGGGACCTCGGTTTTTCGTCCCATCCGAACGACTAGGCAGCTGTCCTTGTCAGGCCCTCCTTCTGCATCACTGACAAGGGGAAATCACGCCGGAAAATCGAGATGAACTTTCTCGGCCAATGCAGGGATCGAACACTCAACCTCCAGGCTAGCGAACCAGCGCCTTATCCACTTAGCCACCGTGATCCCCGGCTTGCTAAGGGCCTGATGCCCTGATGTATAGTGCCTGATGACATCCTGTCCTGTTGGAACATTTTTCAGATTTTATTCAATAATTCGTGGGTGGGGATTTTATTTTTATTTATACTTGATAGGGCCTAATTAAATTAAATAATATTAATAAAGCTTGCGCTTGAAAGGGCCTAGATCAATATCATAAAGTCTGTCACTCACCGAGTCTAACATGGCTTGCGTCGATTGTCAAAATGTACAAGTGAATTTAACAATGTTCGTCCCGAAATGACGGGTTCTAATCGCTGTTTAGGTCTGACCTTTTAACATTAAATAAAGTAAGATACCCTCAAATTTTGGATTTTCCAAGCCAAAATATTAACAAATGGCGCCCTTTCTCACCCTGTTGACCTTGAACCCTGTCCAAAAGATCGAAGGAAAGTAGTTCGGAAGATAGAGTAACCCTAGTAACTCACAATGTCATTCTTCAAGTCGATTCCCGTTCATACAGGCCCAAATGCAGTATGCTACATGTATGTGGCGGGGGGGGGGGATTTTCCTAGACTTCGGCGGTATCGGGTAGGCCTACGGTGTGCTCTGGTGTCGAATCATCAAAACTATGTAATGTAGGCCTAGGCCTACGTGTGACCTCGGTCGTTTTTGTCCCATCTGAACGACCGTATAGCTTTTTCTTGCTATATAGCCTAATAGCCTAGGCTCTGTCCTACTGAAAATGGGCAACCTTGCTTTAAAGTTCTGAACCACTATCAAGGGAAACACCTCGAGGGATTTATATAAATCCACGCCGTGAGCTAGCCCCAGACCCCCTATAATAGCCTAATCTAATTATAATAAGTAGGACTAGTCGTACTGGAAATTGCGTTCCATAGAATTGTGGCCTGCGTATATTCCAGTTCATTTACTAAATGCTATTGACAACAGCCTATTTATTAAATCTTTTACGCTATAAATTAAACTAATCTCCATCCCGGTTCAGCGGTACTGCCTACTGGTTCGAGCGAGGTCGACGTGCGCTAGGCTATATTTTAGGCATAGTTGTTTGAAAGATTGTCTCTTACTTCAATACCGTACTTGAAAGAATTGTTCGGGTCGTCATAGGAAGGGGCCCTATATAAATTCGATCTTTTATTTCGATTTATATCGGAAATTAAGAAAATAATGATTTAATAGCAGTTACTAATATAACTAACGGCCCTTGTTAGTTGCTACTATAGTAGATAACAAAGGCTGCCCTTGTTAGCTGTTACTGTAGCGGCTAACAACTGCCCCCAAAGGCGCAGAGGGAGCCCTTGTGACTGCTACTAGCATCTAAAAATGACTAATAACTCTCTGCTAGTAGCAGGCTAATAATAGGCGGATCGGGTGAACCTGAGCAGAAAATGCGCATTATTGAACTTAGTCAAGGTATTGATGAAATGAAACTACACACCAAGTTTCATCACTCTCACTAAATAGAATTAAAGTTATCATGTCCCAAAGCATCAACCAATCAAATTTCTGGTCTCTGCTTATCCTAAGCAGAAAATGCTCATCTTCGAATTCCATCAAGACATTGACCTAATAAACACTCACACTAAGTTTGAACATTCTAACTCAATTAGAATGAGAGTTTTTTAGTTCCAAAGTCTCGACCAATCAAATTGCTTATCGCTCTGCTTACCCTGAGCAGAAAATGCTCATTATCGAACTTAGTCAAGGTATTGGTGTAATGAAAGTATACACCAAGTTTCATCACTCTCGCTTAATTAGAACTAAAGTTATCGTGCCCCAAAGCAGCAACCAATCAAATTGCTTATTCTGCTTACCCTAAGCAGAAAATGCTCATCTTCAAACTCCATCAAGGTATTGACATAATAAACACCTACACAAAGTTTAAACATTCTAGTTCAATTAGAACGAGAGTTATTGTGTCCCGAAAAGTGTGACAGACAGACAGACGGACGGACAGACAGACGGACGAACCCATTTTAATAGTCCCCTGCTTTCTTCGAAAGGCGGGGGACAAAAAAAATTAAAAGTGGGTCTCACTTATGAGAAATTGACCTAATTAGCCCAAGGCCGGTCGTGGAAAAGAGTAGGGTACATTGTCCACCAAGGGCAGGTTCTAATCAACGTGTTGCTCATACATAATCGATGGTATTATGATTACTGACCAAGATGCAACACCCACGGCACCTTATTATTATTACTAATTGACAGTCACATATATGGGACGTCCATAGAGCAATAAAAACAAATTACGCAAATGTAGCCACAGGTTCAATATCAAAATAATAGCTTACGGCAAGGTACCCAACAATTTATTAACTAAGCTGTTTTCACGTATGGTAGGTATTTCAGAAAAAAATAATCATGTCATGTTTGCTGCAACATTTTATATTTTTGAATGGACCTTTAAAAGCCATCTTTCAACCCTTAACGCCGAGTGGCAGACGCAGTAAATTTAGTATTAAGGGGGAGGGCAATTTTTAATATCGCTCGTAACAAATTCAGCAGCTAAAGCCGATGAAATTTAATAAGTGAATTTGTATGTACTGCTATTTAGAGGGGAAGATACTGACAATAACAATTACTATTTGTGTCTAATCTAAACCCCACTTCAACTTTGGTAATGTTAGAATCATCATGTTTTTTATACGCCCACATTTTCATGTGGACGTATATTGTTATCACCCCTGTCCGTCCGGGCATCTGTCTGTTCGTCTATAATTTGTTTGTGGATACTCTGCAGGTCACACTTCTTATCCGATTTTGACGAAACTTGAAATATAAGTTTATCTTCGTAGGATCGCCCTTGATTGTATGAAAAATCACTTTTTATACGCCCATATTTTCATTTTACCTTTCGATATTCACGAACATCTGATTGTAATTTCCGGAATTATGGCCCTGTAGGGATCACATTTTTTTTATCCCATTTAAAAAAGCGTGTGAATATATCACCATTACACACTAAGATTTTGGTTCCTTTTGATAATTGTGGATACCTAAACTTAACATCATGTATTATGGTTCCTGATTGTTCGAAAAATGTTACAATTTTTTTTCCGATTTTAAAAACCATCTAAATACATCACCGTGTCACCATAAGGAAGTGAATTCGAAATTCGAGAAAATGTCCGTTCTTTGTACGCAAATTGTGTAGAAGTGTGTAGTACGAAGGTTGTGGACCTTCTACAGGTCACAATTTTTATCATTTTTTGATGAAACTTAAACATATCTTTATATTCCAAAGATCTCAGTCTTTTTTGATATTTGCACATTTCAGGCCATGACTTTCTAGATTATTGCCCCTGATTGTACGAAAATATCGCGTTTGTTTTTAGCTTTCTCTCTATCGTTCCGCTGGTTTAGCTTGTGAACACTCTAGAGGTAACAATTTTCATCTGATTTTGATGAAACGTAAAATGCATATGTATAACACAAGATCTTGGTTCCTTTAGATATTTGCGCATATGGTCCCGGCTTGTACAAAAAATTATTGCGTTTTAAGCTTGTGGTCCCTCTAGAGGTCAGAATTATTATCCGATTTAAAAAGAAAGACACTCGCATATATCCCCGTTATACCATAATGACGGATGGGTTTTAGTTTCGTGGAAATCGGACCAAAACTGTCGGACAAAATGGCCGCCCCTCGTACGCAAATAGCGTAAAAAAAATAATTATATATCAAAGTTGTGGACCCTCTAGAGGTCATAATTTTAATCCGATTTTGATGAATCATAAAATACATGGTTCCGTTGGCTATTCGCGCATATTGGATAGTAACTTCTGAAACATTCGCGTTTTTAGCTTGTGGCTCCCCTAGAGGTCACAATTTGTATGCAATTTCAAAAGCCGTTAAATATATTAGTGTTACCCCCTAATGATGGTTAAATTAAATTTCGTGAAAATCGGACCAAAAATTACGGACAAGTTGGCCGCCCCTCGTACGCAAATAGTGTAAGTATATGGTATATCAAGGATTCAAGGTTGTGGACCCTCTAGCGGTCACAATTTTATTATACGACCACATTTTCATGTGGTCGTATTATGTCGTCGCCCCTGTCCGTCCGGACGTCCGTCCAAAATTGTTTGTGGACTCTCTACAGGTCACAATTCTTTTCCGATTTTGACGAAACTGGAGATATAGGTTTATCCCCAAAAGATTTCGACAACTTTCGATATTGGCATGTTTCAGATCGAAACTTCATGGATTATGGCCCCTGACGGTACGACAAACTCGTTTTTAGCTTGTGGACCCTATAGAGGTCACAATTTTGAACCGATTTAGATGAAACTTGACATGCATTTTTATAACCCAAAGATCTCCGTTACTTTTGATATTTGCGCCTATCCGGTTGGCCTATCGGAACGTAATTTCCTGATTGTCCGAAAATTCACCTATTTTGGCTTGTGGTCCCCCTGGAGCTCACAATTATTATCCGATTCGAAAAACCGTTTGATTATATCACCGTTATACCCTAAGTTAGGTTAAGTTCGAATTTCGGAAAAATCGGACCAAAATTGCCATATAAAATGGCCGCCGTTCGTACGCGAATACTGTTAAAAAATGGTACATCAAGGTTGTGGACCCTGTAGAGGTCACAATTTTAATTCGATTTGGATGAAACTTGAAATGCATGGTTATAACCCAAAGGTCTTGGTTCCTTTAGATATTTGCACATGGTAACTTCCTGAATTATGGCCCCCAATTGTACACAAAATCGCCTTATTTTAGCTTGTGGTCATTTTGGAGGTCACAATTATTGTACGATTTAAAAAATCGTTTGATTATATCACCGTTACACCATAAGAAAGGTTTAGTTCAAATTTCGGGGAAATCGGACCAAAATTGCCATACAAAATGGCCGCCGTTTGTACATGAATACTGTTAAAAAATGGTATTTCAAGGTTGTGGACCCCGTATAGGTCACAATTTTAATTCGATATTGACAAAACTTGAAATGCATGCTTTTAACCCAAAGATCTTTGTTCCTTTTGATATTTACGCATATCGGATTGTAACTTCCTAAATTATGGCCTTTGTTTAGCTTATGGTCCCTCTGGAGGTCACAATTATTATCCGATTAAAAAAATCGTTTGATTACATCACCGTTACTCCCTAATGAAGGTTGAGTTCAAATTTCAGGAAAACGGAACAAGATTGCCATACAAAATGGTCGCCGTTTGTACGCGAATACTGTAAAAAAAAAAAATGGTATATCCTTGTTGTGGACCCTGTATAGGTCACAATTTTGATTCGATTTTGATGAAACTTTAAATGCATGGTTATAACCCGAAAATCTGGATTCTTTTCGATATTTTCTCATAACAAATTGTAACTTAATGGATTCTGGCCTTTGATTTTAAGAAAAATCACTTTCGGTATTGATAGTTCTTTATTCATCTCTCGAAAATATAGGCGTATCCTGCCTGGCAGTGCCAGCTTACTATCTTTTCTAATTTGATGAAACTTTAATTTCTTTTTAAAATCACACAGATCTTGGTTCCTGTCGATAATCGCGCATATAACTTTCTTGATTATAGCCCATGATTGTTCGAAAATGCGCATTTTTAGCTCATGGACCCGAAAGAAGTCACAATTTGTATTCAAATTACACAACAATGAAGTTTGAGTTAAAATTTCGTAAAAATCTGACTCAAACTTCCGGACATAATGACCCTTTCTTGTACGCAAATAGTGTAAAAGCATGTAATACCAAGTTTGTGGACACCCTATAAGCTATAAATCACACTTTTTATCCGATTTTGATGAGACTTGAATGTATAATTATAACCCAAAGATCTGGGCCCCGTTCGATATTTGCGCATATCGGACCGTAACTGGTTAAGGACACTCTAGAGGTCACAATTTTTATCCAATTTTAAAGCGTTTAAACGTATCACCGTTACCCCCTGATGACGATTGAGTTCGAAAATCGTTCCGAAACTGGCTGACAAAAGATAATACTATGGTTGTCAATCCCCTAGAAGTCACAAATGTTATCCGATTTTGATGAAACTTAAAATATATCTTTTTATCTCAAATATCTCAGTCCATTTCGATGTTCGCACATTTCAGGCCACAACTTCCTGAATTATAGCCCCTGATTGTGCGAGAAATCACTTTTTTAAAGCCTGTTCTCTACCCATCTCTTGCAAATTGCGGGCGTATCTTGCCTGACAACCGCTGGTTTTATATAAATGACCAAAAGTTTAATAAAATTGGTTTTAATTCAATATAGATAAGGAGGGAAAACATATCAACTGGTGATTATTTTAATGTCCACAGGCTCGATAGTCAAAGTACTGAAAACAAATTTGGAACTCGCAAAACAATGCAACCTTCGACCGCCGCGACAAAATGGAAACTGTCTGTCTACTCATATTCCTGAAGCAACGGCCCGAGAAATCCCTCTCTGGCCATTGCTGGATTCGCTTCGGATTCTTGACATTTAAGTAAATGTGTCTATTCTTCTCGTTCAATCAAATCTACTACTTACGTATAGTAACATGACATTCCGTCGTTTAATCTTGGGTCTTCCTTAATATTTTGGACAAAGATTTAAGTTATTAAAAACGTTGAAAGTCTGTTCGTTACCATACCGTAGTGTTTACTTTACGTCAATACCGATAGCCTCGTTTGTCACGCAATTAGTTTTGCTGCAATATCCTGCTATGCGCTGGTTAATATAGCATAAAAAAAACGTGCAGCCATGACGTAACGTGTCGTAAACACAGTTGTCCTAATTAAACGTCTTGTTTTAAAGGTAATACCTTTGTAACGAATTCAGTGATTGGTCAGTAATAGGACCACTGGCCAGTAATAATTAGTGACAATTCAAGTTCAAGTTCTTTATTCCCTTGGGTCAAAAACCCATCGGGTAAAACACACATACAATACATACAAACGAACATTAAATGAAAATATATAAATAATGTACAAGGAGAGTATGACTATAACATGTACAAAAGAGTTAAAGTTGATTACATTTCAAGGATAAGTTCAGATCTTCTCTTATTGGCGTGTATTAGAAACCGACCCAGATTCTCTAATTCTGTGGTGTTCTTAGAGGAAAGAAGTTGTATTAGCTTATAGACACTTGGGTTTTTACTAAAATATTGTTTTATAAATTTATTTCGCAGGTTTTCGTATCTAGGACAAATAAGAATAAAATGATACTCGTCCTCGATATCTAGTTTATTGCATAAAATACATAATCTATCCTTTCTAGCGGTCTTAACATACCTGCCTTTCTCGATATTTAAATTATGGCTAGAAAGTCTTATTCGTGTTATTTCACGTATATATTTAATATGTAGCGATTTAGTTAAATAAGACTGGAGCGTAAACTTATCTACAATATATTTGTATATGTGACATTTGGACGATTCAATAATTTTTTCATGGCATTCTTGTTTAAAAATATCAATTAGACGAAGTTTTATTACAGACAATGTGCGTTTAGAACTTTCAAAACCATTACTTTCCCAAATATTTCCTAATCCAAGCCTAAATAATTCTTTTTTAATATTGTCTATCCAGTTATCATTGTTTATACACATATCTTTATAACATCGTCTAAGGATTATATTGTCGGCGTTAATTAACTTTAACCAATATTTAAATATTCGAATTTTTCTTATTATAGCAAGTGGATATCTACCCAATTCGTAGTATATCATAACAGTACTGGTACTATTTCGTGTTTCAAGAAGTCTTTTGCAAAAATTAAGATGCACCTTTTCGACATCCTCGGCTTTATGAAAGCCCCAAACTTCCGAGCCATAGCATAATATACTACTCACGTAGGTGTCAAAAACTGACAATTTTGTTACGGTGTTAAAATAGTTTTCATTACATACTTTTAAAACGGAAAATAGTGCTTTTCGGGCCTGGTCAGATACGTTTTTTTGTGTTTTAATAAATTTACCATTAAAATTCAACAATACCCCTAGGTAGTTAAATGAGTCAACAACTTCAAGATTTTGATTATGGAATGACCAGTTTTCATTTCTGTCAAATTTTCCACCATTTCTAAAAATCACGATTTTAGTTTTTGATATATTTACTGATAAGTCCCATTTTTGTGTGTAAGTAAACAGTGAGTTTAATAAATTTTGCAGCCCCTCTGGGGTTTCTGAAAATAAAACCTTGTCATCCGCATACATTATCAAAAATATATTTAGCGTTTGGATATCTATAGTTTGGCAATTGTCTGCTAGTAGGTGAGATTCACAATCATGTAAATACATTGAAAATAGGACAGGGGAGAGAACCTCGCCCTGGAAGAGACCATTTTGACACTGAAATATATCTGATACGCCATTTTCGAATTTAACACAGCACTTGACTTTATCATAAAGAGATCTAACTACCTTAAGAAATTTACCTCCTATTCCCTGTTGTATAAGTTTATACCATAAGTTGTTTCTATTGACAAAATCGAAAGCCTTACTATAATCCACGAAACAGCAGTATAGACGTTTTTTCTGTTTTAGTGTTCGATTAATAAGTGCTTGAAGAACAAAAATTGCATCGACCGTACTTACATTTTTTCGGAATCCAAACTGACTAGGTGGTATTATGTTACATTCTTTGTCAAATTTTAGTAATCTATTATTCAAGATAGAAGTAAACAGTTTCCCTAGACACGAATCAATAGATATTCCCCTATAGTTATTTGGATCATTACCGTCCCCTTTCTTGTAAACTGGCACCAAGTTTCCTATAGCCCACGTTGAAGGGAAGCCTCCCGAATTGAGAACATTATTAAAAATTTCCACTAAGTAGGGCATCAGGATGTCTTGACAGTGTATTAGGAGTTCATTTTGGATAATACCCACACAGTCCAGCAGGGAGTAGTCAGATTAGCTCTAATCAAACGGAACACTGCGAGGAGGATGCTGTCTACTATGAGTGGCTAATACTGGGGTAACCAACCTACTGCCTTACTTAATTATTTTCAAACGGATGCTATGGGACACTTCTCAAAATCCAATAGGGACGTTTGACGCATATGCAGGAAGTTGACCATCTCTGGGCAAAATAATGGGTCTTATCAAATATTACTGTATGGTAATATTAGACGATTTGGGTAAACGTATAATGAAAGCCCATGTGCACAGGTACTCATATGACTCCATCGGTTTTATACGCCCATTTTTTCATGTGGACGTATATTGTCGTCGCCTCGGTCCATCCGTCCACAAATGTTTGTGGACACCCTACAGGTCACAATTATTATCCGATTTGACGAAACTTGAAATATAGGCATATCTCCAAACGGCATCGGATGCTTTCAAAATTGGAATTAATCGGATTGAAACTTCATGGATTATGACCCCTGATTGTACGAAAAATCACGTTCAGCTTTTATAACCCAATGATCTTGGTTTTCTATCGATATTCGCGCATATAAGATCGTAACCTTCTTTCAAAATGTGGGCGTGTCCTGCCTAGCAGCCGCTGGTTGATAATGTTGAAACCGAATGAACCATATTACTGTTTGTGCGTGTTTGTGACAAATATAATTCATCAGTTTTATGCATAAGGGATTTGATGGTTTATTAAATCTTTGTACCAAAGTTAACCTTCAACAAAATTGAGAACCACGACATATTTTCATGAATCACCCCAAAACACAGTACTAAACCCTATGTAGTACACCAGCAGGTTAAATGACAATTACTGTACTTACGCCCTTACCCTGTGCTAACAAATCTAGACTTCCCAATGATAAGAATGACGCATCACTCGAGTCGAGACCATTTGATACAAAGTGGGAAATTCCTGTGAATGGAGGCAGAAGTTTTCCAAGGCCAATTTTTCAACATTTTTGTTTAAAATCTAGCCCATTTGTTCCTAGCGATCCCAAGCCACCAGACATAGTCCAAATAACCGTATGACTCCACCTGACCAAAGGACAATGGCACAATAAGATTGATTTGATACCTACATATAAATGCCTCAAGTGAGAGTGTTCCAGAAACCCTTATTCGGTAAAAAAAAAATTACTTAAAAAAGATATTTCGAGTAATTCGTTTCAGCGTTGAACCGACAGAAAGGGGACTAGTGGGACGTACAACGATGTTAATTTTTCACTTTGGAATCAAACAGTATGTTTAATTCTGATACCAAGTTCTTTAATGATGCTCTGTGGGACTGTTTGGTAGGCAACGAAGTGAACTCTATTCACACTATCTCAAAATGCACTACTGCAGCTTAACTGCGGGGGAAGGGACGAGACTGCTCCTTTTCGCCCCGCACTTGACTCTCAATAAAAACTGGTTCTTCTGGCAATTCTCTTAGGTTAATTCGGATACCGAGTTCTTGATTGATGCTCCGTGGGACTGTTTTGTTGGCAATAAAGTTAACTCTATTCACACTATCTCAAAAGGCACTACTGCAGCTTAACTATGGGGATGGGGATGAGCATGATCTTTTTCTTCCTGAACTTGAATGACTTTCGATAAAATCTGGTTCTTCTGGTAATTTTCTTAGGAAACAGTTTCATGCAATCAGCATCGGTGGAAACGTAACATCACTAATAAACGAACAAACATGGTGTCGTACTTTCATATGCAGGTCCGATTTTTAGGGGTTGTGTTTTAGATCTGAAAATGCTAACAATGTTAAGCTAGTCACAATCGTGTATCCTACTGAAATTCACAATCAGTCATCGATAATAACGGGCTTTTTGATCAGGGATAGCATTTGGATATATTTTATTTGAAATAAATACGGATTCAGTTCAGTTAAGTTTAGGGGAATTCAAAACATATCTCTCTCTCTCTCTCATAATTTTAATTTGCAGGAACTGGCCACTAATACCAAGTTTGTGCAACACTTATCTCAAGTTTGTGCCACACTTGTTCGTCCCCTCCGTCCCGGATAATTAGACTAGCTAAACCACTATTTGAGGAGAAAATGAACTGAAATGGGGTTTAACGTCCTGTTGTCTGCACCGACTGGGCTAATGTAGATTGGCATCAGTTTTCTATGCCCCCCGTACAGTTCACACAATGTCGTGGATTATAGTAGAGCAGTAATTCTCAACCGGTGTGCTGCGAGATCTTTCTCTGTGTGCCGAGATGTTTTGAACGGCACACTAAGCACGTGACCCCAATTGAGTATTCACTGGTATAGCTCTGTTTTTCTATATCTAGTTTGAGTCACTCTATGGCTAATCTCTATTTTTCACATTTATTTCGCCAGGTGTGCTAAGGTGTGACGTTGGCAATAAAGGTTGAGGACCGCTGTGATAGAGCGTACATACGACCCAAACAAACACCGAAGAAAACACATAACAGGACATGGCTTTGAGGTAAGGTGAAGAATTTATAAACGGCTGGAAATCTACCAATCACTCTACGAGATTATTTTTTACAGAATAACCGTAACATTTTATTTACAAAAATATAACATGATAACAAGAAAAGCTGTCAAACAATCACATTCAGGCCGAAAAGCGGGACCCAAAATGAAACACAAATTAAAAAAAAAAACGAGCGACACAAATATACAGTTTAGATTAATGTATTTCTTTTTTTCCCAAAAATATATATAATATTCTAAACTTATGACACTTTAAAAATGTTTTTTCATGAAATGCAAATTCTAAATTCATTCAACGTTATGTTAATATTGAAATACCTAGTGATTTCTATGGCTATACAGTCGATTTAATAGATACCATATCACAATTAATGTGATTATATTTCCCCATTATATATCATTTCTTACAAATATTAAAATATTCAAAAAGTAGGCGCCTATAATTTACTCTGATACAACTAATTGTGTTACAAAGTAGTAAAAGAAACCATACAAACAAGGCGTAGGCTAATTTAGTCTAATTCTAAGATGGTTACGCAATTAAGCATCGAACACAAATTCGATTGTGGAAAAAAATAGTAGATAAACGAAAGAAAATGATGCATACAATTATTACATCGCTGATAAATATTTTAAAATAAATAATTAAACTAAGTTTCCCCAATACATATTTAATGTCGTGCACTTCATATCATTAATTTGATTGTTGATATCTTCACGAGGTCTTATGACATTAAATTACTGAAGCCAACTTTCTCTAATAACCCAAACATTATGGCGGCATAATGAGGCACTGGAAATATGTACTTCTTGGAGTTATAATAACTCAGAGAAGAAGTTGAAAATGCCCGAAATATTATGTTAGCTAAACAAAAGCATACAAGGCGTCTTGTAGACCTCCCCTAAAACCTGAGCGTGTCATCACTCCTCATTCTGTAATCCTGTTCGAAATGTACAGATAGGTCGTGGTATTTAAGAGAGAAAACAAAGATTGAAACAATTCTTGATTTCAGAATGAAGACCAGTTCTTCTTACAGTATTCAAAAAAAAAAGGTTTTAAAGCACAGGTGACTGCTGTTCATTTCCGCTAAGGGAAATTACTCGTTCTGATTTATGTGTCTTGAACCGCAATGATATTAGATTTGTTAAATAGTTTATATTAATGGGCTACGTGTTGGTCGTGTTCCTAATTGAACATAGAAGAAATGTTTTCTGGCAGCATGTCCACGTCGATGGTTTGAGTTGAATACCGCAGATGGGAAGTCATGACTTGGTGTGGTGACTACAGGGGGCGGTGGTGTGGTCTGTGGGACTGGTATAGGCCGTCCTGTCGTTCTCCCGAATAAAATTCTAGATCCACTCTGCAAAAATAAAAGTTCATGACATTAATAGCCTGTACATTATTATACCACCAACAGTGACCTACCATACTAATTTCAAATTAAAAAAGGGATATGAGAAAGCGTGGTTCTTTATTTTGCTTTTGAAAGTACCGAATCACCCGATTGAAAGCTTAAATTACCCTTCCGCGCCTTTGGAAATGCTCAAAACAAGACCGTATATTAATGCCTATGTCGCGATCAATTTATAAAGCTGCACAGTCGTGCCCTTTATAACAAGCATGTGATGCCTCCAATAGGGGGGCGGGGGCTATAAATTATCATATTTTCAAAATAATTAGTTCTCATTGGGTCTTTGGACATAACTAAAAACCATTTTTGTATAAATATTCAAAAAAAAAAAGGCCCGCCCTTGTAGTATTGCAAAACTGAAAGCAAATTCAGCATATTTTCACGTTACAAACTTTTCAAACACGCTTCATTAATGAGTCTTCTCATTAACACCATAATCATTACGTATTAAACTCAGCAATATTTGATAGACTGCCATTAAATTCCTCGTACCCTAGCTCTTCTTTGTTTCACTACTTTCCCAGGTAAGCTTGCAAACTGGGGGGACTATAAATTATTTTATTTACGTCCACTTCCAGGAGTGTTCACTGGACCAATACAAGATTTTAGGCACCAAATTTTTTGACCCATCGTCAAGATAAGGCCCGCCCCCACCAGGTCAACGTTTTGTACAAAATACAGCACATAACTGTTTTTTTAAATCAAATTTCAGGAAGTAGAGTACCGCCGTGAAACTACAACATTTAGTTTTGTAATAATCGTATTCAACATATTTATGTCTTTCAGATGCAAACAAAAGTAGTGAAAATTTGAGAATTACCTACAAAATTGTGAAAATGTAGTAAAAAAAACGCCTAAATTGGACAGGCAAAAACGATTTCGCCCAGAAGGACCACTTTTGGATCCAGATCTAGTGTTCCCTGGGCTGAAAATATACCATACATCAACAAACCTACCAACGCAAGGCACCATTATATCCATGATCCGTTATGTGTCGACAGATGGGAAGGGAGCTGTCACTGAAAATTCGGCATATAGGGGGGGGGGGGACTATAAATTATTATATTTTCGAAATACTCAGCTGTGCAAGGGTTGCATATTGGACGAAATCTTCCGTTACCTTTACCAATAATAAATATATCTGGTGAAAAACCTTAGTATCGTTTTTGACTGTCCATTTTAGGCGTTTTTTACTACATTTTCAATTTTTTATAGGTAATTCTCAAATTCTTATTACTTTTTTTGCATCTGAAAGACATACATTTGTACATATTTTGAATACGATTATTACAAAGCAGAATAAATACATCAGCAAGCTAAATGTTGTAGTTTCACGGTGGTATACTCTTCGCTCATGGGCGCTGACAGCCTTGAACTTTTTTGTGCCTTGGTCGGGTCTATTTCAGATATACACAATCAATTATTTTTTTAGCGTGGCAATTGACTTATAGTTAATTTATTTCAGTTCTTACTAAAAATTTAAATCTGTATAGCAATTTAAACAAAATAACCAAATTCTGCCTGGGATTACTTCGCAAAATGGCCATTCACTGTATACGTGCGAAAAAAAGCTAGCAACCATTTAATTTTCGTCACGTTAGTTACGCACGCACTGAGCTTGCTAGGCTAAGAAAATAGGGAAAAGCTTATCCAACATGTCTGCATGCTTTACTTGGCCCTTTGTGATGTTTAATAGCCATGGGGTTTGGAGGTGGGGGATCTGTATAATGTAGGCTACCTTTTGTTTAACAGCCACGTGAGAGACATGTACAGGGAAAGGCCATATTTTGGTGACTATTGTGTTGTTTGGCAAACGAGGGGAGAGACCTTGTGTTTAGAAGATTATCATACTCCTCGCACTTTTTTGGGCGATTATAGAGCTAATCCCAATCGCTAATTACGTAACAGAGCTCCACATTGGACCAAATATATATATGTTTATACACCGTGACGTCATGACTCACGATTTTATTATGCCCAATTAACCAGTGCATAGAATATTGCAGAAAAACTAATTGTGTGACAAACGAGGCTTTCAGCAAGGATATGATGTAAACAATACTGTTTTGAGACGAACAACACTTTCATTGTTTTTAATAACTTAAAGCAATGTCCAAAGTTTTATAGAAGACCCCAGATTAAACGAAGATATGTCATGTTGCTGTACTTGGGATATATTTGATTGGAAGGGAAGAATAAACACACTCCCTCAAGAGCGCAAGTATCAGAAACTTATCATGCAATGGCCAGGGAGGGATTTCTCGGGCCATAGGTTCAGGAATATCGGAGATTATCTATGTTCTCGTGGAATTATTCCCCAGGTCTAACACCAAAATTAAGAGTGGCATATCTGTTATTCACGTAGTTTTTTTTCACTAAATCCTATGTAAATTCTGTCATCTTTTTAAATATTGCTAAGCTAGCGACAAGTCACGCACATATATATCTCCATGTGTACATATCACAGACATCGTGTCAGCTTTCCATAGATCATCGATTTTTAGAATTATGTTGTTAGGATGGATTGTTTCGGCATAAGAAATTCCACTCGGTATTTCCACTATCACCAAACCATGTTAGTTAGACTAGTGTATTAGGGACCCCGTTGCCTGTTTCGTGAATAAATTACGCTTTATTTCAAACTTTGTAGGTTAGGATAAAATTGATTAGTTCATGATCAAATAATTAAAGTTAGTTTATCAACTTGTCTTTGTTTCTATGGTAAATATTATGTCAAAATTACGGGTACGACCGGTCCGTTAGGGGGATTATCCGATGTAGGGTACCGGAATCTAGCGAGATTTGACGAGTGGTTCCTTTGTTTGACATAGGACATGCGCCTAACTTGTTTGGCGCGACCTTAAAAGAGAGGTTCAATGTCACCATCACCATCTGGGCTATATCTATTTTGTAACCTCAAGACATATCAGCAATCAATTAAGGTGTGAGTCATAGATTTTTTTGGTTTGTTTTTCCTTTTAATTTTTTTTCCTCTGTCGAAGTAGTGAAAGTTTAATCTGATATTTGATTGACACCAAGCTGATCTTACGCGGATTAGCCACCTGAAAGATTTACTTATTATTTTAAAGGTCAAAAACTGCCATCAAACTGTATATCAAACGCTGTTGCATACGCGAACTTAATTTACAAAAGCATTTTTTGATTTTAAAGTGGTTTAGTTTCCCGTTTAAACCTGACAAAGAGTAGGGGCGCCTGTACAACCTCGGGGTTTTTCTTCGGGGTCCTGTGGCCCCAACCCCTATCCTCCCACTGTTAAAGACAACTACGCGTAAGCGAATTATTGAAATAAAATTGAGTCACATTTTAGTCCGGATATAACCTAGTTTGTGTAGAGTGTACATTATTACCCCCACCCCTTTCTCTCTAACGGGCCAGTTTTGGGGCATAATCGATATTGTATTATACTGCATTGTCGTCACATTAAACCAGTAGTTTTACTAAAATCATTTACTAAAATCATAGCCCTAGGCTATCCTATTAGGAGGCCGCCCCATTCATCTAGCCTGGCAGAGGAAGATGGAAGTGATTATTCTGTCAACGTAATTGTCCAAGGCCGAGGATGATGCCGGATGTTAAAGTAAGATGACAGTGCATGAATTATAAAAAAAGACTTAGGCGAATTCAAACAGGATACTTACCCCGGGAGCTTCATCTCCAGGTTGAGCACAATAACTTTCTAAAATATCATAGTTACATCCAATATAACAACATTCTTCTACTACACCCCTTCTATTACTGTAACTACGTTTACCATATATAATTTCACTAGTCATTGTATTATGTCTTTTAGATAGTACTGGCATACCTAGAAAATACATTTTTTTTATGTCTTAGATACTTTTGCAAACCATGAAAAACAAATAATGACGTTGTATTCCAGATGCTAATGTACACCTAGAAAATAAATATTGACGTTGCATTATATACTACACGCCAAGATATGTGTCTCGATGCTGTTTATGGTTAAATAAACAAGCAACCCCGAAAAAAACAATACTATTCAATACTTGTTAGTTATTTACGGACCAATATAGTACATCACGTTTGTAGTTCTGGTTATAAAATGACATTTTACAGGCACCGTTATCATGACAAGAAAAGATATTGTGTCTTCTAACGATAAAATACTACAAATTATGTTCGACCAACCAATATGAACATTATATTGTAAACGCCCTCATGATGACAAATATAATGTCGTGTCTTTGTAAAGTACAGAAAACAGATTTAGTCCTTGAATTTGAATTCAATACGTTGTCAATACATTATTATTATATGGGAAACTATCACATCATCCAAACTTAGGGGATCCACTAAAAGTAAAGAAAGTAAAAATAAAATAAAACAATTTGGAACTCAAGACAAAAATCAAGGATTCATAGTCTAAGGAAAATACAAAAGCCGCGTACATTGATAGATCAACTTTCAAAATGGCCACACAACTTTGCGACTAATTTTGTCGGTGGATTTTATACAAAGTAGCCGGGTTTGATGAAATCATTCACCGTTTTATTCTACATGCTGTGCTGTACTGACTTCTAGAATATCATCACGTGAACTAATTGCCCAATCAAAATATTAGTATTGGTATACCAGGCTTCATTTTGAGGGGAATAAAGAGAGAGCTGGTGGGTTTAAGGTTAAAATATACATGGTTGATAAAACACGGTTCTAATAGAACATATTTTAGATTACAATGTAGGGTTACTATTCGAAAGAAAAAATAAACGAAACCAAGACTGTATAGTAGCAAAACTATAAAACCCCACTGTCGTAGTTTAATTCAAGCGCATTTATTGCAAGGTTTGGGGGCGTTTGTGTGGAACTTTTCACCACAACAGTTCCACAAGATATTGGACTTAGAAAAAAAAAACCATGACGCTATACAAGGACGATAAATTATAGAGAGGGGATAGTATGAGAATTTCCATCCAATTATTGTGCATGCTATTATAATGTTCAATGTCTGAATTACTTGGGTTTTAGTATTGTTTGAACATTTTAAATGAGAGGCTGCAAATATTCCTTTTTAGGAACAACAAGCCAGAATAAAACCAACTCAATCAAATACCATTTGAAGTTTACATTAGTTTCCATTGAATTCAAACGACCGTCAAGCGATCATTAAAATTTAACCTTCACTTTTTGGATCAATATTTGAAATAACTATCCACATAAGACCTAGGGTACCGGCCTTCTGCCATACTGCTAATTTGAGGCTACTAATAAGCCTTTATTTATAAAGACGAGTGTTACTTACCTGATCTTTTTCTGACTTCCCAATGAAATCCCCGATCGTAACAAACTAAATCTAAGGCATCTGCCAGGTTTCGCCCACATAATCTTTCTGGCATAGCCTGCTCGGATAGTCCGAGTGATAAAAAGATTGCTAGAGCTACTAACTGGTAATATGTCTTCATCTGAAAATATAACCGGTCCAATACATCAAAATAAAGGTTATTCATGATAAAGTCATATCAGTTCGTCACACTTACACAACTGTCAGCTTAATTTTGTATTTATATAAGTCTCGGACTATAGAAAGTACGCACCGGTATTATACAATCTAAACAAACAATGTAGCCAATAATGCGATTCCCTGGCATATGAAAGGAATTTTTTTTACAAATTGTTAATTCATATCTTGGGGACGGTTTTCGATCCGGACACAATGATAATATCAGTCTGTGAGGCGTTATGAACTGAACACATCGGTGTCTATCTGCTTATATACATGTAGTGAGTGTAAGTTGTGGTCATTAGAAACATACGTCAGTGGCATAACATCGCTGAATATATTAATGTTAATGAATTTGAAAAAAATAGGCCGGCGACTGCAAGGCAGGTTACGCCCACATTTTCGAGAGATGGATAGCGAGCAAGCAATACAGAAAGTGATTTTTCCTAGAATCAAAGGTTACAATTTGATATGCACAAATATCGAAATGAATCAAGATCTTTGGGTTATATACATGCAGTTCAAGTTTCATCGAATCGGATTATAATTGTTAACTCTACAGGGTACACAACCTTGATATACCATACATGTTTTTACACTATTCGCGTACATGTGTTGGCCATTTTGTCCCACAGTTTTGGTCGGATTTTCACGAAATTCAACCCAACCTTTATTACAGTGTAATGGTGATAATAACCTTTCTTTTGATTTATATTATAACCAAACGTTCTTTTTTTAAATCGGATAATAATTGTGACCTCCAGAGGGACCACAAGCTAATAAGGCGATTCACGTACAATCAGGGGTCATAATTCATCAAAATCAGATTAAAATTGTGACTTCTACATTTTTTACAATATTCGCGTACAAGCGGCGGCCGTTTTGTCAAACAGTTTTGATCATATCACGAAATTCGAAGTTAACCTTTACTATGGTGTTATGGTGATATATTCAAACGTTTGTTTTAAATCAGGTAATAATTGTGACCTCCAGAGGGACCACAAGCTAAAAAAGGCGATTTGTCGGACAATCAGAGACCATAATTCAGGAAGTTACGATTCTATATGCACAAATATCGACAGGAACCAATATCTTTAGGTTATAAACACGCAGGTTAAGTTTCATCAAAATCGAATTAAAATTGTAACCTCTACAGGGTCCACAACCTTGATATACCATATTTTTTTTACACTATTCGTGTACAAACGGCGGCCATTTTGTCCGGCAATATTGGTTTGATTTTTACGAAATTCATACTCAGCGTTCCTTACGGTTTAACGGTTATATTATCTAAAAAAAAATTTAAATCGGATAATAATTGTGACTTCCAAAGGGCGCAAATATCGATAGGAAGCAAGATCTGTGGGTTAAAAACATGCATGTCAAGTTTCATCAAAATCGGTCCAAATTGTGACTTCTATTGGTTCCACAAACTAAAAACGTGATTTTCCGTACAATGAGAGGCCATAATCTACGAAGTTACGATCCGATACATGCCAATATCGAGAGCAGTCTAGATCCCTAGTGTATACTTTACACCTATATTTCAAGTTTCGTCAAAATCGGATAAGAATTGTGACTTGTAGAGAGTCCACAGACGGACAGGGGCGACGGCATAATACGTTCACATGAAAATGTAGGCGTATAAAAAGGACATAAATTTAAGTAAGATACAGATCTAAGGTACTTTCCAGTTTCATCTTACGAATTGAAACAATTACTTTACATATTCCTACAGCAAAATAAGAGGAACTATCGGCAAAGAATTGCTTGCGTAAATTGCTATGCTTTCATTTGAATACTCCACTAAAGGATTGAACATGTTCCCTTTTTAGAAAGAAGTTATTGAATATAAATGTATTCAATTAAATATGTAGTCCTATAACACCCAGTGCAAGAAACCCAAGATAATGCTAGCCCTGTAATTAAAGTGAAATTAGTTAAGAGCTAAATCTGATTACTGCTTCAGATGTTATAGAAATTATAAATTAGACCATAATCAGCTTTCGATGGTAAGCCTGCGATATTTGTTGGATTGTTGTCCGATTTTCAAGAAAACTTTCCTTCGTGATTTTAAAAACAAATAAATGGATAGTCGAGACTATTAGTTTCGCCTTACCGACTTCAGTAATGATGATCGAGGCTAAGCGGAATTTTCACTAGAATGGTTCACGGTTCAAAGTAGATCAATTTGACTGGAATTTTAAGCAAATTGCCTTTACATTATGTAGTTTTTAACTCTCATATTGAGAACTACCAACTCGTTATCTCATCTCTCATAATGTATCTTTAATAATAATAAAGTAATTTAGCCAACTTACGACAAACTGACTCCAGGATGCAACCTTTATCGAACTGATTAGAAATGAAAGCCAGTGTAACACTTAAATTAGTTCCAATATAAAGTCATTAAGTAGGTGTTTATTCACCGTAGAAGTTTCTCCACAATGACGACACGGGGAGTGTTGTGTACAGGGCTGTGTAGGTTTGTATGTCAATAATAAGTCAGATATTAAGAGTTAATAAGCACATGAATCTAAGCCCACATAATGAAATATGACTTCTCTGATGATTGGCAAACATCCTGTACATATCGCTAAAGGTACAATACATCTCTCGTGTTTCACACAAATCCTTATCTAATCAATCAAAGCCAGCAAAAATAACTGACAAATGATACTGGCCCCAAGTTATCAAAGTATTCTCAAACTTATGTTGAGAATATAATCAACTTTCAATCACTGTTTATGAAAAATATCTTTGATCCAGCAACATAAAATTTTGCATATAGTACCTTATTGCTGTATTTAATATATTAAAACAACACAAATTTTATAAAGGGCTTTATTTTAGTTAAAATAAGGCGAATAATTTTGAGTAAAGTAGGACCCCCGAAAAAGTTTTTTTTTCAAGATGGTGTCAAAGATGGCCACCGAAACTTCTTAATGATCATAATAATGTATCTATCAACTCATTGATGATCTTGGGGTCTATTTCTATGTTTAGGGGGACAAAGAATTCATAAAGATCATTTCAAACTCAAATTTGATTGACCTTCTGTGTCAAAAATGGCCGCCAACACCTCCAAATGATCGCAAGTCCATATATATTGAACCAAATTTGATCACCTTGATGCCTATTCCCAGGTTTTTTTGGGGGCAAGGAACATATTAACACAACTTTAGGTGTCACTGAGCTGTTTCATCATTACGAAATTGTATTTATGACGTTCAGCTGTTCACTATCACCTAATGCACGAACACCCCTATCCATAGAATAAGTTGCAACGCGTTCAGTTTTGATTGTCACGTTCCACCTCAGAACCGACCTATTGAGTGTTGTTTGAATTGTCACAATTTGCAATTTGACAGGGGCCACATACAGCAGTGTAGGGGAGTGCATAGCGTCCGTAGCTGCATCCAGAGAACTTGTACCCCCGCCGAACAGTTGCAATAAATAATTTTCATGAGTTCGCCAGGCAGAGCATTGTTTTGGGCCATAATGTAAATTAACTGATCATTTCCCTGATTCCATCCCTATTCAGTTAGGTCACTTTCATTTGTCATCCCCGTCTATCCTATATTTGAAAGTTCACACGTTAGCTATGGAATCGTGTTGCAGGTGATGTTGGGGGAAGCCGCTTAGGAATGACAGATGCTTCAGCAATTGTGACTTTCTTTGTGAAAATGATATGATATCGTATCATTCGATTGTCACCAAATATATCAACCATCAAGTATTTGACAAGATCTGATATATTATGTCCTCTAGAGATTTGCTTTGAAGGGTGAATGCACTAGCACAGGACTTCATGACATGATCAGATTTCACTACTTTCCGGTAGGCAGACTCAAATCCTTGAAGTTGAATCACAGCCTAGGTAGACATATACAAAGAGCAAATTGTTGCACACACCGTCTCCTAATGTTTCTTTCAACAGATTAATTTTATAAACTTTATATTTCTTTCAACAGATTAATGTTATACACATTGTCTCTTCTGGAGTAATGAAGAAAGACGATCAGCAAATCTGTGACAATTCAAACATCACTCAAGCGATCGATACTGAGGAGGAGGAGGACACTCAAAACTGAACGCCCTGAAACTTATTCTATGATAGAAGACAGCTGGAGGTCATGAATTCAATTTCATAATGATTCAACAGATCAGTGATCTAATGGGATATACATCAAGATCGTCAAATTTGAGTAAATAATTATGGACTTGCCGTCACTTGGAGATGTTGACGGCCATTTTCGACATAATAGGCCAATCAAATTTGAACTGATAGTTCCATAGCTATGATCATTTTAAGGCGTTTCGATGGCCATTTTTGACGCCATCTTGAAAAAATAAAAAACTTTTCCGGGGGTCCAACTTTGGTAGACTTTTAGTATGTTATAAAGTATACACTAAACCTTAACATAATCAGTTGAGAAACCTTTTGTTGCAATTTTTGGGTGGTTGAGGAGGTATGTTTTATATATTGACCTGACTAGATACCTTTATAGCATTTACCCCGATCCCACAAAACCATCGGTATCTATGCGATTCCCTTTTGCGATTTCCTCTTGGCTGAGTATTTTCAATTGAAACTTCCAAACACGGTAAACAAGCCACCACTGGTAAATATTGCGTTTGTTTTGCAACACTGTTACCAATGGATGCCTTGGGAAAGTCTGTGACCGTGACTTTAAAGATACATTATGCAAGAGTTAAATCTGATTATTGCAAGTCTTAATTTAGGCTTAAGATGTTATAGAAATTATAAATTAGATCTTTATTTAAACAACAAGCCCAAAATCAACTCTGTAGACCACGGATGGCTCGACTACAGCTGGGATTTAAATAGGATATCCCTGATTCATTAAATCAAATACGTATGGCGCATTGTGATGAGATTATAAACTGTTATGTTTACGTCATCGGTTAGATCGAGGCTAAATGGTAAAGTGTACTAAGCGAGGCCGGTGTTGAGCGATATTCCGATGGCAATGAAAAACTTTACTTGATAATCGAGATTTTGCAGGTGAAGTTGACGCCTGTCAATCAAACGATAGGCCAAGGTGAAGACCCAATTGGCACCCATTTCTAGTCAAATATTACAACGCTAAAAATGTTGTACAAAATAAAATAATTTGACTGAAATTTTCGATATATTCTTCTTTCATCATCTACCTCTGAACTGTTATAACAAGAAAGGTCAACTCTCAATAAAAAATCTCCCATAATGTATCTTTAAACAGTATAGCTACATGTTTTCTTAGGTAGATGGTCTCACAAAAATATTCAACAAATATCAATGAATTACTAGCCGAACGAGAAGACGTCTGTAACTATAATATATGCTTTATGACCAACAGCTAGCCAAATTTAATGAACTTTTTCAACTGGTCAGAAAAAGCAAGCTCAAGTAATTCTAGACACTATTCTCGTTTTATTAGTATAGTGGCTAGGAAAAAAACACGTTTAATTCTCGAGAAAAGCTTGAAACAGTGCACTGAGTATGAGGATACCAAAGTGTCGCAATCTGATGACTGCCATCTTAAATTCCAAAATGACCACTAATTTAATAAACCAGTTGTGCCCATTATATGCAATTCCAGTGCATTTTCGACAAAAACCAGGTGTCTATCCCCATCTATAGATAAGTTATCCACGTGTTATGTTATTTTGGAATTCCAAATGGTAGTCACCAGAGAACGTCATTTTTTAAAAAAAAATGACTATTAGATGCCATAATACACATGCCACTTAAAGGGACAATAACACTCTTGCTGGCTCGACAGGTCCAGAATTTTTTAGCCTTAATCTAACTACAAGATGTTTAAGTGTCCTACCTGTTGTGTAAATTATCCATTACAACCTATCTTACTTGTCCTGAGGGTTCGAAAAATGTTTAAAACCAAGTTGCATTTGAAAGTGCTTACGTAAGGCTTTTCAAACCATGTTACGGCATGTGGTTGAATTTTTCCAATTTTTAAAATTAGGTGTGTTAAGATGAAATTTGTATCATTTTTTAATTGAAATATTGTAAAAAAAATTACAAATTGTTGGCCAGAATAAAGTTTAAAACATATTATTCAGTTACAACAAGAGCGGTATTGGGCTTTAAAGGGACAGTCCCGAATAGAACAGAGCCTCAAAAATAAAAGTCCGAGTACGTATGAAATTTAAACGCCAAAATATAGAAGACTGGTGTATATACTCTTACTCAAAATTACAGCTCAAAATATTGAGTCGTTTGGACGTGAGCGTTAAAACAGCTTATCCGGACACGTAACCCTTTCAGGTCAATTCTTTCGTTTGGTGACCCGATAATCGATTCCCGTTCCTTTAGAGGTCTACACGGTGAATGGTCCATGTGCTGTACTTCATAACAAAAGGTAAATTTCACCGACACATTATATTTATAAAATAAAACTCTGGTTTTATCAAATCACCACATAATACAGTTCGGGACACCGGACTCCATTTCAAGATGAAGACTGTGGGTTTAAGTTGTTTGAAAACGTATCACATACATTGAGTTAGTTGCTCGGCCCTAAGGTATGGGATCTTAATGGATTTTAACACGAAATTAAAGAGTTTTATTCTCAGAAAACAGTATCGGGATTGACCCTTTAAGAAGAGGACGATTTTGGTAGTAATAATATTATTTTTACCTTAGCGTCTCACCTATTTTAGATTCTCTAAAAATGAATTTGAGTAAAATAAAGCTGAAAATCCACAGATCTAAAAAAAGAAATCACACTAGTACATCAACAGAATTTTGTTAAATCTAAACACATTCGTCCGGTGGGGATGCGTGGTTGATCGTTTTATTTTTAAAAATAAATTCCCATCATGTCGGTGCCAGATAAACATCCTGTTTTGTTTGCATTTCATAACATGATCATAAAGTTCTTCAGAAACACTACAATATCGTTTTGATTGTTCGAGTCAAACAATATATGTCAAATCTACATGCGGTACATGTACGCAAAATGCCTTGAAATGTCAATTGCTCTCTTAGAGCTACTGTACTAGTTAAGAATTACTTGTAAATAATTAAACTTTAACAAAACGAAGGAGGAATAATACAAATATGAAATTGCTCTCTTAGAGCTACTAACTAAGAATTACTTGTAAATAATTAAACTTTAACAAGAATAAGGGTCAATAATACAAACATGGGTTACCAGACAACGAAACACCACCAGCTATCGTGTACACCAGTAAATTCAATAAAAATTAAAAATCGATTTTATAACCAGTGGCCAAAAAGAAAGTAAAGTAAACTCGCCGTATTAAAAAAATCACAAAACAGAAAGTGGTATACAAATATCATAGTTATTATCTTCCCTATCGGCTTAAATTGACCATGAACATGACGGGGAAAGAACACCAGGGGTATTTTTTTGTGAATCATTCAAAATCTATAGGCGCCTTCCGTCCATGTATCTAAATATTATATTTAAACTGTAAAACGACCCGATGTGCTACCAACATATACACTAACAACAAAAAACATATTTATGGAAAACAGCTACTAGTGTATTTAAGGCGACGTTTCGTAGAGTATTCTCTCTGCGTTATCTACGAAACGTCGCCTTAAATACACTAGTAGCTGTTTTCCATAAGTATGTGTTTTGTTGTTATTCTATTCAGTTACTAAATGCCATTTAAAGAACATACATATATACTGTAGACAGTTCAAAATAATGACCCATAAACATGCCTTTCGAAAATCAAGGGGAATGTTGTGAGTTATTATTGAAAATAAACATGGTTCTTTTTTCAATGGCCAGAACAAACATGCTGAAATCTTGAGTAATATGTCGCAGAATAATTTTTAAAAAAATTGCTCAAAGTTAATCCGAACACGATGATAAAAAGAAAGCTGTTACAGTTATAAGCCTGATTTCCCAGTGCATACGACCTGAGTGAATTAGCACCAGTTTATGGAGCGGAATCTCCCCCATAACTCTAACTTCTAACCTTGTAATGCTAATGCTAACATGGTTACTTCTATGCATGTTACTTCTTATTTGCTATTTACACATTTAAAAATGCTAACTTGTATGACTTATTTCTTAAATATTGAAATTGAATTTGTGTTTTGTTCTATTTCCATTATTACTTTTAATTTATTGCTTGAACATTTTAAACAGCGCCACCTGGTATCAAAATGAGCGTTAGCATTTATGCTTACTGGCATTTTGGTAACAGATGGCGCTGTTTGAAATTGTATTTTACAATGACCCGTCCCTAAATAAGAAACGGGAATGAGGCTGGGCTGAAATCAGCGGACGATACTCTGAGTGCGCGTTGTATGACCTTGACCCACAGTGTCGAATGCTGCGGTTAACGAAACACACTGTTTAGCCGTTGGAGTATCAGCCTGTATCAGTCTTTATCACCCATTTCGGTGGCACCAAAGATAATTCCTCAATGTCATCGGAATATTCCGTAAAATTCGGTTTTAAGGTAATTAGGCTACCGGTATAAACCGGAAAAAACATCGGTATATACTTATCTCACTTTCTTATCAATTTTCATTTACCAAACCCGAATGTTTCGAACTTTCTTCCCGAGCCACCATGGGCGTGGATTTAGGGGGGGGGGGGGGCGAATATGTCTTTGTACCCCCCCCCCCATAATTTTGATCGCCAGGACAAATTTTTATTTAATCTACTTGGGAAAATAAAGTTCCCGAAATCTAATAAAACACCAATTTTACGGACTGGAATAGCAGTAACACACGTTTGCGGCCGTCAAATATTCCAAAATTTTCTTGCGGGTTCCATACATTGTCAGCTCCTCTTCTTCGCCTCTCAAAGAAAACCGACGCCGCTGTCTATAAACCTGATTTTTTGGGGGGCATTTCTAGTTATACTTCCCTAACTGTCATCGGACTCTAATAAAACACTATAAAATTTTACTTTTGTTTTAATTGAATACCACGAATTTGTACTGAGTTGACTAAGGTTTTAAACATTTTGTATGGAGCCACTCTTTTTTGTGCGACATATGTCGTGCATCCATCATATTTGTGAATGCAGCTGCAACAGTCTGATTGTATGGTTGGAATTCATAGTGGGATTTCGGTTACAAAACCATTGGATACTTTTGGAGTTCCTTACACAGGCTAGAATAGAAGAAAACGCATTTGCGGTGGTAAATTTACCCCGGGAGGGTGCGGCACCCCATATCCCGCTACGATTGATTGGTTGTTTGGAATTCGGGTCAGCGTAGGCTATATTGGACCAAATTGAAGTTGCTGTATTCACAGCCTGGATAGCAGGAAACGCGTTTGTGGCAGTTAAATTTTTAAAATTTCTCCCAACGGAATTCGAGTCAGCCACCTTAATTATTAGGGTATATTACGCCACTTTGATGTTGCTTTGTCCACGGGCTGAAATAACAGGAAACCCGTTTGCAGCCGTCAAATATATCAAACTTTTCCTGCGGGGGGTGGGGGATGTGTGGGTGGGTGTGTGTGTGGGGGGGACCAAGGTAAGCTCCGCTTTTTCGCCTCTCGAGGAAGACCGGCGCCGCTGTCTGTAAACTCGAAATATTTTCGGGCTTTTCGGGTTCAGTCCCTCTAACTGTCATCGACCCCTTACGCCTATGCCCTAACACTGGTAAACTGTTCGTAATTATCATTTTGGTTTGGTAATGAAAGAAGGTTCGCCCCCCCCCCCCCAAAAAAAAAAGTTATGACAAATCCACGCCCGTGCGAGCCACCCGATACGTGACATGCAATGCCATTTTATTTTGAGCTACCCTCCCTATACATGGTATGAAATGTAAGGGTGTTTATCCCTTTTTCATACGTTACCATCAAGTATTCCTAAAATCCTTCGTCTTAGCATGACATTCGTCCCAGTCTTTTTTTTGGTTATATTTCATTTTATTTTCTAACGTACGTTGCAATTTTATTTATTTGAGCGAAATTTTACGGAATATTCTGGTGACATTGAGTAATTATCTTTGGTGTCACCGAAATTGGTGACACAGACTGATGAGAAAGAGAGAGAAATGGGGTTTAACGTCCACTCAACACAACTATGTCATTTCGGGACTTACATATGGTTTCTTTAGCAGTGGGAGGAAACCGGAGTGCCCGGAGGAAACCCACGAGGTTGAGAAGGCGCCCCTATCTCCGTGCCACATACGCTCAAACCAGGGCTCGAAACCACAGCCGCGTGCCAGAGGTGGCCGGTCTACTAGAGGTCGAAGCCCGGCAATCTAGACAACTAGGCAATCCCAACCCCCCGATACAGACTGATACTCCAAAGGCTAAACATTGTGTTTTGTTAACCGCAGCATTCGACGACGAGGGTCAGGGTCATACAACGCGCGCTCAGGGTATCGTCCGCTAATTTTAGCCCAGTCTCGTTTCCGTTTCTTATTTAGGGACGTGTCATTGTAAAATACAATTTTAAACAGCGCCATCTGTTACCATAATGTCAGTAAACAAAAATTCTAACGCCCATTATGATACCAGGTGGCGCTGTTTAAAATGCTCAAGCACCAAAACTGACTACAATAAATTAAAAGTAATAATGGAAATAGAACAAAACACAAATTCAATTTCAACATTTAAGAAATAAGTCATATAAGTTAGCATTTTTACATGTGTAAATAGCAAATTTAACATATGCATTAGCATTACAAGGTTAGAAGTTAGAATTTTGAGGGAAATTCCGCTCCATACTAGTTACGTATCTATATTGTTATCGTCTAACAATTGAATTATGTTGTTAATTTACATTCCTCATGAAACATTGTCAACTACTTAATCGATTTTTTATTAACTTGTTATTATATTTCCTGTTTATGAACATAATTGTTCCTTTTTTCTAATTGTTATTAGGTTCTAGTGCTGACTACATTTAATTAAATTCACTTGGTTTTGTGGTACCGCTGTCTTAAATTAGCCCAGGTTAGGTGCAGAGGCGTAGGGCGTTAAACCCCATTTCATTCATTCTTTTTGTGGTTCAGAGTCAAACATCGACAACGAACAATAAGTGTGAAATTCAACGCCTCGCTAACACAATTTAGTTGTCCGCCACACAGGCGGTACCTCTGACAATTGGAAACCAGAGCGTATTTGCGCATTGCCCAAAATTACACGTTTTCAGGGCGTACGGCTCTATTTTAAAACCTTGATATTGTAGAAAAAATTGATTCTAAAAGCACATATTATTATTAATGTAATATGAATGTATGTAAAGTGATTTATATTTTTTCAATTTTTGAGTAAAAAATATGAAAAATAGTTATTTCCAAACCATTTGAACGGCAGTCGTTTACGCCGGCTAAGTGTATTCTACACGTTTTTTAAAATTATTATTTTGTCGTTTGTGAATCAGCCTTAACTAATTACTTCAACATTGTCTTGTAGGATATGTTTTAAGGATATCAATCATGTCTCCCTATGACTTATACAAATGGTTCGCCCGACACGGGCACACTTACAAATTTGATCGCTGGCGAAAAATATTCGCCCAAACGTATCTAACATGCGATTGACAAGGCAAATGGTTCGCCGTGCACAATCATCGTGGCAGTGGAGTGGCCCACTTTGGATTTTTTCCTGCGATTTTAAAAGAATACGCTCGCCTGCCCCCACTTTAGAAAATGAGGCGACTCGCCTAAAATGGTCGTAAATTTTGATCATTTTTTAAAAACTGTTTTTTCAATATTAAAAGGGATTGCAGAACATCAATAATAAACATTAAATTATCTAAACGCAGCCTGATTTGCCCAATAGTTTGGATGCAGCCAGAGGCCGCGGAGCGGGTCCGATTTCGGGGGGGGGCTACTGACCATACCCTCCTCCCCCCCCCCGTAATCTTTTTTCGCTTTTTTGAGCTTTTGGCGACATTTTATTTTCACTATTAAAAATTATTGCCGGGGCTAAAGCCCCCCTAGCCCCCCCGGCTCCGCGGCCCCTGGATGCAGCTACGGCCGGTGTGGCGCCAAACAGGGTTAGCTTACTCTTCCGGACATCTGTTACCACTGTTTGACGTTATTGTTTTTACTAGGTGAACAGTCCATATGCTGATTACACTATTTTACCTACACCGTTTTTTTAGGACTTCGAATTCTGTCAAATGGTTTTGATCTTTCGTACTTGGTTTTATTTTATTTCTACCACTGGGTTGGTTACTCTGCTGGTGGATGTTTTGTATCCCCGAGGTTACCTGAAACCCAGTAGCTTTATAGTTACATGTTAAGTACAAATCGCCAAAATATATGGCTTGGGGGGGGGGGCAGTTTCAGGGTCAAAAAACTGCTTCGATACCCCGAAGGGCACGGAGTTAATCGATGATATATCCCAAAATACTAGTAAAAGTACGGGAGATATTCGTTCAGGTGCCTGTAATGTTTTAAATTCCTCGGATACATCATTAATCTCAACCCAAACGTGTTATGTCAAGCTAACTGATATTTTGAATTTTTCAACAGATCAATATAAATTGTTATATTTCTAAATATATGTCTGACAATTGTAAAACCTGTCCTATTTTAAATAGTAACAAGATGACTAGTCATCAACATCCCGCGCCCTTGTATATGTTTGGAAAAAATAAGGAAAAATAACTTGTTTATGCTATTGGTTATCAATATAAACAGGGCATGTCAGGGTTGCACCATCAGTTGTGTCCAGACAAATCTCATATTCCGACACATGGAATATTATTCACAGAATTTCATACTCTGGCCATAGTAGTTCGGCAAGGCAGGGTTGTTACTCCCTGTAAGGTTTGCACAACAACCTTTTCCTACCTCAATCAGCTGCATTATGTTCAACAACAAACTTATAAATCAGAAAATAAAATACTATATAAAATGGGTTAATGTCTGTACATAGTTTCAAAAAGATTCTTGGACAGATAATAAAATATGCTCCAGAAACAAAATCAGGACGGAAAGCTGGATTTCAGAAAATAAAATGATGGGTTGATGAATGTAAAATTATTTTAAAGGTATCTTGACCAGTCAAATGTGTTTCCATGAAAACACATAAGATGATCAAATCTGAGAAATTCTAAATAAGTGCCAAGAAGATATCCTAAAAGATTTATGAGATATGACCCGGAAACAAAATTGTACACCAACATCTAAGCCAATTTGTTTCCATGGAAACACCCAAGATATCAATCCCAGAAATTCCAAATAGCAAAAGGCACAACAACTGTGATGGGTAGATGTCTGTACAAAGTTTCAAAAAGATATCTTGAATGGTTGATGGGATATGCTCTGGAAACAAAATTATACACCAAAAACTAAGTCAAATTTGTTTCCACGGAAACACGAAATGTAAACCCCAAAAATTCCTAAATAGCCAAAGGCACAACTACTGTAATAGGTTTAGTATGGAGGCTCAGTGCGGGGGGTGTCCACAAAATGGGCACAAAACCAGACCCAATTTTTCTAGAGTAAAATTTTGCGTAGAATACGATGCCGAGTGGTAATCAGTCCACCGTTGGGGCGTTTTCGAGATATTCGGATTCAAAGGTCAAATGAGGTCATGGCGCTGAAAGTGAATGTGCAACCATTCTTGTATCATGAATATATGCTGAAAATGATCGAAAGTTATCATTCTTTCAATAAAAATGTACACTTGCTAAATTCGCCTGATCTTATTAATAATAGGGACACTTAAAATGTATCTTCAGGTGGTCTTAGCACATAACTTTTACTTTGGAACGTTGAAAAAGATCTTGCATAACAGAACCAAAACACTTCAAAACCTGCTTAAAAAATACGTAAAAACTGTCAAATCAAAATCTCTCCGAATTAGTTTTACAACGAATGCTTTACATAATGATACTAGTTGTCGAAAAAACAAAATATGGAATAGTTTCATAGCTGGGTTCCAGCCATATTCCTGAAGCAACGGCCCGAGAAATCCCTCTCTGGCAATTGCTGGATTCGCTTCGGATTCTTGAACTTTTAAGTAAGTGTGTCTATTCTTCTCGTTAAATCAAATCTACCACTTACGTACAGTAACATGACAGTCCGTCGTTTAATCTTGGGTCTTCCTTAATTTTTTGGACAAAGATTCAAGGTATTAAAAACGTTGAAAGTCTGTTCGTTACCATACAGTAGTGTTTACGTCAATACCGATAGCCTCGTTTGTCACGCAATTAGTTTTGCTGCAATATCCTGCTATGCGCTGGTTAATATAGCATAAAAAACGTGCAGCCATGACGTAACGTTATGTAAACACAGTTGCCCTAATTAAACGTCCTGTTTTAAAAGTAATACCTTTGTAACAAAGTCAGTGATTGGTCAGTAATAGGACCACTGACCAGTCATAATTAGTGACAATAATACCCACTAAGTCAAGCAGGGAGTAGTAGGATTAGCTCTAATCAAACGGAACACTGCGAGGAGGATGGGTTCCAGTCTGCAGGCCGCGTCACAAAGGCAGTCAAACATTTCCCCAGTATCATTTACCAATACGACGTTTATATACCGTGAGCTGTTATGTACAATGCATCCGTTGGTTTTATCGGTGTCTATATTCCGGAGAAATTCATGAAAACTCAAAAAAAATTTGCAAACATTTAATCTCGTGGTCAGATACGTGTTTTTCAGTCACATATTAACGTCGATTTTCTCAGATTGGAATACCTGGAAATCCACGCGGCCTGCAGACTGGAGCCTAACCATGAAACTATTCAATTTTTTTTTCGGACAACTGGTTTCATTATATTTATATGTAACGATCAATGTTATATTTAATCGGGGAGATTTTGTTTTGACAGTTTTTGAGTATTTTTGAAACAGGTTTCGAAATCTGTTGGTTCTGTTATGTAATAAGATCCTTTTAGACGTTCCAAAGTAAATGTACGGTGCTAAGACCACATACATTAAGATAAGTTTTAAATGTTCCTTCTATTAACTAGAACAGGTTTCGCTGTAGTGTTTAAATTTTACGCTGACTTTTTATTGCTTTTAATCTTCCTAGTCATTAATCAAAAAATTTCACCTTTGACCCCCGGCGTCTCAAAGGTGAATGTAGCAAGTTTACATTTTTTTTGAAAGAGTGATAACTTTCGATCATTTTCAGCATATTTTCATGATATAAGAATGGTTGCGCATTCACTTGCAGTGCAAATGACCTCATTTGACCTTTGACCCTGAATTTCTCGAAAACTCACCAACGGCGAACTGATAACCACTCGGCATCGTATTCTACGCAAAATTTGACTTTAGAAAATTTGGGTCGGGTTTTTGTGCCCATTTGGTGCCCCCCCCCCCCGCACTGAGCCTCCGGTTTAGTTGGTGTGTGTGCAAAGTTTCAGAAAGATATCTTGAACGGTTTATGAGATATGCCCCAGGAAACAAAATTGTACACCAAAAACTAAGTCAGATTTGTTTCCATTCAGCACGAAAGATACGAATCCCAGAAATTCCTAAATAGCAAAAGGCACTACTACTGTAAAAGGTTGATGTGTGTGCAAAGTTTCAGAAAGATATCTTTAACGGTTTATGAGATATGCTCCGGAACGAAATAGGACGGACGGACGAACCCCGTTTCAATATCCCTCCCTAACATCGTTCGGCGCGGGATAATAATTGTTTTACAAGTTTAATAAGAAAATATATTTTACACGTGGGTTTGAGAAACTAAATTGTAAAACCTCCAATATTATCTACCGTATAGAATGTATAATCTGCGGACTGGTTTATTTTGGCGAAACAAAAGGAGCTTTACATTTACGCATTAACGGCCATCGTCACAATATTAATCAGGGTAGTAACTAGATTTTTTATTAGTCTGCCGGTTTTTTTTGTTTTGTTTTTTGTAGCAGAAATGTGCAAACTAAGCATTTTTGGTTTTAAATCATACATTACAGCCAGTAGTGTTACAGAAGAAAAAGATCCATCAATTGGCCCAAGGGAAAAATTTCAATTTTTAAGTTCGTCATCCAATATACAGGAACACAGTACTCAAGAACTGTGAAAGGCCATGTGTACGTGATAGTTCCATTCAGATGGCGCATTTGTTCATCATTGACTATAGCCTGCTTTTTTTCCACTTCCATATTAGTAAAAAATATTCAAAACCCGACAGACGGCGCGACGCTTCCCGACAAACCGAGCATTCATTCCTGACATGACCATAGCCTTCCCCGACAAGGCCATACCCCTACCCCACCCCATTTTCAAAAACTCTTCGGATAATGACCGATCTCACAATTCTGAGCTCTTTTCAGATTTCAATTTTTTTTCATGAAAATATTTGCCCCCCCCCCCCGCCTCGTACGCCTATGGTTCTTTGAGTCCCTTGTTACAAATGGCACTGAAACGTATTATGGTACACGATTCGTGTACCAATGGTAAATGTCTATTTTGTATTTAATATTGAATAGCAATTCCACAAAAGTTCGTAACTTTAAGAAAAAAAGTTAATTAAATACGTCGGTTTCACAAGGGCCGGCGTAAGTTTTTTTTCGTAAACACGTCACGATTGGTCTTGACGTCATGTTACGTAACTTCATTAAACTTCTGTAAACATTTTCACGATTCGCACGTCGGCATTATAGCCATTATATTTGATTTCATCCTAACCTTTTGAAACATAAACGACCGCATGATATATTCCTTATATATATCGTGACGTATTCGTGACGTATTTACGAAAAAGGATAACGAGAAAAACTTACGCCCGCCTTTGTTAAACCGACGTAAATAATTCGCATATTTTTCGTAATTTTGTCTTTACGTAGTTATTATTCTTAAAGTTACGAACTTTTGTGAAACTGCCCCCAGGTCCACAATTTTAGGACCAGTGACACTGTTTGCGAAATCTGATAAATTTTTTATATGGCTTACCAATAGCATAAACAATATATTTTTCCTTAGTTTTCCAAACATGTGCAAGGGCGCGGGATGTTGATGACTAGTCATCTTGTTGTTAATTTCAATTCCACATATTTTGTAAAGAACCATAGTGATTCCAAAAAAAAAATTCACCGCCTACAAGATAATTCAGATGTTAGATATTTTTATTGATAATATCTTTGTTGAATTTTGAGGGGAAATGTATTAGCAAGTTGTAGGAACCCCCATGGACACCAACTGTGCACCATTTTTTTCTGATTTGTTTCTCTAATCCTACGAAGCCGATTACATTCAGGCACTCGTAAAATCAAATAAACGATTAGTCAGACATTTTGATTTCACTTATCGATATATCGATAATGTTCTATTACTGAATAATCCAAAATTTAGTGATGTAGAATTCATATATCCTGATGAGCTCGAAATTAAAAACACTACTGACAGTGACAATTACAGGTCCTATTTGGATCTGCGACTTGATTTTGACAATTGCCATAAACTTAGTGTTAAATTGTACAATAAACGGGATGACTTTAACTTTTCGATTGTTAACTTTCCATTTATAAGTAGTAACATTTCAATATCACCAGCTTTTGGAGTGTTTGTGTCTCGGCAAATTCGCTACGCGAGAGCTTGTTCATTTTGTTCTGAAATTTTTAAATAGATCGAGGCATGTGTCATCTAAGCTTCGACTACAGTGATAGGGTTATTTTTTCTCACTCTGATGAATTATTATTCAGAGTTGATATGTAGCTGTAATTTGATCGTATTTAAATAAAATTATGCATCTTAAAAGATATTTTTGTCTAGGGTCTTAGATTAACTCTTGTTACCGACAACGTAGTTTGTGCAACGTGACCGCACAAGGGTTAAATGAATTCAAACGGGGCTTAACGTCCAACTGTTGCAACCGGAATAATTAAGATTGCCTTACGCCATGCTGTGTACTACGAGAATTTTAAAAAAAAAAGAACCCACCTTAAAGATACATTATGGGAGATGAAATAAAGAGCTGGCAGTTCTCACTATAATAGTTAAAAATGTAAAGGGATTTTTCTGAAAATTTCAGTCAAATTGATCCACTCTGAACCGAGAAGCCTCGATCATCATTACTAAAGTCGGTACGATAAAAACATAGTCTCGAGTATCCATTTCTTGATTTAATCATTGATGAGAGTTAAGCAGCATATCTGATCCTAATCCATAAATTTCGCAGGATAGCGATGACATGGGGAGTTGATTATAATTGGATAAGTTAATTAATGTATAATGAATAATTTAGATAACATTTCAAGGCCTAAAAGACAGACATGCAATAGGTATATTTAACTCTTGTATAATGTATGTTGAATGATTAATGCAATGTAATATTCTTATTGATTTTATTCTTTTTTACAAATTGTTGGTCCAATTACACTATCTAACTCTAATTCTGACAAGTGTTAGATTTGTCGAAGAATGCATAAATCAGAAGCTGACAAAAACTAAGCAAAAAAAAATCACAAAATTAGCATGTAGGCGATGTCCTACAATCAATGTTCCGGTCTTAAAAATACTTTGATAATTACTGTTAGTTACTATGATAAGGAGCGCCCGGGCATAATTTCCCCATATACAGTATCAGTATGCCCCTCTTTTTTTGACCGGATAGGGGTGATGTGTAGGATTAAAAAACCCCATTTCATTTCAAATTTCATGCTCCATTTTTTTTTTAGTGTATGTTATATAAATATGATGGGGGACATTTATAATTAATTGTTGTTTAGAGTATTTAACACCGGTTGATCCGTAACGTAGATTTTAAGAATCGGGAAATGACACTGACAAAGGAAGGCAATTTTTTTTACCGACTAAAGTAGAGAACGATAATAGATACACATATGATTTACAATGGCCTACAGCTCAGCGATAATTCCCCTGGAGATGAAGAGTTATTTTATACTATTCAAAAAAAGAACTGACTGTCACGAGATCAGAGAAAATAGATCAACTGGTTTTCATGCAAGATACGTCAACATTTTGCAAGATGTGGACAGAGAACAAGCTAAAAAAAAGCGAAAATCCTGGCAGTTACGGTTCAATATGCGCAAGTATCGACAGAACCCCAGATCTTTGGGATATAAACATATTATTTAGGTTTCATCAAAATCGGATAAATATGGTGACCTCTAGAGGGCCGTGTTACAACCCCTATTGTAATAACAACCCTTATTGTAATATATGTAATAAAATTTCAATCAACCCCTATTGTAATATCAACCCCTATTGTAATAAATGAATATAACCATACAATAAAGTCGATATCTAAATGAAAAAGTCTATGAAATTTGATTACCATCTCAGTATCAATATCTAGAAGTAATGGCATGCGTTTACACTGCATAGAATATTATTAAACACCACAACCGAAAACATGATTAAAGGCCGGAGAATTATTAAAATGGAATGTCCAACCCCTATTGCAATCAATGATATTTAAATAAACGTAAAGTTGACATTCCATTTGATTAACTCTCCAAACGGCTGGCTTTGAGACATGACTTCAGTGGGGTTTTTTTATCATAATATTCTATACAGTATAAAGATATACCAGTACTCTTACATATTGATACGGATATGGTGATCAAAATCCATCTACATTTAAAGTTAGGTGTCGATTTTATTGACATGGCAAAACATATTTATTACAATAGGGGTTGACAGAAATTGTATTACAATAGGAGTTATGCCGTGTAACCACTATCGTAATATCAACCCCCTTTTGTAATAAATAAGTCTAAGTGTAGAGAAGGATTTTAAAAATGCTATAGGAGGGTTGTTTTATCTGATATGCAGACGGAAAAAATGTTCAAAGTCCCCAGACGACAGATAGTAACTTCAGAGAAAATACTTAACGTTTATTTAAATACCATTGATTACAACAGGGGTTGACATTCCATTTTAATAATGCTCCAAACGGCTTCAAAACATGTTTCGGTGGTTTTGTTTCATAATATTCTATGCAGTATTAAGCATAATATTACCTTATATATTGATACGCTAATGGTGATGAAAATCTATAGACTTTTACAGTTAGGTGTCGATTTTATTGGCATGACAAACACATTTATTACATATATTACAATAGGGGTTGACAGAAATTTTATTACAATAGGGGTTACGTGGTGTAACCCCTATTGTAATATCACCCCTATTGTAATAAATGTGGCTAAGTGTAGAGAAGGATTTAAAAAAATGCTATAAGGAGAATAATTTTATCCGATATACATAGGCCTACGGATTATTTTTTTCTGATGTGAACATGGAAAAAGTTTTCAATATCCTCAGACGACAGAATTTCCAGAGATAATACTTTACGTTTATTCAAATATCAATGATTACAATAGAGGTTGAAATTTTATTTGACTAATTCTCCAAACAGTTTTAAGATATGATTTCGGTTGTTTTGTTTCATAATATTCTATACAGTATAAATGCATACCATTATCGTAGATACTGGTGCGGAAATGGTGATCAAAACCATAGAATTTTAAAGTTAGGTGTCGATTTTATTGGCATGGCAAAACACATTTATAACAAATATTACAATAGGGGTTGATAGAAATTTTATTACAATAGGGGTTATACCGTGTAACCCCTATTGTAATATCAACCCCTATTGTAATAACTGTATTTAATTATAGATGAGAATTTACAAAATGCAATTGGGTCGATTATTCTATCTGATATGCATACCAAAAATATGTTCAAAATCCCAAGACGACAGATCTTTCAGAGAATATACATTCCATTTGATTAATTCTCCAAATTGCTTTGAGACACGATTCGGTGTGGGGTCATAATATTCTATACAGTATAGATTACAATAGGTATTGACATTACATTTTAATAATCCTGCAAACTGCTTCAAAACATGTTTTCGGTGGTGTTGTTTCATAATATTTTATACGGTGTAAAGGCATACCAGTACTCATATATATTTATACGGAAATGGTGATCAAAATCCATAGACCTTTAAAGCCCCAATACCACTCTTGTTGTAAATGAATAATTTGTCCCAATCTTTATTCTGGTCACCAAATTGTACTATTTTACAATATTCCAATTAATAAATGATACAAATTTCATCTTAATACACCTAATTATAAAATTGAAAATTTTAACTACATGCCGTAACATGGTTTGAAAAGCCTTACGTAAGCCTTTTTAAATGCAACCTGGATTTAAACATATTTTCGAACCCTCTGGACAGATAAGATAGGTTATAATGGATAATTTACACAACAGGTAGGACACTGAAACATCTAGTAGTTAGAATAAAGCTACGTTCACACTACATGCGCATTGGATGCGAATTCCGGAGACCGGCCTCCGGAATTCGAATTGGTTTTTTCCGCATTAAAAGTGGTGCGTCACATTACAGTTTATTCGGATTGAATTCACGTCATTGAGTACACGGAAAATCTGTCTTTCGTCCCATATGAACGACTACAGCCATCAGGCCCTCCGCCTTGCAACAGCAACACTGGTATGGGAAACCACGCTAGAAAATAACGTTGACTGCGAATAAACCGTTCAGAATAATTGTTCCGGGTTGAATTCGGAAAAATATACGGATTCGTTAATTCAGATTCAGTTCGGTTTTTATCGAATTCAGTGTGGCGCCAAAGTCCGGAATAAGACTTTATTCTGGATTCAATGCAGGTTAAAGCCCTAGTGTGAACGCAGCTTAAGGGTATTTTTTTCGGAACCCGCAAGCCAGCAAGAGTGTTATTGTCCCTTTAAAGTTAGATGTCGGTTTTATTGGCATGACAAAACATATTTATTACAATTATTACAATAGGGGTTGACATATTTTATTACAATAGGGGTTACGTCGTATGACCCCTATTGTAATATCAACCCCTATTGTAATAAATGTGTCTAAGTGTAGAGAAGGATTTAAAAAATGCTATAAGGAGAATTATTTTATCCTATATGCATACGGAAATATGATAAAAATCCCCTGTCGACCTATCTTTCAGAGATCATACTTTTTTGGCATATCAAAACATATTTTTATTAGAATTATTACAATAGGGGTTGACAAAAAATTTATTACAATAGGGGTTACGCCAGCAAGAGTGTTATTGTCCCTTTAAAGTTAGATGTCGGTTTTATTGGCATGACAAAACATATTTATTACAATTATTACAATAGGGGTTGACAGAAATTTTTATTACAATAGGGGTTACGTCGTATGACCCCTATTGTAATATTAACCCCTATTGTAATAAATGTGTCTAACTGTAGAGAAGGATTTAAAAAATGCTATAAGGAGAATTATTTTATCCGATATGCATACGGAAAATATCATAAAAATCCCCTGACGACCGATCTTTCAGAGATCATACTTTACGTTTATATAAATATCATTGATTGCAATAGGGGTTGGACCTTCCATTTTAATAATTTCTCCAAACTCCTTAACGGCTTTTAGTCATGTTTTCGGTTGTCGTGTTTCATAATATTTTATGCAGTGTAAACGCATGCCATTACTTCTAAATATTGATATTCAGATGGTTATCGAATTTCATATACTTTTTGATTTAGATGTCGAATTTATTGTAGGGAATATACATTTATTACAATTATTACAATAGGGGTTAAGTAAAATGTTATTACAATTATTACATTTATTACAATAGGGGTTGATATTACAATAGGAGTTGACTGGAATTTTATTACAATTATTACATTTATTACAATAGGGGGTGTTATTACAATAGGGGTTGTAACAGGGCCCATAACCTTAGTATTACATACTTTTAGTCCATTTGCGTACGGAGAGTGGTCATTTTGGAAATTCGATCTCGACAATCATCATATAGTTTAAAATCGGATCACAATTATGACCTCTAGAGAGATTACAAGCTACAAACGCGATTTTTCGAACAACCAGAGGCTATAATCCAGGATGTGGCGGTTTGAAATGCGCGAAGATCGAAATGAACCGAGGTCTTTAAGTTATAAATATACTCCCCAGTTTCATCAAAATTGGATAAATATTGTGACTTCAAGAATATTACATACTCTTATGATACGTTCACACTGAGCATGGTTCTGATCCGTATTCCGGAATACGTACTCCGGAATACGGTTTCGTTAAGGCGATTTAAAATTGACCCGTTCACAGTACGTAAATTCGCTTCAAATTCGCTTGCTGATCCGGTTCTGGAGCGTTCACACTCAATGCGTAATAACGCCACGGCATCTATCGGATGCGAATTAAACTAATTCGGAGGGTCTCCGACAAATCCAGAATGTCCCGAAGGAGGCCGAGCCGAAAGATCCCGAGAGGGGTAGGTAAAATTATTTTCAAGATGGGTGCGCCCAAGGACATGATGGAGAATGAGAATGACAATTTGCGCGATGTGTACCCTCGTTTTATATATTTGTTCGTGTTTTTCATGCAAATAATCGGCGCCGTAGATCAAATAATCCGCAAATTTCTCTGACATTTATGTCAACACGTTTTCCCTACGATGTAAAACGGAAGTGCCGCATGCCAGGCTACTCCACAAGATGGATTTCTACGGAGTGCGCAATAATTAGCTTGAGTGATTAGGCAGTTCCTGACTGACAGATCGCAGTCCGTGATACTCGAGAACCATACGTCAAACCAAATCAACGTAGTTTCCGGAGTACCACAAGCTACCATCATGGGCCCGTTACTTTTCCTAGCATATATCAACTATCTCCCAGAAGTAACATCCTCCGACGCCAGATTGTTCGCTGACGACTGTCTACTCTTCCGTCGCATCCGCAACAATAAAATGCTGCAGCCCCCCAGAAAGACTTAACATCATTGGAAGATTAAGAGAAGAAGTGGCAGATGAGTTTCCACCCAGAAAAATGCACAGTCATTCGAGTCCCAGGAGAGCGTCAAATTCATCAGATGACATACTCACTACATGGACACTCACTTGGGGTAGTTGAAAGTGGGAAATACCTGGGCCCGATTCCTAGAAAATTCTTAAGCACGTTCTCGACTTTGCATTTAAGTAAACTTAACTTATTTTGTGTTCCCAGAAATTTTTTAAGAACGGCCTTGTGCTTAGATTTTAAGTAGACTTCATTGTAAGCACAAGAACGTTATTATGCGTTCCAAGAAAAAACTTAAGCACAACTCCGTTCTTAAACAGCCAATCTAAGCACCAGTTCCAAGCAAGGTAGCCTATAGGGCTTGCTTACCAACCTTAAGTCTGTTTCTGCTTCAAAAAGATGGCTGACCGTAGACTTATTCGACGGCATTTCCGACACATTTTGATACCAAAGAGACAATTACAAGACAGAGAAAATCCTTCTCCAAAACAAATTAAGAATGCTAATGCTATAGAAAATTTCGCATCTAGGGCCTTATAGGCCTACCCTGAAACCAATTCATTTATTTGCCAATTAGTAAACAATAGGCTATAAACACACAGGCTACTTTAAGATCAGGCGCTCTCACAATTATTCAGTTAGTTTGAATGTGTCTGCGTTTTTTTTTATATATCTTTTGGCACATTTTATAATCATGTGTAGGCCCTATAGGGGACATGGCAAACGCATCCAAATCAACCACAATGAAGCAGACGACAAATTTATGACGTAATTCGCATACCGTACCAAAGTTGTTTTATGACGTTAAAGAGCATCGTAGTCTCAGTGTATGGTAAGCTTTACCAGTCACAATGTGCTTAGACTTGTACTGACCTGTGCTTACGTAAGAATGATCTTGAGAATTTTCTAGGAACAGTATTTTTATAAGATTCTTACGTAAGTAAAAGTGAAGTATGACTGTGCTTACTTTAAGAATTTTCTAGGAACCGGGCCCTGGGATTAACCATCAACAAGGACATGACCTAGACGAAACACATCAACCAAACATCTGGGAAGGCCTCTAAAACGCTTGGCAGGTGCACCACCTCGACTAAAGCCACAGCTTACCCACAGCTTCCAGTTTAATACGTATTAAGCTGTTCACACCGCGGTGACAAAGCGATGTAACTACTTCAAATTAATTAAAGCGGAATGGAATACGCATTAAGAACCGTATTTGTTGATACGGTTTCAATGTGCATTAGCGGGTTCCTAGTGTTAACACCTGAAGCGTATTAAAGCTTCAACGCGCTTTGGGATACGTATTAAAGGCCAGTGTGAACGCAGCATTACACCACTTGCGCATGAGAAGCGGTCATTTTGAACGGTTTTAACAATCGGATAAAAATTGAGACCACGAGCTGAAGACGCGATATTTCGTACAATCTGGGTCATAATCAATGAAGTTATGGTCCAATACATGCCAATTGTGTCCTATTGAGTATACAGAAAGGCGGACGTATAAAAAGTCAGTGCATCACCTTGTTTGTATTTATTATCTAGTTTTTTTTAATATTGTGTTCAAGGTCGATTTTTATCAAGATATGATACCAGATTGTAAAAAAAATATTTTTTCGTCTATAAATTTGCATGTAAATGAAGCTTTTATCAAATATAACCCATGGATTAAAATTTTAAATAAGCATCAAAGGTTATGTGTAAAATACTTGTAATTAAAAACAGTTTACCTTAGATTGTTTCAGGAATCGTTGGAAAGCATGGAGTCGACTAAAGCTGGTTTATATTCATCCTATAAACCACGGTGAGATACTCCTGCTCGTTAAACTTGTGAACAACAATGGTGGAATAGTTCAATATATGAAAGAAAGCAAATACCACCTACATCTTTTAATGACGTATATATTCCTACCAAGAGTAACTGTACTTTTAAAATCTTCAAAACGCTTTGTTTTTGCCGGAAAATAAAAACGCCATCTTAATGAAGTTTGATGTGTAGGTTAGTTTTGTGAAGTGGATATATGTTTAAATTTTAAATTTTAGATCTACCGATAGTGCCAATATGTTAACATAGTCTACTAGGCCGAAATAAGAGTTTTAAAAAAACTAAATTACTAAACAGACCTACTTCCGGCGAATTAAACATTTAATTAGAGCTATCGTTCTCATTTTTTGCATTTGCATCAATCTAAATCAACATATTAATTTTACCTAACGCTGTTTTTAAAACAAATCCATATAGCCTAAGCGACATGACCAATCCAAGGGTCAAATATTCAAAGAAAATTACGGAAAGTCTTACCACATAAACCATGTAGGCCTAGTGATTAAAGGGTCGTATCTAAAATAATACATTTGTATGATCACACAGTGATGCTTTTAAGGCACGGACCAGTCGGTCTTTTTAGATGGCTCCCACACGATGAGTAGCTTAGACATTATTTTGGCGCCCCACCACTCTGCTGCACCCCAACCTTTAAAATCCTACATACGGCCTTGAGTGATTATTGTTGTGTACTAAGTATAGTGTATAATTATTCCCTTGACAGAACTTTACACCTAGAGATGGCATATTAGTGAGTGGAGTAAAGCCAGTTGCATAGTGTGAAGTTGACATCAGTCTATTTACGCTTGTAAAATTTCATTTAGAATTTAAACTTCTGGCAGAGATTCGAAATGTAAACGAAAATTACACAAATCAATGTTTACGCACAAATACAATTCCTCCTTTTTTTTTAAAATATCAATTGGGCATTCATCTATTTATTGAATTGACTAATTCACTCATCAGATCTTAGAATCGAAGAAAAAGGACGAATCTATTTTGAAGTCTGTTTACAAAAGGTCTAAAGGTAGACAAAGTGTGTAGCTATCTATTGCTAGTCTATGTAACTCAACATTTGTATTGATTTATTTATTTCTTGAATCTTTACTACGTTGTTACGTTACCTACAAAGAGACAGTATTGTATTTTTACACAGGGGAACATAACATCTACAATAAACACGTACAATAGTTCTATGGACGAGGGACGGGCTATGACGCAGTCGCAGCCATTTTGAATATTTGAGGTCTTATTAAAATTGAAATCCTACAAATCATTGCACAATCGAAGGGCGTCGCCCCTAAAACAACCATAACAAGATGCATAGATTCTGAAGACAACCAATTTCTGGTTCACAAAGTGGAACGTAATGTTTTATTCAAGTGAAAAGTGATATGGGGTGTTTATAGGGAGTACGCCTGTCCAACCTCGTGGGTTTTCTCCGGGTTCCTTCCACTTCTAAAGACGCGAGCGGAATATTGAAATAAAATTAAACCATGTTAGTATCTAAATGATCCATTTTTTTGTCGAGTGGACGTTTAATCTCATTTCCCCCCCCCTCTCTCTATCTCCTCTCTCTCCCTTTCACATTTAGAAAGAACAGAAACGAGATCCAGTAGACGTGGTACAAGGGTTAATCAGCGAACTGGATGTATGAGATGTGATGTTGACGTTTGGGAAAGTAGGACGAGGGGAAATGTGTAGGGAGTGAAGTGCCGAGTGGACGTTTAATCTCATTTCTCTCTACCCATCCCCACTCTCTCTCTCCCCTCTCTCCTCTCTCTCCCTTTAACATTTAGAAAGAACAGAAACGAGATCCAGTAGACGTGGTAGAAGGGTTAATCAGCGAACTGGATGTATGAGATGTGTTGTTGACGTTTGGGAAAGTAGGACGAGGGGAAATGTGTAGGGAGTAAAGGGATAGTTAGATGTATTATGAATAGTAAGAGTGACTGTGGTGTTACACTGAAATACTATGCCGCCACCGTAACACCACAGCTTTATGATTTGTTAGACAGGAGTGATGTAATGGGTGTCAACAACTGGGTATGCTGGTACTGTCGCAACGTAGCCGTGAAATATATATTTGGGGGGGGGGGGGAAACGTAAAAATAAACAATGTTGACAGTATGTGCCAGGCATGAGGCTGCGCAAACCGAGCGCCAGCTCGATAGGGAGAGTGTGGGAGGGTCTCCCTCATAATTTTTTTTTTTTAATTTCAGTTTTTTTTAAGCTGTCAAAACACTATTTTGGCATTGTTTGCTGGATTAAACCTAAAAATCACATTAATACAGCTATTGCACGATATTTTAATTTGACGTGTGAAAGGTTATTCGGGGTTAACGACGTATTCAATAACCAATGAAGTCGTGTTGAATCAACCGTGTTTTGATTTATAGACGCTTCGATTGGTGTTTTATCATCTATCCCCGATTGCCCTTTGACATGCAATGGACGTGCGATAGGTCTATACAATGTGTATCATGTTTAAGTCAGCGGGTGCCGTATTCAGACGTTTTTTAATGACTGTTACATAATATGTTAACATAAAAATTGTACACAACACTCGTCCATATTATTGTTTGTGGACGGTTTACTACTCAGTGATAAGCCTGCGCCGCAAAAAGAGGTCTCGCCTTTTACTATTAGTATAATGACTTCCTCATGTGCGGCAGGTTAGTTTGCTTCTAAAAACACTGTTTTCCGTTCCAAATAATACAAACATAATGTTTGTACCAGATGACCATGGTTCTTTTCACCGAGACTAGATAATTTTTCTCGGTGTAAGGATATAGCTATGGATAAGTTCATACAAGGTCAATAAATCCGCGGTCACACTGTTAAGAAAATAAACCCATGGGTTTGTTTACTAGTAAATCGAGCGTGAATCAACTCAGTTTGTACTGAACAATTCGGTTTATAATTAGCGATACACAGGTACAGTGGCAAATGTTCTACTTCACAGACTGTTACCTTTGAACTACCTCCGCACGAAATCCGCGATTATAGTACTTGTAAAAGAAAAAGAAATAGTACATGTGCGCATGCCGTTAAAAGAAAACTAGTCATCTAGTTTGTGTCCAGTGGACGTTAAATCCGACCCCCCTCTCTCTCTCTCCCTTTAACACATAGAGAGAACAGAAACGAGAGTTTCGTTAGGCACCATTTAATTCCGAAAGGATTACTTGTCGTTTCAAATGCTGCAAACTGTGACATAGAAATAGCCTCAAAGTTTAGGACACAGTATATGGTCATCTGGGTCACAGCAGTGGATCATGTAGCAATCGAATTAAAATGGGGTTTTATGTAGACTACTACGTTATTGGTTTTAAAAACAATATTTTATTTCTTAATTTTTGTCACAGATATATTTACTATATATAGATACAATAACAAGCATTGTAGCTTATGTAAAATTTTCATTGAAAAGTTAGACGACTGGATATATTTCACAGGGTGCGAAAAGTAATGATGCCTTATTCATAAGACGATGTCGATGCCAAGGTCATAATATGAACACAAAATTTTTTGGTTGACTTCCTTTCGAAATATAATTTGTTAACTTTGGTAGTGATCTGAGGGGGATTAAAAGTTAGATTGATATGCATCATAGCGACGTACGATTTCAACGTTATTTATATGTACAGGTATATCTTCTTTTATTGGCATTTTGTAACTGAACATATTAACCCAAGGTACAATTTTATGGATACACAATTACTGAATTTGATACTACAGCGTTTTAGACATCTTATTCCGACGTATGATATAATAGTTCCATCATGCTGGCATACGCTGAAGCTGAATGTAAAAATCAAGAGGACGCTCTTTTTCGATACATAAATAAAGTACTTCTAACGCGGTGAACGAATATATAACCCATATTTAACGTATAAGTAATTTATCCTTTCTTCCAGGTTTATACTCTAACAATAGGTTTTATCCTTCAGGACTCACAGCTTATAAGTTATTGATTCCCATACTTTTGTTTCTTTTTCAGTGTTTGTCCAGTTTTTCACAGTCTAATTATACATTTTACATATCTTCGTTATCAGTACTTAACCAGTTTTTGTACACCCTGGAAATATATTTCACAATCCCCTATTTTCAGTTTATTTCCGAATGTTATTAACATGCTACGTTTCAATACACCTACAGCAGCGGCGGCGCCAGCCGGTGCTGAGTGTGGGGGGGGGGGGGTAAAAAGCTAGGGGGTCTGGGGGCCCCCAATTTTTTTTTTAAGCCACGCCCTTTTTGCTAAGGGAAACGCCCTTCTCCAGCTATTGGACACACCCGTTTTAGGTCGAGAAAAGCCCTTACTAACATGTGATGTTGCACTTTAATATAATATAATATAATGCACAAAAAAAGGATCCTACCCCCCCCCCCCCATAAATTTTATGTCATTTTTAGCAAAATTGGGATGGCCATGATTTTCGAAAGTGGGGGGGGGGTACCCATACCCCCCGTGGCTCCGCCACTGACCTACAGGTATCGTTATCAAGCACCACATTTTTGTTAATTAATCATTATTTGCTTGATAACAATACCTGTATGTGTATTGAAACGTAGCATGTTAATAAAATTCAGAAGTAGTATATTATCCAGGGCAAGAACTTTATCGTTGTAAATGAGAGGGATATTCGGTCTCCCGTCCGATCAGGCAGGTTTCCCCCGAGTTCTTCGGTTTCTTCCTACAGTAATGATCGAAATCATTCGCACGATCTGTGCCAAGGGCCAAAATGGAAAAAAAGGCCTCAGGCCTAATTTGCTACCCTTGTAAAATGACGCGATTATCATTATTATTAACCAATGAATGACACGTGAACACAATCACAGTCAGTGTGTTATAGTTGTTCCTGGAACCGCCTGGTGATTTCGAAAAAAAGAGTGGATATTTTCGTGTTCAATATTGCTATAACCTTTGAATGAGATTTAGCGAGTGAACATAATAACATCACACAGTTATATGGATAACGATCACTATTTTATATACGTCGTATGTATATAATATTACAGAGATTGTTATCTTTAGAACTGGGTTGTGTTATATTCAGTATTGCTATTTTAAAATAAAATATCATAGTCACTTTGTTTTTATTCCGCTTGTCAAATATAGGTTGTACTTTTGTATCAATTTCGTCTTAAACAAATATGTAAAGGTTTAAATTGGAGAAAGTTGTTGTTATTAATAATAGCGCTTGTGTATGATGTCTCCTAAATCATAAATAAGCTTACAAACAAATATTTTGACAATATAAAAAAATAATTTTATTTTATGTGAACACGTATTTTAGGCTTTAAGGAATTCTTTATAATAATGCAAAAGTTTTACTAAAAGGTTCAAAACAAGTTACAATGCAAATTTTCATCTATGAAACTATTATTTTGTTATAATAATCGGATTATTAGCTGTATACATTGGATTCAGATTTTACAGATATCCTTTTCTGTTAAATTCTATATTTCTCGTAATTGATTTTGCTAGCTCCAATAATCTCATATACAGCAATAATAAAATCAGAGTAATCGGATTTGAAATATTTTTCTCTTTATCAGTTCAAAGAATTCAGATTTGTTGAAAGACAGATGAATCTAATTTGAGATATTATGTCAATATTTTCTGGTTGTTTTAATGTTGATTTCCTATTGTTGTTTATAACGAAAGATTTCGAATTCTTAAAATCAACAATCCAAATATTAGCGCTTACCATATAAGCTGTATTTGTTTCCTCAAAATTATTTTCCGGTATTTAAGCCTATGGAAATGAAATGAGGTTCAATGTCCTACTGTTTGCACCTAACCTGGGTTAATGGAATAAATGAATGAAATGGGGTTTAACGTCCTACGCTTAAGCACCGTACCTGGGCTAACTGAAGACGGGCATATGCCATACAGTGTGCTATGGGGGGAAATTTCGGATGAATATAAAGCGCTCTAGTCATTCTATGGGCGATCAAAAACCAAAGAATTTCTTATTCTAGATTTAAATAACTGGACAAACACAACTGGTATCGTCACCTGTTATATTTCATCGTATTATTGTGAACCATTCACAAGTGTACGAGCCAGGTGAGTTTATTTGGCGGAGGGGTGGGATGGGAGGGAGAAATGCCTGAAACGCTGACAGCGAAGCGGGTGCGTTTTCCTGGCGATCCGGCCGTGAGTACAACTAGAAAGTAGTAAATTACAGCCCTTATCATGTTTTTGCAGCCGGCGTCTAACTCGGTGTCAACCTGAATTCTAGATATTGAAGGACAGGGGTGGAAATGAAATGGCCAGAAATTTATAAAAATTAGAAGCCCGCAAACACACTTTCCTTTTATTTCAGCTCGTAAAACTTGAAAGTGGTCCAACGTAGCCCTATTTAAATAGATTTTCAATCGAAATCCTCTCAATACCCACCTGACCTCCAATCAACCAATCTATGAGAATGTCGTAGACTCGTAGCTTTCACCAGCATTTTTACCCCCTGAAAAATTGACGAAACAAATAAACACGGAGTAGGGCGACTCGACATAAAACACTGAGTACGGCGAGACGACTTCAATGATTCGACGTCGATCAACACGGAGTATATTATGGATATGAAGCGACTTGACATGTGAGTTGAATGACCGTGTATTTTATTACCGGTACTAACAATATGATAATTATCTGAATTGATGAGAGGTTATTTTTAGCTGTTAATTACTAGCCCTCATGTTTGGTAGATATCCTCCATAGATTAGTGATTTATTTTCGTACCCTTGCCAAACAAAATATATTTATATAACCAAATTCAACCATTTTCACTCACAGACAATACGGATTTAACTCTATTTTAGGTATAGTCAATCTGTATTACGTCCCATATTAACGATCACGAAGGAAAACTATTCAACAATTAGAATAGTAAACCTAATAGGAAGGATTTACAATGTCCTCTCTCTATATTCAGACAGCAGGTTATTCCAATATACCCCAAAGATCAAAGAGATTAACCGTTACAGGTTTATAATTATGCATAAAGCTCCCTTTCAAGTCAAAATTATGTAAAAAGCCATTTTACAAATATTATTAATTAGTTTAATATCTTATTGTTGCCTATTTTGTGCTGACAATCTGATAACGGTCATAAACCGGTTTAGGAAAAAGTCAACATTAAACTGTACATGTGAAATCCGACTTATCTACCTATAATTAACGAAAACGTCCTCTAAACGCAGCAGCGGACCTATAAGTGGGGATATGCCGGGGGCAGGGAGGGATTGGCCCATATGGCGATCGGGCGGTCGCCGAGGGGTCGGTCGGACAAAAAATGAAAAATTCATTTTTATCCAATTCTAAAAAAAACCCTTTTTCTGCTGAACATAATATGGGAGTGGGGGTATTGGACGGGACATGGAGCGATGATCATCATGTTGTATGTGGCCGACGGCTTTAACGTGCCACTGGAGTCTGGAATGGGCTGGAATAATACACTTTCTGGGATGGGTGTGGGCTGGAATTCGGAATCCTGCAATGGGGATTCCGAATTTCATCCGAAAATTTCATCGGACTCACCCGACACTGTCGCCCGCAATTTTACTAATTATTAAGTCACCTTCACCCTGTTTGTGGAATACGCCAGAAACGTCTGCCGATGGCTCGTAACTCCCAAATAAATTCAAAGGCCTCAGCAAGTTTGATCATAGCTGGTATGCTGGCTGACTATGAGTGCGAGACACTTTCCTGAGTTTCCTGAGGCTGGTGGTAAAAAACATTCCTTGACATTTTTATTAACTCGTTATTTTCAGAAGTGAAATTGCAGAATTGGGATGTCGGGAATGGTCTCAATTTGCGGGAAATAGCCTCCCATTTCCAAAAATTCAAAAATGAATTGTGTCCCGTACCCCTTTGCGTGTCCGCTCCCACTCCGTCAAGGCCACCTGTTATACGGCCTTGACCCAGCGAAAGAACGTTATCTCAGTCCCCGTCCCCATAAATCAGATATGCCACCAAATCGCATATTTGGGTTCATTTTTCAACATTTTCCAGAAAGAGAGCCATTGGACCCCCGTCCGCGCTCCGCGGTCAGTATAAGGGGTCGCTCCGACACGGGAACCCGGGCCGGTTCCAGGCCCCAATCCGCCCCTGGCCGGACGTTGGGGGTTCCAAATCTAGGGCGCCATCCACAACCCCAGACCACAATATAATGTCAACAGAATGCTGGCTATAACACCCCGGAAGAACATAGAGATTGTATTGCATCGAATAGTCTAGTCAATTTATAAAGATACATTATGCAAGAGTCAAACCCGATTGTTGCACGTCTTAATTTAGGCTTCAGACGATATAGAAATTATAAATTATGATCTTTATTTAAACAACAAACTCAACTCTGTAGACCCACGGATGGCTTGGCTGCAGCTTGGATTTAAATAGAATGTCACTGATGGATTAAATCATAAATGGCGCCCCATGCAGAGATTATTAACTGTTGCGTTGACGTCAGCATTTAGGTCGAGGCTAAATGATAGAGTGTACTTAGCGAGGCCACTGCTGAGCGATTCCGCATGCAATTAAAAACGTTACTTGATAATCCAGATTATCTAGGTGGAGTTAACGCTTGTCAATCAAACGATCGGCCATGGTGAAGATACATTTGACTACCATTTCTAGTCAAATTTTACAACGATAACTATGTTTAGAATAAAGTAATTTGATTGAAATTTTCAATATAGATGTGCATGTATGCTTCTTTAATCGTCTACTTTTAAACTGTTACAGCAAGAATGGCTAACTCTCTATAAAAATCTCCCAAAATGTATCTTTAAATTTTATACAGTGACACATATAAGTCACAGAAACACAGTGCTATCCAAAGAAATCTACGTCAGTTTGACAAGCGTTTAAATTAGGGGAAATTACAAATAACATAATATACTTTACGTCAAATGACTTGCCGTAATACTGAATTTAATTTATATCTTGAACTGAATCAACCACAAAAAAGTGCAAATTTGTGTTTGACCCAAACCCAACACAGAAACAATCAGTTTGTATTTAAGGATAAGTACATACCGAATGGCACCAAGCGTTGGCGTTTTTCAATAACCATCGATAAGAAGAGGAAGAAAACAAGAGGAAAGGAGTTTGCTAATCAGACAAAATAAAAAAAATCTACTTCTACAACCGTATCTTTCTACCACCATCATCATCCCCTTCAATATATTCATTTTGTTTTAACAATCAATATCCACTCAAAAATGTAGGCAACTTTAAGAACATTAGTACCGGTTGAAATTGAAGACTGCACCAACATTTTATCTAAAATAATAACCAGAGTTCAAGACAATGCAATCTGATTAAACTTAGATCTCCATTCGTTTCATTTTATGGGAGACTTAGCTAGCTCAGTAAGTAAGGTGCTGATTTATTGACTAGGAAAGACAGGGTTCGATCCAAGTGCTGGTCAAGAATGTTACCCAGTTGATCTCTTGTCAGTGGTGCAGTACGGGCGGCATGGTGATTACAGTGTCTAGATGTTCGGATTGGATATATAAACCGATTTTTTTTTTGAAAATTGGCGATCACTAATAGAACCATTTACAGTTGAAATTCAAATGTTATCCGGAAAAAAAATCCGTCAGCACACTGTATGGCATGTGTCCGTCTTCGTTAGCTCGTTTAGTGCAGAAAGGGTGGAGTGTGGTAGTCAAAAGAAACGATTGAAACCAACGCGACTTTTTACTAATACCGACAACCAGGTCCTATATTTATAAAACATTGAAAATAATAGGCATTTGCCATGCAAATTTGGTTTCAAAATAATGACCTCTTTTTAAAGATACATTATGCAAGAGCTAAATCTGATTACTGCAAGTCTTAAATAAGGCTTCGGATGTTAAAGAAATTATAAATTAGATCTTTATTTAAGCAAGCCCAAAATAAACTCTGTAGACCCATTGATGGCTAGGCTACAGCTTAGATTTAAATAGGATTTCACTGATTAATCAAATCAAATATGGCGCACGATGGTGAGATTATTAACTGTTATGTTTACGTCACCAGTTAGATCGAGGCTAAATGATAGAGTGTGCTTAGCGAGGCCGCTGTTTAGTGATATTCCGATGGCATTAAAAACTTTACTTGATAATCGAGATTATGTAGGTGGAGCTAACGCCTGTCAATCAAACGATAGACCAAGGTGAAGACACATTTGGCCCCCATTTCTAGTCAAATATTATAACGCTAAAAACTTTGTACAGAATAAAGTAATTTTCAATATATTCTTCTTTCATCGTCTACTTTGAACTGTTATAGCAAGAATGGTCAACTCTCTATAAATATCTTCTATAATGTATCTTTAATAGTTACTAGCAAAGCAGTAAGATACTATTTTCACTAATTACGTCAGCAATATATAATATTTTCCGGTTAATCGAGCCTATTTAGACAGAGCTTAAGAACAGGTAAGAGATAGTAAAGGTACTTCTAGACATCGGGGACGTTGATAAATCAATCACGAATCCCGATCTTCTAGCTATTATTTAACCAATGACGATAGCCGGCAATATAGGCTAGCGGTTTAAGCCCATATTTTTTCCGATACCCCTACCTATGGTAGAACAAAGGTTTTTTGGTATGGTTGAAAAGGTAATTTTTTCGACATTATGAAATCGGTTCTTGGGCGATTTTCAAAACGGGCTATAATAGTTATTTCTCCTGGTTTCCATAGCAACTGTAAAAAATCATAGATATCAACTGTATGCGTAAAATCCAACTATTTAATCATTAAAAAGCATCGGATAAGTCATATTTTGTGTTTTTTTTCCAGCACACTATGTGATTTAAATTTAAAAATCGCAAATAACACACGCGATATCATTAGGACCAGTAATTGACCCCCTGGCGCTACTAATCTTGTAATTGTTGTTCTTGTAAGTTGCGCTTTTCGAAAGAAAAAGCCCCAGGCTCGGTCAATACATGCATGTACGATTGACATATAACTAGGCATGGTGGTTCCTTGGACAATTGCGCCTCGATTGACGGATTTCGCGTTTCGATATGACGTCACAACTCCAAGATGACGTCATACTCAGGTTCTGGCCCATAGTAGGCTACTATTTGATTATTATATGGTCGCACAAACACATATATTTCTTCTGTGATTGAAATACAGAGTTAAATTTTTTCTGTAACATATGCTCTGCTAATTAAATTCAGTACATGTGATATTTTTCAAATAACGGTGCGCGATTTGAATATCAATTTTCCCATGGCCTAATCCACGCTAATGGGTACTAACATTGATTATTTAACAAAATCAAAAAAATTATCAACGCTAGCTTTTTTCCCAGCTTGTATTCAATCGGATTATAAACAGAACATTTCGCGAGCACGTTAAGATGGCGGCGGACGTCACCCAACAACAATTAGCCTACCGTTGAATACAACTTACAATAAATATGAGCCTGTATTGTGCGCAGATTATGTCGAGCAAAAAAAGTAAAATGTAACATTTGCATGGGATTTTGCAAAATGAAAATATGTCGGCCAATACCATGAATGGCATTTAACATTTTTTTTGACTGAAATTCATTATATTTGTATGTTGCCATTCTTCGGAAAATCGTTTTACACATTCCAACTATAATTATAACAAAGAGATCTTTGATATTCCGGTTGATCCATAGCAAAGATTTAAAGAATTGGTAAGTAACGCAAAACATAAGTTATCCTTACTGGACTGAAGTAGAGGGTGATTACACACACTCGATTTTCAACTGAAGACGAAGTATTGTTATACGACACTGTTGGCTGATATCTGTTCGAAAAAAAACTATTCTTTAAAGGAATTGACTGTCATGAGGTAATAGAAGCCGATAAAAATAGAAACGGTTTTGAATAATTCTCTCTTAATCGTGTTAATGTAATTGTTTCCTGCTGTAGTTTAGATCCTGTTTAATTTATTTAGCTGTTTTATTTTATTTTTTACAAAACTGATGTTCTGTTACCACTATTAATAGTGTTACAGTATCTGTTATTGAATTCGCGTGCCCATATAAGTATTGGCGCCACATAAAGCCAGGTGACATTGGTTGGGCAAATGGGCACCAAAGCAATGTCAATTGGTTAATAGGGGGGCCATAATAACATGATTTATAGGGCGCCTTATAATAACAATATGTGATTGTTGGAACGCACATTATGCATAATGCCGAGTAAGATTGGTTGGAGCGCCAAAAACGACATGATTGGTATGGTGCCTCATTGCGGAGGGATGTCCATAATACCGAGATTGGTGGATTGCCCTCGACGACATCATATGAACGCCCATAATAATATAATTGGCGGGGCGCCGACAATGAGATTGGTTAGATACCCCCGAATGAATTAATCGCCCAAAACAGCGTGATAATCTTCAAAATGTGTATGGTGCCTCACCCCGGAGGGGCGCCCACAATGCCGAGATTGGTGGGTCGCCCAAGACGACACTATGAGCGCCCATAATATAATTAGCGGGGCACCCACAATGCTTAGGTGCCGATTGCGAACTTTTCGGTATTATAGGTATGTTAAAGTCGTATTCCTTCCTTCAAATTTTTATAAGGTTCATATCAAATTCATATTGAAATTGTACGTCATTTTTTCCAAAATTTTCTGGGGCAGGCATGTCCACGATACCGTTCGCCGTGGACGGTTAAGTGTAGGTACATTGGCGCCCCCAGAAGCCCCATCGGCTAGCTACGGGCCAGGTTAACCAACATAATATCAAACAAGAAGGTGTACTAAAATTTTGGATAACAGCTAATATGTTCCGGTCGCATAATATCTCCAAATGCGTGGATAAGGCGCTGGTTCGCCTGATTTCCCCTTGTCAGTGATGCAGAAGGAGGGCCTGACAAAGACAGTTGCCTAGTCGTTTGGATGGGACGAAAAACCGAGGTCCCGTGTACGAATTGAAGTGCACGTAAAAGATCCCCTGGCAGTTGGTATTCGATATAAGACTAGGCCGTAGCGCCGCTGCCGGGCAAAATTTCCCTCATAGGACACTGTATGGCGTATGCCCGTCTTCCATTAGCCCAGGTTAGGTGCATAATAGTAGGACGTTAAACCCCATTTCATTTCTCCAAATGCACCGTGACTTTGCATGCTCTTGGTCATAATTATGCCGAAGTCAAACACTTCCTATCGCCACTATATATCATAGTGGGGCGGATATGTGAAATGGGCGTGCACTTCCGGAAAGAAACATGAAAATTGGGCCATAGGGGTTTTGGGGTATGCTCATTTCAAAAATCACGGGAACCACGACGTCACTCCAGCCGTTCCTGCCAAAAATGGGGAAATTCAAAATGGCATCCATAAAACACGTTCTCGTTCATAAAATGTCTGTAAGTGCCCCGATTTCAATGATATTGATGTCTATACCTATGTTATGCAGGTCCGGGAACCAATTAGGATACATATCAAGACTCATAACGTACACCTTAATGTTAAAAATGGGCCAAAAATGTCATTACCCAAAATGTCAAATTGTTGCATAGGGGCAGACTGATTACCATCTTAGTAATGCAGTAAACACACACGAAGACTCATAGCGTTTTCTATAAATTATCACCTTCTCCTTCGCTAAACGGATATCAAGAATTCACCATGTTCCATTTCAGTGTAAACTAGCTATTACTCATCGAAAAAAAAACAGGCCACATCTCATGTCAATCACCATGTTATATATGATCACGATAGTGTTGTAAAAATATTAATGAAACGTCTGAGCTTTCTTCGTCGATATATTCAGTGAAATAAAATAAACCAAGTACGAACAATCCAAACCATTAAGCAAAATTCGAAGAGCTAAGAAAACGGTACAGGCAAAATAGTGTAATCTGGCAAAATAGAGTAATCAGCAAATACATTTAACAAGGTATAAGTATCGTTCACCTACCATGTCCAACATACTTAAACTCGCTCCTAGGACATGTGCTACAATTACATATGTTCAGTCGACCAACTGGGACATTTGTGTTCTGTTACTGTGTCAAGAACATGGTGGAACACTCATAAACCCACCAGCAACAGGTTTCTCGTCTCTTGCCACTAATTTACCTGCGTTTCGCGATTAGATGATGGTGATTCCATAGAAAAAACAATGTTACGGCATAAAAGTAGATGGCATAAAAGTTGTTACGTCCTGTTTAATGCAGCAAAAGTGGAGAGAGCCAGGAAGTTGCAAGAAAAAAATTGCATGAACGCGACCAAATCACCACATAAACAAATACCTTCGTAGTTCAACCACTTCAGGATGTCCCATGGATACAGACGAGCTAAATCAGCCAGCTTGTCTTTTCTGTGATGGACCCACAGGAGATTTTCACAAAGCAGAAACGATGTCCTTTAATGCCCGTGTCAGAAAAATCGCTACAGAATTCAAAGACACAAAGGTGCTTGCCAAATTATCAGCAGGAGATATGAAGAACCAATAATACTGATAAGCAACTGATGACATACTTATCATTTTTCTATTTTTCTATATTATTTTGTGTGTAATTATAGTGTTCTTCCTATATTCTATTTGTACAACGTATATGTTTTGTAGTTTAGGAGTGACTCCCAAAAGTTCTCACTTTTAAATGCTATTATATTGCTTTTCGAGTGATGTTACATGTGCATTTATATATGTCTTTGTAGCTTAGGAGGGACTTATGGAATATTAGTTTGTTTGCAAACTAAATAAGTTGCCTCATTAAATAATGTTATTGTTATTATTATTATTGTTATTATTATTATTATTATTATTATTATTATTATTGTAATTGAAGCCCTTTCTAGTTTTGATAGTTGTTCCTCAACAATAATGATACTAAGATGGTAATCAGTCTGCCCCTATGCAACAATTAGACATTCTGAGGTAATAACATTTTTGGGCCTTTTTTACCATTTTTAAGATTAAGGTGTACGTTATGAGTCTTGATATGTATCTTAATAGTTTCCTGGACCTCCAGAACATAGGTATAGACATCAAGATCATCGAAATCGGGGCACTTACAGACATTTTATAGACAAGAACGTGTTTAATGGATGCCATTTTGAATTTCTCCATTTTGGGCGGGAACGGCTGGAGTGACGTCGTGGTTCCCGCGATTTTGAAATCAGCATACCCAAAACCCCCCTAGGCCAAATTTTCATGCTTCTTTCCGGAAACGCACAACTCGACCAAAACATGTTACATATCCGCCCCACTATCATGCAAACAATTAAATATAGAAGACCCGTTACTTCCGAGGGGCCTGCTATGAGAGATTCGGTCACTGACACTTTTGATTCAATTGAAGAGACTCTTTAATAGTATAAAATAATACATATTCCATGACTGTCGTTCTTTATCAACGCAATGGTCTGACCACCTTTAAAAGTAATACATGTATACCAAGATGTTCGAGCAAAACCCGAGGTAATTAATATGTATCATGATTCGGAGAGATATTAAAACCGTTTGAACGCCCAAAACCACTAGGAAGCGTACACGAGGTGTTTGCTGCATGCAGTTAACACTGTGAATAACCACCTGTCTCGTGTAATAATTAGAAGCGATGATACAGGAAGCGCATTATGGTACACGATTCGTGTACCAATGTTAAAAAAAAAATATCTTAAATATCGGATGACAGAAGCTCATCTTTTCCCGGTAAGTTTACATCATCAGTGTTGATTTAAATTGACCAATAATTCGTATTTTCGATGTCGATGATTTTTGAGGATTTTGAGTAACGGACTTAGGTCTTTTAAGACGAAAAATGTCTACTTTATTGTTAATCATGAACGTCGAGCAACCATCATTATGACGTCAGGATTTGAGTCAAAACTCAGAGCTATGTTGTTAGTGCTATTACATGTCAAATGTTGCAAATGTTGAATGTACAATGTCAAATGTAAAACATCTTACATCGTGTAAATATTGACATCTACTTTTTGTCATTTAACATTTCACATTAGACTTTTCACAACAAGCCTAAGTCCATCTACCCGGAGGTTTAAACTCTGACACCTTCTCATTTGATTAGGTATTGTAATCTTCAACATAATATGTCTTTTGTATCGAAACACAACACATGTAATGAGGTCAGTCTTTGCAAATTAGTTCACACGGCACCAATTTTAATCACGTGAGATCTCGCGTGAAGAACATATGGCAGTCAAGCATGGAATCAATGGCGTATGCAATGAGGTATAAATATTTATACTACTGATATCCCGCACATCTCATCCCGGTGTGACAGTGTGAGATGGTTCCTGGTGTGTGTAGGAGTCGGTTTACACCGTTATGGACACGGTGTGCACTGATTCCCTGTGATAGGGATTTCACCTAAGATTTTCTTATGGCCAACTAGGTTTCTACACTATTATTTACTAATATTAGATTTTACAGTAGGAGATGATGTTGAGATTGGTTTTTTGGCTACAAAGTAGACATACACATTGACTAAGGCGCGGATTCACCAATAAAGTGAGCCGTAGCAATTCGCATTTAAGGAATATCTCCGGTCACGTGATGTCAGAGCGATACTTACCCAGGAGCATCTCTCGTATATAAACGGTAAACTCGCTTACATTTCGAATCTTTGCAGATACTGAGATTGATATTAAAATATCACAACACACTTGCTAGTAATCCATTTTAATAAAATAGTGATTCAGAATCGTAGATTGAACTGTGGGCTAACGTCAGCCGCTTGCTGTAAGATTCCACGCTAGTCACGTGACCTGAAACACCTAATGAGTAATAAAACAAATATGCTATATTGTGAAGTTGTAAAAAATCTAATAAGAAGTACACAATTAAAATAATAATGATATAGAGAAATCCCAATTATATATTCAAGATGACTTTTGGCTAAACACCCAATCTGATTAAAACACAGATCCAATTTCGTTTCGTTTTTTATAGTTCAAAATTTCGTTTTACTTTTTACTACACTCTAGGATCTGGGAGGATTGTTATTTAACTCGCGTTCAGCTTGAAATGAGGGGTCAGCCAATCAAATTGTCTGTCGAATCGAGAGTTTGAACTCTCTTGCACGGAACTGTGGGTAGACATGAACTCAGACAGAAATCAAAACAAAGCAAAAGTATAGCCACTCGCAACACCGATTCTGATTGGTTAATCGAATGACTGACCTTATAGGGTCAAGTGTCATAGAACGTGACCTCCCACTGTTAGTTGTTAGATCTACATGAGCGAGGCCATCGAAAGTATAAAAAAACGAAACGAAATATAGATCTGTATTTTAATTAGATTGGCTAAACACCTAGCCAAAACCTACAACACGGATATGTTAAAGAAGTGCCATTAAAACAAAATTAAATAATGATCACATTTTAGTCTCCATATGATCGCCCCGAGTAGTTTTTAAATCTTTCTTAAAAACTCCAAAAAATCTCACTTCCCATAGCCAAGAATGCTTGGCCCAAGTCCCGAATCTACCAAATACAGTTTGAAGAAGAGTAGGCGAGACCTCTGTGATATACAATAAGAATGTGTTTTATTTAAACAGGCTTCCACCATATGCCTCCAACTTTTTCTAGGGAGACATAGTGTCACAAACTATGTCATTTAGGGACAAACATATGGTACAATTTTATTTTATATTGGCTTGCCCGTAGGATTCTTTAGAAATAGAAGAAAACTGGAAGACACGAATATGAACCACGAGGTTGGGCTGGCAACCCCACTCCTGGTCCCATACAAGCTTGCGTGCCAGTGGGCCCAATGACAAACCCTATGGTCTAAAGAACACACATTAGACCAATCGACAACCCCCCCCCCCCCGAAAATATAAACTGAACATTATATAAAATGATAGTTGTATCGGTCTGTTATCCGTAAACACAGGTTTTTATCATTTTTATAAATACATGATCAAAACAAGACTATTTCACAATCCGTGCATTAAACATTCTGGAAATTACAGGATGTTATGTTATAAACACGTCAAAATATTAAAAACTGGAATTTTGTTTTGTGCTGGGACGGTAAAAACGAAAACAAAATCTCAAATCTAATCACTTATTTATTTGCAAACGATATAACAAGAAAAATAAAGTATCGAGGGCTGAAAGCCAGAAGTGTCTATCTCCAAAATTGCCAAAAATGAGCTAAAGACACCAAACAGTTCGAAATTTCGTGAAGTTTCTCAGCAAAAATTATCTAAGTCCTATCTTTATAAATAATGACGCAACAAAGAAGTCGCATATTGTTAAGTACAGAACAACTAATTTTTTTTCAAGCAAAAAAACATATCTCCAGATAGAGAGTTCTTGCTGTCATTTTATTTGGCTACATGATATGTATTACATATGCAACTTAATGCAAGATATGTATATATCCCACTTGTCCACTTCTTGCTGATAAAACACTGCCGAAACTGCCTTGTTAATGTACCAGAACAGGATATCTCCAATGTTGACTTCCCTTATTGGGTGAATTTATATCAACCAGAAGTGTCTATAATCCATTATTATGAAATAAATTGAAAACTACTGCAATAAGCCTATTGATCATTCAGCATTTGTTTTCAACTATTAATACACACGTAATTACCAAAAATCATTTAAATTCAACAAAAACCTGATTTTTAAAATTTAGTCAAACTTTAAATCTTCATTTTCTCAAAACGTCAATTTTGGAGATAGGCAGTTCTGGCTTTCAGCCCTCGGTATATTGTTTATATTAGAAACGTCAGGCAATCCGCTCTTCTTGCATGAACTGCTTGAGATCAGCGCTGATTGGACATTGCGTCATTAGTGAACAGACTGGCGTATCATATAAATATATATTTATACATTTCTATTATATGTAGTTAAAATATATTCGTCACTGATTCTCACGTAAAAAAAATAGGTGCCGTGTGAACTAATTTGCATAAAGCCTAATTTCATTACTTGTTCTGTGTTACGATAGACAGGACATATGTTGAAGGTTACAATACATAGTACGAGCGTCAAATGAAGAGATGCCAGAGCTCAAAATTTAAAGTTCTGTGTAGATGGAGTTTAGCGTGTTGTGTTAATTTGGAAAAATCTAATATGAAATATTTATTGACAAAAAGCTGATGTCAATTTACACGATGTATTTGACAGTATTACAGGATTTTAAAATTTTAACGTAGTCCTATCTACACCTAACAACATTCAACATTTGCAACATTGGAAATATAATAGTACCAACAACATAGCACTGAATCAAATTCCCGTCATAATGAGCGGGATCAGTATGTTGACACAAACGATCCGCTTTTCGTCAGGTTGAATGGCAATCTGAACGACAGACTTACCCTACCTGCAGACCAGTGACTCTGACACAGTGGACATCAATGATATCTACATGACGTTATCTAAACGTCACAGGTCGCGAGGTCAACGCACAGAAGTCAGTTTGTAAACAAACAAACGAAAGTACAATGACTTCGACGAACAGAAAACCTGCGTCGTATCAGGGTTGTCTGTGCAACAACACGGACACAACTCGAGATTGAATAATAATCCCCGGAAGAAAATGGGATTCTAACAGATTTAGCAAGTTTAAACGGACATTTGACACACGCGGGGGCCGCACTATTGGCACTATTTTTTGCTTCGTTCGGGTCTATTTCACGAATACACAATGAATTCTGCTAATGTATTTTAGCGTGGGGATTGACTAATAGTTATTTATTTCAGTTCTAAACAAAAATTTAAAACTTTAACGTAATTTTGAAAAATAGCCAGATTCTGGCTGGAATTACTGAGCAAAATGAACATTCACTGAATACGTGCGAAAAAAAAGCCAGCTACCATAAATTTCGTCACACTAGTTACGTACGGTTGAATGGTAGCCTATAACAGAAGGTCAAAATTGAAAACATCATCGAACGTGATATAGTTTGCAAATACTGTTTTCAATATAAGTTAAAGAGCATTTGTTCATTTTTTCAAAGACACGTGCAGGATTTGGAGAATTTTATTTTATTTTTATTTTACAGTTAAGCCAATTAGTATTTATATAATGTTGATCTATAGTCTTTTCATTTCTAAAAAAAATGTGTCTTTATATCATACGAACGACTAGCCACTGTAGAAATATACAATGTCTAGTCGTTCGGGTCGGGCAGAAAACCCTGGCAGCTGTAATTCGCAATAAAAGTAGACCGTGGCGCCGCTGTCCGGGCTAAATTTCGCCCAAGGCAATGGCACACTGTAAGTTCGTCTTCATTAGCATGGATGGTGTAGAAAATTAGGAAGATAAACCGCTATCTATATGAATTTTCGTATTGCTTTATGCAACTTAAATAACATATATTTTTTTTAAAAATACCATAAAGTTAGTCTGGTCGGTGTATTGAAGGAATCAGAAATAAAAACTTCATTGCTTTCCACCTGAATAGTTGATCCCAGTCTCCTTTAAAGTCCTTTTCATCCCTACAATATGGAATTTCTAAATTTATATCTTTGAACCATATGAAGAAAAAGAAAAGGTTATCATTTTTATAGAATAAAAAAAACCTCTTTAAATCCTTCACTTGTCTTCAAGAATTTTTTCTAAATAAATGAGGGGGGTTGGGATGGCCTAGTGGTCTAGAGTGCCGCGCTTCGACCTCTAGCTGGCCGGTCACCTCTGGCTTGCGGCCCTAGTGTGAGCGTATGTGACGACACCAAACCACTTCATAATGATGGTTGCTAGGCAGAAGTGTAACAATTCTAAACGTGTAAAGCATCAATGAAGAAGACGTTTTTAGTCTAAACAATAGAAATGAGATGAAATAAAATTAAAATTTTCACTGAACAAATAAAGAAGTTGAATTATACATTGTCTTAATTTAAAAATTACACAAATAGAAGTTAGAAATACATGAATAGAAGTTAAAAATTACATGAACAGCAGTTAGAAATTAGACGATAGCACGTTAGAATTTTGAATCTAATATACCGCTATAGTATACCACTACATATCAATATATGGATTTGGCCAGAGTAGTGGCCTCCCGGACAAATATTTAGAAATACTGTACTGGTATCATCACCCGGTAATCTGAGCATCGGATTCGATCTGTTATAAATATACATGTACACATGACAAGGAATAGAAAAAACCCAGGTAAAAAAAACATAAAGTTCCGTTCTCGACAACTATTCAATACTTTATGAAAAGATAAGATCTTCTAGTAAAATGCCTTTTGAAAATGAGCATCTTTCAAATAATGTTTTTTGATGAACAATCTCAAAATAGATTATTAACTTGATACATATACAGTTAAGCACTAAAGCCACGCCTGTATTTATATTTAAAACATGTTGTGATGTCATAAAGCACTCCTATTGTCTGCAAATTGCGTAAAATTAATTGCTCATTGACGAATATTGGTAAAACTTCCCTATAAAACAAAGGACAAATACAGATATTATTTGGATACAACAGATAGTAACTTATATAACAACTCAGCGCCACATATATATCATTTAATCTGATTGGATCCTTGCAGTTAGAATATCTATATATACAACTGGTGGTAGTTTTTTCTTTGATGTCATGACGTTATCATAGGTTAATATCCTATAAATATCTGTATATTATGATTGTGTTTCTTAATTCAATGTTAAATAATCAATTTAGTACATTTTGGGCTGAAATAAAATACTGAATAAAAAATTAGATAATGACTGTAAAATACAGTAAAATACAAATAATAGTGTCTTCTGGGTCGAAAAAACGTCCACCATGTATTCATCTATGAATATAACATGTATTCAATTACTTTATAATTTTGAGGGTGGTTGGGTGGTCGAATGGTTAGCACATGCGTGTTGTATCATAATGCCTCTCATTGAGTCAACTGGCGTGGTTTCGAATCCCCGGTTGTACGTGACAGGGAGTATGGTTGCCTGTCAACATCGTGGGTTTTCTCCGGGTCCTCCGTTTTCCCCCAACTGCTAAAGATCCCTACGCACATTATAAAAGCCTTCAAAGAAGAAAAGAAACCAGAAAATAAAGTGAAAAACCCCAGGCAACTGATGTCTTAAATATAATTCTTTCTGGAATCAGTAAACTTATATATCTGTGTTTTAGAAAGTTGTTTCAAATTAATTTAAATTTTGTTGAACATCCAGCATAGATATTGTTTTTAAAAATTTGATTTTTTAAAAAAATCACTATTATCCTAAATAAAGTTTCATAACCCTTAATAATTATCTGTAAACAATAGTTTTTTTTTAAAGGCATGATGTTGACCTTCAAAGCGTTTGACCTAGATCTTCACCGGTGAAGAAATTAATTGGTCTATTGCGTGGAAAAACACATTAGTCCAGTTGGATCAAAGGGCATTAATAAATTCCTACATGTAATTTTACACGTTCTGTTTAAAAGATTAACAAGAAATTTTACAGGTAATAGGTTTATACCTTTTAAGAAAGTAATGTTTATTCCAAACTAGCTTCACGGTGTGGGTGAAGGACTACAAATAAGTTATATTAGCCGCTCTCAATCAATCAAACGTGTGTGTGAGAGAGAGAGAGCAATGGGGTTTAACGTCCACTCGACACAAACTAGGTCATTTTAGGACTCACGTATGGTTTTCAATTTTTATTTCAATAATTAGCTTGCGCGTAGGGGTTTTTAGCAGTGGGGGGATCCCACGAGGTTGAGAAGGCGCCCCTATCTCCATGTCACATACGCTCACAGTAGGGCTGGAAATCACTGCCGCAAGCCAGAGGTGACCGACCAGCTAGAGGTCGAAGCGCGACACTCTAGACTACTAGGCCATCCCAACCCCCGTATTTTGTCTATCAATAGTTCATTGGCCAATCGCGCTATTTTACCGAGATTTCGCCTATAGATTGGATGCAGCTATGGCGGGTGTGGCATGCCAGCAGGGTAAGCTTACTCTTCCGGGCACCTGTTAACACTGTTTGTCGTGTATTTTGTACGCAGTGAACAGTCCATATTCTGATTACACTATTTTGCCAGATATACACTATTTTTCCTATACAGTTTTTTTAGGACTTCGAATTTTGTCTAATGGTTTGGATCGTTCGTACTTTTTTTTAATTTCTACCACGGGGTGGGTTACTCTGCTTGTGGATGTTTTATGTTCCCGAGGTTACCTGAAACCCAGTAGCCTTATAGTTACATGTTAAGTGCAAATAACCAAAATATACGGCTGGGAGGCAGTTTCAGGGTAAAAGACTGCTACGATACCCCAAAGGGCACGGGTGTAAGAGTATGGGAGATATCCTTCGTTCAGGTGCTTGTAATGTTTTAAATTCCTCGTATACTTCATTAATCTCAACTCAACCATGTTCTGTCAAACTAACTGATATTTTGCATTTTCCACCAGATAAATATAATTGTTATATTTCTCAATGTATGTCTAATAATTGTAAAACCTGTCCTATTTGAATAGTAATAATTCTTTTACAAGTACTTTAACTAATAAAACATATTTTACACGAGGGTTTGAGAAACTAAATTGTAAAACATCCAAAAGTATGTACGGTATAGAATGTACACTCTGCGGACTGGTTTATGTTGGCGAAACTAAAGGACTTTACATTTACGGTCATCGTCACAATATAAACATCACTATAAACCTACGAATGCCTCTTTCGGAATTTTTGTCCAAACGACGTAAAAAATGACTCGTTGTCTGCAGTTCCAAAACGAGTTTTTTTTTAAATTGCTCTGTTTTTGGTTCAGAACGTGGCTGGGTAAAATGCCTCGTTTACTAAACGTGTTTTTTTTTTCAAGATAGTTACTAGCGGTATTTGCTGTCAGCGAATTTGTAAAAATTAAAATTTATGTTATTTAATACGAAAAAGATAGTAAGCTAATACTGCCAGACAGGATACGCCCACATTTTCGAGAGATGGATAGAGAACAAACAATACCGAAAGTGATTTTTCCTACAATCAAAAGCCATAATTCATAAAGTTACAATTTGATATGCGCCAATATCGAAAAAAATCAAGATCTTAAGGTTATAAACACGCATTTCAAGGTTCATCAAAATAGAATTAAAATTGTGACCTCTACAGGGTCCACAACTTTGATATACCATATTTTTACACTATTCGCGTACAAACGGCGGCCATTTTGTTTGGCAATTATGGTCTGATTTTCGAGAAATTCGATCTCAGCCTTCCTTAGGATGCAACGGTGAAAGAGTCAAACGTTTTTTTTTTCTAAATCGGATAATAATCGTGACTTCCAGAGAGGGACCATAAGGGCCTTTTCAAGACAATCAGGGGCCATTATCCAGGAAGTTACAATCCAATATGCGCAAATATCAAAAGGAACCAAGATCTTTGGGTTATAACCATGCATTTTAAGTTTCATCAAAATCGAATTAAAATTGTGACCCCTACAGGGTCCACAACCTTGATATACCATATTTTAACAGTATTCGCGTACAGACAGCGGCCATTTTGTATGGCAAATTTGGTCCGATTTTCCCGAAATTGGACTCAACCTTCCTTAGGGTTTAACGGTGATATAATCAAACGGTTTTTGAAATCGGATAATAATTGTGACCTCCAGATGGACAACAAGCTAAAATAGTTCAGAAAATTACGTTCTGATAGGCGCAAATATCGAAAGGAACCAAGATCTTCGGGTTATAACCATGCATATCAAGTTTCATCAAAATCGGTTGAAAATTGTGACCTCTATAGGGTCCACAAGTTAAAATCGTTTTTTTTTCGTACAATCAGGGGCCATAATCCATGAAGTTTTGATTCGATACATGCCAATATCGAAAGCAGCCGAGATCTTTTGGGGATAAACCTATATTTCAAGTTTGAGGTGTGCTTTATTTCCCATTTAATTGACAATTGGTATAAAGCCGACAAATTTATCGCTGTGCGTTTATATGACTTTGCTCCAATAATATTTTATGGGGTTTCAGCAGAAACAGTCATTGCTATGGTCAAATATTTTTTTACAATAAATATTATCTTATAAAAAATAAACTGGCGTATTGGAAATATGTGATGAAAATTAATACTTTTTTGGATTAATAAGAATGGATTATTTGTTGTATTTAGATCAGATAAACACTAATTAGTGTCTGCGATATCAGTTAGGTGGAGGTGTAAAACACACAGCTACCATGATTAATTTACAATCCCAATTTAGCTATTACAACACTACAGTTGTTACTTAACACCTAAACCTAATTGGGCAATAAATTAATCGCTGTGTGTCTTCAATAGTTTCACACCTTCATCAATTGCGTGTATTCTTGTCTTTTCTATTTCTCTGATTATAATATCATAGTTTGGACTTGTTTATTTTCGTATTTGATAACATAAATGCTTGTAAGGGCGCTAACGCTTCAGAGACAGTTATTCGGTAACTGTCCGGGGACCCCGATGCTGAATTCTGATTCTGGGTAAAAGCAAATTATTAGTGTGTGAAATCCTTGAAAAACTTTACATTATATCTGAACACACGTGCGTAGCGAAACTCACTATATGACGTCATCTGTATGCCATTGTGGTGAATTTGCTTGGATTCGTCATGAAGAAACAGCTGGGTGAACCAACTGGGCCACATTTATCACCAACATGAAGAGACTGTTTTCTGCTTATATAGAAAAGCGACTAGAAGACAATGATTTGCGTAAAATGCTGCAGTGTTAGATCCACGAATGAACGAGATGCCCTCTGTTTCGGATGCAGCTCGGGAGAGTTCTTGTGTACCCATTGGCAGCTTACGTAAAAAAAATCAACTGGCAATTGCAAAAACAAAAATATTTTTTTGTGCGTTGTTCGCGAGTCAACAGAGATTTGACGTAATTAATAATTGATTAGGGATTATAATAAATTGAAAATAAACCACTTCCAATATATTGAAAATATTCGAATATTAGTCGACCAATTTCAAGACCCGTCGAATATTCGAATAGTATTAGTGTTCAAATATCCGAACACTAATTTTTACCAAGCCTCGTTCTGAACAAAATACCTCGTTCCAAAAAAGGGCAATTTAAAAATCCTCGTTTTGGAACTGCAGACAACGAGGCATTTTTTTAACTCGTTTGGACAGATATGCCGAACGAGGCATTCTGAGGTTTATAGTGCAAAATGACTAGTCATCAACATCCCGCGCCCTTGTACATGTTTGGAAAAATAAGGAAAAATAACTTGTTTGTGCTATTGGTAATCAATATAAAAATGTATCAGATTTCGCAAACGGTGTTACTGGTCCTAAAAGTTTTGCCCTGTTTAGCAGAGCATGTCGGGGGTACACCATCAGTTGTGGCCAGAGTCTAAATCTTTAGACAAATTTCATATTCCGACACATGTAATATTATTCACATAATTTCATACTCTGATCATAGTAGTTCGGCAAAGGCAGGGTCGCTACTCCATGCAAGGTTTGCACAACAACCTTTCCTACCTCAATCAGAAAATAAAATACTATATATAATAGGTTAAAGATTTTTTGAACAGATAATAAAATATGCTCCAGAAACAAAATCAGGACGGAAGGCTGGATTTCAAAAAATAAAATGATGGGTTGGTGAATGTAAAATTATTTTAAAGGTATCTTGAACTTTCAAATGTGTTTATGAGATATGCTCCGGAAACAAAATTGTAAACAAAACTGGTAGACCAAAAACTAAGTAAAATTTGTTTCCATGGAAACACAAAAAATATAAATCCCAAAAATTCCTAAATAGCAAAACACATAACTACTGGGTTGATGTCTGTACAAAGTTTTAAAAAGATATCTTGAAAGGTTTATGAGATATGCTTCGAAAACAAAATTATACCCAAAAAACTAAGTCAAATTTGTTTCCATAAAAATCCCAGAAATTTCTAAATAGCAAATGGCACAACCACTGTAATGGGTAGATGTCTGTACAAAGTTTGAAAAATGTATCTTGAATGGTTTATGAGATATGCGTCGGAAACAAAATTATACACAAAAAACTAAGTCAAATTTGTTTCCATGCAAACACAAAAATTATAAATACCAGAAATTCCTTAATAGCAAAAGGCACAACTACTGTAATAGGTTGATGTGTGTGCAAAGTTTCAGAAATATGTCTTGCACGGTTTATGAGATATGCTCCGGATTCAAAATTGTACACCAAAAACTAAGTCAAATTTGTTTCCATGGAAACACAAAAAATATAATAGGTTTCAGGAAGATATCTTTAACGGTTTGTGAGATATTCTCCGTAAACTTCGTTCGGCGCGGGATAATAAGGGTAGTAACCAGATTCTTAATAGACATTTTAACCAACCTGATCACTCTATACAATCAATAAGGGTGTTTATATTAGTGAAAATGTACCACCATACCACCCCCCTGGGGTGTAGGGGTGATAAGCATATACCCTTCGTATGTCCTGCGTGTCGTAAAAGGCGACTAAATGGATCCCTGTAATGGGGCAACGTGTTTGCCGTGCGTTGCGGCCCGTGTCGGTGGAGACTGGAATCCTGGTAATTGAGTGGAGATTGGGCTTGCGAGCCCCTTCTCTGCAACACATTGCTTCGGCCCACAATTCATCTAGACGGGAGGTCAGAGTGACCCACTCTGATCAATCGGCTTTGGTCGTGTTTAGCTAACGAGTAGGCGCATCTTTTCCATTATTCTGTAATATATTTTTGTTGCAGTTCTACCTCTGTGTCGTACGTGCCTACTCTAATAGTAAATGCAGGAGGACTGCACTACACGCAAAACAAAAAATCTACAAGATAAACCTGCGGACAAGACAGAAAATAGACATTGCAAAAACCAAACAACTATCAAATCAAGTGAATGGAAGCAACGGCTTGGGTCAACTAGGTAGAGTAAAAATTCTAAATCTTTACTTTGTCTAGGTATATCCCTGTCTGTCCTTGTAAGGCGCATGCGCTGGATATCCGCGCAGTAGCCTGCATGGATATTGCAACCCTTTGGTGGTTGGAGAGCATCCAGGGATGAATCTTTTCAATTAATCAAATGGCTTCTCAAACAAAGAAGACTCGTGCTACAAAACGTATTTCGACCGAGGATTTGGAAGCATTACCAATAAAAACTTACCGAACCTGGCCTAGATGTCTGGTCATACAAAGTACTAACGATATAAATCTTAGTAAAACATCTCCTTTTTTGATTGCTAAAGGTCTTGCTGGCTTAGCTGGTGAGCCTAAAAGCGTCAAGAAAATGAGAAATGGTACTTTGTTAGTGGAATGTGCTGAAGAATCACATGCTACATCATTATTAAAATCAAAAACTTTAGCCAACATTTCTATCAAGGTTGCACCGCACAACTCTCTTAATTCTTCGAAAGGTGTTGTACGGTCTCAGGATTTAGAATGAAGCTGTGAGGAAGAGATGCTTGAAAATCTCGCCTCACAAGGTGTTACCTACGTCAAACGTATTTCTATCAGACGTAATGGTATTTTTTATTCAAACAAACACCTATATCCTGACCTTTGATAAACCAGATCTTCCTAGGACGATCAAAGCTGTTTTTCTTTCCATACCAGTTACCCCTTACATCCCAAAAAACAAGTTCAGCAGGTGAAAACAGAAAAAAACATTCCATATCCTGAAGCAAGGAAGCTGGTTGAGGCTGCAACCCCATCATTTGCAATGTCTTTTGCAAGTGCAGTCAAGCCAAAGGCCACTGCCATTGCTTGTCAAACACCTGCTGAATTACCAGCTGATACAGACGATTCCTCGTCACAATCTTAACCCCTTATTCCTCAAAAGCCTGTCATTCCTCCAAAACCTATCAATGCAAATCTCAGCACTCGGACTGTTAATAAGTCTGGGGAATCTGAGATAGAGGAGATTATGCCCCCCACTCCTCAGCCAACTGGTGGAAATCCATCGAAGAACCATAACATCAAGGAACGTTCTGATAAAGGCGTTCCTAGAGGTTCAAAACTAAATACCTTCCGTAGTAGGAAGGGTGACGAGGATCCTGTTGGAACCTATAACAGGTTCGGGATACAGGACAATCTTCCGCAGAGTGAAGTCGCCCTCAACTTGCCTTTGCAGGCAGTTGCAGTGAGGGTGACTCTACATATTCCTATCACACTCTGCTCTGTATATCTACCACCTAGTTTACATCTAATCCTAGAGATCTTGATGACCTTGTTGCACAACTTCCCCTCCCGTTTATACTTACAGGGGATTTCAATGGTCATCATTCACTCTGGGGTAGCCCAGATGATAACAACAGAGGTAAACAAATAGCGGACTTCATTAACATTAATAATTTGTGTTTATTAAATGATGACTCGCCTCCTTATCTACATCCTGCCACAGCTTCTTTTTCTTCCCTTGATCTAACCATTTGCTTCCCGGTCCTGTTTCAGGATTTTACACGGAGAGTGAATGGAGATCTGTGTGGCAGTGACCACTTTCCAATCTTGATAGTAAATAATGGACCCTCTCCGGTTGAAAGGCCACAGAGGTGGAAGTTGCATAAGGCTGATTGGACTCGTTTTGAATCTTTGTGTCTTTTCTCTTTTAAGACGACTAAAGAAACACCCCTCCATGCATTATGTTGCAGCATACCAAATGGTCCGGGCAAAGGCCCGTAGAACCATACGCCAGGCAAAGAAGTCTTCATGGCAGGGTTATGTCTCAAGGATAAATTCCCGTACGACTTCCAGATCGGTATGGGATAGGATTCGTAGGATTAAAGGTAAAAGTAGTGCATTATCAGTTAACCATCTTAATGTTGATAATACCAGCTTAACAACATTTCCTGATATTGCTAATTCTCTGGCCAGTACTTTCTCATTCAATTCATCATCCAATTTCTCCTCTGAAGCCTTTAGAGGCATTAAACAACAACAGGAGAAGAGGCGACTTAGTCCCGCAATGATGAATGCTATAATGATACTTTTTCCATTGCGGAGCTTCGGGATTCGCTAAGGCGAGCCCGGGACACTGCAACTGGTCCAGATGAAATTCACTACCAGATTTTAAAACACTTATCTTTATCAACACTCGTAATTTTATTGGATCTTTTAAACCGGATTTGGGTTGATGGGAGTTTCCCTCCTTCGTGGCATGAAGCCACAATAATTCCTATCCCTAAACCTGGTAAAGATCCTACGAATTCTACCAACTATCGCCCGATCGCTTTAACTAGCTGCATTTGCAAGACCATGGAGAGATTGATCAATCGAAGGCTTGTTTGGTACCTTGAGTCCAACAACCTCATTACAGACCTCCAGTGTGGATTTCGGTCCCAAAGATCACTCTTGATCATCTCGTTAGATTTGAAACGTTTGTCAGGGATGCTTTCATCCAGAAACAACATTTAGTTGCTATATTCTTTAATCTGGAGAAAGCTTATGATACCACATGGAAATATGGTATCATGCGCGACCTGCATAACCTCGGTCTGCGGGGTCGTTTACCTATCTTCATTAAAAAAACTTCTTAGAAGATAGGTCGTTTAAGGTACGTTAGGGATCAATTTTCTCTGACCCTTTTCCTCAGGAAATGGGGGTTCCTCAGGGAAGTATATTATCCGCAACACTTTTTTCTATTAAAATAAATACAATACCGACGTGCCTTAAACGCGGGGTCGATGGCTCTCTTTATGTTGATGACTCTCAGATGTGTTACGGATCGACAAGAATGCAGACAATCGAACGCCAGTTGCAGCTTTGTTTGAATTCTATTCAACGATGGGCACTGACAATGGAAATTATCCCACATATAAAAACACTCTGAAAGCACTCAACATATTGAGAGTCTTATCAAACACTGACTGGGGAGCAGACCGTAAGGTCTTGCTCAGATTATATCGAGCACTTATAAGATCAAAACTCGATTATGGGTGTATTGTGTATGGGTCTGCCCGCGAGTCTTATCTCAAAGAGCTCGACACCATACACAATCAAGGACTTAGAATCAGTTTAGGAGCATTCCGTACATCTTCGTGCTGAGTTTATACGCCGAGGCCTCATTGCACGACAGACGTGATAAACACTTGCACTGCAGTATGCTACAAAAATTGCATCTCTGCCTCATCATATTTCATTTAACACCATATTTAGACCCTATCATGAACATCTATACTTGGTGAAAACTAATGTTGTTCCATCATTTGGTATTCGCATTCAACCCCTTTTGTCTCAGGCTGGTATCACACCTCTGTGGTCTATAACTCTTCCCAAGATCGATCTTGAACTTACAAAAAACAAAAAGAAAGATACTAGTTCCACAGTGTTTCAGTCTCTTTTCAGAGAGTTAAGGTCTAAATATTGTGATTATGCTCCAATTTATACAGATGGTTCCAAAGATGGCGATCGGGTAGCTTCGGCTACTGTCACACCATCGGACACCATTTATGTTCGTCTTCCTCCGGCTGCTTCCATATTTACTGCTGAACTCCAGGCCATCATTCAGGCTTTGGAGTATATCAAATCCTTTTCATGCTTTAAACACATTATATTTACTGATTCTTTGTCCTCTTTACAGGCAATAAACAGCATGCAGCTTATACACCCTTTAGTAGCAGACATTTTTCGTCTGCTATTATCACAAGAATTTGACGGCAAGGACACCGTCCTTTGCTGGCTCCCCAGTCATGTTGATATTAAAGGGAATGATCAAGCAGACTTAGCTGCCAAGTCTGCCTTAGATCTTCCCATATCACAATTTTTATTACCATTTTCAGATTTTAAAACTTCTATCAATGTTTTTATTAATGGCCGCTGGCAACGGTCTTGGGATCTTGCAGGCACAAACAAACTTCATCACATTAAGCCTCTCTTAGGAGACTGGCCCAACTCCTATAGATCTAACAGGAGGGTTGAGGTTGTTTTGTGTCGTTCTCGCATTGGTCATTCTTAAAGCGAGAGCCTCAGCCAGAATGTGAACACTGTCATGTTCCCCTGACAGTTAAGCACATTTTAATTGAGTGCGAGTATCTCAAAAATATAAGGAAAACACACTACCGTTGCCAGACTTTACATAATCTGTTTGCCCAACCGGGTTTATTTAATCAAGTGTTAGACTTTTTTAAAAGAGACAGGATTTTATGATAAATTTTAACTGCATATAGTATCATTTCATTTTTGTATTTTAAATATTGTATGCATAAAGCGATTTATTTACTTTTAATCTTAGTTACTATTGTGATATTGTTTTTATTTATGCATATAAATTTTTGTTGTGATATAATTTAGCCTGTCTCAAAATAATCATCATATATTTGGCACAATATGGCCCGGGTGGTGCTGACGTGCCATAAAACCATATTTCATTTCATTACCACCATACCAAAAACCCTTCGCAGAGACCGAGGGGAATATTGGATACGTACATTAGGTACGGCCACCACTAAGTGGATAAGGCGCTGGTTCGCTAGCCTGGAGGTCGGGTGTTCGATACCAGGGCCCGATTCCTAGAAAATTCTTAAGCACGTTCTTATGCTTAGATTTTAGTCGACTTTGCATTTAAGTAAACTTACCATATTTTGTGTTCCCAGAAAATTCTTAAGAACGGCCTTGTGCTTCGATTTTAAGTAGACTTCACTGTAAGCACAAGAACGTTATTATGCGTTCCAAGAAAAAACTTAAGCACAACTTCGTTCTTAAACATAGCCAGTCTAAGCACAAGTCCCAAGCAAGGTATAGGGCTTGCTTACCAACCTTAAGTCTGTTTCTGCTTCAAAAAGATGGCTGACCGTAGAGTTATTCGACGGCATTTCCGACACCTTTTGATACCAAAGAAATAATTACAAGACAGGGAAAATTCTTCTCAAAAAGAAATTAAGAATGCTATAGAAAATTTTGCATCTAGGGCCTTATAGGCCTACCCTGAAACCAATTTATGTATTTGCCAATTAGTAAACAATAGGCTACAAACACACAGGCTGATCAGGCGCTCTCACAATTATTCAGTTAGTTTGTAGGCCTATGTGTCTGCGTGTTTTTAAAATATATTTTGGCACATTTTATAATTATGAAGGCCTATACAGGGGACATGTCAATCAAAACCAACCACAATGAAGCAGACGACAAATTTATGACGTAATTCGCATACCAAAGTTATTTTAAGACGTTAAAGAGCATCGTAGTCTCAGTGTATGGTAAGCTTTACCAGTCACAATGTGCTTAGACTTGTACTTGACTTGTGCTTACGTAAGAATGGTCTTGAGAATTTTCTAGGGACGGTATTTTTATAAGATTCTTACGTAAGTAAAAGTGAAGTATGACTTTGTGCTTACTTTAAGAATTTTCTAGGAACCGGGCCCTGCATTGGCTGAGAAAGTTCATCTCGATTTTCCGGCGTGATTTCCTCTTGCCAGTGATGCAGAAGGAGGGCCTGACAAGGACAGCTGCCTAGTCGTTCGGTGGGACGAAAAACCGAGGTCCCGTGTACACATTGGAATGCACGTAAAATATCCTTAGCGGTTGGAATTCAATATAAGAGTAGACCGTAGCGCCGCTGCCAGGGAAAGATTTCCCTCATAGCACACTGTATGGCGTATGCCCGTCTCCCATTACCCGAGGTTAGGTGCATAATAGTAGGACGTTAAACCCCATTTCATTCATTCATTCCTTATGGGTGCAATGACAATGTAGCTAGTATTGGAAATCTGTCTAGCTCGGCATGTAGCAATGTTAATGTCATGACGTTATTCCAAAAGTTTCGTCGTCGAAAACGCAGTCATGGACATCGTCGCTACACATCACCCGAGCTCACAGCTCTTTTCTAAAACTGAAATTTGCTTATAAAGGCATTGATGCTATCGGGTTAAGCCAAATATTACACCATAAGCATGTCACAGCACACATCCCTCCTTACTTCATAACTGTTACTGGTCCTAGGATTCCTTACACGTATACTAAACCCATTGCATCCAAAATATGTCATTACAGAAACGCATTATCTAACATCAATGCAAAGGAATTATATGATAACCCTCTACCCTGTTCTTGCTCTAAGTCGTCTTTCATTTACAACCAGCTGGGCATGTAGTCAGTCACTGGTGATTTGAATATAGTCCAGAATAATAATTTACGTGAGATTTTGTCCAAAGGGGCCAAATACCAGAAACCGCAACCATTTTCATGGGATCAAAATTTCAAACTTATTATGGGTACCATAGAGGACTACGCTAGATCATGGGCCAAGAGGGAATATGTTATCTTTGATAATCTCTCAGATTGGACTAAGTCTATTAGTCGTTTACTTCAACGCAGAATTTTTATGCAACGTTTGTTTTTGACACTAGGCCTAAATCTATTGTCAATGATGTTAGCATTGTTGAAAATCTCAACGCCTTACAAGACAGGTATGTCATTGTTCCAGCTGACAAAGCGTCCAATAACCTAGTGTTATACCCATACTTTTTCTCGACTGTTTGATAAAATTGGGAGGGTATTCACCGATACACGGCCACTTTTCAACTGATACACGGCCACTTATTGAAAAGTGGCCGTGTATCAGTTGAAAAGGGGCCGTGTATCAGTTGAAAAGGGACAAAATAACAAAATCATGATTTACATATTATTTATTTAAACATCTCCAACCCGTTTTGAACATGTTATGGTAAAAGGGTCATCATTTTCAACTGTCTCAACTTTTTGAACGTGCGTCACTCTCAGTCATATTCTTACATTTTGTCTCACATGCCTTTACATTTTGATGTCTTGTCGCACTTTCACATCTTGTCGCACATTCACATTTTGTCGCGGCTTATGCTCATCCGCAGCACATTATCCAAATATTTTACTATTATAAATTTATGTCTTGGCATTTTCAACACTAAAAACTTTCACATTTTGTAATCCAAATATATTACTAGTATAAATTAATCCATTGGCATTTTCTAGAAATCTACAATTCCAACTCGACTTCATTTAATGGCTGTTTTTGTTTTTGTGGATGTCAATACGTCGCGAAGTTAATGGATTGATCTGTGCGGATATTAACAAATGTACCTTGCTTATCAAAAAAGTTATAATCCAATTTCTTGTACTGATCTCGAAGTGTCACCATATTCCTATGCAATTGTAATTTTTCCTCGTGTTTGGTGTAATTCGACTCATCTGCATGGCTTTAATTTCTTGTTCTGTGATGGATCGGGCTTCTAAATCTTCGCGATCATCGACGTCTCTTGCAGAAATGATATTCTCGGTCTTAGAAATATATATCTCTGTGACAGTATAAAGTCGGATTCTTCGACGAATTCCCGCATTCATTTCTACAATCCAATACAATCGTTGCGTTTGCAAGACAACGAGAAATGCCATTGTACAAAATGATTGTTTGACGTTTGCTTTTCTCAACCAATCAACTTCCCTGACCTGATTTAAACAGGGAAACGCACGTGCTTCGCCACGGAGCCTCACTCAAAAAAGAGCCGGTGTATCAACCCATACACCTTGAAAACAAGGTATATAACTATTACTTATATGTAAACGGTATTATTATGACTATCTGTTCAAGAACTTAATTTGGGGGAAACCAATTGACAATGCTACGTATAAACGCTCTACTCTAAGTAAGGGTGAAATTATATCCAATCACAGATCTGTACTGACTTTATTTGGTACGCTATGTGGTGATACCTATACAGATCTGCCGCTGTTATATTGGATACCTAAACTACATAAAAATCCCTACAAGCAACGTTTTATAGCAGGTTCATCCCGTTGTCCACAAAACCACTTTCAAAAGTATTGACATCTATACTTACGGCAGTGAAAGAGGGTATTCAAAAATACTGCGACAAAATACATGCTCTCGTAGCACGGTATAGATCAAATGTGGATATCAAAAAATTCCAAAGAATTACTTGATGGTTTGCAATCTAGATCGCTTGCTTCAGTCTCATATAAACAAACGTTTCACTTTTCTACCTTGTACACCAAAATTCCCTACAGTAAATTAAAAGCTTGGTTAAAAAACATTATTCACAGTGTCTTTTCATCTAAATCGGGAAATGTTAGAGATCAATATTTAGTTGTTAATTACAATTCCACATATTTTGTTGAGAACCATACTGATTCCAAAAATAAATTCACGGACATCAAGATAATTCAGATGTTGGATTTTTTAATTGATAATATCTTTGTTGAATTTGGAGGGGAAATGTATCAGCAAGTGGTAGGTATCCCCATGGATACACACCTTTGCTTGCTGAATTGTTTCTCTATTCCTACTAAGATGAGTACATGCAGGCACTAGGAAAATCCAATAAACGATTAGTTGGACATTTTAATTTCACCTATCGCTATATCGATGATGTTCTATCACTGAATAATTCAAAATTCAGTGATTATATGGAATTCATATATCCTGATGAGCTCGAAATTGAAAACACCACTGACAGTGACAATTACGCTTCCTACTTGGATCTGCGTCTCGATTTTGACAATTGCCATAAACTAAGTGTTAAATTGTACGATAAACGTGATGAATTTGACTTTTCGGTTGTTAACTTTCCATTTATTAGTAGTAACATTCCAATATAACCAGCTTATGGAGTGTTTGCGTCTCAGCTAATTCGTTACGCGAGAGCTTGTTCATTTTTTAAGTAGATCGAGGCATTTGTCATCTAAGCTTCAACTACAGGGATACTTGCGAACAAAATTTATTAAAACATTTAAAAGGCTTTATGGCCGTCATATTTACTTGATTGGTAAATATAAAATGTCTCTCTTGACTATTATTCTAGACATATTTAATTGACGGGTATACTATATCCCTGATAATATAGGTATACTACATCGTTAACAGTGTTCATCACGTGTATTTTGCATACCTATTGTTCATTGGCCAATCACGCTATTTTACCGAGATTTCGCCTAATAGATTGGATGCGGTTATACTTACTTATACTTACCCGCTTCTGAATATGGGTAGGCTATAAGCCTGTATCAGGTCGGGGCATTTCCATGATGGACCTGGTGCTGTAAGCTTCATGTACGGGGCATTGGCTGAATTTAAACTGTGTCCAGTGTCTGTCTAGTCTGGCTTTGAAGGCGTTGAGGGAGGGGGCTTCAACCACATCAGCTGGTAGCTTATTCCATGAGTTGGTTATCCTGTTGCTGAAGAAGTGTTGCCTGATGGTTTTTGATGACCTTTCTTTCTACAGCTTGTAACGGTGGCCTCGGGTTCGTGAGTCATCCAGTTTAATGTAGTCTGCCTCCACCTCGTACTTCCCAGTCATGTGCTTGTATGTCTCGATCATGTCCCCACGGGCACGCCTGTAGTATAGACTCGGTAGGTCAAGCATTAATAATCTCTCGGGGTAGGACATGTCCTTTAATGCAGGAGCCAATTTAGTTGCACGGCGTTGAGCATTCTCGAGCAGCTCACTATCTTTCTTGAAGATGGGGCACCATGCTGTGTTTCCATACTCTAGGTGAGGTCTGATTAGCGAAGTGTACAAGGTCTTCATTGTTTGTTTGTCAAGGTGGACATATGAGCGTCTGATGAGGCCAAGAAGCTTGTTCGCCTTATTCACCTTCTGCTCGCAGTGTAGACTGAAAGTTAATTTTGGGTCAACATACACTCCCAGGTCTTTTTCTAAATTGGTTTTTTCTAGCTTGATTTCGGCTTCATCTGTATGCATGTGGTAGGGGTATCGATTGTTCTTATTACCCAGGTGCATGACCTTGCATTTCTCGGCGTTGAAGCGCAGCTGCCAGCGGTTAGTCCAGTCTTCCAAATGACCGAGGTCCGTTTGGAGTAGATCGGCATCTATTTGGGAATTGACCACTCGGTAGAGTTTTGTGTCATCCGCGAATAACTGGATGCTTGACTGTATGCTTGTCTCTGGCACGCGTTAATGAAGCATATGAAGAGCAAAGGTCCAAGTACACTCCCTTGTGGGATTCCACTGAGTACAGATGACATCTGTGATTTGGTTTCGTTTATGATGACCTGTTGTTTTCTCTGCATCAAGAAGTCTTGAACCCATGACCAAACCTTCCCGGTTATGCCATACCCATCCAATTTCAAAGAAGACGCTGATGGGGAACATAATCGAATGCTTCGGCAAAATCAAGGTACACGGCATCTACGTTGTTGCCTTTATCCAAAGATTCTGTCCATTTGTCCAGTACTGCTAGAAGTTGAGTTACGCAGGAACGCCCTTTGATGAATCCATGCTGACTTTTTGTAAGCAGCTGATTATCAACCAAGTGATCCATAATTTTATCTCGGATGATGGATTCCAGGGTCTTGCAGATGATTGAAGTGAGGCTTACCGGTCTGTAATTTTTTGCCATATGTCTGTCGCCTTTCTTAAAGATAGGGGAAACGAGTCCAGTTTTCAAGCTTGTGGGTAGTTTACCCAGATCAATCGACTGCCTGAAGAGGTTATACAGTGGCTCATCGATGACATTGTATAGTTCTTTTAAGACTCTTGGGGCGGCTCCATCAGGGCCTGGTGATTTGTTCGGGTTGAGCTTGTACAGCTTGTCGGACACGTCTTTCTTGATGATGATGAAGACAAGGTCTGTTATTGTGGCGTCTGTTCTTCTATGGAAGTCATCAGGAATAGTGTCCATGTTTTCTCTGGTGAAGACAGAAGAGAAAAACTTGTTCAGCTCGTCCGCCTTTTGTTTGTCTGTGGTTGTAAGGTTACCGTCTTCTTGGGTTATATGGGCTATGCCTGATTTGGTTTTGATTGGGCGTATTTATAGAAGGCTTTGGGGTTCTTCTTGCTCTCGTCTGCTAGCTTCCTCTCAAAATCTCTCTGGGCTTTTCGGCACTCCCATTTCGCTTGGTTTCTTGCTTTTGTGTAAAGGTTATAGTCACTCCCGCTTCTGGTTTCTCGCCATGTACGGAACGCGTCTCTCTTAGTCCTGACTTTTTCCCTGGCTTTACTCGTCATGTACATCGGTCGAGTTTTTACAGTGGGCGATACTGGTTTGGACTTCGGAATGTACTTATCCATCAGGTGGTTCATGTTGTTCACGAAGTGGTGCCATTTATCTTCTATACCAGTTCTCTCTTGGTTCCAAGTCATTGTCTGTGCTTCTTCTTTCATCCCTACATAATCGCCTTTGTGGTACTGGAATTTAGGTGTCTGCTTGCGTGGTTTCTCAGTGTAGCACATGAAATCAAATATTATGCATAGATGATGGCGTTTTCCTACTGGTGCGTTTAAAGTTAGGTTGTCGACCATCCCTTCTTCATTCGTGATTATCAAGTCCAGGGTGTTTGGGTGCTGGTCTGCTCTGTAGTGTGTGGGGTCTGTGATATGTTGGTAGAAGAATAAGTCTCTCAACATCTCTACAAATACTGTAGCTGGGTTTGTTAAGTCGTTGGGTGTAGTTCCGTTTGCCCAATTTATTTCTCCGTAGTTAAAATCTCCCATCATTAGAATATGACTGGTGCCGATATTTGCCGCATTCCGAATGAGGGTCCGTAGATGTACATGATTGTCCTTATGACAGTTTGGCGATCTGTAGACGACTCCAATGAGAAGTAGGTCAGTGTCCTTCAGTTTCACTTCTCCCCATATCGACTCTTCGAAATTATCTTCTCCTGATATTCGTCTGACAGTTGCATTCAGATGTGTTGCTGTATACAAAATAACTCCTCTTTCATGATGTCCATCTAAGATCGTGTGGTGGTCATATCCGTCTAAGTGGAACTCGTGATTTTCTGGGTCTGCAATGCGATTCTTTGATAAGATTTCGGTGATACCTATCACATCTGGATTGTGTTCAATAACTAGTGCAAGTAACTCGGAACGTTTGTTCAACAGGGTGTCGGTATTGGTGTAGAAACATTTCAACTTATTTACATATTTACACTCCGGACTGTTTAGCTGTCCTCGTTCCCGCTGACACTAATCTCCCTCTTCGAATCATCCATCTGATTCCATCCCCGTTGTCTGCCGATTCTTTGCGTGCTGCTTTCAGCTTCATTCGTAGCAGGTAGTCCTCTTGTTTCTCCATTGGAGTCATGTCCTTGCGGATGAAAGTGTTTTGCAACAGTTCGTCCTCTGATTTCGCTAAGTTTTTTGCCTGCCTCAGGACTCTTTTCATAGAAGCTTCGTCAGTTAATTTGACTCGAAGTGGTCTGTTTTTGCCATCTTTTTTCTCGCCGAGTCGTGTAGTCTCGGTCAAATCAGCCTCTATCCCCAGGCCTTCTTGACATATTGTCTGAAAATGAACCGTGTCATGTGTTTTCTTGGTTTCCCTGTTATCAGACGTACTTTCTGGTATGCCGTATACAATCACGTTCCTTGTTCTTTCCTGTCGGTCTTGAATTTCCTTCAGATCGGATATCGGTCCTGTCATTTCAGTTATCATTGATGATTCGGCCCCTATGACATCTGTCCTGTTGGGGTTGGGGTCGAAATTCTTGACAATGCTGGCGTAGCTTTCTTTTATTTCGATTTCAGCCTTTGTTACCTTCTCATGTAGAGTGTTCATGGCTTTGTCAATAATGATTCGATCGATTGTTGGTCCCCGATGTCGTGTTTGGCGTTGGTTATCGAAGCCACTGTCTAATGCTCGCATGTTCCACAGAACCAGTGTATGCTCTGGTAGTTGGCTAGGAGTTTCATGGCGTCAGTTTTCAAGTTTTTGCATTTACCACAGAACCAGAATTCACACAACTCGCATTCAGCAAGGTTCTTGTGGCCACTTAATTGGCAGGAGTGGCAAGTCATTGGATCTTTTTCATTTCTGACTGCCCTCTTGACTATTAATTCATCATTGTCAATGTTGACAGGTGTCGTCTTCTGTAGTGCTGATATTGGATGCTTCCGTCCACCAGTGCCGGGCTGTTTGGCAACATCACTACTGGCACCTAATTCAAGTTCACTTTTGTTAGTTACCTCGCTTACAATTTCGTTGGACTTTTTTGCTTCTCTGATGGATTTGGTGATGTTAATTTATAGATTTTATCTGCTATCTTGCCCCTGAGACTCATACTGGAGATTTGACTTTCGTAAAATGTTTACAAACTGGAGGTCAATGACATGTCAGAATAAAGCCAACACATGGTTATGGCGGGTGTGACATGCCAGCAGGGTAAGCTTACTCTTCCCGACACCTGTTACCAATGTTTGTCGTGTGTTTTGTACACGGTGAACAGTCCACATGCTGATTTTCTAGATTACACTATTTTGCCTATACCGTTTTTTTAGGAATTCGAATTTTGTCTAATGGTTTGGATTGTTCGTACTTGGTTTTATTTTAATTTATTAAGTACCAGGAATCGTGATACAGAGTGACAAGTTGGGATTTTTTTACGTTTCACCCTCAAATAATGACATTAAACTATGTACGTATAAAAACATTCATATTGTTATTGTATGCCTTAATGGTATTTATAACCTAAGACCACGACCAAATAATTTATGATAGTTAATTAGTGTACATCTTTATTAAAATTTTAATATATTTGTTAAGCGTTCGCAAATATTTGTGCGGATACATTCTCGTTGCATAGAACTTTAAAATTATAACGGTGTTAAAAACAGTTTTATTAATTAACATAACATCGTAATACACTATTCACTTTGTAAATAATCGTGATAGACCAGTCTGCTGTATTTCCTATACAAATAGAACAAATTTACTTAGTGAACTGCTCGTCGCAAAATAATTATAAACCGATGGCACAACATGTACGAAAAATTTAAGAGAGTTATTGGAGAGTTTTGGCAAGCGTAAATTTCGTGTCCGTATCGACTTTGCTTGTGACGTCATCATTTTGTGTGTATTTGTCATACGTGATACGGCACACGGATACGGCAGTACGTATCGAACAGCTTTCATACGCCAAAATGATGTGGCATGCTGTTTTTTTTATGAATCTGTGTGTATCCTAGAACACCAAGGTGTATATTAGATGTGATTTTAACCACGATAGAGACTGGAATTTAATCATTATTTTTGATGAGTTTTTATCTGAAATTTTGATATTTTACCTGTCTGTCTTTCTGTCTGCATGCTGGTTGATCTACGCGCAAAATTTAGGGTGGTGGGACCTTGAAAATCTGTCAATAATGTGATTCGGAAATGATGCATTAGTGAAACCAAATCTTGCTGTCGAGTCGGAAGTCGAAGATTTTTAATAAGATGTGACATTTTTTTCATTAATAACTCAGCGACTGTCAAACGACATCACTCCCTTCAGTTATTTATAGGCTAGACACTTGACTAGTACTGCGGTCACAGAACTCAGCTCAGCAACGCCCACGTACCAGTGTGGAATGACATGACATCCCGTGGGATTTGTATTCTAAAATGTTTTTTGTTGTTGTTTTGGGAAAATTCCCCTTGCCAAAAGTCTCAGTTATGATAGTTTAAGCTTCGTTATTTAACGAATAATATTCCATGTTACATCATATTAAAACATGAAATATTATTCGTTAAAAAAACCGAATATGTTGATAACATCGTTAACTGTAAACATATAGAAGCTATCTGAGTTAAGAGAGAGGGACATGGGGTTTAACCTCCACTCTACACAAACTAGGTCATTTTGGGACTAACATATGGTTATTTAATTTAGTTTCAATTGGTGAAAACCCACGAGGATGGACAGGCGACACTACTCATTATCGCGTACAACCGGGGATTCGAATCTGAGTTCAGAAGTGGGCGTTTTCAAACATCCATTGAGATCATGTAAATGATATTTAAATGATTTTCGGATACAGTAAGCTATAATGAAAGGATTGAACATGATTTAAGTTATATGGATTGCTAACAATATTGCTATACTCTAATAGGTTGGTAATGAAAACTTACCAGATAATGCAGTATACGATGTTCCAGAACGAATAGGAATACACCGAGAATACGGGGGCTCCAATATCCCAAATAGGGTCAAGGGCTGAAATTGCCTCGTTAACCCCTGGCTTCTTAAAACACAATCCTTCAACCTTATCTTGAAAAGTAAACTTTATAGTTGCCTTTGTCAACTTTAATACATTTAACAAACACACGACTATTTTTATTGCCGACTACCATTGGCTAGCATGCAGTGTTGGATGGTCCTTCTGTAGTTACAACAAAATCATTAAACAACCACGTGAGATGTTTCGTATGTTTATCAATTTAGATAAACGTGGTTCTAGGATACTTTTTGTGGTGTGATACTGTACAAGTGCATTTCTTGTATAATTAGTTGAATCTTCGTTGTTGAATAAAATGAAGACAGGACTCTTGGTGGTTGCTAACACAAAGAAGGCACACACTTACTGTTAATACATCCTGGTTCAACAGGATATGGGAATTAACATACATGTTCGTTTCCTAATATCCAAATGAACTTAAATAATAATGATCTCCTAATGAGGGTTTAAAGATAAGGCAAATTTTGACTAAACTCATTTAGGTCTATATATGAAGACCCGATGCCTATGACATTAATCCTATAATCTATCGTCTATATAAACAATATACCATGATAACTAAAACGTTATAGCCCGTCGAAGTTAATTACAATTTATAAAATAAATTATTAGTGTAAGAGCATATTGGAGACAGGTGATTAAGACAATATGAAATACATTGAATTAAGTAACACTATGCGGATTAATACTATTGGTTCTATACTATCACGGGATCACGGTGGCTAAGTGGATAAGGCGCTGGTTCGCTAGCCTGGAGGTCGAGTGTTCGATCCCTGCATAGGCCGAGAAAGTTCATCTCGATTTTCCGGCGTCAGTGAGGCAGATGGAGGGCCTGACAAGGACAGCTGCCTAGTCGTTCGGATGGGACGAAAAACCGAGGTCCCGTGTACACATTGGAGTGCACGTAAAAGATCCCTTGGTAGTTGGAATTCGATATAAGAGTAGGCCGTAGCGCCGCTGCCCGGGCAAAAATTTCCCTCATAGCACACTGTATGGCGTATGTCCGTCTTCAATTAGCCCAGGTAAGGTGCTTAAGCGTAGGACGTTAAACCCCATTTCATTCATTCATTCTATACTATCACAGATTTTATTATTACCTCGAACAAAAAGGTTTAAGGACTAGGATTAGGACTGTGATCGGAAGCCCCAAATAAGCAACTCAGTTATGCTTTTAGGGACGTAACCATGGGACACAGTTTACATTACTCCCAGAATTGGTTTTATAACACCACAGGAATTTGACCTTATATGTGTTGAAATCAGTTTGTGTCGGCATACCTTTTATGCGCTGACGTCACACGTAAAACCGAACACAAATTAGCACCTATTCAAAAAGCGACATCGACCTATTCGACTGATCCAGTTGGCAACCTCATCTATTTTTATCAACTAATAAAATCCATTCCTTTGTTCTGAAAAGGTTGCCAACGAACATGTTGCCAGCTGGATTGGTTGAATAGGTTGCTCGTCGAATAGGTGCTAATTTGTGTTCGGTGTTATGTGTGACATTACGAATTGAAAAATACGTGCTGAAGCGAGGGCAGGTAAAATCGAGTCTTCAAAGGACATTGCATTCCTGTTTTTTTTTATGTACGACATGATGTATGCGCATAAATATACGATAGAAGGTCAGATTCCTGTGATAACACATAATAAATCCACAACAGCTATGTCAAAATGTTCGTTTGGATTCCCATTGGCAATATTAATCCTTCTGAGTAGTCCATTTTCGAGATTAGTCCACTTCTGAGTAGACAATTTGGGGGATTAACCCACTTTTGAATAGGGCCACCATTGGTGGGCGTGGTCGGCCACGCCCAATCCACCTGAAATTCATATTACTCTACATACCTTCAGCACATTCACCAAACGGGGATCAAACTGTTACTGGCACCCCCTAGAGAAATAAAACCCCTCCTGAGATGTCAATTTTGGAGATTTGCTCATTTGAGTAGGTCAACGGTACCTTTGGTCAACATTGCCAAATCCACTTTAAATGGACATCCCAGTACAATAAAATCTAAACATGACACTTCGGACATCTTCATTAAAAAAGTGATTCGTTTGTTGCCTTCAGCAAACTCATTAGGCAGTCCTCGATATGAACCTTTTTAGATCGTATCCTGGAAGACATTATTCGGCAGGCGCCGAATAACTGTATTATGGAGAAATCAACAAAATAAATTCCTTAATTTAATGGGAATTCAATGACTGAGTGGTTTAAAGGCCCACATGGTATATCGATTCCCTTTTACAGATAAACATATTTTAAGTTCTAAAAAGCTGAAATTAAAATAATATTCTTATTAATGAAGATAATGATATCAACGACACACACACTGTGCAGTAGATACATTTGAAATATCAGTAACATTGATAAAAAAAATTTGAAACAGCTATCAATGTATTTCCGATGATCCACATGTATCTCCTGTGTCAGTGACTAAGATTTATTCCGTACCTGTATCTTAATGACGTTTAAGAGATCTTGAAAATTATAAACAATACAGAACACAAGTTTCCATCTTTAGTTTTCAACAAAAAGTGGTCTATGATATTTTTATTTAATCTAGTCTTCATATACATGTAGTAGTTTATATTTCACTAAAATGGGTTGAATTTAGTGAACTGTTGTATGTATGTATGTATAATCTAGTCTTCATATTTTACTGAAATAGTCTGAGTTTAGTGATATTTAAACATACGTTATGCAGGGACTAACTCTGCCTGTTGGTAGGTCTTGTAACAAAGGGATATAATTTATGATTTAGGTGCATTGAACTTATTGAACTCTGCTAGTTTTGACAATAGATGATTTTGACTTTCACCTCATATTAAACTGTTGTCCAGTCACGATCTTATTAAATCTAATTAATTCAATATGTCCATTACAAGCTAAACATGATCTGTGTAGAAGATCCACACGACTTCAAATGTTTATGCACATGCCGTGACGAGATAAAAGAAACAATCTCCTGTTTTACACTAATACTAATAGTGTTACAGTCTTTCTTTGGGCCTGGAATGATATATAAACTATTACTTAGACGTTTATTAGCATGGAAAACTTTTAATCAACACTCGATGTCATCTTTTTGTCTCGGATTTTACTGGATTTGAATCCCGTCTGCTGCTCGACGCTAATTGACGATTAAATCAAAAAGTGGATAAATAAGACTGTTTTTTTTACGTATAGACTTAGTAATGAAGACCGAGACTGTGTCAAAAATTTAATCGCTAATATTTCAGTATTTCCTTTACATTATCTAGTTGTATCTATTATGGTGAGAACTGCCAGAACTTCCTCATATTGTATATGAATTTAATTTATTTGTCACGTTCATTTTGCAATATTGATTTTTTGAAGTTGTGAACCTTGCATAAAATATACTATTCAAAAAGATAGTAAGCTGGCACTGCAAGGCAGGATACGCCCACATTTTCGAGAGATGGTTAGAGAACAAGCAAAACCGAAAGTGATTTTTCCTACAATCAAAGGCTATAATTCATTAAATTACAATTTGATATGCGCAAATATCGAAAAGAATCAAGATCTTTAGGTTTTAAACATGCATTTCAAGTTTCATCAAAATTTAATTTAAAATTGTGACCTATACTGGGTCCACAACCTTGATATACCATATTTTAACACTATTTGCGTGAAAACGGCGGCCATTTTGTCTGGCAATTATAGTCCGATTTCCCTGAAATTCAAACTCAACCTTCCGTATAGTGTAACGGTGATAGAGTCAAGCGTTCTTTTTAAATCGGATAATAATCCTGAACTCCAGAGGGACCATAGGCGTTTTTTCGGACAATCAGGGGCCATAATTCAGGAAGTTGCGATCCGATATGCGCAAATATTGAAACAAACCAAGATCTTTGGGTTATAACCATGCATTTCAAGTTTCATCAAAATTGAATCAAAATTGTAACCTATACTGGGTCCACAACCTTGATATACCATTTTATAACAGTATTTGCGTACACGCGGCGGCCATTTTGTATGGCAATTTTGTTCCGAATTTTTCCGAAATTCGAACTCAACCTTCCTAAGGGTGTAACGGTGATATAATCAAACGAATTTTTAAATCGGATAATAGCTAAACAAAGACGATTTTGCGTATAATCAGGGCCATAATTCAGGAAGTTACGATCCGATATGCGCAATTATCGAAAGGAACAAAGATCTTTAGGTTATAACAATGCATTTTAAGTTTAATTAAAATCGAAGTAAGATTGTGACCTCTACAAGGTCCACAACCTTGATATACCATTTTTTAACAGTACATGTATTCGCGTACGAATGGCGGCCATTTTGTATGGTAATTTTGGTCCGATGTTTCCGAAATTTGAACTCAACCTTTCTTAGGGTGTAACGGGGATATAATCAAACGGTTTTTTCAATCGGATAATAAATGTGACCTCCAGAGGTACCACGATCTAAAATAGGTGATTTTTCGGACAATTAGGGGCCATAATTCAGGAAATTACGTTCCGATAGGCGCAAATGTCGAAAGGAACCAAGATCTTTGGGTTATAAACATGCATGTAAAGTTTCATCAAACTCGGTTCAAAATTGTGACCTCTATAGGGTCTACAAGCTAAAAACGTGATATTTCGTACAATCAGGGGCCATAATCCATGAAGTTTTGATCAGATACATGCCAATATCGGAAGCAGTCGAGATCTTTTGGGGATAAACCTATATTTCAAGTTTCGTCAAAATCGGACAAGAATTGTGACGTGTAGAGAGTCCACAATCAATTATGGACGGACGGACAGGGGCGACGACATTATACGTCCACATGAAAATGTGGGCGTATAAAAAGTAGGGGATATTTGATTTTTAAGTGTTATTAAAGTCACATAATGAAACTAATGAAGAAACAAATGACAAAATGAAATGAAGTTCACATTCATCTATTTATTCCAAATGATCGTTACACTAAGGAAGGCACAGACTGACCATTATGAGGGTAAAATGATACCCGGGGTCAAACAGCAAAGTTACCACAGCATCACAACAAAGTCAGTAACGGGTAAATCTTCCTCTGTTTGCCAAATAAGCATTGATCCGACGTGGTATTCTCCTAATAAGACCTGTAACGATCCTGGCCCTGTGACATCTTGCGGTGTCATCCTGGAAGATGAAACGACGGCCATGACGTCGTGCGAACGGCACAACATGGACTGCCAAGATGTTGTCCCGGTAGTACTGGCCTGTAACACGCCCTGCAACAACATGTAAAGCCGTTCTTCCAGCAAAAGTGATACCTCCCCACACCAAAACAGAAAATCCCCCAAATCAATCATGTCTGATGAAGTCAACGTCTTGGAAGCGCTCGTTTCGACGACGCCACACCCTCCTACGTCTGTCCAAAAAAGCAACAGTGAACCTTGACTCATCTGAAAACATAACATTGCTCCAGCGTCGATTATCCCAGTGTTGACGATCCCTACACCAGCGACGTCTTCCTGAATGTGATGAACTCTCTAACAAGGGATCACGCGAGGAAGTCGGGCTCGAAGGTGACCCCAATGCAGTCGATTCCGAATGGTCTGGCCACTCACTCTCACAACAGTGTCTGTTTGAATACGAGCGCTGATCTGATTTGCTGTGATGACACGATTTTTCAAGGCCAAGGTTGTATAAATCGACCCTGGGCTTGAGTTCTCGCCCTTGGTCGACCTGAGCGTGGTCTGTCCTGTACAGATTGTGTATCACGGTATCTGGACCATAGCCTGTTTATGACAGACTGAGAAACATTCATCGTCCGCGCCACGACCGCCTGTGTTGTGCCGATCTGTAGCATGCCAAGGGCACGTAACCTTTCATTTTGGTAAGCCAACGCATATCAACATTTGTTTTCTGGTCACTAAAACAATTAAACTGATGTTTCCACCCTGGAATTCAATGCCACCATGACTGTAACATTCAAAGTCAGAGTCGTGCAAATCTTGGGTTGGACCCCCATGATGATCCCAAGCATCACCTGCATTCCATGCGGTAGCTATTGGTGCGTTTGGGCGTCACATGTAACTGGAAATGTTTCGAAAGCATCACCTGCATTCCATGCGGTAGCTATTGGTGCGTTTGGGTGTCACATGTAACTGGAAATGTTTCTCCTATTAGGTTCTATGGCGACTTTTTCGTAGTCATTTGCATATTTTAGTATTATGCCCCCAAAATCAAATATCCCCAACTTTTTTTGAATAGTAATAATTTCATAATCAGCTATTACAAGAAATTTAAAGGTGCTATATTTAATTTTGTCATTGAAACATTATTTATGGTAATTGCTTTACTATGAATGTAAAAAATATGAAGATACATTCTATCCATGTAACCCCGAATAACACGGCTTGTTCTGATTACAACACAGATCCAATTTCGTTTCGTTTGTTATAGTTCAAAATTTCGTTTTTACTTGTCTTTACTACACTGGGCCATCGAAAGTATAAAAAATGAAACGAAATATAGATCTATTTTTTAATTACTAGTAGATTGGACGGGAATTATCGCACATATCAGGTGTATTTTATTGGCATCAATCATAGAGTCGGATTGAAAAGAAATTAAAAGAGTCGAGGTACAAACAAGAACGCATTGACTTGTTTACCCCGTGAATGTTATATCTTCATGATATTTCAAGACATCGTTGACAGATAATGTGATTTATAAGGTTGTGTGTCTGTTAACTATTAAAAGTCTGGAGTCTGAGTATAAACTATAAATAGTCACCCGATGTAAATATATCACAACCCATAAGCGGTGTCGTTAATTTGTGTAATTAACAAAAACATAGGCATATTAACATTTATAACCGCATTAGTTATACTAAGGACAGTGGTAGTCAACACACAGGAAAACATATCAAAGAAATGGGATGTATGCGCTAAACTTCATCAACACAAAATCAGAAACGACGGTTAGCTATAATGTAACTCTTAATAAAACCAGCGACTGCCAGACAGGATACGCCTACATACTAAAGTTTGATAGAGAACAAGCTAAAAAGAAAGCGATTTTGCGTACAATCAGGGACCATAATTCAGGAAGTTACGATCCGATATGCACAAATATCGATAGGAACCAAGATCTTTGGGTTATAAACATGCATTTCAATCGTCATCAAAATCGGATTAAAATTGTGACCTCTAAAGGGTCCACAACCTTCGTCGTCGTTCGTATCTGGAGTTTAACCTTGATATACCATACTTTATACTATTGGCATACAGCGGCAACCATTTTGGTCCGGTGTACCGGTGATGTATTGGCAATGTTGGTCCGATATTCACGAAATTCGAACATAACCGTTAATACGGTTTAACGGTGATATATTCAAACAGTTTTTAAAATCGGATAATATCTGTAACCTTAAGAGGGACCACAAACTAAAAAAGGCGATTTTTCGTATAATCAGGGGCCATAATTCAGGATGTTACGATCCGATATAAACATGCATTTCAAGTTTCATCAAAATCGTCACTTCTACAGGGTCCACAACCTTGATATACCATAACCGTTAATACGGTTTAACGGTGATATATTCAAACAGTTTTTAAAATCGGATAATAACTGTAACCTTAAGAGGGACCACAAACTAAAAAAGGCGATTTTTCGTATAACCAGGGGCCATAATTCAGGAAGTTACGATCCGATATACAGTACACATGCATTTCATGTTTCATCAAAATTGTCACTTCTACAGGGTTAACAACCTTGATATACCATATTTTTACACTATTGGCGTACACGCGGCGGCCATTTTGTTTGACAATTTTTGTCCGATTTCTTTTTTTACAAAATTCGAACCAAGATCTGTGATTATAAACATGCATTTCAAGGTTCATCAAAATCTGATTAAAATTGTGACTTCTACAGTGTCAATAACCTTGATATGCCATATTTTTACATTATTCGCGACCAATTTGTCCGGCAGTTTGGGAACTCAACCTGCCTTTATCAAAGGTTTTTTAATCGGATAATAATTGGAACCAATCAGGGGTCATAATTCAGGAAGTTACGTTCCGATGGGCGCAAATATCAAAAGGAACCAAAATCTTTTGGTTAAATATATGCATGTCAAGTTTCATCAATATCGGTTCAAAATTATGACCTCCATAGGGTCCACAAGCTAAAAACGTTATTTTTCGTACAATCATGGGCCATAATCCACGAAGTTTCGATCCGATACATGCCAATATGGAAAGCAGTCGAGATCTTGTCGGGATAAACCTATATTTCAAGTTTCGTCAAAATCCGATAAGAATTGTGGCCTTTAGAGTAAAAACAAACAATTGTGGACAGACGTCCGGACGGACAGGGGCGTAATAGTATTAATACGTCTACATGAAAATGCGGGCGTATAAAAAACCCTGATACTACAGTTTCTTACTACATTAGAATATGAAGGAGTATATGATACGTTTACAAAATTGTAAAATCAATATAATATGATAGGATATGAAATGGGGTTTAGAGTCCCACTTTATGCTTTATGCGTGACAGAATTACAACTAAAGATTACGAGATGTATGATTTCGTGTTTACGCGCCTACGCTAAGCAGTAAATTTACTAGTTTATGTGTTAAATAAAACAGAACCCTTTGAAAATTTAAATAAATCATGACACTTTAAAGCTACAATTTCATATTTTTATGTTATATTTTTAGAATTTATTAAAATAAAGCCTTAAATTGATGGTATCCATAAACAGTCATACCCTGTTTAAGAATAACCCTATTAATCCTATAGTTTACTATTGCCAGGTGAGAAATTGGCAAAATAGAATTTTCAACTTCAAATTACAACGTTTTAAGGTAGCTAATTCATGGAGGCAATAGAAAAACAAGGGAGGTAATTGTGTTATTATTTCCTGTGTCAATGATTTTTAAGGGTGGAAAAAAATGTCAATGGTCGTATAATAGTGAGTAGATAACCTATTGAAAATATGAAATTCTCGCTTTAAATAAATAAAACAAGTGTACCCTCTCATTATCTAAATATATGATATTGAAAATAATATGAAATTCTCGCTTTAAATAAATAAAACACGTGTACCCTACACTCATTATCTGAATATATAATTGGTAGCAATTAGTCTATACATTAGATTGATATTGATGGTGGTCCTGGTGTTCTGGTGGGCCAGATTATTTGCCGGGTATATCTCGGAATAAATCAGGTCCTTTTTCGTTTCGTTAAAAAATTCGTTTAACTTTTCTTTACTACGCAATGATCTGGAGGAGTTGGTATATAACCCGCGTTCTGGTTGATGGGAGGCATTAGATAATCAAATAGTATGTTGGGCGAGTTCTCGGCGTGCAGAGCACGGAACTGTTTGTAGAGATTCGCAGCGAAGAGAAAGCAAACGTTTTATTTTCAAATATCAACTTAAAACATCAACGCTTAATTATATGTCTGAAATTATAGGATAAAAGCAGCTCGCATGACCCCTGACGAGACCTCTCACAACAACCGGTCCTTCACATTAGCACATATAACGTCATATTATTATCTCGAGACGAAATCTGCAGGTCTTAACCCTCATCCCAACCTAACCCACTATCCGCATATGATATCATATTCGCTAAAATGTGCAGGACCGTATTGGAGTGGAGGCCATCGAAGGTATAAAAACGAAACGAAATATAGATCTGTATTTCAATCAGACTGTCTCAGAATTAAGCAAATAGCTAGTGAAGACATCGGTTGATCGAAAAAGCCGCCTTTCCCCCACCCCCCCGGTCACTTAGACACGTATTTGCACATATTTTAATGGACTGGTACGTCTAAAATGGAATTCAAATTGATCATTTCACAGACAAAATAAATTTAAAATGAGGATGTGATATCAATTGAGGAAAATCTTAAAACAGATGGTCATATATCATGGATGGATTTGACTAATCATGGACATATTTGTTTTTAATCGCCATTTTAATTGTCATTCTAGTCGTCTTTATAATTAGTAATTTGTATTTGTTCTTGGGACTGGTTCTTGTATATTTTCTTTTTAAAAAGTAATGATCATTTAAATTCGATTAATTTCAGAATCTGAAGTAATCAGAGACTTGTATTCTAAGGCGTGAGTCAGGGGCACTGGAACGAAGCGAGGGCCAGGGTACCAAAACATAGGAAATCCCCCCCCCCCCAGGGCGTCTTGAAAATTTTGAAATTTTGTCAATTCCGAGAACGCTGTTTAGAGCGCCTCTAGCATTCCATATTCCAACCTAAAACCCTTTAAAATACATGATAATGAAAGAGACAAATACCTGATTATTCACAATTTTCGTATCATGAGTGCGAGAGCCGATTCGCGAGCAACTAGAGAGCAATTACATATCTATCATTTAAAAATATATAGACTAGTAAAAGGTTGAAAACTTTCATCGTTAGGGCTTAGGTATACATGTATACCCCATAAAAGGGCAGGATACCATTTGTATACTCTGCTACCCGGGTTCCGGCGCCCCTGGCGAGAGCGATCAAAAGAGGTAATGACTAAGTGACAATTGATTTCATTAATTTCAGAATATGAAGTAAATAGATACTTCCTTGTCAGTAAAAGTTAACATACAATTCTCGTTTTGATAATGTGTTCCAATAAAAATAAATAAATTATTTCAATATATTTCTTCATTTAATACGTCACAAAAATGTCTAAGAATGAGTATACCTACTAATACTAGAAATAGTGAGGATGGGGAGCATCTTGCGTATTGTATTGTACATAAACGGCTAAATTTGGGGTTAGTTTTAATTCATCAGAAAAAAATAGCTAAACGTTTCAGTGGAATTGAAACACCTTTTCTCCTTTACATGAACAGATTAACAAGCAAGGGGCCCCGTGTTGCTCCTATAGTAATACCAAGGACTATTTTGAAACATTGTGGAATTCTAACCATGAACGCAAAGTATACATGGTTGGGGATACATAGTACGATATTATTTGTTCAATACACCAAAAATATCGTCAAAGACTACACGGATAACTAATTCAGTCCAAATGGTTTTGATTTTATTTTATCTGGTTTTAAGGCAGGATTTAAAATAAATTCCATTTAATGGCGTCCAGCAACTCAATGCGGGCTAAAATTTAGAATTGTACGCGATATCATCCTAATTTCAAATGAGAAAATAGGCAAATAAGTTATTTCAGGCCGGGTATCTGTTCCTGACGTGTCTATTATTTCGTTTTAGCTATGTCTTGAATTGGTTTAGGACAATTGTTGGGATGACCAAACTATTTAAGAGCGTGGGATTTATATCATAGCTGTTGCCACGAAGATCTGGTCTTCGTCAAATAAATAAGTTCGTTGTTCTCACACAAGTTTTGTGTGGTTTATCTAATAAAAAAAACAAAGTTCTAGCTATTCAAACCCACTGTATTCCATTTCAGCGGTAGCATGGAAGATCATCACCCGATTAGCAAATGACTTTATAAATGAACCTTTGACACAATCCTCCAAATCCTAACACCAACACGGAATGCTGTTACTGTATATTAACGATTTATTTTGGAGCAACTCGACGTTTGCATAAGCAATTAACATTTGCAACTGTCTCATCTTATGTCTCTACTTTAAGTTACTGTTTGGTTTCCCAAGATGCTTAAAATGATATGCAATGGGGTTTAACGTTCTAGGCTACTGAATATGCTTAAAACCACGTACCTTTTGCCCTTTCATGATTCCTTTCGCGTTGGGAAAATGGCGGGTACTGGACTATTAATCAATTCACGATCAAGGATATCACGTTAAAGTGTAACTCTTTTAAAACTCCGCCGCTCGTCAAATTTTTATAAAAAGTTGCGGAGTAAGTAATAATTGCTTGTATTTTGATCTGCTTTATGGTATGGGAAGTAGATAGGTTGTTCGCTCTCCACAGGGCTTAGTTCCCTTGCTTAGTATATAGTATATATCCCGTGGACAGTTGACCTTATAAAAGACTTAATGTGCTATGCTCCATATTTTTTTCCTTATATAAGCAGTTCATCATTATTCTATCTACAATCTATCTGGTCATTGATTTGTCTCTAGATAATTGCTGGTTTGTACGTCTCTGTAGGTCGTTACTTAGATTATTATTCCATAGCCACGTATTAGCTGAATTATTAGTTATCTTCCATTTTATATTCCGATAGTTTATATGATTCTGATTTTTTTATGCCCCTGATTCCATTATTACTTCAGAATAGGTACATTACATTATGTCACTTACGTTCGATGCTCAATATCATAGAGAAATTTGCCCTTCTTTTATAATTTTGTAAATTTTGATAAGTATTATAGTATATCAATTGCTAGTATGCTATATATCGTTTATATAAATAAACAACCTTCTAGTTTCAATTACACTGCAGTTTCATCCATATCAAAAAAGGTATGAGAAACACGAAAAAAAAATTGCATTTTGTCGATTCAAGGGACTATTTTATTAAGAGGAGTAATAAATAAAGTGAGCCATTAGTCAGTCTAGAAATTTGTTTGTGGTCCAACTGGTCCAAGGTTAATGATGGATTTTCAGGCGGTGTCGAGATGCCCTGATCGTAATGGGGTGTTTTGGATGATTATAGAAGTTAGTAAAGCATGGTAGTAAAACCTGGTCTATTATTAAAATCATTGGTGATATCCTTGACACTTGTGTGTTGTAAACTGTTTCAATGGCATTTAGTTATTGAACTAGAGTATACAGGTCACAATTCTATGTAATTCAATTACTGCTTATTACCGAGCAGTCGTTATCAAGCAATGATAAAATCTAAAAAATAAGACAAGTCAATATATACATGTACATAATAGTAAATGCAGGAGGACTACACTACACGCAAAACAAACAAAAAAAAATCTACAAGATAAACCTGCGGACAAGACAGAAAATAGACATTGCAAAAAATAAACAATTATCAAATCAAGTGAATGGATCCGGGGGCCAGCCGTAAGCGTCCACTGCCCTGTACAGTCCCGGGCCTGTTTTACAATACATTCTCCATGCTGTCATAACGACTGGAGAAGCCTAATCGAAACGTCACTCAGTAATAAGCAGTAATTGTATTCCATAGAATTGTGACTTGTATGTTGTAGCTGCAGTAATTTTCACATTTCTTAGTCCAATATGGGTACATTTTGGCTTAATATTTGTGATGTCTAGTCTTCCCAACTGAAACGCGTTGATATTCTCCTCTAAAATACTACTTGTTACAAACAACCACTGTGTGTTAATATAACTCCTTATCTCCGGATATGTGTATGTCAGATGTACATTAAGTAATCAGTAAACATCTCGGTATTTACACGACTATTTCTGGGTAAATGTAATCATCCTAATGGCATTTTGAATTGATAGCCTTTTGGCGTTAAATTATCACATTATGTGTTGCTTATTGATGACCCGAGAGAGAGATTACTCATCATGCCTTAGTTTCTGAGTCGGGAGTCGTACATTCAGGTATGTACATAACATAATATTTTAATTGGTCAACAACGTGCGAAGCCGAAGACTTCCACTGAGTTAAATAGTTCCCTTATTCTTTAATGGCTTACATTTGATAATGCGGATGTGCAATATGGCGGACTAGGATATCATGCGAATTGATCATTAAATGACATTCAATGATCATCCTGGTTAGCTGGAGTAATGTGGTTATAACATGGGTGCCGTTTTATCTACCTGCACAATAACCGTCTTTTTTCATATCTTTGACAACTTTCGGTTTCTAAACCTCTACACTAATTGCCAATGCCGGAATTTCTAAAACAGCCATCATTATTATAATCGTCAATTACCAACACTCATTAACAGTAAAATCTCTACCACAATAACAATTTTCCTTTGAGCGGCATTTAGCAATTGACATAGGCAATAAACTAACAATAATGTAATCTCAACTTTTGCTTAAGAAACAAAGTCTCGTGTAGCATCTGAGCCACATTAGACCTACATGATCAACCCCTCGTCCATGACTTGTACTAAGACTCTCTAGTATGTCGCAATCATCACCATGCTTCATATAGTGCTATTACTTTGATTGGATTAAGTGCCTTTACGTATGTAGCGTAAAACACCGCATTGAAACGATGTGAACTTTCTCGGGCATAGAGGTGACACAAAAAAATTAAACCAATGACGCAAAACCTGCCAGTGTACTTCCTTTACTTACCCAAATCTCGAAAACAATCATTAATATATTTGAAAAAAAACCCTATCTCAGATCGCCAATGTCTGTCAACATTAAACTAGTATTGTCTACAAAACTGATCCTTAAACTACGGTGCATTCATATATCAGTAGAAAATAATATGTTCACCGGGTTACTTCAAGTAAGAATATCCGCAAACTTTTATAAAACAGTCGATTACTCAAGGTATACAATCAAAGTTATCATGTATCCGGTGTTTTACTACATTCTTGAAATAAATTTGTTCGTACTTAAAATACGCATTCTCGAGTACTTTAATTGTTGACTTTTCCGAGCCTTCTGGCCTCACGAAGACGGGCACAAAAGTTACTGACGTGTGTATATAGCCTCATTTCATTATTATTTAGATAACCGGGGTAGATCGAAAATTGCAGTGCACCGGATCAGACAGGCCACACAAGGAAACAGGGATTATATAGTAACCAGGACACTTAATTTTCAATGATAGACCTAATAATCTAAATTGCACGCAGTAACCCCCAATTCCATATGGACACTTAAAAACAAAAAAGAAAAACCGAATATAGATAAGATTTATAAATTATTAAATAACAATTTCTTTAGACAGCAATGTCTCAAAATAAATACACATTACAAACATATGTGCCATATAATAATGGTTTTATCTCAAGAAATAACGTTTTTTCTACGAGTACGGGGTCCCCTGCACACAGTGAAAGCAAACGAACCTTGGACAGTTGAACTTCAGGTGAAACCTTAAATTCCACCACAAATATACGAACTCGAGTGTATTGACCGAGTTTGATTCTTTTCTATGCTGTTAACGGGTGGCGATCCCGATTGAACGTAGGAAAGTTTTTGGATCGCCCACTCTGTCGACATAGTGCCGTTACTAATACCCCGTTCACCAGAGTTTGTTTAACCAGTACAGTCCTGACCTCTTCGGTCAGTGGCTAGAGTTAACTACGCATGGACAAATACCAACTCCTGGCATACAATATCGACATAGGTCACCATTAAATTCCCCATCGACTATAATGTTAATACTTGTCTCTTTGACTAGTTCTAATTTCCCCCCAGATTTTCGTGGTGTTGAACGTTTTCTATCACAGGTGGAGCAACATGTGGCAACCTCTTGTTCAAAAGCAGGTATGGGGCTCAACATGATAATCTTGAGTAAACATGCTGTCCGCTAAAAAATACATTTCTTTAACGTAACCCGCCTCTTATTCCTCTTATCTTTCCGCAAAAGGTCCATGGATCGGTCTATTTACCAAAATCTGGCATAAAGTGTATTTTCAAACCATTTTCTTAAATTCTACAAAATGGGGGTCGGGGGTGTATGTGTGTGTGTGTGTGTGTGTGCAAAAACTAAATTTGGCGCTAAATTCGCGGATAACCAGCGTGGGAATAATTGATATGTTCGATTATAATTGGCATTGTCGTTATCGATAACACTGGCCATTTGTCTAGGACAATTTGTCATGCGCATGCCCAAAGCTAGCTGTCGCCGGGTATTTTAAGCCGACCCGTGCAGACGGCCAAGATAAACCTTTTTTTTTTAAACTGGTTTATTTTCCCCACCTTTGTGGTCAGACGGTCTTACTGGTTTAACGATAGTCGGGGACTTAAAACCAGTTCAACTTGAGAGTCTGAACGGGCTGTTAACGATTAGGAAAAGGTCCTACGTCATTTAAAGGGCCAATCCCGATAACTTTTTGGGAATAAAACTGCTTAATTTTGTGTTAAAATCATTTAAAACCCATTATCTAAGGTCGATCAACTAACCCGGTATTTGTGATACGCTTGTAAATAACTTAAACCTGACAGTCTGCATCTGGAAATGGAGACCTTTGTATTATACAGTATCTGGATAAAACCAGACTTTTTTCTATAAAAATAATATGTAGGTGAAATTTACCTTTTGTTAGCAAGTACAGTACATTGGTCATTCGCTGTATAGACCTCTCAAGAAAAATGAATCGATTATCAGGTCACCCAATATGAAAAAAAATGACCCGAAATCTTAAAAGGGTTACGTGTCCGGATAAGCAGTGTTGACGTTCACGTCCAAACGACTCATTATTTTCAGCTGAAATTTTCAGACAATGTAAATACACCATGGTTTTATATTTTGGCCCATAAATATCACAAATATTCAGACTTTAATTTTTGAGACTCTGTTCTTATTGGGATTGTCCCTTTAAAGCATATCAGGTCACCCAGTCATAATTTCAAGTTACGTTAAATGCATAAGACTTGCGGGTGGTGAGGAATTGAAAATACGTTAATACATTGTATTTTTATTTTCAAAATTCGAAAATTGTTTGCAAGTATTTGAACTTCTCAAGAAAAAAAGGTGGTATAATGTGTTATAGCTATATTAGAGAAATCGTTCGGGCGAAAAGAAGCAGGACAATCAATAAACTACTAGAATTACAATGACAAACAATGAAATGAGAGTTTTTCTTAAACTGAGTAGGACAGAAGGTTTTGGATTTATCTAAGATCCATAACATCCGTAAAGTTGAGCTCATTGAGTTGTGGGGGCTATTCATAAATCCGTCTTCAATTGGCCCAGGTTAGGTGCTTAAGCGTAGGACGTTAAACCCCATTTCATTCATTCATTTTATTCATAAATATTTACTGAAGCTTCCAAGTCCCCCGCCTTCAGTTTAGACGGACTTGAGTTATGTACCGAACATATAATCTAATAAGATGGTCTATGCATACTTGCATATCCTCATTTAAAATACTCCAATGAAATTAATTTAATTTTCTATTCTATTTATTGTTATAATATAATAAAGCAGTTTCCCCTTGTTTTTTTTCATCAATTGGTATAACAACTATATTAAGTATTATTGTATTATCTCCATCAATCCAACATTTATTTATTCAACATTGTGAAAAATGTCACAGACATAATGGATACAGAGTTTCATATCATTGGTTATTAGGAATAATTCAGTATCCAAACTGATCTAATTAGGGGTTCTTTTTATACTTGGGATCAATCCATTTAAAATATAGGTCTTCCATACTAAAGATTATGGTCCAAATGAAGAACAGTTTTAGTTAATATTAAAAGGGTATTGTGATACTTACAGTGGGGTTCATATTACAGATTAGTAATGTTCCTATTTGCATTCCACTGCAGAAGACCCCTAACTATAAGCGAATTATTATGTTGGGTATACGTTCAATCCCATTTCTCCTAAACTGGACTGTAGAGGACAGCAGTTGTTGTCGTGGCTTCGAATGTACGGAAACGTATGAAAGACAAGATAATTTCAATAATGAAAAAAGAAAAACAACCTTTATAAATCTCGTATATTTTCAGGGTGAATTGTGTTATTCGAAATTGTATTCTTTGTCATCTGCACTAATAGGACTCCGGTATGCAATAGTTATTCTGTGACAAAGAAGCTTTATGTTGAGATTGGCCAGTCTTAACCTTTCCCAAATGATTTTTAGTGCATTAATCTTACTTAACTATTTATACGTCAAGTTATTAGTAGTCTCGCCTTTGGAAACGTTGTGTTTTATGTCGATGAATATCTGAATACAGACGCGAAGACAGCTAGTTTTACGCTGATGGAAATTACACAACGTTTTGTATTGTTCTGGAATAGAACAAATGGCGCCTTACCCAAGGCATAATATTATTTCGGTATATAGATTTCAAATCTGTTTTTGTATATTACTCAACTGTACTATAGCAAAACCAAAATGCACTCATACAGAATTGCTTTTAACTAATTCCTCGGAAAACAAAATAGTATGCCACATAATTAAGATTAAATACTCTAAATACTTTAAGAAATAGAAACAACCACAATAAGACGAAATTGTCTATATTCTGCACTGTATCCTATTATCAGTTTGTGAATTGTTAATTACGCACATGTTGCTTCCGGTCGGGCTTATTTAACCAAGTCATTGACATTTGAAGAGTTTGTTTCTCTCTTCTTCTGACACCAAATTAACATGGCTGACCCACGAAACGACTTGTAACAAATCTCCCGAGCATTTATTCGTTACAAGAACCAATAGAACGCCCACTTCATTTTCAATTGAAAATCCCTTGCAAAAACTTGTTGGTAATTGACAAAAACAAAAAATCCCAAAAAGGTGCTATGGTTGAAGAAATTGCTTTATAGTAAACCTGAGTCTTGTCGTTAGATCTTCGGAAAATTAAAATTAGATATTTCTATCTTAGGTTAGGTCATATTTCGTACGAATTGTACGGCAACGAGGCATAAAAGAAATACAGATTTAAACTTGAAAACGCCGAGTCTGGCTAATTAAGAAACACCCCCCCCCCCCGCTCAGTAAAGAGCAAAATAATAATAATACAAACACAAACAAGTTACATTCTCTTGATAATTAGTAGAATAAATGATTGAAACCGACAGTAATGATGTAATAAGTGTCAGGTTTTCTATTCTCATTCTTATAATGACGAAAGTCTGATATTTTGTACGGTGATTCTTGTAATATTTGACAATATACTACAATGCTATTAAAACGGATTTAATGCCAACAGCAAAGCCAAAGGGGTGGGGTTGGCTAGACCGAAAGGTATCATTTTCTGCATAGCCATCTTTGATTTGGGTAAAATGTAAAAGCATTGATTGAATAAAAAGTGATTTGATTAGTGAGTGATAATACATTTGATAGATGAGTAGCGGTATTGTAAAGATATAACTGATATTACGTTCCGCAATCGACACTTTAAGTACAATTAGTGAACAAACCGATTTCAACTTAATATGTTGATCCTGTCCTATCGTAATACACCAGACTAATCCAATTCTACAACTTTTATTCTGCATGGTAGCTAATAATGTTGTTTTTTGGGGTTTTTTTTAAAATATAATTATTTATTTCTTAAATCCAGAAATTTGAAATTTTAAATCCCACAAAATCAAGTACTTCATTTTAAAAAAAATTACACGACACTGACATAGTCTTGTAGTATTATTCACTTTGACAACAAAAACAGTATCACATTCCCAAGTGATGAACTACTTAAGCAAGAAATTCAATACCGATAAAATTCAAGCATTTTAGAAACTTTTTAAATGAGTAACATCTTAGTGTATGATTAAAGCAAGCACTCGTGTGACAGAAAGCTAACGGAAATGTGTACTTTTAGTCTCTTGTTAAGGTTAGTAAGTTTAATATTGTCTTTTTGGCATATTTCACCCCTTTATTAGGAATCTTAAAGGAAATAATCTACCATATAATGTGTAGATTTTGTTTTAAATTACTAATGAGTGAATTCATTCATGACACACTCATATTCGTATCTGATTAAAATGACAGAAAATGTAAAAAAGAGACTTACCGGTAACGTATAGTTGTCGAATATCAACATGCATCTCATTAGCATCTCTGGTGGAATTAATTACACTATAGATAAATATATATATATATATAAAACAATACAATTACAAACACAGGATTGGACGAAAAGGCCACAGTCTTTTACCTGAAACGAACAATTTGTCTTTTCTTAAGTTAACGGATCGCCCCCGTTTACCACATTCAACCATTCAGATCACACGATTTACTCTCGTCTGTATCTATAGAATCTGTAATTGGTCAGGCTGATATTGACTTTTACCTTGAAGACTTTATGTATCGACTTCTGAAGGCAACAGCGTCGATGCCTTTCAATAAACGCAGTCACTAACAACACCAAGGGCGTGGATTTGTCATAAGTGGAGGGGGGGGGGGCGAACCCTGTAACCTTTCATTACCAAACCAAAATAATAATTACGAACAGTTTATCAGTGTTATTTCAATGAAAGCTGTAACTATGGGTAATATGATGACGCTATGGTAAAATTGACTACCTACAATTAAGGAGGAAGAAATCGTGAAGATGAATAACTGTGGCGAAACTGGCGAGACCCAAGGCAATGGTTAGATAGCCTTCCGAAGGGGACTTTCGTGGGGATATGTAAACTGAAAATCTGTCCTGGCGATCAAAATCATGGGGGGGGGGGCGCAGAGACCTATTCGCCCCCATCCAATTCTGGGGGGAGGGGGGCGTCGTCCCACTAAATCCACGCCCTTGAACAACACGCTTACTATTAAGTCTTAAGTTGAAAATTATAATGCCCGTTTTAAACGTCGGCGGTGTGCCTAACTCTTCACCTTTCGCCTTTATCGACTTATGTAACAAGACACACCATTTCGCACACGATAGAATAACATGCGACTACTGTTTTACAATAAGACAATTAGCGTATAATTAACATCCGCTAGTTATATCATATAAGTAAGTACACGAACTACGTCCAGGAATTTATAAAATATTGTTTATGATAAATTACCAAAATACTAAAAGAGAAAAAAAAAGAAGCAAATCCATGAATCCAATTGAAAAAATACATTTACGTTTTGTCCTACATGGCGATTTTTAAATATAGGACATTATCAGATTGCTTTTTATTGAATCTGTTTTTGATAATTGACATATGAATTGTAATATTTAATAGTTTTTCATAGAAACCGTACATCAGGGACATTCCAGCTCATTCTTATATAAAGCCGTTTACAACACATTTTTATGGGATATTGTTATGTGATTTTATAGTAAACACCAATTCCAGACATATGAGATCTTCATTACCAGAATGATGTCTATAAATACACATAACAGGACGTCTTCTTCAATTCAGAGTACATATAAACTGTCTTATATAAGATGTTGTAAAGACGACCATATTCTCTTGGAATTCTTATTGTCTTATAGTCTAAGATTTGTCGGTTGCAAGTGTCCATTTTCCGTCTACAGTCTGTAACGACACGCCCTCAAAATGAAAACAAACTTACAATAAAAGAGACAAAAATAGAGTTTACACCCTATACAAAATATATATGCAATAGAACGACGCAATATTAATTTTAACTAATATTACTATTTATAAACATGTCTATTACGGAACTTTATTATAATATCATAAGAAGCCACTTAACTATCATATCCCTGAAGCAATGGCCCGATTAATCCGTCTCTGACCATTGGCTTCTGATACTTGAACTTTTGAGGGAGTGTGTCCATTCTTCCCGTGCAATCAAATCTATCACTTGAGTAAAGCAACGTGACAGTCCTTCGTTTAAATAAAATCGTGAGCCATGACGTAACACATATTTGGCCCAATTTGATGCCAAGGGCCTATCTAAGTTAAAAGTTCTTGAAACAGGGCCCTGCTTTAAGGGCAATGCCTTTGTAACGCAGTTAGCGATTGATAGTTAATTGGACTATTGACCAATCATAATTTAGAGAATTTTCCCTCTTTCCAGCAGTGTATAGTGGGGTTAGCTCTAATCAAACGGAACACTGCGAGGAGTATGCTTAATTATATGAACAGGCATATCAATACAATACCAACATTTCGTTCCGGTTTATTTCATGATTGTTTACCCAATCCGAATAGACGGAACGGAAATAAAACAAAATTAAATAAAATGGGGTTTAACATCCTACTGTTCTATTCCGACTGCCTGCGATAGAAACTTTGCACGGACAGCGGCACTGCGGCCTACTCATATCGAATTCCAACTGCCAAGGGGTCATTTACGTGCAAGTCAATGCGTACACTTGACCTTTGTTTTTCGTCCCTTCTGAACGTCTATACGTTGTTATGTCAAGGGGGGGGGGGTAATTAGACCGGGTTTATTGTAAATGCACAAACAATTACTCAAGACAAACCTACAGCACATAACATACAGATTTGGAAGATTTATGAACCAATTAGGCTAATAAAAACACACTCCCGGCATAATCTCTCTAAAAGTGGCTTTATTATGTTATTACTTCCATATCTGGTGAATAACGAACAAGTTCATCGCCGTTTTATTAACACCCTCTATTTCTTTTCGCACGTCGTTTCAAAATAGCAACACTGCCCTCCATGTCATTTTTTATGTCCTTACTTCTTAATTTATGACTAATATATAAATTTATACTGACATCGGCGGGGAACGGTTGAAAATACACACTTTATCAAACCCGACATCAGAGGAGAGGAGTATAGTTCCATGCAGTATTTAAAATATAAGAATTCTGATTAAATAAATGTTGGTGTGTTTTATCGAAAACAATGTCGTTATACGATTGGAGTGACCTGCAAACCACGACCGTAAAATACAACCGTTTCCCGACACCCTGGATAAAAATCTGGGTTTACTGGAGACTCCAAAAGAATTGAATACTGTAATAAATAAATAAAAGATTCAAGAGTTTTGAAATAGCGATATAGGGACTACTGCTAGACACTATGGGTTTCAAAATTTGAAATAGATCGTTAGCATAACTAAAATAAATATTGGCTCAAACGGAGAGAGATTGAGAGCAAGAGAGATAGACAGAGAGAGAGAGAGAGAGAGAGAGAGAGATGATCTCAATAATTCGTGAACGCCTTGAGGTCTTTAGAACTCAGAGGAAACCGGGGGACCCGGAGAAAACCTAAGAGGTTAGACATCCTGGAAATCGAAACCACACCAGTTGACTCAATAACAGACCATCCAACCTCTTTACGAAACACCGCTGCTTTTTTTGGAGAAAATTTTTGGCGGTCAATGTTGCCTTCGCAGTAGCGTTTTCGCCTATAGACTCTCCTTCGATTTCAAAACTGCCAATGTGTCTTTTACGTACACGTCAATATTTAATGAAGACCTCGCATTTTCGTCTTAACCAAAACGATTAAAACTGTATTTACGATGATTTTCTCCCGTTTGGCTTGTATACCGCTTTATTTAAAGATACATCCGCCAAATTAAAACTAAAAGATGATGATTCGTATGCATGACACCAGGAGGATTTATTATATCATCCAAAATAGTTGATTTCGCTGAAATCATCCGTTTTGAGGTCAAACATGTCTGATTCTAATCTCCTTTATGATCTGAGAGGAGGCCGTAGCAAATAGTATTTTGTTTCTAAAATTATGATTAGTTACATTATATTTGACATTTGATTTAAAATGTTTTTCTTTCTTGTCAATAAATATCGAATTACTGTACAAAAAGACGTGTCATCCTTTGCGTAGCCTATAGGTATTTGACAGGTTGCAATGTGTGGGCTTATCTTCTCTTGAGATACAAGAGTGTTTCCAATCATCTTTGACTGAAAACACACACAGTGAGAAACACAGGATGTAGAGCAAAGTACTCGTATTGACCAAGTATAGACTGGTAGCCTATATGAATAATGAAATCATTAATATATTTTAGTATAATTTCTATAGGGATATTTAGACACCCAGAAGACAGTTTCACAAAGCAGCTAAGGATGAAATATTTGCTTAAAGATGCGTTATGCAAGAGCTAATAGATCTTTAGTTTGACATATTCATCCAATCCAACAGTCAACTCTCTAGACTAGGTTTTGATTTTCAACGGATTTAAACACGATTGCCAGTCAATAATTTAATTAAAAATTAGATAATTGAGCCTTTAGTTATAACGATAGCAATGACAATCGAGAATATCCTGCTTTTTAAACGGGCATCACTCCACTCAAAGGGAACTGATTTTAAACATATCCCCTTTTTATTATCTGTGTTTAACTATTATAGCGAGAACTGGCGGTTCTTTTTATAAATCTGACACAATGTACCTTTAACTAGATAAATGATGTTATCGAAACGGCAGCTTAAAGATCGGAATCCTTGTCAATGAATTATGATAACATACCACCGATTTCATACATTACAATGCATATAAATTAGTTGAATTAAGATTGTAAGCCAACATTTTACATTCCAGAATTAGGCCGAAATCTCACGTTTGTGGCAGAAATGTGCAAACTAAGCTTTCTTGGCATTAAATGATAGATTACACCCAGTAGTGTCACAAAAAAATAAAGACCCATCAATTGGCCAAAGGGAAATAATTTGAGAGGCCAAAATCCAAAATGACCGCTGGTTTTGGCTTGTAAATTCCAACTTCCACCCAATTATCATAAAATCATCTAGTTTGGTATCAAAATATACATTTTCGGGCAACTGAATCCATTTCCATACTTAATTTTGTGAAACATGTTATCACTGATTCAATATTGGGAGTAATTCAATATGGCGATCAGTTTGGGCGGGAAAATTCGAAATTAACATAAGGATCAAATTTGGTCTCAAAATATACGTGGCGTATGAGTATGTCGACTGCGGAATGGTTTGTCAGATATGCAGTAAACCATTTGATATTGAATAGCCCATCGTTATTCCAAAAATAACGGTTATTGGAGGCCTCGATCAGGCCCCTAAGCTGGGAAATTATGGTCGTGATTTTAAGCTCAGTGAAAATAACATGTGGAATGTCACAAATTTCACTAATGCACAATAGCGAAATTGAAGTTGAGGAGCCTGTACCAAAATTCATTATTGCGGACCGATGTCCCTTGCGCGATTAGTTGGAAACACTATTAGACGGTCCATTATAACAGATATAATCGGTGACCCTAATGAAAACATTGTTCCCCTTTCTTTCTGCTGCCCTTCCTTTGCTCCAACAAAACCAGAGATACTAAAAACCTATCGCATTCATTGTACGTACAGAATATGTCCGTTTTTCATGATGATGTAAGGGCCCCATACAAGCTCAATTGGACACTTATTTCCACAATTTCCACGGATGACTTCCAGAATAGATTTCACAGCCGGATTAATATTCCCATAATATTCAGAATCTTAAGTTTTATTTATTTATCTAAATTAATTTAGGAAAACTGCAACACAGGCAACGGGTCCTGACTGAAATAGTATCTTGATCGTCATCTTGCTATTTCGGTTATTAGTCTACTTTCAATTCTATTACCCCCCCCCCCCTCCCATTAGAATCAAATAAAATTTATGGCTACCTTTTCTAAGGAGTATCAGTCCCCTTCTCATTGCTCACAGGTCGTTTAGCTCTTGATAGCAGCTACCTATGTTCATGTTTAGATCTTTATGACTTAATCGGAACCACTTAGCCAAGTGTCAATGTGTATGTCATGGTTCACATAGATGTCAAATCGATTGTACAATCCTGCCCCCTCCTCTCCTATTTCAAGTGCTCTAACTTTGGTGTGCGTAACTATCTTGTAAGTTTAAAGAAACTTTTTTGTATATATACTTATATTTTAATGTATGTCATAATGAAGTAAAGTGGAAGATTTTCTTACCTGGACGTATATTTTATTTATTTTATATATATATATATATATACACAAAAATATAAAAGTTTTCGAAAAAAGAACTACATTATTTGTCGATTATTAGTACTTTCGCTTATTTTATTAAGCTCTTCAGATAATCTACATCTTGTTAATACAACAATGACTATGACGTCATAGCGCCATAGTTACACAGTAGTACAAAAAAGGGGACATAAATAAAATATCAAATCAGACAACAAAACTCGGCCTATATGCAATGAAACTATACTATAATTTTGCATTTAAAGCTGGCCGATATTTGTCAATAAAATATGCCTCTTTGGCCTCTAACAAATCATTATTATTGTTATTTAGCTTGTACATTGGAAAACACTAAATTTGCAACCACCACAAACATCTATATGTCCACTAAGTGGGATCATCCTATATTGTGGATTGAGTATATGGTGCCGATGCAGGTTCATCCTTGTCTTTAGCATACTGATTGTTTTCCCAATGTACCGCCTATTACAGCCAGAACAAACAATCACATATATGACATAACTGGATTTACAGTTCATGGGTTGCTTAATATGAAAAAGTTTATTATTGTTCTGGCTGTAATAGGCGGTACATTGGGAAAACAATCAGTATGCTAAAGACAAGGATGAACCTGCATCGGCACCATATACTCAATCCACAATATAGGATGATCCCACTTAGTGGACATATAGATGTTTGTGGTGGTTGCAAATTTAGTGTTTTTCCAATGTACAAGCTAAATAACAATAATAATGATTTGTTAGAAGCCAAAGAGGCATATTTTATTGACAAATATCGGCCAGCTTTAAATGCAAAATTATAGTATAGTTTCATTGCATATAGGCCGAGTTTTGTTGTCTGATTTGATATTTTATTTATGTCCCCTTTTTTGTACTACTGTGTAACTATGGCGCTATGACGTCATAGTCATTGTTGTATTAACAAGATGTAGATTATCTGAAGAGCTTAATAAAATAAGCGAAAGTACTTATAATCGACAAATAATGTAGTTCTTTTTTCGAAAACTTTTATATTTTTGTGTATTTAATACCTAAGAGTAGTTATCTTTAACTTTTCATATATTCAATGCGCTCTTATGGCTGGAAAAGGAACTAAACAACAAATTGAGGAGTTAACCAAGATTGTCAACGACTTAGCAGGAAAAGTTGGTATACTAACGGTCAAACAAGACCAAACATTCTGTTTGGTGCAAGATGTGTTCACTCTTGCAAAAAAGTGCCTGGAAAGTCCAACAGGTGAGAGGAATGTTTATACCATCGTAGATAAATTGGACGATGTGATAAAACAAATCCGTCCAACAGTCCATTTGACAACGGAAACAGAACCAGTAACTCCAGGAAACCACCGTTCAGAGTTGGAAGGAGTAAAAGCGATAAAGCTTAAGATCCAAAAAAATCTGGAACATTAAAAAGCTTGACCGCAAAAAATGGTTTGCAAAACATCACCATACCCAAACTCAAGCCAACATTTATGAAGAATGGGTTAATAGGGACAATCCACTGCTTCCCGTAAAATTTCGTATAAAACATGTGCCTGGTCAATCTGAAGACATCATTCAGCTTAGACATAAACTTGCAGTGTACAAATTTAATACACAGATCGGGTCCATGAAGATAAATGCGGAGACATTTGAAAAGAAATGGCGAACAGTGGATCAAGAAATGACTGAGCTTTTCTGTGAAAATGCTCTAAATGAAAACATGTTAGAACAGTTAAACAATGAATGGAAACAAGAATGTTTAGCAGCAGAAACATCGGCAATGCAAGAATGGAATAAAAAGCAGGAGTGGCTGGAAGGTTACGAGGTGAAGTATGGGAATAATAAATTTAAGCTTCCTAAAAACTTGTCAGAAGATAAAATAGACAAACCTACAACCGGGCCACGACCTAATCCAAGGAAGAAAAATAATAAAAATCATCTTTCACAACAAAGGGAAATTCGAAGGCCCCTAGATCAATCTTGTGCCGATAACCGAAACTCTCTAGGGTCAAGAAAGAGGTCACCACAGAGAAGATCACCAGTAAGAAGATCACCCCAGAGAATATCACCACAAAGAAAGCCTATACAGCGAAGATCACCTCAACGCAAAAGTTATTATAACGAATATAATGATTGGACAGAGGTCAGACGTCCACATCCACGTCGATTTGAAGAAGACAACCATCTTTCTGAGCGACGGGAAAGGAGTCTAGGAAACGCTAACTATCCACAAACGCGGGAGGTGGAATATGATCATTTTTTAGATCGAGGCCGGAGAATGAAAACTCGATACAAATATTAAAACAAGATAAAAATGATCCAACTGTCGTCAATTTAAGTAGTGTCACTTTAAACAACAAGGAAATTTCTTTGCTCCATAAAGGCCTAAAGTTCACCCCTACACCACCAAGTGACACATGTACTTTAAAGTCGGAGCTTTCACAATTTTGTAGAAAATTGAGACTCAAGCATCATTTTTATAAAGACGACCCCAATTTAGATGAATCAAAACAATTAGAACCAGAATATCTAGTGCGGAACAAATCTACCTTTACACCACGTGCTGGACGGGATGTTTTTCTTGATAGATTCATAACCACTATATCAACCCACCAAGTTCAAAATAAACCATTCAAATCAAACCTTAATCAGGACCAAAGAGAGGCTTTGAATGCCTTTAAAAATACCGCTGATATTATCATAAAAAAGGCTGACAAGGGTGGTGCTATAGTTGTTATGGATACCTCATTTTATCAAGAGAACATATCTGAAATGCTTTCTAACAAGGACTTTTATGCAGAATCTTCACTAAAAGCTAACGATATGATTCTACGAAAAATTCAAAAATTTATTGGTGCACATACAAACATGCTTCACAGTGAAGAAGGAGATTACTTGTGTAAATTTCAACCTTCCACTGCCTATTTTTATGGATTGCCAAAAATCCATAAAAGCAAGGCTATTCAAGAAGCTGTTAATATTACAAAGAGCGAAGTTGTTAATATTCATAATCCGCGTGATTTAACCTTTAGGCCAATTGTAGGGGGGCCAACTAGTAGTACTCAACGCTTAAGCAACTTTATTGACATTATTCTAAAACCATTGTGCACCAAAGCCAAAAGCTTCCTTCGCGATGGCGTAGATTTCCTTCATCATCTACCGGAAGAGGTTGAACCTGGAAGCACATTAATAAGCTTCGACGTGGTCAACCTCTACAACAACATAGATAAAAATCTAGGATTGAAAGCGATTGGATATTGGATTGATACGTATCCTGAATTACTATCAGACCGTTTTACCAAATCATTTATCCTGGAAGCCCTGGACTTAGTTGTGTCTAATAATATATTTTATTTCAACAACAATTATTATTCACAGATTAAAGGTGTGGCAATGGGTACTAAAGTTGGCCCCACCTATGCAACTTTAACTTTAGGATATTTAGAAGAGATTTGGTATGAGAGGGTTGCTATTGAGTTTGATAGAGAATTCAGTAATATGATAAAAAGTTTATGGTTTCGCTTCCTGGATGACTGTTTCACAATACTTAAAAGTAGATATGACAGTTATCTCCAAATTACATAAAATGTTGAATGAGTTGGACAATGATATCAAATTCACTATAGAGTTTAGCCCAACATCATTAAACTTTTTGGACGTAACCGTGAATCTTTCACCAAATGGGGTGATTGAAACGGATCTGTATTACAAACAAACAGATACCCACCAATATCTAAACTTTCACTCTTGTCACCCTTCTCATACTAAACGAAACATTCCATATAATTTAGCTAGAAGAGTATGTACCATTGTTTCAAACCCGGTTGTCAAAGTTAAGCGACTAAAGGAATTAAAAACATTCTTATTGAAACAAGAATATCCTTTAGGTCTCATAGAAGATGCAACGACTCGGGCCTTAAGTTTAGATCAGACAAAATTAAGACTACCAAAAATACACCCAGCAGGCGGAAATCTAAATGTTGCTTTAGTCACAACATTTAACCCATCACAAGAAGATGGGAAGTCTTTGATAAATA